>OY979703.1:13636806-14948977 GCA_963855925.1 Inga laurina | reverse complement strand
CAAAATGAGTTAATTGATATGAAAAGTTTTTTTCCATAAATTTCTTCAACAAAATATTGCATGATAGTGACTTCAAAAGCAAAAGATTGGGATCATCAAATTAATGCGGCCTATAACTTGTTTTTAATATCTTTTCTGGCCTAGTATTTATATTGGTCAATAACTCATATATATCTTCACTGATCTAGAAGACTGATATTTTTTTTTATAAATTTTTACCAACGTAATTGATAATTGATACACACGCAACATTCTTTCAATAATTATAATTTAATTTTATGGTCTTTGCCGTAAATATTAACTTGATACGACAAAAACTGGGCAGTGGAACTCAGAAATTAAGTTTGTTTAGAAAAACTGGCGAGCTAGAAGTTAAAAATTAAGTGGTTTGGAACTCAGCCCTCATTCCCGTCATCTATCCCGTCAGATCTAATTAAATTGCAACAACGACTTAGTGAATCTAAACTAATGATTTTTAAAAACCTAGGAACAAAGTGTTTGACCAGCAACCTAATAACAATATTACCCAACGTATTTATTTCATATGTGCTGAATTATTTAAAATATTAATTTGTTTTACACTCATATTATCATGTATAAATTTTTTATAAACAACAAATGAGTAAATTTAGTACAATAAGCGTGATTATTGTATAAAATGTGAATGCTTATGCTACCTTAGCACTTAAAACTATCTTCATCTTTGGCCATCAGCATACATTGAAAATTAGTATAATTATACTATTTATTTGGTCAAAAAGTACCATTTGTCGTTTAAAAGAAACATGAAGGAAGAAGTAAAAATATCAAGACGCTAAATAGAGCCTCAATAGCAAATTGTTGCAAAATTGCTAAGAAAGAACAATATAAAAACATCATTGCAAATTGAACATGGTTTCTTTGTGGCAGTCAATCTCCGGATGGATGGAGAATTGCCGCACAAGACTATAAACATTAACAACATGAAGTAGACACGAATTACAGACATATTTAAAATAAAATAAAATAAAGGATAATGTCAAGCACCATGAAGGTGTGTTAAAATAGCAACAACATATTGAACAACTAAAAGGATGAAACACATGACAAATCCTAGTCCTCCACAACAAATTTCATCTTCTTGCGAGCAGAAGTAGCATCAATAGAATCATCACTACGACTCGCAGTAGGAGCACTCTTGTCATAGTCCATAACAACAGAAGAGCTTGCACCCTCGGAATCAACAAATGATTGATCAGCATCCTACATGAAATAATGATATAGAAAGGATTAGTACATCGATTCAAGCTGTATGAGATGAAATAAATAGAATTGAGTTGATAAGATGGACCTGTTCCTCCAGGACACCACCTGGATTGAGGTTGGAGTTGTCTTGATTGTCATGCAATGCAGCCACATACGACGCGATTATGTCCTTATCACTTGTCATGCGAAGCACTTTACAAGAAAAAGACTGTCCTGACACATAATCTTCAGGTATCTTGATCTTAAACAAATATTGCTGATGAATAACCTTATCTACCATATCTCCAGGAAGTGTGTCTTCAAGCTAATATAAAGTAAATTCTTATAAATGAAATGCTTAAGACAAAATAAAATAAGGTAAACACATAGGGAACTACTGATTTTACCTCTTGGCGCAGGATGCGCTCCTTAAGTTCAGCAGCAGTACAACCCACCAATTTGGAAAACTCTCGATCGAAGATCACTAAGTTGCATGAGCCAGACTCGTCCACCACCTCACATGTCACCATAAATCTACAACAATAAATACACTTGAGTGAACAATCGAAAATCAATCCATCAAGCACATATAAAAAAACACAAATAAATAATGATAATTACCTAGGGATGATAGCTTTGACGATAGCCTCACACTTGTCACAAAAAAACCCGGTACCATCTGGCAACACCTTTTTCCCACAGTGTTTACATGCCGTGTATGTCCAGCCACGATCCACTCGAAGATCAACCAGATCAGCAAGCACGACAACCTCTGCACCCTAAAGTACCAGAAATAAACACATGGTAAATGTCTAAGTAATCAAACAAACCATCATACAGAGCTTGATTTATAGATAGTACAGTAAATAACATCTAGGAATATGAACCTCTGGTCCAGTACGCAAGTCCCCAAGCTGTCGTCGATCAGTCAAGCCTAATAATTCATCAGCAATTGTCAGAGTTCCATTAGGTGAGATACGATCAGGCTGCTGGTCAACATTGACACCAACTGCACGCAATCTGTAAAGGAGAAGAAATGGTTAATGGATGTAAGACTGGGAAGAAATATAAAAAGGAAAAGAAACATGGACAAAAATCATACTTTTTTATGAACCGGTCGACCTCTGGGACTACAGGATTGATAAGCAACCGTGAAGAAAACATGGAGTTGGAAAGCTTCTTCCTACCTAAAATGACAGAATGAAAGGAACATGTTATTGAAAGGAATACATTGAGATAAGCTCACAGAAGAAGAAACAATTGAACTAATAATTAATAGAAATACAAGGACAACACACCTTTAAATTCCTTGGCCTTGCATGACTGGATTATTACAATGATTGGTCCATCAAACGGATGAGACATGAAGTCTAAAATCTCATCAGCGAACTTTCCCCAAAGAGTGCACTCAAGGCGTTCCATCCTTTTCCACAAGTCATGCATAAGATACAGATCACACGTGTGTTATATATTATGATTATAGATCAAGGCAGGAAGAAATTATAGAGCAAATCCAAAAGACGCGTACTCCTCATCCAAAAGCTCAACATCAACACGATGTTGTGTTTCACCATTGACTATGCAGTTATCAAGGTTACCCACAGCAGCTAACTTCCCAATGACATCTAGCAATGAAGGATGAAATTGAAAAAGAAATAGAAGCAAGGAATAACAGAAAGAAGTAGGGGAAGAAGAGTCACAGATGACACTCACCGACTAAATAACGGTCATCAAACTGTGGTGCAAGCACCTGCGTGAATGATTGGAAAGCAAAACCGTACTTATGAATACGACCATCATCATCGAAAGGCCTTACAGTTGTAGTGTACATAAAGTAGACTCTGTAAGGGTGATCTGTTGTGCGGTAAGAACCCGTATTCTGATAGACATTGAAGTGAGAAATAACGCATGTCTTCCCTTCCTCTAAATACTTTTTATGACGATCAATAAAGGCGCTACGAACAGTGGCATGAATATGATCACCCTACATAACAAAACCCGCAATCAAAAAGAAATAAAGAAAAGTCTGAAAATGAAAAACGACATCATAACAATAAAAAAATCTAGGAATCTATATGAAGCATATGGAACTAACCTCTGTGTCACGAAGAATCATCTCCAATGAGGAAACATCACGTCCAGAATCACGAGCACACATGGTCCACATCCGAACCACCCGAACACGAAGGCGCCAGTGCATCTTCGCGGGATTGACAGCACGAACAGCATCAAACATGGTATAGGTCATAACTGACAGAAGGATAGACTAACCCAAAAAGCAATACTGGAAAGAAGAGATAGAATAACAGGACAAATGGGAAGGCTATGTATAGAAAGCAACATGACGGTTAGAAAGCGCACGTAAGGAAGCCACCCGAAAAAAAATCGCTCCACTCGCCACAAAGCCATCCCACTACCCTCGAAGACAGCAAGTCGAGATGCAAATACTGCTTGATCCACTCGCCACTACACAGAGCAGTTTAGGTCGATATATCATATCATTAAATAATTAAGAAACAAATTTAAAATTTAAAATAACGGGAATCATGGTATTGGGTCATTTAGATTATTGAGGAACAAATTTAAAATTTTAATTAAGTAATTCAGATTTGTACATATATCATATCATTAAATAATTAAGAAACAAATTTAAAATTTAAAATGACGGGAATCATGGTATTGGGTCATTTAGATTATTGAGGAACAAATTAAAAATTTTAATTAAGTAATTCAGATTTGTAAAACCAAATCAATGTTTAATCTCAAATCATATAAAATAACAAATGTTTTGACGGAAACCATTTAAAATTTAAAATAACAAATGTTTAGACGGAAACCATTTAAAATTTAAAATGACGGGAAAGATTCTACATATATCATGTCAATAAATAATTAAGAAACAAATTTAAAATCATTTAGATTATTGAGGAACAAATTAAAAATTTTAATTAAGTAATTTTGATTTAGATTATTGAGGAACAAATTAAAAATTTTAATTAAGTAATTCAGATTTGTAAAACCAAATCAATGTTTAATCTCAAATCATATAAAATAACAAATGTTTTGACGGAAACCATTTAAAATTTAAAATAACAAATGTTTAGACGGAAACCATTTAAAATTTAAAATGACGGGAAAGATTCTACATATATCATGTCAATAAATAATTAAGAAACAAATTTAAAATCATTTAGATTATTGAGGAACAAATTAAAAATTTTAATTAAGTAATTTTGATTTCTACATATATCATATCATTAAATAATTAAGAAACAAATTTAAAATTTAAAATGACGGGAATCATGGTATTGGGTCATTTAGATTATTGAGGAACAAATTAAAAATTTTAATTAAGTAATTTTGATTTCTACATATATCATATCATTAAATAATTAAGAAACAAATTTAAAATTTAAAATGACGGGAATCATGGTATTGGGTCATTTAGATTATTGAGGAAAAAATTAAAAATTTTAATTAAGTAATTCAGATTTGTATATTAAATGTGAAAGAAGATTGATAAACCAATTTAAAAATTAAACTGAAGGATGAAATTGACTATGCAGTTATCAAGGTTACCCACAGCAGCTAACTTCCCAATGACATCTAGCAATGAAGGATGAAATTGAAAAAGAAATAGAAGCAAGGAATAACAGAAAGAAGTAGGGGAAGAAGAGTCACAGATGACACTCACCGACTAAATAACGGTCATCAAACTGTGGTGCAAGCACCTGCGTGAATGATTGGAAAGCAAAACCGTACTTATGAATACGACCATCATCATCGAAAGGCCTTACAGTTGTAGTGTACATAAAGTAGACTCTGTAAGGG
Source organism: Inga laurina (assembly GCA_963855925.1). Taxonomy (NCBI): domain Eukaryota; kingdom Viridiplantae; phylum Streptophyta; class Magnoliopsida; order Fabales; family Fabaceae; genus Inga; species Inga laurina. The sequence continues at coordinate 14,943,922 of OY979703.1, read as the reverse complement.
TGATCTGTTGTGCGGTAAGAACCCGTATTCTGATAGACATTGAAGTGAGAAATAACGCATGTCTTCCCTTCCTCTAAATACTTTTTATGACGATCAATAAAGGCGCTACGAACAGTGGCATGAATATGATCACCCTACATAACAAAACCCGCAATCAAAAAGAAATAAAGAAAAGTCTGAAAATGAAAAACGACATCATAACAATAAAAAAATCTAGGAATCTATATGAAGCATATGGAACTAACCTCTGTGTCACGAAGAATCATCTCCAATGAGGAAACATCACGTCCAGAATCACGAGCACACATGGTCCACATCCGAACCACCCGAACACGAAGGCGCCAGTGCATCTTCGCGGGATTGACAGCACGAACAGCATCAAACATGGTATAGGTCATAACTGACAGAAGGATAGACTAACCCAAAAAGCAATACTGGAAAGAAGAGATAGAATAACAGGACAAATGGGAAGGCTATGTATAGAAAGCAACATGACGGTTAGAAAGCGCACGTAAGGAAGCCACCCGAAAAAAAATCGCTCCACTCGCCACAAAGCCATCCCACTACCCTCGAAGACAGCAAGTCGAGATGCAAATACTGCTTGATCCACTCGCCACTACACAGAGCAGTTTAGGTCGATATATCATATCATTAAATAATTAAGAAACAAATTTAAAATTTAAAATAACGGGAATCATGGTATTGGGTCATTTAGATTATTGAGGAACAAATTTAAAATTTTAATTAAGTAATTCAGATTTGTACATATATCATATCATTAAATAATTAAGAAACAAATTTAAAATTTAAAATGACGGGAATCATGGTATTGGGTCATTTAGATTATTGAGGAACAAATTAAAAATTTTAATTAAGTAATTCAGATTTGTAAAACCAAATCAATGTTTAATCTCAAATCATATAAAATAACAAATGTTTTGACGGAAACCATTTAAAATTTAAAATAACAAATGTTTAGACGGAAACCATTTAAAATTTAAAATGACGGGAAAGATTCTACATATATCATGTCAATAAATAATTAAGAAACAAATTTAAAATCATTTAGATTATTGAGGAACAAATTAAAAATTTTAATTAAGTAATTTTGATTTAGATTATTGAGGAACAAATTAAAAATTTTAATTAAGTAATTCAGATTTGTAAAACCAAATCAATGTTTAATCTCAAATCATATAAAATAACAAATGTTTTGACGGAAACCATTTAAAATTTAAAATAACAAATGTTTAGACGGAAACCATTTAAAATTTAAAATGACGGGAAAGATTCTACATATATCATGTCAATAAATAATTAAGAAACAAATTTAAAATCATTTAGATTATTGAGGAACAAATTAAAAATTTTAATTAAGTAATTTTGATTTCTACATATATCATATCATTAAATAATTAAGAAACAAATTTAAAATTTAAAATGACGGGAATCATGGTATTGGGTCATTTAGATTATTGAGGAACAAATTAAAAATTTTAATTAAGTAATTTTGATTTCTACATATATCATATCATTAAATAATTAAGAAACAAATTTAAAATTTAAAATGACGGGAATCATGGTATTGGGTCATTTAGATTATTGAGGAAAAAATTAAAAATTTTAATTAAGTAATTCAGATTTGTATATTAAATGTGAAAGAAAATTGATAAACCAATTTAAAAATTAAACTGACGGGAATCATGGTAATATTGGGTCATTTAGATTAATGAGGAACAAATTTTAAATTTTAATTAAGTAATTCAGATTTACATATTAAATATGGAAGATTATTGAGAAAATAACAACCTGCACGATGTCCAGGTGTCATGTAAGAGCTGTGCCACATGGCGAGATTCTAGGCATACCAGATGTCAAGCAGTAAACCCTTCAGCGTTCCTCCTATTATAAAAGTAATAGATAAGAAGGCGGTTTAGAAAGGATGGAGGTCGTTGATGTGGCCTGGGATTGACGTGGGACGTGCCGCAACTAATAGTAAGCCGAACATCCCGGGAAATTGAAGACCGGTCACCCCACTACCTTCGACCTGGGCGCGTGTCTCTCACCTCTGAATAATCTTCTGATCCCATTTATAATTTATAAATTTGATTAAATTCACTCCCAACATGTTTTGTCATAATTAAAAACAAAAAGCCTTAATCTGAAGATTTAGCACTTCACCCTATCCTTGATATAAGATATATTTAAAAATTGATCATGATCCTAATATAATAATATTTTTTATATTCGTGAATCTTTCACTAATTTATTCGTATTGATATTTTTTTAATAATATTCAATTAAAAGAGGAATTAAGAAAGAGATGGTCAAGATGTTTTATAACCAGACCAAGTAATTATTTTTTGACTTTACCTCTATTTAATGCACATCACATCCCATGAGAATAAAGTAAAGTTGGTATAATAATAAATAAATGATGTGGTCATGCATTTATATAAAAAATTTAATAACTTGGCTTATATTTTTTCTCGGAACTTGGCTTATAATTTATAAAATACACCCAGGTTAAACTTAAACCCTTGCATCGCATAGATGGTTACTCCGCAGTCAAATCGTGGTGAGCAATGAATGTGAATGTATTATTGTTAAATTTGTGAGTTGATTTTTTGAGTTAACCGTTGTTACGTTTCTAGTTTATAAAATCGTTCTAAGTGACTTTTAAACTCGTGTTAGTTATAAATGTAGTCAAGCTCACGAGCTCACCCACCAAGTTTATTGTTTTTAAGTTTTTAACTTATAAAATTATATTAACTCATTCTTAAATTTGTACTAACTTTTTTGATTTGATCATGCTCAATGGCTATTTATATAAATTTTAAAGAAATTTTTTTATTGAGTGATATAAATTATGAATGTTAATGGATTTAATTTTAACTATTTGGATTTAATTTTTAAATCTAAGTTTTGTTATTTTTTATATTTTAATTATTTAGTTATACATTATTTATATATATTAATTGATAAAAGTAAACTCTTATAAGTTTACGATAGGAGTTTACATCATTACTGCGAGTTTATTTAAACTTGTGAGTTTAACAGCCTTATCTATGACTTTATTAGTGATTTTTATTTGTAACCAAACTTTTATTCTACCAATAACTTGTAACAAGGCTTGGGCTGTTAGTTATCTAGTTTTTTTTTTTTTTAAGTTGAGCTCCTCATATTCATGGGGAAAAAAAATTGCCACTTAAACTTTAAAATTTTAAGTTAATGATTTCATCATAAAATGATTTGTTAATTACTACTTAAGTGTAGTTAATATTAAATTAATTTGAGATTTTGAAGTTCAAATGATATGTTTTTTATATTTATATATTTCATTTTACCAGGAAAAATGTGTAAAAAAAAACTTTTAAAAATTGTTACCATGACATTGGTAATTATATTATCAACTGGTTTTGATTTTGCATTCACCCCTTTAGCTGAAATAATGGCTGAATATATTCTTTTGAATTGTTTTGATAAGTGGGGTCTCCCGACTTGTCAAGATTATGATAGGTTTCATGATTTTAAAAATATTAGAAATTAGAAATCATTTATAAATAAAATCTTCACGTCCCCCCCCCCCCAAACCCTCACGTTTCTTTCTTTCTTTCTTTCTTTTCTTTTTTTTTTTTGCGAAATAAAATCCTCACGTTTCCAACCATACTAATTTGGCTAAATTTGACCCTACATCGCACGTAGGAAACTATAATAACTGTAAATGAGTCGAAACAAAATAATCATTTATTCATTTTTACGTCACTACTACTATTATTGTTGTTGTCGTATTTTCAACAAATCTTTATAAATTATTGAAATGAAATTTCCGGGAAAAAATGAAATAAAATTAAAACACCATCTTGCGTTTAAACTCTAGATTTTTAGTCATAGAATTGTCCTGAACTGACGTGATGCCTCGGACGCGTGATTGCCAAAGGATTTATCACTCTGCTTCAAACGTTTCCGCAGACGTGCAAAAGCCGTTTTCCTCTCAGTTCCTCAGGAAACATCAAATTACCAATTCAGGCCTCCTTTTTCCCTAAAATGCCATCACTATCCTTTGCTTTTTTCGCCTTCCATTTTTTCCCCTTGCTATTAATTCCTCCGGTTTCAGTTCGCACCCAGTCAGTCTAGTCTAGTGTGTCTTTCTCCCCACCCGCCCCTCCCTGTACCGCCCCTCTCTCTCGCATGCGTTCCTCATCGCCCTCCTAACCTCGAAGGCCCTGCAAGCCGCAATGCAAATATCTTGCTTTAATTTACACCAGTTGTAGATTGAGCCCCTTAATTTTTATCCTCAAAACTGCCTGAAGTGTTCTCCCGAGACCTTTGGTTCCTTGAATTTCTAGTTCTTGAAATCTATTCTTCGCAAAATTTTGGGAAAGCCCTGGATAATCTGGAGGTCTGGAAGGTTTTCAGTCATTATGTTGGGCATACCATCTTGATTTCATTTCAAAGCGCGGATTCGGATATGATTGTGAATTTGTTTCTATATCTGCTCTGTGGAATTTTCTGGGAGACGGTTGACAAACCTACCACGACGTTGTATGAGAATTTTGAAATTTTTATGGTTTCTGGTGTAGCGTAATTATTTTGTTTTATCTTCCATGAAATCCATGCCTGATGTATTGGATATAAGCTCCGATGAAGAACTTGGTTCGGAGGAGGGAATCAAAGGCGCGGACTATGATTGGATTATGGATTTTCTGGGCGTGTCTGACAAAGAATCGGACGATTCCGACGATGTTATCGTAGTCCATGAACAAAAATCAGAACCGAGGTCAAAGTCTTCGTGGTCGGCAGCGATAGAGTCAGATGATGACTGCGTGGTTCTGGATGGCGATCCTGAGAACGCAATCACATCCGTGAACAAGTCGGCAACTGAATCGGATGAGTTGATCGTAGTGGGCGAGAAGGGTCAGGTATCTCTTAAAATTTATTGTATCGCTGGTCTTGAGAATTTCATTTTGAGGCGTTCTTTTTTAATATTTCTAGCCATCTTGACCTTTTTGTTGTGCACGATAGAAATTGGGAGAATTTATTGTCGATCTCTACACCTTACCTCAACCTGGTATAAAAGGAATGAGATTTATGAATCAAGTTACCTGCTTGTTGTGCATTGTGCAAATAAAGTGGTGTTAGGGAGCTTTAGTGCTTAATAGATGTTGGAGACAGAGAGCGGTGTCCTAACCTGTTCTTTTGCCAGGTTGTGGTAGTTATTCTTAAATCTTGTAAACTTTGGTTGAAGACATTATGATATTTGGGAGCATCATCATTTTCAGGAATGCTGAAGAATTGACCTTTCTTTTCCATTGCAGCCTGGTGCATGTTTTCTTTGGGTTAAAATTTTATCATATGTCGTAGCATTTTTTCTTAATTTTAATGTTGTCCAGCTTTGGGCCACTAAAGTAATAGAAACTAGACTGTGGCTTGCATTTTACAAGGAGTTTGAACTGAGCCACACTGTTTGCTCCCTACAAATAGTACGGCTTTGTATAGAATTTTTATTACATATAGAATAGATATATAGATGCTGCTCAGCTATGGGCCAACAAAGCAGTGGAAGTAGCTTTTCGTTTTGGTTGAATGGCTGCACTAGAAAAGCAGGTTTATGGTTCATGGTTTTGAGAGGAGAACTTTCTCTTTGCCTATCCATGAAATTATCCACTTGAAGTTCCGACCTCAATATTTGAATAGCCTAATGGTGCGGCATAGCGAGGCTTAGCCTCTTGGCTAATTCTTGCAGGACATGAAATTGCCACATGGAGAAATTGAGGAAGCTGAAGGAAATTTGTGATGGCAGAAGAGTTTGACCCCTGGGATAGCCATCTTGGCTTCTGCATTTGGGGAAAAAATAAGAAAGAACTTTTTGACTGGACTCTTTCTAAGATTGATCCTAATCTAGAAGGTATGGGTATGAGTAAATGTTGTTTACTCAGTCCAGAGTATAGGGAAGAAATCATAACCTGAGTTTATTGTATTGTTTAATACCCAAATGTAGCTTCATGATTATTCATCACACCTACCCACTCCCCCAAAGATACGCTTCTCATATACTTGTGAAGAAAAACTCGAATTAGCCTTTTGATGAATACAGGTCTTTGGGAGTTTGATTGAGTTCTGCATAATCAGTTTTCATTTGCTTATTCCATACACTTCCAGATTTCTTTTGGTGCATTAATTTGTTCATTCCTGAGCCACATAATTTTTCTTGGCTGAGCATGGAAGTATTTCTGATTTGTAGGTTTATGCTTTCTTCACCCTCTTTTCTTCTTTTTCCTTGCAGATTGCGTGTAGGGACTACCCTCATCCCCGCCATCACTGTGCTACATTTCCCTTCTCTTCAACCCCCCATGAGAGACACTGTGAAAAGGTATAGAACTATAGATAAGATTTACTGGTTGTGTAAATTTAGTACATATGCTTTAACCAGTCCCAGCAAAATATTTTTTCCAGGATTTTTCACTGCTATGCTATTATCCTTCTGTCACTCTGATTTCTATCCTTGATTCCATGCAGTGCCACTGTTTTGTCTGTGATTTGCCAGCCCCATGTCCCAAGTGGGGTACTGGCATTTCCAGTACTGATCATTGTCATGCAACTGAAAAGGTTGAGATGTGGAAAACTCAGAGGAAAAATTTCAAGCTGAAGAAGAGTGCTCCATTACCAGCTTCAACTAGTTATGATAATTCACTTCCTGTGGAACATTCCCAGCAAAACCAAGTTCTGCCAATTGGTGTTAGTCAACTGTCCACAAATTCCATTTCACAGATTCAGGCATCCAGATTGACTACAACACATACTTGCACCTCAATCCATCCTATCCCACAAAATAATGACCGTTGGCCTCCTATAATCCATGCTTGCTCCTCCTCACTGACTTCTACCATTCAGAGTCAGGCCTCCAGGACAAATACCATCCCTATGTGCTCCTCAACAAATAACTTAATGGTTCCTAATGGCACCAACCGTGGTAGATGTCAAGGATCAGCACCTACTTTCATCAAGAACAGATACCCACCTTCCTTTGTTTCTAGGTCAGTGCTGGGTGTATGTAATAATCCATTCCAAAGGGATCGACGGCGAGGTTCAAGTAACTTATGCCCTCAGTATTCTCGTCGTATTGTAATATCTAACGGGCTAGGTAATGCTGGGGGAACCCTGACTGCAACCCATTCTACTCATGATTCATCTGGCTATAGCAATCATGTCAATCCAGCTATGCGGTGTAACAAATATTATGATTCTCCAGGCTTATCTAATGACAGAACTCACAATAGGTGGAATAATGATTTGCTACCTACCAACTTGTCATCATACCCCCATACAAGCTCTGCATGGCCCAGCTTAAACTATAATGGTGAAAATACCGTAGCTGCTGAGATCCAAGCATACACTCAGCCATCCCGGTTGGAAAATAGCCAGAGTTTTTATCAACCTGGTGTTCAAGCTAATGATGCTCCTTCAAAGGACGTGGCTTTCCTGAGTGGCAATCTACATGGGAATGGGCATCAAATTGGAAGCCCGATGGAAAATGCCGCCGGAGATATGACTCAATGGGGAAATTTAAATCAAGATGCCTGTCAACAAGAACCTGTTGGGGTTAATCCGGGTGAAACTGCCGCAAAGGCTGTTCATCAATTTGTTGACTTGGTGTGGAATGAGAACTCCAGCCAAAGCATTGAACCTCAGAATGAGAATTCTCAGCCACCAGTCACAGGGTCTATTACCCAACCACCCAATATGAACGATTCCGGTCCCCTGTTTGCCGGAGGTGCTACCCTCAGTTACCTTACTGATTTTGAGGACTGGCTCATGGAAAAAGATACCGTTTTGCCTTCTGAGATGAATATTTTATCGCCTGATCCTAATCCAGTAGATATGGGAGCACTATTCTGTGATCTTGATGCGTCCTCCTGGAATGGTCTGACGCATGCATGACTGAGATACCCATTCACAACTCGGTTGTCTGGGATGTTGGCCTAAGTGTACAGTCCTTACATTTAAACCTTGCTAGGCTTTGATCCCCTATTGTTAGGTTTGATGTAAACATGCTAGCATAGCCTATTCTAGTTTTACTTAAGCTTGGTGGACGGATTAACTAGTGTGATGCTCAAGTTCACGAGAATGTAGCCGTAGGAAATCTTGTTTAAATATTACATGAATCATCAATATATTTATGTAGGTTTTCAAGCAATTAAATGTGATGGGTGGTTTATGTGTGAATGATTTAGGGTGTGTTTGGTTTAATGGAGGGGGTAGATGAGGTTCATTAAAGTTGACAAATATGTCATTTTCTCTTTAATTATATATTTTTCTTCTTCTTTTACAATTTTTATATCAGAAATCATTTTATTAATTTTGACATGCTACCTCATCAATTAAATGTGTTTGTTAAAATCTATTGCATGTCTAAAAAATATGATAATTCTCAGCTTGCTCATTTGAAATTTATTACCTTCAATATAAGTGAAATTAACAGCAATATCCATTTTTTTCAACATACATATGCACTGAGACCTAATGTGGAGTCGTCCAGATCTGCTGTAGCTTGAACCAACCCCAGTATGGCAACCCCATCTCCATCCATTCTCTCCTTTTGCATTTTTCTGTAAACATCAACAGCTTCCATTGCTCTTCCACACTGAGCATAACCAGATATCATAGTCGTCCAACAAACTATACCCTTCCTTGGCATTTTATCAAACAATTCCAATGCTTCATCCATCTTCCCACACTTTGCATGCATACTCACACAGAACACCCAACAAAGACATTGTTTCCTTACCCAAAAGCCTTAGTTTTGCTCCAAATCTCCTTCCCCATTTTCAAATCGAGCAACCTAATACACGCCTTCAATGCCATTGTGAAACGGAACTATGGGTCTAACTCCTTTCATCATCATCCTATGGTAAATATCAAGGTTTTGAAACCTAGACTGGTCACTGGATTAGACCGGAATCAAACCGGAGTTAACCCCAGGCTAAATCGGTGAAAAATTGAATATTTTAGGCTTATTAATATGAAATTCTAAATAAAAATATAAAAAAAATGATTTTTTTTAAAAAATAATAAAAGATCCTAGACTGGACAGGTTTACCAGCTAGTTCCCAATCCAGTTCGGATTTAAGAACTTGGGTAAATACTCATAACTTCATCTAGGTACCCTTTAGCTACCTGAATGAAGGTGGCAATAGCTGGAGGAGCAGGCGGCGGCGGCGGTTGGAGGAGAGGAGCAAAGTGGAGAAGCCAAGCAGAGAGTGGAGAGAGAGCAAAGAGGGAAAAGGGAGTTTTACTTCAAAGGGTAAGTATGGAATATCACAAAATTGGTATGAATGATTTGGTTAGGACGAGACAAAATTTCTCCCACCTTAGAAAAACCCAAAATATCGAGGTTGAGAAAGGTGGAAAGGGGAGCACTACAGGACAAATTTTTCCCACCTCTCACCTTCCCTCCTTCCAATTAAATAAGGTTTTTTTATCTCCAACCATTATCTAACCTCACCTCCCCTAAAAAAAACCCAATGCCTTATAGTCATTTATTTTCCTTGTTTCTCTTCAAAATCACAAAACAATTTAAAACTGGTTGGGCTGATTTGTTTCTTGGCGGCCCAATGAAGTCATCTTTTGTTAATCACATGAAAAAGATCTTGGATCGATATATATTCTTTTTTAGGAAAAAAGACACTTAAATATCACTTGAATTTTAAAATATTAATCAGTGATTTCTCAAAAATTTGATTATCAATTGTTATACTCTTTTGGTCAATCACATTACTCTCATTGTCAACAAAACCAATTTAAAATTTTAAAGTTCAAGTGGTATTTAAATATTTTTTTCATTTTTTTCCTTGGTATCTGTGCGTGCAAAATGATCGATGGATTATGGGCCTTTTCACATTTTTGGGCCATGCATGAAATACACCTGAACAAAAAATGTGTGCAACAATGTTAAATAGTCAAATAAAGGAATGGGTCTTATTCATGGTTGGTTTCGATTTTTTTTAGTCAGATTAACTTGAATTGTTTGGGCCAAAATATTAACTTGAAGTCTTGAACCAAACCAATCAGTTTAACCTCTCTTTCAACTAATATATAGTTAGTCTAATGATATAAGGTCTAGCTAGATTTTTCTGGGGTTTTGAGTTTGACTCCTAAAGAAATCACTTGTATTGGAAAGGGAAACCACAAACCCCGAACCAGATACTGGATGATAATATAAAAAAAAAAAAATAACCTCTATTTTTTCAACTACTTTAGAAGCAATTTGGTTTGGTTATTTTTAATATAAAATTATGTAGATAAAATATAAAAAAAATTATAATTTAATTGAAATTGGATATTGTTTATAAACGTAAGTACTGTTGAAAACAAATACAATCATTGTCTTCTCAAATCTTGTCATGTGGAATGATCCAATGGAATTTTGAAATTTTATCAAAGTGAATTTTTATTATTAAAAATGGTCCATATGACAATATTTAAGTAGAGAATTGAATCTAATAAATATAAACAAATAAGCCTAAATTTTGTCCAGAATATTTTACATATATTCCCCGGGGCTTATTATAATATATATACAAGTTAGTGCAATAATTAACACATTTAGTCAACCCATTAGCATGAAAGTTTCTATGGGAATGGAGTATCGTTCCTGACTAGCGCAGTGGTCACCTACGTGGCGCCACTACCTCTCCCCGGGTTTGTTCCCGTGCCACTATGTAATCAAAGGAACATCGTTACTTTAATCACATTTATAACCTCTGACCTGATGTTACTATAGATTAATAAAAGTGATATTCCTCATAATGAGTTCTGATATGCTATATTACTATTTACTACAGTCAACAAACGGAGACCAGCGTGGGTGGTGATGCTACAGGCAATTGCATGATGTGATAGGCAGATTCATATATAAATAAATAAAAACGCATATTTTATGTAACACATATATAAACATATTTCGATTCCATTTCCTTCCTTATCGTCTTCCCTACTACCAACTCTGCAAAAAGATTCCTTCTTTTTTCATCTCCAAAAATCTCACAGTGACCCGCAAAATAAAAATCACTACTTTTCATCAGCTTCTTCTCTCTCACACTGCTCCTTCACTATATTAAATCCATGGCTTCAGATTCCAATTCAAACCTTAAAATCATCGTCGAAAGAAATCCTTCTCAGTCTCGCCTTGCCACTCTCAATGTCACCTGCTGGCCCAAGTACGTCCCATCTCATCTCTCTCTCTCTCTCTCTCTCTCTCTCTGTAAATCCATGTATTCTGATATGTGTTTTGCTTTCTATTTTGTTGTTTTTTTTTTTTTGGGGTTTACAAAAAGAAGATGGGGGTGTTCACCAGGGAAGTATCAGTTAAAGTTTGATGCAGAAGAGACATGTTATCTGCTGAAAGGGAAGGTAAAGGCATACCCAAAGGGCTCATCGGAGTTTGTGGAGTTTGGTGCCGGCGACCTTGTGATTATCCCTAAAGGTCTTAGTTGTACTTGGGACGTCTCTCTCGCTGTCGATAAATATTACAAATTTGAGTCTTCTTCTTCGTCATCTTCTTCATCTTAGTGTATACTATTAGCTTTTGGATATCTCTGAACTGTTAGTAATTATTTCAGCCTTTTTTTTCTCTTTAATGAATATCAAATATCAGTCAACTTCAAGTGAAATAGTGAATTATTCGGTTCGCAGTTTTGTCTATTTGTGGAGTGGCCTGGCTGGGTTTGTTTTTCTGGTAGTCTGTTTCTGTTGGGTATTCAGAGTTCAGATTCAGAGAGAGAGAGAGAGAGAGAGAGAGAGAGCGAGGGAGGGAGGGAGGTTTTAGTCAAAGAAGGAATAAAATATCCGACAATGCATGTCCCGTTCAAACCCCTCTTCTTTACGTGTTCAACATTAATATACAGCTTTTAATGTCCCTTTGACCGGTCAACGCATCAGATATTTTTCCTTCTTCAAAATAATTGGGTTCACACGTAAAAAAGAATTATAAGTTTGATTGAATCCAACAATACTATTTCCCTCTGTTTCCCCGCCGATCAAGGCGCTTGTCATGTTTGCCATATGATTAAAGCAACACTTTTTTATGTTTCACGTTTTGTTTTCTTCGGTTGGTTTTGATAAATTTTAACAAGGAAACAATTCTCATCTACTGTTATTGTTATAAATTATAATAGTAAAAGTAAATTCGAAACAGCAGAGAGGCATTATACTGCTCTTTGATGGCAAAAAGAAACTTAGGTTACATATTATCAGCTCTTAAAAACGAAGTTTGACGTTGTTATATAGTAGTCATGTCTGTTATACGTTGTGGTTTTTTTATTAAATTGTGGGTCTCTCTGTTTTTTTTTTTTTAAACCAAGTCATAGCTAAGCTAAAATTTATAAACTTGATGATTATTAATACCAATATATGTGGAGAGCTGACAAAATTTAGACTTTCATATAATAAATGATGATTGCAAATCGATTCACGCAAACTGACTTAAAAAAATGACAAAAAACATGCAAAACGCACATTTTCAAAGCTCATGACGATTTAGATTTTTTGCAATCAAATATTCCAGGAGAAATCGTTCAAGTACAAGATGTGATTGTTGGTTTTCTAGATCTAGATATTAGGAAAAGGACCCGCATACATATAACCTTTTCATCATTTTTTCCCCAACATACAACCTTTTTATCTGTGGTCATGCTAAATTTTCATATGCTCCTTTCAATTCTTTACCCTTTTGTCTCTTGCTCTGACAAAAACCCCACCATCAGGCATCAATCATTTCCAATTTCTTGCTTCATGTGTTCTCTCTTGGATTCCCAGGTGAACATCATAGCTATCAACACCAAACTTTCATTTTTCTTCATATCATATCTATCTACAGGAAACTTTCATTTTTTTTTTATATTATGACTTTCCCCTGATTTATTTTAATAAGGTGGACCCATTTTTTTTTATTAATCCCCCAGCATCCAATACTACTAACAACAAACTAACATGATTCACGAGAATACAGACCCACAATGAGGAGGACCTTGCTACCTTTAAGTAATTATTACAGCTGCGCACCCAGAACTTGAACATAAGATCACTGGTTAAACTGGATCAACCCACAGCCAATTGACCCAAGTTTTTGGTGATTAAAGTGGACTTCTTTGTTCATGCATTAGGGATTTTGGAGCCCAGACTAAAATTTACTTGAAGAATTCTGCGTTCTCGTCTGCAGTATGCTCAGTTCCTGAGAGCCCATAAAGCAACAGAGTTCATTGACCGTAAATTTTCTTTCTTCTTTTACAAATTTTTTTTTGGCAACTCATTGTACACAGGATGTGTGAATGAAAAAGAAAAACCCACTTTCTCTTCCCCGGAGGGGGGGGGGTTATGGGGTTTCGAGGAAGAGGGGATGCAAGAGTTTTAAGAGAGCGTTAGTACATGAAAATTTGAGTAATACAAACTGTACAGCTTCTGGGGAAGTGAGTGTGAGTTCCCAGCATTTTGATGGGCTTTGCATTGCATGTTCTCACTCAGCAATCCAGTGTCATGAGGCATCTGCAGAGATAGCCGCATGTAAATTAGGTGCATTTAAAATCACTTCAGCTTTTCTTTATCAGAAGTAAAAAAGAACAAAAAACTGGGCATTACTCATGTAATAAACCAAACAAAGTAGGTTGGAATCTTCAGTCTACCATCTCTCAAGTACAGGTGATGTGAAGTGGTTCATAGCATTCTACCTCCAGTTATGCTTCTAAGCCTACAATCATACAGCAACGCAAGGTTAAATAATTTTTACATATTATTTGTTCTGACCCAAATACATCAGTAAAGTATCTCCCCATGATAAAACTGAACGAAAAAAAAACTCCCGAGAAAAAAATTCGCTCATGACAAGAGACTCAAAAGATAAAGTCCTATGGTTTTCCCAAAACATAAAACAAAGAAAGTCATATGACATCCTCAAACAAACATGAGGGGGGAGTGCAGATTCTGATTGCATAATTACCAAGGTTGCATCATCGACACCTAATATCACTGGTTGCATGATTGTGATGAAGATGGAGTGCAGATTCTGATTTACAATATCATGCCAAATGGCTGCTATGAAAGATAGCAGTTTCAGTTCGTGGTTGATACCAGTCTCAAGTTAATGGAACTGAAATGAAACCCCTGGTTCCAACATTTGCTTTGTATCATGGGACAAAGGTGGGTCTTGTGGGGTGGGGAAAATAATGGAACAGGGCAAATAGACCTACACTCTAGCAGATTCATTGCTCTGGGAGTTATGTTGAGAAGAGTTCCAAAACTCTTTTTTGCACCTAAAACCTATAAAAGCCTATCGCAAATCTATGAATTAATTCAGACTCTCCAAGCAACCGTGCTAGGTAGAGAGCAGAACAACACAATGATACAGTTCGATGTGCTTTTCATAGATTAACCATCTAAATCTGTACAAGAGAAAAATAGACACTTTAACGTCTAGCTCCAGGAAATCAGAATACTCAAGCTTGTCTGGATATAACCAACAAAGCTTTTACATAAAACTTCATATCTGCAATAACAGCCAATTATCAAAAGCAAATCATCAACCTATACTTAATTCTTTGATTTTCTATACCCGTCGCCCTTATAGCTCCCAAGATGGAATTGAAACATATGGATCAATACCATGTATAGAACCATCTATAAAAATTAGAAAACCTAAAAAACCAAGAACTACAGATAAAACCTTGCTGGTTAGTTGACTCCAATAATGTTGTCCTCAGGTAAGTAACTTGCTTTAGTGCCATTTACCGCATGAGCTCCATCATAGTGGAGGACCCTAAGCTTTCCTTCCTACAACCAGAAGGAGTGTGTTATCGATTAACTAATGTCAGTGAATTTAACAGGTAACATATAAAAGCATACCTTAGTTCCATAAACAAGCCCTCTCCCAGGAAAAGGATGAAAGCATGCTACATTGACTTCATCCTCTGCACTAGGAAGCACCATGACGAGTTTCATATCTGACACTCTGTATACCTGAGACAGGCAAATTCAGGAACCTAATATTCAGCCTAAAACATATCAAACTATCGAGTGTCATGGCTGGCATTTCCTAGTGGTGGTCCATATTGAACATAAAAGGTTCATGACCAATCAAAAACATATATAAATTGATTTTACAGAACAAGTGGAGTAACTATGTTACTTCAGAAAGAGGAAACCATGAATGAGAAAACCATATTGAGATTGAGAAGAGAGCCTTTACCTCTAACACGGTATATATGGGCAGGGTAGTTTCTCCATCAATAACAATGCTTTTAAGAAGAGATCCATGCCGTCTACCATAGGCAAGCAGTATGTGCTCAGATGTGGGTGAAAACTGCACAATAGTGTTGCACACATTTAATCCACAAAGACAAGAACTTTTTGAAACATAGCTAATAATGCGAAGAAAATGTCAATGACGGATCAGAAATAGATTATTTTTGAGACGTCAAAACAGAAATAGGCAATTAAGCTACCATAATACGTCTGATAACAATTTGAAGTGCCAATAAGTTTACTATTTCATTTAGTGGATTCCAAAACACGGCAAGACAGAAAAATGTGCATGCACACAGCACACACGTGTGTGAGGTGGGGAATAATGGATGAAATGCAAATTGTATTTAATAGAGAAGAAAACCTAGAACTGTCATTAAAAAGGATGGGAAATATTTAAAATTGCACAGAAAGCAGGAGAAAAAACAAGTAATTGTTATTTCCAACCGGGACATTTTTCTTCCGCCCTTTCTTATGTATTTTTTAGAATCCTCGCCTGCAATTCTTAATATATAATTAAATGACATTCAACACTTGCTTATTTGCATAAATTAATAAAAGTATACAGGCCATATGTATATGGCAGACATCTTTATGCATCGGTTGGTGATGATAATAATGAATATAATGATAAAGAATGGTGTCATTATCAATTAATAAATCAACTGACCTGGATTGAAGTCAGACAGTGAGCTGCTCTAATTGCCCGTGATGCAAGCACCATTCCAAATCTATTCAGGAAATTTAAATAGTAAATTATTTAACATACAAACAGAGGTGCCAAACTAAAACGTGAGAACAAGAAAAAGATAGACAAATTCCAGGCAACATTTAATGAAGTATTTATCCAGAAGAAATGTTAAAGAAAGTGTATCCTACGTTGCCTCCTCAAGGGAATATATGCGAAGCTCGTACATAACTTGGTGTGCAGAAATTGGATGTCGTGTTGGGGATGTTGCAACTCCTGGCTCATGTTGTACTTGAGCTTGTAATCCTGAATCAGCCTCCACGTGAGGAAGCATACACGCAACACATGCAGCCAGAAACCTACCACATGGTGAAAAATGGGCACCCATTTCACTGCAAACACAGTTTTACATTAGAAACACAATGTGCAAATGTAAACAGTATAAACGCAGAAAATGCTACTGCAAATAATTTTGAACATAAATAAATTTAGAACTTTAGCCATTCTCATGAACTGAAGCAATCAATTCTCAAAATGCACGGCTTAGCAAAGCAAAACAACTCTATTTTACCAAACAATAAAATTCAATCTTACGATGGAAAATAAATTAACCATAGATGATACCTGCACAAGACGGCATGTGGTATTGCAAGGCGGCATCTTTCAGCATTTAGTGGGGCACAGGGGTTTTTTATGTCATGCAACCATACTCTTAGCTTCACTGTGCAAGGCAGCTCTGCAGCAGCTGCAGCAGCCACTGATGTGGCAAGTTCTGACTGAATCCGACTTACAATGGTTTGAATGTCAGTGACACTATGCAGGATATTGACAGAAGAGGCCATATTGCCAGATTCGGATGCAGGAACTTGAGAATGTGGAAAATGACTGCGCAAACCAGATCTCCCCAGAGCTCCTGGTATATTCATGCTTCCTGGAATAGCTGAAGGTGAAGTTGTTGCTTCATCATCATGAGGGGACAAATTAGATGCCATGGTGGAAGAACCAATCTGAGACAGGCTGTCCCGACTGCCACTCAGATAAGGAAGCACCAAGGGGGCACCGACTTGGCTTTGACCCATTAACCAGCCGTGCAGAAAGGGTAGCTCCCATCCACTCGGGTCCCTTGAGGGGAAAAAACGTTGAAATTGACCCAAATCAGAAAGAACCTCATGATTTGTTGCTTGTCTGTATAAACCATGCAGCACATTACTCAGAGAACTGACATTTCTAGAGTTTCCAAGTTGGCTTCCTTCGGCCGGTACTGTTTCATCAGTCTCCATACCATCCACAGCAAGGCTACTGATACCAGTTCCCATTCCATTAGAGAAGGTACTATGGGCAGCGTATCGTGTACCAGTTTGAGAGCTAGTAGGAATCTCAGAGACTGTATCCATGGGAGACACTGTATTATTATATTGCTCAGTAGCATTTGTGACTGCTTGAAACTGTGCAGAGGTAGAAGATTCAACTTGCATGTTCTCTGAACCAGCAACAAGACTAGCATTATGCGTCTCCATTCTTGAATCATCAGCATTAAATGAAGGCAAGAAGAAAAAAGGTAATGACAAAAAAGGTAGTTCATTGCTGGGAAAAGCAATATGCTCCTTAAGATGAATATTTGCAACAATCACAGCAGGTGGGGGATATTGTAAATAACCAGGAGATGTAGCCCGTGTCATTGAGGAATCTGAAGAGTCAAGATCATTGACCTGCCCATCAGCCAAACACATCAGCCTAAAACAAGAAATTAAACATGATACTTCGATTAAAACAGGTAAATAATCAAGGAAAATGGTCAAAAGTGTTTCAATTTGTTACCTCAGCAGTTAAAAGATATGGTGTTGCATGAGGGTGAAAATGAACAGCGCGAAGTGAGCGCCTTGTCTTCAACACAAATATAGGTGAGGATCCTTCACCTCTCTTATTGTAGTGCCATATATACAGCTGGCACAGCATTAAAAAACATTGTTATCAGATCCACCAAAAAAAGCAAGGAAAACATAAGCAGCAAGTAAAAATCATACCTTGTGGCCTGATGCAATCGCAAGTATTTCCCCTTCGGCATGAAAAGCAATGGATGCAATGGGGCGGTCTGTGAATGAAAATATCATAATAAGCGTAATAATAAAAGCAATAGAACAATAGAAAAATCCTGCAAGAGTGGAAACGTAATTCAGGACTTAGAGGGATTGAGAGTAAAATTACAGAAATGGTGAAATAATATGCATTTTGATGTTTTAGCATCCCATAAGCGAACTTCCTGGTCCAAGCTCCCACTAGCAAGTATATGTGGTTGCAACGGATGGAACCTAACCTGTAATTCACCAGCACCATATAAATATAGAGAAGATACAAAAGACGTTCCTATGAGTTAAACTTGAAGAAAGGAATGCATTCCTTAGTTGGGCCAAACAATAAAAGAAATTGTTAAAGCACCTAGTAGCAAGCTAACAAAGCCTTGAATCAGATAAGCAATCAATATGTGCCCATCATTTATTTTTATATCTAAGGCAATCCCTAACTTATAAGGGCCATTCCCCAAATCATACTAGCTACGCATAAGTTATCCAAATTATTGTAAAATTCATATAAACTTTTTAGGCCCGACTGCAAAAAACAATGACGGAACACATACCCCACTAAAATTTAATTTAGTACCATGTCTAAGAGAAGCTATGAAATAAAATTTAACTACAAGAAATTGAGGCAAATAATAAAATGGCAAGCTTACCACCCAAGGGGTCCTTCTATGGCCAATTAACACATTCAAGCAACTTCCAGTTTCCCAATCAATTATCTTTACGGTATGGTCACCACTGCACATGCCAAACAAAAACCAAGCTCAACCACAAAGGAGTTCAAGCTAGCAAAATGAAGAGGAGGAGGAGGAAAGTACAACTTACTGTGTCGAGGCAAGAACTTTTCCATCTGGACTAAATGCTGCTGCAATAGTAGATCGTGGGGGAGGCAACAAAGGACAATATTTAGCTGATAAATGCCGCAATGACTCTGCCTCAACCCTGAAAAAGTGAAAATCATTGTCAGAGATACTGTTCCTGAAATTTTACTGAACTTGAAGAAAGAAAACAAGAAAACGCATCTTGAACAAGCTTGTTTTTCATTCAATGAGATTTACACTCTGCAGTTGCATCATTACCATGAGAGGAGACTGCGTTTCGAATCTCTCACTGCATCATTTTTAGGATGAGGGCAAGAATCAGCTTTTGGTTCAGAAGCTTCTCCCCAGTGCTGTTTCGGTACATGTTTTGATTTTGCAGAAATCTCTCTATGCGCTAGCAAATTAAATACATTTGTTCCACTGAACAAAGTGGACAAATCAAGTGAGAGAATAATCACGGAAAAAAATATTGAACTTCAAATGCTTAATGAAAAGCAAAGGAAAGAGATTTTCTGCCACAGCTGTCAACAATAAACTTGATATCATTTACCAAAATAAATAAATTTTGTATCCATTCACAAGTACTTGGAATCTTATGAATTATTTAGCTTAGTTTTCCATGACCACGCACTCATAAGCATATTCAGCACTTAGGAATGAACAAACTTTACATCCATAAAAGCATGCATGAGCACTTCCTCAGGAGTCCATTGCTGAGAATTTATGGTCATATAATATAATCGTGTATTTCTTCCCAAGAAAGAAAATTCCTTAAACAAGCTCCCGATTGATAGGCAATGTGAATATTTTTACTTCAAATTATATTGATCTCAACAATGGACAAAAATTAGATCACTGGATCACACCTTGCTAAAATTTGAGTTGGTGGAAGCAAATCAAAGATGAGCAATATTGAAAATCAACTATAAACTAGCACCAAATAAGAGGATCTTGAAAAAAGAAGATTAGAAATCGAAAATCAGAAACAATCCACATATATTAGGTGTAAGTACAGAGCTATTTAAGATTTCTGCTGGCCTAACAAGTATCAGGAGAATATTATAATCCATCAACAAAAATAGAAGCATCATCTAAAATAGAGCACCATTTCGTAACCTACTAAACTTGGTAAATTGCCATCAAATTTCCGGTTTTTATGCCGTCAAACTACATGACCCAGAACTCAAATTTCTTGCTTTCTTCCGACATCAAAACAGCAGGAAATTCTAGTCCAGAGTGACACAAAGAAAGAAAAAAAGAATCGGTACAAACAAAATGGATGATCTGAAAGAAGAACTCAGACCTGCTGTTGGAACTACGGGAAGACGATGACGATGGTGAGGTCTGATCATTAGGCCGAGGAAATCCCGTCATATCTGAGAATTTCATTCAGAAGAATTTAAATTAAACAGCAAGGATCAAATCGGAGAGAGTCACCGGACGGGGAGAAATCTTAGCTCTTAACACCTGAAAGCGAAATTCATAGTTTAAATCCCCAGAAGTGGAAAGTTCGATTTCCCACAATCTCTCTCTATCTATGACGGAGCGTATGTTGCTTTTAATTCGGCCTTCGTGGTGATTTCAAGGCGAAGCAGACCTGAGAGGAGCCGGGTAGACGGGTTGATCCATGCCGTACGGGTGGAAATGAAAATATGACGGGTTGAGAGGAGTCCTCGGGTATGGGTGCAATTATGAATTTTATAAGGCTGCTAGGGCAAACAGCCATCCTGATCATTGAAGTGACCAGTTCTTTTACCGTGGCCCGTTGGATTATCACGCATAGAGATTTGTGAAACCTAAATGAGGTAAATTGTAGGCCCATCCACTGGACGATGCATGGCCTATATGTTATAGGGGTAGGACATTACGTGGATAAGCCGAATTATAACGAAATTATGATAACTAATTAGGGTTGGGTTTAATTGTTTAGTGGAAGGTGTTAGTTATTCTTTTTTATTATTTCCATCGAAAGTGTTTGTTATTCATAACTTAGCTTCGAGAACAAATGTTCAAATTTTTATTAGAAGAGGTGTTCACGTTTGACTGTATCTTAAATATGATTGTTTCTAATAAAAAGATATTTGCGCCTAAGATTTTTATATTGATAACGAGATTTGAATTTATGACTTTGTGAGTTATAAGCAAATTTTTTTTACCAACTAAGCTAATATTTGTTGACAATGACGCCTTCCTTTATCAATGAGTTTCACTTAAATTTACAAAAATAAGATGAACCAAATGATAAAAAAGAAATAGTTAAACTGTTCAGAGCTTCAAAATTTATTGCAGTTTCCTAATTTAAGCAGTCATATGTTAATTAACTAGTAGCATGATGCTGGTTGAGATTTATTGTTAAAATTAAATCTACATTGCTATATGTTATTTCCATCCTAAATATATAACCTAATTTGTTACTTCCTCCGATTCTAAAAATAAGATAGAGTTGACTTCTTGTGCAGAAATTAAGGAAATTAAATAAGTTACTTAAATATGTTGTGTGTCCTTAAATTATATATTAATTTATTAGTTAAACTGACTAGTTTTGAGAAAAAAAATAAAAATATTCTAAAATAATATAATTAGCATCCTTAATTTCTCCAAAAAAAAATCAACTTTGTCTTATATTTAGGACCGGGGGAAGTATAAAATTTGCACTATAAGCTAAATCATACATTTAGGCGTCGGGTATCTAGTTGTATGACATGGAACCAATATGAATTAACAAATTCATCTTGATTTTCATGATACACTCCCAAACTATCTTATTTAAAAAAGAAGACTCTTTTTTTCCCCAAAAGCAAGACTTGGTTTCATCACATTTTGGACACAACAAAGAATCCGTCGAACACAAAAATAGAGATCACTAGGAATTGAATTCAAGATCCTAGGCTCCAAAAACATTTTTTATTCCACGTTCTCGGCTCTAGGGCAAAACTATTGCAACCAAACAAGGAGAATTGGGAAATTCAGGTCCTGTTTGGCTCAAAGAATAGATGATAATGCAATGCAAATGGTAAAGAATACAATATAGTCTCATTGTCGGGCGGGACCCCTCCTTAATCAACTATTTATTTAAAGATTTTATTTTCAATAAAATCGTACGATTCGTATAGCCGATAATGTATGTTGTTAAACATGTTGGAGATGAAAGAATAATTCGAGATCGAGAGAGAATGGGGTGAGTTCAGTATGGTGATTCCCCTTACCATCCGTATTTATTTCCAACCAAACAAGCCCTTATTCATGTTGGTTGAAAAGGAAAACCGTATGACCTGGGAACATTTTATGGACAAAAGGATATGCTAAAACCGTCTCGTTGCAAAGAGAATGCCAAAAAAGAATAAACCCCGAATCCCATCAGCTACCTCCACAAACATTAAGTAGCTGACAAAATGCTGGGTGTAACAACAAAAAGAAACAGTCAAAAAAACACAGATACAAAAGGGAAATGTGAAAATTAATAGGAAAATCAAGGGTTTTACATATAAAATCATGCTGAAAAACTAGGCTGGAGCACAAAAAGAATGTAACCTATCTATATACACTAGGCCAAGCTTTGAAAATTATCATCCAACCTTTGCTCAACTAATCTACTCAAGTTTCGTTCTTTTTTTAATGAGCTGGGTCCCCATATACGAATTGTATGATCATCACTTGCAGATGACAGCATTTGTGGTCTTCTAGGGTTCCAGCTCACACAGTTCACAGTCAGTGTGTGCCCAGATAAAACCTCTATTGGCTTTGAGTTCCTCCGGTTCCAAATGTAGACCTGAATCCAATGTTTTGTTAGTTTCTATACCTAGCTGCAAGTAATTAGCAAATTCTAAAGAAAAGAACTACCTGTGAATTCTCACTACCACTGGCAATGAATGAACTATTCAATCCACCAAAGCATGATCTTATCACATATTTGTGTTGCTTATGACCCTGGTACCTCAATGGCTTGTCCCATTTCCCATCAACATCCCACATGTGTATCTCCTGGCTGTTGACAATGAAGAACTTGCCATCTCCTGAAACCGAAAGGGATGTGATCGGGTGCTCCTCTGGGATGACTCGTTCTGTATTCGTTCCCAGATGCAAAATTCGAATCTCTTTTTCCATGAATATGGTGATAAGGTACTCCCCATCTGATGTAACAGCAAGGTCTACAACTTTGGGCATCCTAGCTCCTCTCCAAGCTTTTAGCTCATTTCCATCGCAATCCCACATGCGGATGCCCTTTTCAGGGTCGGAGCTGCCACACACAATATTCTTTGAGTTGGGAAACCAGGCACATGAGCTCACAACGAAGCCATGACTCCCAAACGTGTGCTTGCAAGTACCTGTTTCAACATCCCACAGCTTCAAGACTTCCGAATTCCCACATGTGAGCAACTTAGTGTCATCAGGACTCCATGCCACAAGAGATACCGGATTTTGGTGACCTTGTAGTGTGTGTTTCAATGTCAGTTTCCCGTCTTCCAGCACCTAGCACAAGTGTTCCAAAACATTAGAAAACAAGTGGCTTCAACTAGTTCTCACAAGTCAATTATGCTATTTTATAATTTATCCATTGTAAACGCACAGTTATTCTAACCCTGCAAGGTGTTGAACTCTCAATAAATGGCTCCATCTTATGCCCGCAGTGCGCACAAAAAACATTTCCCTTCGGGTTATATAAGCCAAATAATATCCCAATATAGGAAAGGTTCAATTAACAACAGCTTCAATCTAAAGCCTTAGATAGAAAAAGAAAATGTTGTGGGCAAAAAAAATATCCTTACATTGGATATATACTATCAACTGTAAAACTAAAAGCTATACTTTTACAACATTCATAATGTTATACCTCCCATATGATTGCTGTACAATCATTAGATGAAGAGGCAAGGTACTCCCCATTATTAGAAAATTGCACAAACCAAACTTCATTTTTATGCCCAGTCAAGATCTGCAGCAATGAAAACAAATGTTATCCAAACATATATGACATGTAATGTTAGAAATCTAGAAGACAAATTTCAAATCTATCTCCATGGTTTAAAATATCATACTCCTTTGCCACGACCAAAGCAACCACCTCAATCAATTTCTTAGCCTATGAAACAGAGCAATCAATAGAAAAGGTTATATTTTTCCACTAAAAACCTATGAGAATCAAGCAACACAGATATATGATTTGGTTCACAATGAAATGGTCATAAAGGAAGATTCTTGATCTAAATTTAGGAGAAGTGTGATTCTTCTATCTGTATTTATCTTCCACCCAAAAAACAGGGGGAAAAAAAAAGTCTTGAATAAGCAAAGATGATGTGTCAAATCAGTTATAGATATTGGTTACTTGATGCAGTTTAAACTGGAACAAATTGTATCCAATTTATACACGAGGAAGCAAAAAAAATAAATTATTCTACAAGATCAAATAGATTTCTGCATTTGTCACATAGATCCTCCTGTAAACATAACCATGCTATCTAACAAGCCGCACCTGAGTGGTTTCAGTAGGAATGAGATCCCGGCTACAACAATGGTCCTCATAAAGTGAAATTGGACTTGGTGAACAATGATACATACAAGAATCAATCCAGGAAGTAAGAGTAGTTTCTACTAAATGCTCCAGCCTTCTTTCAGGTACTGTAATTGGAGGGAGCAATTTCTCCAAGTTATATAACAACTTTCTTCGCAAATCATGGACAATGGTATCATCTATTAAACCTAACTCCGTATCCTTCAAGGAAAGCAAGCTATTGGCCAGGCTGTGAACTTTGCATTTGTCCACATGTAATGTGGCGACCTGTTTCCTTAATACATTCAAAGCTAAAGAATCTTGGCCACAACTCAAATACTCCAGAAGACACTGTCTGAAGACAAGAAACAGCGCGGATTCTCTAGTTTCATCAATCATATCCTTTAGTAAATGAAGAGTGTTGACGCACCCATCCCAATCCCCATTAAGTATTTGTGATTCAAGCAACTGGAATTCTGCAGACTTGAATGAAATACCAGATTCCAATTCCAAGCATGATGCAGACTTACTATACCCTAATGCATATAAGCACTGAATGATTATCCTCACAAATTCAACTTTTTTAATCAAGCCTTTTGAGCCAAGCACATCAGACGAATTCTCCATTAATAGGATGCGGTGAACCTTCAGCACGTCCAACTAATTGTTGACCTCTATACTCAAAAGATGCCAATTCCCTTCAGCTGGCATGAATCTAAATCGAATAGTGATTAAACGGCGCAGTTCCCACCCTTTAAGAACACAAGCTTCGGAGAACCTTAACAGGAAAGCCAGAGACTTTGGACTTCCCAAACTTTCAAAAAAGCCAGCCAATCATAAGAAATAGCGAGGTGCTCGAACAGGTGATAAACGACAGACAATGAACCTAACTCTGAACATAGAAACGACCCTGAGATTGGAAATTCGGAAGGGAAAACAAAATCCTCCGAACCCAAAATATCGAAATTATTCTTCAGTGAATCAAGAAAATCCCCAAAATAAACCCTAGATGCTAAGAAGAAACGATCACAAGCTAGCAGCAGCAAGACAAAGTGAAAATAGCTCTATGCTCGTAGTGTTACCAAACAAATCAAATTTAACAGCATAGAATTAGAAAACATAAAAGGCAGAAGCGCCGAAGATAGAGAAGAATATGGAGGGCGAAACCCAGAACAGGAATTGAAAGAAGAATCCATGACAATAGAATCCAGATAAACTAACCCATGTGTGGATGAGAGCCGAAACGAGAGATACCCATAAACAAGAAAAGATTTCCAGTGATGCAAGACGGACAAGCAGTCAAAACAGAAGAAAGAGGCAGGGTTCATGGAAGAAACAGAGCAGGTGTTTGGAAGAGCCAAACACAGAGCGTTGGTTTTGTTCTTCTTTTAATTGTAGCCTCACTTCTCTATGGACGACAGTTTTTTTGTTAACCGGGTCGGATCGGATTTATAGTACACGCAAGTGACGCAACCAACATCGTTTGGATCCACCGCCACCGCTGAGTACGAACTAGGTTAGCCACTGGCATAGTGCTCGTTTGAATGAGCGATTGAAATATTTAAAAATAGTTTTTCAATCATAATTTATAATATACGAGGTAAGTATATGAGAGGAGTTGTGTCTCGATCTACGTAAAAAAAAATTTATAAGCAATATGATCGCTAAAACAAACGTGCCAATAATTGTTGGACTACATGGTCGCTGTTATATACTGATATGTTTTTAATTAAAGTAAAATAATAAAATACTTGTTATTTAATTACAAAGTCAGGTAGGTAATTTTAGAATCATATTATGAGAGTCCAAACTATTCTATGATTCTATCAATATGATTCCTTTATAGATTATAGATTAACTGGGGTCAAAAGGCATGTTAACTAATAGTATATGTTATAAATAGTTTGATTATTACATTATTAAGAAAAAGGAAAACCAACAAAAATTATTATGATACAAGTCACCACTTTACTCCTTAATATGAGTAATTTTTTATAAGTTTTCTATATCTTAAATATAGTAAGCCACCCTAAGAAAAAGTTAATAGTATTAAATTCTTCTTTTTCACAAATATTCTTTTTTAATTTATTGTGGGGGAGAGATTATATAAAAAAAGAAACTAAAAATAATTAAGATACATGGAAATTATGGTTAATATAATTTTTAATCCTTTAAATTTGCTTTTATTTTGGCTTTAATCTCTAAATTTTAAATTATAGGTTTTGGTTCTCAAATTTCATTTTGTTTAAAACATTAGTCCTTATAACTTAATAAAAGCCGGATCATTTTGCCCTTTGAGGGATTAAAATCAATAGTTTGAAATTTAAAAAACTAAAACCAAAATAAAGATAAACTTACGGGATCAAGGATTATATTAACTTTTGAATTTAATTATAAAATAACCTTATAAAATAGTAATCTTTTTTTTACTATTTTAATGATACATCAATTATGGATCCATGTACTTTGCTTGATGACGAGTTTCACGCCACAAAATTATTTCTAGCAGGAAAGAATATTATAAGTTTCAAATACTAAATTAATGGTCTCAATGGAGTCATTGTAAAATATAACACAAAGTTTAAGCAGGGCGCATGATCAGAGGGAAAATAGAAAATGAATTACAATTTATTTCGCCAGCAAAGATCAGTTTAATTTAAGTCAAGTGTTTAGTCTTTTGGGAGAAATTTTATGTGCATGAAAATACTATATAACGGTCCATATATATAACCTCGAAGATTTGAAAAAAAGATGAGCTTGGTGGATATAATATCAGACGAATTTTACGTGCATATTAATACTCTTTATAACTTTATAGCCCTTAATTCCAGTCCAGACCTCATGCACATCGTTATGCCCTCTCAGCTACTTTTTTTTTTTCTAAAGGCTAAAGGGGATATTATTACGTGTATGTGTACTCTTTTTCTTTTTTACCGACATAATATATAAAAATTTTAATAGAATTATTCAGCAATTATATTATATTTATAGAAAGCTTATAGAAATTTTGCTACTAACGCATCTATTGAAATATTGTTACCAAAGGAATTAACATTAACAGTGTTAATTAACGGTTTTCCTCGAGTAAGGCTAAACAACAATTGACCACTAATAATAGTAAAAACAACAAAAAAAATGATTGCCACAGAGAGTTATAATATAGGCAATTAAAGGTTTGAGAGAAGCCCAAAGGTACTATATTAGCCACACCCTTTCACATTCCCTTAAATAGTAGTGATATCTTTAAAAGGTCAATTAAATGCTAATTATGAATCATTCGAAAAATAAAAAGATACTTGTATATTAAGTATAAATAGTAAATGAAAAAGTAAAACAAGCACATAGTGATTGTTTGGGATAGCTTAATTTTAGCTTATAAGTGCTTTTAAATAGTAATTTATGATATACGAGGTAAGCATGTGAGAGGAGTTTTGTCTCGACTTATATAAAAAACACTTATAAGTAAAAAAAAATTATCGCAAAACATAGGCTCTCAAGTGTACACATTTCATATGCTTTGATAAATTGTAAATATTAACCTATATGTCATAGGCTAAGGCCATGTTTGGTATGATGGAATTAAGGGTGATGGAAATGGAATTGAGGATCAATTCCATCATGATGCTTGTTTGGTATGATGAAATTGGAAAATTTTCCAATTCCATGTGGAAGCCAAATAAGCTCAATTCCACCCAATCAATTCCATCAAAATACCTAAGATTTACAATTCCATGTGATCATTTCCATCTATTACCCTCCACTACCTTCAAAAAAAATAAAAAATTGAAGGACATTTTGGTATTTTTATACAAAAATTAGTCCCCATTTCCATATCCATATCAATATTCATTTCCATCAAAATCAATTCCAGCGTACCGAACGGGCCCTAAGTGGTAATACCACATGTTTATAGCCACATGTAAGCAATCTTTCAACTTATTTTGCTTTTGCCCTAAAAAATATTACAATATGACAAATGCTTTTCAAGATCATTTCAATAACATAGATGCCTAAAAGAACATATGGGCCATTATATTACATGTGTTCTGATAAAGTTTGTTCTCTACAAGAAGGCCCTATTTTCAAAAAAAAAATATCATTTAACAACATTTTTGGGGAAAATTCCAAAAAACTACATTGGAAATATCAAAAGGACAATTCAGTACATTGAAAATGGAAAAGGACAGATCAGGTGGTGTCAGACGAGCAGATGAATTTGGGATTTTGAAATCTTGGCCAAATGACGAAAATGCCCTTCAGCCCTTAGTCGGAATAACAACATAGGAGTTGTTAATGGCGAATCCGGAGTTGTTAATGGCGAGATCGATGGTGTTATTGGCCCTGGAACTTGTTATTTGTGAAAGAAGAAATTGGAGTTGTTAATTTCGAATCCAGAGTTATTAATTAAGAGATAGATGTTGTTATTGGCCCTGAAACTTGTTAAGTGCAAAAGAAGAAAATGGAGTTGTTAATATTGAATCCGGAGTTGTTAATGGCAAGATCGGTAGTTTTATTGGCCTTGAAACTTGTGAATTGTAAAAGAAGAATTGAAGTTGTTAATGATGAATCCGGAGTTGTCAATTACGAGGATCATGTTGTTATTCTGAAGTAGGGGATAGAGGGCTGAAGGGCATTTTCATCATTTGGCCAAGATTTCAAAATCTCATATTCCTCTGCCCGTCTAACACCGCCTGATCTGTCCTTTTCCATTTTCAATATACTAAATTGTCTTTTTGATATTTCCAATGTAGTTTTTTTGGAATTTTTCCAAATTTTTGGTGCCTAACAAATTATCCATATAAAGTGACTCAACACATTTGAAAGCTCATATGTTTTACAAAAAAACATATTTCCAAGATTTAGATTTCTAAATTCTTAAGGAAGCATCTAACTAATTTGTTCCTATAAAACACATTACAAATCATAGCAAACAATGGACAACTATTTGGTTAGGAACATTCAATATTTTTAGTTTTGATAGTATGCCTATTTCAAATTGTAATTGGTGTATTTAATATATTTTAACAAAATCATTTTTGTAGAGATATCAGACAAAGATGAGGATTCAATGCTCTATGACTTGGTTATCAGTTATATGATACATGATACATGGACCTTGTGGGGTATCAATCCAGATTAAGAAGCATTCAACTTTGTCCATATAGAACACATTGCAAAATAAATAGTAAACAATGAAGAACAAATTAGTTAGAAACATTCAGTATTTGCATTTTTATAGTTTCCTTATTCCAGATCGTAGTTGGCATATTTAATATAATTTAACTAAATCATATTTGTAGAGATGCCTAATAAAGACCTAGATCAAGTGCTTTGTGATTTGGTTAGCAATTGCATGATGCATAGACCCTGTGGGACTTCATCAAATCGATTAAGAAGGAGAAATGAATATAGGAGATTATTGGAATTTTGCCAGTATTACTTTTTTCGCCCTACTAAGCTTTAAGCCATTTTGAAATTTATCAACATTGGTTTTATTATAGTGGTTAAACATTGGAAGATCATATTTCTGGTTGTAAATTTCTTTCATTAGTTTATTTCCATATAATATAAAGTGAGCCAACACTAAGAAGATCATATTCTACCACAAATCATATTTCCAATATTCATGTTTCTCAATTCTTAAGGAAGTACGCAACTTTATTAGTATAAAATACAACTAGTGCTGGTAAAACAGGTTGGGCCCACTAGCAGGCTGGCAAAATGCCACCCCCCCCCCACTTAACCCACGAGCTGTCCCGCATTTTTTTTAATGTTTTTTAATTTTATCTTATAAATAAATTCAAATACTATGATTACCTTTCATTTGAAACTGTGTTCAACTACTTTCTCATACATTTTATTTGACATTTTTATTTTTATATTATATTTATTTATTCTACTATTATTAAATTTAAAAGAAATGTGTTGATATAGTTATGTGATGTGAATAGATGAAAAAAATAGGAAAATAAGAATGAAATTGACTTCCTAACACAAATGTATAAAAGAAAAGAAGTGTGATATGAGCGGGTGAAAGAAAAAGAAAGTAAAAATTTAAAAAAAAAATAAGAGTAAAATTTAAACCCCAGCCCGTGAAGAAGGCGGACCGTCACAACCCGCAACCCAAGGGCTAGCTCGAATTATCACCTCTAAATACAACATCTAATATCTATTAAATATATAAATCATTGATTCATCTTATGTCAAAATATATGATTCATTTATAAGTCCACTAGATTAAAAATTGACAATACTGAAAAATTAAATGAGCCAATGTCCCGTTTAGTAAAGATTTGGGATACATGTATAGAATGTACCCATCGAGTCTAAGCATGCCCCAAAAATATATTAGAAACAATACCTTAGAATGAATGTAAAGCTAAGAAAATAGATTCTGCATCACGAATAGAGGACTATATTGGTTGTAAGAGGTATGAATTGCCTATTCGACAAAATCCTCGAGTGTTCGAGTTTATTTATGGTTTGAAATGATTAGAGGTATAAGTCTAGCTTATTGATACATTTTGAAAAACCATATACAAATTCCATTTTCCTTTGCTTCCTCTATTATTACATTTATTTTTGTTACGGGTCATTTCTACAGTGTGATTGTGTCTTTTGACTAAATGTGCAAATCCACTTTAATTAACTTTTAAGCTTGCAATCTTAGGGCATGTTTGTTTTAGCGATTCGATTGCTTATAAGTTGCTTTTTAATAGTGATTTACGGTATACGAAATAAGTATATGAGAAGAGTTATGTCTCGATTTACGTAAAAAGTAACTCATAAGCAATCGTAACGCCCAAACAAACATGCCTTTAGAATATGAACACCTAAACGTAGGCAAAATCTAAACAACATTAAAAGGAATAAAATAAAATTTAAAGACAATATTCAATAGCCATTAAATATTTACTTTTGAGGAATATAAAGATATCATTCATTCATACATTATTAATTAGAATATGAGCAACCATTAAACAATTATTTCTTGGCAATATTGTAATATGAATAGTCATATGTGGGCAATAATGTACGCACCATGAAAAGGAATGAATGGAATTTAGAGACAACATTTATCAACCATTAGACATTCATGTAATTGTATTATAATACATACAAATTTAGACTTACAAAATTATCATGGGGAACATGCTCAATCATGTGCTACATCTAGAGAGCCAATATCATTATATGTTGGAAGGGACACAAAAAAAGTTCAAACCGTTGAATCCTTCAGCTAATAAACTCCCTTTATCTAATTGATTCTTCCGTTGATAAACTTCCTTTGTAGTATTCAAGTGGCTTCAAATGATAACTTTGCATTATTAACTACATTCCCCCAAAACTCTTTTGTGATTGTGAGATTTAGAACAATAACTAATTCATTTCTCCCAAACATGTTTGAAAAAAAACAACTAATAATAGCTCTCTTTTTGGGAAGAGCATGCCAAAAAGATTTTAACAAGACGTGGTCTCTCATGTAGGGTCAACAATAGCATTTATTAGCTTAATAGTGTTAGGTCACATTGAACACAATATGAAAAAATGTAAAAAAAAAAACTCCATTAATAAAAATAAACCCAATAAACTTCAATTGCTATATCAAAACACACTCTTTGCATTGTCATCACTCTTACTTCCACCCTTATAACAGAATAAATGCGTCACATGCTTTGCTATAGACGTGTACATCAAACAGACAAACGATAAACTAATAAGGAGAAAAGGATCAATAGAATCCCCTTGCTCAAATTGAATGTAATAATCTTATATAGATCAAACACAAGGCATATATTTACTTAATTTTCAAAAAACTTCAAAACTTTTACCAAAAAAATCTAAACTTATGTGTGATAGCATAAGTACCTTATAATAAATGACATAATTCTTCAAAATCAAATTTGGGATAAATTGTCAAATAATCCACATCATTGTTTAACACACGGGGAAAAATACCTAGTTATGAAAAGAAGACATTTGTTGAAAAGGGGAAAACGACGGTGTTGGCACGTATCAGTGCGCCAGATAATTTATTAGAAGAAAAGGGAGAATTAGGGAGAGGAGGGAACAATATATTTATTAACAGAAATTTTAAAAATTGTAATTATTTTTAAAGATAAAAGATTAAAATATAAATTTTTAATTGTGAAATTAATCTTCACTAACTGTTAGTTATAAAATTGATGATATCTCCATGTATGTATATTTCAATAAAAAAACATCTATACACAACTCAATAATTTTATGATATTCTCTCTTGTATATATAAGATTATTTAAAAGTTATTCAAATTAAAATAACTTCTAAAATCCCATGCATGTTGCTTGAAACTCCGAAGTTCATTCATAAAGTAAAAGAGATAAAACAACATTGTAGGGATAATAAAACATAAAACCGCCGTTGCCAGGGATCAAACCTGAGTTACTCACAACAATACTACAATGACTTTAATGACTAGAAAGCGAACTAATTTATATAAATAATATAAATATCATTGGAGCCATGCGCCACTAGAACTCTTCAATCTTAGTCCTCGTCTCCTCCTCCCTTCAAAGTTCAAGTCCTTTTTTTGTACTTTCCTCACCAAGAATTCCAAGGGATCAAACTTTCATATACTAACCTAGTAAAACCTTGTGCAATAGCCATTAGCATAAATTATATTTTTTGTCTTCGTCCACTATTGTAGCACCTCTTAAGAGTAAGAGCAGGTTTGAAATTAAAAGTAAAGACAGATTGCGTCTCCTTTGACAAAGCACATCACTTTCCTAGCTAGCCCGTTTTGTTGTATCCATGCTTCTTGTTAGAAGTCAAAGACCATTAGGGATATCTTCCAAGTCAACGACGATATCCTCTACCGTCAGGAATATCGTCCACCGCCAAAGAAGAATGTGATGAAAATGTATAGGATTAGGGATGGTTTCAAATTGTGCTAATTGGATATAAATATGTAGTTGTACATTTCATAAATGATAATTAAGCTTGCTAGATCACATGGTACCAGAGCCTTGTTAGTATATTATCTTCTGATTTCATTTTGTTTTTTGGTGACCTCTATTCTTTTCGGTGACGAGCTTGTTTCAGTTCTGTAGATCTCCCTTCATCGGTGTGCCTTCTCGAAACACGCACCCCTCCACCCTATTTCCTGACCACAGATCGGCCCAACTCTGAAACGGCATCCCAAGATGACGGCGCATGTGGCCTAACGCGCCTCCAGTACCTCAGCTGCCTGAAACATCCACCGGTGGGTGGGGTGCTTTCCAGTGAGATTTTCTGGCACTTCCTAGGTATTTTTTGATCGTCTTCTCGAACCCGTTCCATCCCCGGTGGCTGTGTCATCTAATTTTCACCTTGGATCGTCGGGTACATCTTGGTATTTATCTCTGTTGTGATACCTTTTGAGCTTTGTTTTTGGTTGGGTGTTTTCCCATTTGGTAGTGCTGTGACTTTTGAGGCCTTGACTTCCATTTTGTGATTGTGTGTCTGTTGGACTCTTGTGGCTAACCTCTGATTGAGTATTAGTATTATACTCTTTGATTCCTTTGATTTAATAATTTGTGCTCATTTGATTTCGGCACTTATTTTCTCAAATGAATTTGTGACTTTCACTTGCTTGTCATTATGGCTGACTCTAAAATCTCTGATATGTTGCTCATGTCTACTAAGATTATTGCATCACAGTTGAACTGGACAAATTATAGTGATTGGAACAAAACTGTTAAAGTATATATTTTGGGCATAAAGATGGAAACTCATTTAACTGAGGATCCTCCTTCTGGTGACGAAACAAAACTTTTGGCCTGGCAACTAGCAAATGCTCGACTTCTGTTTCAAATTCAAAATTCTATTGAACCATGAATTCTATCTTCTGTCAGTCATTGCAATACTGTGAAGGAAATCATGAGTTATCTTGAATTTATGTTTTCTGGCAAGGGCAATATTACTCGGGTTCATGAAGTTTGTAAAGGTTTTTATCGTTCCCAACAGCAAGGCCGTTCATTGAAAGATTTCTTCTTGGATTTCAAGAGGATGTATGAAGAAATGAAGGTACTCAACTCGTATCAAGAACTTGGAACTTCAGGCTATCATAAGTTTCCTTGAAGCTCTCAATCCATCTTATGAGACTATTCGTTCTCAGATTATGTCTAGTCAAGAGCGTCCTTCTCTCGAAGATGTTTTCTCCCGGGTTCTTCGTGCTGATAGCTTGATTCACTCTTCTGTTGATCCAACTGCAAGTGCTCTAGTTGGTCGTGGCCCCGTTGAGAACATGCATTATGGGTACAAGCAAAATAATAATTCTCCAACAATGACTTCTAGAAATATTATCTGCAATTATTGTAAGGAACCTGGACACATTAAGAAAAATTGTCGAAAATTGCAAAATAAACAGCAACGTGAACAACAGCGTGGCCTTGCTCATATTGCCCAGACACCTGGTCCATCTGATTCTGGTTCTGGATCTTCTTCTGCAGGGGCCCTAGCTACAGGTATTATGTCCTTTGGCCTTACTACTGCTTCAACTAAGTGGGTTATTAATTCTGGTGCCACCAACCACATGACAGGTAATCATCACTTATTCTCTTCATATACCCTCTATGCCAACCCATCATCCATATTTGTCGTCAATGGTTCTCCATTCTGTGTTACTGGCTCAGGCACTGTTAACCCAATTGCATCCCTCACATTATCCTCTGTTCTTAACGTTCTTGATCTTACCTTCAACCTTTTATCTCCAAGTAAACTCACTCATCATCTAAACTGCTTTATCTCATTCTTCCCTAACTATTGTTTAATTCAGGATTTATCGACAAAGCAGATTATTGGTAAAGGCTATGAATTTGGTGGACATTATATCCTTGATGAGCAGGTGCCGCGTTCTATTACTTGTTTTGGTGGGTCGTCTCTCTTTGACATTCATTATATATGTCGTTATCGTCTCTCTGAAAATTGTATCCTCAGTTTTCTTCTGTGTCTACTTTAGATTATAAGTCAAGTCAATTTTCCAAACACCATCGTGTTCATTTGGCATATCGTGTCAATAAATGGGCTGCGTCCCCCTTTGAGTTGATACATTCTGATGTTTGGGGTCCTTGTTCAGTTCTTTTCCAGATTGGTTATCATTATTTTGTTACTTTTGTTGATGATTTTTCCCGAACAACTTGGCTTTACTTAATGAAACAACGTTCTAAATTGTTTACTCATTTTCATAATTTTTGTGCTGAAATTCAAACCTAGTTTAATACTCCTGTGAAAATCTTACGAAGTGATAATGCAAAAGAATATTTTTCTGCCCCCTTCACCGATTACATGCAAAGTCATTGTATTCTTCACCAATCCTCTTGTGTTGATACTCCTACTCAAAACGGTGTTGCTGAAAGAAAGAATCGACATATTTTATAAACTGCCAGAGCCCTCATGTTTCATTCCTCAGTCCCTAAAAATTTTTGGACTGATGCTGTATATACTGCATGTTTTCTCATCAATCGCATGCCTTCGGCTATTCTTAGTAAGGATATTTCGTATTCCGTTCTGTTTCCTATTGATCCTAAAATCTTTGGTTGTGTCTGTTTTGTTTGGGATGTCCATCCTAGTGTTAGTAAACTTGATCCCAAGTCCCTAAGATGTATTTTTCTTGGCTAGTTTCGAGTTCAAAAAGGTTATTGGTGTTACTCTCCTGATCTTCATCGTTACCTTGTGTCCACTGATGTGAACTTTCATGAGTCTTCTCCTTTCTTCGCATCTTCGACCTCCTTTGAGTCTCTATCTGTCATTACTGAGTCTGATGATGTCCTAGTTTATCGTGTCCCTCTCTCACCAGTACAAGCTGTTGTTCCAGACCCTGCTATCATCAATGATATCGATGCAACCAATGTTTTTCCTTCTCCGATCGCTGCTTTGCCGACGGATTCTGGTCATGACACCTTGGTGTCTGTTCCTGATTCCCTAGATCATTCCATTGATGTTCCTGATCCAATTGCCCATGATTCTGCTATTGCTCCCTCTCCTGACCTACCTATTGCCCTCCGGAAAGGTACCCGTTCTCGTTATCCTCCCAGAAGATACGCTGAATGTACCTATCCTATATCTTCCTTTGTCTCTTACCAGAATTTGTCCCTTCCTTCTTCTTCTCTTGTGGTCATCCTTGATTCCATCTCCATCCCTACTACCCTTCACCAAGCCTTGACTCATCCTGGTTGGCGTACCGCAATGGCCGAAGAACTTATGGCCCTTGAAAAAGCTGGTACCTGAACACTTGTTGCTCTCCCTCCTGGGAAGAAAACCATTGGATGTAAATGGGTGTTTGTTGTTAAAACCAAGGCAGATGGTTCTTTGGAACGGTTTAAAGCTCAACTTGTTGCCAAAGGTTATTCACAAACCTATGGTATTGATTATTCAGAGACTTTCTCTCCTGTGGCTAAGCTAACCTCTGTTTGCCTTCTTATCTCTTTGGCTGCCACAAATCATTGGGATTTGCATCAATTAGATTTTAAGAATGCATTTTTGAATGGTGATCTCCTTAAAGAAGTTTATATGGAGCAACCACCTAGGTTCGTCGCTCAAGGGGAGAATAGGAAAGTATGCTACCTCAAGAGGTCACTGTATGGTCTAAAGCAAAGCCCTCGTGCTTGGTTTGAGCGGTTCTGTGATGTAGTCAAGAAGTTTGGATTAAGTCAAAGCAAGTGTGATCACTCCGTGTTCTATTAGCAATCTAAAGCAGGAATGATTCTTCTAGTAGTGTACGTTGATGATATTGTGATTACAGGGAGTAACATTTCTGGAATCTCAAAACTTAAAATCTTCCTGAATTCTCACTTCCAGACAAAAGATTTGGGGTCATTAAGTACTTTCTTGGTATTGAAGTTTTGAGAAGCAAGAAGGTATTCTTTTGAGTCAAAGGAAGTACGTTCTCGATCTCTTAAAGGAGATTGGAAAGCTTGGAGCGGCACCAAGCAACATTCCCATGATTTTGAATCCCTCCTTAGATCTTGATGCTAATATGTTTGATGAGCTTCCTGATGATTTAAAGAAAAAGATTTATCCAGAGAAATTGAAGCCGTTTCCATTTCCTGAGAGATATAGAAGACTTATTGGTAAGTTGAATTATCTAACAGTAACTCGTCCTGATATAACCTTCTCAGTCAGTAGGATCAGCCAATTCATAGCATCACCAACAGTGGCACAATGAGAAGCTTTAGAACATATCTTGTATTATTTGAAAGGTTCTCCGGGTCTTGATATTCTTTATACAGATTATGGGTACACTAAAGTCGAGTGTTTTTGTGATGTGGATCATGTAGGATCTAAGGCCACAAGACGATCCACTACGGGTTACTGTGTGTTTATTGGTGGAAATTTGATATCTTGGAGAAGCAAGAAGCAAGGAGTCGTGTCAAAATCAAGTGCAGAAGCGGAATACAGAGCTTTGTCACAATTAGTATAAGAAATTGTGTGGGTATTTCAACTCTTGAAAGCAATTGGCATCACTACTACATTGCCTGCAAAACTATGGTGTGACAATAAAGCAACACTTCATATAATATCGAACTCTGTGTTCCATGAACGAACAAAATATATTGAGATTGACTGTCATTTTATTCGTGATAAGATCAAAGAAAATATTGTATCTATAGAGCACATACGATCCGACGACCAACTGGCAGATCTTCTGACAAAAGCCTTAAATGGAACACGGGTTCAATATCTTTGTAACAAGTTGGACATGATCAATATATATACTCCAACTTGAGGGGGAGTGTTAGAAGTCAAAGACCGTTAGGGATATCTTCCAAGTCAACGACAATATCCTCTTCCATCAAGAATATTTTCCACCGCCAAAGAAGAATGTGATGAAAATGTATAGGATTAGGGATGATTTCAGATTGTGTTAATTGGATATAAATATGTAATTGTACATTTTATAAATGATAATTAAGCTTGCTAGATCACACTTCTTATTCTATATATCATCGTAGAATAACAAGTTGTTATTAATTTCAAATGCAGACCAGTGTTCAAGAAACAAAAAAAAAAAAAAAAAAACCCGTTTAATCTAATTTCTTCCCTTGGAGGTGCAGCTCCAAGAGGAGTGATTAACGCAAGATTTCATTAACACAAGATTAACAAAGGTGATTTATTTAATGGAGAACAAAGAATTCTTGTTGATTTCAAATTTTTAGTAAGTTTTTTTTAAAAAAAAAAAAAGTAAGCCCCTTTAATCTAATTTCTTCCCAACGATGTGCCTCTTGGAGTTGTAGAGAACAATCTCAGGTCAAAAGGCTTGTAGAGAACAATGTCACCGCAAGACATCATCAACACTTAGCACCAATGAGCATAGTAATAATTTAATTTCCTACACAAAATAACACTATCCTAATTAAATACATAACCAGATGACCTAAAAAATCCAAAACACCTGAAATTTTAACACACCTCCTACTACCATGTATGTCCAGATGAGAACAACAATCATCCTTCCTACCCAAACCTAAAACCCACAATCATCTACAACAAGCTATCAGCTTTGGTCGGCAATCTTCTGAAGAAGCTCAACGCCGGCGACGGCAACTTGCTCCTAAACCTCGGAGGCCTCAAACAGTACACTCCTAACACAGCCACCACCAACCTGATCGGCACAGCATAAAACCCGACCGCCGCAACAAGACAAAACAACACAAACAACAACGTTGCCCTCGGGTCTCTCCAGCTCAGCACCGCCTGAAGCCTCTCCCCTTGCGTCGCCATGTCTCCGACCACCGTCTGTATCCTCCCCGCCACACTCCTCAGCCTGTCATACCTCATCCTCACTATCTCCGCACTCCTACTCGTTGGAAACGAATCAAACTCCTCGTCCAGCTCATCAGGGTACACATTCTCAGCATGTGACAACCTCGTATCCATGTGTGGTGGGTGACGTGGCCGTGTCCTGTATGGCCACAGTCCCACGCAAGCCATGTAGAGTAACACGCAGGGGATTATGAGTTCAGGAAACATAACTAATGTGAGAAAAACGATCAGAAACAAGGCTGAGTATAGCGGTTTTTGCCAGTTTCTGATTGATTCTAGCCATCTTCCTGTAGAAACTACACCTGAGAGGACATTCATTAGCCTGAAGAAATTAGCTTTGCTTCTTCTCATGCTCCACATATGAGAATCATGGTCAAGCATGTACCCTACCACTTCTCTGCCTAACGGTGGCTCTGCTCTGCTCAGCCTCGAAGCTACAACATTCATGGCCTGATATCTCATGCTGTCTAGTTGGCTCACGCTTAGAGGATGAACATAATGCATCTTAGGAAGCAAAGGCATTGTGTACATATGTAACATATTGGCCACGTTGGCACATGAGAATCTCACGGCTAAATGAAGCTCACCCATTTTCTTCACCCCAGAAGAGTGAAGCATCAGAAGTGGGTATGAATGAGTGTAAACTCGGTCTGTTTCAAGTGTGGATAATCTGATTCTCACCTTGCCTATTCGAGAATCACGAATTGTTGCCCCTCCAGAATTGTTGTTGTTGTTATATGTGGTTCTGTCGATTCTAGAATTGTCGAAAACACCAACAGTTACTACAGTGCAAGGATCATAAACTTCCCAAGTGTACTGTTCGTTCCACTTCGGTGATAAACTATCCACCACTGTACTAGTTCTCACCCATTTTTGGCCATATTTTGCAACACAATATGAATCTGTTGATCCTCCTTTACCATCTTTAATCTTCACAGGCATCAGCCCTGTGGCTCCGAGGATTCCCATTTCGAGAACTCCTATGTGAGGCTTCCAGAGTATCTTATCCGTAGGCCTAACGTCACTGCTGTACATTGTGGCTTCATCAAGCACATGATACCCTCCATCAAGAGACAAACGAAGATGAATCCTGGAACCAAACCTTGTAACAACCTTAGTATCAGCTATGTTACCGAAGTTGTTTGTATTGTCGAGGTTGAACCACCTTGAAGTTACAGGCTTGTCATCAGCTCGTCTCTCTATTGCAGCCACAGGGAGGAGCACTCTGCCTACTAACTCGTCTCTTCCTGGCCGAACCCGATCTTCCACAGAAATTAGCAAGTAATCTTCGAAAGGTTCTGCAACGACAAATAATAATTCTTCGTTCCAACAAGGGTTTGAGAAGCTTCGGTTGGCAGAAGTAGCTGCGATTCTGGTTCTGAGAACCTGGTTTCCTACTTGGGCTTTCGCTGAAAGCTCGGGGAATCTAACCAAGACAGAGTTTTTATCCCCTGGAATGATGTCCTGTGCTTCAATGATGGACACTTTGAGATACCAGAGCTTTGGGGAGAGATAAACCTTTGACTTAATCGAACTGAGCCCATCAAAATGAACATTTGCGGCTTTAGAATGCCAAGCTTCTGCGAATGCTTCGTCAGCTTGTGTTCCAAACCATATAGATACCATTACTTCCCCTACTTTGGTCTTGTCGCCTTTCTTGTCCTCCATTCTGTACCATTGTGGTGCTAGTTGACTGTCTGGAGGGACCCGGGTGGGTACTTCGCTCAAATCAAACAGGACCCGACCCAAATAGTCATCTTTGTTGCTCTCTTTGACGAAGATCTCCGCCATTGATGACTGTATGCAATCTTTGGAAAATGCAAAGACTTGTTCCCATTCTGTATGATTCAATGGGGCCCTCTTTGTGATTCCTCTGTAATTTCCTAGCTTCACTTCCGCAACCAACTCACCTCCACCGAACATAGAAATGTTACGAGCTCTCACAACTTTAACATAAAGATACTGCATTTGCTCAACAAGATCATAGGTTGAACTAGTTTTATCCTTCAACGACTCACCGCCGAGTTGTGGCCGTGTTTCCTTGAGTGAAAACTCAAAGGAACGATTTGAGAACAGACCCATCCCGGCACCACCCACGCCACCGGTAGCAACCCCAACGGCTGGATTAGCTCCGGCGGGAATAGCAGGACCAAGTCCGGTAGTGATGACAATGGGCTTGTTTTCAGTTGGGTTCTGCTCCAAAGCCTTTGAAAAGTTGTGAACTTGATGCGCTGGCTTGTTTTCCTGTACCATTTGTTGTTGCGTAGCCATGACCGAGTTTGGTCCATGCAATTTCTTGTTCTTCTTTGAGAACCCAGAAGGCGTAGAAGCAGAGGAGGGAGAAACAAATGACACTATTCCATTATCACCTCCGAAATCTTTGACATCTGTTCTGGTAGTGAGATAAAGCTTGAAGCTTATTTCCCCTTTGATATGAGAAAACAAGCTTCTTTTGTCAAGTGTACATTTCTGAACCTCCTCTTCTCCTTCCTTTGCAATGTTGGTCCCAGAAACCCTCACTTTGCCCAGGAAGTTTCTGCTGTTACCGGAACGCCTCTCGTTGAACACGTTGATCTCTATGGTTCTGTAAGGAAGATCTGCCACGTCTTTAACGTGAAACACAAGCTTTTCGTTCCAAAGAGGGTTCAAATCTTTGTATTTGACCTGGGTTCTCTGCCTCTGGTTCTCGAACTCCACCTCGACAAACGGCGACGACGAACCCTCGCCGTCTTTTGGCATGAGATTGTGGGCTCCCACCACCTCCACCACAAGCTTCTCCTTGCCGACGCGAACATTGTCGTTCATGTCGTTTCTCTAGAAAACCAGCAAAAAACACAGAAGCAGAGAGAATGAAGAGGGAATGAAAGAGAAAAGGAAGGCAAATGGAGCGGAGGCCCAAGAGGGAAAATTAAAGCTCAAGCTTCGAAGCATAGGAATGCAGAAGAAGGGAGCGTTTCAGAGAGTTATTTCACAGACAAAAGTGATTAGAGAGGGAAAGAAGGAGAGAGAGGAGTCATAAATCCTAATGGCTTATTCCTAATTGGGGTGGTGGTAAATTACACTTGGGATGGTCTCAGAGAGGCTGAGGGATGATTTGATCAGTGTACAGTCAAAGCAGAGGCGTTATTTTTCTTTGATGCTGATGAACTCACGCGCCATTGAGAGAATTCTGGACGGAGACAGTCTGGTCAGCCGGACCCACATCAAAACATTCTTACCTTAATCCAACGTTAACCCCCACCCCCAAAAGATCATAGATATATATATGGTGGGTGTTTGGAATAGCTTATTTCTAAAAGATAAGTATTTATTATATAAGTTAAGATAAAACTCTTCTCACATATTTATCTCGTATACCGTGAATTACGATTTATAAATACTTATTATCTAAAAATAAGTTATCCCAAACAAATAAATATATAATACACGCACTTGCAGGCAGGCGGGTCTCGCGTAAAACCCATTTGGTGGATGATTAAAATCTCTGGGGTGGTCAACGGTCTGAAATTGAATCTTCAAAAAGGAATTAGGATATAGTAATGAGATATGTGGAGATTTTTTTTTTTTTGAATTTAAATCTGGAATACATTAATCTAACAGAGATTAATATAAGCCCCCCACAAAAAGAACTTTAAAGATTTTTCATCAACCACCGCCTACCAACAGTGGAGGTGGTGGGTGATCAAAAATAATAAAATTGTCACTACTTGTATGAATAAACCTAGTCAAAAAATATGTGGAGATTTTTAAAACCTGGACTTAGGTGGAACATTGCTGATTTCTAAGAGAGATTTAAAAATGCAGAGGAAATATAAATACCCCTACAGGGGTATTTAGGAAATAAAAAAATCATAAATTAAAAATTTATTGGGGGGGGGGGGTTAGAAATCGAGAATGTATGGGGGCTGGAGTTGGGGGAGAGCGTGAAAAGAGGTCAAAATGAAAAGTGGGAGGAGGGAAGAAGTGAGCGTGGCAGAATCTGCAGAGAATCCGACAAGTATAGATCAGAGGGGGGGGAGAGAGAGGGGCATGAATGATCTCGAAGTCCAAGGTTGTTTTTTTGATATGTGGGGGAGGCTAGCCTAGCTACGTCCAATGTCGTCGTATTGTGTCTCCCCCCCCCCCCTGTGCAGGGTTTATGTATGTTTAGACAAGAGGAGTAGGAAGTAGGTACTAGTCTATGCATAGGACTGGATAAGCGAGAGCAGAATGTAGGATAGCAGAGAAACAGAACAGAGAGCCGTCGTTGTTGGGTGATATATACTTAGAATAAGGGCACCACCTCCTGCTTCCTTCCGCCCCTTCTGCTCTCCTTTTTCGTACTCTTTCTCTATTTCACCGTCTCATTTTGTTTTTTCCCACCCTCCTCCCTGCACTAACGTCCTAGTGCGTTGGAAGAATTTTTTATAATGGTGGAAGTGGAACTAAAAATGAAAATGAAAATAGAAATGAATGTGAATTTTAAAATATGTATATAATTTTTAATCAATATATATATTTTTCTTTTAAAAAGACCAAAATATCTTTATCTTAAAAAAAAAAAGAAAACCCTTATCTCATGAAACAACCAACACCATCACTGTCGGAGAATTCCATCAACCAAAAAATAATCAATCAAAGGTAGCCATAAAAAAAAAATCACCAGCCACCACAATTGAGCCACCATCACGTAATAGCGATCAAAATATTAAAAATAAACCATCGAACTACCAATCACAAATCCATATTTCTGTTTTTTGATATCCATGTCCTTCCATACTTCGCCCTTTGAAGATCCCATCCACGACAAAGACAATGACGGCGATGGGTGTTGGAGATGGCGACATTTGTAGGGGTAAGCGAGTTTAGCTGGAGGGCACGAAGATGTGGATAGAGAGCTTGTCGGCGAAGATTGGACGATGTGTGTTCGACTGGAGCCTGTGAAGATTTAGGAGGAGAGTCAAGGTG
The DNA here is from genome assembly GCA_963855925.1 of Inga laurina. Classification (NCBI taxonomy): domain Eukaryota; kingdom Viridiplantae; phylum Streptophyta; class Magnoliopsida; order Fabales; family Fabaceae; genus Inga; species Inga laurina. The sequence continues at coordinate 14,899,822 of OY979703.1, read as the reverse complement.
AAGACAAGAATGGTGGCGACGGGCTCCGGAGATCGACGCAGGGCACAAGAGTCCGATCTCTAGCTCTATAGGAAGTGTAAGTCTGATCTCGCTATCACCATGACTCGCTGTCGTCGTTGTTGTACCTTGTTGTCACCGCCGCCATGAGAGAGGCAGATGGAGGCTGTTGAGTCGAAGCTTGAAGATAAAAGAAAGAAAAAAGAGGGGTAAAGTTGTGAATTTTATAAAACACGTGAAGGTATAATAGTCAATAAATTTCACTTCCATAGAAATGATATCAGTTCCTTGGGGGACTGATGGAAGTCACATTCATCATTTTTTATGGAAGTCACTTCCTTAGAGAAGTGGTTTCAACTATACCAAACACACAAATATTAAGTTTTATTTCCACTTCTACTTCCACCCTCCCACTTCCTTTATACCAAATGGGGCATAATGCAATATAAACCCAGCAGTAAATCATTTGTCCCCTCTTTTTGCTCATGATTAAATACATCATTAGGCCAATTTTGTCACAGAGGGTAATTTTGTCCCGAAAAAGGGGCAACTTGTCTCGCAAGTGTCAAAATTAAGGGCTAACAGTCTCTATTTTTTTTATCATTAATTGAGATAATTAATTAAGGGTTAAGATGTAAATCTACTTGTAAACTATTCCGCCTTTAACACTGACACCATAAATTTTCTTGGCCTCATAAGTATATATATGAAATTTTTAAAATGGTGTAAAAATATTATGACCATTAAGGAAGTTGACATTAATTGTTAAACAAACATGTAGATGAATAAAATGGTGCAAAGATACGCATATAGATTTTTAAGATGGTGTAAAAATATTGAAAACTTCACCCTACTTTTGCATCTAAAGAAAATTTATGGTGTCTAGTGCAGGTGATAGAATTTTGCACCTTAACCCATTAATTAATAGTGTAGAACTTTTAAATAGCATTGAAAAAAATTTAGAGTTTTATCAGGTAGATGGTACACTAACTCATGTTGATCACAGTAATGTCAATAATTAATATATCATTCTCTTTGGATTTTCCTCTAATTTTATCGTTAATAAATGGATTTAGACATTTATTTAATTTTAATATTATTATAATAATTTTAATTTAATTTACAGAAACTCAAACTAAATGTTGAGATTTGGTTAAAGAAATAAACAACACTTTCAAGTTTCAGGAGCGTTTGGAAATGAAGGGAAAAAGAAAGAAAGGCAAGTGTGTGAGAATTTGTCTTTTGCGAGCACCAATGAGATTCAAACCCTGAAAAGCTGAAAAGCAGACAGAAGCATGTGTCCCAAACCCATGTCACTCCCCCAATTGGACGAGCCTCCAGTTTCCTTCTTTTATCTTCTTCTTCTTCACCCCATTAACTAAAAACTAAATTTTAAGTAAGTTGTAAGCCCTTCTTCTTCTGAGTCTTCTTTACTTCGGCCTTTCAAAACCCAAAAAAAAAAAAAAGGAAAAAGAAAATTTTTAAGTTGTAAGCCCTTCCACTTTTGAGCTCTGATGCCCCAGTCTTTTTTCCCTTTTCCTTTTGTTTTTATCCCTACAAAGGCAAGTCGATATAGCTTCAGTGATGTTACATTGAATGAACCCGCAATGTTTTACTTTAAAAATATATTTGCATGAAATATTGGTGAAAAGTTTCTGTTTAATTTTTTTTTAACTTCCATGAACAAATTCCACCTCGTTGCTACCAAGTGGTGTGAGCATCCCTCATCAAGTTCTTGTAATTGGATTTACGTGATTACACAGAAAGACTGAATTTCAAATTGTAGTACTTTATATATAAAAAATAATCGCTCCGGTTTTTAATATAAGATATAAACAGATAAATTAGATTTTTTTTTTAGCCCTTAATTGTTACTGTGTTTTTCCATTTTCGTGTAGGAACAGTCTTGGAATGCTGATTATATATTCCTTAATTTTATTTCAACGGCATGACTTATCTTCATTGTTTGTTTTGAGAGGTTACCAATTTTAACTAAGAAATTTTCTATGTATGAAATAAACAGACTATGATAAATTGCCTTGCAGTTTGAAAAAACTCCACGTGGGGATGATTTTGAATTTTTGATGAAGACAGATTAAAAATTATATTCCCCAGCATTCTTATTTCATTGATGCGGGTAAATTACACTGATTTTGCTTACAGCTGTATTTTCTTGTGGCAGTTTTTAAGCAATCGTGTTTAGAAACTTTGTGACTGAAAAATAGAATTGGGATGCTAATATTAGCATTGTGCTTCATAAATCATATTGAGTGATGCGTTTCAGGGATATGGTGAAAAATATTAAAGGATATCATATAAAAAATGTACACAAAAAATTTGGATTTTGAATTACACAAGCATGGTTATGTGTAACAGCTTCTGGCCAAAGAATAGAACAAAAGGGAAATAGGAAATTTCTTTCTTCCACATTTTGGTTCTGGGAAAAACACACGATAGATCTCCTTATGCGTGGCCAAATTCTATTCAGTGTCAAACCCAAATAGGTCAAACGACTTGGCATAGTTTCACTCAAAATAAGATAAGGGGAAAAATAAGTTCACATTATAATAGTTAATAAGGATAGCTTCTTCACCGAAGCAATTCGTGTCAAGTTCACTAAGGAGGTTCAGAATCTCCAGAACACAGCAAACTGTTATTTCCAACTCAAATTGTGTGATATCAGCGAATTGGGCGATTTCTGTGATTATAAACCAGCTCCCGTAGAAAACTACTCCCTTCGATTTTATTTATAAGTAACTTTCTCTCTCATAAGGTTGATCCCTTTTATAAGCAACTTTCACTTTCTGTCTGAAAATGTAAACTTCTTTTTCCTATTTTACCTTTATTAAATGTTCATTCTTTCTCATACTTATACTCATTATCTCTCATACTTTTTATGTATTCTCTCTCCTATACTATTTTCATAAATAGGAGTATATATGAAAAAAAACATGACATTTTTGACACACTTATTACTTTTAACCACCAGTTCGTTTTACGTAATCAAAAAGAAAGTTGCTAATAAATAGGACTGGAGGGAGTAGTGGCTTGCATAAGCTTTAACCAGAGGAGCGAACTTTTGTACATTTAATGAAAAAAATTGCTTGTACTTCCAATTACCATGATGTAGGAAATAATTATGGTCTTCATGTATATATATAAACATGAACAAATCGTTGGGTATATTTTCTTCTAAAAGTTGCTGATAGTCCAATACATTTAATATTTTTAATTAATGTAGGGTTGACATGGAAGTAGCCAAAACACAAGAAAATGAAAGACTTCAGTGTTCTTAGCGTGAGATGCAACTTCAGTTTAAAGAAACTAGGGCAATAATGCTTGTAAAAGAGAGTGAAGATGCAAAAAGTGAAGTTGAAATTGTGACAGTTATACAGGAAGTTCCAGTTATTGACCATGCACTGTTGGAGAAGCTTACTGCTGAAAATCAGAAACTCCAGGAGAGTTTGTTGTGGACAGATTTCTGTGCTGTATTGAAACAGAATCTGATAGCAAATTGAGCATATCATACATTGAACGGCAACATGTAATGTGCTTAAAACTTGGAATAATTTGTTTTTTAAAAAGTTCTGGATATTCATCTTCATGCAAAGTAATGATTGGCAAATTATGACTTGTGTTTTGCTGTAGGAGAATGGTGATGCTTTAATAAACTGTGTTACTAAGAACATTGGGTTCAGTAATGGAAAGCCTGTATCTGCTATTACCATTTACAAATGTCTTCTCCACTGGAAACCATTTCACGTGCTAGATCAAAGTTAAGGATGGGGTCACATTTTTTCTTCAAGATGCGCAAACCAATGAAGTACACCATTGAAGCATACGGTGGGTTTGCCACGATAAATGGAACATGAGTGAAGGACACTACTACATGTGAGACTTTTACATGACCATATAGTATATGAGAAAACACAGAATCAAACTCGCTAGCAATGTTCAAGTCGTCAATATAACGATGAATAATAAGATTTACGATCTTAATTAAAGTTCTTGTTGCTACAATCAAAACCAAAGTCTATAATAGATAACCTTTTATCCCAATCCATCATGTGGGGAAGCCATGCATATTTTCAAATAGTTGTGTTTCAAAATTTGAAAGGTAGGTTACTGGTAAAACATATTAACCCATTGCTCACGCCTATCACTTCTGTACCTTTAAAATCATCGATGGTAGTAGGAATCTCTATTTTATGAGATAAATCAAATTGGTTGTTATCCCAATGCAATGATAGGTTACTCAACAATATGGAAAATGAATATATTCCCTTTCAAAATTTTCCTTGCTCTCCCTACAGTGGCAGGCTTTATAGTAAGGTGGATTTGGTTTCTAAGACCAAAAGATGAGTTGCAAGACATTGACGTGTAGTAAGTTTATTCCAATCTCTGCAAACTCGAGAGGCGTATTTCAAATTCACAAAGTTTTTTGTTTTCCTTATTCATGACCATAGAAAAATATGTGCCACGTAAAGAAATAAAGACCAGAATATCGATAAAATATTTATTGTATTCATCTTTACTGTATGAAAGCAGAGTAGTTAGTGGCTGTATTAAATTAAATTTCTTAAAATAAGCCTATAGGAAATAGAGGGAGATAATTGGGGCAATTAAATTTCAGCATTACATGTAAAGAGAAGAGGGACAATGTGCTGATTTGCTCATTGTATTCATCTTTGCTATATAATGTCTAGGATTTAGTGGAAATTCCACTTGTAATAAAAATTTGTTATGTATTTGTATTAATCTTGTTAAGACAAGTGGATCGTTTTTATAAGGATTTGGGGGAAATTCCACTTGTAATAAGAAATTTTTACATATTTTGTATTAATGCTGTTAAGTTTCTATTAGGCAGGATCAATTTTGTTAAGCTAGGTGTTACTCTCTTCGGTCCTAATTATAAGACAAAGTTGACTTTTTTGGAGAAACTAAGGAAGTCAATTATATTACTTTAGAGTGTTTATATTTTTAGTATCCTTAGATTATATATTAGTTTATTGGTCAAATTAATTAGTTTGGAGAGAAAAATAAAAATACTCTAAAGTAATTTAATTGACTTCCTTAATTTCTCCAAAAAAGTCAACTTTATCTTATAATTAGGACCGGAGGGAGTACTTTATATAGAATCTTCATATTTTAATATATCTTTTACTTAATTTGATATCTGAAATATATTATTTTAAGAGATATATTAAGATATTAGCAGACTTGTTAAGAATTCATATATTATGATATTATATTAATAGAAGTTATAGATTTTTAATAATAACATTAGGTACAAGGATTGTTATAGCATATATTGGGAAGTTATCCCTTAATATATGAAATAAGATACTACCTCCTGTCATTAATATAAGATACAATTAATTTTTTTAATAGATTAAGGAAGCTAAATAAATTAGTTAATCATATATCATATATAATTTGATTATATACCAATTTATAAGCAGGGTTCTTGGACCCAGACTGGACCGGCCGGTCCGGCCCGGAACCCGCCGAAACTATTAGTAGACCGATCCGGTCCGGGTCCCAATTTAAAAAAAAAATTTAACTTTTTCTTTTAGAATTTCATACTATAAGCCTAAAATCTTCAATTACTCACCGATTTGACCCATTAACCCTTAACCCAATACCCCGACGGGTTCAATACCCAGTCCTGATTTTAATACCTTGTTTATAAGTGAGATAAATTAGATTGATATCACAGAGATAAATATAAATATTTTAAGGCTAAAGTATACTTTTAGTCATTTAAGTTTATATAAGGTATACTTTTGATCCCTTAACTTTATAAAATATATATTTTGTCCTATAATTCTAACATAGTCAGTTTTGCTAATTGAAAATGTAAACTCAAGTGATGACTGTGTAATTAAATACTATTAAGTTTAAATTTAAAATATGGGTAAATAAAAAAATCTAAAATTTATGTAATTAAATGCTAGTAGTTGTCACTGGAGTTCGCTATGTCAGCGTTATCCATTAGCAATATTAATTGTGTTAGAATTATACGATCGTTATACTTTATAGAGTTAAAAAACAAAAAGTACACCTCATATAAAACTTGAAGAACTAAAAATATATTTTAACTATACTTTAAAGTAATTTATTTAATTTTTTTAATCTTTTCAAAAAAATCAACCAGATCTTATATCAAGAACCGAAAGTAATACTTAAATAAAAATTAAGTCAGGTCGTAAGCTGAGTGAAAACACATACATGGCAGCTGCCATTTCTATATAATTTTTAATCTTCAATATTACCCTTCCTTGTCGCTTATCTTAACTTTAGACTATTTAAGTGTCTGTTTAGATTAGCTATAGAAGTTGTTCTTCTAACGTGATTTATGGTATACAAAGTAAATTTGTAAGAGGAGTTTTATCTTGATTTACGTAAACGGGTTTTTCCATCGCCAACTTGAATATGCCCTAAAAGTAAAAATTAAAGGTTTAAAATCATAACTACTTGCTCTCACGTACATGATGCATTATTTCTTTTTAAAATAAAATAGAACTAGTGAATTATTTTCCTAATACTAACTAATAAATATTTAAAAGAGAGAGAGATTGCTATCCTCCCATTATCCCTATTTAGGTGAGTTGAAAAGTTACCAAAAAAATCCATGAGGGGGGAGGTGCTTACGTGTCAAAAGGGTGAATGATTTTTGATATTTTTAAAACAACTAACTTATTTGTTATTTATAAAATTATGCCTCTTCAAAAATAAACAATTTTATACGTTAATGACCAATTTCAAGCTTTTATGGGAAATTACTTTCATAACGGTGGATCACATCGCACGGGCTTATATCAATAAATAATAAGGTATTAACTTGCTATGTGTACATTCCTAATAAAGCGTTCTTTTACAATAGTCATATTTGTTTATTTGGAATATCTTATTTTTAGACAATAAATGCTAATAAATCGTGATTCACGATATACGAAGTAAATATATAAGATGTGTTTTATCTCAACTTACATAATAATAACTTATTTTTTAAGAAAATGATAAACCAAACAAACCTTTTTTATATCGGGCTTATATCTTCTCACATGAACGCTTGTATTTAGCAATCTCACGTATGAAACAAAACGAATGATTGAAAGTATTCATTTTATACAATAAATATCACCCCACGCCACAAACAAAACCTCTAATATTGTTCACAATTTTTTTTTATAACAATATGTCTTCAAGCATAGTTTTTTATGCCTCCTTTCTTTAGATTCAATCTTTGATGCTGCATTGAGGACCACATTTTCTGGAGCAGATTTTCTTATAATCCTTTCTCTTCTTCTTTTCTTAAAATCTCATATCCACTCTTAGATTAAAAAATAAATAGTTTAAATTTAATATTTTCTAAAATTATTATTATAGTGTTTTATCAATTAATTTTTTATTAATTTTCTTTGTATTGCAGTTATAAATAATGTAAATCAGGTTTTAATAGCTTAAATTTATTTATGTTTAAAATAATAGTTTCATAAAATATTAAATATAGATAATCTATTGTTTTCAATTTGATAGTATGAATGAGATTTTAAGAAGAAAAAGAGAAAATGAATTCTGAGAGAGAACCCAAACCCCCCAATTATTCACACCCGTATATTATATGGTTGCCATTAATGGAGAGTTACAACCAAGGTAATTAAACTCGGATCAGTCATTAAACTGGCCAGGGTACTGGCTTAAGGGTTAGTGGGTCAGACCGGACTCAAACTAAAGCTAACATAGGACCAAACCAGTGAGAAAGTGAAGATTTCAGTGTTATTGATATGAAATTGTAAAGAAAATTTTAAGAAAAAGGCCTAACCAGGTTGATTCCCTGACTGGATTGGTTCGCCGATTTCCGGGCTGATCTAATTGGTCCAGTCTGATCCCGACCCCGAAAAGTGTTTGGGAAGGGATTTGATTCTCGATCCCGGGAATTTCCTGTCCCAACTGGACAGGAAATTCCCGGGATTGGGAATTTCCCGAATTTCCACTAATATCAATTTTTGTTTTAATTCTTTTTGTTGTTGTAACAACAAATCAGTGCTTGATTCTTTTCGTTCTATGTTAATGAAAAATGTGCCCATAAACATTTGCTGCTCCATTTCGTTATAAAAATAATACTATTTGTTCAGCTTGCAAATGGAAAAGCTTCGCATATAATTAGAGGCCCATCTCTTTTTCAATGTCATTTGAGGAACCTGTAATTTTTCATGTCAAATAAACAGAAGCAAAACAAGATTTCCTTCAACGCTACACCTAACTTTCAGTAAAAAGTACTTCAGAAGGTAAGCCTTGTAATATACAATCAATATGCATGCAAAGCTTAAACTACCCTTCCATATTAGCATTACCTTCAATTCTTCAAGATTCACATATAATCTTTGAGACAACAGTAATTCAAGTATATGCAACATCATGCTACTAAGCATAATATGCTAAAACAAACCTTTTACAGTAGTGCCTTAATTAAAATTGGGATAATCGATTGATCTAAAGCATGCCTTTCACAGCAGCACGTTAATTAGAACAAATATAATCCTGAAACAATCATGGAAGATAATTAATTGAACTAAAAAATTGTATAAAAAACTTATTTGATCAATCTGATTCTCATAGTTGAAAGACCAAAGAAGAAAACCCATAGTTGAAACACTAAAGAAGAAAAAGCCAACTGAACATTCGCTACTTACAAAGTTTGAGTGCCTGATGATGAGATCTGGAGCAATGGAGCAACTGGAGGGGGATGAAATACAGAGAGGGATGAGCGACCAGAGTAGTGGAGCACCATCATCCGACGGGAATCAGACATCAGTCAAAGTGAGGACTCTGAGGAAGGAGGGAAGGGAATCACTGAATTAGGGCTCAAAACTTCACTACTTCGGTCTGTGGTCTGTGGATGAGTGATGAGTTGAACTCCTATGCTTGGTGCTTTTAGACTAAAAAACCAATACACATATGCCTATTTTTCTGGATTGGAAAATCCCATTCTCAATCCCGACTTTAAATTTCCTAATTTCGAATTTTTTCCGTCCTCAAACTTTCGGGACAGGAAAAACCCCATTTGCTAGTGATCGGGGCGGGAAGACCGGAATGGGAAAATGATGAACACCTCTAGTTTGAGCATAGTATTTAAAGACAAGAGATGAGTAAGTGTCACGTGCTATGCATGGGAATAAACAAGGTAAAATACCGTACATGTAGAACTAGAGTAATGTTCTGGAATCTTTAAATATTGGGCCGGGGCCTATATATTGTTACGCTGGTCATCTTTTGTTCCAATAGCCTTCCTCAAGCAGCTGAACAGGACTAAGTGAACAATGAGGTTCAAAACGAGGCCCACCCAAAGGATTAGTGAGGACAACAGCAATCTTATGCTTGGAAGATAAAGGAAAGTGATGTTCAATGCCTTTGCAACGAACCTGCCACGTACAAAATGATAATCAAGTTAATATAATCTTGTCTCTTTCTCTTGGAACTCCAAGAGACAAGATTAGATCCCAAAAAAATGTACTCCCTCGTGTCCTAATTATAGGACAATATTTAGAAGTTGATCTTGGTCCTAATTATAAGATAAAGTTCTAATCTTTATCAATTTCTCCCTAAAATAGCCCTATTGATACTTTTTCAACAATAATTAAACATAATAATAATTTAATAATGCACCTATATGTTTTATAAAGTGAGTAATGCTTGCAACTCATTAATGCCACATGCACTTCAATTCTACTGTTTTTTTATTTTTTTTAATAAAATAATTTTGAGCAATTTTTGTCATATTTAATAATAGCATCACTATTAAATTACATTTCCAACCTCCAAGAGTAGACTGGAAGTTGTTGAGGGAGAACGACAATGCCGGACTATGTAAGAGTTCAGAGAAGTCATGTGTGAGATAGGAGAGATTCAACAAAGAATAGAGAAACAGAGTAACTAGTTGCCATTTTAAAGTTTAAATAAAAGCATTTTAGGAAAACAAATATAATTAATTAATTTAACTAATATCCTTAATCTCTCCAAAATTAGATAAATATGTCATATAATTAGGATTGGAGGGAGTAATTAAAAGCCACCAAATTCAAGGGTGTGACGACGCAAATAACGCAGTATATATCCGCTTAACAGCCTTCAAGTCGGCGTGTCTACGAGAACAATTTTTGATGTGCAAGGAGAACAATTATAAATATCAATACATAGCATAGTCGCGAATATATAGATATTGTTAATATATTGGAGTTTGCCCTCAACTATCTTTATCTTTTTCCCAGCGTCTTTGTCCATGTTTCTCAAAATGATTGTATATGCATGTTCATATCTATGAGCAGAACGAACTGAGACCAAACAACCATTTATAAAACTGCATTTTTACTGCATGCAGGACATTTTAATTAAAAAGTGGGCATGTCGTTTAGGTAATGAGAATGAAGTTAATCCGAAAAGTTTGGATTGTACCAGACACATTTAACACCAAATCTCAGCTATATATATATATATCGGCCTATCTCCATTGTGTGGCATTAAAATTATAAACTAGTTGGATGTAAATTGTTTTGAACCTAAACTTAGATTAATAATGGGGCATCATCATCATCATATATATCACGGAAGACATTCTTATCTGTCTACTTGATCAAGGGTGACGCAATGGAAGGAGATTTCTTTTGGAGATTTTGCCAACTTAGACGACCCCATCCACAAAATCAAAGGTTTTTAAGACAGAAACCTTAATAAAATAACCCACGAGGCATTCACATGGCTATGATGGGCCCAACACTCTCACCTAGTAGGCGTTTCAATACAGTAGCTTAAAAACCCATACAAAATCACCATTTGGGACCATATGGGTAATGGACCACCCTAAACTTGAAACCGTCACAGACCGTATCCTCTGTTTCATCTAACTCACAGGGCTTCTGGGGTTGCATTCAACATTCAAAACGCAGATTTGGATATATCCATATATATATATATAGGTAGATTTTGAGTTTGAACTTTTAAGTAGATATTGTGAAATAAGTGTCCATTCTAGCTTCGTATGCACATTGCTGTTACGTATAGTGGGGATAAGTTTAAAGTCTCCTTAGCATTGATCATGCTGACAATTTGTGCGCATTATACGACCCTGTTGGATCAAATTCAAGTCATTTTCGATGATATCGATGGCTATATATATAGCAGCCATGAGTTGTTAACCTAATAAAACCAAGGCATTATTTTAGAAAATATAATAAATTTATTAATCCCTATAGATATATTTACACCACGTCCAGTTGTTATGAGAAATCTAATTCATTCTATATATATATATATATAATATATAAATTTTACATATACATCTCACTTCGAAACTTCAAGGGAGTTAGGTATAGTTTAACTTTACAATAAAATATATCTAAAAAGATGTAGTACTATTCATAAGTTATTATGAACAATAAGGCTCACATTAAATTTAAATTTCTTATAAAACACAGCCCCGCAATATAGTTAACAGGAAATTTATTAACCTTGATGAGCCAGCCCATCCATAAACCCTAATTTAAGTGAAAAGAATAGTAACTGTGGTTGGATTGTGTCAAGATCATGTCATGATCAACTCTAAGAGAAACTGATACCCAATGCTATCACTTTCATGACATTCTCTGCCATATGCGTATATATATAATTCTTAGTCATATGCGATTTGTACTCTTTGCTGTGTCTCATTTGCAGTATTAATATGGGATAACGACTGATGGGCAGACTCCAACTTGGTCATTTTCATAACTCTTTCTTCCCAAAAAACAGATAGCATATATATCCAGTAAAGTGCATATTATATATATATATATATATATATTATATGCATATTGGCACATAATTTGTGTGATTTAGGATATATGAGGAAACAACTGAGGAAGTGAGTTGATTTCATTCTTTTTATTACTCACAAGGAGTTCAAGGATCAGTAGTTTTTGTGGAGGAAAGCTTTCAGAATATTGACACTTTTTATGTATAAAAGCATATCAGGCCATTTTGATTAATAAAATTTTTAAGCAAGACTTTTGATGGATTTTTCATTTTTTGTTAAGTTGGAAAAGATGGGAAATAAATACCCGTCGTGCTGGGCATTAATTAATTTAGTTGTAAAATTATTTGACTTCACATATTATATTATGGTCATAAACCATTGGTAGACATTGTTTTCAAGACTGACAGTGACAGGGGTTGGTTATATATCTTTTCTTCAATTGCGTATCCAACTTCATTATTGATTCGTCTGAACCACATACATATATATGTGTGTGTGTGATTTTGATTAATAAAAAAATTGCATATTTATATTTTTTTGACTTTAATTGCATGTTTTCAATTCAACTAGTGAATAATTACATTCTTCATGCATGATCAGAAAATTTCTGCATGACAAAAGCAGCGACGTCTTCTTACGTTACTATTTGTATATATATGCACAACTTCATGCAAAAATCGCACTGCGTATATTGAAAACATTAGGATATATGAAATGATTTAAAGCCAAAAGAAAAGAAAATTATTATTAGAAGATTAATTAATCAACTTCAAGAAGAACAAATTTATGACTAGATTCGCCGTCTTAGTGGTGAACGACGAGTTTGATAACTTGATTTGGGGGTGTTACAGATCAGATCATCAGATTCTTGAGTAGTGTTGACATGAGAATTAAATGAAATTTCTATTGCTGTTGGAGTCAAATAATAATTATATTAATCATTCTTTTGTGTGCCAAATTGCATTAATTATTCTGTTTTATTATTCTCTATTCGAGGATAAGCTTTTAATTTATATTATATTAAGATAACAGAAGTCCACTGACCACTAGTTTCAGTAAAATGAAAAAAAAAATACATGAACCCCACTACTTGATCCATGTGTTAAGTTAGGAGATAATCAAATATTATTGAAGAATTCATCATGAAGCATAAAACTAGGTTAGGAAACCATACAATGCATCTGCTCAAATTCTCCATTTCCCTTTTTATTTTAATTTTTCTATAACTGTGCTTACCTAGCTAGCTTAGCTACATCGCAATTATTGGACACTCAAAGCCTCCAATATTCATGACTTGCCAATTCATATATACTCTTTACCTTCAAAGAACAAGATCTTGCTGCTATATTATTCATCCTCGTAATATTAATTGTACCTTAATAAAACTAGAGACAGATATTAACGTTAATTAGGTTTTGCCATACTGTAATATAGAAAACTTAAGTGCTCAAAGACTAAGCCCATGGTGGCTAGCTAGAAACTGAATATATAATCAACAAGAATATATAATCCACGTATACGCATACTGATATATATATATATATAATCAACAAGAATATATAAAACTGGCATGGGAAAGAATAGAATAGAAATGATGAACAATCATATGCAAGTAGGTCAAAAGCTATAAAATAAAAGGACGACGGTTATATCTGGTGCACATGTAAGTTTGGTATATATATGGAACTTAAATTTAAACTTAAAATGAAATGTGGCCTTAGAAAGAAAAAGAGAGAGAGAGTGGCGTATCTGACTAATGCTGTCTAAATTAATTATTCAAATTATGGTTTTAATTAAACGGCTATTCCATGTGATCTCATGTGTTTATATTCACAGTCCACACATCTTGATCCATCTATATATATTCATATAATAATCTTGTTGGTTAAGGTCAAACTGGCTGAAGCAATTATGATTATACCTAGTGCATCTAAATCCTTCTTCACTCACTCATGTTCTTGTTTTTCTTTTGGTAAACGCCTGGTCATCATGTTCTTCGCATATTATATTATAATCAATAAGAATTAGTTAATTAATTTAAGAAAAAAATACATTTCAATTAAGTTATTTAATTTTATATATCTTAGCGCCGTTATCACAAAGTTATTTAGTATTGATACAAAAGCCTAAATGGTGGTAGCTTCTAATTGTTTCTAATTACTCCATTCCGTCCTAATTATAAGAGTTAGAGGGGCTTACTTTTGTTCTAGATATAAGATCCTCAGTATACTTTTTCTCTTAAATCTATAACTTTTTTCTAAAATCTTTTTATTGATTGCACGTCTCAAAGGAATTTTCATCAAGGGATCAGTTTTCCATAAAATGAGGAAAATGTGTACTTTAAGGAAATCAAAAGACATTTTTTTATAAATAATTAGCTTAACTAGTTTTCTCAATCTTTACATATATAAATTAATTATTTAGCTTTTACATTTAGAATCAGTGGAGAGTATTATGATTTGGTCTAGTCTAGTCATCCCAATTAACGTATTTATTATATGGAGGGTGTATCTTTGTAGTAACATTGTAAGATTTTGTTGTCTATGCATTGCATATGGTAATGTTTTTTGTGCAATATGCGTGTTATTGAAATTGAAATAATTATTATTATTTGTGTTTTACGTGTCTCATTTTAATTTGTGCTCAAGTTGTTGCTGGTATTTGCAATTCTTTATATGCAAAATGTATCTGATAGATCGAGATGACCGCTTTAATTTCTATTTTGACTCTCGGAATAAATTACACCTAACTTTGAATAAGAAGAAGAAAGACTAATATGAGCTTATCACTTCTATTGAAACAGATTTTAAATTTCTATATGTACTGTTGGATTTTGGGTCTAAGTCCGCCCTTCATAGGCCGGACTATTTGATTAAGAAATAAGTAGCCTAATCAAATAAGAATAAAATCAGTATAAAATGCAGATTGGAGAATAATTCATCAATAATTATGGATTTGTTAAAAGAGGAACAAATAATCATAATTAGGGAATTAATTGAGAGACAATTAATTGCTGTCTTGGAGGGCAAGAAGGAGTGCACACGTTTCCTAATTAGTGGCCTCCATAAACCACTATAAATAGGGTGTGCCTTCTCAATTGAAATTCACCCTGCCATTGAGTTTTCTGGCAATTCTCTTCTCTACCTCCTACCATCTTTCTGGTTCTGGTGATCTGCTGTGTAAATCACAATTAGGATCTAATAGTCTAATAATTGTACGTGGGCACAAGTATGAAGTATTGGAGCTTTGACCCGGATCCGAACATGGATTCGCCTATGTACGCCTAATCTCCTTTTAGTTATATTTTTATTACATTGGCATCAGATCCATTTGATCTTTGAGACTGCGATTATTCTATGTGAATAATAATGTGATATAATTTGTTTATATCTCTCCATCATATTTTCTGTTGTGCTACTGTATTTTTTCACGCTTTATATCTGTAGCCTCTATTGCTTGAAATTTTGTTGGATATGCATGTTCTCTGGTTCATATGTGAATACTTTTGGGAATCTGGGCGTATGTTTTCCAAAACGTGAACATGTATATATATATGTATATATTTTGCTTCTGCATATTTTGAAAGCTTCAGATGTGATATATATATTTGTTGCTGGGTGTTTTTTAAATATATCTTGAATGCATGCTAATATCATTTGCTCCTCTGGTTATCTTATATATATATATATAATATGTGTGTATATATATATAATTCATGGCTCAAAGCTTCATTTCCTCTTCGTTCATATTAAAGGTGAGTTTTTTGGGACCAATATGGAACCAAAAACGAAAACCCTTAACTCCTCAAAGGTTAGAAGAGCCTTTGAAACCCAGAGGACACACATCCACGTCAGTTTACGTCGCGCCGACAACGTTGAGAAAAATTGGGTGTTTGAAACTTGGTGTTTTTTCCCAAAGTAAGGACATGGATGTGTAGATCTCGAAGAGACGATTCCAACGATACTTAGAACGCGTCAAACGGAGTCCGGATGAGGGAGAAACAAAGGAAAGAAGTTGGCGGATAGTTAGTCGCTGCTGCTACTTCACACACGATTTGATTAATGAAACAGAGGTTTTCAGATCAAATAAATTCCAAGGATTTGTAGTTCGCTGAACTACGATTCCAACGACACCAAGAACGTGAAAAACGGAGCTAAAACAAGGGAAATATTGCCTCCCGAAGTTTGCGGTTGCAATGACCCGTCGGAGCTCTAACCGGGTTGGGGTTGACCCGGCTGGAGGTTGAAGATGATGATGTGGCAGTCAACACCACGTCATCAGTCAACAAATGCCACATGGCACCAATAAGAGGTCGCCACGTCAGCGACATTCGACACGCCAGCATTGGTCAACGAGGCCATGTCATCCGTTGACCAGCCATGTTGACCGAGACACGTCAGCGGTGACGGGTCACGGTTGACCAGTCAACGTTGACAGGTAAACGGACAACATTAACTGGTCAACGGTCAACAGTCATTCGTTGACTGTTAGAAAAAAAGGGTATATGGCGCGTGGGGCCCACTGGGGCCTCCGTTTGACACGTGGTAAGCACCGTCAGAGAGAGGACGGCGAGTAAGTCGTTTGGGCCGGCGCGTGTCGCAGGCAGGTGGCCGCAAGGCGGCGTGTGTACGTCACGCGCCACCGTCGAGAGTGGCCAACCCTGGAATTTTCCAATTTTTCATGATTTTTGAATCTAGAGACCTTCTAGGGGTGCGTGAGGGCGTGTGGGGCCTCTAATTGAGACGTGGTTGGTTTCTAAAAATCCCTAAATTCGAGAGCTTCGATTTGATAGACAATTTGCATATATTTGAAGCATGTTTGGATCTGTTTTGAGTCAAAAAGGTGCTTGTATGCACCTAGAGATTCCTAAAAATGTTGGAATTGAATCAATGTTGGTTCTATTATTTTTTGGGATAGGTTGGCTTATTTTTTTAAGATTTTTTTCAGTTGCAACATAAGGTTAAATACTAAAAGATTCTTTAAAAGTAAGGGATTATTCAAATGAGTTTTTGAATATAAAATCCTATCCAACCTTGACTCAAACTCTTAGAGAAAAAAACCTGAAAAATTGCAGCAACTTAAAATTATTCCATAATTATTGAATAATAATAAGTCTTCCCATTCTTCTAACCACATTGATCCACTTTGGATTGAAGCAATGACTTCTAAAAGTCAATCCTTTATCACAAATGTTGTGGTAAAGGATAAGACAGATAGAGATGTGAGAATCATCTCATCAAGTGGGAGGTATGCTGCAGATACATCCAAATGAGTGGATGTAAACATGGCAAAGAGGAGCTGGACATTGTAGCTAGAAGCTACATGAGTTAATATGGTCAGAAGTGCCTATGAGAAGGAGAATCTGTTAAGAGACAACGATATGAGACTTAAAATTTTGAATGCTCTTGTTTTTCCATTGAATTTAAGATTAAATTCTCTATTTGTTTTTAGAATTGAATCAGTATATTCTCTTCTTGTTTTCTTGAACATTCATGCTAGTTAGATGATATTGTGTTATTATCTTGTTAATATAACTGCTCTTTGATTGAGTGAGAGTTTTTCTGGAATGTGTCCAGAAATCCAAAGGGGAAAGTGTTCAAATAAAGACTGTGGTTAAAGGGTGATGAGCTAACTAGTATGATTGGGATGAGAGTCAACATAGTTATCTCCTGAACATGAAACTAGTGAACTTATTATCTAATTATCCTTTATCTTATTTGAACAAATAATATTTGTATACCATAATCGTCTAAGTGACCAATTATGATCAAGTCTATTTGACTGAGCTTATGAAGATAAGCTCAATAGAGATATATGTGGAGTTAAAAACTCTCAAATCTCTTTCATTCAAGAAGAATGAGATCAGATTTTAGGGACATCCTACCAACTAGTCTTCAGCATTTAAAGGTTGAAGCAACTGAAGGATACAAAAGGTTTATGCTATCAAGCATAGAAAGAACAACATTGCTCAAACTTATGATGGTACGAGCAATGTAACCTTATCCAAACCGTGTGGATAGTGTTGGAAGATAGTGGAATAGGTGATCTTCTTCCAAGTTAAAACTAAGTTAAGTTTTAACACAGTGTGCTAAGTTCTAACATGTCGTTTAGGCAACACTTAGGGCAAATGTCAAACTAAGAAGTTGAGGCAAACAAAATGCCAAGTTCTTTCTAACAAACAACAAGTGAATATTGTGAAAAGACATCTCCCAGTGAGTGGGAGGAAGCTATGTCTCCCAGTGAGTGAGAGTGAGCCATGTCTTCCAGTGAGTTGGTGTATACGAAAATAAAGATTGCCTCTGATATGCATATTGTAACCTTCAACAATGTGATTAACCACATTGAACTTGAATGTGAAAAACTGAAGGATTCAAGATCCATCAGTCAAACTAGGGGTGTTCAAACCCCGGGACGGGACCGGGAATACCCATTCCCGGTTCCCGTCCCGGGATTTCCTGGGACTGGGATCTCATTCCTGGTCCCGGTCCCGGGAAATTCCCGGGACAACTGGGACCGGGAATTCCCGGTCTTAATAATATAATTATATTAGTTAAATTTTTTTATAATCTAGTGTTTAAAGTAATTATTTAACACCTCATAAGGTCATAAAAATCACATAAATTGAGTTAGAATTGAAAAATAACATATTATTATCACATTCATCATTTTTGTTATTATATTTATACATTATATAGTTAGGATTTGTATCACGATATATACAATTTAACTCTAACTAAATATGTGATATACATTTTATCAAATGATAACTTAATTTATGGGGTAAAAAATATAAAAATAAAATAATAACCTATTTTTTAAGGAAAAAAGAAAAAAAAAACCGAGACCGGGAATTCCCGGGATCACAAGGTGTGATCCCGGTCCCGGTCCCGGGTTTTTACATCCCGGTCCCGGTCCCGGCCGGGACGGGAAATTCCCGGGATAAAATATCCGGGACCGGGTTGGGATAACCGGGACCGGGATACTTTGAACACCCCTAAGTCAAACGAACTTAGTTAAAGAGTGGGAGGATTCATCCTCTAAGCCTAAGGGCAAGAAACCTATGAGGTAAACTTGATCTAGAGGAGGTCAAATAGTTTCTACAAAGATGAAAAGCTACATTCATAATCCTTAAGGTTGAAAAAGTAGCAATCCACATGAGTTGTGGATATTTCAGAGAAGCATATAGCTTCATGTCAAATGCAAAGCAACAAAGAGATAGAATCAAGGGATTGGAACTTGCACGTTAACTTTGCACTGATAAACCACCCTGATTCACTCCATGTAATTGCAACTGACAAATCACATCTTTGCTATCTCCTTAGTTAAGGATCGATAGGACTATGATTCTCAAATCCTTCGTTGGATTTTGATGTTTTTTTCTAGGGATAAAAGATTCCATTTCTTGCCACATGTACACATTGGTCAAAGCAATGATCAAACTAGCAAAAGAGTATTTGCTAAATAACGTGTGCTAAAGGGTTAATACCCTTATGAATAAGTTGAGAACTCATTCTACTTGGCAAGAAAGACAAAGAAACATTTTTGAGAAAATCCACTGCAATTGGCAAATTATGACGTTAGTAAACCAATGAACGTGAGGGCAAAACACAAAGAGCTTGGTGTTTCGTTAACGTTGTAGACGTTTACTCGAAATACAGTAATGTTTACTTGATTCTTGGCAAGTGTGAAGCTGTTATATAATGGCTGAACTAGTCAGGAATCAGTTAAACTAAAAGGATAAGACCTTTTGAACTAATAAGGGTTAAAGACACTCATGTGATTAGTTCAAGCTGTTTTGTGTACAAGAAAGGCATTGTTAGGCAACTATCAATACCTAGAACCCTTCAACATAATAGAGTTGTTGAAATGGAGAGATAGACCTCTCCTTGATTTGGTTATGAACATAATGACATCAATGAGGCTATCAGCCATATGTTGGTAGGTGGACTCATAGCTATTATATTCACACTTAACCAAATACCCTCTATGTCAGTCATGACCTTACCCTATGAATCGTGGATGGGCCTTAGACCAGGGCCAAGCTCGTTAAGACCATAAGGGTCATCAACTTTATATTCACAATTCTTCTTATGAGTAAGGAAGATTAGGGCTAAAGTATACAAGGTATCTCTTTGTGAGATGATATGAGAATTTGACATGGCACGTCTTCATTAGTGAAAATGATGGCGGTTCAATGACTAAGAGAAAACTGTGGGACACAACGTTCATAAAACCCAGATTTCCTAGCAGGAAATGAGCATTAATTACAATAAATCTCTTTAAGAGGTTCACAAGTGACAAGGAATAACCAAGTGTCCCTAAGTTCACTGATCCAAGTGGGAGGATTAAGACCATTTTCACAACGAAAGAGGTAAGAGGTAAGTTACGAGAGAATTACCTCACTCATACATAGGAAAAGGTAAGAGGTAAGTTTTGAGAGAATTACCTCACTCATACATAGGAAAAGAATCCTATGAAATCCACCTCGGAGTAAATTGTCATATAGCGAATGACTATAAGGGATAGTTTCCCTAATGGATTGAATGCTCTCTTTATCATTTAGAAGGTGATGATAACTACCTATAAGTGTCTGAAAGACACTAGAAGGACCTGCTAAGATGAATTGCAAAGTGCCATGCAGGAGGATTTGGATTCTTTTTTAAGCCGAATATGTATTTGGGTAATTTGTCACCTAGCCAAGAGGCGATTGGGAACAAGTAGGTTCTCAAATCTTTTGGGGGCATGTAGAACCTAAAACACTTAGTGGCTAGGGGGTAATACAATGGAAGGTTGTCCATTATGCATTTTAACTCTGAACTTTGGCTATGACAACAAGCTTAATCTTGAAATTGCATCAAGATGATGTAAAGACCACCTTCCAATTTGGAATTTTGGAAATTGGATGATGAACTCTACATGAAGCAGCTTAAGGGCTTCATAGAAACAATCACCCAAATAGTAGTGTATGAGGTTTTCACAAGGTGAAAGCCTCACCAACTTCGAAATAATCGAAGAACACTACATAAGTCCCAAATGGTCTAATGATGATTCTTTGTGAAGTCATCCTTCGTCAAATGACATATGAAACAAGTGTCAAGGGAGTCAAAGGAATAAAGGATCAGAGAATCCTTAAGTTCTGAGTTAAGAAAGTCATGGGTTGAACAAATATCTTGAATGACAAGATAAACGGAGATTGCATAAGAAAGATACAGTTTTTTCTACCTAAGACATGTACAAGTGTACTCCCTAGACATCTTAGGATGTCAAACTACAAACCCACGGACACCCCTGAAGTCAAGGGCATAAACTTAAAGAGGTTACATGTCCTATGAGGAATCCAACATAAGAAAGGTGGATAGAGTCCCATGTGAGACTATAGTTGGTAATATGAATGTACACATTGGTGTACATAAGACCAAATGTTTTTTTGTCAGACTTGGAAGTTGTTTTTGGTCTTGCTGTGAAATGGGTTATGAGAATAATCATGGATTAAGTTGTCAAGACAACAACTTTCCTTTGAAGGATACTCCAATACAAGACCTAGGTAAATGGTGATGGAGTAAGGAAACATAAAAAGTATTTTTTTCCTGTTATCCATGGAAATAGAACGCAGGACGTGTTCTGCCATCATTCAAAGTGCCATATGGCTAAAGTAATTCCTATGAGAGATTGGGAATGAATGGTGGATAGAAGGATCCAAACGATAACATCTTATGATGAGGATCCTAAGTATCACAACAAAGCGAAACATACTTTTTGATACATCTCTATGAGAGAAATGCTTTCAAAGAGGGAAAGCGATAGTTCAATGACTTTCTACTGACAAAATGTTGGTAGATCCCCTTATTGAGCCCATAACTTGATTTTCATTGAGTTAGTGAAAATCTAGGGGCACAAATAAAATATAAGGTCGTGAACTTCTTTTATATGAAGATAAAAGAAATGGTATGTGTGTTATGAGTAAATACATAAAGGTATACAATTTTGTATGTCGTACAGGTCAAAAGAGGTTGGTTCACTCACACGAACAACCGTCTTCCCATGTTTTGCAGGGGCATAGGAAGGTAAGACGAGCAAATGATCACCATGAGATGGTTGAGAAGAATCTTTGCGTTTGAGTCGCCTCAGTTAGACTGAGATGAGATCCACATGTGTGCTTATACATAGAAAATGGATCGAAGCATGAATATAGACCTGTAGCCAGGTAAAGAACTCTTTTTCACAAACGAGATTGTAAAAGAGATATTGTGAAAAAGAAAGTTCTGATTCGAATGTTGAGTACATTTTAGAACTAATGTCTGTACGGTGAAAGATAAAGAAATTGACGTACACCTCAAACCATTCACCGTAGCATGTAATTCATACTGCATGTGCTTGAGGGTTAAACTGCAACACAGGATGTGGGTGAAAGATCCCTAGTTCACCACAGTGTGAGTCCTAGGAAGGAAGAATCCTTCCACGATGCCCTTTAGACTTAGGCAACATCATGAAAGCTTGGTTTGGTGACAGCTACTTTAGCTGAAGCTCCATGATCACACTCGATTCGATCAGACTAGTGAAAACTAGGAAAGCGACCAAGTCAAGATGGACTGATGTTTAGTCAAAAAGGAAGATTTACTCTTAGATACATAAGATGTACTAGTATCTGTGGTCGACCCCTTATTAGCTCTATGTGTAGCTAGTAAGTGCGGATACTGTGTGTGTGGAAGGCAATCTGAGTTAATCAACATATTAACTCGAGAGGGATTAGATATGCCATGAGTAATATGTATGGGAGAATCTGGGGCATATGAGGCAATGAACATATAGCTTACGGTTATATATAAAGGGTGTCCTTGGATGCTGATCCGATATAAAGGATTTCTAGTATCACAAGCACCAAATCTTAAAGACGTTTTTGCCCACGCAATCATGGCAGACGCCAAGTATGAAACAAGAAAGAGTAACGCACGCACGATGGGAGGCCCATCAAGTGCGAGTGGGAGATGTTGGACTTTGGGTCTAAGTTCGCCCTTGATGGGCCGGACTATTTGATTAGGAAATAAGTAGCCTAATCAAATAAGAATAAAATCAGCATAAAATGCAGATTGGGGAATAATTCAGCAATAATTATGGATTTGTTAAAAGAGGAACAAATCATCATAATTAGGGAATTAATTGAGAGACAATTAATTGTTGTTTTGGAGGGCAAGAAGGAGTGCACACGTTTCCTAATTAGTGGCCTCCATAAACCACTATAAATAGGGTGTGCCTTCTCAATTGCAATTCATCCTGCCATTGAGTTTTCTGGCAATTCTCTTCTCTCCTACCATCTTTCTGGTTCTGGTGATTTGCTGTGCAAATCACAATTAGGATCTAGTAGTCTAATAATTGTGTGGGCACATGTATGGAGTATTAGAGCTTTGACCTGGATCCGAACATGGATTCGCCCAGGTACGCCTAATCTCCTTTTAGTTATATTTTTATTACATGTACATATACGTACATTTATCTAAATTTCAATGATTAGTATTTTGAACTTTACAAATCTATTAAAGAAAAATTAACTATAATAATTATGTACCCGCCAATTTTCTCAGTATGATTACTCAAATATTTTCAATAATCATATTCATATATAATATGTGCGTGCTTGCCATATGTAAACACTCTATATAACGCGTCACACTAGTTACTACAAAAAACCAAGGTAAAAAAGGTTACTTAAATAATAATAAAAATGATTAATCTATAATCACACATGCTTAAGAAGATTACTAGTGTAATCTCAGAATTGTTGGCTTTGAGGTCTCATTAACTCTTACAGTTTTAAGATGCATTAAGAGAAGGATGTATCCAGATTTTTATCAAACGTCTTTTGTTTCCTCCCAAACAGCCTATTCTGTGTGGAACGACTTCACAACAATCGGCAAGATTTTATGGTTTATTATATCTTGATTTGAGAGGGAAAATAATAAAATAAATACAATATATAAAATAACAGAGTTTGATAAAATAAATATAATATTTAAATCTTCTAAATTAACTCTGAATGATTTGAATAAGATGCCAAATAATTTGATAATTTTTTGTTATTTTAAGAACTTAGGTCATAAATTCATGAAGCTTGTGTTGTAATTTTAATTTCTCATGTTATAAGACGTATACCCAGCTTTAATTCATATTAGAAAATTAGATGACATAACCATCAACCAACAAGTTGTTGGTTAAAGTGGTAAGAGGCTTCACTCCGTAAGGAGAATAACGCAAATTCAAATCTTGTGAACTATACTTATTATGAGAGTCAAAAATCATTTATGCTCTAAGTTTTGAAATGGGGAACCATTGAGCATGTAAAAAAAGAAAAAGGAAGGTAGTATATTAAATTGAAAGTACTTGTAATTAATAACGTCATGTAACCTCAATAAATATGACGATTTTCAGAAGAAAGTAATAATTAGATTATTTCATCAATCCATGGGAGAATTTTGATCCATTTTGTAGGGTTTAAGCGAAATCCCTTGTATGAAAGTGGAAATGCAATATCCTTCTATTCCTATACTAATGATCATTACTCAATAATAATTATTTTTATTAACAGAAAAAATATATTTTTATTAGTTTACTACTGTTTTATTTATTTTCTTCATAATGTGTGCTAAAACCATTTTTAGGTGTAATTTTCTCGCTTACATGTAACTTGGTGCTTTTTGTTTTTTTGTCAACGGCCCTTCATCCAGCAAAAGAAACTTTCATGCCCATCATATCCGTGAAAGATAGTTGAACTCTTGACTTGTTGTTTTAGGCAAAGTTTAAGGAGGTATTTAGTGTAAGTTGAGTTAAATAGCGCTCTTCATGTAGCTTTGATGCTTCGGCAAGCTTAGAAAACTGAAAATTAAGCATATTAATTATTTTTACTGTGTTTGCATAGGAAGACGTACAAAATATAACTGGAAAGGACCTTTATGCGTTTTACGTGGACCGTGCATGAATCCTCCCCTCTTGCCGCTCACACATCATATCCACGACTCCACGTACACATTTTCGGACTCCGAAAACTTTTCCTTCTTCCTAGTTTTAATTATATACGCACAGACACATATTGTCAAAAATTCATTTGAAGTCAGTTTGGTAAACCAAAAATTATTTGAATGAGTGTGTATGTTTGGGGGGGGGGGGTTTTATGTTTGGTCAACACTCTAAACTCCCAAAATGTGGAGTTTTCAAAAATTAAACCAAATTTTTTTTTTCAAAAGCTTACATGTTTGTTATGTTTTGATCAATCCAAAAGTCCAAACAAAATCTTTCCAAAAGACAATTTAGGGAAGTCTCTTGAGAGAGTTTTTTTTTTTTGTGAAAACTTGTGTGTCATTTTTCATAAAACACACAGTTTTTTAATGAGTGTATTAAACGTGGAAAACTAAAGTAATGAAAATTTGTGATATTATTAGTAGAACAATATAAAATATAGATTAAATTTTTATATCTAGGACCAAGTCCCATACATTAATTAGGTTTTATATTTAGAAAAAAACGGCATCCATCAATTAGGTCCTATTGGAGTTTTATAAAAAATGTTCATGGTTTTGATCAAATGAGCGAAAATGGGGGCACATGGTTTAAAGATCAGGGCCAATCTCAAGGCACAAAAACAGATCAAGGGAGTGTTAGTGATTAATTAAAGAATTAAAAGGCGACGACAATAATGTTACTAAGATTTAATTTAATTGGTTGCATTGGCATATGCCTGTGAGTGAGGCTCGGCCTCAGACAATGTCTCTCTCCATGTGCTCTTCCGCATCCTCAAAACGCAATACAAATCACCTTCCTCCTTCTACATATATACTTCATCACTTTGGAAACCCCAAAATACTCTCATACATTATTTTTCTTAAATTTTTCATCGGGGCACAAAATACTAATACTATTTTAATTAGTTGTTTGCAGTGTATTATATATATTAGAATTATTAACAAGGAATAAAGGAATTATGAAGTTGTGCGCGCTTGCTTACGTGGAAGGTGCATGAATATTAGTGTTTGGGAAGATCCCAAACCTAGGTTTGTGCAACCCGAGACAAAACTCCTCTCACATACTTACCTCATAAATCACAAAAGTTATTCTCAAAAGCTAATCCAAACACATACTAAGACACCCACGTAGACATTTTCGAAGTGGGCAAAATTATTGCCTTCTCCCAAACACTGTCCACTTCTCTCTCCTGCAATTTTATCGGATACAATGAACACTGCTTAATACTACTCCATCTTATCCTTGTTAATGTAAGAGCTAATTGAAGATTTGATCTTAATGTTAAAAGTAATACTAATTTCCCATATTTTTTCAATTTTTCCCTAATTAATTTATCACTATTGATACTCTCTTAACAATAATCAAGTAAGAGAGAAAGAGAGGGGAATTGAGGAAGATAATTAGAATATTTTAGATAAAACATGTTATATTTAACAAATTTAACTAACTTTCTTCATATAATCGAATTAAGTATATAGATCTTACGCTAAGAACGGGGAATAATACTAATGCATTGATATTCTTACTACTCGCTACTACAACTTAACTACTCGATCGAGGAAAAGCAAATGAGCCTGCAGTGCAAGTAAACGGCTCTTAACTGGGGCAGGTGGTACTCATATAAATACCCCCTTTTTATCAAGTGTAGTGGTAGTTACTCTTTTTGTTCATAAAACATAGAGCACAGTTTCCAAGAATTCTTTATTATCAAAATATAGTACACTTTAATCCATGGTTACGTTGTATAAATATTTTTTAATTAGAAGATCATTTTTACCCTTTCACCATTTAGTCAAGACTCAAGAGCACCTGATATCCTAAGCTCTAAAATGACACTCCCTTCTTGTCCGATCCTTATCATAAAGCACTTTCGGCCACTTCATGGGAGTAGGAAATTGTAGTTAAATCATTAAATTTATTTAAAAATAAAAAATATCTGCAAACTTACCTATATTTAAAACGATAATGATGAATTATTACATTTTAATTAGAAGCATAAGAGAAAAATTACATCAAATTTTTAATAAATGCTAAGTAACCTTAGAAAAATATAATTAAGACTTTATTTAATAACTTATAATAAGGACAACTTATTAGTGATTCTACAAACTATTTTATAATAAATATCAAATGAGTAGAATTTATCAAAAATATCAGGGAGGAACATGGGCTCATTGTAATAAGAGAAGGGTTTGGGGTAGGCACCTAGGTTTAAGAGAACTAGCAAATTTTAATGAGGACCCAAATAAATAATATTCAATTATTCTTTATCGGGACACACACACACCATATACAGTAAACATCAAGGTTCTGAAATTTGGATCGGTCATTGAACCAGCCGGAGTACTGGATTAAGGGTCAGTAGATTAAATTAGGGCTAGATTGGTGAGCAAGTGAAGATTTCAGAGTTATTTATATGAAATTCTGAATAAAATATTAAAAAAAACCGGTCAAACTGTCCAAATATTGGTTGAACTGCCTAAAACCTTGTCAAACTGGGGTCAACCACTGGACCGAACCGGTTGGGCCACCGGTTGGCCAATTTCTCACTCAAATCGGCCAGTGCGATCTGATTTTCAAAACATGGGTAAACACACACTAACTACTCCCTCCTCTTTATAATATCGGGTACTTCAACCATATCACCGGAAATAAGAAATGACACTTAGGGTCTTTTGGTTTGAGGGGAGGGGGTGAGAGGGAAGCCAACATTTTTGCTTTAATTCCCTTCCCTCCCCTCAAACAAAACAAAGGATCTTCTCTCCTCTCCTCCGTCTAACAAACCAAACAAGGTAACATATCCTCCCTCCCCCCTTCCCTCAAACCAAACACACCCTTAGGTAATTTAATATGCATGTCATAAAATATAAATTTTTTCCCACTTTTACCCTTTTTGAGAAATATATTTAATTGCATTGAGAATGATGTTTTAGAGAGGGGGGATATAATGAGTAGACAAAGTTAAAAATTGAGTAATAATCATAGAGACAAAATAGAAAAAAAGAGAGCATTAATTAAACTGGAGGTAATTTATATTTTGGATCATACCTTCCTTCTAAAAATATCCTATATTATGAACCGGAGGGAGTATTTAATTAAGTTTATTGAGAAATTAAAGAGGAATTTTATTGTGGAGTTGAAAGAAGGGATGGCGTGCCCTGCCGCATGGGAAGCTGTAGTTGCGCTAGGTACAATGCCCCGAATAACATGCTTTGCACGTTTCTTCGTCAATTTCAAATTTAACCTAACATACATAGCCCCTTGGCAACTGTGTCTTAATTCACTGGAAATGTGTATTATTTATAGATTTAATATACGTATACTATCATAAAGTAATTTGTGGTGTATTTAACACTATTGGGTATTTTTTTAGATATATCCAGCACTCTAAAATTTTTTGTAACACAATTTTTCCCTTAAAATATTATTTTTCTAAAGAAAAATTTTGCCCACAAAGTATTCTTTAGAAGTAATATAAAACTCGTCATGAACTCCCAACAACATTCTTCAAGTGAAGATGCATCTAACATTGTAAAGTATTTTTTTAGTAGCAACTTTAGGATGCTGGTTGCACCACAAATTATTTTAGAATACTAATCATATCTTGGATACCAGATCTCTCGTTTATAGCGATTGAGAGTTAGAAATTTCCTACACTCATAGAGAAAGTAATCGGTGTGCTAATTATTTGGTAGGAAGGGCACACATGAATCTTCAGGAATACGAGGAATTAGGGATCTTCCCAATTGAATGTATTCATTTTTTTGCTTTGGATCGTGGTTTGTTACCACAAGAACAATCTATAGGACCTAGCTTATAGATTTTGTCACCTTACAAGCTTTGCTTGCCTTTGTAACAAAAAAAAAAAAAACTAAACACATCTGAAAAAATATTTTGGGATACTTATCACATTTCAACCCTTAGTTATACACACACATATATTAACACTATATATATCATGCCTAATGAGTTTTGAATTCTCTATTTTTATCATTGACGCCTGTTTAGTTATTACTTGATGTTCTTTAATTCATGACTGAAACTCAAGATGTTGCATGCTTATATAAATATTGAACTTCTTCTTCCAAATTCAATAATTTGTAGTGTCCTATATTATTTTGGAAAAATTATGAAAATTAAACAAACATGCTAGCATAGCGTTATTGTTTTCAATATGTAACAATCCATAAAATAACTCCGCCTGTATATAGAGATCTCACACAAACACATGGCATGATCCTTTATACTATATTTACTTCTATTTCAGGGATTTGTCCAAATCAACTTTTCTTTTTCTTTTTTTGCCCATTCAAATCAACTTATTGAACGAAGTAATGATGTATATATGACCATGAATATTCGACGCTAATGGTGGGGTCCATAAATTCTCCCCCCATTTTCTATATTTGTATTATATACACACTCACCAGCTGATTAATTTGCAGCATATATCTAAAAAATGTTCATTCAATAATGCGCAAAAAATAATCATTTCATTAATAATTAAACCTCAAACCAACCAAATTTGAGATAGAACTTTTCATTAAAATTAATCTTTTTTTTCCAACCCATTAAAATTAATCTCATTTCTTAGAGCCCTATATGCTAACAATATATATATAGTGTGTCAAATTATTAACTAATTGATAAATATTGATTACAAGCGATTAGCTGTAGCCATCATGAAAGCGATATGCCGATATCCTGTATAATATGCACTAGTAGTCGATATGTGTGTGTGTAGAGAGCTAAATATAGCATCTGATTAATAAATATGATACTCTTGCACACAACTAGTTATAATATATGTAAAAAAGTGTTTTATTTTGTTTAGATTATGAATAACGCTTATCCCACCCATGGCCACAAAAAAGAACAAGAATTAACGAATGAAATAACGAACAGCACATTTCCAATTATTTTTGTCGCGACATGATTAGGCATTACACATATTCATCACCAACTAAAATGTGAGCTCAAAATGATTGGTGTGGTAGCTAGCCACGACTAAAATCCCGCTCAAGAAATTAAGCTTAATATTTTGAGACCAATTATATTTACTGAGATTATATAGTCGAAGGGAATCCAAAACACATGCCTAGAAAATATTCCATGGAAATAAATTTGGTATAATATGTCCCTCTAATATGGTGGCAGTGAACGATATTGATGAGCTAGCTATATATAGTGTTTATTTGGCTTGAAACATGTGAAAAAAACAAGAAAACACAACATGAGAAAATGAAGATCTGATAAATCTTTTTTAAGGTTCTGATCTTGACCTCCATAGATATTTGTTCAAGATTTTATATATTTTGCTTTCTTTTATTATATTATTCATTGAGAGTTTTATTATATATATTGTTCATTGCTAGTGCTTGACCGGCCATGTGACTCTCATCACTACCCGCTGCATTTTGATATGTGGCTATTGCCTTTTTGGTTTGGCCATATATATATATATATATATTTTTATATACACTGATATTAGCCCATGGTTAGTTCTATAATCAGTCTAAGAGAAATTAATAAATGTAAGAAAAATGTCTAAATGCGCGTACGCACATACATAGTGGTTTTTTTTTTTTAAAAAAAGGGCATACTGGAAATATATATTATAATAAGAAGAAAGGCCTCGCACGTCTACATCATATTGATTCGATGATTGGGTATGTGGATGGTAACCGTATATTTTACTTAGGGTTAAGGTACAAATTTATTAATGAAGTTTTGTTCGAGGAGCGTCTGGCACAAATATCTTTTAGAAGGGGCAAAAATATCAATGAACAATTAAAAAGGAGCATCCACCACAAAAACCGTTAAATCCGTACTAACGGCGTTAAATTATAAGAGAAGAAAACTCCTAACGGCGTTAGTATAGATTTAACGGTTTTTATGTTGGATGCTCATTTTTAATTGTTCATTGGTATTTTTGCCCCTTATTAATTGTTCATTGGTATTTTTGTCCCTTCTAAAAGATATTTGTGCCAGACGTTCCTTAGACAAAACTTCATTAGTAAATTTGCATCTTAACCCTTTTAGTTATAACATTATATTAATAATAATAAATGAGGGTTTATAAGGATTAAAAGTTGTGTGCGCCATCACTTTGCAATTGCACCTCATAGAGAGAGAGAGAGAGAGAGAGAGAGAGAGAGAGAGAGAGAGAGAGAGAGAGAGGTTGCGAGTGTGTAAATATATTGTTGGATTTCGGATCTGTCCATAATGGATCAAAGTATTCAATATGAGATTATTTGGCCGGATTAAATAATATTAAACTAGTGAGTATTTAATTTAATACTCACTAGTTAAATTAGTTTTTTTTTCCAACATTAGTTAAATTGGTTTTAACTAAATAAAAGATCATATTTGATGTCCTATTAAATAAAAACACAACATGAATTGAGTGACACTGAGTGATCTAAACTCATATCCCTCTTTAGTTTTTTTTTTTTTTTTTTTTTGGTGAGATGTATCTGTTGTGTCTAGAATTAGTCTTAGTACCCAAACCCGAATTTTTTATGTTTATTTTTTATCCTAATTTATTTTCTGACATATAAAATCCTATTGCAATCTGTTGGCCCTTAATTTATTAATGATGAAGTACGTACTCCTAATGATAGTTTAATTATTTTAACATGTTATCCGACTCTAATGGTTTCTAGATACAAGTGCTAACTAGCTATGACATCAATGGTGAGGTGTATGGCTTATGCATAATTTAACTTTAATAATTAATGGCCACTCATGGGATTAATTATTACTTTTAATTTTGTTGAGATAATTGCATAAACGAGACCAAAGATGGTGAGGAGGGGGAACCAATGTACTATGAGGAGCGAAAATATCACATCTTAACCCAAAATTTTACTCATTCGGTCATTAATACAAGATATATTTAAAGAGTTTATATTTATTCTGAATATAAGACATAATTTTCATAGTTATCAATCTTTTCATAATTTACCTCTATTGATGCTCCTTCAACAATAATCAAAAAGGAGAGAAAATTAGGGAATTAAATAAGATGATGAGTTGAGTATTTTAGAAATACATGTCATATTAACTAATTTAACTAACATGTCATATTAACTAATTTAACTAACTTCCTTGATCTAGTCCAATTAGGTAAATATATCTTATTCATTATCAATGTTTTGGTTTCTTTATTTTATCGATCATTCCTGATCCATTATAGTTATTTTACGCATGTTTTTTTATAGTTATTTTAATATTGCTTGAAAATTCACAATTTAACATAAACTCTGACGCAAAACAACACACACTCCAAAAGTACTTGAATTCGATTGAAGTTAAAAAATTGTGCAAGTTGTACCATTTTCTTATGCATGAAATATATATATTCCCAAAATCATCAAAACCAAAAGAACATCCTCGTCTATCTTTGTACGCTTTCGTAAAAGACTAAGGCGCTATATAACGTGTGATCGTTTTGGATTCCACATTCACCTAATTATATGAATTTTCTGATGGAGAAACCAAACACAATGTATCCATAGAAATATAAGAATAAATTATAAAAACGTGGAACCCCAATAACCATAATATAATATAAAATCCAATGGAAATGGGTTAGCCTTCTGATGCTACTAATAGTAGAAAGTTGGCAGCTGAAATTCCAGCAATTACATGAAGCCACACAGCTTCATATATATATATATTCGAACTAGCCCACTCCTTAATATATATCCCAATCACACACACACACATACATCTCCTTTCTCCTACCTTTTCTTTTACGCGTGACTCTCTGACTCATTATAGTCCAACATCCGTTACACATAAATACATGATCGTACACACACAAAGTATATATAAGCAATATAATTCTCTCTTCTCTTCTCTTTTTTATTATTCATAGTGTGTGTTTAATTAATTAGATACAGAAAATAAGCGCCGACTACAAAAACTATTATAATTCAACTTTTTGAAGAAAAACTTAGCTATGAAGATGATTGATGAAGTTCTTTATCATTATATTAAGGGTTAAGGTATAAATTTGCATTGAAAGTTTTTGCTGAAGAGTAATGTTGGCCCGAAAGTTTTTTCAGGTTCAATGTCACTCTGAAAGTTTCAAAACATAGCAATATTGCCTCATACAGTTAAAAAACTAACGTTGGCTATATTTAAAAATTGACATAGACCATTAATCTTTTAACGGTAAGAGGTAGCATTACTCAATTTAACATTTCTGGGGCAACATTGAACTAAAAAAAATTCAAGGTAAAATTGATCCCCAGCGAAAACTTTCAAAGCAAATTTGCACTTTAACCGTTATATTAATATTGCTATTGTGTGTGTGTAAATAAACTAAGGAGTTAATATTGCTAAGCTGTTTATGAGTATATTAATAGTGTTGCTCATGTAACCTATAAAGTTATGAGTTTCAATCTTGAAGTTGATGTCAATATCTTGTTAGTGTGCAATCTGTATATACCTATATTGTAATATCTCGAATTTTAGAACTAGAAACTTTGGAATAAGCCTAAATTAAGCGGACCGCTAAGCCCCAGTTTAACTGGTGTCTTGAACTTATTTCCTAACATTTCTTATATTTGTGAAATATTAAATGGAATAAAATGGTGAATCAAAGAGTATGAAAAATTTGGTGAATTAAAGAGTATGAGAAATTTGTATACAAAAATGGAATTAACTCTTGGGTTTTCTAGAAATCCCAATATTGAGGTCCAAAGTAGAAGAATATAAGAAAACAATACTTGGCCAATACTAATGTTAATTTTGGTAATGGGATATTAGAAATTAAAGGTAAACAATGTTTTCGGTGAAATCGCCTATGAAGCAGTGAGTTTATCATATGATTTTGTATGATCAAATGATGAGAAAAAATTATGATATTTTATAGGATAAAATCAGGCATCCTAAGCTTTAAATTGATAGGTCATATGACTCAATTAGAGCTATATACAAAAAGTTATGAATTTTTAAAGTTCACCCAGAAAAATTGGAAAGTTTCTGGAACAGTATTCAAAGAAATTAATTATGGGAATTTTGTGCTTTCAAATGGAAAAATTTATATTTTTTCTTGAAACTATACTCAATAAGGGTTTTATAGCCTTTGGAATCACTCCAATTTGATTTTTCTATAATTAGTTATGATTTTTCAAAGTTTAGACAAAAAATCTATCAGAATTTTGTAAAACTTCAAAATTTGGAAATTAATTAAAGCAAAAGAGGAAATATTATAAAATATCATTATCTTCCTTCCATCAGCCCAGAACTGACGTATTTTTGCTGAAAATAGAGAGAGAAAGCTTGAGAGATTTTTAAGAGAGAAGGAGAAGAAAACTCACAAGGTAGGTTGATTCCTTCGATGAATTCGTACATAACGCATATAACTCTTCTCCTAAGCTCCTCTTCTATGTTATTTAAGGTGTTGGAAGCTTGAATTTCAGTGTGGAGAAGGCTAGGGTTCAGCCATATCAAGGGAGAGCCAGAGGGAGCTTAAGGTAACCTCCGAAGCTTCAATATTTGATTATTCTGATTGTTGTGAGTAGTTTAATCAGTGAAATTCCAATTGATTTGCTTTGATTTCAAATTTGGTAAAGGAGTTGGCCTAAGCGTTATGTTGCCAAAATTGAGTCTAAGTGGTAGTTAAAACATAATTAAATAGTTAATAAAGTGGTTAGGAGTCGAAATGAACACGTCTGTGGAGTCAGATTTCAAAAACCCCAAATTTCCCCGGAGTTCCTGTAAGTTTCATCCAGCTCTAATTAGGGGGCTAAGAGTTGGATTTTCAATGATTTGATGATTTCATTGTGTTCGGGAGGGAAAATTAGGTGGGGTTACAATTGGTCACTTTTTGGGAAAATGCCGAAAAGCATAATTACGAAAACGTTTCTGAAACCCTTAAAGTGGAGTTGCCTAGGGTAATTTGTAATTTGACATTGAATTTGATAATTCCAAGTCTAGAAATAAATTTCTTAGACAAAAATATGTCAGAATAGCCCATGTCAAAGTTTCAGGAAAAGTACAGTCAAACCAGGTAAGGCTGGGCCGAACCAGGTGCCCAGGGGCAATTTAGTAATTTTGCAATATAGACTCATATAACCCCCAGAAATATTATGAAAGTGTCTAAATGGTACATTTGACATTGTAGGATCGAATATAGAGCCCAAGTTGTTTGCACTTAGATCGATAAAGTATTTCTACTTAGCAAAAGAGACACAAGGTATATAGGGGACTTACTTTAATTGCATGTAATTGATATCTTTACTTGTATGGTGATGTATGTGATTACTTTACTTAATTGTATAGAGCATATTTGAACAAATGAAGCTTTGTTTCTGTTTTGTTGTGGCCATAGTTTTGTTACATGAAACATTGAGCATGCATATAGATAAAGCTAACATGTTATACACATAGCATCTATCATGCAAGCATTATGGTATCTGTTTTCCTACTGAGATTCTCTCGAATCTCACTCTCCGCTACCAACAATTTAGACAGGAAAATACAAAAGGTACGTGGAAATCAGATAAAAGAACTGTACGAGAGAGGGTTGCAGTAGTGGAGCGAAGACGGGAAGAAGTCTCCGTTTCACTGGGATAGGTTTAGACATCCTAGTAGCCCTGTGCTACTACTTTAATTGTAAGTATCATGTACGAATCTTTATGGGGATTTTCTGTAATCATGTACATATTATTAGTATAATTATGTTATTTCTATGTTGCCCACCGAACAGCGCGATAATATTCCACTGTAAGTCAAAATAAGATAAAGGGGTGACATATATAAATATATAACTATAAGTGTCTTTTAAACTTAGAGGTATGCCTTAATTTTGATGAGTTTTGGGATTCAACTCACCTAAACTTTCCGTTTCCGTTTTCGTTTTCAAAAAAGTAAAATAAGGAGTTAGTCAAATATGATAATAAAGAGAGGAAAAGTAATGTATATCTGAATTGAATGGATGACCACGTCTTAAAAGGAGAAAGGTGAAATCAATGAGGGCTATACCAAGCTGGCTATGGAGCATTGCAAGGCTGGTGTGAGAAAGCTTTGTGATAAGAAAATACAAACACATCCTTACCGATCATATCACATCGATATGGCTCCCTCATCATACACATATCTCTTTGGATCGTAGCTTTTGGAATTTACTTCCCCCCCCCCCCCGGGGTTTCCGAGGCATATATACTAATTCATTTTCATTCGATGATCATTCCAAAGCAAAAATAGTAAAATACACTCACAAATATATATATATATATATATATAGCTAATAATGCACACATGAGGCCAAGGACGTAGCTTACAAGAGATTTTCATGAAAAGAAGAGACTATGAAGTTCCAAGGCTTCATGCACGTGATTGCCTCTGATCTTTTACCCCCATGAAAATTTAACCATTTCTCAAAGTGGAGAGGGAAAGTGGGGCATACCATCATCATTTCCAAAAAACCAAAAAGCTAGCTTTTGAAGATTATTCATTATTGTACCTACATGTATGGTATATCTCTCTTTTAAGTGGACTTGACATTATTAATAGTTTAAGAGACCTAGACAGTTAGCTAGTTAGGTGCTTCTATTGATTAATATATGTTATTCAATTCGGCAATAAAGCTTAATCATTTAAGAAACCATATGTATGACTTTTACTACAACTTTATATCATTGGCATGCCCTCGTTGAATTCTATGTATAACGAACTTTGTTCACCACTCGATGAAAGAGACGCGTGTTTATTCTTATGGTGCGATCCGTGCCAATTGCCAAAGTTAATGGTCCATGCTAGGAACCATCAACACTATAGCTAGTTATAGTTATTATACATATATAAAGTTCGGTGTGTGCGCTTTCCCTTTTTATTGAGAATGATATACATCGCTTTGGAATAATAATCATTTGTGATGATACTTTTGTGTTATATATATACAAGGAAAAGGAACCTCATACTATAGCCATTATAAATATTTTAATGATTCAGAGTTCTAGCTTACTTTCTTGCTATTATAGAAGGGTTATCAATCACAATATTTGTATATTTTATCTCATCTTATTAATACATTTCGATGATAATTTTAGGATTTTTTAGATTTTTAGATAATATTTGCATCATTAGTCAATTTT
Organism: Inga laurina; assembly: GCA_963855925.1. NCBI lineage: Eukaryota > Viridiplantae > Streptophyta > Magnoliopsida > Fabales > Fabaceae > Inga > Inga laurina. The sequence continues at coordinate 14,862,910 of OY979703.1, read as the reverse complement.
AGGAAATAATATCAATTTGAATGAATTATGAAACTAATGGGTTTAATATGCTAATATTTTAAATTCCTATTTCCTGGTGGATTAATGTTTCTAAATCTATAAAATCATTATGGCATTTAATTCTTACAAGTTAAAAAAAAAAGGGCATATTATAAAATTCTATGGTGCAGTTAGTCTTAAGAGTTCAAGAATAATCCAATGGCTAAGCCTATGTTTAGGATAGCTTATGTTTTACTTATAAATGCTTTTCACATAAGTCGAGACAAAACTCACTATAAAAAAACTGTGGTTTAGTAGCAGTTAAAAGTGTATATTTATAGCGGTTTTAATTGCTACAAACATAATTCGTAACGGTTCCTTGAACCACTACTAAATTCACTGTTGTAAGTGTATTTGTAGCGGTTATTTTTAACCGCTACTCAAGTGAAAGAACCGCTACTATGTTTGTAGCGGTAAATTAGCACCGCTACAACATTCTCCATCAGATGAACCTTTTCTTGGTAATTTGTAGCGGTTATAGCAAACCATAAATATTGGATGGCATAAATGAAAATAAAAATTTATCATGATATTTGTAGCGGTTATAAAACCGCTACTATATTGAATTTAAAAAATGCGGGAAATATTAGTAGCGGTTATATAACCGCTACTAATTTCAATAAAAATTCAAATTTTGTGCTAAAAATTTTGTTTGTCTTTTAAAAAGCATATTTGTAGTGGTTATAAGTCACAAAAATTAAAAAATATACATACAATTATCTGTTTCCATTTTTTTAATATTAAATTAAATATTTTATTATTTTAATAGTTTAACTAATTTAATTAGCTTATTATTTATTATTTTAGGTCATTTATAATTTTGAAGGAATGATTTAATTAAATTAGATAAGTCTGAAAATTGTATTGATAATATTATTGGGGATACGTAGGTAATAAGGAACTATTATGTTGTTTGCTACAATGTGATTATGATCATGTAAATAAATATCTGAAAAAAATAGTGAGAATAAATATTATGCGAAAGAAAAAAGTATTGAAATAAAAAATTTAAAAATGTATTATCATATTTGATCACCTTGTTAAGCTCCTCGGCTCATAGAAAAAAAAGTGAAAATGAGAGAAGATGAAAGAGAAGTAAGGTGGAAAGAAATGAGGGAGTGTTTAAAATTAGATGTGGTTGAAGTATTTATAGAGATCTGCGTGGAACTTGTCGCAGTTAGTGTCATTGTTTTGTAACGGTTTCAATTTGTAGTGGTTATTTATGTATTTGTAGCAGTTTTATAACCGCTAAAAATATGTTTTTAATTTTAAAAAAAATTTAAAAAAAAAAACAAAAACATAATTTGTTTGATCAGTCATCCGCACCATCCCTATAGAAAATATATAGAAAAATTGTTAGCGATGTATTTTTTTGTTAAAAAATTTAACTAAAATTATATGAATTTAAAAAATGCACCGAACAATAGGTAAATTATGATCGCGTTCAAGGAAGAAGTTTTCGAAATTGGTGGGCTAAAACGGCTCACTCTCATAGGCGATGTTACCACCATCACCCATGTCGTAAAGGTCTCAAGGCTTTAAATGAACAACTATGTGTCAATCCCTATATCTCTCGTCCTCAACATAATAAACCTAGTGTGCTTCTGAGACAAGAATATACGGCTCATCATCTTGAGAATGACCAGTGCGAATTGGTCTCGAGAAATTTTTCGATGTGATGCCTAAGTCATCAGTTGGGGGTCCCCGGGAAGTAGTGGTATTTGCCCACAAACATTTGAATAGTGTAACGGTGAAACGGCCTTGGTAATTAAGTTATGCGACATCAAGAAGCTTTCCATAGTAAGGTACGTCTCCGAACTGCATGTTAACGTCACTGCTGCTCACATAACTCCTTGTCCCAAAGGTGCCATAAACACCCGAATTTTGAGTTTGCAATCCTTGATCCTGTGAAACCGTGTAAAACTTGAAACCATTGACATTGTATATTGTAAACCTTTTTGCATGATAAAGAGGGCTGATTGCGAGAGCTCAAAAATCTTGTGAGTGTGGGGTTGTGGTCATTTAGTATTCTGCGCACAAACCAACTTAGAAATTCTCTGTAGACCTTGTTGTCAGCTTCGGAGGATATTTGTGTACAGATCTTGAGTTAACGCTTAACATGACTTTTGAATTTTCTATAATTAATCATGGGAAGGCGATAGTAAAATGAAAGTGAAAAATGTTACGAAAGATATAGAATAACATGTGAGTGTACAATTCTTACTATATGAAAGGTTCAACTTGAGTGCAATTAATCAATACATGTCTATGCGCTTGCAACTTCTTAGTTGCCGTTTGTTTGAAGTTCTCAGTTCCTCCAACTGGTTTACCAACACGAGGGATAAATTCTCCTAATGTTGGTGCAGGTTCAGGACAATCGTCTACACGAGGCGGTCGGTTGAAGGAGGTCTCAATGTCATCAAAGTACCTTGAACAAAAATACAGGACCCCATCCCCTATATAACCTTTAGCTATAGAACCTTCTGACCAAGCCTTATTCCTTACATGAGATTTCATTTTCCCAAGAAACCTATAAAGTGAAGAAGGGCAAAATGATACAAAATGCTCAAAAAGGCGACTAACAAACATAAGAACTATTAATGACGCACATATATAAAATGAGTACCTCTCAATGGGATACAACCATCAATATTGAACTAGGCCAGCGAGCTTTGTTTCATGAATAAGGTGGACTGTTAGGTGAACCATCACAATAAAAAATGATGGAGGAAAGATCATCTCTAAATGACAAAGTGTAAGAATAATTTTGAACTGCAGCTGATCGAGCTCCTCAACAATCAAGACCTTGGAACACAACTTCCGAAAGAAAGAACAAGCTCCACCAAAACGATTGACACATTGGGAGAAAGTGCATTCTTTATAGCTAGTTGAAGTAACTGTTGCATAAGCACATATGAGTCATGACTCTTTAGGCCAACAACCTTTCGAGCCTGCATGTCAATACATCCTGAAATGTTGCTTGAATACCCATATGAAACTTTTATTTTCTTCAACTTCGTGAGGAAGACTTCCTTATTCGGTTTTGTAAGGGTGAACTTTGCCGGCTGAAATTTGTTATGCTCATCTGGCCACATGTATTCACGAACTCCCATGACACGTAAATCTTTCCTCGCTTGAAGATGATCTTTTGACTTTCCCGGTTCATTAAGCAGCATATATAGCACACTATTGCATACATTTTTTTTTTCAATTTGTAGTGGTTAAAAATTCTTAACCGCTTTAAATTTCAGGTGGTAGAAGAATTTTAAATTTCAAATATTTTAACTTTGTAGCGGTTAGAAGAAAAAAACCGCTACAAATATTAATAACCATTAGACAATTTTAAAACAAAGACCTGTTTTCAATTTATAGCGGTTGTTGGCGTAAATCGTTACAAATTTAGAAAAAAGTGGGGAGAAATTCAAGATTCAAATGTTGAATATTTGTAGCGGTTATTATTGTTACCGTTACAAATATTCAACATTTGAATTTTGAAATTCCCTCCCTCAGTTCATTACATTTGTAGCGGTTTACACTCATAACTGCTACAAATTGAAAACTGACTTTGTAGCAGTGTATAACATTAATCGCTATAAATATAGTTCAAAATTTTTTAAAAATATTTGTAGCGGTTTTATAATATATATGATTTTTTTGTGGTTAGTTTTAGAAATATAAATAAGACTGTCGTAAATGCAACACAAATTTAACAAGACTCTAAAAATATAAATATAACTATGGTAAACGCAATAAGAATTTAAGTTTTGAAAATAAAATATCTAGGTTTATTTACAAATGTTTCAAAAAGAAAAAATATATATATGTCCTAAACTAAGTAGCAGGAGGTTGATCATCTGGTCCTCCCTCAGGTGAGGCTCTCTTAAGTGCTGTTGGATCGAGGTGCTAGGCAGAATTAAGAGCACCATCATCATCAGCAGGAGGAGGAGGAGGAGGCTGGACGACGAACCAAGGGACAGGGGGAACCTGTGGATGCTGTTTATTCAGGAACAAGCGACTCCACAACTGCTCGAGCATGAAGTTCGTGATATCGAGCCACTGCGCATGCTGAGCGTAGTAGAAATCGGCCTGCTGCTGCTGAGCCATTGCAGCCTGTGTCCTGGCCAAATCTGAGCATAGCTCCTCAACAGACTCGTCCCTCGGACGTCTGACGCTGGACGACTGTGCTCTAGAGCTTCCAGCCTCAAAGGCGGCACTCCTGCCGTAGACCATGCTAGGTCTGGCGCCTATCCCCATCCCCCACACACTTCCAAGGTGCTCAACTTGACCCAGACCCGCCTTCAAAGGATTCGTGGGGTCCACAGACCCTTGTGACTCCTCGGCCTAGGTTTCTCGCAGCTTAGCCTGCGACTGCTGCATCTGCTTTGCCATTTTATGAAACAATTACTTATTAGTATATTTCATAATAAAATTGGGTTTATAAACAATATAATAATGAAATCACTTACAATGGCTGCCTCTGCCTACTGAGAGGTCGGAGTCCCGTCATAGTGTCTATGTGTAATAGCGAACAACTCCCCGTAGTCCATCTGACGGTTCTCTTGCTGTGCCTTCCTCTCCTAAAACAATTACAAAATTAAATTAGTGTTATCAAAACAAAATACTAAATTTATAATATGAAATAACCAGCTAAAAGTAATTGATATTGTGAAAATTTACCAGTTTGCTGTAAGTAACAGCAAATGTATTTGATCCTGCTGTGTGGTGGATTGTCTGCTACCCACAGCACCTCATGTTCCTCTGAGAAAACGCCTGAAAAAAAAACAATATTAAATGTACTAAAACAATATAAAACATTTTATAATTAATAAAAGCATAAAATTAATTAACTTTAAATTATAATTTAATAATTATAAATTACAAAATTATATATAATTAATCTAATAAATACATTACCTGCCCTCAGCGCTCCTCTTGAATTGGATGAAACTCTCCCAGTCGTTTGGCGGGACGCCATCCGAGACATTCTCGATCAGCTGCTACAGAGAAATCATCCCATCCTTATCCATACTGGAGAAGAGACAATTCCTCCTGTTCCTCAAGCCGTCGCCTATCTTTATCAGTGTTTACTTCTTTCGGTTGGCATGGACGGCAAACCTCAGCTGTAAAAAAAAATTAAATATGACTAATTAAAAATAAGACAATTAAAAAATATTAATTAAATAGAATTAATTACAAAAAATATAATATAATTAAATACTATTAATTACCTACACCACCTCCTCCCACGTCAGGTCCTTCGGCCCCTTCGGAACGTTCCTTCACATCTTGAAGTGAAGAGGGAACCACATCCAATTTGAATCCAGGTCATTCAGGAAGTAGTTGAACAGGTGACCCCCATTGTTGATGGGCTGGTCCGTGTTCTCATTCCACAGAACTACAACTCTTAGTATCTGATCCATGCTGTTTTGACCGACCACATCCAACCTCCTCATGGACAAGTTACCCTACTCATCTGCACATTTTACCGCACGTTAGATAAATTGTAATTCAAATTTAACATTTTGAATTTAAATATATAATTTATTAAATAAAAAAATATATTTACCTTGGACCTGCACCTCAAACACAGTAGACCGTGAAGACGACCCTCGTGGGTTGTTATGCTCCCGTGCCTTTTCCTCATCGAGGAACCGCTCCATCTTTCTGATCGGAATCGGGATCTCGAAGTCCTCGTTCGCGTCATAGTCATCAACACTGATATCTCCCTTTCCCAGATCAGGTACCTCTGGTGCGGTCTTCTCATGTAGGACCGTCTGTGGTGGCTGTGGTAGAGCCGACTCCTGTGGTTGCTGTGGGGAGATGGGCTGAAATGGTGCGATCGCCCTCCTTCCGCGCTGCCCCCTCCTTTGCTGCTGTCACCCCACAGAATCGGTCTGAGGACTTCGGGATCCTTCCCCTTGTCAATCCCTGAAGTTATATCAACTACATAAATTCAAAAAAAAAAAACCGATTTAGTCACATTTATATGTAAAATTATAATAAAAATAAAATAAGTATTATTTGTACCTCAAGTGATAATGAGAAATGCTAGAGAGAAAACTCTCCGATAGACGTCAGAACATTTAGATCTGAAGGAAAACTCTCAGAGAAACTTCAAAAAATAAAATGGCCAAATGGGAAAAAGGAGGAAGCGGCTGCCTTTTTATAGTTGTGGATTTTATAGCGGTTCTTGAAAAAACGCTACAAAAATGCTAGGGCAGTAAAACTTTGTAGCGATTATAAAATAACCGTTATAAATGTGATGACCTTTGAAGTTCTGTAGCGGTTCAGGAAACATAACTACTACAAGAGGTGACCTTTGGTATTTTGCAGCGGTTCAATTCATAGTAACCGCTACAAAAAACCGATACACTATTAGCGCGGCTTGATGGCGCCAAGTAGCGCAAACTTTGTAGTGGTTTATATGTTGTAACCTCTATAAATTAACCGCGACAAATTTTGGTGGTAAACTCGCACTATGTTTGTAGCGGTTTTTTTTCTATTAATCGCTACAAATAACATTGCTAATTAGTCGCGCCACTTGGCACGTAGGTTGCCGCTACAATATTATAGCGGTTTATGTTAAAACCGCTACAAATGTCAATATTTGTAGCTGTTAAACTTAACAGCTACAAATACACTGCTAATAAATACCATTTTTTTATAGTGACTCCTCTCACATTCTTACCTTGTATACTGTAAATCACGGTTTAAAAGCATTTATAAGCTAAAATTAAACTATCCCAAACAAGCACAATTTAAGGGTGTGTTTGGTTTGGGGGGAATTTTACCTTTTTTGGCTTGTTAGAGGGGAGGAAAAATGATCGTTTGTAATAAGAGCCAAAAATAAAGGGAGGGAAAAGAATGAGAGTCAAAATTTTGGCTTCCTTCCCATTTAAAAATTCAAACCAAATGAGAAAATAAAGACCCCTCTCCTCCTCTCCTTTCAAACCAAATACACCCTACAAGGCGCACACTGTATAATTTTGATAGGCTCAACTTTTATACCCCAAACTCTCTCCAAATCCTACAAATTAACCTGGTAGCCGCATGAGTATAAAAAGGGCGCATATTAGACTCATTGACATCGCCTCATTATTCTCCGATTATAAAAAGGAGGTTAGAACTTAAGGCTTACACTTGAAATTTTGTAACAAAATTAATCATTATAAAATGAGAATTAAAATCCTAAACAAATGAATCAATTCAAAGTAAGACGCTACAGATAATTGGGTTTGGATATTCAATCAGTTATAAATGAAATAAAAATATAAAAATAACAGAAATATTTCAATTGTCTAACTAGACTTGATCTGATGCTCACTGACAAATGAAAAGAATCCAAATCCTAAAAACCGTATGGTGTGGAAGTGAAAATGGGGCTGGCGGAATGGGCATAATAATGTGCAGGCGGTTGCAGTCGAACTCCGACGGCCTTTACTGGCCACGTGGGTCCCCCTCTCCACGTGGTCTCATTTGGCCCATCCTAGTCAGCATCACCTCTTTCCCTCGACCCTACATGATCACACCCCGGGGTCACGTCCCCATCCCACATGCTCCATATATTGCATCTCACAACTCACAATAATGGTAACCCGTTGTTAAATATATAAATTAGATAATTAATTTATAAATATTAAGAAAATTAGTTAAATTATAGTTGTTTGTAAAAATATGTGTATTTATTTTCTTAAAGTACTCCTTTTAATAATTTGTATTGAAAATTCCTCCCTTAACATGTGTGTGATTAATAGGGATATAGTTTAAAGGAGAAGAATCATAATTTTAAAAGGCACACAGTCAATTGAGACGTGAGAGGTTATAAGTTCCATTTTATCTCAAGTTAGTAAATTGCTTTCATAGCAAATTTTTTTTTTTTTTTTTTTTTTAAAAAGGGATGGCATTACAGCTCATAGGAAGCTTTAGGCCGAGAAAAGAAACGATGAGAAGAAGGCCGGGAAGTAGTAGAAGAAACAATATTGTAATTAGTTCACGGGGGTGACTTTTGGATCCTCTAATATTTCATGAAATCCATATCGAATGCTGTTTGCAGCTCTTTATCATTCATTGGGGCTGCTATATAACTAACTAACTGACTATGCATTCATTACTATTATTAGTTCGCATAGCTGTGTTGCATCAAAGTTCTGTGCTAACCTCTCTGACTCTCAAGCCCTACCTAACTTATTTTCTTTTCTTTTTTTTTTTTTTGGTCGAAAACCTAACTTATTTTCTTGAGTAATATATATATATATATATAGGAGCTGATACATTAAAGCCCTCTATTATATTATACTGCGGATTTTGATTGCATTTTAAATTTAAAAAAAGTAGATATGACCATATATATATTCATTATATTTAGAATATCATTATTTATTTATTTATTTTTGGTATTTGCATGATGTACTGTTTTGATTATTAACCTGATATTGTTAATCATATTTAACTCTCTCCCCATGAAAGTTAGCTAATACTATGGAAGAAGAATTCATGCTGACCAAATTGGATGCTAATCCTGGAGCAAATTTTAAAAATAAGTAAGAGGGTAGAAGAATCTATTATAATAATGAAACAAGATATTCAAGAATGTACTGAAGAGCAATAATAATTCTCCATAAAATAAATATCAGAGAAAAAGAGCGTGTTAACTGCGCCCTCACATGTTACCAGAAAAGCAATGCCTCTCTCTCTATTAGTATTTAAGCCTTCTCCCACATTCACTTTCTCTTCATTCCCTCCACTCTCAAATCCTCTGCTTCAAATCCTAATAACCTCTCTCACTCTCTAACGATCAAAAACACAATCTTTCTCAGATCCTTGGCTTACCCAGAATCCCAATATTAGAGCTGAATGATGGAGAAACTGTTTCGCCTAGTTGACCATGAAGACTTGTTCTCACGTCGCTGCATTTGGGTGAACGGCCCTGTGATCGTCGGAGCTGGCCCCTCCGGCCTAGCCACGGCGGCTTGTCTCAGAGAACAAGGCGTGCCATTCATGGTTCTTGAGCGAGCCGATTGCATAGCTTCTCTGTGGCAGAAGCGAACCTACGACAGGCTCAAGCTTCACCTTCCAAAGCAATTCTGTCAGCTTCCCAAAGTTCCATTCCCAGATGACTTCCCTGAGTACCCAACAAAGCGACAATTCATCGAGTACCTCGAATCATACGCCAAGCATTTCGAGATCAACCCACGATTCAATGAGTGCGTTCAATCCGCTAGGTACGACGAGACCTGCGGATTGTGGCGGGTCAAGACCGTTTCCACCGTCAGCTCCTCCTCTCGAACTGAGGTCGAGTACATTTGCCGGTGGCTCGTGGTGGCCACTGGCGAGAATGCCGAGTGTGTTATGCCTGATGTTCAAGGCTTGGGTGAATTCAAAGGTGAAATCATTCATGCCTGTGATTACAAGTCAGGGGAAAGCTTCAGGGGGAAGAAAGTGCTCATCGTGGGGTGTGGCAATTCCGGCATGGAGCTATCTCTCGATCTCTGTAACTACAATGCGTCACCTTCAATGGTTGTTCGTAACTCCGTAAGTATCAAATATTCGTGAGTGAGTGAATCTTTCTTGTTTCACTGGAAAAACAAACACTGACCCGGATTCCTCTGTTTTGGGCATACAGGTTCATGTCTTACCCAGAGAGATCTTCGGAAAATCAACGTTCGAATTGGCCGTTATGCTGTTGAAGTGGTTACCTCTCTGGTTCGTTGACAAGCTCGTATTGGTTCTTGCATGGTTGGTGCTCGGCGACGTTGAGAGATACGGGCTAAAAAGGCCATCGACGGGCCCACTGGAGCTGAAAAACACACAGGGGAAGACCCCTGTTTTGGACATTGGAACATTGGAGAAGATTAGATCCGGAGACATAAAAGTTGTACCAGGGGTCAAGAGGTTTAACAATCACCAAGTTGAGCTAGTCAGTGGTGAAAAGCTTGATATTGATGCAGTTTTACTAGCCACAGGATATCGCAGCAATGTCCCTTCATGGCTTCAGGTGAGAAAAATGTTTCTATTTTGATATCCTCTGTTTTGAACTTTTCCCAAAACTCTTTAAAAAATCAATCTTTGACAGTTTTTATATTGGTAAAAAGTGAACACTGTTAGTTCTGAACTGAACTGAACTTGAACTTGAGCTGATGTTTTTTGTCTTTTCTTTTTTGTGTATGGAGGAGTGAACTGATATGATAATGTTATGATATGAACAGGAAGGTGAATTTTTCTCAAAGAATGGATTCCCAAAGAGGCCATTCCCACATGGATGGAAAGGAAGTGTTGGTCTTTATGCGGTTGGGTTCACAAGGAGAGGGCTATCTGGTGCTTCATCTGATGCTATGAATATTGCCCAAGACATAGGCCAAGTTTGGAAGGAAGAGACTTGTGTGTTTGGATTAGCTTTTAGAGAATAGGTTTTATGATTTACGAGGTAAGTATGTGAGAGGAGTTTTGTCTCAATTTGCGGAAATGTAATTATGAAACCAAGGTTTCAGAGCTTGCCGAACACAGGATTTAGAAGCACCGACCTACTGCTTGCCATAGACGATGCATTTCCCAGTTCTGATCTCATCCAAAAAAAAAAAATGACTTTCTCTCAGTAAAAACGCTAAAAAAACATAAAAGGGAAAAAAAAGGTCAATAACAGATAGCACATAAACAGAGCCCTCTCCTCTGGTCCAAGTTTTGCAGTGTTTTTGGGCATTTTCCAAATCCAGGATGACGAGGCTTTTTAATTGAATTCTTTGGTTTTGTTTTGATTTTTGAGATATACCGCGTTTGTACCATACTTCTGTAATTAAGTTAAATGAATGATACAGTTTCAAGTTCGATTCAAGTCTCTGCGCGAGCCCTTTCTTTTGTTTCAAGCTTCAATGGTAGCTTGTCATTGTAAATTGTCCATTTTTAGGCAAAGAAGCTGCTTCTGTCGTCTAAAATAATAGAATCAGATGAGTGAGCAGCCCAACATCTTAATTATAACTTGATGCAGAGAAAAGGAAAATAATGTTATAACTAAGAAAAGGAAAATAATGTTATAACTAAGTGCTTTCTATTTTGAGGCGTTGTCTTAGCCTGGCAAGTTCTTTTCTTCCTTCTTTCCCCACTTTCTTCCAACGTTTCAATTTTTCAAGCCACTACCTCCTTGCATATCTCATAGTGCAAAATTAAACCAACTAGCCAACAATAACCGGATTTAAAAAAAAAAAAAAAAGCAGCTCAATGCATAACGCTCCTACTAAATAAGGTTTGGGGGAGGAATAGTTTTATATAACTTTACCCTTACAAGCGAAGATATAATTCCTAGAATATGAACAAGTAACCTTGGCGTCCTATAGCAGCAACCGTACTTATGCAAATTTCTTCTGTGTGGGTCTCTCACACTGGATCTTTGGGGTTGTTCTTATTTTTCAATAGCGAATACTTAATGATAAACAAGCTATCATATTCAAAACATTTAAGTGAGATGCAATTTGATGATATTTATGATGAGTTTTGATTGATATTAGTAAGATGTTTCAAACTTGAATATCCTGAAAGTGATTGAGAAAGTTATGCATATAATGCAATGACCCACAAAATTAAGTTCTTGAGATTAGATTACTTGCCTACCACAAAGCCTCAAACATCAGATGGGTAGGACCCATAAAAGAGAATGCAGCTCAACACCATCTCACCCACTCTCTCTCTCCCATCTCTCTCTTTCTTGAAGAGGCCAATTCTAAGATGGCTTCAAAAGAAAATTATTTATTCCTTTTTTAAAACTGGTATCTTTGGCTTTGACCCACCCAAAAAAAAAAAATATTTACGGTCACAGAGAAGTGAAGAACCCCAATTGCCCTGCACATGCCTAAAGCTAGAGTCAAATCATTTCTGTAAACTTTAAAGCATTATTCCTAACCTTAACCTAGTTCATGCAACTTAAAAAGACTTGTACTAATCATTATCTGAGCATGGTTCCATGCCTGATTGGGTATTCTGTACTTTCCAACTTGAATATCCTGGGACGGATTCAAACTTTTACTGATTTGTATTACTCCCTCCGTCTTAATTATAGGATATAGTTATTTAATTTTGAAGAAATTAAAAAAGTAATTAAATTAGTTAATTATATTTAATTTCTTAAATGCCCTTATCTAAAATTTAAAATGGCATCAACTATGTTGATCTCTGTTTTTCATCGTACCTCTCCTACCTTTCAAATTTTTCTACTAAAAGGACGTCTATTTAATTAGGCATAATATAAAAGCAAGGTTTTTTTTAACCAAGGGAAAAAGATAATGAAATTAATATTTTATTAGGTTATGTTTAGGGAAAAAATCAATCACTTTAGACGGATAGTTCCAGGAACATATTTTTAAAGAAATTTTAAAATTATTTCATTTAAAAATAAAAAAAGAGAGTAGAATCTTTCACTTGATAGAATATAAGTGTGTTATTAAATTAGTTATTGTGTTTAATTATTATTGAGAAAATATCAATAAGGGATAGTTTGGGAATACATTGACAAAAATTAAAACTTTATCCTATAATTAGGATCAAGATCAACTTTTAAATATTATCCTATAATTAGGACCGAAAAGAGTATAAAAAAAGATAAGTTGGTTTCATCACCAAACAAAAAACAAAAAAGGTTGTTGAGGCCAAAAACTAAATGCTTAGTTGGAATAATAGGTTATGAAGGCGTCCGTAGCTATGGTAAACCAACTGTACTTTACCAGTTCTGAACAGAATGAGTACTTGTCAAAGAAAATCAAATTCAATAATGAACAGTAAAAAATTTAAGAAAAAACACGTAATGAATAGACCCAATGCAATGCATGTAATTTTAGTATATTACGTGCCTAAGGAAATTATCAAAGGCCTAGAGATTTATAGGATAACTAAGACAAAGAAAGAGGTTTGGTGTAACAACCTCTTAATTACCATACATTTAACAATTACAAAACAAAATTGAATACTTCATTAAGTATGATTATGGTAGAAAAGAATGAAATCAATTATAAAGGTCTATCATAGTACTACCTCCGGTTCTAATTATAAGGTAAAATTGTTTTTTTTTTGGGAGAGATTAAGAAAGTTAAATAAATTACTTAATCATATCATATTGTGTATCCTAAGTATATTAGTCAAATTAATTAATTTGAAGAAAAAATATAAATATAAATACTCTAGAGTAATTTAATTAGCTTCCTTAATATTCTCCAAAAAAAATTAACTTTATCTCATATTTAGAATAAAAGAAGTAGAAAAGATTTGATCAAAAGAATTAAAGAATAACGATGATAGAAAAAGAAAAACGTTAGTCTACAAGGGCTAAAAAGTGTATAACATATGATTTAAAATCACATATACTCAAATCTATATCATTCTAAACCTCAAACTGTATTTAATCTGCTCTAAACCCAAGTAACTAAATAAATCACATCCTAATAATACTCTAATGTTAACAATAAAATTAGGATGTTACAATTGGAACGATACGGTCCTAATTTTGAATCTGCTTCCACTGCAGTCTCAGTTTGTGCTTCAATATTCAATGGTAATGTCTTATTCTTCTCATCAAATGAACAAATCTGGATTTAGTCAGAGATTAGAATGTTACGAAATTAACTATATGTAACTCTTCAAAACCAAACTCACGAAAGTCAATCAGATTAGGGAACTTGTTTGGCCAAACTTGGTCCAAATTCAGAACTTAATTAATTGAAACAGATTGGGCTGGCCACCATAAATGACCTTTTTCAGCAGCTAACTAATTATCACGAGTACAATAATTGAAATTTGGACCCCCTTTTTTTTGTAAAAAAAGACAAAATCTTCTTCATGTTTTTAGTCTCCTAGGATTTCAGGTACTAATACTTAAGTACACTTAAACAATTTCGTGTAACAGCATTTTTCACTATTTCAGCCATGTTTCAGTCATATGAACCAATATCAAGGCATTCTCAGGACTAAAAGGAATAATTTATTTGTTTTAATAATTTTAAATAAATATGTGTGTGTGTGCAGAAACATATGTCCCCACAAAAACACATTTTTAGCGTGGTGATGCTAGGCCTTCTGAATGAGATTGAAACAGCCCATATGAGGTGCCCATACTGAGTGATTCGAAAGCTGATAAAAGAAGGGATAGGCCCATCTAATTAAGTTGAGCAACCTGATCAATTCAGTGAGGAAAATTTTAATTCAGTTTTGTTTCAAAACTGAGCATTAAAACTGCTCCAATTAGTCATCCTCCTGTATTTGGAGACAATGGTGACTGTTAAAAATGAAAACACTACATCATGGAATTGCCACTGTTCTACTTTGATTCATCACAAAGGGGCCAACCCATATTATATATTCTTGTGCTTCCTCAAACTGGCTACTTGTGCATGTTTATTCTGAACTCTCGGTTTCCTTCTTCACATGTTGATGTCCACCAAATCATCATGTACTTGAAGTGGTGGACCTTTCTAGCTACCTCAATCCAAAACAAGAACATAGTTTATATATGGCGTAACACATGATGTATGCACTACGTTGCAACAACAACCCAGAGCTGCATGTTCATGAGGCCAGAAATTACAGTCTTAAGTAAGTACCTGTTGAGTACTTTTTCAGTACTGTTTGTTGGTGATAATTGTTTGTCCCTCCTGATGCTACTTGAAGCTACTTGGATCAGCTTCTCCCAAAAGCTCCATTTTTTCCATAAGCCCAGCCAACCCAAAAGCTTTCCCAAACACCCCAAATAGGCTTTTGGTGGCCAGATGGGCTTTTTTGGTACCCAAAAGCTTTCCCAAACAGACCCATAATCGTTTGAAGTTGTTTTGCCATATATGTGTACTAGTTTTATTTTGTATCATCACTTATATCCTTTTTCTTTTTCATCTTCATTAGCCATATACTCCCTTCATCCCTAATTATAAACTTCAAATAACTTATTTACTATTATTAAGAGCATTAAATATGTATTTTTTTTCCAATTATGCTCTTATTGGTAAAGAGGATAAGCAAGAGAGACAATAAACATACTCCCTCCGGTCCTAATTATAGGACATATTTATCTAACTTTAGATAAATTAAGAATAATAGTTAAATTAGTTAATCTTATTTATTTTCCCAAAATGCCTTTATTTAATAAGGGTGATTTAGAAAAACTGTACATAAGTAATCGGTAAGGTTTAGAGCGCTATCATTTACCGCACAAGTCCACGCTCCAAGAAAAACGCATAAGGAACATAGCCAAATAAGCTATGTGGGTTCCGCATATATAGACTATAGACTATAGACAATATAATATGAATTTATTATTGAGAAAGTATCAATGGGGGTATTTTGGGAAGAAATTGATAAAAATTAAAACTTTATCCTATAATTAGGACCAAAATCAACTCCCAAATATTGTCATATAATTAGGACCGGAGGGAGTAATAAATACAGTTAAGGGATAAAGTTGAAAAAGACACAATAAATACTTTGACAAACCTGAAATAAAACTACTATTTTGAAACAGTTCTATTCTCAAATTTTGTTTTGCCATATATACTAGTTTTATTTTGTCTCATCACCTATCCTTTTTCTTCTTCAGTTTCATTAGCTGTATATATTATTCTTGCGTCCCTTTGAATTATTAATTTGGTTAGTTTCTTCCATAAAAATGAGGGCTATATATAGGTAGCTAGTAATTGAGATGATAATATAAGTATAGAGAAACCTGACATTTACTGTGAGACAATACACCAGAAAGTGATTATTATTATTATTGTTGTAAGAGAGTGTAAGCAACAAAAATAGCGTCTCGTGGGTGAGCATGCATGCATGTTGGGCAGACACACGAGGAGTGCTGGTTCAGCCCATCCTTCTGTGAATCTGAAGCACATTGTAATAAGTATATGCACTACTTCTTGTTCACTTTGCAAACTGAATCCAAAACCAGCCAGCTAATATACATTCCTTGCTTCATAAAACTAAGTTCTTCTTCATCATCGTCCTCGTTAAGCAAATGCCAATAGAGGTAGGGATTCATATGTCATTTCCCAAGTTTAGATTCTGTGTGTACATCATCAACCTTATCTGCTTCTAGAACCAACCATTGTGTGTGTGTGTGTGTGTGTTCGTTACCGATTCATGATATCCCAGACAAGTTTAATTGTTGTGTGAGGTCAAACATTAGCAAAGAACATTGCGATGCACAACTAATCCAGAGTTTATAAGATTATGTATTTCTGGAGAATTGATAAGACTGCTAATGGTGGTTGGAGACTTGAGAAACTGGTTTATGAATAAGAGCAGCTAGCTTAATTAGATTAAATCGTGCGGGAACTAATGGCTTTTGACAGCCTAAATGAGGTTTAGTCCAAACAATGGGCTTTATTCTAAATCCAGACAAATGGAATTTTGGGCTTCACTACAATTGAAGACATCCTATCTATCTTGGGCTTATTCTCATACCCAATTAAGTAAATCAGTTGACTAATTTTGAAAGATTAAGAAAGCTAATTAAGTAGTCTTATTTGAAGTTCTGATGCTAATATATTTGATACCAAGCAGAAGAACTACTATCATCTTAAACTCTGGTATCAAATGGAGAATTTACTACTGCGTCAAGATTCACCTATTCAACTTTTATTAAGTATATGATAAAAGAGTTACATTTTTTATATGCTTGATAGAATGTGTGCTCAAAGAAACTCAAATTCAATGTTGTCATGATACCTTGAGACTGTGATTAATGTTTGTTGGCAAAAAATTATACTATTTATAAGCCATAAATTGTAAAGTTTATTCATTTATACAAGTTTAATATACTTCTAAAAAAACTAAGATTTGTTATTTTCTATACAAAATAACATTTATATGAACAATAATGCAAAATATTTTTTTTAAACCACTGTTCATTAAATACTCTAACATCACCTAAATCGTCAGGATTATGTATGGTATCATGCTATTGATTCTATCATATTTATATATATATAGCAATAAATAAGTCTGCTAAGGGTATATTTGGCTTGAGGGGAGGGCAGAAGAGGGGGTTAAATTATTTTTTTAAGTTGAAGGTAATTAAATTGAGAACCCAAAATTTAAAAGGAACGAGAGGGTAAATTTTAGACTGGAATCTAAAATTTAAAAGAATGAAAGGGTAAAATTTGAGTTTTTCTTATCTAAAATTATAATTTGTCACCGCTCTTCTTCCCTCCCCTCAAACCAAACACACCCTAAGGGCATGGTTGGAATTGCCCACCAATTCAAGGGCAAATCGGAATATATTAATAAATAGATATTAAGTAATATTTTATCCTAAAATGACCTTTAGTTAGCTGCGTTGAAATCGACTATATTAATATAACTGATTTCTCCCTTCTTATGCTAACAAGTCCAAAGAAACTGCTATAGTTAAGACCCCCCGCTGACGTGGAATGCCAAAAAAATTAATGGAATATATAATAACAATAGAAATACAGAGAATCAAATAAAGTATCTGTTTATTGGCCAAAAAATAATAATAATAATGATAAAGTATCTGTTTTGTTTAGTTTTTCTTACGCAACACTATGCCCAGTGAAAAGGGTGATGTTGATCTCCGAATGAATTAAAACCAACTTGAAGGCCACGTTCATCCAAAATGCAATTTTTTTTTTTTTATTGAAGGTAGCTTATTGATTTTATTATATGATAATTTAATTTAATTACCCACCTTTAGAAGTCAGAAAATTGCAGCGCTACATCCCACGTTTTTAGTGCTAGGAATTTGAGGTGAAGCTGGGCTCTTCGGAGGAGAGGGTGTCCCTTCCGTCAGTCTTGAGGCAACAGAAACGGAAACTAATAATCCCCGAGCTTCGAGGAGATTAGATTACCAAAGCCCGAAGAAAAAACTAGAAAAATCTCCCAGAAGTCCGTGGAAACAAGACTCGATCAAAGCCGAGGATAATGGCATTGCCAATTACTGGTGTCAACACTCTATCGTCTATTTCTTCCAATTCAACTCGTGGGCTATCATCTTCTATCTCCAAGTTCTTCCTTTGCTCCGTTCCCATCAAAGAGGGTCACACTCTTAAAACCTCTATAAGCACTAATCTCAGCTGCAATGGCTCGGGAAGATACAGGGCTGTTTCAGTTCACGCCATGGCTTCCTCTTTTGGTTCTCGACTTGAAGAGAGCGTCAAGAAGACTATTGATGAGAATCCGGTTGTTGTCTATTCCAAAACTTGGTGCTCGTGAGTTCTAACTCCTTTTAATCTTACTTCTGATTTGGATTTTTTCTGAATTTGGTATTGTTTTGTCCTCGATTACTTTTGTGCATTTGGAACCACTTGAGGAATCCGGACTCACTCGTGCTAAAATTCCTGTGAAGGTATTCTATGGAGGTGAAATCGCTGTTTAAAAAGCTCGACATGCAGCCACTGGTCATTGAATTGGACGAGATGGGTAATTTATTCATCACTCCTTGATTGATAATGAATCATCAGTGTATAGGACTGAAGATTCTCATTTTAGTTTTTGCAATCAGTTTTGTATGGCTTTGTTCATGGTAGCATCTAATCCCTTCCACGAGTTATTCATCTCATTATTAAAATGAACAGCAAGAATATATACACGATGTATCATTAATTTAATGATAGTCGGCAGGTACAATGAATGAGACTGAACATTAGTGAGAAGTGTCTGAAGTGTGTATTGTTTCAGTGTGGTTGCAGCTATAAAAACTTTTGCTCTTTTATGATCTTAATGTCTTCAACATAATATGGCCATGCTTTAGTGGTTGCCAGACGATGAACTATAGCCTATTTGAGTTCTTTACTGCATGTGAACATTCCCAGAATTTTCTTATCTTTAAATCTACGAATGTTTAGACCTGCCTGCCTTTTTGTCCATGGCGTTCTTAATAAAATGGAAAACAGATTCCTTTTTCATACTGATCAATAACATGTTAAACTTTTAAGCCTCCTTGTGTATGAGATTTTGTAAACTTCTTAATTTGTGGAAGTTTCAGACACACAGAATCAACAACTTCTTAATAATAATTAGCTGTTTATTTACCATTCTTTTAGATATTAAGACTTGATGCTGATTAAATAATGCTTATTGACTATGAATATCAGAGCCTTGATCAAATTATAGGAGGCTTCAATTTATATGGTCAATACACAATATTATTGTGATTTCATTCATGAATCGCCTACTAAAACCAGGTTTCTCTTGACACCAGTAAACAGAAACTATTGGAACACTATTTTCATGGATGAGTGGCAAAAATATTGCAGCAACTCTGAACCCTTTTCCCCCTACTATCCTTATTATGTGCCTTCATCAGTTATTTTTTTTAGCAGTGTATTTTAAATGAACTGTTTTTCACTCTTCTACAAGGATAATGCCTACCCTGAATATTTCACATCCGATTAAAAAATGTGCTTAACTTATCACTGTCTCCTTCCTCTCTCATGTGTCTTCCTTGTCAGCAGAACATAAAGGGGAAAAGCCATGTGAGATACTTTTATTGGCATTAGCTTTTATTGTGTGCTTCATGAAGTTTGATCCATGACCTGTTAATTTTGTCTTTGTATTTTGAATATATCTAGGTCCGCAAGGGCCACAGTTGCAGAAGGTATTGGAGAGGCTTACAGGTCAACACACTGTACCGAATGTGTTTATTGGTGCGTACTTGTTTCATTACATAATTATTCTTTAATAATACGCATAGGCAGTAAATCCAACTCTTATATCAGATGAAGGTTTCTTTTATTAGCACTATCATGTCTGTTGTTTCTTTCTGAAGCTGCCTGGCTGGAATGCTGACCAAGTATTTATTTCTGTTGATAATCCAAATATTTCTGTTGACCAAATATTTAGACACCCTTCTGAAGGATTGTTTTACGGAGCATTCTGGAACTCTGTTAAAGATGGAAAGTGTTTGGATTTAGCTTGTGTCATTGGTTGCTAGACACCTGTTTTTTAGTTGTCATTTTTGTTTTTTGGCTGTGGTGTCATTTGCCCTTGTCATTTTTGCAAAATAACTGGTTAGTAACTAGAATTTGATAAGAAACAAAGCTTTAGTCAAGGATAAGGTGATCACTGATAAGTTATTCTCTCCAATCTCAGACCATTAATTCTGATTTGGATCCAGGGAGGCAGGTATTGATACTAAAGATTCTGATATAAGAATATCCAGTTATTGGCTTTTGGTGTTCCCTTGTCTCAGTTTCCTGTTTTATTTTATCAATTATGACATGTCTTCAGGTTATCAAGAATTGTTGGTCAAAAGAGGGGGGGGGGGAGTTATAAAAATTTCTTAGATTTTTCCAAACCTTCTGCAGAATTCTCTGTTCCTCTATTTTGTGTCTAGCAAATTTGTGTTGTTTTAAAGGATGGGGTGTGGCTTGTCAAATCATATGATATGACATACAGGTCTTTAACAAAGTACACTTCTAAGCTGAGGACAACGAATTCGGCTTTTGTGTGTGCGTGTTATAAAATTCCTTATGACACTAAGAGTCTATATTGTTACCCAAAAAACTTGAGACTCTGTTGTGTGCCAAAAGAAGAAAATGATAAATAAATCCTACAGTCATAACAAAGTCAGGATTATAGACTAGTTTGATTCTTTTTGTGCCTGGAATGAGTTATTGAATGCTTAAATAAAAGTTTTATCCTTCATGATTTCTCGAGCAAATAAGAGTTGGTTGTTACAATACAAATCTACTTTTGATGTTTTTATTTGGATATAACAACTGATATTACTTGAACTAAAAAGTGGTTCTCTTATCCATTGCAGGTGGCAAACACATTGGTGGCTGTACAGGTATATTTTCATTTTGCTATTGTCGTTTATACAATCAGTTTTATTCTGTAGTTCAAAACATCAATCAGTTTTCCTTTTCTGGTAGTTTAGTTTAGGTTGGGAAGAACAAAGTAGGGACTAGATTTCCAAAATGGTGGCACCAATTACGTGGTTTAAATATATGCCGATGGGCTAATACTGCTTCAATATCAAAGTGCCTAAAACTTTCTGTCTTCATGGATTAACTTGAATGATTTATGTAATTTTTAGTTTCCAATATTAGCTTTTTGTGTGCAGATACAGTGAAGTTGTACCGGAAGGGAGAACTTGAACCTTTGCTATCAGAAGCTACTGCTAAAACTACTGAGAGCTAGGCTCTTCCACAAAAGCAAATTCTGATTCCATTACTAGTCTCTTTCTTGTTGGCCAATTCTACTCTCTCAATGTCTGTCGTACACTTTAGTTGAGACTTGAAATTCATTTATGAACATAGATAGCCTATACTCCACGCATGAGATTTTGCAGCTAAGGGGTTGTCTGCAGTAGAAAACTTCTAACTGAGTAAAATATATATTACTCTTCTTTAGCTGGGCTCTGGTTCTTCACTGCTGTTTTATTCTGTTGCTTCTCTTCATTATGAAATTAACACCTTCAAATATGAGGATGAGAAATTTAAAAATTATTACCAGGTAATTGCTGAACTTTGATTCCTCTGAACGCATAAAATTGGTTAACATGTAATTATAGTTTTCCTGGTATAGCTAAATAGATGGCTTATTGTCATTGACAAATTGATAATTTACTGCCTCTTTTATTACTACTGATCACACACAAACAGAATCACAGACGTAGTGTGCCCTGGCTAGTAGAAGAGAAAAATGTGTGCACATCATAAGATCGCAAATAGTAACTGTTACTTATGCTGTTTTGGATGCAAGAATGATTTGCCTCTTTTGCTTGTGATGAGCAAGCAATTCATTATAGTTTTGAAGGCTTGCTTTGATTGCTGGGTTCTCTCTGATGTTCTGAATCCATGCTAGCAATTGAGGGAACTCACTGGCATTCTTCACTTTAGCACCAACAGCTTCTTCAGTGCTTCCAAATAACAGAGCCATCCAGCCCACCACTAAATCTACTAAACCGATCTCATCCCCGGCAAAATATTTTCGCTTCCCAAGGGCTTGTTCCTCTAATATCTTCAACACTTGTTTGGCTTCCTTTGTCCCCTTCTCATGCTCTTCTCCTTGAGCCAGATAGAATGACATAAATGCAATGCTCTGCAATCACAAAACTTGTTATGCCACTGAATACACAGACTAGGAGAAAGAGATGAATCTGATAGTTTGAAGTTTCTTTCACCTATGGATTATGGAACTTACCTTTTCTTCTGCAAACTTGATCCAGAATCTAGCCATGGCCCTGTCATAAGGGTCCTGTGGAAGTAGGGGTGGTTCAGGCCATGTTTCCTCTATATACTCCAAGATAACAATAGATTCTGAGATTGACTTGCCCTTGTGAACCATAACTGGAACCTTTTTGTGGATTGGGTTATACTTCAACAGGAAGTCACTTTTGTTGGCTAAATCCTCCTCCACATATTCATACTTCACACCCTTAATTTGTAGGGCCCATATGATCCTGTAAACATAAGGACTTGCCCAAGCTCCGAGCAGCGTCACTTCATCCATCTTCCTCAGATTTCCCCTCCCATATTCAGCTTTGAGGATTCTTATATACAGTGGAGTGCTTGAAAAGTGGTTGAAAATATTTTGGCTTTGTTATCATGATGTTCAAAGTTGGAAACTAGAGTGCTTTTTATCCTTTCGTTTTGTCCGTATTATCATGGTGTTCAAAGTTGGCAACTAAGAGTCATGCCGAAGTTTCTTAGAAATCTGTTATAAAATCAGTTTATTGCTAATTATTTTTTAAAAAAAATTGAAATAATTTTATTAACATTACATAGTAAGTACATCCACATATTATTTATAATTTTAATTTTAATTTTTGAAAAATAATTGTGATTTTAAGTTACCTTTTAAAAATCTTCTTAATTGAATTTACTCATCATATTCAGATCGTAAATTGTGATAAGAATATAACATATTTGCATCTTTGTAAAGACGAACAATAGAGAACAATTGAACAAATAATACTTCAACAAAGATAAAGTTACCGAGGGACAAGAACAAAATGAGAAGATCCAGGCAGAAAAAATTGCCCTTAAAAAAAATAAACCGTGAGAAGAAAGATTCACGAAATTAGCTTACACATTAAGGTGCACTTTAATTTTATCACAGCTCTGGTGTTATAAGTCCCACATCGTGAAGCCTTCTTATAAATGGAATGGGGTTTATAAATTCAATCTTTCTCCCAATAGACTAGTCTCTTGGGATGGACTTTTCTTTTAGAATTATAATCATTACATTAGTGCCTTCATTGAGAGGCCAATTATCATAGAGAGGACTAACATGAAGGATTCTGACCGATAAAATGCTGAGGGAATAAAAAGATGGATTATTTGTCATTGGCAAAATGATAACTGACTATTTCTTTTATTGCCACTGACCACACACAGACAGAACCACAGACTAGTAGTGTGCTCTAGCTAGTAGAAGAGAGAGGATCAATATGCTTACATCACAAGACTTTCAAGATAAATTGTATGATCTCACAAATGGTAACTGTTATTTATGCTGTTTTGGAAGCAAGAATGATTTCCCTCTTTTGCTTGTAATAAGCAAGTAATTCATCATGCTTTGGAAGGTTTGCTTTAATTGCTGGGTGTTCCCTGAACTTCTGAATCCATGCAAGCAATCCAGGGAAATCACAGCTATTCATCACTTTAACACCAACAGCTTCCTCAATTTCTCCAAATGACAAAGCTATCCATCCTATGACTAAATCTATTAATCCAATCTCATTCCCACCAAAATATTTCCTCTCCCCAAGGGTTTCTTCCTCTAATATCTTCGACACTTGTTTGGCTTCTTCTGTTGCCTTCTCAAGCTCTTCTCCTTGAGCCACATAGAACGACACGAATGCAATGCTCTGCAATCACAAAACTTTAGGTCATTGATTGCACATATAGAGTTTGAAGTTTCTTTCACCTATGGAGTATGGAACTTACCTTTTCTTCTGCAAACTTGATCCAGAATCTAGCCATGGCCCTGTCATAAGGCTCCTGTGGAAGCAGAGGTGGTTGAGGCCATGTTTCCTCTATATACTCCAAAATAACTATAGATTCTGAGATTGGCTTGCCCTTGTGAACCAGAACTGGGACCTTTTTGTGAACTGGGTTATATTTCATCAGCAACTCACTTTTGTTGGCTAAATCCTCCTCCACATATTCATACTTCACGCCCTTCAGTTGCAGAGCCCATATGATCCTGTAAACATAAGGACTTGGCCATGCTCCAAATAGCTTCACTTCTTCCATTTTACTGAGATTTCTCCTGCCTATATTCTTCAGCTCCGAGCCTTTGAGAATTGTTATATACAGTTTGGGGCTGGAAAAACACAAAATGAAGGCAGAATATATTTTGGCCTTGTTATCATGACCTTCAAAGTTGGCAACTAATATTTTTTGCATCTTTTTGACTAAGAAGCGCCTCCAAGTTTCTTACAAATCTGCCATAAAGTCAGACGATTCAGAATTGGCCAGGCAAATATGGGGAGAAATAGCCAGGAAAGAGTATGATACATCGGTGGGCCTAGGGCCTAGCAACAAGATTGTGACCCTTCCGGTCCCTAATATGAGGATTATTACTCCTAATATAGAAACTAATTGGAAGTTGGATTTAATTCTAAATAAGAATTCAATTCATTTTATTTCTTAAATTTATAATTTTTCTTGGAGTATGAATACATATTAAGAGGTTTTTCATCTAAAGATAGTCATGATTAACAGATAATTAACTAAATTTTTAATATTATCTTGCTCATAGTATTAGGAGGGAATATAAATTTAATTATTGAAAATAATTACAATTTTAAGGATTTGTAAAAATAATTTATAAAATTTGAATCTTTATATATTTATTGAACAAAAGCAGCTACTCAGATCATTCCCTAATCATAACTTGTAACAATGATATTGACATGCCGGCAAAGACAAACAGGGATCAGAGAACAAACAATACTTAATGATAAGATAGAAATAGAACTTTACAAAGGGCGATAAACTACACTGGTGTTACTTTATATATCCGAAGTTCATTATGCTTAACGAGACACGAACATCTTCAGCATGGTTTATTGAACAACAACCTAGCATTTTGAGGTTCCTCATCAATGTCCATCCCAGGTACAGCGTAATTCATCAATGTTCTGAGACAAATCGGAGAGGTAAATGCCTTGATCTTTAGCGACCCAGATACAGTTCTTCCATTGGCACTTGTTGAAGAGACGAGCATCGTACCAGAAAACCTCAAACTCAGCAGAAGCACCTGTGTCTGTTCTCAGGTGGCACCAGAACAAGGTGGAGTGGACGAAGTCCGTCCTGAAACTCCAGGTCAGATTGGAGCCTACAGACAGATTGTGGGCCCCCAGATCATCTTCTTGGGATTTGCATCTGGTGAACAAGTTCTGGTTGTTGCTCAGACCATTCACTACGTAGATGTGCCACTTTATGAACTCTGGAAATAAATGGTCCGTCACTGGGAAAGAATTTGAACCGTCACTTTTTGCCATGGCTGCGCCTAGTGCACTCAACAGTGTTGTTGCTGCTACTAGATTGATGATAACAGCCTGAGAATTCACTCTTATCTTTGCCATCTCTGCCGATGATTCTTGCTTTGAAGAATGTTTGGTTGATATGTATGTGTATATATATGGTTGAATCGTTTTTCCCGTGAGATCTGGGAATTGATGAAGTCGCATGCTGGCTGCTTGATTTTCAAGGGGACATCGGGGAGTGAAGCGTTTTTAATTTTGGCCCAAGGGATGGTTAGTACGTGCTCGGTCATTAAACCACGTAATTACATCACATTAATTAGCAATAATCATCATTGGAATTGGAGAGCGCTCATTGTGAGGATGTACTCTCTCCATCCCTAAATCCTCAATCTGTCTTATTTACTACTCTCTCTCCGCTCTTACATATAAGACATAGTTGATCATTTTTAGAGATTAAGGAAGCTAAATAAACTATTTTGTAGAAATCTATTATCCCTGAGCCCAACACACTTACTGAGAGAGAAAATGATCTTATTCCATTGAAATATTAATTACAAAAGTCACGCATAATGGTTCAGCCAAATAATGTTTTTATAGGCTTCAGATACTATATAGAGATATATAGCAACTCCCTAGTATAACTAACCGACTAACAGTAATATGTACAAATTTATATTACAAAACATATATCTATTTCCTACACTCCCCTTCAAGTTGGGGACGAAACAAATTGACAGACCCCAACTTGCACAATAACCTCTGCTACATATCTCCTGAAACTTCTTTAGTCAGCAAGTCAGCTTCTTGTTCAGCAGATCTAATGTGTTTGAGGTCAATCATTCGCTACTGCCATTTTTCAGGAACAAAGTGGTAATCTATCTCAATATGCTTTGTACGCTCGTGAAAAACGGGGTTTGCTGCTATATGAATTGCAGCCACACTGTCACAGTATACAACAACCAGTTCCTTATGCGATATGTTTAATTCACCCAACAGACCTCGTGCCCATGTGATCTCTGAAGTTGCCATGCTAAGTGCCTTGTACTTAGCTTATGCTGAAGATTTTGATACAGTGTGTTGTTTCTTTGTCTTCCATAATACCAATGAACCTCCAAATTTCAGCGCATAACTAGTTATAGACCTCCTTGTGATTCCACAAGAGGCCCAGTCAGAATCACAATAACATTCTAATCGAATATCTCCTTTTGAGCTCAACCAAACTCCTAAGCCCGGAGAACCTTTCAGATATCTTACAACATTTCTTGCTGCTACCATATGTGCTTTTGTTGGCATTTGCATAAATTGGTTGAGGGTCTGCACAGAAAAACATATGTCAGGTCTCGTCATAGTTAGGTAAATTAACTTACCCATTAGCCAGCGATAATGGTCAGGATTTCTGATTAGATCCTCTTTCTTGTCCTTCCCTTTCTGATATGGCATCAATTTCAAGTTTTGAGCCATTGGAATACTTAGAGGCTTACACCCACTCAAACTTGTTTTAGACAAGAGATCAAGCACATACTTTCTTTAGGACAATATAATTCCATTATCTGACTTAGCTACCTCTATACCCAAAAAATACTTCATGAGTCCTAAGTCTTTGATTTTGAAATTATTATGCAACAAGTTCTTAGCATACAGTATTCCACTCTCAGAGCTACCAGTTATCAACAAATCATCTACATATACTAGAATCAACACAAGACCATCACTACATTGCAAGGTAAACAAGGAATAATCGCTCTTGCTTTTCCTAAAACCACCCAAAACAAGGGCTTGAAATAGCTTCAAGTTCCACTACCTTGAAGCTTGTTTCAACCCATAGAGTGATTTATTGAGTTTGTATACCATATGCTCCCCCTCATTTTCAAAGCCCTGAGGTATTCTCATATAAACCTCCTCATTCAAATCGCCCTGCAGAAAAGTGTTAGATACATCCATTTGATAAAGATTCCAAGTGTACAATGCAGATAGCTTGAGAACTAATCTAACAGTGAACATTTTTACTACAGGCGAGAAGGTATCATGATAGTCTACCCCTTCTCGTTGACTATAACCCTTAGCTACTAATCTAGCCTTATACTTATCACCATTACCATTTGCATTATATTTGATCTTGTAAACCCACTTACACCCGATTGCCTTTTTTCCTTTGGGAAGCTTAACTATTTCCCATGTCTTGTTATCCTCAAGTGCTTGCATTTCAACCTCCATTGCTTTGATCCACCTTGGATCCTGGGCTGCCTCTCTATAACTATTAGGCTCGGAAGTTGTATCTATGCAAGACAGAAAACACATATAATCAGGAGCAATTGAGTCATAAGAAACATAATCATTTATGGGGTATAAGCACTTATTTCCATGTTCCTGTTTTGTTTCTGGGATCAATAATGAGCACACATAATCACTGGACCAGATTGGTGGTCTTCTCTCTCTTGCTGGCCGTGACTGAGCAAACCTTGTTCGGTCAGTTCCTTGTTCCTCAGCAGCTGCCTCTTTACTATCACAGCTATCCATATGTTGATGCTGCCCATTTACCACTGGAAAGTGACATTCTGGCTTAACAACCTGCATGATCTGAGGTTGAATAGTTTCTGAGTCATACCAAAACATTTCTTGTCGGATTGGATAAACTCCCCTTTGCTGTTGTGTTGCTGTATCCCTAAAAGGAAATTTATTTTCTGCAAAACTAACATGACGACTCACCATTAGCGTGTTAGTTCTCAAATCTAATGACGTATAACCCTTTTGATTTTCTGGGTAACCTAAGAAGATACAAGGAATAGCTCTGGGTTTAAATTTGTCTGTTGTCTTCAAATCTGTAGCATAGGCAAGTGAGCCAAATACCTTCAAATGAGTAAGATCTGGTTGCTTTCCATACACTCTTTCAAAGGGTGTCTGAAAATCCAGAATCTTAGAAGGTAATCTGTTTACTATATATGCTACAGCCTTGACACACTCACCCCAGTATTGTATAGGTACATTGGATTGCAACATCAAGCTTCTACTTACCTACATAATTGTTCTATGCTTGCGTTCAACTACTCCATTTTGTTGTGGAGTGTAGGGGCAAGTGGTTTCATGTACAATTCCTTTTTCTTGAGTAAAGACTTTAAATGCTTGCTTAGTAAACTCATTACCATTGTCACTCCTAATCCTTTTAACATGCATATGAAATTATGTAAATGTATATGCAACAAAATTTCGTATATAAGTCATGCAATCTGATTTTTGTCGCATTAAGAACACCCATGTAGCTCTAGAAAAATCATCCACAATGGTGAGAAAGTATTGAAATCCTTGGTGTGTGGGAGTTCTATAAGGCCCCCACATATCTACATGTATTAATTCAAAACATTTAGTGGTCTTGATACAATTAGAGGAAAAGGGAAATTTTGTCTATTTCAATTGCATATAGATATCACACTTCTCATAAGCAAACTCAGAATCATTGAATACAAAATTCAAGTGTTGCATTACAGAAAATGGGGCATGACCTAAACGTCTATGCCACAAACACACGTCAACAGGTTTCAATTGAATAGTACTATTTTGAGTAACATTTACAATGAAAGATTTCTTAGGAAGCTGCATAATGTATAATCCATCTATGACTCTACTAGTTAGCTTCGTCTTTCCATCCTGTCAGTCCTGTAAGACACAATGGTGAGGGGAAAAACAAGCTACCCAATTATGCTCTTGGGTTATTCTAGATATAGCTATTAGATTGAACTTCAATTTTAGTGAGTATAAAACATTTGTCAGTTTTATTTCAGGTGATATGTTTACTGTACCAAAGTGGGTCATTGGTACCCTATGTCCGTTTGGAATTTTTATAGAAGCAAGTGGTCCTGTATATTTCAAAAAATTATCCAGAAGATCTCAGTCACCGACTATATGAGTGGTGGCTCCTGAATCTAATATCCAATTCACATAAGGTAATTTTTCAATATAAGAAATAGCCAAACCTGTACCAGTGAGGGCATGAATTGAAGTTTTAGCCTCTTTTTTGCAGTAGCTTTAGAATTTGGTCATACTGCTCTTGTGTAAATGTGGGGATTGCTGTCTTAACTACATTAGTATGGCCATCTGAATCTTGAGAGGATTGGGATACTGAGTGAGATGAGCCTCTTCCTTGCTTTGTTCTAATTCCTCTGAATCCCGGGGGATATCCAATGAGCTGGTAACAATTCTCTTTAAGATGCCCTTTCTTGAGGCAATGTGAATATTCAATTGAGGAATCTCCTCGACCACGTCCTCTACCACACCCATGACCCCGAGCGGCCATTGCTATGCCCTCAGTTGGAAGATTTTTTTCTGCCGTAATAATGGACTTTTTGCATTTCATCTCGAATCACCATCCCATAGGCTTCATTAACGCTGGGAAGAGGACACATAAGCAAGATCTGACTCCTTGCTTGATGATACGACTCGTTGAGTCCGAGTAAGAATTGTAAAAGTTTCTGCTCTTGGATCAAATCAGCATAAGCCTTAGATGTGTTGCATATATATGATAGCAGAGTAATCAGGGAAGACTGTTCTTCCCAAAGCTCTTTGAGCTTAGAAAAGTATGTTGTGACAGAGGAACTACCTTGTCGAAATGAGGTGATTTCACGGTGAAGAGCAAAAATGTGAGCTCCACTCTTTTTGTCAAATTGTTCCTTCAAGTTTACCCACACGTGACGAGCATTCTGAAAGAAGATCACCCCATTGGCCAATTCCTTCAAGATAGAGTTGAGTAACCACGAGAGGACGACGGCGTTGCATCTCTCCCACTGATCGTGAAGAGACACATCATATGAATCCTTCAAGCAGGTCCTGTCGATGAACCCAAGTTTGTGCTTCCCTAATAGAGCAATCCTCATGGCATAATTCCATATAGTGTAATTTTTGGTGCCTATAAGAATATGTTGAATGATGGAGGTTCCTTATGTATCGGATGGATGGAGGTACAGAGGATGAGAAAAAGGAAGAACCTCCGATGTCGTCTTCTCTAATGGGACCTTGTCGCTGATCATGGAGGTTCTAAAGGGATTTTTGGCCATTAGGTTTTGTGGAGAGAAGAGAGAGACGACGATACAGTGAAAGAAAAGGAAAGAGCAATACGAACTTGTTACAAAGTGAGGGTCACGGGAATACTTGATCCTATGGTTGTGGCACTAGAACGCTTGATCGAACGGTGGTGATGATTTTTTGATCCCAATGGCCATAAATTGATGCTGTGTCAGTTCTCAACGGAAAGAAATTTTGTTTCTTGGGTTAACGGCACAGTTCTTGGTTTCTCGAGGCCTTTAAAGTTGCCGTTTCTTTAATTCTAATGGCTTCATGACTTGGTGGCAGCGGAATTGTTGCTGGTCACTATATTGCTTCATTCAATACAGCATTTGTCTTTTTCAATTCAGCACAATACTTGCTGAATTTTGTCAGGACCTGCCATTGCTTTGACCAACAGCACACTTCTTGGGGAAAGACACTCTTCTTGGATAAGAACTAGATTTTCTCAAGTGTGAGACTACATAATGGGCTCGGATCTTGGGTTTCTTGATGAATAAAGAAAGCAACCTGGCTCTGATACCATGTAGAAATCTATTATCCCTGAGCCCAACACACTTACTGAGAGAAAAAATGATCTTATTCCATTAAAATATTAATTACAAAAGTCACGCACAATGGTTCAGCCAATTAATTTTTTTATAGGCTTCAGATGCTATATAGAGATTTATAGCAACCCCTAAGTATAACTAACTGACTAACAATAATATGTACAGATTTATATTACAAAACATATATCTATTTCCTACATATTTAATCATAGTATAAGTTATATATCATTATATTATATATTAGTTTATAAATCAGGCAAATTAGTTTGGAATTTGGAGAAAAAAGATAAAAATAAATATACTAAAACAATTTATTTAGCTTCTTCAATATCTTTAAAAATGTCAACTAAGTCTTATATTTAAAATCTGACATAGTACAAAGCATTTCCAGTATATTTTGCACAAACAAACAAAAAATCTTAAACTTCGTTAAATCTATCTTGAAAGTCAACAACTTTTCAATTTTATCACTATTTAATTACACACTTTCCAAAAAAATAATAATCTACATAATAATAAATAAATGATAACATTGTACATTTATTTAAGAAAATTAATGATGTGCCTTATAAATAGGACTAAAAAAAAATTTCCCTCTCTCTTTCTCTGCGTAATAAATAAGACCAAAGGAGTAAAACTTAGTTATAATGGATTTGAAATTAGTTTATTTTAAGTGATTTTGTACTATATAAGATATGTACAAGAGAATTATAAGATGTGCTTAGTGTGGTTAAGTTCAAGGTGGGATGGTATTTGGGTTTATTCACCCACGTTTAGAAAAAAATTTTCCTTGCAGTACCATTAACAAAAGAGTATATTCAATTGGCTTAAAACATACTCCCTCTAATCCTAAATATAAGACAAAGTTAAATTTTTTGGAAAGATTAAGGAAGCTAATCTTTAGAGTATTTATATTTTTATTTTTTTCTCTAAACTAATTAGTTTGCTTAATAAACTAATATATAATTTAAGAATACATAACATATGATATGATTAAGTAATTTATTTAGCTTCTTTAATCTCTTCAAAAAAGTTAACTCTGTCTTATATTTAGGACCGGAGGGAGTAAAATTTATTCAACAAAGAGGAATTCGTTAAAATGCTTAATTAAAGTAAATAAAATAAATTTTTAAAAAATGTCAATTATTACAATACTACTTTCTATCTACGGTTATAACTGTGAGTATTTCACATTTCATTATTTAAAAAAAAAATCGCATTGGAAAAAATGGCGGGTCGGGTAACGGCAAAGCGCAAGCGTGGCGATTTTACCATCATCCAAGATAACGGATACGGGGCACCTCACAATCATGGAACTACAATAACCCCGTGGCTCACTGCCACGCATTGAGATGGCAATTCCTCTTCCTCCCAACCTGCTCTTCTAGCCACCATGGCTTGTGCAACTCACAATTCATACTCTCTCCATTTCAATCTTCCAACGCCGTCTAACTCTCTCCTTAATCTCTCTGGTAATTTTTTGCACTGTGGCCATCGGTATGGACAGCCTCTCTACTCTTCTATACGCGCCGGGGTTCTCCTTCAGCGAAGGACAAGAGCTTCCGTTCTCACTGTTTTCGCTTTTTCTTCCACAAATAAACCGTCTCCTTCCTCTGACGTTAGGTGACCATTCCATCTTTCTGTCTCGTAGTCGTATTTTTACTGGCAATATCCTATCTGGGCTTTAGTGATATCTGTTTTGTTTGTGTTGTGGGCATCATTTGGAACATTGGTTAGTTCAGTTGATTCTTTAATTTGTGCGTAACGCTACTAATGTATAATTCCTAGTTCGAATTATCAGCTAACCATCAGACAATGAATTTTCTGGTAGTGCTTTGATGTTAACTTTCAAGCTTCTTCAGTCTGAAAACCGAGTCTTGTCGACTTATTCTTAAATATATAGTCCTTTCATTACAATTAGCTAGCTCTACGAACATTGGCATGCAATTTTGCTCTTGATGCCCCTAGAGCTACAAATGTTAAATGATACATCTTTGTGTTTGCTTGCCAATACGACAGGTAAAATGGTGGAGTGAATCTTTTTTACCCTTTTTAACTGCAATTGTGCGCGCAGAGTTACATGTTTTTGTCTGCCCCTTTTTAGGCGTTTGTCTAGTTCACATTGAGTTTCTTCTTCTTATGGGTTTTCATTTTTAATGCGATGCTTCAATCATCAGGTTCTGTTTGCCAGTGATGCTTCATCATTAATCGTATTTGTTCTTCAGCTCTACAGCCAGGATAAGGAGTGAAGTTCTTTCTCCCTTTCGGTCAGTTAGGATGTTCTTTTATGTAGCTTTTGTTGCAAGCGGATCTCTAGGGGGATTGATAACAGTCACTCAACTCATTGGTGCACTGAGTAATCCATCAAGAGCACCTGAAGTTTCATCGATTCTGAAAGACCTGGCCATTGACCTCGGAGCCGTATCTTTATTTGCTTTCTTGTACTACAGAGAGAACCAGGCCAAAAATGCACAGCTGTCTCGACTCTCAAGAGAAGAAAGCCTATCAAATCTTAAGCTCCGTGTGGATGATAAGAAGATCATTCCTGTCAGCACATTGAGAGGGATTGCTCGTCTCGTGATATGCGCAGGCCCGGCATCATTCATAACGGAGTCTTTTAACCGTAGTGAGCCTTTTACAGAAAGCCTCCTAGAGAGAGGGGTGCTTGTTGTGCCCTTGGTGACAGATGGGAATTCACCTTCTTTGAAGTTTGATGAGAGTGAGGAGCAGAAGCAGGTGACCACCAAAAGGAAGAGACTCTGGCAGCTTACTCCCATTTACACCTCTGAGTGGTTTGAGTATGTTAATCATGAAAATAAATAAATATGGGATTCAATTTCGTTATCTGATATCCTAACTTATTTGCCTCTTAATCTCAACAGGTGGTTGAACGAACAAAAGAAGTTGGCAGGTGTATCCTCTGAGTCTCCAGTGTGAGTATTATTATTCTCCATGTTTTGTTATGTATGGAGTTAGAGACATCTTTTCTGCTAAAACCTGGAAATAAAACTTGATATTCACTGTGAAGTTATAGCGGAACTGGTAGGAGGCAAAACTTGTTGCATAAAGTCATATATCTTGGGATTCCTTAACGTGAACATTGCAATTGATTTCATGTTCCGGTTATTTCTTACATTTTACAGGTATCTATCTCTGCGGTTGGATGGTCGAGTACGAGGCAGTGGGGTTGGTTATCCTCCATGGAATGCTATGGTTGCACAATTACCACCAGCAAAGGGAATTTGGTCTGGCTTACTAGATGGCATGGATGGGAGAGTTCTTTAGAAGTGGTTCAGTGTTAACGTTGATCTCTCGCAAGTCCTTTTTCCCTGTTAGTCTAGCCATCTGCTTCTTAAAGTGGAAAATCCACTTGTTATTGAGTCTTTATTGTAATTTTCTTATGAATGGAATTCAAGGTCATGCTTAAATGTTTAACAACATCAAGAGAGCTTATCATATTCATTATGTTGTACAACCTGTGTGTCTTCTTGCGGCAGCATGCCATAGGAACTTCTTTGAGTTTACATGGATATGAGCAAAATTTTTTTCTGAATGATCTTTGATTGTATCATGTTTTATTTAATGAGTACATAAACTCAACTCTTTTTTTTTTTTTTTTTTTCACTAAGAGTATATAAACTCAACTGGAGACATTATGTTAAAAAGTACTCCACTTTTAATTTTTTGTCATATCAATTGATTTGAGGCCATTATAAGTTCTGATCACTGCTTCCAACAAAAAAGCAGAGTAATCTATGAGCAATTGAATAGCATATGGAGCTAAAACGATGAATTTGAGAGAGAATAATACAATACAGATTCATCTTTGTGCCATGAAAATCCTTGAGCTACAAGCATTTTTAAAATTACAATTACAGGGGATGACTATGGACTCATTTGACCTCCTCAATCTCATCCAAGGCGTAGTTGTTTGTGGATACATTGGCATAGTTAACTTTGTTGAATCGAACCACGACTGGGTAACGAGTCTTGGGGTCCTACACAACACACAAATATCAAGCCAAACACAGCTGAGTTTGGTTTCCATGGAATCATGTTCATATATATATATGGAGTTGCTTTATTGAGCAAGAAAACCCACCTGATCAACAGCAACAACGGAACCAGTGCCCTTGTACCAGTAGGATTCCTTCCTAAGAATCTTAACCTGTTTCCATTTTAAGACCATCAAATTAAACATGTTAGATGATCCTATTCGTTCACAACATTTTAAGCTCCACTTTATATTTCACAGTTAAGAAACATGAATATTGAAACAGACACAGCAACACACTGGAATTTGGAATATTGATACGTGAATTTCTTTTCTTGTTTGTGAGGCACTAGCTTCCACCAGCAATAGAAACTAATTTTCCTCAGAGTGATGAGAGTTGGGACCGTAAAGAGCAGACTTTTCTCAACTAGGTTGCTCCATGCGCTAATTTTAAAGTTTTACTACGTCAAATACTAGTGTCTAACAAACACGTACTAAAATACGATTCATTTTTCAAGTATGTGTACTGTATACGTAGGCTGCAAGTGACATTGAAGGTTCAAATGAATAGCACACAAATTACAAAACTTCTCTTCACCGTGTGAATGTTTTTTCTCAGTCTATGTCTCTCACAATTCTATTGTATGTGAGCATATTACCACTACAATTGGATAGATTGCCTGTATAAAGTAGTCAATCAAATTACAAAGGCTTGGCTCAGAAGAGGCGGATTCAATTCAAATCCCTCTAATATCATAGTCTGATGTTGTAAAGTAATAAGTTATATAAGCAGTCTAATCAATAATCATCCAAATCAGGACACAATCGCTAACCTTAGCACCTCTCTTGGGGCCAATCGGAGGTGGCTTGGGCTTGGGAGGTCCACCTTCCGCCGGGGGAGCATCGGGGGCAGGAGGGGGAGGAGCCGCAGCGGCGGCCTCATCGGCGGCCCTGACGACAAGCCTTGAGTTGTTGTTCTTGGAAGAGAAGCTCAAGACGGAGCTCCTGTAGGCAGAAGTTGAGCTGCCTCCAACAACGGCAGGTGCCAACACAAATCCAGAAGCAGCCGATGCCATGTTGCAGGTGGCCATGAATGAATTCTCTCTCTCTGATTGAGTATCTCTTGGAATGAGATTGAGTCGTAGAATTGAAATCTGGGCAAAGCGAGGCAGAAAAATTTAATAGGGAGACAAGGACAGGAATGAAGATGGAGAGGCTTTGAGTGAGCTAAAATTGGTTGATTATTGGAGAATTATCTGATCCCCATAACCTGTAGTAATCGTTTCCGCCACTACCGTGCTGCCACATTTGCACCATATCCCATTCCTCTGGATAATGTTGTTACAGCTCTTCCCCCGCCACACTCCATTTGGGCTATATGCCCTTTTCCGTTTTTTAAAAACCTCGTAGATATTAGATTTTAGCCGCATTGGATTTTCAGGATAAATATGCACACCAAATAGTTGGCAAAAAAAGAAGGCACTCCAGATGGAATGTGTAACCCAATTGGCAGGGAACAAAAAGTCAGACACGACCGGAACAAAAAAAAAATTGAATCGTGAGACCGGTCAGGACCGATCTAAAACCGGTCAGGACCGGTTATAACCGGTGGTTCAACTGGTTGGACCGGTTTCATTTTTTTATTTATGAAAATTTTATTTTGTGCTATTTTTTAGGAGAAAATAGAAGGTTAAATACCAAAATGAAGAGAAAAGTAGATAAAGAAAAAACAAATCTAAAAAAAATCAAGAAGATAAAGAAAAAATTTATTTAAAAATATATAATAATTATAGGAAAAGAGATATCATTGCATAAGTATAGACATTATAACTAATACTAATAGATTTTAAGCTTTTTTTTTTCTAAAAATCTTCATTTTTATCTATAGAAGTTAAAAATATATTAATATATATTGCCATTAATAAATTATAATATTTTAATATCACCGATTCAACTACCGATTAATCCATTAACCCTTAAACATGTATTGTGATCGGTTCATTGCCCAGTTCAGTTTTTCATTTCTAGCCAATTACATGAGACTTGTGTTTCTAACTTCTAGGTATGAGACTGTAAGACGTGGCAAAAAAAAATGTCCTTTATTTTAGGATAAAAAAATAAAAAAATACCACTTGAACTTTAAAATCCTAAATCAATTATTTTTTAAAAAATGAGTTATTAATTGTATACTCTTATAATCAATACCTATACTCTTGTAGGCAACAAAACTGATTTAAGATTCTAAAGTTTAAATGGTATTTTTTTTCCCCCTATTTACTACTATTGGTGCTTTATATTCTCATTAATAAATGAGATACTAATAAATTAATAAGTCATCAATCAATTTCTTAAGGATCATTGTTAAATAAAGAAGGATATTTCTAAAAATTAAATTAAATTATGTAATTGGTTTTCCATTTAATTAAAATTGAATATTTTAATGCGAAAATTAAGATATACTTATGTGGCAAAAGTGGGGTGTGTGTCACTAAAGACTAAAGACGAGGGTTTACATTTTCATGAAACAACCAAAAAATATGTTTATAGTATTTTAATTATTATGAAAATGAATAAATAATATTATTTGTAATTTAATCTATAAATCAATGGTTTAAGAACCGGATTGAACCGGACAATTGGACCGGTCGAACCATCGGTCGGTGAAGGGGGCGGGCCGGTCTTTGTCTTTGGACCGTTTTCGTTGAGGAGCCGCTTTGGACCGCTTATTATCCGTTGTTGGGCCGGGAGCCGTTGTTGGCCCGGAACTCGGAACGGGTTATTAATAACCGGCCGGCCCAACAACCATAGTTACAAAAAAAAAAAGCCCAGATTTTTTTTAATACTTTGATGCTGGGAATTGGGGGGGAAATCCTTTAAAAAAACAGATGTTCAGATTTGTGGATCCCACTTCCCACTTTCAGCCAAAAATTGTGTGCCCGATGGATGCCCGACAGCCTCAACCCGCGACTGTGTGCCCTAGTCGGATTCGAAACGGAGCGTCTGACCGTCGTCATCCACCGCTCGTGGCTATTGTCCTCCGCCATCTCAGTGGTCGTCCTCCGTTGTCAGTGGCTTTTGGTTCTTGCTGCTATCCGTCCTTCCCCTGAAGATTTGTGCGTCGTGGAATTGTCTTGAGCGATAGTGGTGTGCCGTCGTGGTCCACCATTTGCTCCGTCGTCCTCCGCCATGCGTGGCTATTGTGTGTGGTGCTGTGATTCTTCCTAACATCGAAACCCCCAAATATCATCCTTCACAGTTCACAGTGTCACCGATGAACCTTCAGTAATGCTCTATTCTTTTCTTTTCTTTGCTCTAATCTTGTGGTTTTCCCAATTAGCTCAATGTGTCGATTGTTTAGATTGAAATGTATAGCTTTTTCCTCTTCTGAGCACAATCTGGGTTCGACTGGAGGGTTCTTGCCCGATTATGATGAAGTTATAAGTACTGTGGGCTGTGGCTGAATCTTATATGTTGTATATTTTTACAATGCTCTGTTTTTTTCACCTAACACAGAGTATAATGAAACTGATGAACCGATGAAGTTATACGTGTGGTTGTGGCTGAAACTTTTTATTGGCTGTTTTGTTATAGTTTTATCATTAGGATTTCATGTTGCTTAACTTTCATGGCTGCTTTGGCATAATATTCTGTAATTGAGACTTTAGCATATGCAGAAAGGCCTAAGTAATAACCATTTCATTTTAGTTAACCTTTAGAATGATTTGCTTTAATTACAGAGAAATTCCCACTGTTTCTGAGTTTGGTAATAGTGCATATTTTCATATGCTGATAAATTTACATTTATGAAACAAAATCTAAGCCACAGTGGTTCTCACGGATTGTAGGTAGATTATTGTGGGGTCCTAGCTATTTTGAGATAAAAACTTTCTGATCTGGATGATGGCTGATGAGATTGTAAATTATAAACATATCAAATAATGTTGCTCGAGATTTGCTTGAGTGCTCTGCTTGCAAGAATTTGATGTATTTCACTACTTGCCAAGTGCAATTTTCAATAACCCTTCTTATCTTATTATTGTCGTTTCAATTATTAAATGACATATAAGATAATTGGATTTGCATTAATATCTATTTAGTTGTTTCTCTTTGACAGGGTGGCATAATGCAGCCGGTCTCCACTGCAAATTATAGTTAGACTTAAATCTTAAAGATTTTGTTTATATCTTAATTGTTTTTTCCGCATTTGTGTGTGTCTGAATTCTTTTTTTGGGCATTTAGTCAAAAGGTGAGATTAGTTTACCCTCCTAAAAGAGAATGGTCTGTTCCATCCAAAACTTAAGGAGTCCAACATACTATCTATATCCAGTTTTTCAAGTTATTATATGAATTGGTATGTCACCTAAATAAATTTACTAATAATCAAAAACACGAAACTGATCAGGGGACAAGTACTTTACTGATCACCGAATTTGTTCATCAAAAACATGAAGCTGATCACTCTCACCTATAAAGTTCATTGATCAAAGCTTTAGTTTATTGCATAACCTGCATGGCACAATTTTCCATAACAAGCTTGAAAAATGATCTTAGATAATCCAAAGAACCTTTGTGTTTGTCTGCTTTTGCTTCTCTCATGGTCATTTCCTTTCATCAGATTATCTTTCCACACCAATTAAAATGATTAGCTTCTTGTTATGACAGGTTTTTAATTTATACTGCAATGTTTGAACTTTGTAGGAAGTAGAAAATGTCATCCCAAGGAGAACAAGTATCTACTACTTCTGCTCCCCTCACCCAATCTGTTAGATCAAAGGCCGATCTAGCATGGGAGCATTGTGTTCAAGTGCCAAACAAAACCCAAGGTGGCAAACCCCATTTGAAATGCCTATATTGTGGAAAGGAATATGCTGGGAGAGGAATACACTGAATGAAACAACATCTTGCCGGAGTAAAAGGGGATATCATAAGTTGTAAAAAGGTTCCGGGGGATGTTCGCTTTCAGTTGAATGAAAATTTGAAAGAAATTGAAGAGAAAAAGGGAAAGAAACAAGATGCATTTGAAGAAGACAACCATATGGCCCTAGTGTCACACCATTAGAAGAAGATGCTCAAAATTTAGAAGAAGTTAATCATTCACATACTCAAAATCCATCTTCAAGATCATCAGAAGGTTTGAAAAGAAAGGCACCTGCTGCAACTACAAAATCCTTCTTTGCCCCAAGGACAACCCCGGGTGCACAACCGGGGATAAGAAGTGCATTTGCTAGTAAAGAAGCTATGCATAGGCCAGATATGGCTATGGCTAGGTGGTTGTATGATTGTTGTGTTCCAATTAATGCTGTTAATTCAATGTACTTCCAACTTATGATAGTTGCCATTGCAGCTATTGGCCCTGGGTATAAAGGGCCATCTTACCATGCCTTCAGAACAAAATTATTACAAGATATGAAAAAGGAAGTTCAATTGTTGGTTGATGAGTGCCGGAATTTTTGGGCAGAAACTGGTTGCACAATAATGGCGGATGGTTGGCAAGATCAACGAAATCGGAAACTGATTAATTTCCTGGTTTATTGTCCTAAAGGAATTGTCTTTATCAAATCTGTGGATGCATAAGATATTGTCAAAGATGCTCAAACTTTATGCAACCTATTCGTGGACATGGCTTTGTTTGCTGGTGTGGATAATGTCGTCTACCTTGTCACTGATAATGCAGCTAATTATAAAGCTGCTAGAAGATTATTAGCTGAAAAATATCCTTCTATCTAGTGGTATCCATGTGCTGCACATTGCTTGAACTTGATTTTGTCTGACATTGGCAAAATGGAGATTGTCACACGTTTATCTACACGTGCATCTTTGATTTCAAAATTCATTTACAACCATGGCTTTTTGTTAGCTTGGTTGAGAAAAAGAGAAGGGTGGATAGAAATCATCTGGCCAGGAGCAACACGATTCGCTACTACTTTTATTGCCCTAAAGAGTATTCTTGAGCACAAGCATGATTTACAAGCCTTAGTAACTAGTAAGACATTTATTGACTCTAGATACTCAAGAGATCATAAGGCAAGAGATGTAATTGTTGTTGTATTGGACAGTGCATTTTGGAATGATTGTCTAGCCATTGTTGAAGTTTTAAACCTCTTATAAGGCTCTTGAGAATTGTAGATTCTGATGATAGGCCTTCACTGGGATATATTTATTATGGGATGCACAGGGTAAGAAAAGCTATCAAA
Source organism: Inga laurina (assembly GCA_963855925.1). Lineage (NCBI taxonomy): Eukaryota > Viridiplantae > Streptophyta > Magnoliopsida > Fabales > Fabaceae > Inga > Inga laurina. The sequence goes on along the minus strand of OY979703.1, from coordinate 14,821,654 downwards.
CATACTTTCAATCGAACAAAAAAATTGTACAAGCCTGAGTATTATTAAGCGTAGGTGGGATTCTCAACTTCGCCAAGATCTTCATGCAGCAACTTATATCTTAAATCCTGCTTTTCTTTATGATAAGGTCAACTTCTCTAAAAAGCCAGAGGTTATGCAAGGATATCTATCTATCATCAATAGGAAAATCACATCTAATAAGACCAAGTTTTTGCAAGAAGGCATTGTGTATCAAGATAAAGGTGGCACCTTCAATAGTCCTATGGCTCTTGAATATGCAAAATCAATGCGACCTGGTAAAATTCCTTACTTCTTAATTCTTATATAGTTATATTATACTATACAAAACTGACTTCAATTGTTTTTTTTCTATTTGATGATGTTTATTTTAACATGGTAGATGAATGGTGGAGGTATTTTGGAGGTAGTTGTCCTAATGTTAAGAAGTTGGCTATTCAATTGCTGAGCCAAACAACTTCTTCTTTTGGTTGCGAAAGGAATTGGAGTGTCTTTGAAAGGATACATTCTAAGAAAAGAAATAGATTGGAACATAAAAGACTAAATGATCTTATCTTTATTCATTACAATTTTCGTTTGAGAAATAGGTATATTTTTCTAGGCTTTTCACTTTACAATTTACATTTTACTTAATTTTGTATTGGTACAATAAATGACTTCTAATAATTGTACTAATATTTTGTTTTCATGTGTTTTTTAGGGTTCTTAACAAAAAAAAAGAGTTTGACCCTATTGATTATGAAAGTATTGATAAGATTGAATATTGGATAATGGAAGAGATTGATTCTCCTCCACTTTCAACACTTTCTCCTGAAGAAATAGAAGAAGATATCATTTATGATGATACCATACTACCAATACCAAAAACCATCATCAATGATGAAGGTTAGATATTTTAAAATTTAGATATGTTACTTTTTTATATTTATATTATCTGTTACTAATTTTTATAATTTGGTTTGTTGTACATTATTTTATAAAGGTGTTTTTGAAGAACAAGCCAATGAGGCTCATCCTCAAGCTAAGGATGGAATTGAAAGCTCAAATATTGGAGTTGACGGTCTTGATTTTGGGTCATTTCCTTAAGAAGATAATGGCATTTATGGTCCAAATGCCTTCCAAGAAACTCATACTTGAATCAATCAAGAGCCACCAATGTTTGATAGATCATGAAAGCATTATTGTTAGTGTATTTTGTTCCTTAAATGGTTTTTTGTAATCTTTTTAATTTCCTATGAAATTACACTAAAGGCTAATTGTAATATATATATATATATATATAATATTTTAAAATTTAATTATTACATCACTGGTCCGGCTCAACGTCTCAACCGTTCCAACCGTTTGAATCATTACCTGCTGAACTTTCCGGCTCGACGTCCAGTCTGGCTTTTAAAACATTGCTATAAATAGTATTATTTATAGTTTATTATTTTTTTAACCTGAATTTATAGTTTATTACAAACTTAGTATAAATATAAATTTAATTTAATTAAAGATGCCACATTGAATATACGGCAAGTCATGAGCTGGCATATCCGACGTCAGAAAACCGCCCCTTTTGCCGCCAAATCTTCTTCATTCTCCCTGTAGCCTCGCCATGGTTCAGAATCGCCATGAAAACGGCAAGTTTCGAAGGATCCCATCGAAACTGGGTTTGCTTTTTGACCACTTTCCAGAATCAAGTCAAGTGAGCGAGTCCACAAATGCAATGAACAAAAAGAAGTTCCTGATTGTCCCTGGCGATCGGTTCCTCGATAGAAACTCTAGAGGGAAACGATTATACAGAGCTCGGAACTCCAAGATTCATAACAGTACTGCCAAGTCTCTTATGGATAAAGGTTTCCCTCTTTCTTTCCCTTTTTTTTCTTTTCACGTATCGCAATTTCTCCCGGTCACTCCCTTCTTCTCGAGGGATTTCATTTCCATTCCAGTTTTGCTTCGGTGTTTGGTAGTCTAGGGTTCGTGGACCTGTATGAAAGAGTAAGCTTTTTCAATTTGATCTCGCACTCTCCTTGCATGGGTGCTATTTCATATCTTTCTCTTTATTTCACTATTGTCAAACTAATGCATTCGCTTGGTAAAGAAGACTGAAGTTAATGATACTTGAGTTCCTAAGTTATCCGAGGAAGATATTTTTTGTCATAGTTCTTTTAATACGGGTATGGAATGCCAAAAACTTACACATGATTAAAGCTACTCTTAAAGAAGTGTTCATCTGATTGATCATTAGGTTATTGATTCACAGTTTACAATGCCCATGCACAACTATGGAGTCAACTTTCCCATCCGTGCTATTGGGTAGTTTTGTCGTAATGAAGCGTATTTGTGCATTTCTTAATTATTTTTTTGTAAGTATTTTATCAATTAACTCATTTGGCAGGAAACTCGTTTGTTCGCCTCAAAGTTAAATTTTTCCCCTTTTCGTTTTAGATTTCAGTTGCCAGAAAAAAGTGAAGTTTACAGCTAAGGATGCAGATGCCTCTACAACTTGCAGATTAGAAGTTTCTCCCTTACCTTTAGGAAGAAAGGAGGATACGACATGTACGTTTTTCCATCTCATCCTCAGCTGTTCTAAGTAGGTACATATAGTATTGGTTATTCATAGACTTAATATTTTACATATATCCACTCCTCATAGACAAACTTGGGATTTGCGATCCCACATAAGATCGGTTCAGGATCATGGGATCCTTTTTTATCAGATAGGAAGGACTGTTTCACAAAATGTACTTCTAAGTAATTGCTCCATAGATCCTATATTTATCTATATAAAGAAGAAATCATGTAACAAGGGGGATGTCGTTATTAGAATTTAAGTTCCTGGCATTTATGTTGAATCAATTGTCCTCTGATGCAAGCTTTAGGTGCAAATCAACCAAAAACCTCAGAGTATGCATTCTTCAAGAAGTTAAAGAAGGATGCGGGTCAGATATGGCATTCGAATTCCCTGCAAAAGGATGCATACCTATCAAAGAAGCCTAAACCAAATGACTGTTTCAGAGGTTGGCTGAATAAAATGTGTATGTGTTTTGATAGATTTTATTGAAGAATTGAAATTCTTGGTCTCATGGCATGAGTTCACCAGTTCTTCTTATTCTTTATGTCCTGTATTTTTGACACTGTGGATTACTTTTATTCGAAATCAATCACTGACTTCACTTGCCAAGAGACTAGTATGTATATTCAGATCCCTTACCCCTTCTACAGTTAGTAACTTTAAAGGCATTGTACATTTCCTTATCTTGATCGTGGCTGATTAATAACAGTGTGAATTTTCCATCCATGCAGAGAGAACTAACAACGTGAGGGTTAGTAGTAAGTGCTTCAACCATTCAACAGTCATTCAGAACACACCAACAGTCAATTCTGACTCATTTCTCCCTCCATCTAGTGGAGTCTTGAAGAAGACAGGTGTGCATTACAAGGAATGTGGTACTTAATTGAAGAAATGCTTTGCCAGAGTCATCACAGAGTATCATTTTTGATAAACTAGAATTTTTAGTTAAGATAACTGTAAATTTTTGTCGACCTGAGATAGAGTTGTGTAGATTACAACTTGGAAATGTCATTTTCAAATTGCAATATGATATTAGAGATGTTATCATGCGACATTGTTTATCAATACTTGTTTATCTCATGAATATAAAATATGTGAGGTTTATGGAAGTTGTAACGGAGGGTGTGAACCATACAGTTCAAAATGCTAGAATGTTCGAAAGTGTTTTTCTTTGGGCTACTTCAGCTTACAATTTTTTGCCAATTAACAAGTAATCAGGTTGCACTTTCTTGTTGATACTTGCAGACGAGTATCTTGTTGGCAGCACCAGCACACAGGAACACTTTCAAGGATATGGTGACACCCTTCAACCCGAGGATTTACATGAAGGTTTGATGTTCTTCATGGTGATTTCTTTGGTGGTACATTGGGAAGCTAAAAGATATGTTGCATTGAAGTAGAACATTTTGAATACATATAATATGCTCACAAGCTTTGAAGTTTTATTCTTTCCTCCTTCCAGGCCATACTATGGAGTTTAAAGGGTTAAGTTTTACTGGGTCAATTACTGATTTCTCAATATCCCTTCAAATGTTAAACTTATTATAGCGGCAATCTGTTCTGTGTGTTGCCAAACATATGCAATTACTTATCATTTTGAAAATTTTTTAACTTTTTTGGATAATACAGTTTTCTTTGTGGCAAATTTTCAGAAGCCCAATCTGAGCAGGGGAAAACCTTTTTAAGAAAAAGACAGAGGTTGCGTCAGTGGGTTGCAGATACTTCATTTCCTGATACAGATAAACTCTGTTCAAAAAGGTTAGACACAAGTTCTATAGTTTATCTCTTTTATTTTGTTTATGCTGCTGATAAAAAGTATACTAGAACATCTTCAGGCATGATATTGTCTCCATGCTCCTTTCCCGGCTAATCTCTGACAGCAATGAGGAAAATGTACGTTATTGTACCTTAATTAATGCTACAATTCTTCTAAATGACTGAGGTCCCTTCATAAACTAATTTTTTATGCCAGAAATATAATTATCCAAAGTCAGGGACAGCAGTGACTGCCACCAGCCATGGTTCCCTTGCATCTCAAGAGCCAGATATTCAATATAAAGAACACCATATACCTGGGAAGAAACTTCTTGAACTGGATTCAAGATCATACTCCAGTGATCATTTGTCATCTCCTATGTTGCATGGATTAGATGATAGAAAATTTTCATGTGCTGACTTTTCAACCAATCATTCTAACAAGTCCTACCCTTACTACACTATAAAAGAACCTGAGTGCAACTTTGCTGGAACTGCAAGTTTCAGTCCCCACTGGATAACAGACCCTGAGTGCAACTTCAATGAAACTGCACGCATAAGAGCCAATAGGGTTATAACTCGTGGCTGTCTGTTTAATGAACTGGAGCATAAAACCTCTGCACTGAATCATGCCAACGAGCCAGGGAGTCTAAGGGGAGAACTGTATCCTCTTCCACTGGAAAATTGTTTGGACAGCCCAGAAGATGAGTTAAATATCCGTGTATCTCATGATTGGGATATTCAATACAAGAAGCAAGGTCATGAGCCTAGGAAGAAACTTCCTGAACTGGATTCAAGCTCGTACTCCAGTGATCATTTGGCATCTCCTATAATTCAAAGATCAGATGATAGAATAATTCAGCGTGCTGATTTTTCAACCTATCATTCTCTCAAATTCTACCCTTCATGCAGCACAACAGAACCTGAGTGCAACTTTGGTAGAACTTCAAGTTTCAGTCCCCACTGTATCACACTTTCTGAGTTCAACTTTGGAGAAAGGACACCTTGCAGGGCCACTAGTGACATGACTCACGGCTTTCTGTTCAATGAACTAGAGCATAAAACCCTTACATGGAATCATCTAAATGAATCATGGAAACATGGAAGAGGACCATATCCTCTTCTACTGGAAAATGGGTTGGACAGCCCAGCAGATGAGATACCTAATCCCATCAATCACAACAATGCAAAATTGAACAGGAGTCCTGCATTATTTCCTTCAATGGGCAATTGTAAAGAGTTGATGTTATATAATGCATTAGGTGCACGCCAGTTATGCCCTTCATCCATACTTCCAAACCAGCCACTGGACTTAAATTCTCTGGATTCTGATTTATTAAGATATCAAGAATGCAGGTTTGGAAAATATGTTCGTGATGGCTTGGACACAGATTTCAACCATAATTCCTTATCCTTGTCATCCAATGAGGGTCATCTCAAACTGTTAGAAGAACGCCAATGTGATCATTCATGTGTTCCAGGCAGTTTCTACCTTTCACCCAACCAGCATTTGTTTCGGGGAACAGTTTCCCATAACTGCCATCACCAAGCTGATGCCAGTACAGAAGCCTGGCTTTCATCTTCACTCAATTTTTTCTCAGGACGGAGGTACCTATCCTTGGCTGGTCCTCATCCAGACCACCAAATTCCTAACTATGGTACATTACAGTTAGCCCTAAGGGAAAGCGTGTCTGGTCTATTTCATTTTGGAGATAACTATGAGCATGACCCGGAAGGTGTAAAAGAAGGGGACATGCTCTGTCAATTTAAGGAAGATGTGCTTGAAAGATTAACTCTTCCGTCCTTCACATATCCATGCAAAGAAACAGAGGAAAGCCCATTTCTGCTGTGTAACAGTGACCATATCAGCGATAAGATATCAAACACTCGAGATGCTTCCACAGACACATTGTGGTTTTCTGATCCAAGCTAACCTGTGCGTTTCTTTTTATTTTTCTTGTCCAGTCTACAATTTCAAGATTATTACATACTCGTATCAACTATTGGCTTTTCTGTGGAAATTAGAGGTGTTTCTATTACGAGATTCTCCATGACGACGCCTGTAGAAACCTGCATTTGAATCTCGTGTAGGAACATTCAAGTGTCTTGTGACTTTTTTGGCCAAACCGAGTTTTTTTGAACTTGACTTTGACTTTGGTATGCTCTGAATTTACCAAGAGTGACGTTTTTCTTGGAGTACCGATTGGACATTTGATTCTTTCAAAATTTGTCTGTTTCAAACGTGAAAAACTGAGACTCGTCTTTCGTATGAACTTTCGGTGTGGAATTTTATCGTTTTTTTAGGTCACCAATTTCACGAGTAGCTCTCCCCCAGGTTTTGTGCCGTTTGTTTTCAAATTAATCTTCTTGAGATGGTCGCCAAATAAGGCATTGTTATCATCTTTCTTACTACTACATATATGAAAGTATGAAACACTTCTTACTTACACGTAATTCTAATTCTATCTTGTGTTAATGACACTTTTATCAAATTTACCAACTCATTGATTCCTTGTTTCAACTACTTATTGAATTTAGCTTGTCGTGCATGCATTATAGCACGACCGTGAAAAGTCACGCGACATACCCAATTATCGTCATTATCATTTCCATGACACCGGAGCCTTAGAATTTGAAATGTACTGAGCTTCAAAAATAATTGCAATTCACAAAAGCATATGAAAAACATTAACCATGATATACTCTATCAAAAAAGGAAAAGAGAAAAGAGAAACGACAGTAGCATTAATCATGCAACGCTCTTCATTCATTCGACTTTTGCATTGTTATATTTCTTTGATTTAGTTCAAGTTCAAGTTCAAGTTCAAATTCAAATTCAAATAAATAATCCACCATTCTTATCACAGTTCACCCAAAAAAAACGGGAATTGTTATCTTCCTGTAGTAAAACCCAAAAAAAAGTTATTAGTCCGTTGATGTATCATCATAATGAACCTCGTTTGTCATTATTACCGCTTTTCTTTTTACTATTAGAGTGACAATTTTATTACCATTAATGATGTGATTTTGTGCCCCATTATCTCAAGAGCCATAATCAGATGTGTTATCCATGTTGTCATGATCATGTTCATGAAAGTTACTAGAACACGTGAACACATGATCTTTTGTTGCTTGATGACAAAGTACTGTTCAGTATTTAATTCCTTGTTACTGACATTGTGTGAATAACTTCAACAGATGTTATAATAATAAAACATGCAATATAAAACCGTTCTGATTTGAGGTCGTTGAATAAACTTTACAAGAAATTGTTTTGTAGCAGTAAATCACTTTTCTCTTTGGATATATATTAATTTTCATCACCTTGAAAATTAAAACGTTCAATGATACTGTTCTTCTCCCTACATGTTTTAACTCTTGAGGTTAGTTAGTTAATTATTCAGTATATGACTCAAGAACAACAGAGACGTTTGTTTTATAGAGAAACGAAAAGGGATCAGAGCTGGCATATATATAAACTTAAAGGAGGAAAAAGGTCAAATTTCCTGGAGATTTGACAAAAGACCTTCTTTTTTACTTGTGTGGATAAAATAAAAGAGATCAGAAACAAAACCATAATTTGAAAAATTGAAACTGTATACGTCATGCACATCACAAAACAGCATGCTTCTTTTCCTTTTTTTTTTTTTTTTTGGACAACATGCTTCTTTTCCTTTTATTCCCCCCTTTTTAGGGTTTTTGATACAAGAACGGCTTGCTTTTTAAATCCAATAAATAATAGTTTTATCTGAGATTTTCAAGTTCCTCTCTTTCAAGTATAATAAAAGTGAAGCCTTAAGGCATGGAAGTCGATCATCTTTTGAGATGTACACCACCTTTCTTTAAAAATGTTTTTTTTTTTTTTGGTTAAAAAATGGACGCACCGAACGTCAATGAGATCAATCTATTCCCGCTAAAACTATAAAGCTTTAACATTGCCACACCCACAAGCCTTTTTTTCAAAAAAAAAAAAAAAAAAAGCGAGCTCGTTTGTTTTGTGTATGTCGGTCGTAAACGAATGGTTTGATATAATATGAAAATGGAAATAAAATTAAAATGAGTGGGTCGTTTTCAAATTAATTAATGGGTCATTTTGAAGGGATTTTGCCTCAATTGCACTGCACGGATCTTTTTCACGGATGCGCTATTGAACGCTGAACAAGTGGAGAATTTCAGTTTGTTGATTGTGATTTAATTTCCTTTGTCTTGAGATAATTACTTACATATTTTAGAACAATCACGTGATCTCAACTTTATCCAATAAAATTATGATAACTCAAATCATTTTAATCTTAGATGACAGATAATTCATCTAAAAAAAATTCAATTTTTTGGTTTTCAAAAAAAACATGAGTTCACATTTTGTTTTAGTTGTTTTTAAATTAGGATGCATATTTTTCTTAAAAACAAAATAAATTTTGAATTTTTTTTCAGATAAGTCACCTGTCAACAAATATTAAAATAATTTGAATTGTCATACTTTTATTAGACAGAGCTGAGATAAGATAATATGATACTCTTGAAGTATATAAGTATTTCTCTTATTTTAATATACATATAGATATATTTATTATGAATATGAATTATTATTTATTTAGTATTTGGGAAAAGGCGGGTCATTATCAGGTGCATGTGCAACTTACACGTCACTCATTGATGGCCGTGACAAAGTAAAATGATATGTGGCCCATTCCCAGATTTCCTTCTTCTCATTTGTTCCTCTTATAATTCATCCACAATCCAGTAATTTCTGATCTTTTTATATGTATACCCATTATTTGTGGTGACTGTTTTCTATCTTCATTAAATAATTTGCCTTTAATTTTGTCGATAATTAAAAATGCCTATAAAACTCTTATATATACGTAATTATTCAAAGTAAAGCTAAAGCGAGACAAGAAATATAAATATCCTCTCGATTGTTCAGTTTTTGGATTAAAATGATGAAAACTTCGATTTAGGAATGAGTGGGTTTTTACTATCATCTCTTGTGCTTAGGAATTATATTCTTACCTAAAACTGATATTCCTAATTTATCAAATTAATACAGGTTAAAAAATTCATTTTTTCCTATTAATTCCTTTTTTTTTTTTTGGTAAAAAATATTTAAAAGAGTCTTGTTATGGAAAGTTGATCGTAGTTGGTGGTGGTAAGTAGGTTATGGATCCAATTCTCTTACTTTAATTTGTTGTTCACATTTTAGGTTGCTGACCAAACCTTTGTTCCTTCTAATTAACTATTAGTAATTAAGAAGCTTAATTCCTTTTTCTTTCCTCTTTCCCGCCACTGATTCTAGTGGCCCTTGGGTCTTGTTTGGATGATGAAATGATGAAGGGGAAAACAAAAAAGTCTCAAACCAAATTTCCCTTTCAAAACAGTCTTTAGGGATTGTATTATGATTAATTCAAAATGTGAAATTACTTTGTTGCCACGTTGAATAAAAAATGAAGGAACAACATATGCCTTTTTTGACAAGTACTTATGTGTATTTTGACAACCGAATGAGTTATTTTGACAAATTCATTTTCTTCCCTAGAGAAGTTTTGAAATTTCAAGATTAACTTTGAATTCTAAAAAAATTTCATTACTTTCTTTTCCAATTATAGATGATACAATTCTTCGAAACTCCTCATAGGTTGTGCCTTCCTTTATGCATCTTGTTCTCACCAGGGAAGAAAATGAAATTGTCAAAATAACTTATGCAGTTATCAAAATATGCATAAACAATTGTCGAAAAGTCATATACACTTGTCAAATTTGGCGCATTTAGTTATAAGATTTCAAAACTTGTCCAAAAAGGAAAATGACCTTATTGAAATAGGCATATGTATTTATCAAAATTGGCACATTTAGTTCTGAAATTTTAAAACTTGTCTAAAGAGAAAAATGACCTTATCAAAATAGCTCATCCAATTGTCAAAATAGGCATAAACATTTATCAAAAAAGGTATATGCATTTGTTAAAGTAAGGACATTAAGTTCTGAAATTTCAAAACTTTTCTAGGAAGGAAATGAACTTATCAAAATAGTTCATCCAGTTGTTAAAATAGACAAAAACACTTGTTAAAAAAGTTTCTTTTTTATTTAATGGCGGCAACAAAGTAGTTTCATATTTCAAATTAATCACAATGTAATCCCCAGGGACTTTTTTTTATAGGGGAATTTGATTTGAAACTTTTTTATGGTCCTTGGGACCTCACAGTGATTTTCCCAAAATAAAAAGTAAAACAAATTTCCTACTTATATTTAGATAAACAGAAATATATGTAGAGGAAATTAATAAAAATAAAATAATTTTACAGTAACAATAATAAGCATATAAAAATATGAAAGTTCCAGTACGTTGTTTTTATTCCTATAAAAAAAAGTAGGGTTAAGGTGCAAAAATATTTATGTGATTGTCCTCAAAGTGCACCCAACACCAAATATTTTTTTTTAGGTGCAACAGTGACTATGTGGTTATAAAATAGGTGCAAAAATACCCTTTGACCGTTAGTTTGACTTTTTGACCTTGAAAGTGATGACGTGTACGATGACATGGATGCTAGAATGACATTTTGGGAAAAAAAAAACTTGCTGACTGGTAAAGCTTTGCAATTAATATTACCCACATTTCACTATTTTAGTACCAACTTCGCTGAAATAGATTCAAATCTGAGTGCAGAGTGCTTAACTCACTCAGCAGAGCTGTTATCCTAAAAAACATACTGATTGTTTAATTTTTCCCAACCCTAGATTCCCAATATTATTAAATTAAAATCATTATAATACATATATTATATTACTAATTTTTATTAAATTATATGATTTATTAGAAAAATTTGATTTTCAGCAAGTTTTTTTTTTTCAGAATGTCACTCCAGCATCCATGTCATCGTACCCGTAATCACTTTCAGGATAAAAAAGTCAAACTAACGGTCAAATAGTCAAACTAACGGTCAAAGGGTATTTTTGCACCTATTTTGTAACCACATAGTCACTGTTGCACCTAAAAAAAGCATTTGATGTTGGGTGCACTTCGAGGACAATCATATATATATTTTTACACCTTAACCCAAAAAAGTAATATCAAAAGTTTTAATACTGTTAGTCCTTCATTGTAAATCACAGAATCTAGGATTTTGTTTTTAGATCGGTAGTGAAGCATACCTTACAAAGCTTTAATACTATTCGTCCTTCATTGTAAATCACATAATCTAGGGTTTTGTTTTCTAAAATGCAGTTGTAAATCCGTAGAGAACAGAGTACCTGTATAGCTCTCGTTGACGTAATATACTACTCTTTTTTCACCTAAAAAAAAAAGTATTTTGTTTTTACGGCAATTTTGGAAAGTATATTTGCCAGATGTTTCTCCATTTAAAAAATGGAAAGAAAAAAATGTTGGCCCCATGCCGTTTTCCATCCATTTTTCTTATATATTTTTTTCACTATCCAAATAGGGGGAAAAATTCTCATGTTTTCTGTTCTAATTTTCTCATGCTCTTGTCCACATCCAAACATAAGCTTCATTCACCGAAAATTCAATACAATTTATAAATAGGTTTTGTCTTTTCGACCATAAATAAATAAATAAATAGGTTTTGTCTTACAAATATATATTTGTTAATGATTTTGTCAATTAATAGAAGCCACAAAGGCACAAACCTTGAATAATTATAAAATGAAAGGGAACATCATTTTCAAACTAATGATTCACAAATAAGAGAAATACTTTCATATTATACGAATGTTACTTCATTTATATTATGATTAATTAAAATATAATAATTCATCTTGTTTTAATCCTACATGATAGATAAGTTATTTGAAAAAATTCAAATTTTTTTATTTTAGGAATGACATGATGGAATTGCATTTTTTGTTTTTTTTTTAAAATTAAAAAATTTATTTTTTAAAATCATAAAATTTAAATTTTTTTATATGACTTATCTAACATAAATGATTAAAATAAGATGAGTTGTTTATAGCTGAGGTGGCTCCCTGAAATATGCTAAACAAACAAAGCATTGTTGGCCAAAAGAAATCACAGACCATTTCAAAAGTAATAAATACTCTTAGTTTCCGAATATAAACTTAAAATTTAGTATATATGACTAAAATGTAAAAAGAGGAAAAGAGTTGCATGAAAAGTCATGACTTATAACAATGAAGAAAAATGAGCTTGAGGCATATCAATGTTCGCTCTCTCTCTCTCTCTCTCTCTCTCTCTCTCTCTCTCTCTCTCTCAATCCAAAGCCTAAACTTACCGTGTGAAGTAGAGTTGACGAACGTGCTCCCAGTCCCACGCACGACCCGACTCGTCGGTGAAGCCCAAAACATGCTTGCATATCTCGCCAGCTTCTCGATCCCACCGTTTCTCCGGCCAACTACCTGCTACATTGTCACCGGAACATCACTTTCTCCGTTTTACACCTTCCTCCCGCCTATGCATATGTTCTTTATGGCACTCTGAATTCCTCCATTTTTTAGCTTTTTTGTCGTTGCTTCCCTTTCGATCTCCATTTTCTTGAATCTCCCGCTTCTTCCGCCCTGTTCTGTCTCAATCTATCAGCCTTTTCTTTATAGATTTGTAGACAAATAAGCTGTTGTCTTCGTTGTCTCCATGCCGCTTTTCGCATCCCTCTACTTTTTACAGTCATCATTTGTATTTTGCTGTTTGGGATCCTGAAAAGAATTTTACTCGGGGGGCTTTCTTTAAGATTGGGGATTCGCTACACCTCTTATTCCTGTATGTGAGCTCTGATTCTGCTTGGATTGGTGGAATTTTGACCCTTTGGGTGTGTGCAATAGTGATTTCATAACTTTCGTGTCAATTGCTGGGAAACACTGGCGTTTTGAGGTTCTCATCACTCCTCCCAAAAAAAAACACTGAGCCGATGTACTTACCTGCAACTACTTCTTTCCACACTGGCGGATGAACAGATTTGGTTATTTATGCTCTGTGACTGCCATTTTTCAACTTTGAGCTTCCGGATTTTCTCGTCTGTGTTCCATTGTTTCTTTCTCTGCCCGCTTGTTTTGCTCCGTAGATTGGGCTCTGATTGAAATCGACTGTGCAAGGCATATTAATAAACTCCTATATTACTCGGTCCAGTTGCTTTCTGGGTAAGTGAACTAGCTTTGAACTGAGTTTAGTGTGTTGTTTTTTTGCGTCTCTGTTTTCGATCTTTTTCTTTCAGCCATATTTTATGTTGGTTTCTTTGCTTCAATTTGTCAGCCTATCTCTGATTTTCTCCCATAAGATAACCTAATACATTTTATGTACATACATGTACTGCTTTTAAGGATAAATCTTGGACCTCTCTGCAGCTTTTGAAATGAAGATCCAGGACAGTAAATTTCCCAATAATGATAAGCCTTTTCCAGGATGCTTGGGAAGAATGGTAGACCTCTTTGATTTGACTGCAGGTGTGACTGGAAATAGGCTGCTTACTGATAAGCCACATCGTGATGGTAATTTCATTTAAATTATTTCTCTTTTGACTCTATCATTTTTAACTTTTCGTTGCTGTGGGAAACTCTCGGATCGTTTTTCTTCCCCAAGTCTCGCTATTTTCTTCATCCCAAGTCTCGTTATTTTCTTCCGGACGATCTTGGTTTGTTTATCGTCATGGTGGTTTAAAATTATTTTATGGTATTCTTTTATTGCTGATTTTAGCATTGAGGTTTCGGGGATGGTGGTGAGTCAAATTGAAGATTGAAGAATAATACATAATATGGAAGGAAAAGTTCTTGAACTGAAAAGTTAATTCAGCATAGCTACATCTTTTATTTTCACTTGCCTTATGTTATTGATTAAAGCAGGCTAGTACTGACTAAAGTGACTATTATTGCTGTTTAAATATATTAGTTTGGTAATGGTCCTATATTACCATTCCTTTGGAGCTTAATGAATCGGGGTTATTACTGCCTTTTGGACAGAGTTGTCACTTTTTGATAATTAAGTTATATATAAATTTGCTATGACTCTCACTCGGTCCTTGATTTCCTGTCTGAAGCATTAAATCTCCAGGTTGTTTCTAACTGTTGTTTTGACTAACTGACACCTTGTCCCTTCTTTGCTGTTATGGTTTGTGTAATATTTATATAGGAGCGTGATTAACAAGGTGGAGCTATCTTTATATTGCCATTCGTGTGTTTTTCCCCTTTTATTTCTTCCTTCTATTCATACCCACTTCTCACTGTACTGTACCCGGTTGACTAGCAGCTTCTCCACTTTCAAGGAGTCAATCAGATGTTGCGAGGATTGCAAGGCCTCCTTTTGGTGATCAGCTGGAGGATAAAATGGTAATTCGGGATTATGTTATTAATATTAAAGATTGCTTGGTTTATAATTGCATATGGATTCTTCTTTTCTCCTTTGATTGGTTTTATGATACTCTGCACTTATTCTTGTTGCATTTTTATGGGTTTGCAGATTGTTTCTAATTTGAGGAGGTCGTCATCAAAGAACAAAATAAATGGAACACCTATCAAGATGCTAATAGACCAAGAAATGTCAAAAGTTGATTCCAAGCACAGCCCTCCGAATGTAGTTGCCAAATTAATGGGACTTGAATCACTCCCATGGGAGGAGCCTAATCTATCTGTGCAGAGAGGCCATAGAAAAGATTATTCTCAACATATATGTGGTCATTCAAGAATGCCATTGAAGCATTGGCAGCTGGAAGATAGATTAATGGACAAGGAAATGCTGAGTGAGGTTCATGAGAGCCCAGAAAAGATTGAATACAAGGATATTTATGAGTCATGGAGGCAATCTCAGAGGACAACAAATGTCAGAGATAAGACAACAGAGAAAGGAAGGTGGACTGAAGATGTTAATGAGAAAAAAATGGCTCTCATTCGTCAGAAATTTATGGAAGCAAAACGTCTGTCTACAGATGAGAGACTACGACAGTCAAAAGAATTTGAAGATGCCTTGGAAGTTTTAAGCTCTAATAAAGATTTGTTCCTCAGATTTTTGGATTCTCAAAATCTTTATGAACTACAATCAACTCCGCAACTGCAACCTTCCTCTAGGCGTATCACAGTGCTTAAACCTTCAAAGATGCTAGACGATGACAAATCTGCTGTGAAGGGAATGAAGAATGATAAACAGATAAAAAACCCAGCGAATGTTGGTCAAGCAGCAGTATGGAACATGAACCCTGGATATTCTTCACCCCCCCAGAAAGTTGATGATTGTCAAGTTCAACATACTAGAATTGTGGTATTGAAGCCTAGTTCTGGTAAGACCAATGAGTTTAAGGCTGTGGTTTCTCCAACTTGTCCATCACCTCGAAGTTTGCCAAGTGGAAATTTCCATCCTAAAGATGATGATGTACCAGAATCAAGGAAAATGGCAAAAGAGATCTCATGCCGGGGGCATGAAGATCTCTTAGGCCATCAAAGGGATGAAGCTTTGCATTCTTCTGTGTGTTCCAATGGCTACACAGGTGATGACAGTTCATTCAACCAATCAGAAAATGATTATGCTGCTGGAAATTTTAGTGAATTGGAAGTTATGTCACCGTCTTCAAGGCACTCATGGGATTATGTTAACCGCTATAATGGTCCTTATTCAGCATCATCCTTCAGCCATGCATCCTATTCTCCTGAGTCATCAGTTTGCAGAGAGGCAAAGAAACGACTTTCTGAGAGATGGGCCATGATAGCATCAAATAAGGGGCCTCAAGAACAAAGGCATTTGCGCAAGAGCTCTTCCTTGGGTGAGATGCTTGCTCTTTCAGATGCAAAAAAATCTGTTTCTCCAGAGGTTGAGAGTGGCAATAAAGAACAAAAACCAAGGGAATGCAGTAATAATACTAATGAAGAAATACAGGTGAATGATTCTCCTAAAAATCTTTCAAGGTCAAAATCTGGCCCTGCATCTTCTTCCACTGTCTATGAGTCTGGGCTTGGTGTTGAAATCTGTGACCATGAGGCTGGCAAAGTACATGACTCGAAGTATCTGACAAAGTCAAAAAGCATGAAATCATTTAAAGGGAGAGTTACGAGTTTGTTCTTTTCAAGGAATAAGAAAGCAACCAAGGAAAAATCTAGTCTATTGCAGTCTAAAAATGAACCTCAATCTACTATCACTGAAGCATCAGTATCTCTAGCAAGTTCTCCTGGAATTATTAGGGATAACACATCTCAAAGCATCAGCAATGGTGGATTTGGAGAGTGTCCTCTTCCTACTCAATATGAACTATCAGGCAAAACTTTATCTGATTCACTTTCCAAGGGACAAGGCGCAACATCATTAGAGGTAATCAGGGCTCTTGTGTGTGAGCTCATATTTCAACCTTCTATCATTGCTGTGCACAATCCAAATTTTCTTTTGTTTTCTGCCAGCTGCCTACTTTCCACTTCATTAAGGGAATTAATTCCTTGCAACTTGGGGTTTTTGTAAATTTTATGTCATGTGGTATGAAGAACATTAGGGCCAGTTGTTTATTAAGGTGAAGTAAAAAGTGATTTTGGTTAAGCTGAGTGAGAGAGTTGTTGGGAGACCCTTAGGCGAAACATGAGGTTTTGTTGTAAAAAATCTCTTTTCAGCTTATTTTGATAAGCTAATCCATATAGCTTATCAAAAGAAGCTAAAAACAAAATTTCGTACGCATCCCTCACCTTTAGTTCAAGGTTCTCCCAACAATTCCCTCTTGTTTAAGTTACCCAAAGTCTCTTTTTTCCCCCCTTAATCTTGAACAAGCTGGCCCTTAATGCATATGATTAAAAGCAATTTGTTTTACAAATTATTTGGAATTCCAATTGCATGTTATTGCAAGCTAGGAACGATGAGCTGAATCAGTATTAGAAATTATAAAATAAATTGACTGCAAGGATCTGAAATTTTTATTTGCTTTCACAGTGTGGATTGACTGAGTCACAACCCATGATTCCTGGGATATCAAGTGAAAATCAGGACCAGCCGAGTCCAATCTCAGTCTTAGAACCTCTGTTCAGAGATGATAATGCAGCTCAGGAGTCCTCGGACACAATAAAGGCCGGTCACATGGGTACTGATTTTGCCTCTTGTTAAGAGAAGCACTATTCTGGGGATTTCTCATTTTGACGTGCCTGTTTTAATTATGACCTGACTTAACTTTGTTGTATAGGAACAGGGGTGCCTCTGAATTCTATTTTAATTGACAAATCGCCACCTATAGAATCAATTGCTCGGACCCTGTCATGGGAAGATTCTTGTGCAGAGGTAGCTACTCGGTATCCTATGAAATCCTTGACAGTTTCCATGGACCCAAAGGTAGAGGAGCAAGACTGGCTTGTCTCTGTACAGAAATTACTATCAGCTGCCGGACTTGATAATCAAGTTCAGTCAGACTCGTTTCGCTCTAGATGGCATTCCCTTGAAAGTCCATTGGATCCATCCTTAAGGAACAAGTATGCCAACAATGAAAAGGAGCCTCTCCATGAGGCCAAAAGAAGGCAGAGGAGATCAAATCAGAAGCTTATATTTGACTCTGTCAATGCTGCACTAAAGGAGATTACTGGTTATGAATCAGAAATATACTTAATGGGCAGAATGTGCCCCAGGAGCCATGGCAGTGCCCCAGAGGGTACATCTCCTTTACTAGTGGACCTGATAGTGACCCAAATAAAGGAATTAATATCTAGTGAGGTGCATTGTGTTTGGGGAGATTGTGGGGACAGTAACAGCCTGGTGGTAGAGAGGTTTGTGAGGAAAGAGGTTGTGGGAAGAGGGTGGATTGAACTGTTGACTCTGGAGACGGCTAATCTAGGGAAGGAGATAGAAGGGAAGTTGCTTGAAGAGCTTGTGGAGGAGGCCGTGGTGGATTTGACTGGTGGAATCCTGTGAGGTTTCTCTATTTTGTCTTTTTTCTTCTTCTGTAACTATATGTGTAATTCAACCAAATTTGTTACACGCCACGAAATTGTTTGAAATAGGCCTTTATTTGATCAATGCAACTCTCTGTAACTTAATGGTTGTGGATGCCAATGTTGCCTTGTAATTTGTTTTGTGCTAAAAAAAATTCAGTGTTACAGTTGGGATAAGCATTGAAATAAACATCTCATTTCTTTTTTACTTGAATGGATTGAAACTGTCTTGGAATTTTTATGTCATGAGTCACTATCTTTTACTTTAGCCTGATAGAAGTTCAGCATTTTAAAAATTGCACCAATGGAGACAAAAAGATAAGTGGCTTCTGTAATCCATTAAACAGTGAATCATTCATTCACACTGATAGATAATGAGTGCAACACAAGAAAAGCAGCAAGTGTTAAAAAAAAAAACTCAAGCAAGGCTCGTCGTGATTGATCAATGATCCGTGCGTGGTATTGAAAAGCTAAGAATTTATTATAGTCACACTCGGTGTAGTCCAAATTAAGAAATGATAAGACCCTACCAAATAAATTGCCTAAAGGAGAAGACCAACACTTCAGAGTCTCTCTAACGTAATCCTGTCCCTCCCCTGCTTTGTGATGTTCCCATTCAAAACCAACTTGATTGAATAACACTCTTCTTCATAGGTCCCTCATTCATACCAAATACTTGAGTAAAATAAAACCCAATATTTGAATCATTTCATCAGAAACAAAAAGATAAGAAATTGGCGTATGGAAACTGAGATAATGATAATGATAGCACATTGATTCTGTTTGGCTGGACTTGAATTCTGGCACACCTTTTCTGGGGGATGGCTGATACTAATAGCTGTCTCGTTTTGCCTCTGATCTTTCTATAAAGTAATAATATTCAGATATCTTCTTTCCCTTTATTTTTTGTTTTTATTTTGTTACAATTTGACATAAAAATTCTCCTGCTACACATGGGAGTGTCTGGTGGTCCAACTCACGTAATTCTATATTCACTCCAATTAAAAAGTTGTACGCTATTATTGTGCTCCTGCCTCCTTACTCTGTTTTCTATTCCTGTCTCCTCACATGACATCTTTAATGACTTGTTTCCCTTTATATGAAAGGCCAATGTTAACGTTGGGCAAAATTACTATATTTAGTGTCTCTAGCATCCAAGCATAGGGTTATTTCCTATTTGTGATTGGTTTTTGATGAACAACAAAAAATAGGAACATCTAACGAAATTGGTCATAATTTAAATACTGGTGGGACATATATGCCGTTCGTAGAAAATAATAACATTAGTTTTAGAAAAAAATATTATTAAATATTGAATACAAGTTAGCCAGTTGGAAGAAGTTGACAAGTTTATTATTAAATTAAAAAAAGCCAAAACGTAAGGGAATTTCTCAAGTGGGTAAAAAGAAGAATATTCCTGAAAGCTGGTGATTGCACATTTTCACTCTGAAATTTCTTGCAAGAGGCCAAAAATGTAAGGTATCTGCAACTTAAAAATTGAAGCAGAACCCAAAAATCTCGTGACAATGCTATTGACTTTGATCTGCAAGATATAATGCGATTTTTGAAATCAACGTTGGTAATTAATTAAATTCAGTCCATCCTTGAGATCCTAAATTTGCTATGCTGAGCATGATACTTGACAGGGACTGCGATTTTTCTTTCCCTCTGTCAGTTCTCTATCAAAATGACAAGGAAATAAGCTTTTGCTGATCCCGCCCGCCTTTTACTTTTGTTATTTGTTATATAAAAATTGTAATTTTTAAATGTTTCCACTTTTTTTAAAAATATTCAGTTATATCAAATATATATATGTAAATCATAATAATTGATATTTTTAATTATTTAAAAACCAAATTTTTACAACTAAAATTTTTTAGCACTTAAAACTTTAAAATACTCAAGGATGTAGCAGCTAGCAGGCATTGGTTTTAGTAGGAGTGATCATTTAGCTAATGTAGCACATAGTATTAATGATAATTTCTTTTTTCTTTGATCAATCACCACTTTCCTTTCGGAGGTGGTAGGTGATGGAGAGTAATTAGGCTTGTCTTTCGTTAGTATCTTGGTTGTGTATTAGTTTCATATTAGATTAATGAAATTTAGTATTTCATTCAAAAAAAAAAAAGTTATCCCCGATTTTTATTTTTATTATTTTTTTGGCCAACTATTCCCGATTCAACTTATTGTCTTATCTTCGTTCAAAGATCTTCCATGCCCCCTAGTGCTTCACTTTTGGTAATACTAATCTATCCTTGACTATGGTCATGTAAGACCTTTCTAAGCTATCCAAAAACTTACATGAATTACTATTTATGTCATCAACTTTTTTTATACTTGGCAAAAGTTTGTTCATTGAAATAAATTCTATTTGAAATATTGTTGGGTACAAAATATTTTTTTTTTTTTTTGGTACAATTGGGTACAAAATATGATAATTTTGATCATTGCGGAATGTATTTGGGCCTAAATATGAAATGCTATAACTTAACTAACAACCTCTTTGAAGTGGATACTCATGTTTTGGGCCTCCACTAAATTGGGCTCCAAATCCCCCTTATATTGTGTGTTTTTTTTTTTGGAGAAATATTGTACACTTAAGTCACGTGCTTTATATATTATATGAGAGATGAATTCCGCTACTCCTAAATTATAGACTTTTTTTTTTTTTTTGTTCAAACTAAATTATAGACTTAATATAAGCATTTTATGTTAATGATTAGAAACCTATGTCTAATGGGCTCGAGTATGGCTAATACTGGGCCGAAAGACGTGCCTATAGAAGCCCAGGTACACCTTGATGTCAAGCCCCCAACAGGCCAGATGGATCAAAACGACAAGGTTGAGGATGTGATGCTAGAAGGCCCAATACCATCGGATGACGTGACCCATCATTCACAGATCCTAGAGGATATTGTCTAGGTGGAGGACATTAATTTGACACCATCCCCAGCTACGGTTTCCCATGAATTTCTTGATATGGAATTCACGTGGCACAGGCTCAAAGTCATTTCCGAGCCTTATATAAGGCCCTATTTGGTATGATAGAATTAGGGGTGATGGAAATGGAATTGAGAATCAATTCTATCATAATGCTTGTTTGATATGATGGAATTGGAAAATTTTCCAATTCCACGTGGAAACCAAATAGGCTCAATTCCACCAAATCAATTCCATCAAAATACCTCAGATTTACAATTCCATGTGATCATTTCCATCTATTACCCTCTACTACCTTCAAAAAAAAATTGAAGGACATTTTGGTATTTTTATACAAAAATTAGATCTCATTTCCATGACATACCAAACATACTTTTAGTCCCAATTTCCATTTCCATATCCATATCCATATCCATTTCCATCAAAATCAATTCCAGCGTACCAAATGGGCCCTAAGAGATCAAAACGCATTACCAACTGGATTTTGTTGCTTTGCTAGAAACGCGCTCTTCAATCGAAAATATGGAAAAAAAGATTGGTAGATTGGGATTTCAAAATAATGCATATATACCTAGCGAAGGTTACAGTGGAGGTATATGGTATCTTTGGAATAACTTGTTTCACCAGGTGCAGGTGGTTACTCGACACCGGTAATTTATCCATCTTGCTATCACAAACTCTAGAAGAGAAACTTGGTTTTTGTCAGTAGTCTATGCAAGTCCTAATATAATGATTCGACGCAACCTGTGGACTGAACTGAACTCTTTAGCTTGCTCTTTGAAGGGGCCTTGGATCTTGGGAGGTGATTTTACTGCTAGACTCTTAAACTCATAACGCAAGTCATGCGCTATGAATCAAACTAAGGTAGACCAAAACTTTTGCAACTGGTTTGATGAAAATAATGTTCGTGACTTGGGCTTTGTGGGTCTTGCATTTACATGGTAGAGAGGTCAAGCGGAGGCAAGATTAGATCGTCTACTTGCTAATGAGGAATGGTTGGATTACTTCCCTAATGTGCGGGTTTCCCATCTCCCCTTCTACAAGTTTGACCATCTTCTTCTTCTACTTTGTCTAAACCTAGATACGAATTCTTATCGCCCTCAACGCTTCTTTCAGTTTGTTGCCCCTTGGGTGCTACATGAACAGTTTCCGTCATTTGTTAAAGAGACGTGGGACAAGATGTTAAACTGGAATGACAATGTAGGTAAGTTCTCTATTGCTTGTATGAGATGGAATAAGCTTGTCTTTGGAAATATTGACAGGAAAAAAGAGCAGCTTATGCGCCGTCTAGATGGGGTAACAAAGGCGCTGAGTAGACGAAGCAACCAAGACTACTACAACAATCTGCAATTGGATTTGTGGAAACAACTAAAAAATGTGCTTATCCAAGACTCATTACTTTGGGCACAAAAAGCAAGGATGGAATGGTATCTATATGGTGACAGGAATACTAAAATTTTCCATGCACACTCGAATGGCAGGAAGAAGTCCAACAGGATTGACGCCATTCAACTTGAGGACGGTGCTTAGTGCTATGACTTAGAGGTAATTCAAAGGAACACCACTACTTATTTTCAGAATTTATTCAATGAGGATGTGTTTGAAGTTTGAACGAGAAGAGCTTCATTGTTCTATTACATTCCATCCTATTAAAGACCATCTTATGAGGTTATGTGCTCGTGACATCACCGATAAGGAAATCAAGGATGCTATGTTTGGAATGGGGCAGCTTAAATCTCCAGGACCTGACAGCTTAAATGCTATTGTCTATCAACACCAATGAGATACGATAGGCCCTTCTTTCATAAAACAAGTAAAGCATGTTTTCCAAAATCCCCAAGTGATCCAGGATATTAATGGGACTCTTATTGTGCTTATCCCTAAAAGAGATCCACCAAAGACACTTAGGGACTTGAGGCCTATTAATCTATGTAATGCTATTTACAAAACCATTACCAAAATTATTACTAACAAGTTATGGTCATGTATGGCCCAAATCATCTCTTCGAATCAATGCAGTTTTGTGCCGGGAAGACATAGTTCTAATAATATTATTGTAGCTCAAGAGGTTATTCATTCCATGAAAGCAATGATGGCCAAGAAGAGCTTTATGGCCTTTAAAATTGATATTGAGAAAGCTTGTTATAAAGTCAATTGGCATTTTCTTTTATAGTGTCTCAATGAATTGAAGCTCCCACAGTTCATGATTAACATCAAAAAATCTTCTCTTAATACTTCTAAGTTTCAACTACTATGGAATGGCTTTAAAGCGGATATTTTTCATGCAACTAGAGGCATACGGCAAGGGGACCCTATCTCCCTTTACTTGTTCGTTATTTGTATGGAAAAACTAACTCATGTAATTCAAAATAGAGTGGAATGACGTGAGTGGCTTCCCATTCGCCTTACTAAGAATAGCCCCCCAATCACTCACTTATTCTTTGTTGATGATGTCATTCTCTTCTCGGAAGCGTCTGCTACACAGGCATACATGATCAAGGATTACCTAGATACTTTCTACAAAGCATCTAGCCTCAAGGTTAGCCCTTCAAAGACACATGTGTTTTTCTCCCCTAACATGAACCATAACAGGTGCTCTGAGCTAATTTCTATCTTGGGGTTCACTTCAACAATGGATTTGGGAAAATATCTCGGAGTACACTTACAGCATCAACAAATTACCAATGAGTCTTTCCAAGCTACAGTTGACAAGGTCAAAGATAGACTTTCTAAATGGAAGAGCAACTGCATTTTACTGGCTGGAAGGACTACGTTGATATCTTCTATCTCGTCGACCATCCCAAATTATGTGATGCAAACGTCCTTAATGACTCCCACTAATCACGATTTACTGGATAGGAATAACAGCAATTTTGCTGTGGAGAAACATAAATGAGAACCATAAGATGCCGCTGGTAGCATGGGATTCAATTTGCATGCCTAAAAAACACGGAGGTTTGGATTTGAGCCATGCTAAACTATAGAACCGCACACTTCTCATAAAGCTTGGGTGGAAAGTGGTAAAGAATAGAGATGCACTTTAGGGTCAAGTTGTGAGAGATAAGTATCGCTGTGGAAATGATCGACTTTCAAGGATTGATGTTAAGCGAGCAAGTTCTAACATGTGGAAGGGCATAGAGACAATGTGTGATAAAGTTAACACAGGTATTGAGTTGATAGGAAATGACTCAGCGGCACGATGGAAATGGGACAAGTCAAGTTGCTTTTTAGTCAAGACAGCTTATGAGCATCTTGTCAATATGGAGTCGACACTCGACATCCCTTTACCCATGGGATAAGCTGTGGAAGCTCAAAGTGCCCCAACGATGTAGAACCTTTGCGTGGCTTGCTGCAAGACAACGCCTACTTACCAATGAAAATCGAAACAAACATGGTTTGAGTTTGACTGTTGCATGTCCAATATGCAACGCTGAGAAGGAGGATTTAACTCATGTTCTCCAAGATTGCAGAAACACTAAAAGGCTTTGGAAGGAAGTAGTTCATCCCTCCAAGTGGCGTCAATTCTGTTCCATGAATTTTATTGAGTAGTTTTGGTGGAATGTAAGATTGAAAAATGGCGACGCTGGGGACTGGGGGGCTTGTTTCATTGTGTTACTTCGGTGGCTTTGGCGGTGGCGGAATATGTTCATCTTTGAAAAGAAAGTTGTACCAAATGAGACAATCCCAGCCAACACTAAAAGAATTTTAGAATACATGGCAACTGTAAGAGCCCGACTTGCTGGGGTTAATCTGCAAGGGATTCGACAAGCACAACCTTCCCATTGCTGCAAACCACCTGATGAGTAGGGGTGTTCGGGATCGGGAAATGTCATTCCCGATCCCGATCCTGAGAAGGGTTCGGGAATGATTTTCATTCCCGATCCCGATCCCGAAAATTTCTCGATCCCGAAAATCGGGAAATTTTGGGATCGGGAAATTCCCGATCCCGAATTTTCTTTTTTTTAAAAAAAAAATCTCTATATTAAATTTTTTGTTGTGTTTCCTTTAGTCTAGTATAAATATATAATTTGTTTAATATTATATTGTATCAAATAAGTCTAATATAAATATATAATTAATCCAATACATGCTTAAAGTTGTCGATTCAGCTACAAAAAGAATAAAAACAAGAACAAAAAATTACAACTATTTAATAAATAATAAATTAAATTAACTAAATAAACTAAAAGAATAGATATTATCTTAAGGGTGTTAGGGATTTTCACATTTTATTTTACATTTAGTCTTATTTTCTTAAATATTTTTAAAAAATATATATGTGTATAGATATATTTTCGGGATCGGGACTTCCCGATCCCGAAATCACATTCCCGATCCCGAAATTTTCGGGACGGGAAAATCCCGTCCCAATTTGCTCGGGATCGGGACAGGAAATTGATAAACACCCCTACTGATGAGGGATGGGTCAAGTGCAACGTAGATGGTACCTACTCTCACATGGGGGCAGCTATTGCATGTGGTGGGTTAATCCATGACAGGAATGGTGTTCTGAAAAAAGGATTCATTTGCCATCTCGACCATGGCAATGCTCTCTCTGCGGAATTATGGGGTTGCCTGCATGGACTCAAGTCTGCATGGGATTGGGTTTTCAAAAAAAAAATTATTCTAGAAACAGACTCCACTAAAGCCATGGAAATATGTACGAGGGGAGTGAATGAGGATCACGAAGACTACAAGATTGTCCAGGAGATTCAAGCCCTCATGGGTAGAGAATCAGAAGTACGTACTCAACACATCCACAGTGAGTGTAATGCTGCTGCGGATATTTTGGCAAATGAGGGATTAAATGCTTTTCAGGGATTTTATGCCTTTTCCTCTCCGCCACATGGTCTGGATAGATTCCTAGTCTCAGACATGCAAAGGGGTTCGGCCAATGCCAGGGCTTAAGATCTGATTTCATATTATGTTATCAAAAAAAAGAAAGAAACCTATGTCTAAGTATCAACGGAGTATTTACTTTTTTATTTAATTTTTGGATGGAACTCAAACTCAAGTTCCTATTTTAGGTGTGAGGCCTTCGGCTTGAGGAGCTTTAACAATCCCATCTTTCATTTCTATGATTATGTAAATTCTCTTTTCCTACTTTCCTCATATATATATATGGCTATCTAACTTAATTATATTCAAATATTATTAGGCCCAATTATAAATAACTCTCTCAAAGATGTTTCCTTCAAAATCCCTTCCACCAGGATCAAAGCTAGTTGATTTTACCTACTTAAAAAAAAAAAAAAAAAAACTACACATACAATTCTACCAAAAGAAACCATGCATACTAATTGAGTTTGATAAATTATACAGAGCATGAAAAGTGCGAGCATGGCTAGATCCCACCCTCTCGCTAGTGAGGTTTATATCGATGAAAATTATTGTCCGAGTGATATGTAAGCAATACGTTTCAGGTCACGACTTAAGCATCACTCATGTTACAATATATGCTGAGTTCATTACATGATAGCAACTCAATACATAATACATTAATATAAAAATATCAATATCAACACATATAATCAATCATATAATAATAAGACCTATAATAAGCCTTACTGTTAACAAACAAGCACGATACAACTTATTCTTTAAACTTACACATAACGCACACAAAAGTGTATAAAAAACCAGTGTGTACACTAATAAATCTCAATATTTACACCCATGCAATGTGCAAAATAACTAGTATATATATTAAAAAAAATCTATATCAGGATGCAATACTCACAAACAATAAACTGTGCAGCTCATTCTAGATTTTCATGTAGTATACACGTCCAACTACCATCTATAACATTAACTTCAATCACCCTTTTCCTTTTTTGTCACAAACTGGAAACATTTTACCATTTTAAGAGACAATACAAGCTGAGTTGCTGGAGTCAAGAAGACCAAATGCCATATATCATACCCGAAAAGAAGGGGGGGGGGGGGGGGGGGAACAGAAAATCAGAGGAAACAGAGGAAAGGAAAACGAAATACAAGAGATAAACATATTATACCACCTATACACTCTGATGTCAATATAGAACAACTGCTTGTTGACCTGTAGCCTTCATTGCCTGGACTTCTGGTTTGCTGGAGTGTTCTGAATTGGTAAGTTGTACTTCTCACCCGAGTTCAATTTATACTGCAAATATCAAATGATGATGCCCAAATTACCAAAGTGAAAGCGCACTAATATAACCGAAGCAATCACAAAGTTCATCAGAAACTTAGTTCTTCATCGATGATTGACAAACATGGAAATAACAAGTTTTACCATTTTTGATTATAGAATGTTTTATCTTAAGACCCAAAACTTGAAATGCAGACCTACTTGGATCTTACATGAATTGCCTTACCATGTTTACTACACAGTTGAATATAAAAAGGACGATCTCAGTAACCTATACAAAACATTCTCATGCCCAATTTGTTCTAACCATGAAAATTGGAGGTAAGAAACCTAAGTTTAAAGCAAGGATAATAAGCAGCACTGAAAAATAATTTTCCTATGACTGAAAAATGTTTACAATGACTGAATCCCTTACACTGACATATTGGAGGATTCTCAAGAGATTTGCATTCAAACAAAATGATGAAATTTTGCATGAATGCCAAATCTAAAACCTGATTCGATTATGAACAACAAAAAGATTACTTAGCATACAATTCAAATCTTTCATTGCTGAGATACTCTTCGTGCTTATGTTGTTAACTTTATAAAAGCATAAATTCTGTAAAAGGTTATCAAACAAACTACTGTTCGGACTTCAGACATTCATACCTTATCTCTCATCCGTGAGCTCCAGTCAGAAAGACTTCCTCTGATATCACTCTTGGCTAACCCCGATGATTGGCCAGACTGATGCTTTAGTAGGGGGTCCCAACTTCTACCTCTTTTATCATATTCATCTTCGTCATCAAAATCTGTACTTCTAGTTGAAACTGTGGCTCGCAAATTTAGTGACAACAGGAGAGAAAATGCCTGAGGTTGACACCAAGGAAAGCAGCCCATAAGGATAAGAGAGGAATGGGATATCTATCCAGAAACTAATACATGCATGCTGAGATGTTGATATAGGCTTCTTTATTTTGTTAATAACAACGGCCAATAGAAACAAAGTCCCAATATTGTTCTTCTAAAATATACAATACAGACATAATATAAGATGTCTGGCAATGCATTATGCAGGGAAAATTCTACATTGTCCTTCATATTGTTAATTCCATTGCCATGATTATAATAGCAGCATCCTGAAATTTCTGACCATCTGACACAAAAATTTCACAATATCTTTGTAAAATGTCGCAACAAAGACATACAAGATGTGATTAGAACTACCCCTGGGTCCCAGAGGTAACATTAATTAGCAAAGCCCCACTTCACGCAATGAGGGATAGGATATGCTGCATGTCATCAGGAAAAGACCAAGGACAATAACATATCCAATTATTGTAGAGAGGTCAAGAAAAATTTCCCTGATGCCAATGCCTTAAGGCAGAATATACCTGAACTACAATCACACTAATGCCAACCCATTTGCACATATCTAGATTATCTTCAATGAAAGATTTGAGACTCTGAAGTTCACCAGTTGGATCAAATGGAAGATCCTGTAAATGAAAAAGTTGACACATTCTCAATTTTTGAAAGAACACAGATGTAAGCAAATGCAATTACATCCATGTGAGGAAGAGGAAAGGACAGAGAGAATGAACCTTTTCCCAGTGATGATCAACAGCTATGAATGTCACCAAAGCTGACTCTAGTAGAACGAATACTGTGATGAGTATATTATACTGGCATTTCAATAGGTCAAGGAATAAAAAGGGGATGCATAAATATGAGAAAATGATAACTGAAATTTATATTATTAGAAGGAAAGAAAGAATCGCTGACGTCTAAAAGTAAAGAGCTAACCCCGAGGTTGCACCAAAAAGTCATATTTAAGAACAAAAGGTGCTAAAATTCTCAGAAACACTGAGATGGGAAAATAGAAATATTCACTTTTTTTTATTACAGAGATATTCACTTTAAGCAGGATACAAAGCACAGGCAGCAACCATTAAATGCTTCGGCTGCAATGCAACCCACTAAAGAGATGCAGAACATTAATATGCCCACTCCCATGAAAGAATATATGAACCTGCAGACAAAGGAGAAACGTGGGTGAATGTACAAAATAGACATACCGAAGTAGATTAGTAATCGCCTGGTGTGTTTATTTTATCATTCAAACTTTGCTATTTTCAGTATTTACACCATAATAAATTTAAACTAGTGAATTTACTTGCAGGTTCTTCAATCTTCTTGCATACGTCACTCATGATCAGTCCTCACCATCCATACCTCACATTTTTCACCTTTACCATATGCATTTTGTCATTCCGTTTGCAATAACAATATAACCGGTAAGACAAAATTTTAGTATAGCTCTCCTCTAATTTTATATCCTAAATCACGGAAGAAAAGCCAGCAAACATCATTTCCACAGAACGTAATCCTAGTACAAATGTAATTTAAAACATTAACAGGATTTAACTCGCTCAACCTCATCACAAAACAAACATAGAACCACTACACCAATTGCACACTATAAGATACCAATTAATGCCCGAAAATTAAATGAGAAGAAAAACGGAACGCGGAGTTATTTCTCCATTAAAGCAAAAAATATCACCAGAAGTTTTTTTAAAAAAAATATATAGTACCAAGGAGCGGGAAGCTTGAAAGAACTGGAATCGAAGTCAGGTACGTCATCGAAACTGGAAACCGCGTGGAGAACGAGATTTAAAGGGTTGATCTGAGCAGAAACCAAAAGCGGCTGAGAATTCACGGGAAAGGATAGAGAAAAGGACGGGGAAGGAGCTGGGGAAGGAGGTAAGGGAATGCGATGGCTCCATTTATCGATGAACCATGCGGAATAGAGAATAATTGAAATTCCAATGAAGCATTGAAGAAAATTAAGGAATTTGATACAGAAAGACAGGCAAATCTGGCAACAATTCGGACGCATGTTTGGGAACGAGAGCGAAAACCCTCAAGTTCGTAAAGAAATGGATCAGTTGATTGAGATCCACAAATAATAATTTAAATTTCCAGGGATTGGAAAAAGGAACCAAAACATTTCAGTCCCCGCTTTTTTTTTTTTTTTTTTTGCCCCAACAAGGATATCATTAATCATTAATAAATAAGTATTTCCTCCGTTTTTAATTATAAAATAAAATTGATTTTTTTAGAGAAATTAAGTAAGTCAATTAAATTACTTTAGAGTATTTATATTTTTATTTTTTTCTCCAAACTAATTAATTTGACTAATAAACTAATATATAATCTAAAGATACTAAAAATATAAACACTCTAAAGTAATTTAATTGGCTTCCTTAATTTCTCTAAAAAATTCAACTCAGTCTTATAATTAGGATTGGAGGGAATATCAAGTTATAATATTATTTAATATAAGAGTTAATAATGCTAAAGGGTCTGAACACTTAATTTATTAGGCATGACCCTTTTAATGAAGCTTTGACAATATCGTCAGCTACTAAATTTACTTCCAGAAAAACCCATGCAAAGAAATTGTTTCAACTAGTACTCCCCGCAGCAAAGATGTTAGTCCCCGCATCTTCATATGGTAATTTTAGGCTTCGATAGTTTTTAAATTTCAACCCGATAATTGTGCTATAATCATTTGGCTCAAATATTTGCTAATCTGAAAAGAAAAGGGATGAAAATTTGAAACTCAGACACACCAGGCGGGGAGTAATGGCTTTAACCGATAAACAGTGGACTGTAAACTTTGAAAGAACAGGACCAAATTACAAACCGATTGAAAATAGGGATATGAATATTTTATTGGAAACTTATTTATTAAATGAGACATGAAAGTATTTAAGAGAAGATCTTTTACACATGAGGAAAGATTGTTCAAATACAAAGGAAAGTCACATGAGGAAAATTTATTGAATACAAGGAAGATTGTTTACACCTAGAGATTCCATTTGACAAATAAATTTCTAATGATATATTTATGGACAATTTTCCCTTAAAAAGGGAATATAAGAACCAAAAAATTAATTTTTGTTCTTTAAATTTTAAAACTTGTAACAAATACTCTTGTTTAGGTTAAAAAAGAAAAACCATTAGGTATTACCCAAATGCCTCAATCACCTCATGCTTTTGGGAGGAACAAAAATACTCATGAATATTTAAAATATAAACAAAAATGTTAGGACAGTTAAATATAACCAAACACCATTACATTTTAGTCATTGAGTTTTGTAAGGTGCATTACATATATATGTTTAAATAGTACTTCCTCCAACCTTTTTTATGAGGAATAACTATTAAAATTATACAATTCAAAATAATGTATTAGTTAAAAATAGTAAATGCATAACTTATGTAACACTCTTTCCAATTATACCTTTATTTAGAAAGAGTATACATAAGAGACGGTGAGTAAAAATTTATTATAGAGATAATAAGTAACAAATAGTTAATGAGGATGCAGTTGGAAAGACCAATTTAAAATCTATGATAGAAATCATTTATTCCTTATATTAAACCACCCCAATAAAAGAGAATGTTTTGTATAAAAAGGACGGAAAATCCCAAAGAGAACCCCACAATCTGTTTCAAATCAAAATATTGTTGTTCCCCAAAATGTTTCATTGGCGTAATTAGTATCTTAAGCTTTTAATTGAAGCAATATGCCACTTTTCTTTCTTTCTTTTTTTTAAGCACATGTATCATTCTATTGGAGGTAATCATGTTCGAGGCACTATCGGACACTAAATGTGAACACCTTTTCTTCGAGAATTCAAACCTTGGTTTACCATATTATGATTGACTAGCCCCTTCCGTTAGACCCAACCCCATCGGTGGTAATGTCACTTTTCCTTTTGGGTTAAAGTGCAAATCTGCGTCGGAAGTTATCGCGAAAGAGTAATGTTACCCTGGAAGTTTTTTTAGGTTTAATATTGCCCCGGAAGTGATAAAATGGAGCAATGTTTCCTTTTTCGTTAAAAAGTTAACGGTCAACGTCAATTTTTAAACGGTCAATGTTAGTTTTCTGAATAGTATAGAGCAACATTGCTACGTTTTGAAACTTTCAAGTGACATTGGACCTAAAAAAATTTTTTAGGGCAATATTGCCCCTCAGCGAAAACTTCCGGGACAAATATGCACCTTAACCCTTTCTTTCTTTGTTTCTTTCTTTCTTTTGGTTAGGCACATATATCCTCTTATTGGAAGTAATCATGTTTAAGGCATTGTCAAGTACTAAATGTGGGCACCTCTTCCAACAGGGATTCAAATATTCATTCGCAAAGTTGTGAAGGACTAGCCTCTTCTGCCAAAACTAACCCCTGTTGGTAATGTCAGTTTTCTTTCTTCCTTTTTTTAGTAGGGCTAAGGTATCCACTACCAATAGCAGTAACTAATCCCCTCACACCGGAGACTTCCTAAAGGGGCATTAGTGCTAGCCATGAAGCCCTCTCCATACACACCATCTGGGATCAAATCACTAACTAGATATTCAAATAACCCAGTTAAGTACCAATTGTGCTAGACCTCATGCTTAATGTCACTTTTCTTTGATAGTACATGTTAATGATGTTGGAAAAAATGAGTGAGTGTGTCATAAGGAACGAATCCCAGTTTGTCTGGGATTGTGAGGGTCCAAGTAATAAGTATTTTTGGGCTAAGAGGATGAATGAACTCGCATGACAATGAGCCACATGAAAATCCAACAATTTCCCTTGCGCGCGAGGTAAAAGCAGATTGGGCACCTTTTATTGAGGTTTATTAAAATTCAAACGTTAGTATATAATAAAAGATTTTACTAGAGTATGCCATTATTTTAGTCTTATTGTTGAGAATGGAACGCTGGAGTAATTTAAACCAGAAACAGTTTTTAATAAATAAATTCTTGATGTTGTTGAATACATTTGATGGCTTTTAACTTGCCATATTCCTAACATCCATACCTTTGAACACATTTGATGGCTCTTAACTTGCAATATTCCTAACGTTTGATTTGAATCCATTTAATCACTCTTTATGCCTCTCAACATTCAAATTTTTTATGGCTTTAACTGGCATTTTATAGTCTTTTAATTGGATGCCCAAACGTTCATGTACTTGAGGCCTATAAAAGGATGTATCTGCCAGAGGGTCAAGTTTATTGCACTTAAGCTTTCAAGTGCTTCTTTCCTTCTC
The DNA here is from genome assembly GCA_963855925.1 of Inga laurina. Classification (NCBI taxonomy): domain Eukaryota; kingdom Viridiplantae; phylum Streptophyta; class Magnoliopsida; order Fabales; family Fabaceae; genus Inga; species Inga laurina. The sequence continues at coordinate 14,788,319 of OY979703.1, read as the reverse complement.
TGATTTTTGCCTGATGAGTTCTATTATATTTCGTTGTTCTGTTCACCCTGTTCTTGCAGAAAGGATCCATTTTATCCTGGGGAGTGTCACTTCCTCTTAGCTGGTGGTTACGGAATAGCTCTTAAGGACAACATCCTTTGACGTGACTTAGATTATTCATTTTCTTTGTAGGTGTTGTTACCAATAGAATCTGCATAGCACTAGATATAGTTGGAAGATTCACTAGGTTGTATGTGAATTTAGGTGCTGATGCCAACAATTTTAAGAGCTATTTCCTGCTAATCTTTTAAGTGCATGTGATGATGTGCTATATTATAATTCATGAGTTGCATAGACATCATTGAGATAGATTATTGGCTTTTTGGAAAATGAACATTTTGAGGAGCTAGAGAGAGAAGGTATATGCCTTTGTTGACCCCTTTTCATTGTTGTTGCTGACTCTTGTTTATAGAAGTTATTGAGGAATTTATTGAGCAATATGGCTTCCAAGTTCCTACATATGTGGGTGCTTGAAAGGAGAGAAAAGGACACATGGGCAACATGTGGATGTTGGACCGTGATGGGTGTGAACACAAAGGAAAGATATTGGTCTGATGAAAATGGAGAAAGAAGTGAGGTGTGGGCCAGTCTTGCTACATCTGGTGAAAGCATGCTAATTTAGATGAGCCTATGCTCAAGGCAAGCCATAATCATTATTGTCATGGATAAGTGCCTAATCTCCTCCAACTGGACTCATTTGGTTGTTCAAATTTTACCATTGAGAATTTTTAAACCATCTTTGAGAGATTGACAACCAATCAACTTACAGGTGTGTATCTATCTTAACATTTTAATGTTATCAGGTCCTTACCATGATTAGTATTATCATGGATATTGTGGAGTCTCTTAGTAGAGGATAACTGAATGAATATTGTGATTGTTGTGGTCTAGAATTATCTTTGGGAAAATGACGCACATGTCCCAAAGACCAGAGATAATTACAGTGAAATCCCAAACATCCGAAATAACAACTCGTTAAGTTGTTTTTACAACATGTTCAGTTATTTTTTCCTGTTGTGAAACTTCGCTATAATTATCTTCGGTCCTTGGGACCTGCGCTTCATTTTCCCATCATCTTTACCCCATATATGAGATTTTAAATATTAAATATATTAGTTTGTCATTACTGTAGCAAAAAATAAATAAAAATAAAAAATAAAACAATTTGCTTAGAATATCAATTTACACAAAAACATGGTTTTACAGTAATATTAAAAGCATGGTTCATGGTTGAAACCAATATTATCTCTAGCTGGAGAAATACTTGTATACTTCAGGAGTGTCACCTCATCTATACTCTGATTAAATAAAATATGACAACTCATCTTATTTTAATCCTACATGGCAGATGAGTCATTTAGATAAATTCAAATTTTATGATTTTTAAAAAAAAAACAACTACTAATGGGAGGAAATTACGTCTTTTGTTTTTATATATTATGCGTTTATGTTTTTCAAAATTATAAAATTTAAATTTCTCCAGATGACTCATCTACCATGTGAAATTAACATAAGATGAGTTGTTAATATTTTAATTAGTTAGAGTACAGATGAGGTGACGCTCTAGGAGTATGTAAGTATTTCTCCTCTAGCTGTGTGTGCTCCTCATTGGTTTCTATTGTTATGACTTGTGCCTTCGTTTTGCCACAACATAAATGCCATGTGTTTGAGTCTTTATGGGTGTTAGTAATATATGAATGGAGGAACTGTAGGAAAACAAGTGGTGTGAGACGGTTCTATAGAAGCAATAATGTTTGGGACGGGTAACTGATTATTAAATTTCAGTTAGTAATGAGTATGTTATAAAGCCTTGATTAATGATATTGGGGGTTACCTATATTATGTGTATGCGTTAATTTAACTTGGCAAAAGAGAAAAATTATGGGGCTATAATACGTTTTTATGGAGATTTTTGTGGCTAAGGTATAACAGCCAGTTATGCATATCATGATGATATGTATTATGATTAAAAATGTGGTGGCACCTTGACTCTTGCCATGCTTTAATATGGGCACGTTGGACAATAATGTTTCAGTTACATGCTACTAAAGTGATTACATGAGGAGTTTTATTTGATTATTTTACTGTGGAATCATAAGGAGTTCATTAGTATTGAATTATTGGAAACAATAATTATCACGTTGCATAATTAATAAGCATCAGTGCATTACCGTGAAAATGTTTTCCTCACTGTGACAACTCACATATTATTGAGATATTGGCTTTGGTGAATCTAATTCTAGCAGGGAACACATTGAATGTTGGATGTGAGGTAGAATAAACGTGCCCAGAATTTGGCCTTGAGAAATTGGCTAGTAGGATGCTTACGCCTTCCACTCCTATTGCCCATTGAGGAATTTATATCTGCCGAAGGTTTTTCAATTAATTGATAAATTTGATTTTATTACTACTTTAATATGCGTAACAAGCGGTAAATTCCTCCTATGCACCAATGATGCCCATAAATATATGTTACCCAAGTGGATATGTCTCTTGGTGACTTGGTTTGTGAGTTTTACACCATGTGATTGGGTTTATGGGATTTGAATATTTGCTTTTGTTATGAATATTTGAATTTTGAAACATTCTAATTTAATTAGAATGGAAGGGGATTATATGTGTGAGATTCTAATTTAATTAGAACTATTATTGGTAAGATGTGTAAACCATTGTTAATTGGTTGAATTGGTTGACGTGGAGGTGTAAATGGACTTTTTTACTCACATAAATAAACTCATTTTTTGAAGATTGTTTATTATATGGGCACACCATTTTCTATACAATGCATGCATGTGTGGTGCTTGACAGTTTGGGGATACAAACTTTGGATATTAGAGTGACAAATTTGAGGAATATTCTAATTTAATTAGAATGAAAGGCGATATGTGGTGAGATTCTAATTGAATTAGAATTTTTATTGTAAAGATGTGAAATATTTTTGAGATATTTGAAAGTGTGGGAGTACCTAACATATGAAGGTACCTTGTTACTAGTTTCATAATTTGATAAATGTCAAGTTGTAATAAGCAGAGCCTTTATAATTTGCTGTTGAGAGCAAATTTTATAAATTATCAAATGTTTTGCTTGAGACAAGTATTATATGGCATGAAAATTTAAACATTCATCTATAGTAGATAAATGTGAGATTTTCATAATTTGAGATTATATAATTATCCTAGTTTAAGAATATATGTGTGAATTATGATTCTAATACGATTTGAAGTGATTTTGCAACTCAATCTGGATATGCACAAATTTTTTTGAAAATTTGTTTCATTAACTGATAGACATTAATCTCTATGATATAGCTTATACTATATGGAGATTGGGCATGTGTGTGTGTGTGTGTGGGAAAAAAATATTTGAGGGGTACCATAAATATTGATATCATGTATAGTGGACTCCCGTTGTATTGAAATACACGGATGTTAAACTGGATTTTAGTTATGTATGAGAAAATCCACTAGTAGTCAAAACAAATTATTATGTGAGTCAGAGTATGTTACTCTGGAATTGGTTAAAATCGGAGGCTAATTTATTGAAAACCTTTTAGCCAGAATTTTGGATGTAAAACCAACATTTTATGTCGACGAATTGTGATTGGTCAATAGCAGTAGCCATTGTAGAAAGAACAATGGTGTAAGTGAAACTCGTTTGAGATATTATGTGAATAAGCTAGCTTAAACATTATGAAGTTATCTCAGTCAATTTTGTGAGGTCAAAAAGTTGACATGTGGATCTGTTAACAAACCTTGGGAAGAATTAAATTAGTCGAGGGGAATGAGACTAAAGTTAATACGAAATTAACAACGATGACAACCCAACCTTTGTGATTGGTGATCCCATTAAGGATGTTCAATGGGCAAGAATAAGTCATTTGTTAGTTCTACTAGCACTAAAATAAATTATCAATCCCTTCATATGGCATGAGAAAGTGTTAGAATGCGTTTTGGTGAGGTTGGGCACAAGCTCTTGATGATTTCATAATCCTACGGGATAGTATACTGATTGCAGGTACATTTCATGAAATCACCTCTAAGAATGTGGAACGGGGCCGCTCCTATAAGATCATGGCAAAATCTCTAGAGTTGTTCCATTTAAGCTCTTAGGACCACTAGATACAATGATTATATCCATGTGTGCAACTCAACTAAAGTGGTTCTGTTTGACATATGTGGGGGATTGTTGGAAATAATGAGTAGGTGTGTCATAAAGAACGAGTTCCACTTTATCTGGGATTGTGGGGGTCCAAGTAATAAGTATTCTTGGGCTAAGAGGAGGAATGAACTCATATTACAATGAGCCACATGAAAATCTGGCAATTTCCCCTGCGCGCGAGTTAAAAGTGGATTAGGCACCTTTTATTGAGGTTTTTAAAAATTCAAATGTTAGTCTAGAATAAAAGATTTTACTAGAGCATGCCATTATTTTAGAGCATGTTTAGTTCAACCTTATTACATATCTGCAATAGTAATCATGATTGCATTGCCAAGAGAAGAGTGTTTAGTTACTCTTTAGCATGGTAATAGGGTTTACCATGGTAATGATGATTACCAAAAAATTGGTAATCCTCATTCATATCTCCCCCTTATGAACCCTCATTACCATCCCATTGCATGGTTAAAAAGTCTAATATACCCTTCAGTTTTTTGTGACTTTATTTCACTTGCCACATCACACCACAGCTGCCACCACCACTACCTCCTCATCCTCCTCCATACCCGTCATCTCTACCCGCTGGCACCACTACTACCTCCTCGTCTACCCCCTACCACTGCCACTACCTCCTCCACTGCTGCAGTCGCCACCCCCACCGTTGCCATCGTCGCCACTACCTCCTCCTCCACCCCTGCCGCCGCCACTAACCTACCGCCGTCGCCACTATCTCCTCCTCCACTCCCGCCACTCGCCTACCGCCACCACCACTACTTCCTCCTCCGTCGCCACACACTACCTCAGCCACCAATCACCGACCGCCACCAGCACTACTTCTGCTGCCACTGCCACCGTCACCAGCCCACAGCTACCACCACTATCTCCTCCTCCTCCGTCACCGCCACCATCACTACCTCCTCCTCCCTTGCCGCCACCACTATCTCCTCCTCCTTTATCCCAGCCGCCACCACTCTTAATTAATTTTTCTATAAAGATTATATTAAGGGTAAAATAGACTTTGTGCAATATATTAATTTTAAATAATTGTTAAAATATTAATTTATTGCACCTTGCTTAAAAATCAAACCAAACATTACCCCTGTAATTAATATTGCATTGCATTGTACTGCAAGGTGTAATAGGATTGAACCAAATGGGCCCTTAGTCTTATCATTGAGAATGGAACGTTGGAGTAATTTAAATCAAAAACAGGTTTTAATAAATAAATTCTTGATGCCATTGAATACATTTGATGGCTTTTAACTTGTCATATTCCTAATGTCCATACCTTTGAATACATTTGATGGCTCTTAACTTGCCATATTCCTAACGTTCGATTTGTCTCCATTTAATCACTCTTTATGCCTCTCAACGTTCAAATTTTTTATGGCTTTAACTGGAATTTTATGGTCTGTTAATTGGATTGGATACCCAAACATTCATGTACTTGAGGCCAATAAAAGGATGTATTTGCAAGAGGGCCAAGTGTACTGCACTTGAGCTTTCAAGTGCTTCTTTCCTTCTCTGATTTTTACCTGCTGAGTTCTGTTATATTTCGTTGTTCTGTTCACCTTGTTCTTGCAGGAAGGATCCGTTTTGTCCTAGGGAGTGTCACTTCCTCTTAGCCGATGGTTGTGGAATAGCTCTTAAGGACAACGTCTTTGGACATGACTCAAATTATTCATTTTTTTTGTAGGTGTTGTTGCTGATAGGAACTGTAAAGCACTAGGTGTAATTGGAAGATTCATTAGATCATATGTGAATTCAGGTGGTGACGCCAACAAATTAAAACTTGAATGACCTAAAAAAGTTTGGGCAAACAAACACGAGAAGCTAGAATGGGACTGAACAAGCATGATGGCGACCCAAAAAAGGAAGAAACGCGGCAAGAAGTAAAGTAATGGCCGAAAAGTTTGTTGGGATCTCCATTGATATGTAGTTGGCCTCCATCAATACCATGTTCTCGTGAATAGCCTTCCTTTTTCCCTTCAACCAAAAATGGAAAACTATTCTTTCGGTTCATTTTCAATAAAGTTGTCAAAGTAATGCTCCCAAAATAAAAATCCTCTTGTAAAATGTTCAGCTTATTTCTCGGAAAGTCATATCAAATAAGTAACTCAACCTCAATTTATATGAGCTTTTGTTCGTAAAGCACTGTGTTGTCCAAATTTTCTAATATGAAGTCTCAGACATTTTATTTCAGGTTACTCGAACAAAGCTGCCCTGATGAAAATAAATGAATGGAACAATTCGCCCAACTCATACTAGACTTCACACGTAACAGAGGATAGTATCAGAAAGAAAATTACAGTGAACGCTAAGTCTGGTACCAGACCTGGCCTGTACGTGTTATTGTTTTTGTTCTAGCTATAATGTGGCACATGAAGGAACACCTTGGTGAGGGAGATAGAAGACAGAATCTAAAAAGAGATATAGTTTGGTGGTAGCCATTTATGGGATTCACGTGGGTGTCTCAGCTTCAGAGAGGTCTCTTTTATGCCAACCCAATGGATAAAACAGACAGAAACATGAAGAACTTGACGCACAATCAGCCAAGTTACTCACTCATACCAATGTGTTTGCTTTGAAGTCAATAAAAGAAGACGACATTTTAATGTTCATTAATATCATAAAAACGACTCAATTGACAAATTGCCAACGAAGATTATGGAATGGAAACACCATGTTTCCCTTCAATCAGAGACTGCATGCACCTCAGTACAATGAAACGGAAAAGGGTAATTTAATGGCCTGATGCTTTCACGTTTATCCACAGATAGATAGATATTATTTTGAAGCTAATTACTCCATCCGATCCTAATTATAAGATAAAGTTAACTTTTTTAAAGAAATTAAGGAAGCCAGTTAAATTACTTTAGAGTGTTTATATTTTTAGTATACTTAGATTATATATTAATTTATTAGTCAAATCAATTAGTTAGAAGAAAAAAATAAAAATATAAACACTCTAAAGTAATTTAATTGACTTCCTTAATTTCTCTAAAAAAGTCAACTTTATCTTATAATTATGATCGGAGGAATATCATCTTTACAAGCTTAACGTATTCCTTGACAGTGTGTGTATTTCTATGCAATGCAAGTGTCAAAAACTTTGCTGTCTCGGCTGAAAATATCATCGCTCATTAATATGACGACCTATTTTTAGATTTTAACTTGCTCATTCTTTAGTTGAGTTGAAGCATCTCAGAAAATTTTAAGGCTCTGTTTATTAAATGTTGGAGTAACAGAGATGGAATATTGTAAAGCCTTTGGAATATATAGTCTTGTAATATATCTGATTATCTGATATAATGATACGATGAAGAGATTGCCTGGCAAATTTTGTATGCCGACGCTTTGTCTCCTGTGCCAATAAAAAAATTGAAAATATATGGGAAAAAGTAGAGGGGGTAGAAGAACAGAACCTAGCCACGATGTACTAATTGGTAAGCTTTTATGATGCAAGACTGAAAAGTCACAAAATAGTGGCCTCAATTTCTATTCCACAGACACTCTTTTGATAAAGGTTGACTTGTATAGTGCAACGTAGAGGAGTAACAAGTAACAGTACGATGCCTCATTTTCTCTGTGTTCATGTTTTTTGTTGGTCACCAAACACATTAAATATACATACATTTCTCCTCCTTGTCATGCTCACAACGGCACAGCTATTTCAGCTCCCTCCTTTCGCCGTTTAAACCACTCTCATCCGTTAAATATCCAGTAACGAACGAGATTAGTTTCTTTTAAACTGTAACTGATAGTTAACGGCACTAGGTAAAGCGGGGAAAAAGAACATAACAACGTGACTACACACTTATATAAGATCATATAGAAGAAGCCCCTCTTTGAATAAACTTAATAACCTTCGAAATAAGAATGGTTATGGCCAATAAGTTTAGAGTGATGGTGGCGACTGTGGTGGCGGCTCTGCTGAGTGCGGTGGCTACAGAGAAAGCAGAGGGAGCTCGGGCTTTCTTGGTGTTTGGGGACTCACTAGTTGACAGTGGCAACAACAACTACTTGGCCACGACGGCGCGTGCCGACTCAACTCCCTACGGCATTGACTATCCCACCCATAGCCCCACCGGCCGCTTCTCTAATGGCTTCAACCTCCCTGACATCATCAGTCAACAAATTGGCTCTGACCCCCCGTTGCCGTACTTGAGCCCTCAGCTCAACGACCAAAAACTCTTAGTGGGAGCCAACTTCGCCTCCGCTGGCATCGGAATCCTAAACGACACTGGCATCCAATTTGTAAGAACCATCCTCAACTCCGTTCCTCTTTAATTTACTCCATAAAAATCCAGATTAATAGTTGATACTAACGTAAAGAAAAAACAACAGGCCAACATCATAAGGATTTTCCAGCAATTTGAACTATTTGAGCAGTACAAACAGAGGCTAAGTGGGGTGGTAGGGGAAGCTCAGGCAGAGAAGATAGTAAACGAAGCACTTGTGCTAATGACATTAGGCGGTAACGACTTCGTCAATAATTATTTCGCCACGCCTTTCTCCGTAAGGTCCCGACAATTCACTGTCCCTCAGTTCTCGCGCTACCTCATCTCAGAGTACAGCAAAATCCTTATGGTAATTAACAACATTAACTTCATATATATATATATATATATATATTCCATTTTTTATGGCTGATGTAACAATTGTAACGCAGATGTTGTATGAGTTGGGGGCTCGTAGGGTGCTTGTGACGGGGACAGGTCCATTGGGGTGTGTGCCGTCCCAGCTAGCTCAGAGAAGCGGAAACGGAGAGTGCGTACCAGAGCTGCAACGTGCAGCTCAGATCTTCCATGCAATGCTGGTTCAGATGACCCAACAGCTGAATGCTCAAGTAGGGTCTGATGTGTTCGTCACTGCCAATGCCTTTCAAATGAAAATGGACTTCATCAGCAGCCCTCAAAGATTTGGTCTTCCTCTCCCTCTTAACTCTTTACGAGTCTTCCTATTTTTGGTTTGAGGTTGTGTTTGGTAATAATGGTGACATATGGGTTGGGATTGACGCAGGTTTTGTGACATCAAAGGTGGCATGTTGTGGTCAGGGAGCGTACAATGGGATGGGACAGTGCAACCCATTGTCTAACCTTTGCCCAAACAGAGATGCGTATGCTTTTTGGGACGCTTTCCATCCATCCCAACGTGCTCTCGGCTTCATTGTGCAGCAAATCCTGAGTGGAACTACTCAGTATATGAGTCCTATGAACCTCACCACCATTATGGCCTTGGACTCCACCATCTAATATATATCCTCCTCCTATCATCCTATACAGACCTAGTCATATGCTACATATCCCATATTTATATGTACTCCTGTCAGATCGGTTCTGCACTAGCTATATAATCATTTATATGATCTTGTCTTGGGGCACATTCATTCAAATGTTCACTCCTACATAAGTGCTTATTCAGTGTTTATCTCATTGTGATGATATTTCAATCAATTAAATTTAATCTAAATGGCCTAAATTTAAAAATTTTAATTTGTGCTTTTTTAAATGACATGTTCATTTTTATAAGAAATGATAGCTGTAAAATTATTTTTATTTTTAATTTTACATATATTAAAATCAGCATTTATTTAAAACATAAAAATCAAAGTAAATCTTGATCGTCCAAATTTAATCTAAGGATGTAAATAAGTGAAGAGCACATTTTTATCCCTCCATGTGATCGCCGCTCGGTCATGTTAAATAACAGATCAAAGACAAAATGTATGAAGAGCCAATCCTCTCACCTAAGAAATAATATGAGAATGCGAACATGTTCTGATTTTTCTCATGGCCTGAGCCTGTGAATAGTGTAATCTGGGTCACCTTTGGGCTTGAGGTTAATGTTCCATCCATTAAACCCATACATATATAACTAATACCGTTAAGACTGTGGAGTCAGGACTTAAGTTAGTAGGGCTTGACATGTTTTAGGAGTGTGGAGGATCCTAAGTTCCAAACATATGATCTCACTATCGGTTGACTTAAAAATGGACAGCTCAAAAGGACCACTGTCCTCTTTCTCACTTGTGTGTGTTGCCGACAAATTCAAAGTCCCTTTGCACTTTTGTGTATTGACTATTGATTCTTCTGCCTCAAGGCTGCCGTATAAGCAAAGATCGGACCACAACATATCATGTGACTCAAGCTTTCACACACACACATATATATTTCAGACACCTCAGATCAGTTGGATCCAAATCCAATTCTTACTGTAACCCACATCTCTCACCGCTTAAGTGCATGTTTGGATTGGCGTTATGATAGCTTATAAGCTGCTTTTCACGTGAATCGAGATAAAACTCATTTCACATATTTACCTCATATACCGTAAATCACGATTGAAAAGTTGCTTTTAAGCATTCCTATCGTTGTTCCAAACACACTAATTACCACACCAAACAACTAACACTGCTCCTGCATTATTATTTTTGTTTTCTTTTCTTGACTAAATTTACATGCACGTACATTGAAGTGATTGTGAGTGATGAAGTGATTGAACATTGATTAGTAACAGTAATCGCTTTGGTCTGTCTTATTCTATATATCCTAAAGTTACTTATTTTTGTAATTTACAAAAACACCTCCTGCGTGTCCTTTTTCAGTGTCGGACCTACTCCTCATCAGAGTCACTTGTTAAAATTCATCAAAGCCATGACTCATGAGTGACTTTTTTTTTTTAATTTCTGCCATCAAAGTCATGAGTGATTGAGAGACTTAAATAAAAATAAAACCTAAAGTTGAAAATGATATGCCGCCCGTGAGGACTTTGACAGCTATTAATAACCTTTCTTGTTACTAAAACCAGAGTGGCTGTAAAGGTTAGAATCCGTTCCAAGCATTTTGAATTTTTTATTTTATTTTTAAAATCTTGCTTTGCCTTCAAATGGTTCTCTTAGTTTTTCTTTGGTCAAATTTTCTTAACCTGGCGTGAAGAAAGAAAATCAAGAGTCAACAGCATTTCTTTTGTGTTCATTATTGTCCACCGTCGAAAAGCAGTCGCATTAATCAACATTACCAGTAGTGTTTTTGGTATATTTCTTTTTAATTATGAAATTCTTCCACAATTTCGGAGAGAAACACGAGTATTATAAACAAATATTCGTGCAAGGAGTTTAATTTATTATATGATGAGACCACAAATTAAAGCGAAATCATAAAGCCACGGGCGTAATAAAAATTGTCATTAAAAAATAAAACCTGTTGTAACTTTGTTTTGTTTGGTTCTTGGTCATGAACGAACCATATGTGAGTCCAAAAGGAGTCGTTGGTGTGGCTTTGTCATCAAGTTATCAATATATACATTCCCTCCCCAGATTCGTCGCTTCTGGTAATTCCTCCAACAAACCTCAGACAACAATGCTCATCATCATCTTCATTATTATTGTTATGAACAATAAGTATATAATAATGATGATGACGACGACCTCAATGATTCCTATGAAAGACCTTCGAACTAACATTTTCTGAAGCCATGTGGCACAACTCTTTTGGAGGCTTATCCAAACATCATTAATGTATCAAAAAAAAAAAAAAAACATTAGCTTATCAGAATGTGAACCAATCGAGCTCCATCTGATCAGTTTTAATTTGGATAGATTCTAAGCTTGTGTTTATGACTTTGTTCCATTGTGTCCACAACAAACTGAATTACAGGTCAAAGACAACATAATTTGGGTAGCTTAAAAAATAAAATTAATTAGTTAACTATAATAAATGTAACATGATTTAACTTAATTAAATAACTTCGCATTGCATTATATTATATATCAATTTACAATTTAGACAGATTAGTTCAGGAGAAATTGACAAACATAAGAAATAGAATAGATTGAGACCTTATGTCCATGGCAAAGTCCAACTTCCCAATTGGCTATTATATTCAAGACTGGGGGGAGTAATAATTTGCAAGTCATATAGTTTCCCCTTATTTTTAATTTTTGTACTCTTCCTTTGAAATGAGACATATTTAAGAAATTGATCTTGGTCATAAATATGAAACAAAGTTTTATATTTGTCAATTTTTTCCCAATTTACCCCTATTGATGCTCCTTTAACAATAATCAAGGGGGGGAATGAGGGAATTAAAGAATGTGACTATAGCGTCTTAAAAAATATATGTCATATTAATTAATTCAACCAACTTTCTTAATTTAATTAAATTAGGTAAATATATCTTATTTTAAAGAGCGGATGAATATTTTTTTTTATCAAGTTCATGTTGTTATAACTGTTTAAAAATCATAAAAATCTGTAAGTACTTGTTAAAATGACCTTATTAAAATTCAGGTAATAAGACTATAGGATCCTATGATTTATTTTTAAAAAATGGTGCCTATGCGAGGGATAAAGTGTAAATTGGATCTCCGTTGTCAAACGTGCTAAAGGTAATTAAAGACAGTTTACTTGCAAGGGAGTCTCTTAATTTTTTAACGCACGTCAGCGTTTATATCCATAACATCATTAACCTCTACTACCGACTTTTGTCATTGTATTCACTATTCAGTCAAGGTATTTAATAACTTACAAAAATTAATTTACAAATTTATGCATCAATCATCCACGCACTAGTTGAAGTAATTAAATTCATCTCGGACAAAAAAATAAATAAATAAATTCATGTTATCCACTCGCGTGTTCAGAGTTCAAATAAATCTTTGTCAACGTAACAGTTAACAACCACAACATTAATTTTTGAAAAGAACGTCCTGGTGCCGATAATATAAAAGTGAATATGCATTCGTCGGCAGAAAATTAAAAGGTCAGTCTGAATAATCACTCACCAGGGATATATATAAAAATTCCACCCTTCACAAGTACATAGTATGTATTTTTTAAACAAAAATTAGCAGCCGATCGCTTGAAAAATATATTTAAAATCAGGGATCTAACTCAATTAAATCTATTCCTTCTTTTGTCGGGCACTCTAACAAGTTTACTCAGAAGTTTGTCTGCTTCACATGCATATAAAGAAAATGTAAGGCAGTGCTTTTTTGGCTGAAATGAAAGGAATGAGTCCCTTAACCATTTGCTCTCGGCCTCGGTTCGGTGTTCATATCATACGATGAGAATGGAGATAAAGCTGATGAAAGAGCTACTTCTTTATATATATATATATATATATATATATATATATGATGATGATGATCTTGTTTATGTAACATGTTTCACCAATAAACATCTTTAACATTATCAACTCTGTCTCAAAATTTAATAACTCTTTAACTTTGCTTCTGTTTAATACGTACTATACATGAATAGAGTATATTACATTAACAAGTTAAGAGAAAATTTGAATATTCATATGAAACAAATTAGTAACATGACTTGTAAACAAAGACTAAACAATTCCTTCTCTCCATCTTTTTAATAGAACATTTGAGCATTGTAAGGTTAAATCGGGTAACTCTCTTAAAAGTGTTTTCTATATTTACACTTAGAAATCTAGTGTTTAGGTGGTCATCTCTTTTTATTATGACCAACTCCTATTGGTGAAAAGAGTTAATTATGCATGGACCCAACCTAGATTAATCAAAACCAGCGAGGGTTTTCAGCTTAATGTGTGTTTGGAAACACTTTTAAAATAATGGTTTTGGCTCAATCTATAATTTTAAAAGTAAAGTAGCCAAACACCCATTCAAAATCCGAACTAGTTTTTAACGCTTAAAATTATGATCTTGGCTGAGCTACCCAAACATTGATCAAACTCTACAATCTATACCAACAAGTACCAGGTGTAGTGGTAAGGCGACTGACACTCCCTTAGGCGGACGAGAGTTTGAATCTGGGATAAGCACTTGTTAGGAGGGGGAACCCACCCTTAGTGCAAAGCACCTTATAAGGGTGTGCCTTAAAAATATTCCCCGCTCTAGATTAGTCGGTTGCCCTAGGTTACTTGATCTAGTGTTAGAAGACTAGAGACTCAGGAAAAGGCACCGGATACAGGGGGGAGGCTAGGTTTAGGAGCCAAAGGCCCCGTCTGCCTGTTGTCACAAAAAAAAAAAAAAAACTCTAAAAACCATGGTTTAGCAAGAAAACCATAGTTTTCCAAAAGTTATTTTTTCTATATTTTCAGAAGTAATTCTCAAAAATATATTATTTAAAATGACCTTTTTCACCTTTTCTTTTGAAGTTATTCTCCAAAAATTAATCCAAATATACTTTATAGGTGATTGATAAAGAAGTTAAGTTGCAACTTTGTTAGTTGCTGTAAAAATCAATAAAAAATTATTAGAATGACTGAAAATAATTATCGTCAATCATATTTTCAATGATTAATTAATAATGTGATTTTTTTTATAGATTTTATATCAGGCATTGAACATAAAATACTAATTATTAGAAAATATAGTTAAATGTTTAAAATATTACTGTTTCATAGTTTAAAAAAACATAGTTTGAAGTTTATATTAAATCATACAATTTAACTATACAAAACACTTATATTATGTGTTTTTTTTTTGTTTTGGGCGGTGGTGTTGGAAATTTAGAAAACATGACATAAGCTTATGAGTAAAATTCACAGCTAAGATGAGAAGGGAATGAAAGAGGCTGTGGGTGAAAATGACGTTCAATTCTGATTTTTCTAATCCTCTGTTCTGAATCGGACATAAATCCACCTCCCCCAAATAGATATTCCTTCAATCGCAATCGATCAATTATTCATAACTATATCCTCACCCACCGAATTTAAAATTTTAACAATGCACAATTCTTTTTCTTTATTTCTTTTTTGCCAACAACAATGCACAATTCAACATCTTGTTTTCCCTAGAAAAAAAAAATCTCTTTATTGAAAATACGTTTAATATTCTCCATGGCATAATAATATTTTAACATTGAAAAGATTAGTTAGGACAATAAAATATTAATTATATCAAGTTTTTAAATCTCATATATAATCATATATTCTCTTTTTTGGGAAATATTATTATTTAATTATAAACTCACAGAAAATAAAAAGAGTTAAGGTGCATATTTAACAACAATGTTTTACCAAAAGTGCATTTGACACAATAATGTTTTGTTGGGTGCAATTTTACACATGAACAATTTAAAAGGGAGCAAAAAAATGATAAAATCGTTAACTTATATATAACATCCGTTACTTTATACTTGTGGGACCAATGAAATCAGGTGAAATGTTCTCCTTTTTTATCCACGTCAACACCTCACTGCCACCTTCCTCTCTCTCCCTCTTTCTTATTTCCCTCTCGATCATCACAAACGCCGGCCACTTTACACTTTGATGAGCCCAAGGACTGCGGCTCCCATGACACCATCACCATTGCCGAAGGTGGCCTCAAGCTCGGTCCGGCCATTGTCGACAGCATTGCCAAGCTCTTCAAAACTTTCATGGATCAAACTTGAGGGATATAATTGTTGTCCATTGCAGTTCTGTCAAAGGGGCATTTGAAAGCACACAACAAATAACATTTAGTATAATAATCACGGGAGATTTATTAAATCTGATCGAATAAGATGCAAAGCAAATGTATTGTAGTAAAAGTAAATGCAATTGAACTTGGCAACTACTGAGATTCACAAAATTTAGCCATGATAGACAGAAGAACGGAAGAAAAGAGAGCTCAAAATCAATTGAACCAAACATTAGAAAGGATGCAGGATGAAGGAGGAGAAGGATGACCGGTTCCCAAGTGGATGCAAAGTTGCAGCCTCTAGAAATGGCGGCGTTTCTCAGAACGGTCTGAGGTGGATTCTGGCCGCCATATCTCTCTCTCTACCCCTTCTTCTTCCTCTTCCCTCTCACCATAGCCATCCCTAACACTATTCTTCTTATGGGTTTTCTCAATCCATCCCAAAGTTGAAACCTTTATCAGAAAAATCCCTTCCTTTACTGGAGGAAAACCTTGGATACCATGTTAAAGTCTGTGTTGTGCTTCTCTGTTTTAATCTCTGTTTCTTTCATCCTCTGCTCAAACCTATGGAACCCCCTAGCTCCCCTGACAGATGGGTTAGTTGGGCACTCAACCCCACCGACAGTGTCTTTGCCGCCCTGCCTGAAGCCCAAGCTCTGGTGGCTATTGTAGTATCCAACAGACTGCAAAATGTTCTCTCACTTGCACGAAAGGTGTGGCTAGTGGTGAGAAGGAGAGAAGAAAGAGAGAGGGAGGGAGGGAGAGGGAACGAGAGGAAGGTGACGGTGAGAGTGTTGACGTGGACAAGAGAGGAGAACATTTCACTGACTTCATGGACCCCACAAGTATAAAGTAATGGATGTTATATATAAGTTAACAGTTTTGTTATTTTTGCTCCCTTTTAAATTGTTCATGTGTAAAATTGCACCCAACAAAATTTTATTGTACCAGATGCACTTTTGGTAAAACATTATTATTAAATCTGTACCTTAACCCAAATAAAAACGACACATGGTTATATATAACTGAACAACTTGAGATAGTGATGGATATAAGCAACCTGATCAGAGTAATTTCCAATGTTAAATACTAATTTCATGGATATTTAATTAATTATTCCGTTGCAATCTCCTGTCTCAAGGACGGCAATGGAATAACAGTGAAGCATTTAAAAATTTTATTCAAAACTGGCAGTAGCCGTAGCCCCATCCACATATACATATAAGAAGATTCAAAATTTTTTAAACTATCATATGAAATTAAAAAACTATTAAATATATAAGAAAATAAAATACTAAACACTAAATAATAAAAATAATAGTAATATCTCATTCCATTTTATTATATATTAATCAATACGTTAAGAGAAATCCGTTGATAAAATTTCTTACCGCAAATGTACTTGTACATATTTTTGGGTGGTATAACTATTTTCTAACTTTTTTATTTGATGAAGGGTTTTCTTTGGAGACTTGCGGCTAAAAGAGTTTTTGTCTCTCTAAATGAGTACATTTCTCATAATTTAAACTTAAATTTTCTTTTTTAGAGGAGTAACACCGCCTACTATCTCAATCATCACAAAACAAAAGGGAACATATTATATGTTATACAAAAATGAATAAGAGTCACACTTATCTAAGGTTATAAATTGTTAGCAACTTTCTCTTATATTTTTTTGAGCAAAAATTCTCTACATTAATCATCATTTTTTTTGGCCATATATATTAATCACCATTAGATATATATAAAAACAATGAAATAAACTTCTACGGTATAATTTCTGCAATCCCTAAATGCTGTGGCTTATTGTTATTGACATGAAGCTTTTCCAGGATCTGAGTTCAGTTCATGGTAATCTTATGTTGCTAACATTTGCCCCCTAAATAATAAAAAAAAAAATTCTAATTCTAATTAAGTGCTTGTTTGGAATAACTTATTTTTGGACAATAAGTGCTTATAAATCGTGATTTACGGTATATGAGATAAGTATGTGAGAGGAGTTTTATCTCGACTTACGTAATAAGTACTTATTGACTCCCAATAAGTAATACCAAACACACTAATAAGCCCGTTTTTGGGCAATAAGCCCAAATAAAAACTTGTTGCGTTTTTGTAGTGGTTGATTCAGCTTATTTTAATTGCATTACGGGTAGAATAAACTACTTATTAAATAAGTTCATCACAGCTTTTCTATTAAGTCACTTATTACGTAAGTCGAAACAAAATTTCTCTCACATACTTACCTCATATACCGTAAATCACGATTTATAAGTACTTATTGCGCAAAAATAAGCTATTTCAAACGAGCACTACAACTTTTCTATTAAGTCACTTATTACTTAAGTCGAGATAAAACTCATCTCACATACTTATCTCGTATACCGTAAATCACGATTTATAAGCACTTATTGTCAAAAAATAAATCGCTCATCAAAACAAAAATTACATTATAAAAACTGACTTTTCTATTAAGTCATTTTAATAAGTCAGAATCATAATAAGTCATTTTTCTTACCGCAATCCTCAATACACACTAAAACAATAATTAAAACGCGGAATCTGTCGTCTTAAGTTTTTTTTTTAATTAACCCGTGATCGCAATTTGCAACAAAGCCATTTCCACATCAATCCTTCTTCTATTAAGTACTCGTAGTTTTCTTTTATAGCCCCACAATTTGGCGGGCCTAACCTCACCCACTATAATTGTAAATACGAGTAAAATAATCAGAAAATAAGGATAGAATGACCCATCCGTCCCCAGTCTTTCCACTCACTTCTCACGCGCTACAGTAGCATAAAACCGTAAATTCGAGCATATTAGAGGGCAAATGTTCAACCATTCCCAACCACATGATATTAGTTTCCGTCCGTCATCTTCACCGTCAGTCTATTCCCTTCATCGTCTCAATCTCTGTTTGCGAGTGTTTCTTTACCAAATTATCCTCTGTAGGCTGTGCTCAGTTTAGCGGTTCGCATCCCTTGCCGAAATCTTCTCATTTCTCTCTCTCTCGCACGCTCACTGTTGGACTCTACTTGACCTGCCTCTTAATTTAGCGCTGTGCAATTATCAACCCCTTTATTCTCACTCACTCGCATTCTCTCTCTCTCTGACTCTTTTTTACTTACCTTTTTTCATTTCTCTGTGTCGCACTTTCTGTGCGCTAAATTTGATAGGCAATTCCGGGAGCACTCTACCCAGATCTGAATCTGCTGGCTTGAGATCCATTCCCTTTTGAATTCAGCAATGGAGGAAGCGCTGGAACTTGCGCGCACCAAGGACACCAAGGAGAGGATGGCCGGGGTGGAGCGCCTTCATCAACTTCTTGAAGCTTCCAGAAAGAGCCTCACTTCTTCCGAAGTTACATCCCTCGTCGATTGTTGCTTGGATCTCTTGAAAGACAACAACTTTCGGGTCTCTCAGGGTGCACTTCAATCTTTGGCCTCTGCTGCTGTGCTCTCTGGCGAGCATTTCAAACTTCACTTCAATGCGCTTGTTCCTGCCGTTGTTGATCGCTTAGGGGATGCCAAGCAACCAGTTCGTGACGCTGCCAGAAGACTCTTGCTTACTCTCATGGAGGTACTTATCTTTGATGTCTTATTGTTTCCTCTTGCTCATCCTTCTCCGTTACTCCATTTTTCGATATTTCTAGTTGAACTTGAAGTTTGTGGCGACAAATAGAGTGGGGGAATTGGAAGGATCCACTGCGATTGAATAGTATTTGCATTTGATGGATTTGCGAAGGTTTTTTCCCGTGTCTTTATTCAGAATAAGGAAGAATATTAAGTTGGATCGGCATACATCTTAGATTAGTTTATGCTTCCTTATTCCTGTAGCAGTGATGTTTCTACTTCTACAATTCCAAAGAATTTATCAAAAGTAAGAGAGCGAGCAATGGGCAAATCTAGCGAGGTAGAAATCCACGCGAAAATAAGAGAGATATAAAAAAAAAATGCTAGTTCCTATTGTTGCAGCCGTTTGTATAATATTAAATGTCTTGACAAGGGGTTAAATGATTAATGAAAATGTGAGAGCAAGAATAGAACTGAGTATATGGAGAGGAAGCTGTCAAATTGTTTCGTCGCTTGAGACTTTGAGGCAAGATAATTCCTCATGATGACCACTTCTTGTGTTGATGATGTTCTAACTGGCCAAAATGTCTTGGTCTCTCGAGAATGATAATTCTGATGGGTCACTAGTGATGACTGCCGCTTGCTTGTACAGTTTTAGCTTTTGTTTAATTACTTTTGCAAGACATTTTTTTTTTACCGGAATTGCAACCTTGATCACTAGAGCTTTTCTGCTTCTGTCATGCAGTTACCAATTACATAGGGATGCTGCATGTACATATTAATGCAGTAACAGAGATTTCGTTATATTGTGAAATTGATGATTATGTACTCATTCAGGGAAGTATTCTTTCACACACAACCTATGCATAAAGATAGGTCTATATATATACCAACAAAAAAAGATAGGTTCATAAAAGGTTTATCCCGAAGCTAGCTGTTCAAGTAGATGATGCTGAGTGTGCTATTGAGGATTGAGAAAGCAGGGAGCTTCCGTCCTTCTTTCCTTTTAGTTGATTTGCTTCATTTATCCATCCAGTCATGATAGCGAAGTCTGGAATCTTGTTTTCTGTTCCTTATTCTTCTAAATAGGGTCATGTTTCTTCTAGGCATGCCACTCAAAGGTCCTTCTGTGGTCAAATCCTTTGTATGGGGAGCATCACTTAACATGATTAACCCAACTGGCTGTTGGCTTGCAGAGCTTATGCTGCACTTTTGTCTGACGTGTGTGTCCTGTTAGATCTGATTTAGAATTTGTTTCACTTTACCTCTACATTGTCCAGCACTGCTTACCTTTGGATTATATTTCCTTGTACAATAGTCCTCTGGAGCTGTTTGTGTTTCATTTGAAAGGCTTTGGTAATAAGAACACAATGTTGTGGCAATGTGGAGCTTATGGATTCTTTGTTTATGGCATAGAACTGTATTGGATTTATCGCTTCAATTTGGTGCTCTGCACTTGGGGTTATTATGGGAGTCTCTATTTCTGTTTTGCTGAGGTTCTCTTATCTTCCAGCAGTGTGTATTTTTCTTATCTCTATAATGAAACTTTCCTTTTACTCTGAAAAAAATATCCTTTGGGAAGTATGTTAGTTGACCTCCACGTGACTATTTTACCCGTTTACATTTTTTGACGTATAAAGATAAGCTGATTCCATTGCATGTTTGATTATTCTATGTTCTTTTGTTAGATATTATGCTATGTTCTTGGCACTACTTTATTTTCTTCCATTGTGAGCTTCTACAGGTTTCGTCTCCAACAATAATTGTGGAAAGAGCTGGTTCTTTTGCCTGGACACATAAAAGCTGGAGAGTCCGAGAGGAGTTTGCACGGACCGTCACCTCTGCAATCGGTCTATTTGCTTCTACTGAGCTTACCCTTCAACGGGCTATTCTTCCTCCAGTATGTTTATTGATACTTGCACAGAATCTGCAATTAGCTTCTACATGGTTAGATGTTTCAGGACGCGATACTAACCCTTTTCAATTTGAATTGTCAGATTTTGCAGTTGCTCAATGATCCAAACCCTGGTGTCAGGGAAGCAGCTATTTTGTGCATTGAGGTGGCTATGATATCTTCTGTCTTATTTTAATGTTCTCACTCACCAATGGGCTTGGCTGTACTTTTAGGTTATGACTATAGGCAAAGAAATATATGGTTTATGACATAGCACTTAGTACTCAGTAATGGATTTGAGTTTCTAAATCTAATTTTACGATTGATGTGCTCTATTTCCTTTAAAGTCTGAAGTGTTTCTACTTTCATCAAATTTATTCAATCATGAATGAATTTTTTGGTTGAATTATATAATTAATATTGTGATACAATAAGGTAAAGTTTATTACTGATCTCCTCATATCTGAAATGGTTTCTTCAAAATTTTTAATTAATTTGAGATTTTCTATTTTCAGGAGATGTATGCTCAAGCTGGACCTCAATTTCGTGATGAACTTCACCGTCACAATCTTCCATCATCTATGGTAAGTGTAAAAGAAAAAACTAATTTCTGTTTCATTGTTGTTTATTTGACAACGGTTGTGCATGGTTTCGACCTTGAAGGTCCTTTTGCATTATTAAGTCAAAACTGTGAGAGATTTTATTATTCCAATTCTTTTGCATCACAATGGTTTTAGGTTAAAGATATTAATGCCAGGCTTGAGGGCATTCAGCCTAAAGTTCGCTCTTCAGATGGTATTGGAAGTGGTTTTATTGCTGGGGAAATTAAGCCTCTGGGTGTTAATCCCAAGAAAAGTAGTCCAAAGGCTAAAAGTTCATCAAGGGAGACATCACTTTTTGGAGGTTAGAGTCTTTGCAGTTTTTGGATTGTTAATGCTATTCTGATTTAGTGTTGATGCAATTTTTGTTGGAGGCTCTTATCTATATGCTTTTCCATATTTGTCCCCCCTCCTGGTGTTTAAATGCTCAATGATGTCTGTAGTCATATTTATACCTTATTTTGTGATGTATGCGCGTGAGGTAATCTGCTTTCTACTGCAAAGTGCAGACATCACAGGTAGTTTGAATTTTGTGTGTCTGATTTCCTTTCTGTGATGCTATTTGTGAGCCTGCCTGATCAAATTTTTAGGTTTTCTTACATACCAGGAATACATTTCCTATTAAATCTAGCTACAAAAGGGTGGTTATCCTGGTATTTCGTTTCAATGAGTGTCTTTAATTTTGGGGATAATGCTGTAGTAAGCATGTATATTTCAATACTGGGATGAATCCAGAAGTTTAGCCTGAATAAACATCGTGTCTAAAGTTAGTCAAATCCTTTTACTGCTATGGACTCAAGGTCAATGGCTCGTATTCTGCCTTCCTCCAATGAACAACTTAAAGATTGTGACGTCATACAAGTGCAAACTATACATTTTGGGTAAACTGAAATGATTTTGACGGTGGTAGAGTGATGCAAAGGGAAAGGCATGATATTTTCAAAACTATTAAAAAGATTTATGCGTTAGAAGTTTTTTGAGTTAACAGTTTTGTACAAATACAGAAGGATGCTGTCCTTGCTAAACCTTTTGTGTTTCTATACATGCCTTCCTTATATGCTCAATTGTTTTCTCATTATAAGCAGGCGAAGGTGATCCCACAGAGAGACCCATTGATCCTGTCAAGGTTTATTCAGAAAAGGAGTTGATTAGGGAAATTGAAAAGATTGCATCAACCCTTGTGCCAGAAAAGGACTGGTCAATTCGAATTGGTGCTATGCAAAGAATTGAAGGTCTTGTTTTTGGAGGTTGGTGTCCCTCGCCCTTTCAGGAGTATTTACGTATTTACATATGCTTGAAATGTAAATAATTTTGGAGCCTACTCATTTGGTACTTCACATTCAACTTTGTTTAGATGTGAATTGTCATACTATAAGGGTATTTCTAGTCTAAAAGGGCCTGAACATTTGTCACTGTAGAATATATGTGATATGCGATTAGTGTGACAGATGCCTGTGACAATCTTTATGTGCATTTTAATGAATTTGGGTTGAGTATTTAATTGTAGGCCTTTAGATCAATATATAGCCCTTGTACACTAAATTATGGCATGAAAGAATTTGAAAATGACAATGTCTTTTTTTCACTCGAAAAAATGAATATGTCTTTGATAAATGATATAAATGGAAATCTGGATACTGATATGTAATTATAGATAATTAGATAATTAGGTGATTTGGTGACCGTTAGGGATATATTAAGTCTATGAGTCCACTACTAACGGTTGGTATTAGAATAAAGGGGATTACCTATTACCGGCATACTAAGTCTATGAGTCGGTGGTGTTAGTTAGTCAGGTAGCTATAAATATAGGAGGAAGTCAGTACCTTCTCTGTGATCATTTCCGACTGTTATACGAATATGAATTCCAGATTCTGATTCCTTCTCTGTTCTTCTCTCATTTCCCTCTCTTCTTTCCTATTCTTCTACAACTACCTTATCAGATACTGGTAAGACTCTGAATTATTGCCATTGAGTGCTAACCATCAACCATCTATCGTTTCTGATAAATGAGTCTATTTGGCTATCAAAAGCAATATATGAACTGTTCAATCACGTTTCAATGCTTTTGTAATTTTATTATCTACCAGAGTTCTCTGCTTTTCTTCCTTTTCCTTTCAGTTTCCTTTTCTGTTGATTATTTGTGGAAAATTGGCGTTATTTATTTATTTTTTCATTGAGACATGTACTGTGTATTGTTTTCCCGGTTTTTGGTCTGGGGTGCCAATGTTGGATTTTTTTATTACTCTGTTAGGTGCTGCTGACTATCCATGTTTCCGGGGACTCTTGAAGCAACTTGTTGGACCTTTAAGTGTGCAATTATCTGATAGAAGATCTAGCATTGTGAAGCAGGTTCATGAACATTTCCTTTTGTACCCATTCTCCTTTCTACCATTTTTACTGGCACTGTTTAAACATGTGTAAATGCTTCAACCCTCAAGATGAACATAATGAACATGGAATATTAATTCCCTCTTCAAAATATGAAAAAGAGTGAACAAATTGCAGGATGAGAATTTGTAAGAGTCTAAATAAATTGTTTGGTTGCAGTTTCTTTTTCCTCTCTACAGTTCCATCTTTTTCTTTGTTTTGGTAGCTAAACTTGAAATCATGTATAGAAAGACAGTATGATTATTTTTATTTATTTAAGTGCGAGGGCTTTATGAATGTGTCAATCTCTTTAACTGCTCATGCACCTTTTTTCTGTTGGTATTTTGGTGTTGCTTTAGGCTTGCCATCTATTATGCTTTTTGTCAAAGGAACTCCTGGGTGATTTTGAACAATGTGCTGAAATGTTCATACCGGTGAGCATAGTGTTTATCTTTTATTTTCATGATTGTGACATTTTCAGAAAGTTTATTAATTCTTGGTTTGATAATCAGGTCCTTTTCAAGCTGGTTGTGATTACTGTACTTGTGATTGCAGAGTCTGCAGACAACTGCATAAAAACGGTAATATATATCTGGTCAAGTAACATGATAAATAATTCTTCCCATGTGCTGTATGTTAATTTCACCTTTGCCCTGTGTTTTTCAGATGCTGCGTAATTGTAAAGTTGCTCGTGTGCTTCCTCGTATAGCTGATTGTGCAAAAAATGATCGCAGTGCTATACTTCGTGCTAGGTATGAACTGTCATTTCACTGGAATAAATCTGTGGGAGTTTTGATAATTCTTTGATTTCTTTTATATTGTAGGTGTTGCGAATATGCTCTTTTGATATTAGAACATTGGCCTGATGCTCCAGAAATACAGCGATCAGCTGATTTATATGAGGATTTGATAAAGTGTTGTGTATCAGATGCAATGAGTGAGGTACTTTAACCATGCAACATGTTTGCCCAATTTTATTGCTTTCTTATTGCGGCAGCTTTCATTCTTTGCTTATGAAGATTTACATCTGAATTCCATGCAATGACTTTAGTGTATTTTACCTGATTGGCATTTTTAATTATTTTTTCATTCCTTTTCCTCCTAGCTAGACTGAATGTGGTGTGGTTATTGTGCAAGAGAAATCAGGTGAAGATGCCTTGCAGTTGAAGTTGTGGGAAGTGAAAGTGATCCTCCTTGCATATGCATAAACCTTAGGCAAAGTTCTCTAAGTGTGTGTTTGGATTAACTTTTTTTAATAGCTTTTACGACTTACGAGATAAGTGTGTGAGAGGGGTTTTGTCTCGGGTTTCGCAAACCATGGTTTGGAGGTTTGCCAAACACACACTAACATTTTATAACATGATAAATTGCAAGAGTCGTACTGAAATTTTAAAAATTCATTTACTGGTCATGTATTTTCATCATTCAGTTTTAAGTACAATTGAGCATTTGAGATTTTGAAAAGTTGGGAAATTAAGGGTAGGAATTGTTAGATTAAAGGATTAATATGTAGGTAAGAGTAGAGTGATTTGGAAGCAAGAAGGCTTGGATTAAGGGATCAGTTGGTGGCTGTTTACACCTAAAGTCGGATATTTGGTATCAGAGCAGGTGGCTGGCGGACCGGAGAGGGCTACCTACAGAGGGTTCTGACCGGAGGGGCTGACCAGCAAGTGGCTGAGTGAAGTGCCGTAGAGTGGAGCCGCTGAGACGTCAGCTTTTCAGGGAGGGTGTATTGATGGGGACCAAGGTAGTATGGGCTGTCAAAGTCCCACATCGAGTAGTATGGGTTGCTTGATGGGGGTATTTAAGTGCATTGGCTCTCCCACCTCAACAGCTAGCTTTTGGGGTGTGGTTTTTCAAGGTGCTTGGGTGCCTATCATTCCATACTATCTTGGTTCCTATCAATACACCCTCCCCGGAAAGCCTACGTCTCGACAGCTTCACTCTACGATACTTCACTCAGCACTTCACTCAGCTACTTGCTGGTCAACCCGGTCAGAACCCTCCGTAGGTAGCCCTCTCCGTTCGTCAGCCGAGGAACCCTCCGTAGGTAGCCCTCTCCGTTTGTCAGCCGAGGTGGGAGAGTTAAGGTACTTAAGTATCCCATCAAGCAGTCCATACTATTCGATGTGAGACTTTGACAGCTTATATTACCTCAGTCCATACTATTCGATGTGAGACTTTGACAGCCTATATTACCTTGGTCCCTATCTGAGCACTATCTTTCTTTCTATTGGAAGAGTCTATGGCTTATAAGGATAAGGGAGGTTCAGTTTGACATGGTTATTTAATTTTTCTGTTTCATTTTACAGTCATGGTCCATAAGCTGTTTGATTTTTATTCCCTCAAGCTGTAATTCAGGTTAATGAATCATGATTGCTCACTTTTTATTCTTCCGTCTAGTTTATCAAACTTTGGTGGTCTTAAACAGCAATTTGTTGGATTGTTTGTTGACATCATCGTTCATATCTGACTGCACTATTGTTGGCAATTATATGTGTGGAAATGACCGGAGTATGAAACTTGGTAGGTTCGGTCAACTGCAAGGATGTGCTATAGAATGTTTGCAAAAACTTGGCCAGAGCGTTCCCGCCGCCTATTTTCATCCTTTGATCCTGTTATTCAAAGAGTATGTGTTTATGACCTTAATACACACAAATCTAACTTTACCAGTGTTTTAGTAATTTTTTTCCTTAAATGCTGACTTGCAGTTGATAAATGAAGAGGATGGAGGGATACATAGGCGGCATGCCTCACCTTCCGTTCGTGATAGAGGTGCATTGCTGTCATTAAGTAGTCAAGCCTCTGCTCCCTCAAGTCTACCTGGATATGGAACTTCTGCTATTGTTGCAATGGATAGAAGCTCAAGTTTATCATCAGGGGCATCTGTTTCCTCTGGTATTACTCAGGCAAAGTCACTTGGTAAAGGTACAGAGCGTAGCTTGGAAAGTGTGTTGCATGCAAGCAAACAGAAGGTCTCAGCTATTGAAAGCATGCTAAGAGGTTTGGATTTATCTGACAAGCATAATTCATCAGCCTTCCGCTCATCAAGTTTGGATCTAGGTACCAAATAAGTCATCCGGTAGTTGTTTTACATTCTACTAGTCTTTATTGCTTCTTGTCATTCAATGATGATGACATTAGTAGTATAACTCTTTAAACTATTTGTGAGCGGCTAAATTTTTTTCTTATTGCCCCTAGCGCAGGAGTTGACCCTCCATCGTCTCGTGATCCACCATTTCCTGCTGCTGTCCCAGCGTCTAATCACTTGACAAGCTCTGCAACTACAGAATCAACTGCTTCTGGGGTCAGTAAAGGTACTAATCGAAATGGTGGTTTGGGTTTGTCTGATATAATCACTCAAATTCAAGCTTCCAAAGATTCCGGCAAGTTATCATATCATGGTAATGTTACTATGGAGCCTCTGTCAACACTTTCGTCATCCTCCAATAAAAGGGCTTCTGAAAGGCTTCAAGATAGAAGCTCTATTGATGACAGCAGTGACATTAGGGAGGCTAGGCGGTTTATGAACCCCCACCTTGATAGGCAGTATATGGATGCAACTTGTAAAGACGGAAATTTTAGAGATTCACAAAATAGTCATGTGCCTAATTTCCAGAGACCATTGTTGAGGAAAAATGTAGCTGGGCGAATGTCTGTTGGAAGGAGAAGGAGTTTTGATGATAGCCAACTATCACTTGGAGAGTCGTCCAATTATACAGATGGACCGGCATCTCTTCATGAAGCCTTAAGTGAAGGACTTAGTTCAGGTTCTGACTGGTCTGCTAGGGTTGCTGCTTTTAATTATCTTCATTCCTTGTTACAGCAAGGTCCAAAGGGAATTCAAGAAGTAGTCCAGAATTTTGAAAAGGTAATGAAGCTTTTTTTTCAGCACTTGGATGACCCACACCATAAAGTTGCACAGGCTGCTCTTTCAACGCTTGCCGATATCATTCCAGCGTGTCGAAAGCCCTTTGAGAGTTACATGGAAAGAATACTACCTCATGTTTTTTCTCGGTTAATTGACCCTAAAGAACTTGTTAGGCAACCTAGCTCAATGACTTTGGAAATTGTTAGCAAAACTTACAGTGTAGATTCTCTTTTGCCTGCGTTGCTCCGCTCACTTGATGAACAGAGGTCTCCAAAAGCAAAGTTGGCTGTTATTGAATATGCAATCAGCTCCTTTAACAAGCACTCAATGAATCCTGAAGGTGCCGCTAATATTGGCATCCTGAAATTATGGCTTGCTAAGTTAGCACCATTGGCTCATGACAAAAATACAAAGCTCAAAGAAGCAGCAATTACATGCATTATATCAGTGTATTCTCACTTTGATTCTACTGCAGTCCTGAATTTCATCCTTAGTTTGTCAGTTGAAGAGCAAAATGTGTTGAGGCGAGCCCTTAAACAATACACTCCTCGCATTGAAGTAGACTTGATAAACTTTTTACAGAGCAAGAAAGATAGGCAGCGCTCTAAGTCTTCCTATGATCCATCTGATGTTGTTGGAACGTCCTCAGAAGAGGGGTGTGTTGGTGTTTTGAGGAAAGCTCATTACCTTGGAAGGTATTCTGCTGGTTCCCTTGATGGTGATGGTGGTAGGAAGTGGAGTTCCCAAGACTCGACCCTTGTTAAACCCAGCTTCAGCCAAGCAGCTTCTGGTGAAATTCAGGAATTTTTGCATCAGAATCATGAGATTGATTTTAATAAGGGTAATCTTGCTTCAAAAACTAAGGATCTTGCATCCACAGTCAATCCAATAAGCCAAAATGTGGGCCCTCAAACTAGTCAACTTGGGCACATGGACAGTAGCATTAACTTTGAGGGTCTTTCAACTTCCCTTCTGGATGTAAATGGTCTGATGTCTGCAGAACATTCAAATGTTACTGAAAGTTTTGGAGATGATAAAGAACATCCTTCTGAATTGGACCATAATCATCACTTCGCGGAAACTATGAACATTAACTCTTTGACCGACACAGGTCCCAGCATTCCTCAAATTCTTCATATGGTGAGTTAATGCAGCTAACAGATGAGTTTACTTTTTTTCAAAGAAAATTATTTTAAGAGGATTCTATGTAATAGAGCAGGGAGAATGGAACTTTTTTGAACCCTATAAGCATCAAAGGATAGAGCAGAAAATAAATTGATACAACTAATGCATTAGAGGGAAAAAAACACCTTCTAACCCATAAGGAAGCTGAGAGCTTGATTCTGTCTTGCTGGAGATATGAAGTCACTTAAAAACTGCAGTGTGCATGCCCTTAGAATTTTTGTGCCCCAACCTTTTCCAAGACCTTGATAATGAGTGATAACAGAGGGACCTGAAACATTCTCATAAAAGCCTGTGACTTTGTTTCGGAAGCTGCCAAGCACTTCAATGTAAAAACTAATGGCTGCTAGATTTTGAACTTGCAAAACTCATGTCACAAATATCAAATGTCAGTACAGAAAGCTTTGTAGCAGATCCATTCTTTTTTAATAATAATATCCCTCATCATCGGACGAGTGATTAAATGTAGCTATTGTTTTGTAATAGGTATGCAGTGGGGGTGATGGAAACTCTGTTTCAAGCAAGAGGACTGCACTTCAACAGTTGGTTGAAGCTTCTAGAGCAAACGATCATTCTATTTGGACTAAGGTATGTTCGGTTTCATATTGATTATAGCATTCCGCTTTCATTTTGTATGATTGTCAGTGGTTCTTAAAGGTGCAAACTGTTTTGGAATGGAAGCACCCGATCACTGAAGTTCATCATATTGATTGTGATTGTGAAGTTCATCATATTGATTGTGATTGTGATTGTGCGAGTGCAGTTTCTTATTTCATGTCAATCTTTTGTATTTTCCGGTTGGTGTGGCTCTTTTTGGCGCTAAGAATGTGTGAATAATAGAAAATGCTGCTTTATTCTTCACCTTTAGACATCATATTTTCATCCCAAAATCACGTCAGATTTCTTTGTTTTTTTTCTTTGGGTGTCTATACTGCTTTAGTTGCTACTCATTGATTTGAAATTGAAGCTATATGTATCTGTAAAACTGATTACTTGAATGCAAGAAGGTTGAAAATGAGATTAGTAGACAGATAATTCCTGAAATAAGAGAAATCTATGTTCAAATGCTTCATGCTATTTCTGCACCTCGTATAATCATAGTTTGATGATTATCTTGCAGTATTTCAATCAGATTTTGACTGTTGTGCTTGAGGTGCTGGATGATTCAGATTCCTCAATCAGAGGGCTTACTCTATCATTAATAGTTGAGATGCTCAAAAACCAGGTTTTTATTACTTGCCATCATCTAGTTGGATTATAGCCTAGCTCAATCGTAGGCACTTTTGGGACAGACATTAATAGGATATGATGGGGTTGTCTTTTCCAGAAAGATGCCATGGAAGATTCAGTCGAAATTGTAATTGAGAAGCTGCTTCATGTTAGCAAGGATAATGATCCCAAGGTAACTGAATTTATTCTGTTATATATATATATATTGTTGTCGTTGTTGTATGCTCTCTGTTTCCATTCTCAACCATTTTTATCCCTTGTTCAGGTCTCAAATACAGCGGATCACTGCCTGACCATTGTTTTATCTCAATATGATCCATTCAGATGTTTGAGTGTAAGTATTTTTTAATTTACCATTATACCTGTCTTTGTTACTGGTAATGTGGTCGAGGAAAAGAAAAATTGTTGAGCGGAGGAGGGGTCTTTCTAGTTGATATAAGAGCTGATACTCAGAATTCCGAATGTTTCAGGTTATTGTCCCTTTACTGGTTTCTGAGGATGAGAAAACTCTTGTCACTTGCATAAACTGCTTGACAAAGGTAATTGACTGGAAAGAACTAACCATGTTTGAAAAAACTACCTCTAAATTTCAACACACTATTCCTCTCCATTCTTCAAACGAGCGACCCTTTGTAGTGTATGGGTTAGATTCGCTTTATTAAGCAATTTTCTTTCATAACATGTCATTCTTTTTTTCAGCTTTTGGGCCGTCTCTCTCAGGAGGAATTGATGGCTCAGTTACCTTCATTTCTACCTGCGCTTTTTGAAGCTTTTGGAAACCAGAGTGCTGATGTTCGTAAGGTACGTGGATCCATTTTCTGGGGCATTTTATTGGTGTTGCTCTACTTTATACATCTTATTCACACACCACACACACACACACACACACTCATACGCATATAAATAAAACACATTCATTCATACACATGTAAAACACACATTCACAGACTCACACGTGTATATCTGTACATGTATTTTGCTTCGACCATTATTCTCATTCTATGCTAATGGTGGTGGGGCACAGACTGTTGTTTTTTGTCTGGTGGATATATATATTATGCTGGGGAAAGCATTCTTGCCACACTTGCAAGGGCTGAACAGCACACAGTTGAAGTTGGTCACCATTTATGCAAATCGAATTTCACAAGCCAGGACAGGAGTCGCTATTGATGCCACCCAGGAGTAGGTGGTGGTGGTGGTTCCTTGAAGAAAACTTAGTGGGTTTTGGGTGTTCTAAATTGTTGTGTATTTTTGTATATTGCGTGCATTATTTTTTTTTTTTTTGGAGGTGGTTTTCCCTGTATCCTCCCTCGTCTTTTTTCCCCCTCTTATGAATATATATTATTTTTCACCATGGATTTGAGGAGTGCTGGTGGTGGGGGATGCTGTGCGTAAATTGTATTAAAAAATTGGTTTTGGCCCTTTGGTGATAGGTTGAATAGGTTTTGCAATTCTTAGGACATGTTTGAATTTTGAATTTAGTTTTCCGCATTGGTGGGGTGGTTGTTGCCTTTCAACCTGTAATTTTTTTCAGTTCAAAGTGATAGATGTTATGTTGTGTCCTTGACTCCTTGTGTTGAAAATGTAAAGGATGTTCTTACTTTGTGTTTGCCTGCCTCAATAATTACTTTGCCATTGTCGGATTTTCCATTCGGTACGTGTTGTTGATTTACAAGAAACATTCTGGCAAAAAAAAAAAAAAAAAGATTTACAAGAAACGTAAAAAGCAAATAAGATTTCAATTTCTTACCTTGTCTTTGGTTAAAAAGGGTTTCTTACCTTGTCTCGTATAATTATATCGAGCTTTAAGTTTATTATTATAAAAATGATGTTTGATCCCTGATTGCGACGAACGTGCCCTTTTGGATTTATGGACAAAACGTTTCGTTTTGACGTTATTCGTTGCAAATTGTATCAAACTTGGATCATTAAATATAGGGTTAAACTGTAATTTTACCAATAAAGTTTTTCCCGAGGGTGTCTAGTATAAATAAGTTTTAGAAAGGATAAAAATATCAATAAAAAATTTAAAAGGGTGCAAATTCATTAAAACTGTTAAATTTTACTAAACAATGTTAGAGTTTTCTTTTATAATTTATGTTGTTGGTCAAATTTAACGGTTTTGGTCAATTTACGCCTTTTAAAATTGTTTGTTGATATTTTTTTCCTTTCCAAAACTTATTAATACCAAACACTCCTTAAAAAAAAAATTTGTTGGTAAAATTACAATTTAACCTTTAAATATAATCTGTGCAAACATCTGTACTATTACAAGGTTTCTTAAATTGAATGATTCTTTTCTAAGAATATACACCGTCTTTGAAAGGGAAGGACAATCCTCGTAATGGGAAATATATTATGACTAAAATACTTTTATTATAAAATTTGAAAGATATTATTTTTTATTATACTCCCTTTGATCCTAAATATAAGACAAGGTTGATTTTTTTTACAGATTAAGGAAGCTAATTAAATTACTTTAAAATATTCATATATTTCATTTTTTTCTCCAAATTATTTTGTCTAATTTATAAACTGATACATCATCTAAAGATACACTATAATTAAGTAACTTATTTAATTTTTTTAATTTATTTAAAAAAACGTCAATTTTATTTTATGTTTAAAATTGGAGATAGTATAAAACGGGAAGCTGGGCCGTGGAAGCCCGGCAGCATGGAAGATTGCCACGCCTCCCCCTTTTCTCCCGTTTGAATGACACGGACATCTCTCTCTTTCATCAAGGTATTAAAACCCGGACCGGGCATTGAACCGGTCGGGGTACTGGGTTAAGGGTCAGTGGGTCAAATCGGGACCAAACCGGTGAGAAATTGAAAATTTTAGACTTATAGTATGAAATTTTAAAAGAAAAATTTTAAATTTTTTTTTTTTTTAAAAGTGAACCCGGACAGGACCGGGCACCGGACCGGTTTCCCGGCCGGTTCCCAGGCCGGACCGGCCGGTCCGGTCCGGGTTCTATTACATTGTCTTTCATTGCTATTATCTCAAAAAATAAAATACAATAAAATAAAAGGAAAAAAAATCCTTTTGCATTGATTAAATGTTACTCATTAATTCTAGTTTGACCCCTTTATAAATACTTCCTTCCATTCTGAATATAAGGATTAGTATGAGTTTTCTTTGTTCCTAACTTTGAAACCTCATTTCACTTTATTTTTTTAATTTATATATATATATATATTTTTTTTTAATTTTCCCTAATGATTACACATATTAAAAAAAATTCAATTAAGGGAATAGTTTTCAATGCAATATATTATAAGGGCCACTATGGGAAAATAAAAATATTTTTTACAAATAACAAAATTAATTAATTTTCTTAATTCTACAAATTATGACTCCGGCCCCAAAGTTATTAACCCACACCTTTAACCAATTCACCATACCCAAAGAGATATGGTTAAATCATTAAATTTTTTTGAAAATAAAAAACAAATCAGATTTATCCTTACTTAAAGTTGTGATTCCGTTAATTATATTTTGAGATCTAAAA
Source organism: Inga laurina (assembly GCA_963855925.1). NCBI lineage: Eukaryota > Viridiplantae > Streptophyta > Magnoliopsida > Fabales > Fabaceae > Inga > Inga laurina. Next base: position 14,754,515 of record OY979703.1, on the reverse strand, counting down.
AATAAAAATTGCATTAAACTTTAAATAGAACAATATAAAAAAATATAATTAATACTTCAGTTGGTGACTCATAATAAGAACAATTCTTTCTTTCAAGAAAGTGCCTAATAATAAGGATTACAGTGATAATTATCTAAGAAATTCTTGTATGAACATGATTTATCTCTAACCAATTAAAATACAACAACTCAGGAATTGATTTGACACCTTCTAAATATTAGCTGGCATATTAATAAAATTAAAATTTTTTACAAAGTTCACTTTTTCATTACTTGGAAAATCTTAATTAAAGGATTCATTAGTTTAAGAAAAATAAAAATGTGAAATATATGAGTAGCCAACTAAGATTAATATTAACTAAGTTGTTGTATTTTAACAAATCATACCACAAATAACATAATAAATTAGATTCACACAAAAATTTCTCTAATAATCTTGCTCTAACATTTAACGCGAATCTCCATCCCTACCAAGCCAATCTTCTCCATAACTCTTCACTCTCACCGCTAATCTCAAATGAGTATTGGGTGGCCATTTTTGGGCCTACCAAAACGAATTAGTGCCATCCACGTAGTCAAGAACTCCAAACTAGTGGTTGCCTCGAATATTCTGAAAAAATCACAAGGAATCAAGGCGTCATACAAAGATGCCTCTTTGTTCACAGACAGTGCATATGAAAATCATAGAATTTGATATTATGATATTTGATACTACCCTCGATCTTAAATATAGGATAAAGTTGATTTTTTTTAGGGAGATTAAAAAATTTAAATAAATTACTTAATTATATCATATGTTATGGATCCTCAAATTATATATTAATTTATTAGTTAAACTAATTAGTCTGAAGAAAAAAAATATAAATATAAATACTCTAAAATAAGTTAATTAGTTTTTTTAATTTCTCTAAAATAATTAATTTTATTTTATAATTAAAATCGGAAGGAATATTTGATATATGCCTCTCCTCATTTGTTTCCCACCCACTCTAATTCATTCCATTTTTTTTGTGTTTGTTTCATTGCCGATGTTTATCTCCCTTAGACGTACTCGCGCTCATGTGGGGCCCTGTTTCCCCTAATCCCATTATTATATTATTCCCTTTACCCTTGTTTCATTATCTATCCACGGGCTTATTATTATTATTTAACTGACAAGAAAAATTAAAGGAGAGCTTCAGTTAGCCCGAGGATGTGAAATAATTTCGGTTAACCCCCAAAATTTTTTGAAATTTCACTACATCCCCTTAAAACAAAATGAAATCAAGTTTTGAGAGTGAAAAAATAATGATGTTCTTATTTTATTTATCTTGTAAATTATTTTAATTATCTTATAAATATCCATATTTGTCTTGTGAATTTTCATATCTGTCTTATAAATAATCAAAATGTTTTCAATTCTCTAGGTTCTTTTGAATCATTTTATTTATCTTGTAAATATCTATATTTGTCTTATGAATTTTCATATTTATTTTGTAAATGGCCAAAAAGTTTTTAGTTCCTTAGGTTCTTTTAAATCTCTTTATTTATCTTGTAAATTTTTTTATTTGTTTGGTAAATGCCCTTATTTATCTTATAAATATTCTTTTAAAAATAAAATAAGAGAAGGGCATTATTTTCTTTCTATCCATAAAACTTAATTTCATTTTAATACATAAGGGTGCAGTAAAATTCTAAAAAATTTTAAGAGTTGACTGAAATTATGTCATATCGCTGTGACTCAATGAAAGTTTCCCAAAAATTAAAGCAAAGTGTTCTACCTACTTAACGTCATGCTTCCTCTTCTAAATCGCTGATTGCAAGTTTTGCTTAGTTATATTTCCATAACTCTTAACTTTGATTCAAATCTTTTAATTTAGTGATATATTAATGCGGGTGGCCGCAATTTATGGTTCCATTCTTAATCATATTAATTATTAGTTAATCATCCTAATCATTACTTATAGAGTGGCCGCTATGATTCCAACACTTTGTCGTGCAATGAATAGGAAGAATCTAAGCAAAAAAAAAAAAATTATAAATTTGAAAAATAAAATAGTTGGGGGTCTTATATTTATTATTTATGACCAGAATAAACACTTCTATGGACTCTTATATTTAGAATCACGAGAAGTACTTATTTTCATGAGTTTGTAGAAAAATTTTATGAACAAAAAATCAGTCAAAACTTGAACGTTTAGTCCTTACAGCATGTGGCATGAAAAAAATGTCTTGTATTAATCACAAGTACATCCAATGAGTCTTTTTTTTTTTTTTTCAATGAGTCTTTATTATAACTCACTTTTTACCACAATCCATGAAATGAAATGTAGTTGACTCATTAAATTTTTATGAAAAATATTTTTTTTAACTTAATCGTTATTTAATATAGAGATATACTATATCACATTTTAAGTCTCCTCCTAATAAATTATAGTAGGGTTAATAATTGAAAAAAGTTTAATTGATGATATGTCAAATGACTTAGATATATAGATCATATTCATTTTTGGAGGGAGTACCTCCTAAAATTATATTTTTATAGAAACTCTTCAAACTCTGAGCTATACATTTAGATAAACCAGTATTGTTTTAACCCTGTGAAATCTTAAATTTCACTAGTAAAACAACAGATAAACAATGACAAGAAAAATAAATGGACGATAATAAAATTTTAGGAGTATTCATCATCTAATTTAAAAATAGCTGAGATATTATCCACACAAAAGAGAATTATTGAAGAACAACTTATTGTTACAGCAGAAGCTCACTTTTTTGCTGATGTTGAAGTTCAAGGTGTCAACGTTGGATGACCAAAAAAGTCAAGGGACGATAATTATGAGCTTTTAGATCAATAATTTGGATGGGACAAGCTGTTCATTGAAGAGAAATCACAATAAATTACTGATCATATGAATTATATGGATATACTTGGCTTAGATTTCATGTTGAAACAAGGTCAAGACATTGTCTCCAGCTTGCTCAACTTGGTTGGCCTTTCTCATCCATTTATATGGTAATCTTAATGATTGACCATGTACTATTTAAACAAACAACAAAAACAGTATTTTTTTAATATAAAAAAATTTATTTTTAATTTGTAATTCAAACATAATACTAAAAGTGCACAATTTATACGAGTAATTATACAAATTTTCAAGTAAAGCATTCACATCACTATGTTATTATTGAAAATTAAATTATTTTGTAATAAAAAAAAATTAAATTATTTCAATAAATTTAATATCAAATATGTACATATTATATGTAACTTTAATTTTACATAAATAGCTTAGCAAATGAAAATAAAGCAAAGGTGGTGTTCACAGAATAGAAGTTTTGGAGTGGGATGTCATTTTCTGTGTTTTGTACACTTGAGACCAAATCTATCATGGCATCTATCCCAAGTCCTCGTGCTTGGAAATAATGATTGATTCATTTAATATTAAACCCATTTTCTTAAATATTCAGAAATATTATTAAATTAAAATTAAAACAATCGCATACTATACACTGAAGCTATTAATGATGGGATTTTGCAAATCACGTTAGTTTTGGTAATGCTTCATGAAACAATGTTGGATATTATTTTATGTTATATATACTGGCAATTTTGTTTTTTGCGTCAGAAAAGATACTGTCATTTTTCTTAATCGTCGCTCGAGAGTAATAAAGTTGATTTTAAACTCTATCATAAAATAATAATGATTTTAATCTGAATACATAAATAACTAAAAAATTATTTTTAAAAAAGTAAATTAAAACCTATTTATTGATTTTTTTTAGAAACGACATGTACCGATTCAATTTGAGAAAATTCCCAGTAATGTTGTTCAAATAAAAAGCGAAATGAAAAGAAGTGAAATGATTATAGCTTTCACGTTAGAAAATTAATAAAGTGGGAATTGGTTTTGGCTTAAAAAAAAAAAAAAGGCAAAGCGGTATGCGGTAAGCTACTTTTAAATCTATTGATAGTTGACCGTTAACTGTCTTTTATTTTTATTCCTTTTTTAACCTAGGTGGTCTTCCTTTCATCTTTAGCTTTTAAGAAAATCAGAGACATGAATACAAAAAAAGAAAAAGGAAAATTAGACACATCCACTCTTATAATATGTGAGAAGTAAATTGTGTAATACCCTGAATTTTGAGATTGAAGGCTTGAGAATAAGCCTAAATTAAATGGATTGTTAAGCCCCGGTTTAGCAGGTGTCCCAAATATATTCTCTAATGTTTCTTATATCTTTGGGGTATTAAAGAAAATAAAATGGTTAATTTTGAAGAAAGTGATTATGCTTACGGTGAAATCGTTTAAGAGGTAGTAGGATTTTTATGTGATTTTGAATGACCAAATGATGAGAACAAATTATGAAATTTTATAGGAAGAAAGTAGACATCCTAAGCTTTAATTTGATAGGTCATATGACTCAATTAGAGCTATATAAAAAAAGATATGAATTTTTAAATTCAGCACAGAAAAACTATGAAGTTTCTGGAATAGCAGGCAAAGATTAAAATTCTGGAAATTTTGTGATTCTATGTAGCAAAATTCTATATTTTTCCATGAAACTAGACTCAATAAGGCTCATATAGGCTTTAGAATCACTCCAATTCTATTTTCCTAGAATTAGTTATGATTTTTTAAAGTTTTGGCAGAAAATCTGCCAGAATTTCTAATTAACTCAAAAATTTTGGAAATTGAACAAATAATTCCATATCATATAATATATGATATAAAACATTCCCTCCTCCTTCCAGCAGCCATAATTGACGCCATTTTCAGTTTTAGAGATAGAGAGAGAGAAGAGTTGAGATTTTTAGAGAGAGAAGGAGAGGAAAAAGCTTGTAAAGATAAGTAATTTCTTCGGTAAATCGGTTCTTAATGCGTATAACTCTGTTCCTAAGCTTCCTTTTCATATTATTTAAGGTTTGGAAGCTCAAATTTGAATGTTGAGCACCTAGGGTTCAGACATATCAAGGGAGAGCCATTGGGAGCTTAAGGTAACTTCCAAACCTTTGTATATTGACTATTCTGGCTATTGTGGACAATTTAATCGGTGAAACTTCGCCGGATTGTCCTTGGTTGTAAAAATGGAAAATGGGTTTTTCTAGGGGTTATACTGCTCAAATTGGTACTAAATGGTAGTTGTAACCTAATGGAATAGTCAATAAAGTGGTTAGGAGTAGAAAGAAACGTGTTTACGGAACTGAAACCAAAAAACCATGATTTTCCCCGGAGTTCTTATAAGTTTCAGCTAGCTCTAGAAATGGGTCTTAGAGTTGGATTTTTGATGATTTGAAAATTCCCTTGAGTTCAAGAGGGAAAATTAGGTGGGGTTACATTTGGGCACTTTTTCGGAAAAGGCCGAGAAAGCATAATTACGAAAATGCCCCTAAAACACTGAAATAAGGGTTGCCAAGGGAAATTTCGTCTTTTGGAAGTGAATTTGGTAATTCTGAGTCCAGAAATGGATTCCTTGGGCAAAAATATGTTAGGATAGCCCAGGTTAGAATTTTGAAAAAGTACAGCCGGACCGGGTAGGATGGGGCCGGGTCCCCGGGGGTATTTTAGTAATTTTTCAAGATAGACTCATATAACCCCCAGAAACACTATAGAAGTGTCTAAATAGTACATTTGACATTGTAGGATCGAATATGGAGCGCTGAGCTGTTTGCACGTAGATTGAGGCAAGTGTTTCGAGGCAAAAAAAGGTTTAAGGTAGGGGACTTACCTTACTTGCATGTATTTGATATCTTTGCTTGTGTAATGATGTATGTGATTGCTTTACTTGATTGTGTAGAGCATATTTGAATAAATGAAGCTCTGTTTCTGTTTTTGCTGTGGCCATAGTCTTGTTGTATGAAACATTGAGCATGCAGAAATGTCATTATGAGACATACATCTAGATAAAACTAACATGTCATACACATAGCATCAATCATGCATGCATTATGGTATATGTTTCCTACTGAGATTCTCTCGAATCTCACCCTCCCCTACGAACAATTTAGACAGGAGAAGACAGGAGATGTGCTGAGACTGAGAACAATGTAGAGAACCATATGAGGGGATTGCATAGGTGGAATGAAGACGAAAAAATGTCTCTGTTTCACTGAGATGAGTTTAGACACCCTAATAGCCTTGTGCGGCTACTTTAATCGTAAGTATCATGTACAAACCCTTATGGGAATTTATATAATCATGCACATATTATCAGTATAGTTATGCTATTCATGTGTTGCCTACCGAACCGCATATCGTTTTCCGCAAATACTCTGAAAAATGTTGAAATTGAGATAAGGGCGTGACAAATTGTACTATTGAGAATTTATAAATAGAGACATTATTATAAATTTTATATTATATATAGATTAATTATATAATATGTATAACATACGCTGGCAAGGAAAGTAAAAAATATTTGTTTGGCTACTTTTTTTTACTATTAAAATTGGTGATATATATATATATTCATCCTACTTTATCATGGGCATTCATTATAGTTTATCTTTCTGGCGGGAGAAAACAGCAATGATTAAATTAAACAATAATCACTTCTCTCCAATGAATCGAAGATCCAATGAAAAAGAGAAGAGAGCTTTACTCAAATTAATCTCGATAAAATATGACAGAAAATTTGTTCAAAAAATATAAAAGGAGATAATGGTGTCCTAAAATTATATAATTCCACTGAGATATGATATCCAAAAATGGAATTTTGAAATTTGAAGAAAAAGACACAAATACCCATATTAAAAATAGCAGCTCCTTTTTTCCCTCCTCTCTACTATTGTTGTCTTGTCTCCATCAAGCTCGCCTGAAAAACAGGAAGGGAATTGATGGCGTTCTTGCACTCTTCAAGCTTTCACTCGCCGACCCTCAAAAACAGCGAGAAAATATTTGATTCATACTTGAAATCCCGAGGGGTTTTCCGGTGACCATCTCCACCACAACACATCTGAGAGCCCATATATCAGCTGGAGAAAAGTGTTGGGAAGCTTTATATCATAGTGGACAAAGCCGATGGGTTGAATATGTCTGAGTCCCTGGACGATTGACTTGGTTTATCAGTGAACATCGGATTCTGGCAACCGACCACCATGAATTTTGAACTAACCAGCAAGACTAACGCCAACAGCATATTTTAGGAATAAATTATGATAGTTGATACCGTTTTCGAAGGTAGAATCATGGCCAAAACACTTGATGATTTGGGGGCAGAGTCCAAGGTGATTGAGTATGAATTGTTCATTTTGGAGGGAAGAAGAAGGAAAGACTCCAACAGACTTGATGGCGGTGGGGGGTGAAAATTGAGCAGAAGCATATATAGGAATGGCCAAGTGAACGGAGGCGAAGGTTCCGGTATCAAGAGAGGCTCATTCATCCCAATGCATGGAATTAGCAGGAGGGAGATTTCTCTTTGATTTGTGAGGAAATCCTTCCCATCTTCTGATAAATCATTGGGAATTTCGGGTAATTCTTCTCCTAACCCAATTCTCATCAACAATGACGAAATGTTGGATTCATCCTTGAAAGGTTGAAAGGTGAAAGAAGGCCATTGTTGTCGTTCCTGTTTTTCAAGTGAGCTCGATGGAGATAACGACAGAGGAGAGGAGGGAAGGAAAGAGTTACTATCTTTAATATGAGTATTTTTGTCTTTTTCAATAAATTTCAAAATCTCATTTTGAGAAATCACATCTAAGTGAAATCATGTAATTTCATAACACCATTTTGTCATTTTGTATTTTTAAAATACTTTTTCCATCATTTTCCTCATATTCTCATCACTCTTTTTTTGCTCCTCTCCCTTACTCATCTTCTATTTGATTAGAATGGAAGTTCAAGTTAACTAAACATTTTTGAATATTTTTAAAATTTTTCAATAAATCCTGGGAATTTCTTTTCAAGACATAAAAGTTTTGCGAATGTTTATTTAATCCTAACCAAAAACAAATCAGCCAGGCTTTTTTCATTTGGGCCTGAATTATTGTCTGAAATCTGTGAAACGCAGATTATGTTACCCTTACAAATGTTCAGTCTGTCTCTCTCAATGTCAGTGTCCCAGTACTCTCTCTCTCTCTCTCTCTCTCTCTCTCTCTCTGTGAAACGGAGATTATGGTATATATATAGCAAGTAGCCGCAAGAGTCACTGCACCAACAAAAATTGAATGTGAATGATTGAGTTGCTGATTTTGAGAAGGCCACATGCGCGTAAATAAGTAAAGAAGCACACACCATGTTTGGCTATTCACTTCTATAAAAGGACATTTGGATCTCCTCGATAAAGATACATGTTTCCAGTATTTATTTTCGTTACATAATAATTAATTATTCCTTTCAATCCTGATTATAAGATAAAATTAATTTTTTTTGAGAAATTAAAAAATCTAATTAAATTATTTTAGAGTATTTTTATTTTTATTTGTTTTCTTCAAACTAATTAGTTTGACTAATAAATTAATATATAATCTAAAGATATATAACATATAATATAATTAAGTAATTTATTTAATTTATTTAATCTCTCTAAAAAAATTAATTTTATCTTATAATTAGAACCAGAGATAATAATAAGTCAGGATGCAAACTGGCTACATCCCATCTTGAAGATAACATTTTTTAATCAATAGGGTAAAAGGACCTAAAGTTAGACAAATACTACAATTAATTCAAGCACCTTTATCCGATAAAAAACACTTGAAGAATTAAGTCACAATAATACTAATATAGTCATCACCATTACGCAAAAATGTATATTATATTCATAATTTTTTAATGCATTTATATTCATAATTTTTTACGCTTAGATGTTAGGAAGAGAAAAACTAAATAATATATCTTTTATAGGAACGACTCAACTATATTCCTTTCTGTCATTTTTATAAGTAACTTTCTCTCTCTTAAGGTTGATCCTTTATATAAGTAATTTTTTTTGTGTCTCAAAATTTAAACTATTTTTTCCTTTTCTACCTCTATTAAATACACATATTTATAATAATTACCTCCACTTACCACTGATTCTTTTTTATTTACTCATTTATTATACATTCTCTTTCATATTTTATATTCACACTCTCATATTTATTACTCATTCTACCTCCTATACTCTTTCCATACATATAGTTATATTTAGAAAAATATTACATTTTTAATGCATTTATTATTTTTAACTAGTTTTAATTGTCAGTTCGTTTTACATAATAAGAATAAAAATTATTTATAAAAATGATGGAAGGGAGTATTAAATAAAGTGACCCAAGTTCAAAGATATACATGCTACTACATATTTATGGATATTGCTCGTTGACTATAAGATGGCTGGCATATATTAAATCAAGCTATTTATAGGCCAAAAAAAAAAAACAAAGAGAAGAAAACTAGCTACATGGGAACAATTAAAAAGCTGTGCGCTGATACATCATAAGGGGGTAATTGAAGTAATGGACTAACGTGAGCCACTAATCAGAGATAGGAATATAGTCATCAATTTGTAGGAGCATGATACTGCTTACTCCCCTAAACATCCGAGAACCAAGAAGATTCTCATTTGTCTGGCCTCTCTCTCTCCACAAAACGTAACTTAAAACACTTTATATAAAGGGCTAAGGACCATTTTTGTATTAAAAGTATTTATTTAGGGTTAATTTTGTTTGAAAGTTTTTTTAGGACTAATTTTTTCCTTATCGTTAGTTGACTAAATTTGGGACAAATTTACTTCTAACTGAAAACTTTTAAGCCAAATTTTTATCTTAACAAAAATAACATGGACGATAAAATTGTCCTGAAAATTTTAATTTAAGAGTAAATTTATCTAAAAATTGGTTAACTAATAGTAAGGATAAAATTGCCCCAAATTTAAAATTTTTGGAGTCCTCAAAAAAATCTCGAGATAAAATTGACCCTTAATAAATACTTCCAAAATAAAAATGGTTTTTATTCCTTCTATAGACATGAGTATTATTAAAAACTCGGGAAAGTAAAATAAAAACGTATGTCCTAAATATACGGGTAAGTTGTGTGGGCCCCACCAACCCATTTAGGTCTCCAAAAGACGCTCTCTCGCTCCGGCCCCCTCCAACGAACAATGGATCCACGTCACTCCTCTCTCAGCCTCCTCTTTCTGACAAACTCTGCGTTCATGTGAAGGCCAGCAGAAAACTAATTAATGGAAGAGAAAAATCACTGAGAGGTTTTCAATTTTAACAATATATTATTATTAGCTCGAGCAAGAAGGAGAATGGAGAAAGAAAGAAATGGGGTATGAAAGGGAGAAAGAATAATAAGGGTGAGATAGGAGAAGCGGTGAATATAGTACAAACCGTCAAAATACTTTTTCGTCCTTTTGCTTCGCATTATTCGGAGGGAGAAATCTTATCTGTGAGGTTTCTGGGGCTTGCTCTCTCTGTTTCCCCTCACCAAATTCACGCTTAAAGGCAAACCAGGCGCAAACACCTGCTACCAGCCAACACTTATATCTTCCCCCAAAAACTGCCCCATTCTTCTTCTTAATTCCGACAATTCCTCACTCCCATGCCCACCGATTAGTATTCCTCACTCCAATCCAGAGGCATCGATCAAGCTATATTCATTTCCATACATATCTCTCTTCCATAATCAATTCACACACCCACAAATTAAACCATGCTCGTGAATACATGGTGACTACGTTAGCTGCAGAGTTGCACCTGTATGTGAGCTTTCGTTTTCTGTTAAGTGATGATAGTTCTTTTGCTTTGATCAATTGCTTCTGATGAATTATTCTTCTTCTCCTTTAATTTTAGGAATTTTCTTTTACTACTGTTTAGCTCGACCACAGAAGCGGTATGAATCATTTTGTTCCAGATTTCGAATTTGAGATGGATGATGATGAATATCCGATGCCCAAAGCTTCTGGGTTGCCCCGCCAAAAGAAGGCCTCCGTGTAAGCTCTCTTTTCAATCTTGCAAAATAAAAACTCCGAACAAGTTGATTTTTCTTCAGACAGTGCTTGGTTGCTTTAATTTATAGTGAAAATTGAAACAGGCCCGACGACGACATCATGGAGCTCTTGTGGCAAAACGGCCAGGTCGTGATGCAGAGCCAGAATCAACGGCCTCAGAGAAAACCGCCGCCAGAGAGGTACCCCGACAGCGTGATTCCCGCCGGATCATTGACGGCGAGGGAGATTCGACCCTCGCAACAATCAGAACAACACTATCAGAATCAACATATCTTCATGCAAGAAGATGAAATGATTTCCTGGCTTCACTATCCCATCGTAGATGATCCTCCCTTGGATCATAATTTCTGCGCCGACATCCTCTACCCGCAGCCGCCCTCTGTCAATAACAGTTCCATGCAAAATCCTGACCGTGCGTCTCAAGCAACGGAACTCCGGCAGCCATCGAGGTCGGTCGCTCCACGGCCGCCGATTCCACCTCCGCGGAAGCCGGAGCAGGTGCAGACGATGATACCGAACTGCGCGCACGTCTCGAAACACAATGCGAGAGTTGAAGCAGGACCGTCAAGTTCGAAGTCGGCGATGAAGGAATCGACTGTAGTAGATTCATGCGACACTCCGGCCTTGATGGCGTCGGCTTCCAGAGTCTCGGAGACTTTCAGAAACACCGCGGAGCCAACAGAGCGATATGAGCCTCCTGGAACGCTGAGCACTGCCGGCGCAGCGGCGCCTTCGTCAACGTCCGTCGGTGGAGATGCTGGATTCAGGGAGACGACGACGTGCGAGATGATGGCGACGTCATCGCCGGGAGGTTCAAGCGGGGGTGTTGAACCGGCAAGGAGACCACCGGCTGAAGATCGGAAACGGAAGGGCCGGGAAGCCGATGAATTGGAGTGCCACAGCGAGGTGAGTAAATTATCAGTTTCATTTTCACCGTTTTTCCTTCCTCCTCTCGCTCTTTCCCTGTGAGTTTGTGACTTGTGAGAAATTACTACTAGAGGCCTTATCTTTAATTTTATATTATACACACACACATATTTTAATTATTATGTTTATATAGTTTTATTTCACACACACATATATATCCCTCAATATTTCATGTGCATATATATTCATTTTATTATAATCACAATTTTTTTGTATAATCTAGTAATGTGATTTTATTTTTAATGTGACAGTAAAATTAATCAAGTAACTTGTTTTTGAAAGAACCCTCTATCTGGGAAAAATTAACTCTAATAATTGAAAATAAATTAGATGATAATCAAATGTAATTTTTGAAGCAAGTGGGTATAAACCATGAGGTAATCATATTTTAAGGCAAGTTCATGTATAATTTACTCAAAATAATTTAAAAGAAATTTCCATATGAAAACCAAAGCTGAGTTTTTTTTTTTTGGGGGGTTTCTTACACTATTCATTAAACCAATAGAAAGAATCTGCTTAGTTCAATCGATTGGTAGAAATGACCAAAGATATTGATTAAATAGGATTGTTTATTAGGACTTTACTTTAAAACGGTAAGAAACGCAATCATTGGGCAAACTTGTCTATTTATATTCCAGTGTCTTTGGGAGCCAGTGTGTTGGTTGCTGCTAGATTGTCATTGACTCAAACCATAGCCAATTAGGACTGAGAACTGACACAAACCCAATGAAGTTAGAAGTTGACACTTGGAGAGGGGCATGACTCAGATCAAAAGCTCTTTCCATATTTGTTATCTCTTCTAATGCTTCTTGCGTGTGATCTTTCTTCTTACTTTTCATTTGGTTTCCTGCAAAAAAGGATGTCTACGTTGAATCTGCTGAAGCCAAGAAACAAAATTGTGGATCATCATCTACTAAAAGATCACGTGCTGCAGAGGTTCATAATCTCTCAGAGAGGGTCAGTGCGTGGCATTACTTTATAAATTAATTAACATGTCCATATCCTTTACTGTTCATAATCTTCTTACGGTTACATTCACATGCAGAGGCGTCGAGATAGGATTAATGAAAAGATGAGAGCCTTGCAAGAACTTATCCCTCGCTGCAATAAGGTCTCACAATCTCATCATACTACTAATTTATTGAGAATATGGGGAGCAGGATTTTGGAATCAATTTTTCTTCCTAATGGCGATTTATAACCTTGATTGCTTTTCTGATTCAGTCCGACAAAGCTTCAATGCTGGATGAAGCAATTGAATACTTGAAGTCACTGCAGTTACAAGTGCAGGTAAATTCTTCGTTACACCTATAAATGTACATAATCTTTACGCAGATGACTGACCCTCAACTCAACAAAACGTTTTGGTAAAAAAGCACAAACCTCCTGTTGCATTCTCATTCAAATTTTTTCTTCAGAACAAGCTTCACATCCCTCAATTCAGGCGTGTACTATAACTGTCACAATCAATATGGAATCATCATGCATATTTCTATCCAAGGTGATATATATCATCAATCATGAGTACAATTCATGTACGCAGATGATGTCCATGGGATGTGGGATGGTACCGATGATGTTTCCCGGAATCCAACGGTATATGCCGCCAATGGGGATGGGTATGGGCATGGAAATGGGAATGAATAGGCCATTAATGCCATTTCCCAATATGTTAGCTGCTTCTGCTATGCCACCCGCGGCGGCTGCGGCGGCGGCTCAGTTGGGACCAAGGTTCCTTATGCCCCCGTTCCAAATGCCTCATGCCCCTCAGCCTGATTCATCCAGAATGCAAGCAGCGGCTCCTAATCAACCACAAATTAATACGCTTCCTTCTCTTGTCACACCTGATCCTAATCAGTCTCGGATCCCAAACTTTAATGATCCTTATCAACAATACCTTGGTCCCCACCACCAGATGCATCTACAGTTCATGCAGGTAAATTTTGTCATCTGTTATTTTTTCCCTTTAATAATCTCGTTTTAGCTCTGAGCTATCAAGTTTCCTACTATTTATAAATCAGTCTTTTTTAGGTGCCTCATTCACTAAGTAATTCTTGAGATAACGAGCAGTGGGAGAACCCCACTGCCTTCCAAGACTTACTACGAGTCAAACAAATTTGTTTACTGTTATCAATTGTATGAAGTTGGTTTTTTGTGCTTGAGAAATACTGATTCTTGATGAATTCTTTTTCCTTTAATTAATCACAATTTAAGATCAATCTTCTATGAGCTTAATTGGATGAGCACGTTTATTTATGAGACTGATTTTCCTAAACAGAACCAGGTAATGAACAACCCAACTGTCAGCAAATCAAGTACCAGTAAGAGCCATGAAAATGAAGAAAATAATCAACCAGGTCATCCAGGTATGGATCAGATGCCTTATCTTTGTCATATACGAAAATTAGCTAGTTATGGTGGAAAAGAAAGGATTGTTAATAGTGTGAAAATTTACTTTGTGCTTACTGTGTTCCTGGGTCTCATTCTCAAGCTTCTGTAGAATGTTAAACTCAGGGTTTGGTTGCTTACTTTGTGTAAGAAGAAGTATGTCATCTAAATCAATGTGGCATCATAATTGTCATTTGAAAAGACAGGGCATCCTTTTCTTATTCACATTATAGATCAGCATTAACAATTCTTTTAGCTTCTTATAAAATTTTACTAAATCCTACTGGTTGCCACAGAGTAACTATCAGTGATGGAACCAGAAAAAGATATGAATGGCGCTTCTCACTGTTGCTATAGCTGGAACGAGCAACACTGACAATGGTAGGATATTGCAGGTGTTGAAGCAGGAAAATTTCATGAATGATAAATTTCATTAACAGAGGACTTGTGTGTGCATTACAGGTTAGTATCCCGGCATCCATAGCAGAGCTGCCAAGTTTTGTAGTGTAAGGAGAAGAAAGTTATTAGCTGTTCCCAGTGGCAACCTAATCTAATACAAAATTCTAACATCTAAAATTATTGCCATTTTCATAAAAAGTGGGATTCTTTTGAGTCCCTATTATCATCATTGTTATTCTTACCCCCCTCCTTTCCCCCTCAAATTTTTTGAAAGTGCCTTAGCCACAGGGAGTTATCCTGTCCTCATGATACTGGAAGAGGGAGCAGATACAAGATGCTAAAAGACCCCTTCTTTATGGAGGGAGCCACAATTCTTTCGAGAGAAATACATTTGTAGGGCTTTCCACGACTGAATGTTTCGTCAAATTCTAAATTACACACACACCCTAATGTAATGACACTAATACATTCATTACTGTGTCTGTTGTTTTGTTTCTGGTACTGTGACTCATGTAAGCCGTTGATTAAGAAGTTGAATTGAGAATCTGGAATGCTCATAATGGAACAAGAAAAGAAGCAGGAAAGGTGTAATGATGAAGAATGGAAGGTGGACAACATGGGGTAAGTGGTCCCAGGGAATGACCACACCATAGTCTCAGAGCCCAGATTCATAGCCCCTTCCCTTCCCTTCCCTTCCTTTTTCCTTTCCCTTGTTGTTGTTGGCTTTCAGTCTCAGCCATTAATTTGCAAATGGGTTTGATGAATCTGATTCAAATATCTGGCTTTGACGTCCCTCCCTTGCCCCCCATACAGACCCCCATTTCACGACGACCTTTATTGGGGGTAAATACTAAAGGCATATTTGGGTTAGCGTTGGAGAAATACATTTATACAAGTTGAAGTAAATCTCTTCTCATATGTTTATCTCGTATGTCGTAATTCATATCAGCAAAGTAGCTTCCATTGCCAACCCAAATAGACACTAAATAGAATGGGAAAGAGAGGGACTGCACACTAGCATTGAAAAGGAAGAAATTTTAGAAGTTAAAGGTCAACAAAGAGTTTACAATAGTTTAAAAATGTCATGATTGTGAATAAATTTTTTTTGTATTTTTTGATATTTTCTTTCTATGATATTACACCTTCACATTCAAAACCTGTAATTGTCTTGTTAATATAATCAATGCCTGAAATAATTTTTTTATTAAAAAAAGCACGTTCACATTATAAGGGCACTAATTATATGACTCCATCTTCTTTTAAGAAATCACACATTCAAGAACGAGAACAGAGAGAATCCAATTTAATTTAGTTTATGTATCTTCCTAGATAGGGCTGGTAAAAAGGCCGGCCCTTCACGGGCTAGGGTAGAGCCGGTAAAACAGATCCAACCCACAAGCTCAACCTACAACCCGCAGGTTTTGACAAAGTTTGTTAAGGTTTTTTAGGTCTGAAAAAATGCAAACCACACAAGTCTCCACCGCGTAACTCACGGGTTGGCCTGCCAATTGTTTTTTATATATATAACATGGTTGCCTACTTACCTTTTGGACTTTGGACTTCGGCTTATTAGACTTGGACACTTGGGCTTGGAAATGACACAGTATGAGTGGGCTGGAACATTGTTTTTTTTTTTAGATTTTGGAGTTGGACAATTGAGCTTGGACATGACACAATGTGAGTGGGCCTGAAACATTTTTCTTGGTTAACAATTTCTGTCATTCTCATTCTCATTTTGTTAAAAAGAAAAAGAAAAGTAAATTGCGGGCTGGCCCGTGAACCCACACATGCGGATTAGGGTTGGTGATTTCATAGCCTGCAAAAGTGCTGCCGCACAATCTGCGGGATGGTGCGGGCCAGCCCGTAACTCGTGGGCTAGCCTGTATTACTAACTCTAGGCTAGGGCCTAAAAGGGCCGGCCAAAAGGCTCAGCTAAAAAAAATAGTCATTGTTTGAGGTCCGGCCTATGAGCATAAGGGTCAGGGCTGACCCTACAAAGCCAAAGCTAGTTTTACTATTTTTTAAAAAATTTACAACAATGAAAGTCCTAATTTAACATATAAATGTTGTCAAAATTAGGGTGTAAATAGTATTCATCATACAACAAACAAACACAGTCATTAAATCATAATCAAAAGTAAACTATTGTCCATATACCACAATTACAAATAATTAATTAGAAGACTTAACAAAATTAAAAATACTTCTTATAAATATGTCTTGAAAAGTGTAAATTGTCAACAAAATATACAACACAAGATTTAAATAAAAAAATCACTAGAAAATAAGTCAAAAAATACAAAATTGGTAAGAATACTTATAAAATAAGAAATATCTTTTATAAGTTTTTAATTTTTAAGATTCTTAATACAAGATATTCTTATGAAACATAATTTTAGAAAAGATAATAACAATTAAATATTTGTAGCATCAATAACAAAGCATAAAAAAATAATAATATTATTATCATATAAATAATTTTTAAAAATAAAAAATATATATACGGGGCCTAAAAGAGCCAGCCTTTGACCTTACAGGGCCGGCCCCTTTTAGCCATGCTTTCACTTTTGAGGCAAAAATCTTAAATCTGACCCTTACAAATTCAGGGCCTAAATGGGCCAGCTCGACAGGCTTGTCCCGTTTTTCCAACTCTATTTCTAGAACATTAACATTAAGATAATTTCTCCGGTTAGAATGACGACGAACCATAGAACCATAGAATGGAGCAGAAGGAAACACTTGGAAACCAAAGGTGCACATGCCTTGTAGGAACAAAAGGTTTTTTTTTTTTTTGGTACATGTAGGAACAAAAGTTAAATGAAATGGATTGAACAATAAATGTACCAGATGTTGCTGTTAGCCTATAAGAGTTGACAAGATCTGGAAACTCTACTTAAGGTACTTGGAAACTCGATATTTGTGACAAATGGGAGTAAGGGCAAACTCAATATCTCTGAAATGGGATTAGGGTAAAAAGATTAGGGATATTGAAACCTCAAAATAATATCTACTCAAAACTGACTTACCATGTTTTGATTGAATTGGCTGGCTCAAATGTCAAATGATACCAGGGCGAGTACACAGTTTCGCTCTATTAGTACACGATTTTGCTCAATTCTAGTGAGAATTGAAATGCGCAAAGCACCTCTGTCGTTAAATAGAGAAGGCGGGAGGGTTAAAATATGCGTGCTAATTCATTATGCCACTCGGATGTTTTTGTGCGCTGCACATTCCAAACTTGATCCAAATTAGCACATTCCATGAAATTCCACTTGTAATAAACACGGATGACAGCATAAATATCGTTATAAGCTAATGTGAATTCACTGGAAATTAAGAAACAGTGAAGTTAACACAATATGATGAACTTCATATTCAAATAACATGCTGTCATGCCCAACAACTATTGTGGATGATTCTCCATGATAAAAACAAACAAATCCTTCTTGCTGAACAATATCATTAGAACCAGAAGGAAAAAGTGTCTGAAATGGCTGATTATATTTCACATATAAAGTCCTTCTGGCACCCCTTCTTTCTTCTTAAACATCACCTTATCTTTTGCCTTCTTGAAGTCTGCATGTGTTACCTGAAGATAGGAATACAAAATTTAAGAGTAAGATAAAAAGCATTTTCAAGTCATTAAGGTGCATTGATTTTTTTCAAGAAAAAACAAACAAACAAACAAAGGCATCCAAACAAGAGAATAAATAACTTTCTAAAGAGAAAGCGCATTTATAACAAGCACAACTCATAATCCGTATCCATAGGTACAATCTAAGTTATAATAGCCAAGAATGATGGACAAGATGTGGGTTCCCTTCATTTCTTTCAGAATAATTCGATTAGGTGTAGTTTGCCAAACCTTCACGTGTTCACCCAGAGAGATTCAATTACGCCATCTCATCTCAACCTTGATAGGTTTAGGGCATTTTAAAATGATATTGACAAAGTCCCCAACCCCGAAACTCCAATCATTAAAATGTTTCTACATCGCAGCATTATCTTGCCCAATAATACTGTCTAAATTTTTTTTTGAAAAGAATAAAAGACCCCACTAACCTTCATGCGGCGCTCTCTTAAAGCAAGTAAGCCAGCTTCAGTACATATTGCCTTTATATCAGCACCAGAGAACTCATCCTTAGTCATAACAAATTCTTCCAAGTTGACATCATCAGATAACGTCATCCTCGATGTATGTATCTAAATTTTAAAAGCAAGAGGCCCTTTAGTCACATGATGGACTAGATCGTGCATATTAAGCCATCCTAGAGAATAAGCAGAAACCGGATTCAGCAAACTGAATTAACAAAATTAGGCATGCCTACCTGGAAGATGCGTCTCCTTGTTTTAATATCAGGAAGAGGAAATTCTATCTTCCTGTCTATTCGACCAGGTCGCAGCAAAGCGGGATCAAGACTCTCAATTCTGTTGGTAGCTAGAATCACTTTAACGTCTCCTCTAGAATCAAAACCGTCCAACTGGTTCAACAGCTCCAACATTGTCCTTTGAATTTCACGCTCCCCACCAGAGTGGGCATCATACCTGTGAGGTATATCAACAGTTAAGCTCATTACTGGAGGAAAACACAGTCCTTAAAGCTTATAAAGTGATCAGGGACATCAATTTTCTAGCCACAACTACATCAGAACAAAGATCTCTTAACCAACACAACACACCTCTTTGTTCCGACAGCATCAATTTCATCAATGAAGACAATAGAAGGGGAAAGATCGTCAGCAACTCTGAAAAGTTCCCTCACAAGCTTTGGACCATCTCCCAAGTATTTTTGTATCAGTTCACTACCCACAACACGTAAGAATGTTGCTGATGTTGAGTTTGCCACGGCCTGAAAACACACAAGACTTAGACCTGAAAAGTTGAATATATGTTTCTGCAAAGCCTATCATAAGCAGCAACCGAGATAAAACAATAGATGGTAAGAACACAGGTCAGGAACTACATATAGTTGCACAGGTCAAATTACACTTCTAAGATCAAATAATAGCAAGAGTCCACCATATTGTGACCCAAGTTAATTATATTTTCCAAAGACTCCAACTTTCGTGATTATACTTTTAAAATTTGTTTCAAGATAAAAACGTTATATGCGTCTGTTATATCCGCCCCAAATCAAGCCGAGAAAGATCAATAAGCTAACTCCAAGAGCAGTAGACTGAAGGAGATGGAAGAAATTGAAAACTTGCTTTATATAGTGAAAGTCGCTCCCAAGACAAGTCTCTTTTCAAGAGCAAGTTCATCAATTCACTTGTCACAAGTTTTTCATATAAAAAATGCTTTCTTTTGTAAGTAGAGGGTGACATGCAACAATACAAAAGGAAGATTTCATGAAGCCCCTAGCATCTTTAAGCCACTGACATATCATACTACTCACTGGCAAATCACAAGAGAATTTCTAGAATTTCCTAATCAACACAGAAAAACATCAAGGAAGCATTATCAATATTATTTTATAATTTATAATCGCGCATTTAATTTAATGACCTGAAAAACAAGTAATTTACTGTTTGGAAAGGCATGAGAAAATACTTTTAAACCACGCATCAAGAAGCCATAACAGAAGCATTAGAAGCACCAGGACTATGTGCTTGCAACATGACAGATAAAATGAATCGTTGAAATTCAAACCAAATGGCCCAAATGGAAACACATAAAATCACAAATCACACCTTTGCAAGTAAAGTCTTCCCTGTTCCAGGTTCTCCATATAATATGACCCCCTTAGGAGGCTTGATACCAATGTCCTCGTATAGCTCAGGATGTGTCAGGGGAAGCTCGACTGCTTCCTTAATTTCCTGTATCTGAGCATCTAAACCACCAATGTCAGCATAAGATTCCAAAGGAGCTTTCTCAACCTTCATAACGGAAACCATTGGATCAACTTCGTCTTGAAGAAGCCCAACAACAGAAAGCACCTGGCAATAAACCATAAATGATAAGTTCCTATATATTCTACATAAATACATCTGGAAATATGAATAACATCAAGAATAGACCGCTAAAGCAAATAATTTAGGCAATTTCAAGGTTACACACGAGTTAAAAAATTTCATATGAAGTTCAAAAGTTTATCTTATACTGTGCACGTTGCATCTAATAATCTTCAATACAGCAGACTGAGGCCGATGATTATCTCAACAAGTAAGCAACTATGAAGGTATGCTTAGAATTTGAGAGAGAGGAAAGAAAGAATGACACATGAAAGAAAAAGAATTTTGTTCCAAGAAGATTTTATGAAACACTATCTGAAGCAAACAATTCAATAGCAAAGCAGTTAAACATATCGCAATCGGCACCGTAACTCTCGATCCTAACCCTTGACAGCAAGTAACCCTAATAAACTTAAATACAGATATAATCCAAAGCTGTATTTTACGATCAAGCAACGAAAAGAGCACACACATACCTTATTGTGCATCAAAATTGCACATCCAGGCTCTAATTGATCCTTATCCACAAAGGACAAGATCCCCACATAGTACTCGGGCCCGACCGAAGACGAGACAATAGCATGGTTCTCGTCTATAAGTTCCTCCAAGTTGCCAACACTCATAGGCGAACCCCTAAGGTCATCGACTTTGGATCTATCCTCCTCGGCCTTCTCCTCCTGAGGCTTAAGACGCTCCTGATTAGCCACAAATTCTTCCTCCATCAACAAGTAATCCTTGATTCGCTCAAGCTTTAACAGCCGGAGCTTACACTTAGTGAGGGGCGTCACTGTAGGCAAACGAGCCGCCGCCTCGGGACCCTTCTGCTTTCTCTGCTTACGACCGACTCGTGCCGGCGGAGCAGCCGGCTCAAACTTCTTGTCCTTCTTGCCGCTACCATCCTGTTTCCGGTCTCCCGGAAGACCTCCGCGATTAAGACCACCCGGAGTTCCCTGACCCATAATTTGTAAATCGCTCGACTCTGATGAAGAAGTGAGAGGAGCGAAAAGAAATAGGGAATACGGGGTGGGAGAGAGAGAAGAAATAGAGAAAGTGAGTTCCCAGGTTGTCTTTGCGATCAAGTTAACAGGTGTATGACTAGGAAATTAAATTTTCAAGCCCAGCCCAAACTTATTTCGGCCATGCAGCGTGCGGAGAACATTTTAATGTCCGCAGCGCCGAATATATTTGGGCCGATCCAGTTAATTGCAATCCCATGGATCTTTTTCTATACGCACCAAATCTCTATCATAATTCAAAATTTAGATATTTATTTTAAAAATATGGGGAAAAGACAGAAAAATACTGCTCCCTCCGATCCTAATTATAGAACATATTTATCTAATTTTGGAGAAATTAAGGATAGTGGTTAAATTAGTTAATCTTATTTATTTTCCTAAAATGCCCTTTTTTAATACATACAAGAAATCATGTTCTGTTCATGTTGATCACTTGTCTTGATGTAAAACAAGTGATCTTGTCTGTCATTAAAATGGAGTTATGCCGGTTTGGTTCAAGCGGAATTAAAGAAAAGGAAAGTTACAATTTTTAAAAATAGAAATGATGACGTTAATAGTGTTAAATTGATTTTCTTACCCTTTATTCTTATAAAATAAAAGAAATATTAGAATTGAGGTATATGTGACATTAATGAATTGTAAGTATTACTTACTTTATAGAATACATAGGTGTATTATAAAATTATTATTGTGTTTCATTATTATTGAGAAAGTATCAATAGGGGTATTTTGGGAAGAAATTGACAAAAATTAAAACTTTGTCCTATAATTATGACCAAGATCAACTCCCAAATATTGTCCTATAATTAGGACCGGAGGGAGTATTAAAATTGGTAAAAAAAAAAATAAACATGTTGAATTTCAATAATTCTAAAATGACTTATTTAGAATTTAAAAATGTTACAAAATTTGAGAAATTATCTAACTACCCTTATTTTTTAAAAATAAGAAAACCTCCGACCCTCTGGCACCGGCGGCCGTCACTAGAGCTCCAGTGACTTTACTAGCGATTGGACACCGGAGATCCAGTGAAGGTTATTAACAACTCAAGTATTTATATTAACAACTTTAGTATTGCTATTAATAACTCAAGTATTTGCATTAACAACTTTAGCCTAAGAAATTCAAAAAAAGATATTAGTCGCCGGAACTTCAGTGAAAGTTATTAGAAAATATTCAATAAATACTGCATTTACAACTTTTATATCGCTATTAACAAATCAAGCATCTATATTAACAATTCTAGTATGAGAAATTCAAAAAAAAAATATTAGCCGTCGGAGCTCCAATGAAAATTATTAAGAAATATTCAACAAATATCTTATTTACAACTTTAGTATCGTTATTAATAACTCAAATATCAATGTTGATAATTTTTGCGTGAGAAATTAAAAAAATATATATAAGGCTGCCACTTACAACTTTAATATCACTGTTAACAATTCGAGTATCTATTTTGACAACTTTTGTTTGAAAAATTCAAAAAAAATATATTCCTTCGCTAGAGTTCCCATGGTTTTTTTTTTTTTTTGAATTTCTCAGGCTAAAGTTGTCAATACAGATACCTAAGTTGTTAATAATAATACTAAAGATGTAAGCGGGGTATTTACTGAATATTTCTTAAAAACCTTCATCGGAGCTCCGGCAGCTAACATATTTTATTTTTTTGAATTTTTTAAACTAATATTGTTAATATAGATACTTGAATTGTTAATAATATTCACTGGGTGTGTTTGGTTTGAAGGGAGGGGAGGGGGTTAAATTACCTTTTTAGATTTAAGGTATTTAAATTTTGGACGGGAATCCAGAATTTAAAAAGAATGAAAGGGTAAATTTTGGGCGGGAACCCAAAATTTAAAAGAATGAGAGGGTAAATTTTGGACTTCTCTTATCCAAAATTGTAATTTACCCCCCTCTCGTCCCCTCCCCTCCCTCCTCTACTATCCTCTCAAACCAAATACATCTTGGAGCTCCGCGTGACTTGCGGCCTGCAAGATGGTTAATGATTTTTTATTTAAAAAAAATTAAGTGTGATTAGGCAATTTCTCAAATTTTACAACATTTTAAAATTTTAAATCAGTCTCTTTAGAATTGTTGAAATTCAATATAATTATTTATCTTTTACCAATTTTGATGTTGTTTTTCTGTTTTTTTCCCAGATAAAAATGTTTATCGGCCTATATTAATATTTTTCATCTTTTCTCTATTCGCAAACAAATTGCTAAAACTGATTTTTGTTTTATCTTCGTAAATCAATAACCAAATGTATACTTCAACTCTGTAGATTTTTAACTAGCAAATAAATTAATATTTTTCATTTTTTTCTGTATTATTTCTCGAACAAATTGTCAAAATTGAATTTTATTTTATCTTCATAAATCAATATCCAAATATATACTTCAAATCTATAGATTTTTATCTGACAACAAAAAATTTTATATAATTTTATTAAAATGTTTTGTAATTTTTAAATTTTTATTTTTTGCACTTCTCAAGTCTAATACTCTTAGTAACACTATTAAATTCCATTTTATTTTTACCTAACACTGTTTAATTATTTATTTAAGGCTATAATATATAGTTATGATATATTAAATCCCAACTTTTGGAAGTTGATCAAAGTAAATGAAGAGGAAGGGGCACAATTTACATACTCAAAATTAAAGGTTATATTTTCATATAACCTAATTGAGGCGTCCCATAGATATATAGCACCAATACTTGTTTAAATTTTAATGTTATGTGATAAGTATACATGTTTCAAATAATGATTTGGCTTTCAATTAAACCCTACACTTTTATATTTCAATTAAAAAAAAAACCTATGTATGACATAAAGATAGAAGAAACTGACTAAGGATATTTTTTATCATTATTGTTTGATGTATTTAATGATTTACTCTTCTATACTAAGTTTTACAGTTTTTAAATTTTGTATAACTAGATATATTTTCACATACAATGCAACGAATTAATAACAGAAAAAAAATTAAGTTTTGTATTTATTTGTAATATTTAAATCTTGTTTAAATTACGTGGAGCCTTGTAAAGGAATCAATATGCAATGTGAATGTGCGCGTGCGAGAAATATTGCATTGTTTGTTGGTGGAAGTGTGGCTGATGGCTTGATCAAAATCACGCGCTTGGCACAGCTCCAACGTAAATGTTGTTTTCTTGGACCCACAACGCTGGATTCTGTTTGGTTGGCTTTCATCTTCCTTCGAACATGTTCTCGAAACATGAGGCCTTGCAGTGGCATGGGGCTTCTAAATATCTCTGATAACCCCATTTATTGTCCACTTGGGTTTGCGATGAGGTGTTCCAAGTTTTGCCATCTTAGGCCCCTAGCACAGTGGTACGTTTAGGAGCTACTAGAAGACCAACTCTTGTATCACAGAATTCATCACATAAGGTTCTGTCCTCAGACCTGCGTACAGGAGAAGACTAGTGAGAAGAAAACCAGAGAGACCCATATATATTATTACTGCTCTGAGTGGGTGAGTCTTATTTATGGCATTCAATTGGAGCAAGTGTTGTTGACTACGGTGTAGCCCTAGCCAGCTGCATTTGCCAGAACTTGTACGTAAGCTGATATGTGTAAAGATTTATAAAGACCCTGTCCCCATATTTATAGATATATATATATATATATATATGGATAGGTGATATCGTCTACTCATCTGTATATATTTGCTTGTCGTTTTAAACTTACACCAAAATGTTCATTAAAAAGCCTTTTCGTATTGGCTCCCTTAATTACCCTATTCCCTCCCGCGTCTGATGGGATATGAATGCCCTCCCTCCTTTGGACCTGGCCATAAAGAAAGCACTCGTAGCCTTTTCAGCATGCAAAATATATGGTTCAGGACCACCTAGCTACTAAATATAGACACCAGAGAGATCAGTGTCGAATTTAAAGCCAAGCCTGTTTTTCCATCTCATTTCTAATCAATTCAAAGCAACTAACATTGGGTTTAACATATATTACCATTGTTTAATATTAATATTTCTTGACAAGCGAAATATCTTCTACCAGTTTGTGGGTGTATGTATTCTTAAATGCCCAACAATAATGTTTAACCCATCTGAGCCTAAATACAAACTTGAAGAGACATCAACTACCAACTTGAAGAGGAGTTTATTAAAACTGATCAACAAAAATCGCTTGACGATGATGGATCAAAACAGAGCCATAAATGCCACATCGATGAACGCTGATTAATTAATCTCACGAAAAGTGCATGAAATCCAATCACAACCATGAGCGTCGCAAACAACTCCGGATTTGCTTCACGGTCCAGGACCGCCCTATATATCATATATATTCCACATCATAATTTATTCTTCCTGGCAAATTAAATCTAAGGCCTCACTAGCTACGTCCATACCATTTATATTCAGCAAGAATAAAACATTCAACTTGGTAACTTGTTGAATTGATCTTACCGGCTTATAGCTCGTGTCTGCCATAAATGCATGAAACACGCACATATCTTTATGATTTCTCTGCTGCTACGTACTGGCCTGTGCAGTTTTTTTTTAAAAAAAATGCATTAATAACAATATTAATTAGAGCAGATGTGTGTATACGTACATGCACTTAATTACTATCTATTAACTAACATGCATGCGTTACATTGCAGACCTTTTCAGCATAAAGGAAGCCTGCCGACGTTTACTTATGGAAAACAAGCTTTATGTGTGGCCTTGTGAAAAGATTATTATTCGAAAATAAGCACGTAGAAGTATCCTCACTGGTCGATGTTGCGTGACGAGTATGGAATAATATATCAAAACATCAAGTGTTTGTTTGAATTAGCGGTAGAAGCTGTTTTTTACAATGTAATTTAAGGTATACGTGATAAATATGTGAGGGAATTTTTATTTCGACTAACGTAAATGTATTTCTCAGATACCAACTCAAATAGGTCTCAGCCGACAGAAACATATATATTATTAAACTAATAATTAAGAGTAACTTGCAAAGGTTACTTTGTACTCAACAAAAGAAACATAGAAGAAACCTTAAAAGTAATGACCAAGAGACGAAAGTGGACGCTACAAAGTAATGGAATATAACTACCCTCAGTCGACAAACCCTAACAATATCCCTCGACGACATAAACAACGCAACACACCACCGTTATTTTCTGAACCGAAAAATATAAAGTCGTAAGAGGCAAAGACAGGACTACGAGCGACACATGAAGTCATATTGTGGACTCTCTCAAGGGTAAGGAAGCACACCGGTGCCGCCACCAGCTCCGCCTCCAATCCCACCGCCCACACCACCACCAACACCTCCTGCACCCCCAACTCCGGCTCCACCGAGTCCGCCCAGTCCACCAAATCCTCCTAAGCCCGAGCCGCCGCCAAGGCCACCGCCAAAACCACCACCAATACCGGCTCCGGCTCCTCCGAAAGGCAAGCCGTTGCTACCGAGACCTGAGTAGCCACCAATGCCACCGTAGGTGAGGAAGTTCTTCTGGTCCTTGAGGCCAGCGTCGCTGGGCACTGTTCTGGCACTGGCGGCTACGGCTAGAGCAAGAACCAACAGGATACACCACCTAGCCATCTCTCTGCTTCTCTCAATCTCTCACTCAATGAGTACGTAGCCCTAGCTTGCTCAGTGATAATGATGAACAAGAGTGTGAGGACGTGGTGCTTTATAAAGGGAAAATGTAGAGGAAGATGGTGGAGAGGCCGTTGGGCATATTAAATGAAATATTTAATGTCTCACCCCACACAAGAGGTGAGATTAAACCCATACCAGCTGCACACTAACCTAACTATTCACAGGAAGTTAACAGGCAGGTAGATTAAAGATTAATGAATTAATTAATTAAACCCTCTTGGAATTTTGAATTGACGAAACTGACAGGTGCAGTGTCTGAGTGCGAGTCTGTGAGTACAAACCCAAATGTGCGTGCTTGTTGGGCTGTAAGTTGGTTAGTCGTAGGGTTAGATTGGATCTGTTTCAGAAAACAGATTTTGACAGGTGAAGGTGCACTTTGTGACCCATGTTGCTTAAGGTTGATCTCAGGCCCAAACCCAGGCCCATACTGATGAATGAAGAATCAGACAGCAAAAGGAGGCGGCAGCAACAAAATGGGCATGGGCAATGTAGTAGCACAAGGAGACGAAATAAACAAGTTTGAAAGAAGATATGACCAATGAGAAGTGGATAGGAACAGGCGATAACCACTGAGATGAGTGTGATGGCAAGCAGAAAGCGGAAAAGAAGAAAGAAAAAAAGAAACAAGGGTGGGGGAGAAACCAAACCATGCACATACAGGATATGAGGGTATGTGAGATCTTTTGCTTTTTTTTTTTTTTGGTAAAACGGAAGGCAGGACAACTGAAAATCTAAATGGCAGTAGGCATATATATTAAGATAATTAAGTCCGCAGGCCCTCCAGAAGCTTTTCCTCATGATTAATTTTGCTTCGAAAGTTCTTTGTGACTCAATTATGCCCTGAAAATTTTAAATTGGACAAATTTCGCTATTGGTTAAGTCAGAGCACATCGGACATGTGGCAAATTGGAGGAGATGCAAGGTAGTAGTCCACATTGGAGAGAATTGAAGACACGTTGGAGTCCATCTCCCTATTCAATGCAATTAGACCAATATGTGGGGAAAGTGCATCTTCCTGTTCAATGTGTTAGGTATGAGACATTAAAGCTTCAAGCTTTAAACTCCATGGGTAGTGATTAACCACAAGCATTCGGAGGTTTGGAGTGGAAAGCAGAAACGATGGGTGATCTCTATGGGTTCTTTAACAACGATAAGCAAGAGGAGGGTAATTATTCTACGACGTGGAGTTCAAGAGGTTGAAACCGAGGAGTCGGCGAGGATTTGTCATTGCGGCAAAAATTGCTCCTATGTGCACTTTTTAGACTGAGTTAAACCCACTGTCAGGTATATTATATTTTGCTTATAATTCCTCATAAATTGATTTACCTCATGTACACTTCTTGGACTGAGTTAAACCCACTGCTGGGTACATTATATTTTGCTTATAATGCCTCATAAATCAACTTGCCTTATGTGCACTTCTTGGACTGAATTAAACCAACTGTCAGGTACATTATATTTTGCTTATAATACCTTATAAATCTTGTTGTCATAAGTAAATCGATATATGTAAGGCATAAATCGATTTCACTCCTTTAAGCTATGTCATCGCCACAAATCCAGATGGCACACAAGTTTTATGCCAACGTGTTATTTTAGATACTAATTTGTCTAATTTGACAATAATTATTATATCTCCGTTAATTGAGGACAAAATTGCCCCAATTTAAAACTTTAAAGTGGTAATTGAGCTAGAAAAAACTCCCAGAGTAAAATTGATTATGTGAAAAACTTTCAAAGAAAAATGGTCTTTAACCAAAAAAAAAAAAAGGAGGAGCAAATTCAGTAACCAAGCCCTTACTTTCCAATAGATGAGGCATCCGTTACAAAAGCCAGGAAAAACAATAGTAGTGATGAAGTAAGTGGGATGGTTTGTGAATGAAAAGGCGGCGATCAAATCTCGGTAAAAAGAAAAAGAATAAGAGAAAAGAAAGTGGTGGTGGTACTTACTACAATGTAAATTAAATATTAGAGGCAACTTTTTTCATGTTTATATAATTTTTTGTTAGTTATAATTGTTTACAATAGGGGTGGGCTTGGGAAGTGGAACTCAGGTAGGTACAGAAGACGAAGAGCGGGTGGGCGGCTGCCGCTGCCACGTGAGGGAATGCAACAGAAACAAGGGTTGACTACGAGGGGCGTAGGGTCGGTGGTCATGGCGTCGTGCAGTGCCGCCGCTCTCATCGGGTAACCTAAAATAAAAATGGAAGAATCACATAAAAACATTATTTGAATTTTAAAATTTTACTGATAAGAAGAATAATAGGATTGATAAATATAATAATGAAATTGATAACGTAAATTTTTCTCAAAGGATTAATTTAAGATTTTGAAGTTTAAGGGATATTTTTCTGTTATTATCCCAATAAAAATATTGAAATTTATATTTTCATCTTTTTTTTTTTTGCTAACTATATTTCCATCACTCAAATTTATAAAATACTGAAGGCAAAAACATTTATAAAACACTGTATCTTTTTAATCATCTAAATTTTATGCATTTAATTTCATTAATAGAAAAATACAAAACATTCTGCCTCTGCCATATTAAATTTAATTTTCTCAAAAAAAATAAGGGCACATGTAAAAAAAAAAACTACCTATGTGTAAAACTTTTACCTAAAGCCTACCTTACAAAAAGTGATGTAATTTTTTTTTTTTTTGGGTACAAAAAAGTGATGTAATTGACATCAGGAAGTTGTTTTATTATGCGTGTGATAAGATAAGAGGGTGGGCGACCGGCGACGAGTGATAGGGTTAGGGAATGGGCCGGGGGAGGCCCAATAAGGGGGTACAAAGTACGGAATACGAACAAGGAAGGCGAAAGGCAGGCGCGTGCGATAACTGATACGAAAGAAAGATGAGGGCGCCTGCCTCTGCCTCTACGGCATTCGGCAGAAAGGCAAAGCTATTTTGATTCCTCCGCTTACGTCATCACCCTCCCACTTACTTTTCTTTATTATAGCACTAAGGGAAAATATGGTTTTGCCCTTGATATAAACTGCTTTATTTGTTATATGAATGTTTTCTTATTCACACGTGTGCTCAACTGCTCAAGGCAGTTTTTTTTTTTATTACAATACTGAATATTCCCTCCGGTCCTAATTATAAAATAAAATTAATTTTTTTAAAAAAATTAAGGAAGTCAATTAAATTACTTTAGAGTGTTTATATTTTTAGTATCCTTAGATTATATATTAGTTTATTAGTCAAATTAATTAGTTTGGAGAAAAAAATAAAAATATAAATACTCTAAAGTAATTTAATTGGCTTCTTTAATTTCTCCAAAAAAGTCAAATTTGTCCTATAATTAGGACCGGAGGGAGTACATTACATCAAGACCAGAAACAAAGACACCAACTTAAAATAACTTAATGCATGTTTGGGAACACTTATTTTTTGAATATAATTGTTTATTACGCAAGCCGAGCCGTATACAGTAAATCACAATTTATAAGCACTTATTACTAAAAAATAAGCTATTTCAAACGAGCACTTACCCTCTTTCATCATCATCCACCTCCTGACGCGAAAGTGGGGATGATCAAAGATATAAAGGCAATTCTATTTCAAATTCTAAATATTGATAACTTTTTTTAATGAAAATTTAAATATTAATTTATCATATTGTAGAGGGGTAGTCTCTTTTATTAGATTTAGTATTTATTAGCTCTGATTTTGTTATTCTTGAATTTCCCAATTTTTATAGAAAAAAGATAGAAAGAAAACTTTGAATTTGTAAAATTTTAAATTAAGTATTTTCTAAAAAATGAGTTGTGAATTACTTATTAAGTTTCGTCATGCATTTATCAATTCTTGATAATAAACCTGATTTAAAATTTTTTAATTTTTAAATTTTTTTTCTGTCTTTTTCCCTTTTTTATATTTATTATGGGCAAAATTAAAAAATTATTAATTTTTAAATTAATTAATAAGATTTAAGATTGTTTTTGTTTTCCACTAAATGCATTACCTATGAAGAGAATATATCCACTTTGTTTTCCTATCATTCACATATAAATAAAATGAAACCCACTCTGTTTTAAATTAAATATATATTTATTTAAACATTTTATTTAATTTTTTCGAATTAAATTTTTTTTAATTAAAAAAAGATGGGAAGGGCTAGGTGACAGGATCAATTTGTCGGGAGCTGGGAAGTGGAAATTATTGAAAGTTGGAATGGCGCTTATAGTATTATCAATTATTGTAGGTAGTGGCATAAACATTGCGAGTTGTGACTTATACAAATATATTAAAGTATTAAGATATAAGATCGTTGTTGTGTTGTGGGGGGGTGAAAAGTAAAAGCAGCAATTATACAAATTTTATAAGCACATAATTGAACCCTAGCGGCCATTCTGTCAACCTTGAAACTGTGTGTGTATTGAAAAGACCTCCAAAAACAAATATCTTAAACAAAGCCCAACGACGCATCGTCACTCACCACATCCCCTTATCATCCCTCTGAGTTCTGATAGCCACATTCCACCAATCAACCCCCCACTACCTCCTCGCTCTTTTCTAAAAATAATATTTCCCAATCCGAATATGTATGCACCAATATTTTCAAAATTATTTTTTTAAGAAAACTTGTGAAAAATCACTAATTATAGAATTCATTGTTCAAAACTATTGTACAAAAAATCGGACCGGTAACCGGTTAGTAGTCCGGTCTGATTCAGTCATCAAACCGTTAACCAGTTAGAAATCGATTCAAAACAGGTGGTTTACTCATTGGATCGGTTTTATTTTTAATTTTTTTTATTTTTTCAACTATTATCTCAAGCTATTTTTTAGGAAAAATGAAATGTTGAAAAACCAAGATGAAGAGAAAAGTAGGTAAAGAAAGAATAAATCTAAAAAAGAAGAAGAAAATGATGAAAAAATTATTTAAAAGGATATAATAATTATAGGAAATGAGATATTATTGCATATATTTTTTCTAAAGATATTTATTTTTATCTATAAAAGTTTAAAAATATATTAATATATATATATTGTCACTAATAAATTATAATATTTTAATATGATCGGTTTGATTACTGGTTAGACGACCAATTAACCCTTGAACTTGTGCCGTGACCGGTTCATTACACAGTTCGGTTTTTTGTTTCTTGTTCAAAACTAATACTCCATCCTGTCCAAATATAATGTCCATTTAATTTTTTTCTTAAAAGATTGAAAAAAGCCAAATAAATTACTTAATCATAACATCATTAGATTATATATATTGATATTTAAGTTAGACAAATTAGTTTGAAGAAAAATGTTAATTATAAATACTTTACGGTAATTTATTTAATTTTCTTAATCTCTCCAAAACAATCAATTATGTCTTATATTTAGAATTAAATAAAGTAGGATCTAGGTTATTGAGCTTATCCAATTCATTTTCATTAGATGCAATTATTCTTCGGTTGTGTAAAATATATCTTCAGTTATATGCAAAATGAAAATTTGTACATGTAGTTAAAGATAAATTACACACAAATAAATAAAAACTAAAAAAATTGCACATGTATCCTTAAAAAAATTTCCACCTTTGGCCAATAATGAGATTTTTCAGCTATTTTTATTGTAAAATTTTTAATTTAATTTATTAACAAGGACACTAAAGAAAGTGTATTGATCTCTCTCTGATATCATCAAAGCGGTATGACAGAGGATTCGAATAACACCGAAACAGACACAACCTGGATATCAATATCAGTGCTTAGTCTCTAACCCATTTAATACTAATTTTATTTGTTATTTCATGAATTCGGTGTCCTGTTCCAGGTCAGTTTAAACAAGTGGTAAAATTAAAAGGAAGAAACTTTGATTTTATATTTTTGTATTTTATTAATGAGTGCAACCCAAGAGTGGTGCACCGTCACCGTTAACAAACGAGGGTGTGAGGTGTGCGCTATCTAGTGAAGGCTTTATCCCAGGAACCCTGTTATATGGAGACGCAACCCACCAGCCCTGGTTTCTTCCTCCATTCACACCTCCATAGTTCATACTCTTCTCTGTTTCTTTCGACGGATCCAGGAAGAAGAAACGAGAAGTAATAATAGGTCTTCTCGTTTTTTGTTTTTAAAAAACAATCATATAGTGAAAAGTCTGGAGTTTGGGAAATATGGTTGTCGATGACGTGATGGATAAGATCATCATCGTCGGCTGTGGATGTTCTTCTTCTTCTCGCTACTCCGATGCTTATCCTAAAAGGTAATATTTGAAGATCCCCTCTGATTTTCTTATTGGGTCTCTGTATTTTTTTGGTTCTTTTTCTTTTTTCTGTTTGCAAAGAATATATGTCGGCCGAAAAGAAATAGAATTCGTATTTCTTCTTTATGGATCTGATGGTCTTGATTCTCTGTTTCCCACCTGATTTTGGAGGATTCATAGAAATTCTTGTGCCCGGTCTAGATGTAGTTTTCCTGTAGCGTTTTTGAAACTTCCTCCTCCTCCCTTTCGCAGGGTTGAGATTGAAGAAAATTATGTCGCCCTTGCTATGTCTATTGCTCATCTCTCAGTCTTCTTATAGAACCCTAATTAAAGATATATGTTTATTTGAGAGTATACAGATGTTCTTCTAATTTATCTCATAGATTAAATTTCTAAACTTTATCTTGTTGGATTCTTTAATTTCTTTTCTCTTCCTCCGTCCATTTTATTTGGGTGTGTGAGGGTTTTGTTATCTGATTGATAAATCTAGGGGTTTGATGGAGGGGAGATATAGTGGGGATTAATATGAAGGTTTTCATAAGGCTGTTTTCTTGAATTGTTCTTGCGAACCGACCAGCAATACAACTCATCCGCGAGATGAGCTAGTATGGGCGATTCCCGTCTCACATCTTTGTCTATGGAGAACCATCACCCGTCCACGCTCTTATCCATGGATTCAAGTGCTTCGTCCCATGAGGAACTCGATTTGGAGATGAATCGCCAGATCATACTTTCAGGTCCACCAGATATCAATTTGCCCCTTTCAGCAGAACGCAGTCCTCCCCCACAGCCATGGATTTCTGAAACTTGTGATATCTTGGATGTTGGCCTTGGCACTCAAGGTTATGAGACTGAGAGTTTCCTTAATATTCCCAAAAGTGGAAGGAAATTTGCCAAGCGAGTCGATAGCATATGGGGTGCTTGGTTCTTCTTCAGTTTCTACTTCAAGCCTGCCTTAAATGACAAATCTAAGGCCAAGATTATCAGGGACAGCAATGGTGTCTCTGGGTTTGACAAATCAGATCTCAAGCTTGATGTTTTCATGGTTCAACATGACATGGAAAACATGTACATGTGGGTTTTCAAGGAGAGGCCTGAGAATGCACTGGGTAAGATGCAGCTGAGGAGTTACATGAATGGTCATTCTCGCCAAGGAGAGCGTCCGTTTCCATTTAGCGTCGACAAGGGTTTTGTTCGATCCCACCGGATGCAAAGAAAACATTACAGGGGACTCTCAAACCCCCAGTGTCTGCATGGCATTGAAGTTGTTCCATCCCCCAATCTCATGTGTCTTGACGAGGATGATCGGAAAAGGTGGATGGAACTCACGGGCAGGGACTTGAATTTCACCATCCCTCTTGAAGCAAGTGATTTCAGCTCCTGGAGAAATCTTCCGAACACAGATTTTGAGCTCGAGAGGCCGCATCCCACAATCAAGAATGCTTCAATCGCACACTCAAAGAAACTGCTCAATGGATCTGGGCTGAATCTATCAACTCATCCATCTAGCCACAGTAATGGGGATGCGATGGACCTGTCTGCTGTTGGCAGCAAGAGGCGGAAGGACTTTTTCCCTCACGGAAATGAAGAGGAATGCTACTTGGCTGTGAATCCTCCAGCAGATCGGATTCCAGACATGGAAATGCATCCTAGTGAGCCACACTGGTTGAGTGACTTTAGTGGGGTGATGAAGAATGTTTATGGGCCTGTGACAGCCGCAAAAACAATCTACGAGGATGAAATAAGCTACTTGATTATTATCAGCTTGCCCTTTGTGGATCTTGGGAGTGTGAAAGTCTCTTGGAGGAACACTCTCACTC
Source organism: Inga laurina (assembly GCA_963855925.1). Taxonomy (NCBI): domain Eukaryota; kingdom Viridiplantae; phylum Streptophyta; class Magnoliopsida; order Fabales; family Fabaceae; genus Inga; species Inga laurina. Next base: position 14,719,255 of record OY979703.1, on the reverse strand, counting down.
GGGGGATCATAAAGGTGTCTTGTGTGAGCACGTCGGGAAAGCCAATTATTAAGAGACAGGACAGAACATTCAAGCTTTCCGATCCATCCTGTGAGCACTGTCCTCCCGGGGAGTTTGTAAGAGAAATCGCCCTGTCGACCAGAATTCCAGAAGATGCAAACATAGAGGCATACTATGACGGGCCAGGGTCAGTTCTGGAGATTATGGTGCCAAAACTTAGCGCAGAACCTCAAGAGCACGAGGTGCGTGTTTGTCTTCGTCCTCATCTAGGTGGGAATGATCTCAAGTTGACTTGAGATTGAGATCAGACGCGAGGCATTTTGGGAAAATTCCGTAGGGTTGTCAGTTGCTAGAATGGCTCCTTGTTTCATCATTATTTTACTAACTTTTGTTCTGTGAAATCTATAAAACATTTTGTCTGTATGAATGAGATTAAATGTTGGGGCATTTTGTGAAATTCCAAGTAGGGAGGAATGGCATTGACATCCTGATCATCCAGTTGAATGATAATTATTGGAGTTGAGATCAGGAAGTAGGGTACTTTAATTGTCCCTCATCAAAACGAACGTGAAGTTTAATGTAAAAAGTCAACACCTGCTTAGTGAAATGATTCAATGAATGAGACATGGTCTACAATTTTTATGCTTCGTAATTTACACAACACATACAATTTCTAAAATGAAAATTGGAAAATTGTTCATTTGTCATTTTGTTGTTAGTCGGTAAAATGCGTAAATTTTGTTTCTTCACTTATCAAAATCTTTAAAAGCACTTGTAAATTAGCGCCTGTATAAATTGGGCTATATTAGTGGTTAGAAAGGGTTATGTACCCTTTCAAATTTTTTAATGCAATTTGTGGCTTATAAATGTTCGGTGAGCCTAGGGGGCCCACACCGTGGTTGACTTAATAAAGGGAAAGCATTTTGATTATTTTACTTCAAAATGTAATTTCATTTTTATTCTTAAACACTAAACTAAAATTCTCGCTAATTATCTACTTTTTTTTAGCCACTTGTTCCTGTGGTATGCGTCTGTAGAATGATATAATTAAGATGTTAAAAGAATCGTGTGATGAAGCAAATTATGGAATAAGGTGTTACAAAAAGTGAGATGAAAATTAGGGAGTATTAATATTAATATTAACATAATAATATGGTAATTCGTATAACGGGCCTCTTAATGGACTCCATCCTCAGCTCATTCTCATGTCAGAATGTCATGTTCTATAATTTCAACCCTTTTTATTATCGTTGAATTAAGTACTAGTTTCGACCAAAAAAATTAAGTAGTAGTTCTTCTTTCTTAAAAAGTGAAACAAAATGATAAAATATAAAATGCTTTTTTGAAGAAAAATCCCACTGGATGTCTGTTCTGGATAGTATTTTTTATCAGAGAACCAGGGTGTTTGACGTCAATTACATGGAGTTTTTATATTGTACATAAATGTTTAATTGTTCAAAGAAACCGCATTTAATTAAAGAAAAAAAATGAATTTTAAAAGCACAATTTTTTTTTTATAAAAATGTAACGGTTAACTAGTACTCCCTCCAGTTCTAATTATAAGATAAAGTTGATTTTTTTAAAGAAATTAAAGAAGTTAATTAAATTACTTTAGAGTATTTTTATTTTTTTCCTGCAAACTAATTAGTTTAACTAATAAATTAATATATAATTTAATGATGCATAACATATGATATAATTAAGTAACTTATTTAACTTCTTTAATCTCTTTAAAATAAAAATTAACTTTATTTTATATTTAGGGTAAGTGATAATAATAAATAATTTGAATAAATGAAACGAGAGGGGCTAAGTTGAAGGCTGGGAGCACAATGTTCGGAGGTGCAAAGCCAACGCTACTGCATGTTTGTACTCTGCGATTCCGTCAGCTTTCTTTCTTTTTCCTGCCGCCGGGTCCCTTTCATTTCCTATCTTTGGCCCTTCCTTATAGCGCAATGCACTTCTTTATATACTTCGGCCTATTGACTTTCCTTAAAGATACATTGATTCTGTTCTGCCCATTATATATACCGTAAATTCAACCAATGTACTCTCACCATACAATATCTTCAACTCCACTTTTCTCTGCTTCGAGGTGTTCTCTCTTCCATTCCCCACAGGATTGCCAGACACGCCAACGTTGTTTTGTTCATAAACATTTCCAAATTCAGGTCAGCTATTACTGGCTATAAACTAACATCAGAACATCAACATTCGAGCAACACAAATTTATGAGAGCAACTTTAAATTGAGTATGTTATAATTAAACCAGTGCCCTGTTGTCCAATGAAAACCAAAAAAATCATAAACATTGTGCCTAAAAGTGGCTTAGGCAATAAAACTGAATGATTGTACTTAAAATGAGCACAAAAAGAGTGTAGGAAGCAACACTAAACCTATTTCAAATAAATCAAATGCAAAATAGAAAATTTTTTGCGACTGCATTTAGTCGACTTCCTCAATCTTGGGGCCAGCACCACTTGCGCCAGATGGAGGTGCATCATCATCCATAGAAGCACCCATGTCAGGACCAGCACCACCCTGGTACATCTTGGCTATGATGGGGTTGCATATGCTCTCCAATTCCTTCATCTTATCTTCAAACTCATCTGGCTCTGCAAGCTGGTTGCCGTCCAGCCAGTTGATAGCTTGCTCAATGGCATCCTCAATCTTCTTCTTGTCAGCTGGATCAAGTTTTCCACCAATCTTCTCATCCTTCACTGTGTTCCTCATGTTGTATGCATAGTTCTCCAAAGCGTTCTTTGCCTCTACCTTCTTCTTGTGCTCTTCATCCTCAGATTTGTACTTCTCAGCCTCTTGAACCATCTTCTCAATCTCTTCCTTTGACAATCTACCCTTGTCATTTGTGATGGTGATCTTGTTCTTTTGGCCAGTAGTTTTATCCTCGGCAGAAACATTCAGGATACCATTGGCATCAATGTCAAAGCACACTGTAATTTGTGGGACTCCTCTGGGAGCAGGAGGAATGCCAGACAATTCAAACTTACCCAGCAAGTTGTTATCACGGGTTCGGGTCCTCTCGCCTTCATAGACTTGGATCAACACACCAGGCTGGTTGTCAGAATAGGTTGAGAAAACCTGCTCCTTCTTTGTTGGGATAGTAGTGTTCCTGGGGATCAGCACAGTCATCACCCCACCGGCAGTCTCCAAACCAAGTGAAAGTGGGGTTACATCCAAAAGCAGAAGATCCTGGACCTTCTCATTGCCTTCGCCACTTAAGATAGCAGCCTGGACAGCAGCACCATATGCAACAGCTTCATCAGGATTGATGCTCTTACAAAGCTCCTTCCCATTAAAGAAATCTTGGAGAAGTTGCTGAACTTTGGGAATTCTAGTGGATCCACCGACAAGAACAACATCATGAACACTCCTCTTATCCATCTTAGCATCCCTTAAACATTTCTCAACTGGTTCCATGCACTTTCTGAAGAGATCCATGTTGAGCTCCTCAAATCTGGCACGAGTAATGGGGGCATAGAAATCAATCCCCTCGTACAAGGAATCAATTTCAATGGTGGTCTGTGCGGTGGAAGATAGAGTTCTTTTAGCCCTCTCACAAGCAGTTCTCAGCCTCCTAAGTGCTCTGGGGTTGCCACTGATGTCCTTCTTGTGCTTTCTCTTGAATTCCTGCACAAAGTGGTTAACCATCCTGTTATCAAAATCCTCACCCCCAAGATGAGTGTCCCCGGCTGTGGCTTTCACCTCAAAGATACCCTCTTCAATAGTGAGCAAAGAAACATCAAATGTACCACCACCAAGATCAAAAATCAAGACATTCTTCTCGCCGACACTTGTTGCCTTCTTGTCAAGACCATACGCAATGGCAGCAGCAGTGGGCTCGTTAATAATTCTCATGACATTAAGGCCAGCAATAACACCCGCATCCTTGGTAGCTTGACGCTGGGAGTCATTGAAGTAAGCAGGGACAGTAACAACAGCGTTCTTGATTGTGGAGCCAAGGTAGGCCTCAGCAATCTCACGCATCTTCATCAGAACCATTGAAGATATTTCTTCCGCAGCAAATTGCTTCTCTTCACCCTTGTAGTTGACTGAGATCATTGGCTTGTCAGCAGGGCCAGCAATGACCTTAAAAGGCCATAATTTGATGTCACTCTGAACAGAGGTGTCACTGAATCTACGACCAATCAGTCTCTTGGCATCTGAGTAATATATGAAAAACATGAGTTAATTACAAGATAAATCGGGCAGCACAAAGCATTACACAAATTTTAATGTAGGTAAAAAAGGAAATTTCAAATCTTTTAATAATTATGGCAGATTTCAGGATCATATCATCAGTAACCGCTTCATCTTTGTATGATCAATGAAGTCAATGTCATCGACTAAAAGCTGACAACAGATCTTAAGAGGAAAAATGCAAGAAACGTAGATCCGTTCTATCTGACCACTGAAAGCACAGGCAAGCAGCTAAAATAAACAAGCAAAAAGTATAGCGAAGAGCTGCAACCAATGGATCATGAGAAGTTGAAACTGGTAGTTTCGAAATCATTTATCTAATCACCACTAAACTAATAACCAAGGGACGTACTAGTTGAGCTCTTAATGATATTGAATCTAATAAGGGAACTTGGATCTAAATGAGCAAACAGGGTCAGTAATAGAAAGTTCAACGTAAGGAAACTTGGGCAGTAGATATTACCAAAGACGGTGTTCGTGGGGTTCATAGCCACCTGGTTCTTGGCGGCATCACCTATCAAACGCTCAGAATCGGTGAATCCAACGTAAGACGGCGTAGTCCGGTTACCCTGATCGTTGGCAATAATCTCGACGCGGTCATGTTGCCAGACTCCAACGCACGAGTACGTTGTGCCCAGATCTATCCCAATAGCAGGACCCTCTCCTTTGCCGGCCATTACTTCTTTACGTTGGCTGTGTCGACGATGAATAGAAGGTATCAAAGACGGCCAAAACCACAGCTTCGACTGGAAGCTGAAATTTCAAAGCGAGTTGAAACATGTGGTGATGAGCGGGCGAGCCATTATATGATTAGGGTTCCGTCTGTTCCAGAATGTTCTAAATCTTGATAGCCATTAGATCATGATAAAGATATTTTCATAAATTGATATCCTGCCTATTTATCTTTAAAAGTTATCTAAATTAAAATAACTTCAAAATTTAAAAATAATTAGAAATCTTCCTCTTACCAGGTTTTAATTATTTTTGAAAATTTTAAAAATTACAAAAATGTATAATATATTTCTTTAAAAATATGTTTTTTTTTTATGAAATATCAATATCACAGGAATCTCAGTCTAAATTCCTAAATAAAAGCCTTTCTTTCTATGATTTGATTAGGTGAACGGTAACAAAAAAATCTCTAAAGATTGCTAACAATCCATTATTATCTAGCTTCTCTTTTATTGTTAAACACAATTCCTGATGAATAAATTTAAAATATAATAATATTAAATCAGTTCCAAAAACAAAAATCTATAATCTATAATAAGTGATAATATAAACAAATAAGGATAAGGGTTCTTATATTTGCGTGAAGAAAAAGATTTTTTCAACATCTTATTATTTTAATGAATCAATGTTTATGTTAATAATTAAATGATATGTCGATCATATGATTATGTTAACGTTAGTGGAAAATAAAAGTTAAAGAAAAATATTGATGAACGGTTAGCGGTTTTAATTTTGGTGAAAAACAAAATTTAAACTGATTTTAAGATATAATGGGGAAATATTGAAGAAGTGATGGTAGAAAATTTGACCAATGATGATTTAGTATTTTGAAATTTGGTACTTCTAAATAATTATAATTTTAAGTTCCTTTACTATAAATATTATTTTTTTTTCTTGTCATTTCATTAGTTTTTTCTAAAGCTTTGTTTGGTTTGATGGGAAAGATAAAGAAGAAAGTGTTCTTGTTTGGTCCAGAAGGAGAAGGGATATGGGTCAATTAAATGTTGACAAATATACCATAATGCTTTATTTATAAATCAAAATTATTATTTCCTAATTTATAAATCACAAAGAACATCTGTTAGATCACTTATATATGATAAAAAAAACCTTATATACATTTGAAATTATGATTTTAATATGTTAGCTCATCAGATTTAGTACGATTTTTAAAATCTAAATCTAAATCTTAAAACAAATTATAATACTAAGATAACAAAGTTAATCATGGTATAATCTATATATCATATTTTATTGATATACGTGTGATAACATTAAAAGCATATAAACTTATTTAACTTATCTAAGATTATTTTAGGTATATACTTGTGATCATGTTATAACATTAAAACATATTTAATTAGAATATAAATCAATAAATTTATCTAAAGCGATGTATCGTACAAAAGAAATATATAAACAGACACTTGTAACCTGAAAGAAGGTTTGGATGGCTGGAAGAGCAACTTCAGACATTAACAGGTAGAGGAGCATGTGGCGTTCATAAAGGGAGGAGGAAAGGGGAAGCACAAATACTGACACAAGGGAGAAAGACGGCCGATATGAATGAGTCTAATAATATTTAGTCAAACATGATTTGATTAGATATATTTTTTAAATTTATTTGGCCTATCCTAGTAATATCATATGGGTTTTATAATTAAATGGACATGTTTGATCCGATGTTTAGATGATAACAAAATTTAGAAAAATACTACAAAAGATTTTAAAGATAAACAAAAGGTTTTGAACAAGTAAAAGATAGTTTTTTGAGATAAGCAATTATATCACTCGAGTAAGAACTCAAGTGATATGGTTTTATTACTAGAAGTAATCAAAGCATAAAATTTCTACTAGACCATTATAGTGAAGTTTCTTATAAGTATTCTTACCAAAGAAAAACTTTTTTTTAAAAAAAAAATACATATCACCATAATTGAAAAACTGTGTTCTTAACAATGAAAATATTTTATAAAGAGAAATCACTCAAGTGACCACTTGAGTGATACTTAAAACTTATTAGTAGCATACCACTCAAATGATCTATTCCAGTGATGCTACCATGAAAGCTTTTGAAAAATATCACTCGAGTGAGCACTCAAGTGATGACTTTAAATCACTAGAGTGACCACTCGAGTGATGTGACAAAGAGCATCACTAGTACAATACTGTAGTGATACTGAAAGTGATCTCACTATAAAAATTTTTCTAAATATAAATTAAAATCACTTGAGAAATCCTATTTTAAGATTATTAGCAGAGCACTCGAGTGATATATCAAGTGATCTATTTTAAAGCACTCTAGTGATCACTTGAGTAATGCCATTTTTTGATCATTAGCACAACACTCGAATGATCCATCTAGTGATATGTGATGTTATAAATCTCCTAAGAGAATATCACTTGACTGATGGATTCCAGAAAAACAGAGCATTATCTTATAATTTACAAAGTCATTAATTGATTATATAATTTAATATTTTTACTTCTCTTAATTCTAAAATTAAACTACATTACTATGTAAAGTTTTTTTTTCAGGTGAACAATGAAGGAATTATACGAAAAGAGGAAAAAGTAACGTTGTGTCAGAAGCATTAAATGCAAGCAGAATTTCAACCGAAACATTCTCTTTACTCCAACGGCTATTTTTTTAGACACAGAGAATGTTCAGAGGAAGCAAGGGCACTCTAACGGACAAATAAAATGCTCACAACGGTCATTTATTATATTCCAACTATAAACACAAAAGCATTTAAAGCAGGGTACATAGCTACCGCACTGAAAGACATTCAATTTTTGCTTTTAGTGCTCTGTCTTAACTAATTATTGTTCTCTTTGAACCTTGTACTTCAGTGATCATATATTCACTCTTTAAGAGAGCTATATAAAAACTTAATACACTTTATTGAGAAAGCTCAAGGTTGTCGAACCTTATGTCGGGTATTGATTTACATGGTGTAAAGAGGAGCGAGTTTCCGGTGAAGGAACTTGCAGTGCACTAAGGTGCCAAGGACCCACAGAATCTTGGAATCTATGGTGAAAATATTAGAAGCGCTCTGAGGACTAGACGTAGGTCAAAGAAGTTATGACCGAACTAATATAATCTCTTGTGTACACTTTAGTGATATCTTCTTAACTCTCAACTTTGGTTTAAATTCTGTTAATTGTTAATTTCGATTAAAATTTTTATTATCACTCAATTCACCCTCCTCTTAAGTGAAATGCTTGCAATAACATGGTAAACTTGGGATAATGAAAAATTAGCACAAATATTTTAATTAGGATAAGACAAAATATTTCTCACCCCTACAAAAAACCCCAAATTTGGAGGGACGCGAAAGGAGGGAAGGGGAGCACTAAAAGACAAAATTTCCCCCTTCCCTCCCTCTCACTTTTCCTAACTAAACATGCTCAACCCCCCTCCCCTCTCCATCCCCTTTCCTTTGAAAATCCTCAAACCAAACAATGCTTAAAGGAAAGGATTCAGTGGTATATTTTTGCTTAAATATACTTGTAATTAATAAGAATCTCTCCCTAAAAAAGGCACTAATTACCACTGATCAGAAAAAATAATAATAATTCAAATAATAAATAATTGCGACCAGCTTGCCTATATATTTTTGGAATTTTTGAAATATCAATATTAATAGTTAAAATAAAAGTGTTAATTTTTTATTTTTTAGAACTATGAAAAATATCAGCCATAAAACAAGTCAAACAACACAAAGGGCAAGAACAAAATCGAAGTTAACTCATTTTGCTCAATTTTGGCGCTCTTCTACGCTTTAGGAAGCAGATTATCTCGTTTTTTCTTTTTCTCATTTTTTTACTCAATACTTTATTTTAACCCTGGGATAAACAAAAATAATTTAAATTTAACATTTTGTAAACTGATTATTATAATATTGTATTGAGTAATTTTTTTATTTTTATGCATTGCAGCTATAAATTGTGTATATCAAAGTTTAACAAGCTAAACTTATTTATTAATGTTTATAATAATAATTTTATAAAATATTAAATGTGAACCATTGATTTTATTTTTTTGAGCTTAGAGGGCAGGAATATGGCCTCAAGTGGATACTGAATTTCAGACCTAGCATCACAAAAGGCACGTCTTATACCACCAGACCCAGGAGTCTTTGGTCAATTTTTTTAATTTAAGTGTTGATACGTGATAATAAGAAAGAAAGGAGAAAAACCAATAAAAAAAGAAAGAAAGAAGAAAAAGGAAAATGAGAGAGTCCAACTTATTTATTAAAAATTTATTCTATTTTATTTTTTTAAAAGCCTGAACCTCAGGAACTTTTTTTCCCGACTGAATCCATAAACCTATTTTGAAGCTATAAGGATTAAAATGTTAATTTTTCATCATGCACTGAAAAAAGAATTATGAGTATGACCAGAGGGGCCAGAAAATGGGTGTCAGCCAAACTGATATAAGAAAGCTCACATGTGGCAGTTGCCTGACGGGTCATGCTAGCATGGAAAAAGATTACCTTTCCACGAGAAATTCTTGCATGCGCTGAGTGTACCAATGCATTTGAGCACTGGTCAATAAAAACAAAAAACATTAACCGCATTAAATCCTACGTGTCATCTCTCCACCTCAAGCTGGTGCTTTGAAGTATAGGGCTTTTGTCCGAAAAAGGAAGTATTGGGCTTAAGGACAATCTTACCCTTATATTCTTCAGAGAAGAATTTCTCTGGCAATATAGCTATTTGACATGATGCATGGTCCTCCTCGAATGAGTGTTTTGGTTTTTGTCCATACTTCTCCAGAGGAAGCTTCCATAGTAGGTAGGATTCAATGAATTTCGAAATCATCTGCCTCTGTTCAAATACATTAAGAGCTCGTTTGTATGATGGAATTGGGAGGTGTGGAAATGGAATTGGATTTCACTTCCATGAAGAGGTTTGTTTGGTACGACGAAATTGAGTCCCAATTCTAATTTTATGTGAAAACCAAATAAGCCAATTCCACCAAAATGACTTCCATCTCTAGACCACAACTTTGTAACTCCACATCCACACACTCGTTTTTACCCCTACCTTTGCTCCTCTATCTTCATGCCACCATCTCCCTCCTCCTTTCACTCCGTCGTTGACAACTGCTCACCCCACTACTGGTGACCTTCACCTCTCCTAATGATGACAGTGATGATGGCCTCCTCCAGCAACTTCCTGCTTGTGCAATAGTGATAAGGACCTAAGGAGGAGACGATGATGACAATGGGGAGATAGTGAGGTCTAGTCTCTCTTCGTCTCCATCTCTGTCTACCCTTTTCTTCTCTGATGACCGAGTGCATGGTGACGGCAGCCTCCTCCATCAACTTCCTTATTGTGTGACAACAACAAGGATCTGGGGAGGAGACAACGACGATAGCATTGAAGGTAGTGAGATCTGACAATGGCAAGAACAAGAGGAAATGGCAAGCTTCAGAATTGGGTTTAAGTTTCAATTTTTTCATGTTATAATGAAAAGTGTGTTTATTACATCTAATAATAGTGCTCTGTTGAACTTTGATTTTTACTTCTTGTTGATGGTTTCTAATCCTACAATGCATTGTTGTCAGTTGGGGCTCTAAGTTTTAATGGCATAAGAGTATTTTGGAGCTTTGATGGTGACCAAAATGAGTCACTTAGGTTATTCACAATGAAAAAATTGGTAAGGGCATTTAGGTTTTTTAATACAAATAATACATATTTTAATTAAAAAATCAGGTATCATTTCCATGCCATGCCAAACACATTTTAAAAACCTATATCCATCTTCATATCTATGTCCTTATCCATTTTCATCAAAATTAATTGTAGTGTACCAGATGGGCTATAAATAACAATGAATCATTAGCTTCAACATTTATTTAGAATTGTATATGTATCATGTACTAGGTAATTCCATAAAGAGTATCAATTTTTTTAGTTTCTATCATTAATCCAAACATGCACTCCATCTCTAAATATGCTAGCGCCCATCAGCAAACACTTCCGACCGCCTGCAAATGTTGAAACCTTCACTCATGTCTTAGTCTCTTGGATATTAACAGACAAACAATCTTAGCCTAGCAACAAAATTAGTTTGAATGCTACTTCCCAACCTAATATGATATTCACTTAACTGATTTAGATATATTAATGAAACAAAATAAATTAGTTAATTCAGATAAATGTGATGCAAACTTCCTAAAATTTCCCCACGTGACATTAGACCATACATATCAATTTATAGAATAGATAAATCATTCCCAAAAACATGATGAATAAGGAGGATAAAGGGTAAGTTTGTTTTTGTTTTCTATTTTTTTTCAAAATATTTCTATACATTTTTTTTAAATAAGTTTTGAAAAAAATAAAAAAAATCTATTTTAATAGTTGTTTAAAAAAAATATGTTTTTGGAGTGATGTGGCGGCGGTCTTCACCAATAAGTATGTGGTGGTTGTCATTAATGCTAGTGTGATGTCGAGAGTGAATAGGTAGTGATCTTAAAAAATAAAAAAATAGAAAAAACAAAAACAAGAAAACAACTAAAATTGTTTTTATTTTCAATTTTTAAAAACCTTTTTTTTTTAAAAAATTATTGAAACTAGTCTTCTAAACAAGTCTTTTATTTTTTTTTATTCTTTTAAAAAATGTTTTTTAAACAAAATCAAACGGGCCCAAAATATTTGATGTTATATTTTTGTCAAAACCAACTGTTTTTAATTAACCCTTATGTGGTAGATTGGAGGTAGCATTTAAGTGAGAGTAGAGAAATAAAGACTAATGCCTCGTTTGCTACCATGAAAGAGTTTTGATGGAATTTGAAGTGGAACTAGCAGTGAAAATGGAATTAGAACTGGAGGTGGAAGTGAGTTTTAAAGTGTGTTTGATATGACAATGGAATTGATATATTAATTATATTTCATTTATATATTTATATTAGGAAAGGACCATAATACCCATAAAATTTTTTGAAAGAAAAAAACCCAACCCCATGATCGAACCCTCTGGCCCAATCCCTCACCATATTCATCATCAGCACCCTAGAACCGCCAACATCCATCAAATTTTGTTAAACCAATTAATCAATTGTAGATTTGAGATACAAATAAATTTAAAAATATATCATTGAACAACAAAATCACTGACAGAATCCAAAGTATCTATTAGGTTCGTTGGTAGTGTTAAAGGCATCGATTGGTGAGTATCACTATGATCTAAACGACAAGCATAGAGAAATTGCCGAGATCGAAGAGATGGATACGACAGAGGAGGCTAGGGTGACGGAAGCTGGTGGTGGTTGAAGGAAGGGGAAAAGGGCGAAATCAAGGAACCATGGAGATCATTGAGGTTTCGCCGTCCTTTACGGTTGCTAGTGGCTCATCGTCCTATGCCTACACTGATGCTCATCGTCCTTCATCGCTACTAGTGTTTCTCTATCAATGTAAGGGATGGGGATCGTTGGTGCCTCGCCGTCCTTCGTGGTTTCTACCGTCCAACACCGTCACTGGTGCTTGCAATCCTTCACCTTTACTGGTGGCTCGTCGTCACTGGAAGGAATGGAGAGGGAGGCCTTTGATTGAGGGTAGAGAGAGACGAAAGTGAACACAAGAGGGGGGAAGTTGTAAATTGATAAACTACACGAGGGTAAAATGGTTCCAAACTTTCACTTCCAGGGAACCACTCACACTTCCATGGGTTTACCTAAGAACTCACTTCTATCATTTTTTATGGAAGTGAGTTCCACATGGAAGTGGAATTCAACATACCAAACAAACTAAATTTTGAATTCCACTTCCCTTACACTTTCCTCCCTTCAATTCTAATGTATCAAACAGGGCATAAGTTAAAGGATGACAACAATAATTGTTACACAAGACATTGTCAATATTTCCATCGCCATGTAATGATAATTATTCTATGATCTTCATATCCTTAATATAGGATTTAATTTGTAGTGCAATCTAGGACCACATGTAGTAATTAGTTTTATTTAAAACCGATATAATATCTTTTATATTTTAAAATTTATTTATTTATTTAAGAAAAAATTTTGCTTTTCTGGTGAGAATAAGTTAAAACCCAGTCTCACAGGTCAGGCTAGCCCAATGTCATCTCATGTAACGATATCACGTGAGGCTAAATGACTAAATGGAGTTGCCTTGTTTGGGTCTAAGCCCATTGATGGGATCCAACATTATTTGTCTAGCCCAATTTTGTCAATCTTTATACAAAAAAACAATCTTAACATCTAGACTGGATAGACTCGCAGTGCAGGCAAAAAAAAAAAAAAAAAACGAAACAAAAAACGAAAAACGAAAAACAAAAGGAAAAAAAAAAAAAAAAGATTGACCCGCAGTGATCACATGTTGAACTCATCATCTTTTTTTTTTTTTTGCCAACGAACTCATCATCTTAAATAAATAGTAACAAAAGTATTTAATAAATATCCAACTGTCTTCCTAAAGTATCATCCATCCACGTGCATCCTTTTATTAGTCGGTTTTATATTTTTGCCACAGTAGAATAAATATCTAACATAGTCGAGTTTAAGCATTATTAATTATTAATTGATCTATAATAAGATGATGAACTGAAGGGAATGCAAGAACACTCGTGTTTTATTAATATCAGTTTTTCCGTATGTGGAAGAAGTTTCCTCACAAATCATTTGTTCGGATAGAAGCATTACTGCTCAAAAGTCAAAGCGAGCAATATGAATATTGATCCAATTCATTGTCTGATCTACGGTGAAACTAATGCTAGGCTAGACTTTAACTTTATAGGTCTGAGTTTGTAACAGAATTTTAAAATCTGAGCTAGAAGTGTTCATAGAAATGGAATAGACCTATTTTGTGTCCCATCCTGCAAAAAAGGTGTTGGAGCATCAAATTTGTCTTCTTCTATAACTTGTAAGAACTAAAATGTATAGATATAAGTTGGACGTTGAATTTAGATGATTAAAAATATATAATATAAATATTTAATCATCCTCTTTTATCATTTTTAGATCGAAAGCATAATAAAAAATAAGAAATAATTAATACTTAAACTTAAGAAGAGCAATGATAATAAATATTGATAGCATTTTGTATAGAATTAGCTAGGCAAGCAGGGGCAACGAAGACGGTGACACCGTGCTAGTGACTGAGGATTTTCTCAAATATTATAGTATTTTGAATTAAATATATAATTAATATATGATAATATATTTTTATATGACTAAAATTTGTCTAAAAAAGGCTATATGACAATATTTTTTATATAACTAACATCTATCTAAAAAAGATCTTAGTTTATATCTTTAAGAAAAAAATTAGATAGATATATTATATATATTAAACTAATAACAACATGATTTCGGTATAAGACAAAAAGGAAGGACAAAACGAAGCCTGTTCTGCATCTCGTCTTGTTAATAATTTTGTCCCATCCCATTTTTGTCCCACTCCAAATTTCCGAGTCCTAAAATGATCAGGAGCGAAACGAAACAGCGGGATGGGTAGAAGTGAACACCTCTAGTCTGAGCTTGTATATAGGTTTTTTTTAGGTCTAGCCCTGGGCCTTTAAGGAGACTGACAAGGCTTGAAGCTTTTTTAAAGGCTTGCTTAACATATAGGTATTTAAATAGGTTTAAAACCCTATATATACCTCCAAATTTAATATAACCCTTTAAATCTATTTACAATCATTTTTTTTTGTTTTAGAAGTACAAAATCCATCCTTATGTAATATAAAGGGTTTAATTAAGGAAAAGAAAATAATGCTCGGTGACAATAGTTTATGAGTAGGTAGCAATAAGAAAAACCAATTTGAGTAGTGAGATATATTTTCTAAAATCGATCAAGCATAGCAAACTACACTATATATTAACCCTAGTTAAAAAACAGCAACCATTAGTTAAAATAGACACATACATTAGAAGAATAGTAATATACACATGAAAAATTAGTTTTAGAAGTATTAGTTAGAATAGCTTTTGATAGAAACATTTTGGAAAAACAAATTAAAAGGCCAGACAGAACGATAATGTTGGAAATTAAATATGTATATATATACACACGTAATACAAATTAAATAGGGAGAATTTCATTAAAAGGACCACATGACCAAATTTATTTCAGTTAAAGGCCAAAACATTCTGAAATTTAATTGCAGGACTAATGATCAAAGTGAAAATAAGCTTTGTCGGCAAAAAAGGCAATAATACCCCTTGCTTTATTTTTTTAAAAAAGGTTTGATCGTCAATGGAGCTCTAGCGACTGGTTACCGACAATCGAAGCTCTGGTGCCGACCGATCAGAGCTCTGACCACTAGAAATCAATGGGTTGTTCATAAGATGATTCTACTTGTTCATGAAGATTTGCACACTTGTTTATGACTCTACTCTTTATGAGCAAGTTTGCAATCATAAACAAGTGTGCAAGTCATCATGATAAGCAAAATCCTTGTATGAACAACAAATTGATTTCCAGTGGTCAGAGCTCCGACCAATCAGCATCGGAGCTCCAATGACGATCAAACCTTTTTTAAAAAAAATAAGATAAGGGCCATTATTGTCTTTTTACTTGCAAAAATTATTTCCACTTTTGTCCTTTGTCCTGCAATGAAATTTCAGAATATTTTGATCCTTAACTGCAATAAATTTAGTGCTATGTTCCTTTAATGAAATTTTTCCAATTAAATATATGCTTTCATTGACTCTCTCTCCATCTCTCTCTCTGTTTTTTTTGATATAGTAGAAAGGAAAACAACTACTCTACTGGACAAGCAATAAGAAATTCCTCTAGAAGCAGTGCAAAATAAAGTCTAGGAGAACATGCTAGAGCCCTTTTCACAAGTTTGTCAGCCTCCTGGGTCACTACTCAACTACATGTAACAATCCTCTCGGTCCATTATCACTGCAACATACTGTTGATTTCAACAATAATATTCTCATTGGTATAAAGCTCAGCAGAACCTGGTCGAATCGGCTCAAGTGCTTGAGAATAGTCACTTTTGAAAACTATCTTTCTAAACCCACGATCTCAAGCTCTTCGTAATCCCATTAGGCATACCCATAATTCCGCACATAGAAGATGCCCTTATCCCATATGAAACATGAAAGACTCAATTGGCCTGCCCTCATGATCATTAATGATCCCCCTACAAGCTACCAACATGTTGGTAAAGGTATAAGCTCTATCCACTAATACGCAAATAGAGCCCTCTTCCATTAAATCATGTGTAGGTTCTATAGCAGCTTGGGTGCATTGAATTCGCATATTCTGTAACTTAAGTATGGTTGACATGTAACTTAAAAGAATGGCCATGGCTCTACTGACAATACTGTTAGCCGTGGAAATGGTGTGGTTAAAAATACATTCATTGCGACGCTTCCATAATAGCCAACAAATCAACACAAACAATTCCTTCCACGATTCCTTGCCAAGACCCATATTCTTTGAGAGATTCATAGTACACCATTCCTAGAGATTACAGTGAAAGAAATTATGCTTATAACTTGGTTTTAAAATACTCTGCCAAATTTTTTGGACCGCTGGGCAATCCTGTAACACATGCAGACAAGACTCAGGATTTTGGTTGCACCAAACACATGTAGCTAAGATAGACATGCCATGCCTCCTCAATTCATCAATGGTCAGTAGCTTATTGTGAAGAGTCAACCACATAAAAGTTTAACACCACTGTGGAACAGCCAACTTCTAAAATGTACTCTATATTTGAGCTTCAATAGGACTATTAACCTGCAACATATTATAAGTAGATTTGAGAGAAAAGTTACCATGCTTCTCTAACTTCCATCTCACTGTTTCAACTCCATTAGGCCGCCTTACTCGTTCTGTTCCTTCCAACACCTTTTCCTAGTTGTCTTGGATACCTACCCACAACCGAGAACCTAGGCGTCGGGCATTAATATTAGGCAAGAGATCCTCTCCATAATGGTATTTATTTTGAACAACTCGTGCCTAAAGAGACTCAGGATTCTTTAATAGACCCCACCCATATTTGATCATGAAAGCTTTATTTTGGAGTTGTGAGTGTCGTAACACAAGTCCCCCTCGACGACTTTCTTGACAGACATTGTCCCATACAACTAAATGCACTTTCCTTTATTCATAAGTTGAGCCCCAGATAAAGCCACAAGCCTTTTTATCAATTTCATCACAAACAGTAATGGGAAGAGGACATGTTTGCATAGGGTGTAAAGGGATAGATCACACCATTGAAGAGATAAGAGTATGTCGTCCTACTAAAGAAAGAGTATGAGCCTTTTAATTGTTCAGTCTTGATTTCACCTTGTTAATTGCATACTGATAAGTATCACCCTTGACTCTCTTATGATGCAATGGTGTTCCCAAATATTTCCCAAGATCTGACGTACTGGTAAAAGCCAAACTAGTGCTGAGTTGAGTCCACCTATTATGATTCACATACTTGATTCTTAGAAAAGAATACTCGAGTCTTAGTTAAACTTACTTTCTGACCCAAAAGGTTGCAAAAATTTTCAAGACAACCTTTCACTACCTCGACTTTCTCCATAGATGCCTCAGCAAATAAGATTAAATCATCAACAAAGAAAAGATGAGAAAGAGGGGGCCCATCTTTCCTAAGACCAATAGGTTTCCATTTCCTACTATGAAACTCTTCGTGTATCAAGTGAGCCAATTTCTCTATACAAATAACAAAAAGATAAGGAGAAATAAGATCACCTTTTCTAACCCTACGTGATGGAAAAAACTCGTGTTTTACTACCTTCCCAAAGGATTTGCATAGCCACATAAGTTATACAATTGTTATCTGCAGTACAAGTTGAAAAGTCTATTCGTAAGGGTTGTCCAACGTACATGGTGTTTTTCTCCATTCAAGTAGAAGTGGAAGAAGGGGTAGAAGACATTAAAGTGGTAAATGAATTTCTGGAAGTATTTCCAAAGGAGATGACGGGTTTACCCCTAGAGAGAGAAGTGGAGTTCTCTATTGATCTTGCACCTGGGACTGGGCTGATATCAAAAGCTCCTTATCGAATGTCTCCATCAGAACTAGCAGAATTGAAAAATCAAATTGAGGAGTTAATCAAAAAGGGTTTCATCAGGCCCAGTGTATCTCCTTGGGGATCGCCTGTGCTCTTTGTGAAGAAGAAAGATGGGAGTCTGAGGTTATGCATTGACTATCGCCAATTAAATAAGGCAACCATAAAGAACAAATATCCTTTGCCTAGGATCGATGATCTACTTGACCAGTTGACCGGAGCATCCGTTTTTTCCAAGATTGATCTGAGATCAGGCTACCACCAGTTAAGAGTCAGAGCTGAAGATATTCCAAAAATTGCATTCAGAACTAGATATGGTCATTATGAATTTCTTGTTATGCCATTTGGGCTAACCAATGCTCCAGCTGTCTTTATGGATTACATGAACAGAATATTCAGACCATATTTGGATAAGTTTGTAGTGGTATTCATTGATGACATCCTTATCTACTCTAAGGATGAGGAAGAGCATAAAGAGCATCTCAAAGTTGTGTTACAGGTACTAAGAGAACATAATCTCTATGCGAAGTTGTCTAAATGTGAATTTTGGTTAAAGGAAGTAAATTTCCTACGCCATGTTGTATTAGCGGAAGGAGTGTCAGTAAACCCCAGTAAGATTGATGCAGTGTTAAATTGGGAAAGGCCGTGGAGTGTCACCAAGATCAGAAGTTTTCTGGGATTGGCAGGCTATTACAGGAGATTTATTAAAGGCTTTTCACAGATAGCCATGCCCTTGACTAAGTTAACTAGGAAGGACCAACCATATGTATGGAACGAGAAGTGTGAAGCAGCCTTTCAGGATTTGAAGACTAAGTTGACTACAGCGCCGGTACTTGTGATTCCAGATCCTACTCAAACTTTTACTTTGTACACTGATGCATCTAAGAAGGGTCTTGGGTGTGTGCTAATGCAAAATGGCAGGGTAGTTGCTTATGCTTCCCGACAGTTGAGACCACATGAAGAGAACTATCCCACTCATGACTTGGAGTTAGTAGCAGTAGTATTTGCTTTGAAGATTTAGAGACACCATCTCTACGGTTCACAATTTGAGGTCTTTAGTGACCATAAGAGTTTGAAGTACCTGTTTGACCAAAAGGAGCTTAAAATGCAACAGAGAAGGTGGATGGAGTTTCTCAAGGATTACGACTATGAGTTGAAGTACCATCCAGGAAAGGCAAATGTTGTAGCGGATGCCCTAAGCAGAAAGTCAATCCATGCAGCCCAATTGATGGTCAGGGAACATAAATTACTAGAGGATGTGTAGAGTACATCTATTGACATAATGTCAGGATTGGTTGCTACCATGGAAGCGTTAACCATTGAAAGTATAACTTGGAAAGAAATTAAATTCACTCAGCTTGAGGATGAGTATCTATTGGGTGTCATGGAAGATATTGAAGAGGGAAGAGAGTCAGAATTCAAGTTGGGTGAAGATGGGATATTAAGATATAAAGGAAGAGTCTGTCTTTCTGATGATGGAGAATTAAGAAAGCTCATGCTTGAGGAAGCTTATAGGAGTAAATACACTATTCACCCTGGAGCAACTAAGATGTATCATGATCTCAAGCGGATTGGTGGTGGCGAGGCATGAAGAAAGATGTTACTGAGTTGTTTCTCGTTGTCTGACGTGTCAAAAAGTCAAAATTGAACACAGGAAGCCTCCGGGATTGTTACAGAATTTGGAGATCCCAGAATGGAAGTGGGACAGTATCTTTATGGATTTTATCATGAGACTTCCTCCAACTACTTCTGGATATAATGCCATTTAGGTAATTGTTGATAGATTGACTAAGTCAGCTCATTTTCTGGCTATCGCGGCAGAGTACTCTCTTGAGAGACTAGCAAAGATCTATATAAAGGAGATTGTCAGATTGCATGGGGTACCGAAGAGCATCGTATCAGATCGTGACCCACGGTTTACCTCACGGTTTTGGAGAGCATTGCAGGATGCTATGGGGACTCGTTTGAGGTTTAGTACCGCTTACCATCCCCAAACTGATGGGCAGACTAAGAGGACTATACAAACTCTAGAAGACAGGTTACGAGCATGCGCAATTGAACTGGCAGGAAGTTGGAACAATCACCTTCATCTGGCTGAGTTTGCATATAATAACAGTTATCACTCAAGCATCGAGATGGCACCGTATGAGGCATTGTACGGAAGGAAGTGTAGATCTCCTATTTGTTGGACAGAATTGAATGAGCGAAGTTTAATAGGTCTGGATCTGGTGGATGAAACTACTCAGAAGATTAAGATAATTCAGCAGAAACTTCTCACCGCCCAGAGCAGATAGAAGAGTTATGCTAACAGAAGAAGGCGACCGTTGGAGTTCATGGCTGGCGAACATGTATTTCTGAGAGTCACATCGATGACTGGCATTGGTAAAGCGATTCGAGCAAAGAAACTTTCACCTCGTTTCATGGGTCCCTATGAGATTTTGGAGAGAGTGGGACCAGTTGCTTATAGAATTGCATTACCTCCACAGCTTGTGAACATTCATGATGTCTTCTATGTGTCGCAATTGAATAAGTACCAACCAGATCCTTCCCATGTTATTGAAGTGGAGGAGATAGAACTCAGAGATAATATGACATATAAAATTAAGCCAGAGCGGATTGTGGATGTGATGGATAAGCAATTAAGAAACAAGACCATCAGACTTGTGAAGGTTGTATGGAGAGGTATGGCTCCTGGTGATGCCACGTGGGAGACAGAGGAAAAGATGAGGCAGGAGTACCCTCATTTATTTATCTAGGTATGTCTTTTAGCTCGTGTTTTGAATTTTGGGGACAAAATTCTTTTTAGGAGGGGAGAATTGTAACATCCCTCTTTTTATGACTTAAGAGTTAGTTACATGAAAGATATATATTAGTATTTAAGTGATATTTAAAAAATATATATATATATATATAACACTAAAAAGAGTTATTATTTTGATATTTTAGAGTTGTTGACATAATAATTAAGTAATATTATAATAACCAACTAATTAATTTAAAAGCTTGGGATTAGTTTATAAAACTATTTAGGTATTATTTATAATTAATCAATTTTTCTATAGAGAAACTTTTAAAAATAAAAGTGTCAAAAATCATTTTTTCTAATATGACTAAAATAAATGAAGATACAAATCCTTTTTTTAACAGCCCAATTTGTGAGAAGCCCAAATTGTAAAAGAAAGCCCTACTGTTCTCTTTAAATTCCTTTTTTTCTACCATTGAACACACTCCCCAAATCTCTCTGCCGCCGCACAGTTCCAACGATCCACAGTCAAGCAGGTACCTTTTTTTTCTCGTCTCTTTGATTCGGCGCCCCCTCCTCCCCTCTTATCACAACAGTTACCTCCATCTCTCTTTCATTCTTAAGCTTCCTATTTGTCTTCTTCTATAAGTCTTGTCATTTCACATTTTCTCTCTCACACATTCAACAACCTATATCATGTCCCTACTCCTTCTGTTCCTTTACTGTAGGTGCATACTTTATTCACACTCTCTCATGGTCTTGTCAACTTGGATGGGTATATTTATCTTAACCTATCAACCATCTTTCCAGATTCATATTTTACGTGTGGGTGTTGTGTGGAAAAAAACAATTATTTTTTTTACTTTCATCAAAACATTAATTGAACACATATATATATATATATATATATATATATATATATATATATATATATATATATATATATATATATATATATATATATATATATATATATAAACAAGCACTATCATTCGACACCCATACTTACGGTTGCCTATTCTCTTATGTGGGCACACACGTTTTGATTTTTCTTTTCTTTTTTTTCCCCTTCCAAACCCTTCTTTCTGATTAATCTTTCTTCCTTGTGTCTATGGGTTTCAATGATTATCCCATTAGCCTTTAAATATGTGTGTAGTCAGTTATGTGTATGTGGTTTCCGTCAAGCTCCATTTTTTTTTACCTTACCGCCACACTAGCTCTCTTCTTATATATAATATAATATGTCCTTCCCCCACTTTTTCAATGAAAAGTATTGGGTATTCATGCTTAAATCTCATGGCTATGTGTACATATGATTTTTTTTTTATATTCCCAGCTAGTATTAGATTTTAAAATGAGACATTTTGAATTGCAATTAAATGTGTGTGTATGCGCACAGTAAGTTGATCTTTAGGGAGTAATTTTAGAGTAGCCTTATAATAGTTTCAAAATAATTATAGAGTAGCTTTTGGGCAATTTATTGATAAATATTTATGATTATAATCTTGTAGACTCTCATTGAGAGCTTTAGAGTAACTCTTTGGTAATTAACTGTGAGCTAAGGAGTAAGAGGTAACTCTGAATATTCTTCCATATACTTGTGAATAGTGTATGATTTTTGAATGACTATTTTTTTAAAGAAAAATGGACTGAACTATATGTATATGTGTTTGTGTTATAAATTCTCAAATAAGTAGTGTTACAAGTAAATTTCTATATAACTCATTATATTTATATAATTAATAATTTAATGATAATTAATGTATTATTGGATTATTATTTCATTTTTAGCATGTTTGAATATGTGATTATATTTGATATGAATGGAATCATGAATTATTGTACTTTATCTTTTAATGATATTTTATTTATCACTGTCATGGCGGTTGTATCTGTGATGGGTTGGAGTGAGGAGGAATTTGTATGTTGAGATCTTTTACCACGTGGTATGCCATCACTCGGTGCATAGTGGATGGTGCTTGTCAGGGCCCCTTCTTCCATGTTTTCCTTTGGCCGGGATTTCATTGGAGCTGTGGGACATGTGATACCTCCTTAGTTGTATTCTTTTAAAGAAGGGAGCCATAGTCCAGACTTAAGCTCTACACCTTTGGCCGGGTGTATCTTAAGAATTGGTGAGCTTGGGACAATCCAGTCAAATGGATGGGTTTCTGTTGGACTATGTATTAGCCTATGGCTCCAGTCAGCGGAATAAGGATGGACGGTGATATAAGGAAGGTTGCATCTTACATATTGCATATTTCATAATTATATATTGCATGTTGCGATGAAAATACAGATTGATATAATGGTGATTAAACTTGTTTTTGTCTTGTATGAGAATTATGGTATATATGAATATATATGTAATCAGTTCCTTTTTATCATATGAGATTTGCTTGTGTACGGTAGAAATTTTCAGTAGTTACTGAGACGTAGAATCTCATCGCTATATATTAACATTTTCAGGTGATTGTTCTAGTAGGGAGCAAGGGAAGGCACCTATGGAGTGAGCCTTAGAGGCTCTTTTGTGCTCCTAGAACTCATGTTATGTCATTTTTATTACCATGACCCTAAGACTTCCGTATTTTACTTTGTTTTGTTAAAATGTTTTGGAGGATTTGATTTAACATTGAGACGTGAGATTTATTTAAACTGATTTGTATTTTGATGGTTTGGATGTTGAACATCCTTATTGATGATGTTTGAAATACTTTAGTTAAGTATTTGGCTGCTGTGATTTGAGGTGTTACATGATACATGTGCTAATTTTGATGTTGCTAATATTGATATTTTCACTGATGCTATTGAGATTATGAGATATTATAGACATGATCCTTCTATGCCTATTTGTAGCATTAGTGATTCTAGTGGTCATACATCTACTACTTCTATTGATTCCGATGGACTTTCTCATTTACTTAGTATGATTGATGCCATGAATAAAGTTGATTTATCTTCACTACCTGACTCTGAATGATTGATTGGCATTAATCATGTTTCTGATAGTGAGATTTTTTATTCTAATTCTATCTCTCACATGAGTGCTACTAATGGCACTGTTGCTGTTGATTGTGATGTGTTGGTTGATTCTTCTACTCTTGCAATTTCTACTAATACTCCCCAAGATGGGAAGGTTTGCTCTTCTATTTGTGAATATGTTGTGCAAGTTTCTAGTTTGATGGATGTTGAGTTGAAGCCTCTCATACCTTTAATTCAGCAAGCTCCATCCTTGGAGTTAAAACTGCTTCCTAATTTATTGAAGAATGTCTATTTAGGGAAGGATGAGACACTTTCTGTAATTGTAGCTAGTGACATAGCTGTTGTTGATAAAGCCCACCTCCTAGAGGCACTTAGGTGATATATGAAAGCTATTAGATGGACTCTTGCTGATATCCCTGGAATCAGCTTAGATGTGTGCATGCATCGGATCCTACTAGAAGATGGTGCCAAAGCTGTCCAACAACCACAGAGATGACTCAATCCATTGATCCTTGATGTGGTAAAGAAAGAAGTCTCTAAACTTTTTTCTACAGGTATAATCTACCTTATTTCTGATAGCCAATGGGTAAGTCCAGTTCAGGTTGTGCCTAAGAAAACCAGTATTACTGTTGTTCGTAATGATGAAGGTGAGCTAGTTCTAACTAGAGTCTAAAATAGTTGGAGAGTATGTAATGACTATAGAAAATTGAATTCTGTGACTAGAAAGGATTACTACGCCCTTCCCTTTATAGATCAAATGTTAGAAAGACTGACCAGTATATCATATTATTGCTCTTTGGATGGTTTTTCTAGATATTTCCATATTTCTATTGCCCCCGAAGATCAAGATAAGACCACATTCACATGTCTATTTAGAACCTTTGCATATAGACGTATGTCATTCTGCTTATGTAATGCACCAAACACTTTCAGCGTTGCATGGTTTCCATATTCTCTGATTTTTTTAAGCATTGCATAGAAGTTTTCATGGATGATTTCACTGTTTACGGTGATTCTTTTAATGCATGCTTAGCTAGTTTGGACAAGGTTTTGGAAAGATGCATTCAATATAATATTGTGCTGAATTTTGAAAAATGTCATTTCATGGTCAAGAAAGGAATTGTTTTGGGCCATGTTGTTTCACATGATGGTATTGAGGTTGATAAAGCTAAAGTTGATATTATTTCATCTCTTCCATATCCTTCTTGTGTGAAAGATGTACGCTCTTTTCTTAGGCATGCTAAATTTTATAGAAGATTCATCTAGGATTTTAGTAAGATAGCATTGCCATTATCTTGTTTATTGCAAAAAAATGTGGGTTTTGTTTTTGATGATGCTTGCAGGTATGCATAGGATAAGTTAAAGAAGATATTAACTACGACCCCCATCATTCAGCCATCTAGTTAGAGCTTTCTATTTGAGCTCTTGTGTGATGTTTCAGACTATGCACTAGGTGTAGTTCTTACATGAAGAGTAGAGAAGAGATAACATATCATAGCATACGTATCTCGAACATTAGATGCTGCTCAAGCTAACTACACTACCATAAAGAAAAAGCTATTTGCAATCGTCTTTAGGCTGGAGAAATTTCGATCCTACATCCTTCACATGAAGGTGACTGTCTTTATCGATCACTCAGCTATTTCTAAACCCTACTTCATTAGGTGGGTGATGTTGCTAGAAGAGTTTGATATGGAGATTCGTGATAAGAGTGGTGCAGAGAATATGGTAGCTGATCACTTGAGAAGGATTGGGTTACCTACAGTAACATCTCTACCCTTAGATGATTTTCCTGATCAAAGGCTTTGTGAGGTTGTTGTTTCTATCCCTTGGTATGCTGATATTGCTAATTATCTAGTTGGATTTGTTTTCCTAGATGACATGAATAAGCATCAATTGAATAAGTTTAAGAGAAACGTTAAATTCTATATATGGGATGATCCTTACTTATGGCACATTTGCAGTAATCAAATTATTAGGCGATGCATTCCTGATGATGAATTTGAGTTTGTCTTAATGTTTTGTCATACTCTTGCATGTGGGGGACATTTTAGTGCTAAACGTATTGCTAGGAAAGTTTTGGAGCGTGGATTGTTCTGGTCTAGTCTATTTCGTGACGCCCATGAATTTTTGTAAAAAGTGTTTCAAGTGTCAATTTGTGGGCAATATTTCTAGGAAGCTGCCCTAACAACCCTTATTTTTCTGTGAAGTCTTTGATGTTTGGGGAATTGATTTCATGGGACCTTTGCTCACTTCATTTGGTTATTTGTACATCTTGCTGCTGTAGATTATGTGTCCAAGTGGGTTAAGGCTATCTCAAATTTTACTAATGACTCTTCTGCAGTAGTTTCCTTTGTTTGATCTTAAATTCTTTATAGGTTTAGCATTCCTAGAGCTATCATTAGTGATCAAGGTACTCATTTTTACAATCGGAGTTTGCAGAACTTGCTTAGCAAGTATGGTGTGATGCATAAGGTGGCTACTCCAACCTACCCTTAGACAAATGATCAAGAATAACTCTCTAATAGAGAAATTAAGCTCATTTTAGAAAAACCCAACCAAAAGGATTGGAGTAAAAGGCTTGATGATGTACTTTGGGCATATTGCACAGCATATAAAAGTTCTATTGGCATGTCTCCATACAGGATTGTCTATGGCAAAACATGTCATTTGCCAGTAGAGGTGGAGTACAAGGCATACTGGGCAATAAAAAGGTGCAACCTCGATCTTGCTATTGCCGGTGTTGAAAGAAAGTTGCAATTGCAAGAGCTTGAAGAGTTAAGGGAAGCTTATGAGAATGCTAGAATTTATAAAGAAATAACTAAAGCAGTCCATAACAAACTCATTATGAATAGAGAATTTCAAGTGGGCCAAAAAGTTCTACTCTACATTTCTTGATTGAAACTCATGCTTGGAAAGCTCCACTTTAGATGGGAGGGACCCTTCTTTGTCACGGATGTTTTTTCTCCTATGGAGCTGTAAAGATCAAAAGGGAGCCGAATGGAAAATGCTTCATCGTCAATGGACACCGCTGCCGTTCTATGACGGATTCGCCACTCAGGCAGTAGAGGTTGTCGCACTACGAGACATCACATAGACCCTGGTTGTATTCCTTCCTTCACTCTTTTATTTTGCATTGTCATATTACTAAGTTGAGTAATGTTGCATGTTACTTATCTTTGTGCTTTACTATGACTGTTTTGTATTGAGGACAACGGACCGTTTAAGTGTGGGGAAGGGATCAACTGTGTCGAATGTGAAAATTACAAGTTTTGAGTAACTTCAGCATGACGCATTATTAATTTGAAAAGTGATTGATCATGTTTTGAGTTGGTAAACCTAGTGGCAATGAACTTGACTTAGGTGAATTTAAGCTAGTAATCATATAGACCTAGTAAGATTTTGAGCCTAATGCATTTTTTTTAAATGTACCCCCTATCTTTTCACTTGATATAGACTTGACTTGAATCTTATTCGGGGTCACATTTTATGCATGTGTATTCATAAAGATGATAAAGGCATTCATTTCATTTTAGCTAGATAAGCTAAAAAACCTACCCTTTTCATACATATATCCTTTGCTTTGCCCCTTTGAGCCTATATTTTTTTCCATATTATCTACACCTATAGCCGCAAAGAAAAAAAAATCTACCCTTTTGAATGTCCTAGGAGTTAAAGAGCATTGCATTATATCTATTTTGGATGGAAGAACATGTATAAAATTAGGAATTGGGTCATTGTGAAAAGTATGGTAGGTTATCTTAAAAAAAAAAAAGCAATAAGATTCTGTTTCGCTGGTTTGAGCTGTGCTTGGTAACCGAGGATCTTCATCACCAATGTTGATCTTAGTGTCAAATGGCCAGAAAGAGCTATGAGCATGCTAGTAGCATCTTGGTGTGATTGAGTTATAAATGTTTGAGTAACCGGGCTTTTATATCACCAATATAAAGGTTCACGTCAAAAGAGCATATATATAACAACCTAAGAGAGTTGAAAAAAGAATAAAAAAATGAAGAAAAAAAGGAGAAAAGAAAAGTAATGACCCAGTTCAAGTATGGTTTGGATTCTTTCATCATGTTTTCTCTGTTGCACAACTCTCTTCATCCTCTAAGATATTCAACTTTGTTTTTCGAAACAATATACCTTTTCTTTCTTAACCTTAGCTACATTACAACCTAATAAAAGTCTTTTGGATTTATGTTTGCATTTGCTTTGCTAGTAGTGGAGAATTTAGATCCTTGTCAAGCCTATGGAAAGAGTATTGGATATGGCGGATTTGAGTGTAAACACAAGCCTATACACTTTTAAGTGATGAGTAACATACATATTATCCTTGGTGAAGGATTTCTAGCTTAGATTCCCCTTTGTCAAATAAATTGCCATGATGTTTGTTTTCTTGATTCTTGAGAAGATCACTTGGATAAGAGAAGTGTTAAAATGCTTTTGTTTACTTTTTGCTTGTGATTGGAACATTCACTTTTGAAGTTCTTGTTTTGTTATTCTCCCTTGGTCTTGATTTGTTTGCCCATGAGTGCAAATGATAAGTGTGGGAGAGTTGATAAATCCCCAATTTAATATATTTTATCCCATATTATTCATTTATTTTGGGGATTATTTTAGGCTAATTTGGATTTATTATATAATAGTTGGATTGTTAGCCAATTTTAGGAAATAACATAAATCTGAATTGATTATGAGATTATTAAGCTTAAATTGTTAATATTTTGATCGCTATCTTGTGATTGGATAATATTTTCAAATATATGATAGAGCACGATTTTATTTAATTCTTATCGAGTAAGGAAAAGCATATTAGAAGATCCTACGGTGCGGAATTTGTCTTGGAAGCTAGAATAGAATTTAATGATTAGATTTTATTAGGCTACTTAAATTTTATTAAGCTCAGATTTTGACCCCAAAATTCTTTCTTCCTCCTTTTTAATTAACCTAGCCGCCACAACATACAACATGGAGAGATGACGCACTGAAGACGCTGATGCCTTATAGAGAGCTAACGCTCACACACTACGGATGAAGGCGAGCCATTAATTCTTTTTTTTATATTAAAAATTTTAGGTAGATTTGGTACCAATCTCCTGTCAAGGCCAGAGGCGAGCCATTAATTCATCGTCACCATCTGTGCTTTCCCACGTATACACACAGCCACGGGCCCATCTCCATAACTCATTCAATACTTAATTCCATATATTTCTCCATTGCATGCGTGGTAACGAGGCAAGTGAATTCATTAATTCTTCTCAACCTTTTCTTGTGGCTGTGACGAATTGCTTGGAGCTTGGAGGAGAGAATAAATTTATGGCAGCTTAAACTATTTTAGGAGGCAATTTGGGAGGAGAATGGATGAAGTTAGAACGTAAGAGCTTATATTTGAAGATCACAAGGAAGTGTTTTTCTTTTTATCTTTTTGATTCAAGATTTAAGATTATTTAGTTTTAAATGATTTTGAGTTGTACTAATTAAGAACAATCTAGCTTTATATCATAGACATATTATTGATTTGGATTGAAGTGATATTTTGGATTTGTTTGTTCTTAAATGATTGTTGGGATTTTTGTTTACAAACCCTTTGATCATCAATTAGATTATTAAGTCCAATGTTTAATCTCTTGATTGTTTAATTAGGTTGGTTAATTGTTAAATTGTTTAATTAGGCAATTAAGAACATGATTTCCAAAACTATCTTAAACTATTTTGATTGGTTTTAATGGATTTAATTAACTGCCGCTTAATTCATTATGAGTTTTCTAGTGGATCAAGTGTTATTAAGCTTGAGGGTTTCCCATGTCTCAATTAGATGATTAAATTTATTAATTTCTACTCTTTCATCAACCTCCCTTCGGTCTAATAAATTGAATGACTAAGAAAGCTAAATCCATGTGAATCATAAGTTGTCCCCACATCATCATAACTTAGTTAAATCTTTGTTGTTTGTCTTGCTTTCTAATCAATCTTTTGCTTTAGATTGTAATTCCTCTTCCATAAAAAGACCGCTCAAAATTGCATTCAAATTTATATAGATTAGTCTCAATCTCATATAGGTTTAAGAGTCAATTGCATTAGTGCATTTAGTTAGTTTATTTGTATTTAGGTAACAGTATATTGCATTCTATTTTTGATCCATTCCATTGCATCTTTTGTCATCTAAAAATCAATCCTAAAGAAAACTCATAACTTGCTCCTTGAGAGAATAACTTAGGTTGATCATAAACTACATAATTAATTAAGACATGATTTAATTGATTACTTTAGCGACAAAAGCATACATCAAGTAGGATATATAGTTTTGCTTCACTTGTATTTATGGCCCTTGGGAACCCGATTCCCGGGGTTAGAGGGAGCTTCTTCCGCCATTGGTTAGCAACAGAGAAAAATTAAATGTATTTGGACTTGCTGGCTGATCGATGATCCATGCACAGCACATTAATTAATTTGAAGGAACACCACCTTAGCTTGTTTGGTTCAAACCACATGAAGCTGTCGTCTCAGATACGTAAGAGCTTTGGTTCAGATTCCCACCGAGTTTCGGTGTTTCTTGTTGTTTTGTTCACTCATCAAGTAACTGTGTCGCTTTCTCACAAATTAAAATGCGTACGTCTTTATCAGTCCAATGCTATTCATTTTCATCGTTTCCATCCTGTAACTCCTTCCAATTCCCCCTCTCACCCTCCTTTCTCTCATCATCAAACTTACTTTTATCTTGCTGCAAACCGTACGTCTGCATATACAAGTCAGAAATCACTAAGATACTAATTAACAGCTGATATGTTTTTGCCACTAGTCAACCAAGGTGCTGATAGGTCCTACTACGTACATACACAGACTTGTAGCTAGCTATAGCCTCCGGGTTATTGGGTTTGTGTTTGGCCTATATTTTAATGGCGGATTCACTCATTATTATATGTAAAAACTAAAAAGAACGTAAATGGATACGTTAAAATAATGGGACGAAGGTAAATATTACCAAAACTAAAAAAAAACATACACAACATGAGCGCTCGTACGCTGGTCTACGCAATATAAAAATAATGATAATGATTTCAAGTTGGAAAAAGGTTTAATTCTATTTTGGAACTTGTGCTGCTGATGCAGAAAAGATAACCGAACATTCCTCCATCGACCCATCGCACTAATTAATTTGAAATGCTACGCACTTCTCCCCCCATTCGTATTATTTGTTTATTTATTCTTTTATGTCTGTTACTTGTTGGTATTTAACTAATAATTCACCAATTTATACCATACCCCAAGAAAAAGAAAAGATAGTTAATAAAAAACTAATCACGTACATGCATTTGTCCGCCCCCACCACAGTGGGGCTTAGTGGACGACTGATATTGTTTCAGTTTAAATAGAGGGTTTGAAGTCTATTTCTCATCCTCTTCTATTTATCATAACAACCAAATTAATTTGTCTCTTCGGGTACTCTCTTCAGATTTCAAGCCCTCGAAGATAAGTCTGATCTTTGTTCTCACCAACATGTCAAAAGCAACAACAACAGGTGACACAAGAGCTGAGCTGTGGAGAACACGGCTCGGCTCGGCTCTGAGAACCACCTTGGCATGCACCATAGTGGGCTGCACCGCCCTGCACGGCCCGGAGAAGCTCCGACAATACCTTGAGTTCACGGCTTTCTCTTACGTGACAACAATCCTCATAGCGCCAGGTGCAAACCTGGGAGACACCATAAGAGGTTGCTGGCACGTGTTTTGTGCGACCCTTCAGGTTATGATCCTGTCCATTGTTGGACTACGGGTGGTGGGACCTGAGCACTTTACAAGCCCACCAGTGGCAGCAGCCGCGGTGGCAGTGAGCGCATTCATGGTGGCGGTGCCGGAGGCGACGGATTTGTTGACTAAGAGAATCGCATTTGGGCAGATAGTAATAGTGTACGTGAGCACAGTGTTACATGGGGCGGAAGCTGGTGGGGTTTTGAAGTATCCAATTCACGTGGCTTGTAGTACTGCCCTTGGAGCCTTTGCTTCTGTATTGGCGATGTTGTTTCCATATCCTCGTCTTGCTCATTTTCAGGTGTTACTTCATCACTCTCTTTTATGCTTCTACAATGGAATTCACTGTATTAATTTATTTAATAAGAACTGGTTAATTTTTTTAAAAATATTAAGAAAGCTGATTAAATTGTTCTAAAGTATTTATATTTATGATTTTTTTCTTTAAATTAGATTGTTTGACTTATAAACTATGATATATAATTTGCTTATATACAATATATTATATAATTAAGTAACTTATTTAACTTCTTTAATCTTTTCAAAAACATCAATTAAATCTTATATTGAGGATTGGGAGTAGTATATATATTCATGCATGCTGTCCGTGACGAGTTGAGGTGTTTAATGCCTTTTATTTAGAGGGACTTGATTATTTCATTTACGCTTAAATATATTCTCGTCAATCTATCTGATGAAACTCCTAGGTATTTGGTAATGTTTCGTAGGCACTGAGAAAAATCTCAACTTTACAGGAGAAAGCTGCAATTTTTTTTGACAATCTTGTTTGTTTCCAAGTGTTTGACATGTGTCTATGTGGATTGTGGAAGAAGACAGATAGTTTGGTGGGGGGTTTGATGGACATGCACGTCAATTAGCATCAAGAGACACCATATAAACGGACAAGGAACCAGTCCATTGGTGATTGAGAGAACCCCTGTGACTCACTCTCAATATATTACAATAATCTTTTGGCCATTAGCTCTACTCTACTTTTGAAGAGTACGTACGCAATAATCGTTCACACCATCACCAGTTTTAATATTTTTTAATTCATCTAACCATTTCCAAATGTAACTTAGTTTAAACCCTTTACCAAACCCACAAAATGCTTTTCCCACGACTTCATCTACAATATTCCCTTCCGTCCAAAGTAGAAGGCAAAGTTTATTACCCTATAAACTTTACCCCATAATCGAAGAGAGTTGTATATCTTAAAGCATTATACTACTATTATTGTTGTCTTGTGCATGTTTAGAATCTAAAATCAGATTAATACTGTGAGTGCGTGTCTGTTGTTGGTGCGAGAGGAGGTAAATATAACTGACACCAAATTTGATGACTTCTATTTTTTTTATTTTGTTTTGAAAGAAAAAAAAGAAATTATATTTCACAGTTTCCAAGTGCCAGCAAAGACGTAACCGTTACGGGAAAATTTAACAACCTTTCGAGACGTCTTTAGTAGCTTTTACTCATGCTTACCTGAATGTGATATGAGCATATAGATAAGTTTTAGGTTTGTGTCGCCCTGAGTGGCCAGCATTACTACAGCCTCTATATATATATGCGCTAGGAACAAAAATGACTGATTCAAAAGACAACGATTTCAATTTGCAAAATGAAAAAATGGGGTCCCACCACATAATCTGGCTTCTCTATGCATCACTGCCTTCTTCCACAGCTGCCCAATCACCTCCAATAACTCCCACATCTAGCACGTGTCCTTTACATTTAAAGAGTAGGGTCCTCTGTCCTGTGAAGCCAGGACCACAACCGCGTGTTTGAAGAATCTACAGCACATTGAAGCAATAATCCTTTTGGTTCCATTCTCATTTCAATTTTGTGTCTTTCAGGTGAAAAAGGCATTCGGATTATACGCTGAGAATGCTTCTGAGAGGTTTAATCACAATCTAGAGGCCATTTCTGCATCAGACAACTCAACTGGCCATGACTTGTGCACTCAATCAAAGTCCCTGGCTAAAGCAGGAGCCAAGCTTCTCCAGTGGATTAAGAGTAACCTGGTGAGTTAACATTGCCATAAACCAAAAGGCACATAATTTGCCCTTACTTAAGCAATTCAATTGAGGTAAGTATATTTCATTTGTTCATCACAGGAAGGTATGCGTTGGGAAAGGCCTCAGATGAGAAACTTTTATGACAAACTTCAAGACAGGGAGATACCATTGCGAGGAATGGACATTGCTCTCTCGAGCTGTACTTCATTTCCCGTTGGTTCCATTGATGAGGAGCTCAGGGGTGTTTTGATCGATTACAGAGGACGATTCAGCATCAAATTAAATAAACAAGCTTCGTGCTTTGCTTCTTTTGATGCAACCACAGTCCCAGAAAGCAGGAACAAAGAAAACTCTAACAGTTTCCCATTGCCTCTCAAGCACCTCCCAACTTCATTCTTTCTGTACTGTGTTCAACTCCTCCTAGAGGACACCCCTATTGCGACGAACACCGACAACATGGAAGAGAAAACCCAGAAAACCGACACCAGAATCCTCAAGAGGATCAAAGAGGTTTTTATGGACATGCTACCTAGTAGACAGAATCTGGCTTTTGCATTAAAGTGCTCAGTTACTATGGGACTCGCTGTGTTCTTCGGTTTGATATATGACAAGGAAAACGCATTTTGGTCGGGACTTACAATTGCCATAAGTTTTGTCACAGGAAGACAGCCAACATTCTCAGTTTCTAATGCTCGAGGACAAGGAACTGCAATGGGAATGATCTATGGCGTCATTTGTCGCTTTGTGCTCCATAGATTTGGGGGTCTCAGCTTCTTGCCTCTTCTGCCATGGGTCGTTTTCTCTTGTTTTTTAATGCACAGTAAAATGTACGGGCAACCTGGTGGGATTTCAGCAGCTTTAGGGGGCCTCCTAATTCTTGGAAGAAATCATTATGGCCCTCCTGCACACTTTGCAATTGCTCGAATGGTCGAGGCTACTATTGGACTCACTTGTTTTGTAGGCGTAGAGATTATTATCAACCCTTCGAGAGCGGCAAGTCTTGCAAAATCTGAACTTTCCCACAGCTTCAGGGCACTTCAAGATTGCATTGACAATATTGCTATTGCTTCTAGCGACAAGCAAAAGACATGTTGCACCAACTCTCAAGAATTGCTAAAGAGACAGAAGAACCTCAAGTCTATTGTGTGTCAGCTACAAGAGTTCATAGAGGAGGCCGAGCTGGAGCCAAATTTCTGGTTCCTGCCTTTTCATGGTGCTTGCTATAGGAAGATTCTGGATTCCTTATCAACCACGACAATTCTCTTACTTTTTGTGGCACACTCCATAGAAGATATCTCAAGATTGTCACTGAGAGAAGGAGTAATGGCGGTGGAACTACAAGAAAGAGTGAATGAGATCATAGAGCTTTTCAAGGCCAAAGTTGGCCCCACTCTGAAATGCCTCGAGGAGATCACTCGGATCAAGTCCCTGAGGAAACTTGAACGAAAGTGGAAGGAAAGAAATCGCAGTCGGGACATGGAATTAGGTGAACATCCCAACTCAGATACAATTAGGGTCCTGCGTGGTCATGAAGAAGCTGAGAGCATTGCTTGCTCTTTTCTACAACAGTTGGAGGCCATGGCTGATGCAGTTCATTCTAATGCATCTAGTGAGGAGGCTGTTAGGCGCCAAATAATTGCTCATTACAGTTGCTTGGGATTCTGCATCACCGGCTTGACCCGAGAAACTATAAAGATTGAGAATGAAGTGCAAGAACTAGTGATGTGGCAGAATCCCTCGAGTGATTCAAGGCTCAGTGAGATTTATTGTAAGATCAATGATCTGCGTTCGTAGTAAACTTTTGCCCCATAACGTGTTTTGACCATACTAACTAGCCAATTAGATGTACAAGACATAACAACAAAAATATAAAATCCATATTTATAGACAAACTATAATCAGTATGATTCATTCTATGAACTTGCTGTAAGATACAGGATCATATCCAGTTTCAAATCATTTCAAGTGCAACTCCAATAGTTGAATATTTGTAGGCCAGAAATGGAATAAATTATCATAGTCAGTTAGGCGCGGTGGACTGGATAAAATGTGCAACTCTAGAGAAAAAAGTTATATCAATCACATATTGCCCTTGGTTGCATCGAAATAAGGTAATAACTAATCTAACAAAATTCTCTAACCGTACACCAAGTCTAACATATTACTACCTCCAGTCCTAAATATAAAACAAAGTTGATTTTTTTTTTTAGTGAAATTAAGGAAACTAAATAAGTTACTTAATCATATCATATGTTATGTTTTCTTAGATTATATATTAGTTTATTAGTCAAACTAATTAGTTTGGAGAAAAAAATAAAAGTATAAATACTCTAAAGTAATTTAATTAGTTTTCTTAATTTCTCCAAAAAAGTCAACTTCGTCTTATGATTAGAACCGGAGGAAGTAATTATTTTGATTTAATCAGATTTCCTCAATCCTCAGCAAGGCCAAGTGTTGGAAGCACACATATGTATGGCAAGAATTGGAGTGAGCAGACTTGTAGTGTTTATAAAAGTTACAGCAGTAAGATAGCATTCACATTCCCAAATTTAAGTTCTGAACTACTATATCAACTCAAAGTTTACCTTCCAAACAGCTCACAAAATCTATAACATGAATGTTATTACCCTTCAAAGGGGTCCTAGTTTCCCTCATACTTGGGATCAGCCATGACATAGTGGTAAGCTATTACCAGAACAAAAATAAAAATGCCAAGAAAATTGGCAAAGAAACCCAGATCTTGATCATCCATCATCTGTCATCACACACACCAAGCATAATATGTCAGTTCCCAATACATCACTTGTTTAACATAATTTTGCACCAGATAACTCGAATGCTTAGAAAACCTTGTAGATTTTATTCATGAATCATATTCATAAAGAACTTGAAACTCAAAGTAATCTAAATAGAATTTAGTCTCAACAGAGAAAAACAGATAAACTCATTGTCGCCGCCGCCACTATTTTACACCAGAAGCAGGAGGTTTCATTATGAAAAATCCTCTATCCTCACGTAGCCACATCAGACATTGCCTCCTAGAGTTTTGCTAGTTCTCTTGCAACATTGGGCAACCCATGAAATAGAGGAGTGTCCAAATTATTAGTATTTCAATGATCACATAACTAATTAACAGAATTTCAGGAAAAATCAATGTAATCCCCAAAAAATTCACATCTCAATCCTGTACAGTGAAGATGAAACCATGAAAAACGTGAAACCGAACTCCGATCTAAAAATTGAAATAGTCTAACATCAAGAGATGAGAGCCACAGGAATCAAAACGTAGCATGAGTATCGACATCGAAAATCTCCGATGCAAAACAGATTAAATTATATAACGTAAAGAACAGAGTCACATCTAAAAAAAAAAATCAATGAAGGCATCGGATTCAGATTTTTCAACAAAAGGCAAATCGAATTATAAGTATTCAATATAATCAAAGTCTGAGACTGGTCTTACCTGTTGATGTAGTAGATCTGTTTCGGTTTCTCTTCGTCGAAGCGAGGAACGCGTTTCTTCAATCCTCAGTCCTACTGCGCAGTCTTGAAATCATGAATAGGAATTCTGGGGTGGAAACTTCATAAATAGTTGATAAGAAAATATTAATTCATTACGCCCATGATTAAACCCCATGGGCTTAGCCCAATGTAAACAGACTCAAAATTGGCCCAATAGAACCAGGATTTTTGGAGCCAACATTTGACAAGAAAGTTGGAAAAAGCAGTCTCTCTCTGGGTCTGATCATATATTGCCCCCCTTGCTGTTCAGCTCACAACTTCCGTGTCCAGCTTAAGGCTTTTTTATTTTTTATTTTTTTTATAAAAATATTCTTGGTAACGTTCTGGCGGGGAGGAAGGTTCGAAAGCGGTGGCGGTCTGACTGTTGGCCCCTGGATAAAGATAAACCGCCATTTGGGATTTGTTTATTTACTTATTTTTAAATCCAAGCGGGAAACGATTCGTTCGCAAAACGAGCGCGTTAGGGATCGGCACCGTGCTATTAATCTGCTACGGCGGTCCTTCTCCGCCGCTGTCGTCCCTTGCGTCTAGATCCAGCGTCACCAACAGCTACGTCGGCATCTTGCAGAAGCTTCATTGGATGACATTGTCTTGCCCCGCTCCGGCGAAGCCAAGCTCTTCCCCCACCTGCGCCTACCGAGGTAAGAGAAAGGAAACTATATTGGATTAGTTGTGACTCTGGTAAAAGAAGCAGCTTTCTTTCTTACTTTTTGTGAGTTAACTTTAACAATTGAGTGTTTAGAAACCACCAAAACTGTGGATTTAGAAGTCCAAACCTAGATAAAACTCTTCTTACATATTTATCTCATAACGTAAAAGCTATTCTCTGGAAGCTAATCCAAACGCACACGAAATGGGTAATAGATATCGGTGCGCTTCTCCAGTATTTTGAGAAATTCTCAGCCAACTCAGTAAAAGGTGGGGAAATGCGGGGCCGATTTGATGTTTTGACCATTAACCTTGGCTCCTTGCACTGCCTATGATTAACTAATAGCATTAGTTTAAAAAAAAAAAAAAAAAATTCTATCTCAATGCCATGCTCTATCATGTTGTTTGCATATAAATTAAATCCGCGGGTTTGATCATTGCTTGTCTTTTATTGTGTATTAATCAAACAGTTATGCACTTTTACGTGTTGTTTCAAGATATCATGGTATTGTTTCATTCAAAAGTCTACCCATGATTAAAAATACCAGATATGGATGTAATTCTCAGCTAAAGGCACAACCTTTTGATTAATATTGGATGATACAAGTCCATATTTTATATTGCGATAGTGCTGCGTTTTATCATCACAACTTGTTTGCAATCTTTAGGAATATCCTGATTGCTGAATTGCAGAATTGGGATTTGAGTTGAATAAGGTCGTCAATAGGCATTATCAGTCTGGTTTTAAAAGAAGTATTAGAACCGTCTTACTGGAATCTAGCTTTATAGTAATATTATATAATATATAATGACATCATCCACAAGATTAATTATAATAGCTTATGAAAAATTAGCCAATGGATTTTTATGCTTGTTTTGTTAATTCAATTGTTAATGGTGCATATATTCTCACGATGCACTTATATTGGCATACGTATAAAAATATTGGGTTATGTAGAGCCAAAGATGCTCATTTCCTATTTTCTTACAGTAAGCAGTTCACTTGAATAACCGTGAGGCCTAGCAATGAACTTTGTTGATTCAATTATAGTTTTTGTGATTGGCAGCTTTTTTCTTGATAAGTATTTATGATACATTCCTATAGATGGTGAAGTTGATATGGATTTGTCCATGTTGTAGGCGATTTCTCAAGCAAGGAGTGAAAGATAGATGGTTTCTACTATTTGATCAGCTCTCTAAGATTTTCTACTAGGCAGCGCTCAAAGATGAAGGAGTAGTAGGATCTTAGGAAGAACATTGTTGTTCTATGATTATTTCCTCATTAAAAAATTCACATTGTTGCTAGTATTCCCATGCTAAACTGAAAACCTGAGAAGAAGTTAAGTGGCTAAGCTTCGTTCATGGCTTTGGAAAATGAATCGACTCTAACTCCATCCAACCCCTCATCTGCTTTCCTGCCTACAGTTATCTATTCATTCCCCTTCTTACCATATCTCTTCCACCACATTATGCTTCCTTCTCCACTATCTTCAGTTTCTGATTCGCTTTTTCTTTTTTCTTGAAGGTTTGCTTGCACGATTGGTGGTTGGTTAAAGCTGAGAGGGACTTCCATGGGAAACTATTAGCTGTTGCTGGCTATCCCTCCAGAAAGTACGACCCTATTTCATTTTTGGTGATTTCAGACCTACATTTAATGCCTTTTGTTTCACTAGGCTCTGTCAATACTCCTTTTACTTGCATTGGGGTCGTAGGAGACATACATCACAGCTGTATGAGGCTAAGTTGACCTCAAAATTATAATGCTTCTATCAGTCAGGTAAAATTTTAGGATGAAATGATGGTGATTTTCTGACATAGTTTGACTTTAGCAGGCAAGATGCAAAACGGGTGTTCGTTTCTGCTCCAATAATCAAAAGACATGATCTATCTACCTTGGAGACAGCGGATGGAATTTATCTCATTATAGTAGGTTTCATTAATGAGCTGCACACTAAGGAAAATGGCTTCCCATGTGAGGTTTGTAAATTTTAAAATTTGCTCTTTCCTGATAAATACTTTTTACAACGTCGCAATGCTTCGTAGCATAGTTTTCAGTACATTGTGGAGTGTTAATCTTAATCGACAGTCATATTTTTCATAAACCATAAAAAAATGATCACGTTAGTGCCAATCTCGATATGTTCACAAAAGAGAAATGCATCAATAAACCTTGGTCTGGGGTACTCCAGCGTATTACTTGATTGAACAAAGTGAATACAGTGTTTC
Source organism: Inga laurina (assembly GCA_963855925.1). Classification (NCBI taxonomy): domain Eukaryota; kingdom Viridiplantae; phylum Streptophyta; class Magnoliopsida; order Fabales; family Fabaceae; genus Inga; species Inga laurina. The sequence continues at coordinate 14,679,411 of OY979703.1, read as the reverse complement.
CTCAATCCTTAATTTTGATATGTTGCTCAGTGTTTATTATAAGCTTTAGGGGCATAGGGCAATTTATAACATATGTTGGTGTCCCTTGAGGCAAGCAAAGATTATCTTGAAATTTTCCTAATGGGCTGCAAATTTAATACTATGAAGGTTATGTATTTATGCTGTTGCTATATGCTTTCTGACAGGTTTTCAATGATTTTCTATTTGGCTTTCCTCCTGACTGGGAAAGCCGTGTTGTTAACTTCTTCAAAGAAGTTGCTGCTGGCATTGATTCAGGAAATATCATTACTTCTAATGAAGAGGAACCACAAAGTCCAGTTACTCCCATTCAGTCGCAGGGGGAAATAAATGAGTTCTCAGAAAATTCTGTTGAAGGATCTGCATCTAGAAAATATAGGACTCGGTCCGGAAATACTGAAAGTCGATGTAGCACAAGAAACGTGGTCCTCAGGCACACTAGACCAAAAATGACCAAGTCTAACAGAAAAATGACTCGGTCTAAATCAGCTGATCCTAAAAGAAATATGAAGCCCATTTCAGTTGACACTACTATGGGAAGCCCATCTGTTAAGGGAAGTAAAAAGAGAATTAATTTTGACTCACATGTAAGTTTAGTGTCTTATGTAAATACATGTTTATCTGTGAATGTAGTGTATTGCTATGTCCATTTTTTGTCAATTGTATTGGCACATAACTATCATCCAGATCCAAATGCTTTATTTGCAATACATCTACTGATTAAAGGGCTGCTTCCTTGTGTTTGGTTCTTGAAGGAGAAATTATCTGCAGTCGCTCCAGATTTATCTAATTGTAGGAGATCCAGATCAGGTGAGTGTTATCTGTACTCTTACTTTTTAGTGTTACTTTATCATTGGGGATGGGTGAGGGCTTTCCTATCAATTTTGGTTTACTATCAGTCTATATGCTTGTTCTTGGTGCCCCATTTATGGAAGATGAGGAATTATCAATCATCAAATCTTTAGGATGCACATATACCAAATTGATAGATGAAAGAATGCCGGTTTTAGAATATTCTTCTGTTAATATCAATTGCTTTGTGTGTTGCAGGTAGGCTGCTTCTTCCTCCTCTGGAGTTCTGGCGCAATCAGACGCCTGTTTATGATGCGGTATGTGATGTATCTACATCATTGTGCAATCTTTATCTCAGCTTTTGTCAGTAAACATCTTGCATGGCTTGCATATCTCATGCACGTTGAATGTGTCTGATTTTTTTCACCTCATGACTTGATCTACTCTGAGTTGATCATGGTTCTTTTATAATATCATACTTACTAATTCTTTTTAATTGTTAATACTGCGTTCCAAGTTCCAACCGTCAAAGTTTTGCTTACATGCATATGTTGGGGGTGATTGACGTTATTTTTTATTGTTATATATTTCAGGACCGCGGCCTAACTGAAATCCTGGATGGTGCGTCTTTTTTATCTCCTTGTAGCAGTTCGTCTCCATCATTAAGCTAGTACTTGGTGTGAAGCAAGATTGAAAATCCAATGCTTTATATAATTTGCATGTTCTGTGTGGCCGGCATATTCTTAGGTTTCAGCATCCATGTGCGCCCTTAATTATCGATTCATTCTGGTAGTTCTATAACGTAGCCTGATGTAAATACAAGGTTTGGCACTTTTGTCGTAATATTTGTAGGAACGGTGGCACAATCCCAGAAAAAGCCGAGGAAGTAATGGGTTGACTGATGCAGATTTATGAAGGTAATTCTGCCTGGCAAAAATTGAGTAATCTCTGGGAGGGATTGGAATTTTTATTTTTTGAAACAGTGGTTTATTTGAAAGTGGCTGCAGTTTAGCATTATAAACTTGTTAAATTCCCTACTGAGTTTTGTTGAATTTTCCTAGAACTTTTCTCCATTTTCAAAATATTAGTTGACCCCATTGAAAAATAAAAATTGCCCTACAATTTAAGCCCCTATTTAGCCAAATTGAACTAGTGTGTGTGTATTGAAAATATAAAATATATTGGTAGTTTTAACAAAACTGGTGAGGGAAAAATGATGGTCTTAAATTTTTGTAGTGATACAAGAGTACTTATTTGCCTGGCGATTGAAGCGGACATTGGATGGCTCTCCACCTCTCCATTCTGAAGAATGCTGGTGTTTGTGTTCGAACAGGATCTAATGTGTATTGCTTATCCGATTATAAATGTAGGACCTAATTTCCACTACAAGTTAGGTCTTACATTTAGGATTAGAGTTAGTATTAGACAACTCATTGTACTTGTGGAAGAGTAACTTATGTATGTATTCCCCTAGTGTGTGTTCATATGACTCAAATTTGTGAATATCATCATGCTCACTCTTTTGTTGGGGTTATGGATATGAAATTTGAGCATTGATGTACCTATTGCCCATATCTCTTCTTCATCACTCGAAACTTCCTCAATGCTAAGGTCTCGGACCCAAATTCAAGGCAATTTCTTTTTATATAAAACGGTCCAAATACCTTCTCAATTGCAACCTCCTTGATAACTCTCGAGTGTAATGCTTTGAAAATTTATCAAGGCCAATGTTGTCCCCAAGTTCACTTTTAGTTTATTCAAGTTCACTTTTAATTTATTTAGCCCTACATGACTGGCCTTTTTAGGCCCACTTCTAATGTTATCCTCAAAGGCATCACCTCTCCATTTTGAATATCATCATACTTAAGATTTTTACCTCAAAAGTGAAAATGGGTTTAAAATGGTCAGTCTTATAGGCCGAAGGCTTGAAAAGACTAGCCCTGTAGGGCCACAGTCCGGCCCTTTTAAGCCCATATATATATTTTTATTTTTTAAAATTATTTATATGATAATAATATTATTAATTTTTCATATTTTGTTAATAATGTTGTAAATATTTAGTTGTTATTATCTTTCTTAGAATTAAGTTTCATAAGAATATTTTGTATTAAGAATCCTAAAAATAAAAAACTTATAAAATTTTTTTTTTGGATGAATACTGAATTACATTTACTCACTAATGGAAAAATACAAAGACAAGTTTATAACAACCTAAGGCTAAACAATAACCTCAAAAGCCTATCTGTGATCAACAACCGCCTCCTGATTGAAAGGTGGTGGGTGATCAAGAATAACAAAATTTTTTGTATAAGTATGAGCTAAACTAGCCAGATGATTAGTTAAAAAATTTTGATCTCTAGGAATATAAGTAATAATGACATTCCAATTCTTCGACATCCAGAGCCTGGCATCATCAATAACCTCCCTAAACGGGTGAATAGTCTCCGAACCACTGGATAGTAAACTGATAGCCTCCAGACAATCTGTATAAATCAGGATACTCCTCAAGTTCTTGCTCCAGCAAATCTGAAGGCCCTGTATGATTGCAATGATCTCAGCTACTATCGGGGGAACTAGAGTAAGCTTACTCATATAGCCACAGATCCATCTTCCATATTCTCCTCTAATAACTCCTGCACATGAACTTTGTCCCTAAAGCTAAGATTGATCCATCTGTCTCCAATGTGCTATAACCAGGTCTTCCCATCATAACACCTCCACTACCAATGTCAGAATAATTATAAAATTGACATAGATTGATTAAATCCATATCCCAACTAGCCCAAAAAAAACTAGAATGAGCATTGTGACACTGAATCTCCTATTCCTCCCTAAAGAGCTTCGTACACTGAGCCACCCAAATATCCCAACAGACATAATCAAACAGAGTTGCCCATGTAATCTTTTTGGTAAATTTTCTGCCTGCTTCATGTCTGAGATTCCATTTAATCCATTCCAAGCCTTGTAGGGATGAAAATTTATCCCACAAGGTTGGATTGATTATAGAAATCCACCGCTCTCGTGCGTTCACACAGTCTCTTAACACATGCATTAGATCTTCATCTCCGTTGCAAAGAAAAGGAAACTCGGCATGCTCTTGTAGCCCCATCTGCACTCGCAGCTGCGCCGTATGAACCTTGCCATGCGCAGCCAGCCACATGAATGATTTGATTTTCTCATGTATCGGCCATTTCCACATCATTCTCCATATCGGTTCGTTCTGATTCGGATTACCTGTAAAAAGAAAATGGTATGCAGAACTAACAGAAAAACAACCGTCAGAATAAGGCTTCCAGAAATATTTATCCTCACCTCTCTCCTCATAGGGGGTGTGCACACATAACACGATCGATCACTGGCTGCTGGAACCACCTGCTTAATTTGCCCACATCCCACTTACCCTAAGGGTTAATATAATCCTGGACCTTTTCATCCATATCCACAAAAGCTTCATTGTCAGGAATAAGCTCAATTAACGGCTTGTTGATCTCCAACCAGTTATCAAACCAAAAGAAAGTTTGCATCCCATTACCAATTTTAACTCCTATTCCCCTCTGGAATCGTTCCCAACTAGAGCAAATTCCTCTCCAGGTGAAAGATGCACTTCTCCGAGCTATAGGCTTGTTTGTTTGATTCCAATTGTACTTAACCCTGAGGACACGAACCCATAAGGCTTCCCTGTGGTTAGTAGATGCCAACAAAGTTTCATAACAAAAGCTTCATTCTGTTTACACAAATCACGGACCCCCAGCCCCCTTCTTTCTTATCCCTCTTAACATGATCCCACGAAATGAGATGCAATTTTTTCTGATAAGCCGTCTCACCCCATAAGAAGTTCCTACTATACTTTTCAAGGTCATGTAGAATTCCTTTTCAAGGTCTTGTGGTGTTCATGTTGTTGATTACTTACACTTTTCAAGATATATTTATAAGAATATTTTTAATTTTGTTAAGTCTTCTCCTTAATTATTTGTAATTGTAGTATGTAGACAATAATTTACCTGAAATATTTACTAATTATATTTTTCTTAAAAAATATAGGAAAAATAGTTAAATTTTGTGAAAAGAGTTTTAGGCCTTGCGGGCTGCCTTGGCCCGTATGCTTTCATATCGGACTTTGAAAAACAACAGTTTTTCTTACCCCAGATTTAAAAGGACTGGCCCTGATTCCCAACTCTACATGTTATAAATACTGTGTAATTATGTTCTTATGTGATTGTAGAAATTTGATGTACAAGCCTTTAATCTTTAATGCGTTTTGAATTTTATCAAAAAAATAAATTGAGAGTTTATGCATTACATTAAAATGGAATTGGCAGAGTCGGGTGTTGTGGAATGTCATATACATATTGTCTATGTGTGTGTTTAGAACAGTGATAGTAAGGCTTAAAAGTAGTTTTTCAATCATGATTTAGGATATACGATGTAAGTATATGAGAGAAGTTTTGTCTCGATTTATGTAAAAAACAACTTAGTGCATGTTTGGAAACACTTAGTTTTTGAATATAAGTGTTATTACGCAAGCCAAGATAAAACTCCTCTCACATACTTAGCTCGTACATCGTGAATCACGATTTATAAACACTTATTATCTAAAATAAACTATTTCAAATGAGAACTTAAACACCATCAAATCACCTAGCCAAACCCTCACTATCAAAATTTGCATAAGGGGCATTGAGGCAACAACATAATGCAGTTAAAAGTATCATACACCCACTACACGACATAACGTATACTGATTTTGGGCCGTTGCTCTTGCTCTAGAAAACAAGGGAAAATCACTGTCAGGTCCCAAGGAAGCAAAATATTGTCAGAAAAGTTCCAAAAAAAACTGAAATATCTGAAAAGTCCCTAGGGACTTTTCTGATATTATTTTCTAAAGTTAAATTACACACATGCCCCTCTTCTATTTTTCTCTCTCTCACGTTTTTAGCTCACTCTCTCTAACGTTTTCAGATCGCAAATCTCTTCTTAATATCTGCAGATTCAGTTTTTGCAATGGTGGAGGGTGAAGCTTTGAGGTGGTGAAAGATTTGTGGGATGAGAAGTAAGATAGAAGGAAGAAGAAAATGGAAGGAAGGTGGTGGGATTTTTTTGATCTCAAGCTTCCACCATTTTTAAAGAAGGAAGGGATGAAGGTGATGATGACGATGCATAGTCCAACCTCATTGTGCTGTGAAAACGCTGAAATGGGAAAAAATTAAGTTGTTGTTAATTTCCGCAGTAGTAGTTGTTAATATCACTCTAGTAGTTGTTAATACGAAAAATGAGGTTTGGGCGCCATTTTGCTCTGTTTTTGGGAAAGAAAACAGAGGAAGTGGTGTGTTTTAAGTGGTTGGGTGCTATGAAAACGCTGATATGGAAGAAAAATAAGTTGTTGTTAATTCGCACAGTGGAGGTTGTTAATATAACAATAATAGTTGTTAATACGGAAAATGACGTTGGACGCCATGGTGCTCTGTTTTTGGGAGAGGAAACAGAGGAAGTGGTGTGTTTGAGGTGGTGGGGTGCTATGAAAATGCTGATATGGAAGAAAAATAAGTTGTTGTTAATTCGCACAGTGGAGGTTGTTAATATAACAGTAGTAGTTGTTAATACGGAAAATGACATTGGACGCCATGGTGCTCTGTTTTTGGGAGAGGAAACAGAGGAAGTGGTGTGTTTGAGGTGGTGGGGTGCTATGAAAATGCTGATATGGAAGAAAAATAAGTTGTTGTTAATTCGCACAGTGGAGGTTGTTAATATAACAGCAGTAGTTGTTAATACGAAAAATGACGTTGGACGCCATGGTGCTCTGTTTTTGGGAGAGGAAACAGAGGAAGTGGTGTGTTTGAGGTGGTGGGGTGCTATAAAAATGATGATATGGAAAAAAAATAAATTGTTGTTAATTCGTGCAGTGGAGGTTGTTAATATAACAGTAGTAGTTGTTAATACAACAAATGATGTTGAGTGTTAGTGGGTGCTCTGTTTTTGGGGAATATAACAGAGGAAGTGCTCTGCAAATTGCTCAATTGGTCATATTTAACGTAAGGCAATATAGTGTCAGAGAAAAAGTCATTGGAGGTTGTGAAAACAACTCAAAAGGTTGTTAATACACGCTTTATGAGTTGTAAATAGCTCAATTTGTCATACTTAATTTGAGGAACAATAGTGTCAGATAGAAAGGTGTTGGAGGTTGAGAAACAAACCGAACAGGTTGTTATTACACGCATTACGAGTTGTAAATAGCTCAATTTGTCATACTTAACGTGAGGAAACATAGTGTCAGCGAGAAACGTGTGGGACGTTGTGAAACGAACTCAAAAGGTTGTTAATACACGCTTTATGAGTTGTAAATACATGGTTTATGCATTGTAAAAAGGTGATCTCGGTTTTGTTTCGCTGTGGCATACTGAAAGCGAACATAGTCAGAAGAGGCCATTTTTTACATCATTTTGCTTTTGTTTCGCTATGGCAAAGCAAAAGCAACTGGCCACACCGTCAAGTTGTTCCGTATTAACAACTACTACTGTTATATTAACAACCTCCACTGCACGAATTAACAACAATTTATTTTTTTTCCATATCATCATTTTCATAGCACCCCACCACCTCAAACACACCACTTCCTCTGTTTCCTCTCCCAAAAACAGAGCACCATGACGTCCAACGTCATTTTTCGTATTAACAACTACTACTGTTATATTAACAACCTCCACTGTGCGAATTAACAACAACTTATTTTTCTTCCATATCAGCGTTTTCATAGCACCCCACCACCTCAAACACACCACTTCCTCTGTTTCCTCTCCCAAAAACAGAGCACCATGGCGTCCAACGTCATTTTCCGTATTAACAACTACTGCTGTTATATTAACAACATCCACTGTGCGAATTAACAACAACTTATTTTTCTTCCATATCAGCATTTTCATAGCACCCCACCACCTCAAACACACCACTTCCTCTGTTTCCTCTCCCAAAAACAGAGCACCATGGCGTCCAACGTCATTTTCCGTATTAACAACTACTATGGTTATATTAACAACCTCCACTGTGCGAATTAACAACAACTTATTTTTCTTCCATATCAGCATTTTCATAGCATCCCACCACCTCAAACACACCACTTCCTCTGTTTCCTCTCCCAAAAACAAAGCACCATGGCGTCCAACGTCATTTTCCGTATTAACAACTACTACTGTTATATTAACAACCTCCACTATGCGAATTAACAACAACTTATTTTTCTTTCATATCAGCGTTTTCATAGCATCCCACCACCTCAAACACACCACTTCCTCTGTTTCCTCTCCCAAAAACAGAGCACTATGGCGTCCAACGTCATTTTCTGTATTAACAACTACTATTGTTATATTAACAACCTCCACTGTGCAAATTAACAACAACTTATTTTTCTTCCATATCAGCGTTTTCATAGCACCCAACCACTTAAAACACACCACTTCCTCTGTTTTCTTTCCCAAAAACAGAGCAAAATGGCGCCCAAACCTCATTTTTCGTATTAACAACTACTAGAGTTATATTAACAACCACTACTGCGGAAATTAACAACAACTTAATTTTTTCCCATTTCAGCGTTTTCACAGCACAATGAGGTTGGACTATTCTTCATCATCATCACCTTCATCCCTTCCTTCTTTAAAAATGGCGGAAGCTTGAGATCAAAAAAATCCCACCACTTTCCTTCCATCTTCTTCTTCCTTCTATCTTACTTCTCATCCCACAAATCTTTCACCACCTCAAAGCTTCACCCTCCACCATTGCAAAAACTGAATCTGCAGATATTAAGAAGAGATTTGCGATCTGAAAACGTTAGAGAGAGTGAGCTGAAAACGTGAGAGAGAGAGAAAAATAGAAGAGGGGCATGTGTGTAATTTAACTTTAGAAAATAATATCAGAAAAGTCCCTAAGGACTTTCAGATATTTCAGTTTTTCTTGGGATTTTTCTGATAATATTTTGCTTCCTTGGGACCTGACAGTGATTTTCCCATAAAACAATTCTAAGGATTGCCACGTCATTGATCCGTGATTGCCCAAGAAAGCAGACACACGATTCGTCACAGTGTAGTATTATCTATGGCCCTTAGCTGCCACAGCCACATGACGCGGATACCCATTCTTAGCCATGGATGAATATCCAATCCAACGGTGGTAAGCAGTCATTTCCATTTCAAGAACTTAAAAGCACAAACCCTACCGAACTAAACGTTTCTATAAAAACCGAACCTCCCCTGCCTGTTTACGGAACATCGAAGACCGAGTCCTCTCAGTGCATCGCTCTCGGGATTTCTGTCACTTTCTCGGTGAAAATGTCGGGTCGTGGAAAGGGTGGCAAGGGTTTGGGCAAGGGAGGAGCTAAGAGGCACAGGAAGGTTCTTCGCGATAACATTCAGGGTATTACTAAGCCTGCGATTCGCCGATTGGCTCGTAGAGGTGGAGTTAAGCGTATTAGCGGTCTTATCTATGAGGAGACTCGTGGTGTTCTGAAGATTTTCCTTGAGAACGTTATTCGGGATGCTGTGACCTATACTGAGCACGCCAGGAGGAAGACTGTGACTGCCATGGACGTGGTCTATGCGCTGAAGAGGCAGGGTAGGACATTGTACGGTTTCGGCGGTTGATTTTTAGAATTGAATTCGTGGGTTCTTCTTAGGGCTTCTTGTTTAGGGGTTGCGTTTGTAAATGTCAAGTTCAATTGGATGATGTTTTCTGCCTTGGTGTTCTCGCAACATCTTGAAATGTATTCTTAGATCTGATTTTAATTCGATATTGGTAGTTTCTCTTATGTCAATTCTTGTCCATTCTTTCTCATCTTATTTCTTTGGTCGTTATTCTCATCATTTCTGATGGAACTCTGATTGTTGCGATTGTCGACTGGATTAAAAATCTACGCACCCAAATTGTAATGTTGGAGGTGATTTGTGAGTTTGTTTACGATAATTTATTTTTTATTTATAAATATTTCTTTATGGTTTACAAGGTAATTATGGGAGAAGAGGTTTTTCTTGATTTATGTAATTATTGCCTAAAAATAAATTATCCCAAATTCCCCTCTACTTTTATCACGTTAATTGGATCCGAGTAACCGATGAGCCCGTTTTATGCAGCTTTCTTTAGTTCCGATGAATGGTTCTTGTAGTCCAGCTAGCTTAACTAAGTTATAAATTATAGGTCTGCAATTCCCCGTCTGGTTCACTTAAATTTTGTTTGATGTTTACAATTTTGCGATCTAGTTCGTTTGCCTTGCTTTCGCCATAAAACCTGTATGCTATATGTTAGCTTTAACACCGGTCCCCTTGGGCCGAGATTAGCAAGTACGAAGGACAACCAAAGAAACTAGTTAGGGTCATATACGCATTATAGTTGACAAAAAAGAAAAAGATATCTGCATTATAAAAAGCCCTTCTCAGTTTAAATAGGCCTATTGGCCCATAATCTTTTTTTTTTTTTAATATTACAATGACAAGGGAGTCGTTTCCTTGAGAGTTACGGCGGACTCATACATTGGCCTATAATCTGAAGTATGATCTTTCCCAACATTTTACATGAATATAAATTGTCTATTTAATTGGAATTATTTTAATTTGGTTATTGTGTTTGTTTATTAGATAATGTTAGTCCACATTAACTTTTAAATTATTCGAATGCATCAAACTTCAAATTATCTTCTCATTAACGTCATTTGTTATTTGTACACTCTTGGATAGGAGGGATTTGGAGGGGAGTGAAAATTTTTATAAGTTGTAATTAAAAAAATTGGAGAAGTAGGATTATAAAATTTTAATGAAGATAAAATATAAGATAAAAGAGTAATAAAAATTAAATAAAAACTCTTCACCCACTTCCTTCATTTTAAAATCTATTTCAAAATAATTTTCCTTTTATTCATATTCCCTACCCTTATTCATTTCAATATGTGCTGCCAATTTGCCTCACGTCACCCGGTATACATGCCTTTCATATATCTATGAAAGAAACTAAAATATGTATTTCAAACTTTTGCTTCCTTAATTATTTTGTTTTCGTCTAATTATAAGCACACTCATGCATCAGCAGGAAAATGAGATCGCTTATCATTTTCAATGTCCTTCCACTTTGTGCAGTTGAATCCACATTTTTGGTTGATGCACTCAATAAAACCTCTCGTTTCTAAAGTGGGTTGCTAATCGATAACACACTCACACAAAGCCTATCTATACTTTATTTAGTATAAACAGTTTGGGCAATTAGCATTATCATCAGCTTCTCCTTCACCAATGAAAGAGGAAGAAAGGTCGAGATCAAGAGAGAGAGAGAGATATATATATATATATATGATTGTATTGTTGCTTATTGCTTAAAAGTTAATTGTTCAAGTTTCAACGAAACTTACAGCCCCATGAATTTGCACAAAAATAGCGAAAGTAACAAACACAGCATCTGCTTAATTATATAACGCAGGGTAGCAGTTGATACTCCTTTGATCTTATTTATAAGCAATTTTTTCTTTTACGAGACTGGTTTTTTTTATAAGTAACTTTTATTTTTTATCAGAAAATGTAAGTTTCTTTTTCTTATTTTATCTTTATTAAATATTCATTCTTTCTCATGTCTTATACTCATTATCTCTCATACTTTTTATCTATTATCTCCCCTATACTCTTTTAATAAATAGGGGTATATATGGAAAAAATATATGACATTTTTTACACACTTATTTATTTTAACTACCAGTTCGTTTTACACAATTAAAGAAAAATTTACTTACAAATAAGACTGGAGAGAGTAGTTGACAATATAATTCATCCATCCCATTTTTGGATTTGCCAGCCACTCCCCCGGGTCGTTCTTCTTCCCTTTCATAGTGGCCTACTGTTTGATTATTTCGCACTTACGGTCTTGAAAATCTCATTTCTTTTTGCCATCAATGATTATCATTTATTATGTTCACCCACGAAATTTGTCTCAAACCCTTTTGAAGATGATGAATGTTTAATGGCCGGCCCTCCTTTAGCCTTATTTTCACATTTATGTAATTTTAGATAGTGATAATTAGAAGACGTCTTTGTTGGCCCAAAAAAAACAAGAAGAAGAAGAAGACGGCGACGACGTCTGCTTATATGCTTCCAAACTTGTTAGCGATACTCAATCTTTTTGGGAGGCAGGCAAACGCACCTGCAAATACATGCATAGTGTTTAGAAGGGCACAACAAATATTAAATTATTCTAATGAAAAGGATTGTATGGAGTTAATAAAAGTAGAAAATAAAATGAGTAAAAAAATAATAAATAGAGACACAAAAATTTAGTGTGGAAAAATATTCACCTCAATGTGAGTGAGAGCAAACGACTACGGTTTAGAGTGAAAAATTCCACTATCTTTAAAAAATGGAATACAATGTTTAATGCTATTACACAAAGCTCAATTATAGGATGACAACAAATTAACCTCATCCACAAAAATCATCAAAGGATTATATTAATAAAATAGAAGTGCAAATAGAGAAATAAAATACACATCTCTTGGGTGAAGATACAATCTGGGAGTGCCATAAATCACTATACGCAAAAGTTGCAGTCACATAATGTATACCAATGTTCACTCAAAATATGGAGAAGGTAGGAAGCTCCAATCCCCGATCCCACCGTTTAGATTCAAAATCTATATGTCTCAAACACCTCCACTAAATTTCATGGTAATTGGACCAAAAATCATTATTTGAATGTCGACTTGATCACAATCGCTCAAAAAACTCTGTAGCAAATGTGAACAAATGTTTACGAAAATTCTGGGGAAAATTAAAAAACTCCAATTGATTATTTGAGTGTTCAGAATAAAGTGCTATGTGTCTAGAACCTCCACAAAAATATTCAAATTAGAGTGACAAAAAATCGCCTTCCAATCATTACCCAGATCAAAATTGCTTGGATTGAAAAACTGCATAAAATATTCTCTACCACAGAGAGCTATGAAAAACTTTCATTTTTCCCCTTAGTTGTTGAGAGAGCAACACACTTTTGTAATTTATATTCCATGAAATAGCTCCCCTAGTAAAGTTAATCAAATATCCATAAACTTACAAGAATCAATATCTCCAGTCATGTCAACATTTGTATAATCTTCTAAAACATGTTTATGGTTACCAAAAGATAACCTCAAATCATATGTACCACACAAGTTTTTCATAATCCATTTAACAACTTTTCAATGCTCTCTGCTAGGATTAGAAAGATAACGACTCATTACACCAATTGCATGAGCAATATAAAGTCTAGTACATACTAATGTATATATCAAACTCCCTACGTCTGAAGCATAAGTGACCTTCCTCATTTGCTCCCTTCTCTTCATCAGTAGTAGGACATTGTTCAATACACAATTTAAAGTGAGGAGCAAGAGTACTACTTACCTTCTTGATTTTATCCACACGAAATCTTGGAAGTACCTTTTGAATGTACTTCTCCTATAACAAGTATAACTTCTTTGCTTGCTATCTCGAGTAATAGAAATACCTTGCATTTAATTTGCAACACCAAAGTCCTTCCTGGAAAATGACTTAACATAACTATTTCGTCAAGTCATTTATCCTTAAAATATTCTTTTTAATAATGAGAATATCATTTACATAAAGCAAAAGGATAATAAAATCATCGTTATAAAATTTTTGTGTAAAAACACATCTATCAGAAGCTGTCTTTTTATAACCTTGATCTTATAAGACATAATCAAATTTTTTGTACCATTACTTTGGAGTCAGCTTCAAACAATAAATATTTTTTTTCAATTTACAAACATAATCTTCTTTTCCTTTTACTTTAAACCCTTCAGGTTATTCTGTATAAATTTCTTCATCTAAATCACCATGAAGAAAAGTTGTCTTCACATCCATCTATTCAATTTCCAAGTTAAAACTAATAGCTAAACTAAACACTACACAAAGAGAAGTCATCCGTACTATTTGAGAAAAAATTTCATCAAAACCAATACCTTTCTTTTGTCCATACCCTTAACAACAAGCATTGCCTTACACCTTGGCTTTAGGTTATGTTCTTCATGTTTAATTTTAAACACCCACTTGTTTTTCAATGCTTTTCTACCTTTAGGCAATTTATCTAGTTCAAAGGTGTGATTATCACTGAGGGACTGCATCTCATTTCGCATCACCTCAATCCACTTATCCTTATGCTCATCTTCAATGTCTTCCTCATAACACTCTGGCTCCCTACATCATTAAGTAAAACATACTCATCTATAGAGCATCTAGAAGAAGATTGACGGGTTCTAGTACTCCTTAACGTGCCCTCAAGAATCTCTGTTTGAGCATTATCAGGTTCCACTATCTCTTCAGAGATAGGACCATCAACATCAACCTCACCTTATTGATTACTTTGAGCACCACCTTCTTGTTGCTCTTCTTGTTTTATGTGGGGAACTATATCAGAGACATATGACACACTATTTTTATGGGGTGATAAGTCATCTTCTTTATTAAGGTTTTTAACAAATTGATCCTCCCTGAAAATAACGTCTCTACTTCTAACGATCTTTTTACTAGCAGGATCATACAACCTATAACCAAACTCCTCCATACTATAATTAAGAAAGATACATTTTTTAGTCTTCATATCAAGCTTTGTACTCTCATCTTTATAAACATGAACAAAAGCTTTACAACCAAACACATGTAAATGATTATAAAAAACATTCTCAACATATCAAATTTTATCTAGCACCTCAAGCTTTAAAGCAACACATGGCGAGAGATTAATAATGTGAACTGCACTATCCAAAGCTTTAGCCCAAAAGAACTTTGGCAATCCAATAGGTGAAAGCATACATCTAACTCTTTAAACAAGCATTCTATTCATCCTCTCAGCCAAATCATTCAACTGCGGTGTTTTTTGGGGACTCTCTGCAATAAGCATTAAATGGACCTACGTATTCACCACCATTATCAGTTCGCATACACTTCACTTTCTTTCAAGATTCTCTCTCAACTAAGGCTTGAAATTGTTTGAAGAAAGATAACACTTGATTTTTTTTATCTTAAATTGTAAACACATACCTTTTAGGAACGATCATAAATAAAAGTCACAAAATATTAAGTACCTCCCTGAGACATAGATTTCATTGGACTACAAATATCATAATGTACCATATCTAACACTTTAGATTTTTTTTTTTTTTTGCGGCTTTTAAAAAACACTCTTTTCTTCTTCCCTGCTAAACAATGATCACACTTATTCAAATTTACATATTTTAAGCTAGACAACAAATTCCTCTTGTTTAACACTGTAACTCCTTTCTCACTCATAACGTAACCGCTTATGTCAAAGCTCAACTTTATTATGTAATTCAACTAAATTAATAATATATGTATAGATCTTAACTTGAATAAAACATAAAGTGGAATACTTCTTACCTCTAGCCTTGACCATTGAACTTTGGAGAGCTTACATGTGTTAACAAAATATTGCTGGATAATCTTATTTTGATTAGGCAGCAAAAGTTAAGATTAATTAGAGATTCAGGGAAGAAATAGTAGAGATCAATCTTGTTTAGGAGATCACTCTTTGCAGGCACCTTGTGACGTGCATGGACGTCCACATACATCCTATTCATTTTAGGACCATAAACACATTAGTCTCGGAATCTGGAATAACTTGTGATTTTTTGTACAATTGAGTTGAATCAGGGTAAAGTTCAAATGGAAAAGGAGAAAGGTGTTTGCGTTTTAGCCTTTTAAGACTCAAATTGCTCAAATAGTACAATCAATCTGTTCCATAATTATATGGACCACCTATGAAATCTTAACTAAAGAATGCATAGTTGAGTCTTGAGACAATGCTTGAACCAGTTATATAATGCAGATAACTGAAGGGATTAAGAGGAGTGAGTGGGAATATGATTGATGGATGAATTCAACGACTGACTAAAACTCACAGGTGAGGTGTTTTGGAATTGATGCTTTGATTGAAGTGAACAACAATATAATACAGCAGATCAAAATGAACACTAAAATGAGAAGAGTTTTGTCCATATGTGCCTGTTGGTTTTAACTTTTTAAAAATGTTCTTATAATGTTTGAGGTTTGACATCACTACATGAGAAGAATTTTGTTTTGATTTACGCTTTTTTTTTTCCTTTCTCCCCAAACAAGCAAATATTCAAAGTCTTCCCATATTTATTACCTGCCAATCGCTTCCAGTCGATGGAAAATCGCTTCCAGTCTATGGAAAATAATCCCGCGATGTCCCCCTTTTTCCACTAATTCATCCCCTCTTTCTTCCAGAGCTTAATTTTCACATGTGGGCACCGTTGACTCATACTTTTCTAGTTACGGATCAGCCCACATTATAGCCTCACATCCTATACTTAATATAAGACTTAGTTAATATTTTTAAAGAAATTAACGAATTTAAATAAATTATTTAGTCAGTATCATTAGATTATATGTTAGTTTATAAGTTAGTTAAATTAATTTTAAAAAAAATGATAAATATAAATACTTTAAAATAATTTATTTAACCTCTTTAATATTTCTAAAATTGTCAACATAAGGACTAGAGGGATTAGGGAGTATTACCTCCTGTGCTTAATATACCAGAACTTAAATAAAGGCCCAAAGTCAGTGTTACCTTTGATTTTTAATGTAAAAGTTTGTTGAGAGTTGAATATTTTGTCCAAAATATTATATCTCAGCCAATTTTATTTCAAATATTTATTATTTTCTTTTCAAATTAATTTTTTTGCCAGTTTTTCAAATTAATTTATTTGACTTTTAAACCAATATATATAATATAATGTTACACATGGATGTTTTAGGATGATCATGTTATATTCATTCATATTAAAAAGTTTATTTCATTTCCTTAGTCTTACTAAAATTAATTTTTTATATAAGTATCAAATATCATTGAAAGTAAAATGATCATACACCATAAGTCCACAATTATATGAGGGCATGATTGTAGAGACAGAAATAATTAAGTACTCCCTCCGGTCCTAATTATAAGATAAAGTTGACTTTTTTGGAGAAATTAAGAAAGCCAATTAAATTACTTTAGAGTGTTTATATTTTTAGTATCCTTAGATTATATATTAGTTTATTAGTCAAATTAATTAGTTTGGAGAAAAAAATAAAAATATAAATACTCTAAAGTAATTTAATTGGCTTCCTTAATTTCTCAAAAAAAAAGTCAACTTTGTCTTATAATTAGGAACGGAGGGAGTAACTTTTATATTAGACATCAGAAGGAGAATGAAATCTATGCCAAGAATTATTATTCATCGTCTCCCATGCCTTACGGCCATAAAAACATATCTATACTGAGAGAGTGTGTGAGTGAATGTGATAAATGCCCTGATAATATGATATTAATATAAGTAATAAAATGGAGTAAAATGAAAAATTAACAACTAAAATTAGAGATAACATCTAAATATCTTAAACAAGTCATACCACACCTTTGATATATTATGTTTAGCATGATTTGGAATAAAATATGATTATCTTTGAGTTAGAATAGACATAATTATATGAATAGGAATCGTGTTCCCTTTAACCATCGCCTCACGTTTTTGTTATTAATTTTTGCCGAGGTTCGTGCCTTTATTAGGAAATTCAACATTTAATATTCCTCTTCATAATATAAATCACTTCAATTAAGAAAAATACAAGAATCTATATTTAAGCATTAATTACATGAACAAAATTGACAAAATATAATTAATTAATCTTCAAATGATTTTTATTGTGAATTAAGAATATTTTTAAAAGCAATTTACATTGTGAACTGAAGAGAATACCACGAATGCAAACCATATTCCTAATTTGAAACTCAACATCAAATATTCAATATCCCATATAAGTATTGAGAATAAATCACCTTTCTTGAAAGTTCACTCATCTCAGTTAAAACTATCCTTGTTAGGGACAATGCATAAAAAATCAAATACCAATCGTTGGTTCATATTTCAGGAATCAAACTATATATGATCGAATCTTTGAATCAATATGTTCTTAATTACATATGAAAATTTTCAAATTAAAAAAAAGGACAAAACTTAATGATAACTGAAGAATTTGGATTTAGACAACCAACTTCTATTATTTATTCAATAAAGGACTATCTAATATACATTAAGTGGCGTCTAGAAGGATAGATATATGCAGCCTTACATTATAAGTAGAGACTATTCTAAGAATTTAAATATGTGATTAGATTATATGATACCAATCTTACGAGAGGTCACCCTCTCTATTATTTATTCAATACAACAATAAAAATAGCCTCACTGGCAAACATATACACACATAATAAATCATATGCATGCTATATACACAATCGACCGTACAAATATGTTCACAAATGATTAAAAAAATAAGGCAAACACAGGGATTACTTCATTGTAATAATACATATATACTTCACTAACACTGTCGATTCTGGCAGAAAAGGCTTCGGACTGTCTAGCAGAAAATTAATTGAATTTTAAAATATTAAATAAGTGCTTTTTTATTAAAATAAATAGTTAATTGTTATATTTTTATATTCAATATAAGTACTCTTATAGTCAATAAAACTGATTTAATATTTGAAAATTGAAATGATATTTTCCAGTGATTTTCCCCTTAGCTTCCGGTCGTGCCAATTACTTTTCTCCAGCTTTATATAACATCATCACTCTGGCTGTGTTTTCATAGTTCAATAATTCTCAACGAAAAGAAGCTCAAAATTAGCTGCCATGGTTTTCAACATAAGCTCCATCAAAACCTCCTCCAATGGAATCTGGCAGGGAGATAACCCCTTGGATTACTCCTTCCCTCTCCTCATCCTTCAAATCTGCCTCATCCTCCTCCTTAGCCGTTCTCTCGCTTTCCTTTTCAAACCTCTTCGCCAACCCAAAGTCATCGCTGAGATTGCCGTATGTTCATTATCATCCTTCATCGGCTGATCTGTGCCTTCTCAGCTGCGCCCATGCCATGCGTTAAGTTTGGAGCCCATCCTAAATGTTCCTTTTTTACTTGGACTCTAAAATTGTGTAACTTCTTTTTTAATTTAAAGTTTTAAATCTTAAAAAAAAAAAATCCCAAAACACTAAAGACAACTCCGTTTTCGCCTCCTAGGTATATATAAGATGTCAATCATTTCCCAAACATTTGGGAAGGGGCAGGGCGCAACTCAGAAGGGACAGCTACACGCCAATCCTTCATTCTTTATCTGCAGGTAATAAAATGGTCAGTACTTGTGCTTCTTTGTATTTTACAGGGTGGAATTCTGCTAGGCCCATCGGCTTTTGGAAGGAACCAGAATTACATGCACCGTGTATTCCCTTCTTGGAGCACTCCCGTACTCGAATCCGTCGCCAGCATAGGCCTTCTCTTCTTCCTCTTCCTCGTCGGTCTTGAACTCGATTTAAACTCCATTCGCCGGAGTCGTGGCCGAGCCTTTGCCATAGCCGCCACTGGAATCTCTGTACCTTTCATTCTCGGCATTGGCGTCGCCATTTTGCTTCGCAAAACCATCGACGGAGCTGACAAGGTCGGTTTCGGTCCGTTTATTGTCTTCATGGGCGTGGCGCTTTCCATCACGGCATTCCCTGTGCTCGCCCGTATCTTAGCCGAGCTCAATCTATTAACTACCGAGGTCGGAGAGCTCGCTATGGCCGCTGCCGCACTCAACGACGTCGTGGCGTGGATCTTGCTGGCTCTGGCCGTTGCTATTGCGGGCGACGGCGACGGTGGGCATCAAAAGAGTCCCCTAGTGTCAGTGTGGGTTCTTCTGTCAGGGGTCGGTTTCGTAATTTTCATGATGTTTGCGATCCGACCCGCAATGAAATGGGTGGCCCGGAAGTCCTCGTCGGAGCAGGAGGCTTGCATCTGCTTGACCTTAGCGGGAGTGATGGTGTCCGGTTTCATGACCGACTTGATAGGGATCCATTCGATATTCGGAGCATTCGTGTTCGGATTAACTATTCCGAAAGGAGATTTCGCGGACAGACTTATAGAGAGGATCGAGGATTTCGTGTCGGGTCTGTTGCTGCCGCTATATTTTGCATCAAGCGGTTTGAAGACTAACGTGGCCAAAATCCAAGGCGGCTTGGCTTGGGGGTTATTGGCGTTGGTGATAACCACTGCCTGCGCCGGCAAGATACTAGGGACGGCGGCGGCGGCGATGATGTGTTCGACTGCGGCGAGGGAGTCGTTAACGCTGGGCTTCCTAATGAACACCAAAGGCCTCGTGGAGCTCATCGTGCTCAACGTTGGCAAGGAGAAAAAGGTCAGTTTAATTTTCCCTGTTCTTTTTTATTATTATTCCCTCGAGTTCTAAATATAAGATAAAATTAATTTTTTTGAAGAAATTAAAAAAGCTAATTAAATTATTTTATAGTTTTTATATTTTTATTTTTTTTCAAACTAATTAGTTTGATTACTAAACTGATATATAATCTAAGAATACACAACATTTGATATGATTAAGTAACTTATTTAGTTTCCTTAATTTCTTCAAAACAAGTTAACTTTGTCTTATATTTAGGACTAGAAGGAGTATTATTTATTACTCCTCATGCCCTTAATATAAGACATATTTACCTAATTTGATTAAATTAATAAAGTTCGTTTAGTTAATTAATGTTAGAATATACCTAGTCCACCATTGGTGGATTAGAACACAAGTCCAATAACATTTGGGTCAAAATATAAATAATGGAAAAGCTTGAGTGGATATTTGTGATATTCCTTAATCATTCTAATTTGAATGATTAAGCCTATAGAAGATATCCTTAGATAAAGAAAGGATACATCAATTGAGGAAGTGGCACAAGAAACCCTATATATATGTGAGAGCATAAGGGTTCAAGGGTTACGTGGGATAATACATATGAATATATATGTCTATGCACTTCCTCTAAATTATATAATGTAATTGGAGTCTGCATCGATGCTTCAATTTTATGTGAGTACTTCAACGAGTCAATCAAATTTCAGATACACTAAAAAATCTTACAGTTAATATGACATGTATTTTCTAAAACACCTTAATTATCTTCCTTAATTCCCGTATTTCCTCTCTTCCTTGATTGTTATTGAGGGAACATTAATAGAGGTAAATTAGGAAAATATTGACAAATATAAAAACCATATAACTATAATCAACTCTCCAGATATGTTTTATATTAATGAATGGAGGAGCACTACTTAGTTATTTTTGTTAAGCACATACATATTTCTATTAGAGGTAATCTTATTCGAGGTACTGTTGGACATTAGGGTCTGCTTGGTTAGGGGAGGAAAAATGAGACCCTCCCCTCATTTGGTTTGAAATTTTGAAGGGTAGATGATCCCAAAGTTTCCATCCTCTCCCCTCCAACACCCCTATTTTGACTCCTCTCCAAATTAGAAGGTTTTAGAAAGGAGTTAAAATTTTGGACAACTTTACCCTTATAACTTATGTGATATTCCACTATTGCTCATGATGAAAAATATTATTATTATTAAAATATTATATTATAAAATTAATTTTAAACAAACATATATTATTATATGAATTATAATAAACATATTATTATATTGATTAATATAATATAATATTTTTATATTAATCAATATAATAATATTTTTATTTATTATAAATTTATTAATTATTATATTTATTATAAATTAGGGTTTAGAGTTTCTAATGAATATTAATTATTATAATAATTAATATTAAACATAATAATTAATATAATTATAAATAAAAATATTATTATATTAATTAGGTAAAATGTAAATTAATTTATATAACATTTAAATAAAAAATATCACCAAATATGTTAGGATCGAATGGTAAATTACTATTATTCCTCTCCTCCTCTCCCCTCCAACCAAAATAAACAAAGTAACCCTCTACCCTCCCCTTCCATTCCCTCCCTTTGAACCAAACAGGCCATATATGTGGACATCTCTCTCAACAGGAATTCAAACCTTGAGTTGTCATGTTACGAGGGACTATGATCAAATCCCTTGATATTACTATCAATTATTGTACTTATTTGGAATAGCGATTTGAGTTTTCAAAAACAGCTTTTCAATTATAATTTACGGTATATAAGTTAAGTATGTGAGAAGAGTGTTGTCTTGACTTATGTGTATAAGTACTTTTGAATCCTCAACTGTGATCCCAAACATGCTTCATATCCCAATTCCCAAATGCCCTTTTCTTTTTGCCTGCATATTCCAAGTTTGTTGGGGGGACCTTTGGATGTTTGCCTTGTTTTGCCTAGAAAATCCCTCCACTCCACCCATTGGGAAATTTCATCATCATTTCCCGCGTCCACCAGTTATTATCCCAATTCCCACACGCCTTTTTTGTGTGCCTACATATTTGGTGTCGGTAAAACGGGCACTACTTAGGCGAGTTGTGGGCTGGCCTGTCGCAGGCTGTGGGTCTGATGAACACCAACCCACCCCTTTGTGGGTTGGTAATATGCCAGCCTGAGCCCATCAAGGTAGGTTGGTGGGCCAGCCTCTATTTTATTTTATTTTTACATTTTCACTCTTTTTAAATTTGTATCATATTTTTCCAGCACTCACTTACATGACATCAAATTTCTTTTTTTTTTTTTTATATATTTATGTTAGGAAGTTAATTTCATTCCTACTTTTCTTTTCTTTTTTTCCATATACTCATATAACAAAAACATATGAACACATCTCTTTTAAATTTAATAATAATAGAATAAATAAATATAATATGAAAATAAAAATGTCAAATAAAAAATATGAAAAATTAATTAAACACAGTATCAAAAGAAAGATGATAAGAATATTCTAATCTATTTTATTAAAAAACTAAAAAAGCAAAAAAACAGGTCAGCCAGCTTCAGCTTTACGGGGCGAGCTGAATAAGAGGCGGACTGACAAAATGCCAACCTAAGCCCGCCATTTCTGACCACCAGCCTGTTTTACCACCTCTTAACATATTCCAAAAGCGTTGGCAGGCCCTTTGAATGTATGCCTTGCTTTGCTTGGAAAATCCATCCACTCCACCCATTGGGAAATTTCATCATTGTTTCCTGCGTCTTCGTCGTCGTCAGCAACGTCCTTTTATGGACTTTGTTCACACTCCCAATTACGACGCTTCAGTCAATTGCATCGTCTTCATTTCCATTTCATATTTTCAAAACAGGCACTTGTTCGTCAAAGTTTTCAGCCAATTCATCATAAAAGTGCCTGCTGGGTTTAATTAGTTTAAAAAATTGCATTTACCGTTTACAAGACAAAACTCTTTTAACACATCGCTTAACATAATACATAACCCTCCTTACTCTAGTGCTACAAAACAAGAAGAGGGAATCACACATTTTCACTTCTGAACATTAAATCTGCAACGTGACTGGGATATACAAGTCTCTACCTCTGTTTTGATCTCTATTTGTCTACAAATTCAATGGAAAAAGCCTGGGGATTAGGATTCACGCGCAAACCACTGCCGTAAGAGTGTGTCAAGTGCACAACTTCGGTCAAGATTTTCCATTAACAACCATATATTTGATGACTATACATAATACATAATATGGGTTTTGTCATCTTGAAGCTAAGGTTGACGTGAGACGTAACCCTTTGAACAATCCAGAACCATATAGAAAAAGTAAAAGCAGATTAAAGTGAGCTTGAGATTTATATGTATCCCTCTCATGCATTCACTACACCAAACACGATATCCAACACAAGCTCCTTCCCACCACTTTCCTGGTTCTAATTATGAAACTTGTTTTGATAATATAACCTTCCTTCACACTAGCTATTATAAGTCATCATCATCAAGATTATCCCTCCCTGATCTGTCCCAAAATTGTTGGCCATTATTACTGAACAAGCTGTGTCTGATGACAAAACTAACTGAGATGGATACTGTGGAAATATAAATTAAAGTAGACCAAACAAGTCAAGACAACCATCAATATCCAATTATAACAATAAGACAACAAAAATTGCATATGGGTGGTCTCTCACACTTCTTATTTTTAAATTAATAATTGTTGGACAGGGAGGGGATAAAGCCATCGAGCATATGGGTGGTCCCTCACACTTCTTACTTTTAAAGTAATAATCGGTCAATAGGGAGAGGACAAAGCCATTAATTTGAAAGCAAAGTTCCGCCTTTAGCAGAGCAAAACTAATAGCAGAGCATTTGGTCCTTACCTTGAAGCTCGTGGGCAGTGAGTCAATGGCTTTCTGTTTGGCGTGAATAAGCCAGCTGAGTCGCGTTCAGCTCCATGTGAGTAAGCAAGAAAGATTGACGGCTTGGAGACTCTGTTTTTTAAATAATTTGATTGGGCTGTTCGTTTTTTTAAAAACCATCCCAAGTCCTGAGTTAACTCCGGCTCCCAGCACAATTGCTAGCTTGAAGCGGCCCAATCCGGCTGAACTTGCCTAATAGATTAATCATATAGAATAAGTTATTAACTGCAGTAGGCAAACAGTTGGATAAGTCCAATCGTCCTATCAAGATTTCATAACATTGGTTGAGAGAGATGTCGTTGATAATAACACTCCAAGAGGCCTTTTGTGTCTTCTTTTGGATTATACTCCAATATATTACTAGTTGTTTTATATTCCCAATTTCCCACTTTTAATCACAGATTTTTTGGTTCATTTCTCAACCAATGCATATATATAACTGATGATAAGTGCGTCTAGTTCACAATGCATATATAACTTGTATGCCATACAATGTGTCTATGCATGTTTCTTTTCTTTTCTTTTCTTTTTTTTTTTTTTTTTTTGCCAGCGTGTAAATATACACTTAAATGAAAGTATTAGTAATACATTTACTTTGATATATACACATAAAGATTTGTAAGTATACCAAATACCTTTAAGCATGTAGGGTTTATTTATGTTTTACTCACTTCAGTCTTATTTATAGAACACCTCTCCATTACATAGAACACTTCTCGGCCATTTTTAGTCTTTTTTTAAGCCTTGATAGAAATATATGATGGGAGAATAATTTTTATTTTCAACTTGATTAAGGATAATTCTAACAATTATAAAAAGTGATTGCTTAACTAAGTTTTTGAAGTCTTTGCAAACTGGCCTCAATTAAAGCCATGTGGGGAAGTAATAATTTGAAGCAAGTGACAAAATAGATGCTTGGACAGGTTCTGAACGATGAGATGTTCGCTATTCTGGTTCTAATGGCTCTGTTCACCACCTTCATCACAACCCCATCAGTGATGGCCATCTACAAACCCGCACGTGGCATCTCTGCGAGGACCCGCCCGAGGCTCGGCGACTTGTTTTCCAGCTCCAAGAAAAAGGCGGCCGGCAAGCTGCGAATTCTAGCCTGCGTTCATGGTCCCGGCAACGTACCCTCCTCCATCATCAGACTCATCGACCTAATTCGCAGCACCGAAAACTCTCTCCTCAAGCACTTCATCTTGCACCTTGTTGAGCTCACCGAACGCTCATCCTCCATCGTTTTGACCCAGCGCACTCGCAAGAACGGCTTCCCTTTCTTCGACCGCTTCCACGGCGGCCTCGCCGGAGCCTTTCAGGCCTATAGTCAATGCGTACGGGTTTCTGTCCGGCGCAGCACAGCCATCTCTTCCCTGTCCACCATGCACGAGGACATTTGCCACGTGGCGGAGCGGAAGAGAGTGACTTTGATCATCTTGCCGTTTCACAAGCAATGGAGGATGGAAATGGAAGAGGAAGAGATTCGGGATCGGAGACATGAGATAATGGACAATGTGGGTCACGGATGGAGAGGGGTGAACCAGAGGGTGCTCAAGAATTCGCCATGTTCTGTGGCAGTGCTTGTAGATCGAAGAATTGAAAATGGGTCTGCAGGAACAACCTCTAACGTAGCTGCCCACCACCGGATCTGTATTTTGTTCTTTGGCGGGCCCGATGATCGAGAGGCCATGGAATTGGGCGGCAGAATGGCTGAGCACACGGCAGTTAAGGTCACCGTCGTGAGATTCGTTGATAGAAGAAATGGGTTGGCCAGTGACGGCGTGGTGTTACGCCCCTCACCAAATAAGTGCTGCGATAAAAGCTACACCTTCTCCACCGCGACGATGAACCGTGAGAAAGAGCAGGTAAGAATACCGATTTCAAATTACACACAATTGCTCAGTTTGTTGGAAAAATTAATGAATATGGGAAATTGCAGGGCCTAGATGAAACTGCTGTGGAGGAATTCAGAAGGAAGTGGGATAAGGCGGTTTATGAGGAGAAGGCGGAGAGCAATATAGTGGAGGAGGTATTGAGGATAGGGCGAAGCGGGGAATACGATCTGATAGTGGTGGGGAAGGGGCGGTTTCCGTCGAGCATGGTTGCGGGAATGGCAGAGAGGCAGGCGGAGCACGCGGAGTTGGGTCCGATCGGAGACATTCTAGCGTCGTCGGGAGTGTCGTCGGTGCTGGTAATTCAGCAACACGATGTGGAACTGGCGGAGGAGGCTCCTATGTCAAAAGAGGTTGGTGAGGATAGCGAGTCGTCGTCCATAGGGAAAGGGACTTCAACATCAAACGACAACAACGTTTGAATCATGTGCTCTATCAGGATTGCCTGGTGTCAGGATTTTAGGGGCGAATAGAAAAATTTTTTGAATTAGATTAAAAAATAGAAAAATGGGATTAAAAATTTTTAATTAATTATTTTATTTTTTGTTTTACATCTTACCTATATTAAAATTCTCTAATTCAACTTCTTTGTTATAAATAAAGAGAAAGGTAAAAAATATAGGAGAATGAGATAATAATTCTTATTCACTATTTAAGGTATGTACAATACATAAAAATTACTCTCTCCTCCTCTTCCTCTCATATTATCTCTTATCTTTCTCTCATATTATCTCTTATCTTTCTCTTTATTTATAATAAAGAAGTTGAATTTGAGAATTTTAATATAGATAAGTTGTAAGATAAAAATAAAAATAATTAAAAATTTTTAATACCATTTTTTTTTTGTTAAATCTAATTCAAAAAAATTCCAAAACCCCCCCCCCCAAACAACCCACCAACGGCCCAACACACACACACAACCAACCCCCAAAACACAGCAAAAATCCTCCCACCAAGCACTTTGTATAATATTTAGTGTTTGTTTGGGATAACTTATTTTTTACTTATAAATATTTATAATTCATAATTTACGACATACGAGGTAAATGTATGAAAAGAATTTTATCTCGACTTACATAATAAATACTTATTTTCTAAAAATAAGCTATCTCAAACATTACTTTACATTTACTTTATCAATCTCAGGCAACGTGCCTATAAGATGAAAAATTTCTCAAATCGGAAACCGTGAAAATTGGCGTCGCCCAATCCGCAACATACTCGGCCCCTATTAGGAGTGTAATCAAATTATGCCCCTCTTCAGCCGTTTTCTTTCTCTCTTTTTTTCTTAAAAAAATTAACTCAACACTAAAACCCGTGGTTCCAAGCCAACCGAACATCACAGTAAATAGAAACTGATTTGCCTTGATTCCTATAAACAAGTTGTACCTATCAAAATATATATATATATATATATAAAGGAGCTCTGCTCTTTTTGCATTAACTCCATTTTGAGTTTGACTCAAAATAATAAGTTTTGGGGGGAATGACCAAAAAACCATGTGTTCAATATGAAGGGAAAAAACAATTAACAGGCAAATTTAGTTGCAACAAAGACAAAAATACAATCTGGAAGTTTTCATCTCAAAATATTGTTTTCTTCACAATTCCAGGAAGTGGGATTCTTTTAAATTTGAACAGCGAGCCTTCCTTTGGACACTTGTACGTCAACATACTTATCCTAGACAGTCTGGTTACATCCACCATGCCTAGAGGCATCCCTGTTGGCAAGCATGTGATCGACTCAAGGCCACCGTAATTGTGTCATTTGTGCTGAATTACAGTGACGTAAAGATAAGCTCGGACCCTGGTCAAACAAGGGTTTCAAGAGTGACTACCTATTTCAAATGGTGTACATGAAATGAGAGATAAAGTAGACAATGAACAGCAAAATTAACTACGCACGAGAAAGCAAAATATGAATCTTCCTAATCTCAAGATCCTGCATTTAGCCATCTAGCCAATCTCCTCCCCAATGACACACGCAAGCCAACACAAATGTAGCATATATTAAAACTTCAAGGAGTTCGATGTCCAAGCAGGTTGAAAGATACTTGCAAATTCCATTAGAAATACTCTTAATATAATTTTCATTCTGTCCTCTTCTTTTATTCGTTCTTCCCCCATTTCCTTTTAAAAAAAAAAACATTTTTCAAATGCCATAATATACAAACCTCACAAAAAGCCTCCTCCTGTCCACCTGTCACCTGCCTTCCCATTCTGACCAGCCGCATTCTTATTTGATACACTCTGGTACGAATTATCATACTCATCATCTTTATGATCATCCCAGCCAGCCCAACCATCATCATTATGGGTAGCTGATACTTTAGCTGGTTCTTTCTTCCTAGTATCATTATTGTCCCAATCATCCCATGAGCTTGAATGATAAGTATTATTCTGCCCAGCTGATGAAGGTTGCCCTCTTCCACTAGAAGAATTCCAACCTTTATTCTCTTGACTATATTCTTGATAATAGCCATTTCTCTCATTTTCATTTCGCTGCCAATTATCATTTGTCCAGTTGGGGTTATCTCTAGTGTACTCCTCAACCTTCTGCGAAGCCAAAGCCATGACCCCCTTCATAATCCCCCACGTCCTCTGTCCGATCTCTGATGTCTTCTGGGAGACAACATTGACAGTTTCATTGACTCTGTAATCATAGCCACCATCCTTTACCTGGCATGAAGAAAACATATAGATAATGAATAAATGAATGCCACCATCTATTCCTCTTTTCAGATAAAAGAAAACATCGTGACCCTGTAATGTAATCATAGGCCTACAAAACAATGTCTAAAAGAACCTCCAAGATCCAAATGTTTCCTCCTAACACCCTAAATATAACAAGAAAAAGAAAGCCAAAGCCCTAATATTAGAAAAAGAAGCATTCAGGAAACTCCTAGGAGAATCTGCAACAAGACCAATGATGAAAATTAATGATAGTGAGTTCAACTTCCAAGAGAAAGGTGAAATTAGTCTCTCTCCCTCCATTTTCAAGTTCCAACAGAACGCATCTAAGAGAATTTCGTAAATTCTACAACCAGTCAAACTCAGAAAAAGTTACAGCCATACACTTCTCTTGAAACAGTACATTTTCTGCCATAGATGTTAACAGCATGTTATTGCGAGTAGCCCTGACCAATGGGCCTTGGTGCTAAGCAACATGCATAGAATTGCAACTTTCATTAACCTCCACTAAAGCTGCATAATAAGACATAATTTTAGTTAGCTGTAGACTAATATAAATATCACAATAGCATCTCTAGATCTACTGATTTAGTCTTCATTCTTTAGTGATGTCACTGTTTGGCCATCACTCTCGACCCTCCCAATCTCACACAAACTTCAATCCTTCACAAATCTCTAAACTCTGACACTCCCCTAACCTCTTACCCACACAAACTCCATCTCTCCCTCATTTCCCGCTCTCCCTCCCTGTTCAGTCATCAGCCTTATTCTCTGTTGACAGTGCTCTCTCTTCTCTCCCTCCCCAATCCCTCAGATCTCTCACATTCCCTAATCTTGCAGTCTCACACTCCTCTCCCTAATCTACCAAACTTCAACGTGTTGCATCAGTACGGTGTTTCAAACATCATCTATAGCACTCTCATCAGGTATAAATGTAAAGATTAGGGGGTATGATCAATTTCTTATTGTGTATTCATCTATACAAATCTTGTATCCATGTTGTGTGTGTGATGATATCCTCTACCATTGATGAACAAAAAGAACCTATGCCTCTATACAAAATTGAACATGCTTATGTATAGAGAAAATCAATATAGGGAAGAAAATCAGACTTGATCTGATGAAAATGCTTCTATATAATCTTGGCTTTGTTTATTTGATTTCTTTTTTGTTTAATGTAGTTTGCAAGTTTTTAAGGAAATTATGATGTGAGCTGCTCTTTTATAACTTCCATTTTCATTAATTTGCTTAACAGTTGGCATTTGAGTTTGTTGTATCACTGTATGGTTGTGGGATATGTCATTTCCAGGTCCCTCTATTGGTTTATCAATGGCAATTTTTAAGAAACATGGATGATTTTATTTGAAAGTTGAGTGGTTTCTTTTATATTTGTTTTTTGAATTGCAGGCTTCTATGAAAAGAAAAGCCCCATGAAAATAGCCCAAACTGATTTGTGTGGGAAATATTGCAGCTCGATTTCATTAAATACAAAAATTTCTCGAAATTATTTTCCCATCCTTCCATATTCGGTATTCGGTACGTTTGGTGTTCCATAAGTTCTGACCAAACCTAACCAAGCCATTAATTGATCTCATCCTCAACACTGGTACATGGATCATCAGCAGTAAATAGCACCAGATCCCCAACAAATAAAGCTCTTTGAAGATTGATCACATGAAAGGCCACTCCTCATTGTAAGCTTAAGGTTCAAACTTGCATCCCATAAATTTCTTAGAAAATACCCTTCAAAAACTGTTTATATATTATGAAGTAGAATATTATTAGAAGTATATTGGAGTTTTTGTCAAACACCAATCATGACTTTCAAATGTTAAGCTGAAGCAAAAATTTATAAACAATAAAACAAAAACTCCAGAAAGATGCACCAAATATTTTTTTCAAGAGACTTACATCGTCTTCCTAAACATGAGAATATGAGTTTAATCACCTAAGAAACATGAACATAAAATCAATTAACAACTAGATGACGTACAACTTGCAAAAAAAAAAAAAAAAAAAAAATCTGAGTACAAATAAATAGAACCTCTTTCAGAATTACATAAGAAAATCTTAGCATACATTACTTTCCTATTCTTGTCATTCGAAACCTTTTCACTTTCATGCATCCTCTCCATAATGCGCCACTATTGGCCAAATCAGTGTTAGGTATTCTCAAAACCAAGATATGGAACTTAGACGGCAATAATTGATCTTCACATTCCTCATTCACAGAATTTTCAATTCACACCTCATCAATAAATCAAGAATTGATGCTGCTAGAAAGTATAAAAGTATAAAACATGCCTGTTATTCGTTTCTTTATTCCTTGTATTTAATTGTCTAAGAAAGAAAGGAGTAAATTCGTGTCTTCTGCTTCATATGTAAAAGAAATTTCGATAAACTCAAGTGACAGCACTGGGATGCCGCTTGGTTGCACGATATCTATCATGCTTTCAACAAAAATTTCAGGAGAACTAACTATAACGGTTTGATACATCATCCAATACACAAAATAGATGCAAATACCTTGGTAGCGATCTCTTTAGTGCCAGCCTGAACAACATTAGCAGCAGACTGAGCCGCAGAGGTAGCAACCAAAGACAATTTACCAAATCCCTAGATAGAAGCAAACATGTAAAATAAAATTGGTTAAAAGAACGTAAATTGCTCGGCCATAAAGAAAAGAAAAAGAGATTCCACAATGAATGACCTGAGACATGACTGAGAAGACATCGTTTTGTTGGTTATTCACCCGGGGAGGTGCGGGACTAGATCCGAATCCAACGAACTTGCCTCCTTGCGAGGGTGGAATCCCTTCGGGTCGTGATTCGTTCTCTGCAATCTTGCGAGCGAAAAAGTTGTCTTTGTTGGCGGCGGAAGCCTCCAATTGCGACCGCGTGTAGATATCCTCCGTCGACCTCGATCTCGAGGGCCTGCTACCAGTCGAACCTCCGTTGAACCCCCTTACATCCCCCGTAGACATGTTGCGCTTGAAGTCATGGGGAGATCTGACCCCGTCATCGTTATCCCAGCTATCCCAGCCTCCATCGTTTCCACTTTTGGGCAACGGAGGTTTACTCTTCCCAGAGCCAAGGTTCTCCTTAACAACCGGTGGATCCCGCCACGGTCGTCCCTCGGCTAGGGCCTGAATTCGATCCCTATAAATGCTAGCCGCATTAGTATTGTACTTGGCCACAATATCGGTCTCCTTGGCGATACCATACTGGGCAAGGAAGGCGTTGAGTTGCTCATTACCACCTGCTTCCATCTTCTTGATCTGAATTTCGGACCAGGAATCCATCGTAACGGATCGGACAAAGGAGATGTGGACACCGAGGCCACGGTGCTTGCCGGAGCACTCTAAGCACATGAAAACTCCATAGGAAACGGAAGCCCATTGGGGGTTCTTTTGAGCGCAATCAACGCAGATCCTGTTCCCCGGTTGGGCTTGCAGGTCCCGGAGCCGCCTCGCTGCCGCCATCAATATCCTGTCCGATGGATCTGAATTAGAATCTCGCACGCCGAAAGGAAATGAGATAAATAGGAAGATTTGATCAGAATAAAGTGAAACGATCCTCTCTCCCTTCCTTCGGCTTCTTTTTTCTAGGGTGCTTCGGAATTGTGAGAGGATCCACCAATATGATGAGAAAGAAGGCCAACAGTTTTTTTTTTTTTTTTTTTTGATACAAGGGAAGGCCAACGTTAATGGTTACATTCAACAGCAACGCATTGTCACAAAAACAAAAAAGAGCAACGCAAACCAATCAGCTGTAGCCAGTCAGATTCAAACGCCGTTCTCCAACCGGAGAACCTTAATTTATGGGCCTTCGTAAACTCTAACTGGGCAACGCCTTGTTACAAAAATTGTAATTGGGCTACCTTTGCAAACAACCCAGAGTCATTTATCGGCCTTGGGCTTCTATTTATAAATTAAATAGAATAATATATGGGCCTTAGCATTCTATTTATAAATCATAGAGTCACATATAAAAAGGACCAAAAAATGAAAGTATATAAAGATAACAGGGTCCAACCGGTGACCTCTCCATCTCCTGTCAGATGCCCTACCACTGAACTATAGACCCTTGCAAACAACCCAGATGCCCAACGCTTTGTTACAAAAACTATTCGCATTGTAATTGGGCTACCTTTGCAAACATCCCAGAGTCATTTATCGGCCTTGGGCTTCTATTTATAAATTAAATAGAATAATATATGGGCCTTAGCATTCTATTTATAAATTATAGAATCATATATAAAAAGGAACAAAAAAGGAAAGTATATAAAGATAACAGGGTCCAACCGGTAACCTCTCCATCTCCAGTCAGATGCCCTGCCACTGAACTATAGACCCTTAGTTGGTT
This sequence comes from Inga laurina, assembly GCA_963855925.1. Classification (NCBI taxonomy): domain Eukaryota; kingdom Viridiplantae; phylum Streptophyta; class Magnoliopsida; order Fabales; family Fabaceae; genus Inga; species Inga laurina. The sequence goes on along the minus strand of OY979703.1, from coordinate 14,646,438 downwards.
TCGATGCAAGACATATTTAATAAAACCATTTAAAACAGTTAAGTTTTTTGTCTTTTTAATGTTCTTTTCCACAAACTGATGTGCTAAAATTATTGAGTGATTGTGATTGTGAGGAAATTAAATTAACCTTTTCCGTATTCATAATAATATTGAATAGGGATAAGATTGATCAAACATCATTAATTACCCTGCGAAAAACATCATCAATTACCCTGCGAATGCTATATATTCTTAGCCATACCTTTTTCTTGCAAGTGCTTGTATTTAACATAGAGTTGTATTGTTAAAATAGAGATGGTACATTGATGTCTCATTAGTCATTTGGACCCTTCATTGTTAGGGGTAGAAACAGGTCAAACCCTATCAGACGGCTTACGACCTAACTTGATTAAAGTCTAGCCTAGTTTGGCTTGTTTAACAAACAGGCTAGGCCTAGGCCTATTTTGAAGGCCTGAATATATAAATAGGCCAGACATGTTCGCATATTAACAAATAGAATTATATTCATATTATAGGGTTAAGTTGTAAAAATGCACATGTGATTTTTCTAAAAGTGCGTCCAACAACAAATACTTTTTTTTTGTGTAAAAGTAACTGTGTGGTTATAAAATATGTGCAAAAGTCACAGTATCTGTTAGTTGACTGTTAAAAGCAAGGTTGCTAACTAACTTTGCTGATATGGCAGGTCACTAGGCTGCTGACTGGAATAATTGACCAGTGAAAAAAATTATATAGATGATGTCAGCCACCATTCTCATCACCACCGTCATCCCTTCTTCTTCCTCACCAACTACCTTCACCATTAAAATCTCCACCAACATCATCGTCACCCCTCCTTCTTACAATATCGTTGGCTTTCTCCATTCTCAGCTTCACCATCTTCTCTTTGTTATCCCAACATCACCATCCCTCTATGTCTAGCAAGACCTTCATCTCCATTGGACACATAGCTCAGACATTGCAGCGCCGCGAGCTTGAGTTCGAGGGGAGTAAGAGCACCACTCATCGTCTTTTTGTCACTACCACTATTGACCTCTCCTTCCTACTATATGGTTACCACTCAGTCACCACAGTTGCATCACTCTGTTTCTATTAGTTTTAAGGCACCATATCCGACACCACCGTCACCTCTGCACTAAAACTCCTCAACAACCATCGACGGTGTTGTAAGCCACTACAGACTCATCGTATTTCTTCTCCAAAAGCATAGTCCAGCATTATCTTCCTAAAGTTGTGAAGATCAGAACCATATAGCTCAGTTTTGCATTTTTTCCGGCAATTACTTGATTTTTCCGGCCCCCACTTCGGCAAGTCTCACTTCCGACAACCTCTAATCCCTGTTTCTCACTACTATCATTGTTCTCACCCAGAAATAACCATCAAATCAGTCTTATTGGCCACCTTTCGTGTTATTCTAGCTGTGTTCGTAGATTTCCGGTGAGTTTTCTGGCCAACTTCCCCAATTCCGGTGACCTCTTTTCCTCACATAATTGCATAGCTGAGAACTCAGAACACGAGAGCTACCAAATCTTCCAACCACGCTGAAGCCACAGTACCATTCACCATGCATCATGTTCTCATTTCTCTTCCAGCGTGAAACCATTCGTGTGTCTTCTACAAATCCATGCATGATGACATCATCAATATGAGAGTGCCACTGGCGACAAGGGAAAAAAAAGAAGGAAGGAGGAAGAAGAAGAAGGAGTTCGGATGTCTCTCTTAAGCTAAAGGTGGTCAGTTTTTATAAGCAAGGGAGTAGGTGAAAGTCATGATGATGAAGGTGATAAGGTCCGAAATAAAATCCGACATTTCCCTTGTAACAACCTAGTCACCTACCATGTCAGCAAAGTTAGTCAGCAACCTTGCTTTTAACGGTCAACTAATAGCTACTATGACTTTTACACCTATTTTATAACCATATAGTTACTTTTGCACACACACAAAAAAATATTTGTTCTTGGGCGCACTTTCAGAAAAATCACATGTGTATTTTTACACATTAACCCTATATTATATATGTGTATGTGTGTTATGTTTATGTTTTTATTTTTATACTTCAATTAAAAATACAATTAGTGGATCACAATAATACCCCTAAGTGTTGATTAGTCCTTCCTAAAAGATTCAGCCTTATCTATTGAAAACCACTTGTCTTCCCATTATCCATTGCAATGCGATTCCCTACCTCTTTCGCGGGTAGATTTGTTCATAGACACAAATTAAACATGCCCAGCTGAACATGTTGATTGATAGGGAGATTTGAGTCATTTGACCTCCATTTGGACTTGTCCCTTGAGCTTGCACAACGACCATATTTTTTTCATTGATTGACGAGAAGCACACATCTTTACATGATGTTCACTTCTTTTTAATTAGGTTATGTTGTATTGTTGAGCGTGTGTGCGTGTGTGTTTTTTTGAGTATTAGTGGGTTTATTGGCACAACGCTCTGATTTAATTTTTATTTAGATTTATTAAATTATAAGAATTAAGTTTTATTCGAATAACATTGTAAGATTTAAATGGATTCGGTAAAGACCTACATTATAAGTAGGCCTTTAAAAAGGCTTTAGGCATTATCAAACCTTCCAAAGGCTCATGCTTGAATTTAAAAAAACCTGTATACATGCTTAGGTTTTAAGCCTTCATTACAAACTTATACATATTTGATCAAAGCTTGTCCTGGTCTGACATGTTTTTATCCCTATTTATTTTGTATTTGGGGAATTCCATGTCAAGGTACAAATGTGTTTTTCACTTCATTGTCATCAACTAACATGGATATAGGTTAATTTGGGGGGGGGGGATATCAATCAGTCCCCTTGGGAGCAAAATAATTTCAGTCAATCCTCAAAATTTTTTGAAACTTCATTGTACCCACATAGTTAAAATGAAATTACTTTTTGTAAGTGAAAAGAGAATGATGTCCTTCTTTTATTTTTTTTAGAAGAGTATTTACAAGATAAATAAAGGGATTCGAAAGAACCTAGAGAATTAAAAATATTTTAGCTATTTACTAGATAAATATGGGTATTTACAAGATAAATAAAGTAAGAGCATCATTATCTTTTCACTCATAAAAATTAATTTCATTTTGACTATAGAGGTTGACTGAAATTAATTTGCTACCAAGAGCATAACTGAAATTTTCCCTTAATTAGGCCTAAGTTCCATCTTTAGTAGCAGGAAAAAAATTATATATAAAAGTGAGAAGATCAAGGAAATGAGTTTCGTCCTTTCATGATGGCAAAAAAAAAAAAAAAAAAAAAACGTCCTTCCATTATCTTGTCACCGACCATCTTATTTTGAAACGAAAAGGGGCTGCCTAATGGGCTCTGTTCCAACCACAATCTCTGACGTTTGAACATTCTGTGGCTTAACAACCACGAACACTTCCCTGACCCAATGGTGCGGTTTGCATTAATTGAGGTATGGCCCAAGAAAATGAAATGAAAACAATCTCAAGTAGCACCGAAGTCTAACATTAATAAAGATGAGAACAAAATTAAAAATAAAAGTGGAAAATCCAGCCCCTTCAAAGTTGATGGGCTAGCAAATGCCCAATTGTCAACATCTTGTAATTTGGACGCTGAATTCTGCCCCCTTTACTACTGCTAACATTAATAATTCGGTTGCCTTTCACCTGTAATTTCGTACTCTAGCCAGCCTTCTTTTATCCAACGATTAATTAATATTTTGATTGACATTCACTTAATTGAGTTAATTCTGTCCATGTCAAAAAAAAAAATCAGTTAATTCTCTAATTAGAAATGGGCAAGTAAATATGTCCCTCGGGTCCTTAATTTATAATCTAATTAAAAAAATTAGTCTTGCTCGGGGCTTTTAAGCCCGGATCAATCCAGGAACCAATCCGGTTCAGTTTTTTTTTTAAAAAAAATCAATATATATATATATATTAGAATTTTATATTAATAAGCTTAAAATATTCAATTTTTTATCGGTTTGGTCTGGTTTAACTCCAATCTGATCCACTGACTCTTAACCCAATACCCCGATCAATCCTATGATAGGTCCATATTTCAGAACCTTGGTCTTGCTCCTAAATGGAAGTCATCTCCTATGATTGCATTTATCATTTTTTAAATTATTTTTGTTGATATTCTCTCAACAATAATTTACTAATACACTCCTGTGTTTATGGAATTCATATTCCACTGTGTAAGAATAAAACGATGAGAGGTCAATCAATGCTTCTCTAAATGTGACACATATCATGTGTTTTTTTACAATTCCTGCTTAACTTTAATATTCATGGTTATGATAAGATTTAAACATTTAGATTTGATTTGGATACTCAAAATTTAAAATTTTTAGTAAATAAAATTTCTTTTACACGGCGAGTTGGTGACTATTAAAAAAATATCTTTATTTTAGATTTTGTATTTACTAGAACAAAAGAATATAATAAAAACATAAAAAAATAGATAACAATACTCATCTCCAGGTAATGAGCATGGAAGGTCATTTTTAAGGATTTATCAAGATTTTCAGAATTCAGCACATTTAAATTCTTATTCTCAGGTGAGGATGTTTCATACTTAAGTGAGAGACCTATCAGAGAGACCTATCAGTCCTTTCTTTTCAATTTTTTCATTGGCTCATAATGTCTGGCTGACGAGGTTGATTAGGACTTGGTCTTTGCGTTTTGACTCAATCATCCACAAGTTTTGGCTTCAAGTGCCACCCATAATTATTTGGTATTAAGTCGATTTAATGCTAAATTTTATGTTTGGGCCCCTAGAAATATCATATCTATGTTGAATAAAATCAGAAAAATAAATCATGAAACCATCATAATTTTCCTGTCAGAACTTGCACCGGTTGTACTTTCAATACTGTATGTTGGCTTGCTCATTATTTACTCAGCATAACATATGGACTAAAATTTAGTTTCGTTATATCGTAATATCAAAAACAATTAAACTTATTTTTTTTATCTTACTCTAATCAATATTTTGATAATTTTAATAGAACTAATATTAAGTGTCATGTTGACAGGTTGGCAAAAACAGGTATGTCGTGTATTTTAGTTGGAGTGAAAAAATTATGGTCTCGTGTTGATGGAACTCATGTAGTTTCACGGGTAGTAAGGGCTTTTGTGTTTTTCATGCTTTGTGATAGGTTTGATTTTGCCTTTTCCTGGTGATCAGCGAGTGTAATATGTTTTTTTTTTTATATTATAATCCATACTGATTCTGGATTTGTGAGTATCCCTCCCAACATAACTGTGATATATTTTTGAATATTAATAAAAAAAATTGACTTCTTGTGCTAAAAGAACATGGTCATATGATCATGATTAAATCACCTAGCATAGGGCCCAAACCTTGATTATTGGCTATTAGGCAAGTCAAATATATTTAGCGTGTGAAATTACGTGTAGTCTATTTATATCAATAAAATTTAACGAAGTAACAAATAAAAATCAAACAGTGGTCCGAGAATTAATTAAAATTATATAGATTATAAATAAGTAAATAACCATTAAAATTAAATTATAAGAAAATAATGACCGTAAGATCCCGTAGAATAATCTAACCATAGGATTTTTTTAAACCGCGCTAATTTGAATCACTTGAACAAACATGGGGCTTGTTTGGTACAGTGGAATTGAGGAGATGGAATTGGAATTGAAAATGAATTCCTACTGATAACATGTTTGGTATGATAGAATTGTCCTTGGAATTGAATTCCATGTGGAATTCAATTAAGCCCAATTCCATCAAATAAATTCCATCTCAAAAGTTAGGATTTACAATTCCATGTGATCATTTCCATCTATTACCCTCCACTATCTTCAAAAAAAATAAAAAATAAAAAATTGAAGGACATTTTGGTATTTTTATATAAAAATTAGATCTCATTTCCATGACATACCAAACATACTTTTAGTCCCCATTTCCATTTCCATATCCATATTCATCAAAATCAATTCCAACGTACCAAACGAGCCCATGGTGGTTCATATTGATGACATGCTTCGTGGCAATGGTTCAATTAGATACTACTTCTTTATATTGCATGCTCCATTTTACCCAAAAAAATATATATTAAACTACAACAATTTTTTTATGATACAAAACCACAGCAATTTTACTGCTATATATATACTTAATTAAGAAAAAAAAAATTGACGGGTCAATTCATCATCTTCGGGCCCGATCAGGGAATAAACTTAAAACAAATCATTCAACATAACAACAACTATTTCCGCATCAGAACCAATGAATGTTGGGTCTAGCGAAAGAGGCTAATTCATTACAACGTTATAAATCAATGTTCGAATCTACATCAGGAAATATGCTAGAGAATGCATGTACTTAGCCCAAAAAAAAAAAAAGGTTGAGTCATTGTCATGTAAAAAGTTGAATTACCAAATGATTAATTTTGCCATGATATATTGATATCGAACATGGGACGCCATTGCCGAAATATTCGCATGCATGAGGCTCAATCTCACATTATTTCAACCGAATTGTGTAGCAATATAATAATGGTTAATATGATCTCCCTTTAGCTTCAACATTGATGTATGAGCAAAATATTGATGATGGTATTATGTTTAGAAATTGAAAGCGTGGCTTAAAAAATCAAGAGTTAAAATTATTAAATATAGGGCATCCAAATAATCGGAATCTCCTAACCACGCAAGCGGTGCTCATTAAATCTGACGGTGGTCTAGGGGCTCATAATAGATAATCACATCATGAACAGGATAGTTGATGAGGATATCTATGCAATTATCGACATCAAGGAATTAAAACTCCGATTGCGTGTTGAATCGGTTAGGATACTGAGTTAAGGGTTAATAGATTAGATCAAGTTAAATCGGAGCTCAACTCAGGCTAAACCGGTGAGAAATTGAAAATTTTAGACTTATTAGTATACAATTCTAAAAGAAAAATTAAAAAACTTGATTTAAAAAAAAAAAACCCATACCAGACTGAGTTACCGGACCGAATCGGTCTGATGCCCGGTTCGGCGGCTCCCCAGCCAGTCCGATCCAGGTTTGAGAACACTGATCGACATTATATTATGAGTTTAAAACATGTTCTCTTATTGGTATTAGCAAATTACTCACCTCAGCTGCTGGTAAAAAAAAAATAGACACGCACACACACAATTCATTTCTTTTTTGCAGGCAATTATATAATGTTTATTTGGAATAACTATTTGAGTTTTTAAAAGCAGCTTTTCAATTTTGAATTACAGTATATAAGGTAAGTGAGTGAGAAGAGTGTTATCTCAACTTACGTGTATAAACTCTTTTGAAATCCCCAAAAATACTCTAAGGTTAGCATTGAATAAAGGTTACATTAATTCTTTTGTCTTGAAGGTTAAAAAAAAGGCTCTGCCTTTACAAGTTACTCCTCCCATTTATAAATCATATGTCCATCAACTTTTTTCATCTGTGTTAAGAAAGTTTGAATCCTTAAATTCTTCAATATTTTGTTATATGACCACTCCACATCTGTGTTAAATATTTGATGGGAGATGCATATCCAAGACTTTGGTTATTAATTAAGCCATTACAACCTATACCAACTTACCAACCGATTAATTATTTGCTTGTTGTAAATGCTTTAATATTTTTCATTTTGCCTCCAAAGAAATTAGGAATTTTGAATGGTTAGTGAAATAAATTTTAAACATTTATATCACTTGAGAAACGAATAGATTAAGGGCTTGTTTGGTCTGAGGGGAGGGGAGGGAAAGTGGGCGGAGGGAAAATTTTTTTGACTTAAATTTAAAAAAATTAGAGAAGTGGGGTTAAAACTTATTAATTAATTTTTCTTAGTCTTTTATCTTATATATTATCTTTATTAAAATTTTATTACCCCAATTATTCATTCTTTTAAAATTCAACTCATAAAAATTTCCCCTCCCCTCCAAATCCTCACACCAAACAGACCCTAAGTGATTATTTGAATAACGATTTGAGTATTTAAAAATATTTTTTCATTTATTTATTACGATATATGAAATAAATATATGACAGAAATTTTATTTTAATTTAAGTAAATAAATATTTTTAGGTTTTCAAACATGATCTCAAACAAGTAGTAAAACTTGTAAGTGCTAGATGAGAGCTAGGTCTACCTAGTTTTTGTTGCTTTTTCTAGCATGGATTATCAGAGAGAAAAGAACAGGGCGAAACTGAAATTAGTTTGAGAGCTGATACTGATGACGAAAGATAGGATGATTCGCAAAAATACATGCACACTTACCAAAATACGAAAATGCGAGTAATTTCTCACCATGCGGGCCCGAACTTCTCAAATTGTGATGCAATTTTGTCTTTAAATTATTTTCTGAATTAATTTTGTTATTATTATTTAAAAGAAAAAAAAATACTACTTGAACTTCAAAATTATAAATTAGTGATTTTCTATTAAAATATGTAGTTAATTACTATATTCTTATAGATAACAAGATTGACTCATAATTTTAAAATTTAAATGATTTTTTTTCTTTTCCCCTATTTTTCCCCATATTTTCGGTATTAATGTACTAAATTTTTTGTACTCATTGGCAACATTTTTAATAATCAATTTTTCAATATTTAAGTAAGCATTTTATCTTTTTTTGGACTTATTTTTCATGTTTTCACCCTTAATTTTTAACTATTTCTAGTGCTGAAATATAGAAGATAAACACCTTCATTTATGGACTTTTTAAAAGTTAATAGAGAAGTTAACATTTCCTTTGAAAAATATTTTAAAGGAAAAATTAGACTACAAAATATTTTAGGACAATGGACAAATTTTGAAAGAAATACTTTAGGGTGATAGGTGTATTTGAATAATCACTTTAAGATGCTGAATAAACCACTAAATATTTTATAATACTGATCTTACATAAAAATATATTAGAGTGTTGGATAAACCATAACATTAATTATTTTTAATATTCCTCAGAAGTACTTAGTAAAATAAAATACAAAATCTTCACAGTCATATCTTATCGCCACAAAGCTAAGGTAGGGAGTTTTTGGCCCAAAAAAAAAAAAAGAACAAAGGAATGGAGTAATTAAATTGGAGTCAGAAAACTGTACAAAAAAGGGTACAGCAAAACAAAATTTACCAAAAAAAAAAAAAAACACTTGACCCCTGAATCCCTGATCCATTCCCATTGTGTGGTAGCCATTTATTGATCAAACCAAAATCTTTTTTTTTTTTTAAAAAAAACAGCAATTTCCATGCATGCCAGAGGAGGATTATTGATAACTTCCCTTTTCACTCCCAAACAAGAAATGCAATGAATCTGCCCCTCCATTGATTATCGGTTCTTGGGGTTCCGGTCTTTTTTTATAAATAATTTTTATTTTTGTTAGATAAAATAAACTGATGATAAAGATTAATTAAAAATAAAAAATATGTCAAAAATATCATATTTCTTCTAAATGACTCTATTTATAAAAAGAGTATAGAAAAGAGAATGAGTAATAAATATAAGAGGGTATGAGTATAAAACATGAGAGAGAATGTGTAACAAATGAGTAAATGAAAGAGAATTAGTTATGAGTGTGAGATAATTGATATAAAGATGTGTATTTAATAGGGGTAGAAAAGAAAAAAAATAATTTAAATTTAGATATATAAGAAAAAATTTACTTATAAAAAGGTTCAACCTCAAAAAAAAAAAAAACTTATAAAAAAACATACCAACAAGAACATGCGGACTAAAATCAAACCAATTAACTCTCGTCAGGCTGGTTCATGGTGACATATTTGCCATTTCATCTATTCAAGGCAAAATTGTCATACTTTTACAGTATTTTTTAAATTTCCCTCTCTCTTGTCATCTTATTTTTGTTGTGCATTTTATTTACTTCCAATTTCATCCATTACCTTTTGCCTTATTTCTTTAAATTTATTATATATATATATATATATATATATATATATATTTTAATTGTCTTATATTCATCTATGGATGGGAGTGAATTCAAGCATGAAGATTATTCTTTCCAAAGGTCATTTTCATATCTTATTATTTTGCAAAACTAAACTAATAGAAATAGTTAATAAAATTAAAAGATGAAAATCAAGCTTATAAAAAAATAATCAAGGAATCAAATTAAAGTACATAAAATTGGTGGATCAAAGTACTTTTGAAAATACAGGTGAAAATACATAAAATAAAAAAATGTAAATCAAATCTGAAAAATATTACACTTTTTCTATAAAAAATTTAGACAAAAATATCTTTATAGTTTGGATCCTGGATGAGGGTAGGTTGTGCGTGGGGTGTGTGTAACGGACACATATTTGGAATTTGGAGGACCAATGACATCTTACACGCTTGCAAATAAATACCATCATCGTATATCTATGTCTGTTCAAATACATCCACTGTGACGCGATCCATCGGCCTATACGGTTGTAGACACGCTATATATATAAAGAGATAACATCATCATCATCTTCTATGTATTTCCAAATACATCCATTGTGATGTAATCCATCGGCTTATACGGATGCATTAGAAGAATGACATGATGTACAATAATGTTAATTTATCAATTTTTCTCTTATAATTAATGTTTAAATATGATTTTTTGTATTTTTCTCTTCCCTTTAATATTGAACCTCACTTAATATGGACAAGGTTGAAAATTTCTTTCAATTTAAGATAAATTTAATGAGTTAACTATTATTTTTTTATTATAATAAATTAATTAAAATAACTTATATTATGAATTAAAAAGAATATACATGATTGCAGGTAAAGGTATAAGGAGTGATCAAAGGCTTTGAAGCCTAATAGAATGGATACATCATGTTTATTGGAAGTTGTAAGTTTTATTTGACTTGTTATAATTCAGGTTATTAATGTCTGCTGTTTATAATTCAGGTCAGGTAAGTTGCGAGTTCTGTTTGACTTGTTATAATTCAGGTCATTAATGTCTGCTGCTTATAATTCAGGTCGGTAATGTCTGCCACTTATAATTCAGGTCATTAATATCTGTCGCTTATAATTCAGGTCAGTAATGTCTGCCACTTATAATTCAAGTCATTAATGTCTACCGCTTATAATTCAAGTCATTAATATCTGTCGCTTATAATTCAAATCATTAATATCTGCCGCTTATAATTTTAGAAAAAACAATTGTGGGAGGGAAGGAAATAAATGAGGAATGTGAAGGGAGGTGGAAGAAGATAAACACAAGTGATGTGGGCATCATTGTCAAAATGGTCGCTCAGAACAATAAAGATGGCCACCGGCTCCAATTTAATAACCGTAAGCCCTTTTTTCTGTTCCTGCATTACACACCTCTATTACCACCTACATCCCACAACCCTCCCTCCTAACCTCCTCCTTCCTCTTCTTTCACGCTTTTCTTCCCTCCCTCCCTCCCTCCCTCCCTCTCTATTCAATTCCTTAGGCCCCATTCCCTTCTATTCTCTGATCTTCTATATACATTCATTCCATTCCTTCTTCGTCTCACCACCCTCATTTATTCTCTTCATTTTGCTTTCCCTTCTCATCTTTTGCATATTTATTTATCTTCTCTTGTATTATCATTCAACACTGCTTCGGCTATAAGCAAGCCTACACCAGAAGCAGAGATATAGCATAGCAGCTCTGAACTAAGTTTTTCTTGTAATACGACCCAGGAGAGGATAAGTAGCGTGTGTGATCATTCTCATCTTTTGTAAGTTAATAATGGTGGGCATCTTCTCCTTAATTACGGGGATGCCTGGTCCCAGTGGGTTTGGATCTGCTTCCACTGCTCAACAGGTTACTGAAGGAATTGATGCCGCCGATCTCACTGCCATTGTAACAGGTATCACTTTGCCCTCTTCCATTTCGTCCTCATCTACCTTTTCCTGTCTCACTCTGCACTCTGTTATTATTCACTACACTGCCCATGATCTTCATCATGATTAGCCTACTGGAATATTGGTTTTTGTACTCTGCAACAATAAGACCTTATCTGTTTTTCTGGAAATTAAATCCTGAAAAACTGGGTTTCTAGACGGGATTAGAACTGATTAGTATCCTTTAATTTCTCTCAACAAAGATTCTTGATCCCTTTTTTCGGTCTCTGTTGCCTTAAAAATTCACATGACCAGTCTTTATTTTGTCTTCCTTTATCATACCTTCACAGGTGCCTTGTAGCATTTTTTTCTTGGTTTCCTTTTCAAGGTGGCTGAGTTTAACAAGGAAAGGGGAAAACAAAAACTACCTGAAGGGCTTGATAATTCTTTACTACTATTATTATGTCTTCATAAAGCACATGGCAAGACTATCTTATTCCTTTCCCCGACCTCAAACCTAAATAATGTGTTCTTCTAAACGATCACCCCTGAAAAAAATTGCAGGAGGAGCAAGTGGTATAGGGTTGGAGACAGCAAGAGTGCTGGCTCTTCGAAATGCCCACGTCATCATTGCTGCGAGGAACATGGAGGCTGCCAAGGAAGCTAAACAGCTTATTCTGCAAGAAAATAAGTCCGCTCGAGTGGACATTCTCAAGCTTGACCTCTGCTCAGTCAAATCTATCAGATCATTTGCTGACAATTTTTTGGCTCTTGATCTTCCTCTCAACATCTTAATGTCATTTCTCTAATCCCATGTCTCCATTTTTTTTTAGTTGCTACAATTCTGAACCAACTCATTGGATTGAGTTTGGCCTTTCTGTTTCAGAAACAATGCTGGTGTCATGTTCTGTCCCTTCCAACTCTCTGAGGATGGGATCGAAATGCAATTTGCTACTAATCATCTTGGTAATAAGTAATAACAAGTTTGATTAATCTTATGACTAAAGTGCCTATATATCTCTTGGTTTGCTAATTCCTGTTTTTTTTCTCAGGTCATTTCCTGTTGACAAACCTCCTTCTTGACAAAATGAAGCAAACAGCAAAAGCAAGTGGAATTGAGGGCAGGATTGTCAATTTGTCATCAATTGCCCATACCTACACCTATGAAGAGGGTATTCGCTTTGATAAGATCAATGATCAAATTTGGTATTGTTTTATCTTTATGTTAATTAACCCTTTGGTTGTGTCTTTATTGATGAGCTATATTTAGGATTTAAATTCAGGAAGAAGTCCATTCCAAGCGTCCCTGCATCATTAAGCAGACCCTCCAAATTGCACAAGTCAAAATCATTAGTTTTTGTGAGCTGTAAAGAGATGGTTGGAATGGACTTTTATTGACTCTTATGTGGATTTAAAGTTTTAAACCCAGTTATGTAGGACTATGCAATTTAGCATAATGCTACGATAATATTTCAGTTACTCTGACAAAAAAGCATATGGGCAGTCCAAGTTGGCCAATATATTACATGCAAATGAGCTTTCTCGTCGCCTGCAGGTGATCCTCCTAAAATTCTCCTGATCAACAACTGTTGCTATAGGAATAAATTAAAGTGAGAAATACATGTAGGACTAGGACCACCAAGCTCGTCTCTGTATTTCTTAAATTCGGTCCTCTTACAGAAAACAAATGCATACACCAGCCACATTCAGATATCAGATAGACATAAAAATGAGTGTGGGGATGGATATAAACTGATAAACAATTATATTTTTTTGCCACTATTTTTCAAACATATATGAAAGATAAATTCAGATTCATATATATTCAAAAAGCTTAAAGCAAGTCTTATTTTATCCTTGAGCTTTGTACTACACATGGAGCCCAATCTAGTTTAACATGAAGCAGGACGGGAACATGCTTGTCAGTTTGCTTCTGACCACATACATTTGTTTGTGGTCCTACAGGGAACTTCTTTTGCTGATCATAACAAAGGAAACTGCCCTATATAGTCAATATTTGATTTTGAATTTCCGTACTCACTCACTTTGAGTTTCTGACACGGTGCAGGAAGAGGGTGTGAACATTACGGCCAACTCAGTCCACCCAGGAGTTATAATGACCCCTCTCATGAGATATTCTTCCTTCCTTATGCGTACGATTTGTCTCCCTGATTCCTGCTCCTACTCTTTATCACTCTTCCTTATTCTTCCTTATTCTGATATGATGAAACTTCATTGAAGCAGATTTTCTCAAGTTATTCACCTTTTTCATATGGAAGAATGTCCCACAGGTATGGAATCCATTGCTCTTGAAAATTCAATTGAAGGCATTGATAAGCATAAAAAAGCTTGAGATTGATGTGAATGAAACTTGCAGGGAGCAGCCACAACATGTTACGTTGCTCTGCACCCAAGGGTGAAGGGTGTGAGTGGGAAGTACTTTCTGGATTGCAATGAGTTTGAACCAAGTGCTTTGGCCACTGACGAACTGTTAGGGAGGAAACTGTGGGATTTTAGCAACAATTTGATCAACTCTATTTCTAAAGATTGAGTGCTGTTGCTCTTCGCCACACAACAAGCCTCCTGCCTATAGGCTATATGCACCTCTATGAATAAGATATTAGTTTATACTTATAATTCTGGCTAGCTATTTTTACAAACACTTGTATGCATATTTTGTTCCTAAATGTGATTGGGAGAAAAACTGAGATCCTTCTATTATTGCAATAATTATATTTATACATCAATGAACCATATATCAAACTATGGTTAGTCTTCTAACTAAATACATGACCACAATGATTAAGTAACAGAAAGTTTTTATAACTTATTAACCAGAATATTATCTTATACCTGACACCCCCCCGCAAACTGGAGCATGGATATTCTTCATGCCCAGCTTGGAAATGATCTCATGGAAACGGGTAAGATGCAATAGCTTGGTGAATATATCAGCCAGTTGATCAGCAGACTTGACCTGAAGGATGTGAATGATCCGAGCTTCTACCTTTTCACGCACCAAATGAGCATCCAATTCTATGTGCTTGGTCCTCTCATGGAAAGTGGGGTTGGAAGCAACCTGGAGAGCTGATTCACAAAATAATCTGGATTGCAATGAGTTTGAACCAAGTGCTTTGGCCACTGACGAACTGTTAGGGAGGAAACTCTGGGATTTTAGCAACAAGTCGATCAACTCTATTTCTAAAGACCGAGTGCTGTTGCTCTTCGCCACACAACAAACCTCCTGCCTATCGGCTATATGCACCTTTATGAATAAGATATCAATATTACTACTTTCAGGAACAGTTAGTTCTGAATATGTATGTCAAAATTACTTTCATTTACAAGGGTCAGGGTAATGGAAGCATTGGATATAATCGTCGCACAAGATCGTTCGTCTTAAGTATTTAACGGAGGAAAAATGTGAATGTAAATTTCTACACTTGGCGACTACTAAATAACTTGATGATTGATATCTATAAACGATAAATCCTGTATCTTAAATCAGACAGCAAATTTCCGCCGGAAACACGGGGGACAATCAGATCAATCTTGTATTTTATTTTAGTAAAGAAAAGTCCGGTGGGAACGACGATGAAAATTATGCATTTTAGTGTTCGTTAAAAAACTTGATTACAACTACGTATATGCACTGCACCTTAATCTGCAACCTAAAATAATTCTAAATGAAGACTCGAATGATCCGCAAATCAAGGGGTTTGAGGATCCTCCCACAACCCCACGGCCCGAACAACACAAGCAGAAGCAGCGACAATGACGGCGGCAAACACAGGAGGGACGATGAGATCAATCTTGGACTTGGTGAAGAGCTGAGGTGGAAAACAGAGGATGTCTCCGGGAACATCCAAGGGCACTCTAATGAAAGATTCGGCCTTGCACGTCTTGGAGAAGGAAGAAGAGGGCGAAATGGCCAAGACGAAAGCGGCCTCCGGCGAGAAGGAGGCGACGGCCACCGTGAAGGTCAGGAGCATCGTCCAAGTTGCAGCGAAGATTAGAACAGGCCATGAAGTAGTGAGACAGAAACGGAAGAGAGGACAGAGGGAGAGAGCCATTATTACAGAATTGGGAGGTTTGTGGGGGTTAATGGGTATGAAGTGTGATAGAATATAAACACAGAGAAGATGGGTGCAGTGAAACTAGCCAAGGGGAAGTTGAATTGTTGGTGAGGGGACATGAGGATGCAGGGGGGCTATTGGAAGTAATGATGGTGAAGCTGACCTAACTTAGAGGTGCAGAAGTGGGCATGCTTTGTGGTTTTGGTTTAGCTCAAAGACTGGAGAGCGACTCCGCCACATTCTTGCACACCTGGTAGTTGTTTGGTAGAGCAACCACACACACATTCTCTCTCTCTCTCTCTCTCTCTCTCTCTCTCTCTATTTATGTATTACTAATATGCTCTTTAATATAAGATATATTTATCTAATCTGATTAGATTAAAAAAATTGGTTAAATTAGTTAATATAATATATATTTTTTAAAACACATTAGTCATTTTTTTTAATTTTTTCATTCACTTTTCTCCTTGATTATGTTTGAAAGAACGTATCAATTGGGTAAATTAGAAAAAGATTAATGAATATGAAAACTTTGTCTTATACTTAGGACCAAGATCAATTCCCCAAATATGTCTTATATTGAGGACCGAAGGAGCACTTCTAGTAATTGGTCCTTAATATAAGACATAGTTGACTTTTTTTTGAAAGATTAAAGAAGTTAAATAATTTACTTTAGAGTATTTGTATTTATTGTTTTTCCTCCAAATTAGTTTGTCTCACTTATAAACTTATATATAATCTGATGATACCCAACATATGCTATGGTTAAGTAACTTATTTAACTTCGTTAATTTCTCTAAAAATCAACTCAATTTTATATTAAACCCCAATGGAGTAATTACAAATAATGTAATAATGATGTATTTAAGTCTCAAGTATATATCGATATAAGGAATGGGAAACTCAAAATCGGGGAGAACAAGGGGCAATGAAAAAGACAGTAATCTTAATTCAAAATTTCAATACCCTACATTTTATATTTTTATATATATATATATATATATATATAAAAGCTCAATCAAGCGTCTACTTTGGTCAGCCCAATGCCAAAATCTTAATGCAGGGAAGAGAAAGATGGCCAATAAAAAGTGCAAGACATCGTGTTTTAAGTCAACCTTAATACTCAAGTTTATGGGTCATCAACTTTATTGTATATCTATTATTAAACCCAATTTTGTCTGACATAAAACATCCCACACCTGAACATTATAAGTTTCTAACAATCAATCTAACTGATAAAATCAAAAGTATGACATCAATGCGTCTCATTTCTCTTGCTTGATGTAATGTAGAAAAAATGCGCAATTTTTAAGTAAATAGAGTCACATAATTTAGCTATTCAGCATCAAGGAAATATCACCAGAAAGAAAAAAGTACTGAAGATTGTGAAATAGGAGTATTTTACAGACACAGATATCAGAAAATGCGAGGATCTATTACGAAGCTCGGAGTTGTAGCAAACATTGGATTCACTCTGTAGGAGTGGAAGATGTCTTCGCCACTTTTTGAGTTACCAATAGAAAACAGCCAAATGAGAAGATTAGTAAAGCAAGCATAATCACAACCACTGCCTGGAAGGAGATGTGAGGGCTTAAAAAGAACAAGACAGCAATTGTAGCGCTTTGCCATATCTTTAGCTGTGCAAATGCTCCTTCCTGCTCTCGTAAAACCAACATGAAATATCAGTCCAAATCCTCTAACTAGTTATAAAACATAATTGGAGAATAGTTTAATCAAGTTTACCGTGTCATGCTTAAATAGAATTCCAATCAAAGCACTGAGCTGTGTGTTCAAAACCCCATCACCAATGCCCAATAAAGCAGCCAAGAAAAGTGGGTACACACTACTGAGGAACCCACTGCTTATCCTGCATTACCAGTTTTAAATAAGAAATTGAGAAGATGAACTTACAGGTGTGCGTGCATGCGCAAGGTTGTGTGTGTGTGTAACCTCAGAACAGAGGTGTGTTTACTACTGACCTCAAATCTAGCAGAAGCAGGACAATAGCGACTGCCTGAACAAAAGCTCCAACAGAAACTATTGATGTAATAGATGTAAGGCCAGAGGTAAGTCGACCAGCAGCCAGAGAACACTGAACACACAAGGAAATATGAAAGAAATCAAATATATGGTAAGGACCTCTATAATTTCAAATGGGACAGTCTCTGTTTCTCAGCTCCCTACCCCACAAAACCCAGCCCCCAAGATAATAAGATATAAAGATGGTCATTCTTAGCATGATGCATACAAATTGAGCAACAAGCATCAAGTTACTTTGGTTAAACAATACGCATAGGTAAGGATGCTAAGGTCACATTCTCATACTTACAATTCCATCAAAAGCCCCATATACTGCCATTGCACTACCAACGCCGGAAATGCCAAGCGTTGGGGTTACAACATACTTAGTAAATTCAGCCCTACAACAAAACCACATTTCATTAATGAACAAGTGATAAGTAGATAACGCTTACCACACAAATCAATAGAGCTTACCACACAAATGCTTGTTGTAGTCCTGAATATGCAATGAGAGGAATGATCAACAACATTCTTACATCAGAAATTGAAATGGCAAGTGATTTAGATAGAGTCTTTAAGGATGAATAGACACCAACATCAGTATCTGATAGCTCCTCTTCTTCCTTTTTGTTACCAGTCCTTCTACTCAGTAAGCACATAACTGCCACACCTAAGCCCATAACGCAAAGGAACACAATGAATAATAAAGTTGTGCCTTTGGTACTTCCTCCCTGCAATGATGGAAAACAAAATGTAATCCCTAGTTTGTACAAATTAAATATCCAAGCCTGAAGCTTGTTAATATTTGAGAAAAGCATTTATTATTGATCAGTGAAAAGAAAAACACAGCTCATATTTGTGTTTCCTTGATAGATTTCTCATATTATACAGATTAACATATGTTCAAGGAGCATAAATTTTCAATCTTTAAAGATAAAATAAACATGATAAAGAAAACAAACAGGAAGCAGACTAATGCTATATCAAACGTCTGACACCATAACCCAATTACCCTAATGCTACATCAATCTTTCAAGAATTAAAGCACCGCTCTGATAAAAATGTATCTAACAATATTTTAATTTGGAAAAATTCAGACCAATTGTTCTCTCTGCCATGTAGTTTGTTTCTCTGTACACCTTTCAAAAGGTGCAATTCTTCATCCTTAAACCTATGTTTGGCTAGGTATGGAAAAAGAAGGCGAATGGAGATATTTATGGGAAATCACCTTGTTCCCCTAAAAAATAGAAATAAAAGGGCTAATTCTATAAAAAGTAAAGAACATAAAAGATATTGCATAAAGAAAATAATCTCCTTTTCATGCTTTCCTTTATTCTTTTCCATCCAAAACTTGAACCTAACATGCCTTAACAGTTTAGAAGGGGTAGTTTTAAAATAAATTACAGATCATGGAGCTGATTATAATAAACATAAACAAAAGGAATACAAGAAAATTTGCAACCAAAGCCCCAAGAAAACACATACCTGTCCATCACTAAGTAAAAAGAATGTAATGAGATTTCCAACAAACTGCAAAAAAAAATTATACCAATTTGGAATTCATCAAAAAGAGGATTTTATTTTATTATATGTTCCATGGAAACATACTAGAGTATCAGACTTTAGTTAGTAGTAGAATTCATCATCACCTGGTGGAGCGCGAACGTTGCCCAGAATTCCCCATTGAAGTCACCAATCACTGCTCCCTCAAGCAAGTTGTGAGCTCTGGCTTGACTACGGGCAGCTAAAGTAAGATATGTTCCCTGTCAAGTCATATTAAAGCTAGTAAAGATGTTTAAAACTCCAGGAAGGGTTCAAGGGGCTTTTGATTCTTGACAAGTTAACGTTACTCGTACCTCTGCAACCCATATAATTGAAGCACAAAATCCAAGATACAAAGAGGCTGGAATCATTGTATACCTGAAAGAAGAATGTATCAGCAGTAAAGAACTCATGGTTTAGTTATTGTATTTTCAGCATATGGTCTTAAAGTCCAGCCAAACTGAAGCTCAGATGGAAAAGAGCCAATATCAGCAGACATAAACAACATAAATAATGGAATGCAAAAATAAATCCACAAATCTCAGAAAACAACTAGTAGAAAAGGCATCAGTGAGTGAACTGTTGAGAATTTTCAAGGGCATGATCAGTTCAAATAGCCACCAATGTTTCTTTCATTCAACCAGACTGTGGCCAAAATGTTGATTGTTAATTTGGGGGGCATATACTGTGTACTAGAATACATGAATTGTCAATTCTTACCGAAATTAACTATTAATTTCAACAAATTATACGAGGGTCTCCCAAAGCTCAGCCTTACCTGCACCCTACAACTAGTGAATGTTGTGTAGCCCAAACTTCGCCTTGCTGTTTACTCAACCTTACAGATATTTAGATTGTAATTCCACTTTAACAGAAATGATAGCCGAATTATAATATAAGCACAGAATGGCTTGTAATTACCAATTTGGCTTCAAGTTCGCAGCTACATACAACACATAACCAGATGTCCCAAGAACCAAAGCGTTCTTCGACCCGAGCATCCGAACCACTAGAGAAGCAACCAGACAGAAAAAAGTGAAAGACGTATATAGTATACCGAGCGAGGTTGTACCCAAGTCCTGCTCCTGTAAAGGAAAATTCAAGCCCCAAAAGGATCACAGGCGTTCAGATCACATTTGCAAAACAACATCTTTCAATTGAATTAGGACAGGAAACTCAAAAGTGTAAATTACGGAAGAAAAATTTGGCCGAGGCTCACAGTGTTCACAGTACTCTGTAAGTTCTGGGCAGCTCCATACGCGAGGAAGATCAACAGAAATGCCACGCTCAAGATATGAATATCCCTCGTATGGTTCTTGGGAGTTTGAATCGGCGAATTATCAACAGCAGCAACCAGTGGCGACTCTTCGTCGCGGGGAAGTACAGACGCCATAGCTCCCAATTCTCGATCAAATTGGTCGACCATTAGCTAATAAAACCTAGAGAAGATAAGGACGGGGTATTGCCGGCCAGAACCTTGCATGGTAGGTGACGCAACGATAAGTCTAAATAGCTGAATAAATTTGTTAATGAGGATGAGATTATAAAACTCCATCCATGGCCGAGAAAGAGAAAGCGGACAAAATCGATAATATCTCGTATATTCCGAATCTTCTTCAGCTCTTTACCATTCTCTGATCAGCTCAGCCGGCAGTCAGGGGGCTCGTCTGATACTTAGGTTGGATTGAGAAGAAAAACCGAAAAAGTATAAATTTGGTACCTGAAAATTAAAAGGAAAGAGATTAAAATTTTTTTAAGAAAATTGTGACTCATAATAAAAGGGTACTTTCCTTTCGAAATGCACCAAAAACTGGTAACAGGGGACATGAGGCGTTGACAAATTTGGGTGCTCCCTCGAAACTGGCAACAGGGGAAGAACAAAACTCCTACCTCCATTGACGGCGAGCTATGTAGCATTCTAACGCTACGAAGATGCTAGCAGTCGGGGGAAAAGTCACGAAGATCTTGTCGTTGTGAAATGTGAATTCTGATGCGTCCGTCTATCGCATGTCTTCCGTCACCCTTTTATCATTTGTCTTTTGTTTCTAAATTTGTGAAATGATGCCCAGCGAGCAGCGAGTGTTTGGAAAATCACATAACGCTTTTTTTAAGTTATTCCCCTAAAATTAATCGAAACAAACGCTTACTCTTTTAAGTCGGCTTAGATTTGGATGAATTTGTGGCTTTGTGCTGAGAAAATTTGCAAGGGGAGGATTTTCCACGTTTATATCAAAGAGAATCATGCTCATGATTTATCTGAATAGAAGCTTACTCCTTTCACTGGAGGGGAAAAAACAAAAGAAAACGTGCTCCGACGCCATCGTTAACATTATTTATAATTATCAGGGAGGGAAGGGAGTTTTTTTCCTTGTATTTATATATCACATTATTAACTTTTTGGGTTAACATGTAAATTTACTCAGGAAGTTTTTACTGAGGAGCAATGTTACTCGAAAAATTTTTTAAACTCAATGTTGTTTTGAAGTGTTAAAATGGAGCAATATTATCATTTTTTGTTAAAAATTTAGCAGTCAACGTCAATTTTTTAACGGCCAATATTAGTTTTTAAACAATATGGGGCAACATTGTTACATTTTGAAACTTCTAAGGTGATATTGAACCTGAAAAAACTTCAAAGGTAACATTGATCCTTAACGAAAATTTTCAGGACAAATTTGCACCTTAACCTTTAAATTTTTCATATAAGCACTTCCTCTTATCCTTAATACAAGACATACTCCCTCCGATCCTAATTATAGGACAATATTTAGGAGTTAATCTTTGTCCTAATTATAGGACAAGGTTTTAATTTTTTGTCAATTTCTTCCTAAAATACCCCCTATTGATACTTTCTCATCAATAATAGTGAAACACGATAATAATTTTATAATACACTTATGTATCCTATAAAGTGAATAATACTTGCAACTCATTAATTTCACATACACCTCAATTCTACTGTTTCTTTTATTTTTCTTTGAGTATAATATATAAAAACAAAAGTAATGTATTCATATTCTGACTTTTGAGAAAAATGTTCATCGTCAATGGTACGCACTTTTCTATTATGCTAAAGTTCGTATAGCTGGATGCCAGCTCACTGGATCAAAGAAAATACTCATAGGACCATGGTAGACTTATTTAGTATTCCTAAATCACCCTTATTAAATAAGGGCATTTTTGGAAAATAAATAAGATTAACTAATTTAACTACTATTCTTAATTTCTCCAAAGTTAGGTAAATATGTCCTATAATTAGGACCGAAGGGAGTATTTAGCTAATTAATGAGAGTAAAGAAGTTAGTTAAGTTAGTTAACATGACAAATATTTTCTAAAACACCCTAATTATTTTTTTTTAATTTCATTATTCTCTCTTCTCCTTTATTATTGTTGAGGGAAATGATTGTTAAATATAAAATCTATATCTTATATTTATGATCAAGATCAACTTCTAAATGCATTTTATATAAAGGGCTGAAGGAAGTATAGTATAATTGTGTCCTTTGTTTATTAATGCATAAACCTACTTCTCAAAGTATAATGTATCTTAAATATGAGTAAAACTAGAAAGTTGTTGAGTTTTAATGCATGATGAATGATGGTTAAGGCTTTTTGTTTTCAATGGTGATACATATTGGAAGTTTTTTTTTTTTTATAAATAGAATAGAGCTAGAGGATTAGTTTAATATAAAATTATCATTGGAATAGCCAAACAAATTTTGAAACTTGGAGGGAGTAGCCACTACGGGTTGGGTTTCTCTCATTATCCTTTTTCTCATTTTCTTCTCATCATCTCATATTCATTGTTAGATTAAAATAATATATGGTTTAGATTCAATCTTTTATAAAATTATTTTTATGAACATAACTAAATAAATTAAAACTCTTAAAATCTAATCTATACTATTCATAATTGCAATCCATAAAAAAATATTAAATTTATAAAATATTAAATCTAAACCACCCATTATATGATCTAAGGGTGGAGATGAGATGATGAAAAAATAATAAGAAAGAGAACAATGAAAGTATCCTCTCCTAAAATAGGGAGAGAGTACAATTGGATTTTCTACATAGTGGGTAACAGTTAATTGTGAATCATGTTGTATCAAAATTTCAACTGTCACTGACAAACAAATTAATTAAATGAATAAAATGGTAGCAGGAAAATCTTCCGAATCACAATGACAAGCATTGCTTGGAAGGAGATTTGAGGGCTCAAAAACCAACATGAAAAATCAGAGTCCAGGCCCTCTGTAACAAGCTCTAAAACATAATTGGACAATAAGCTTACCTTGTCATGCTTAAATAGCATTCCAAGCCAAGCATTGAGCTATGTGTTAAGAACTCCATCACCAGTGCCCAATAAAATCACATCAAGTTGGAATTAATCCCACATTTCATTATTTGTTTACAGGAAACATATCAGACATTCCCCATTGAAGTCATCAATCACTGATCCCTCATGCAAGTTGTTACCTCTGGCATGACTACGAGCAGTTAAAGTAAGATATGTCCCCTGTAGAGTCATTCATACGAATAAAGATACTTAAAACTCCGTGAAAAGTTCAAAGAGCTTTTAGTTTTTGACAGGTTAATGCTTCTTGTACCTCTGCAACCCATATAATTGAAGCACAAAATCCAAGATACAAGGAGGCTGCAACCATTGTAAACCTGAAAGAAGAATGGGAGCGATCGAGGCTCACGGTATTGAGAGTACTCGGTAAGTTCTGGGCAGCACCATAGTCGAGAAAGATCAACAGAAATGCGACGCTCAAGATATGAACTTCCCTCGTATGGTTCCTGGGAGTTGAATCATCGGAACCAGCAATCAATGGCGTCTCTTCGTCGTGGGGAAGTGAAGGTGCCATAGCCACCTAGTCTTTGATCCAAATGATCCAAAAATAGCTACTAAAGCCTACAGATGATTTGAACAGTGCCTGTTATTAGAGCATAAATAAGAACTATAGGAACTGTTTTTCTAACGTGATTTAAGATTTGTTTGGGAACACATTTCCCAACAAAAAAAGCCTAATAAAGCCTCAAAAGCCCAGTTAGGCAAGCTGAAGGTGTTTGGGGAAGCTTTTGAAAGTGATGAGCTTCACTTGTAGAAGCTCCTTTTTTCAGAAGCCGCAAAAGATAACTTCTGCACCCAACTCCGAAATTGGTTCACTAAGGGACATCCATTATAAAGGCATCATCATCAATTCCCTTCTTTTAATATATCCACGGATCCACCTCCACAAACCCACTTAACACTTCAATTCATTTATCTTTCCGGAATTGCATGCACAGTGAGGGAGCGAAGTGAATTCATCAATTCTTCTCAATTTCCCAATCATTCATTCATGGATGCTAGAAGCATGAAGGAGCTTGGAGGAGATATTAAATCCATGGCAGCTGCAATTGTATTTTTCTTTTTTCAATAATAATTTCATTTTTTTTTTATTTTATCAAAATTTTTTAATATTTTTTTACTTCAATTATCACAATATATACAACTAATATATATATATATGTGTAGTATTTAATAAAATTCATACCTTTTTTCAGTTATTTCTCATCTAAACGGGCTTTTCAAACACTAATACAAACATGTTTAAGATTAGAAAAAAAGTCTCATCTGCCACCGCTAATCCAAACACAAATCATATCTATAATCTGATTTTTTTTCTATCTGACTTTTCTAAAAACTCATCTGTAAAAAAAACTCCTTCTCCACCGTGAATCCAACACGTACTTATAAGATAAAATAAGTAAGTTTAAGGAATTTTGTCTCGTGAACATCAACACAAACAAACACTGAGCCATATAAATAACAGCGGCCACTCTACTTGCTCTAATAAATGGCACACTACGCAACAAATAATCGAAATATCTGAAAATATCACTGTCTAAAAGACGATCCACTTTGATAATTGAGCTCTGTTCTTATTAGATGACGACATACTCTCTGCCTCCTCTTATCATAATTGCTTTTACCTTGAGGTGAAAAATATAAAAAAAAATGGAGGAGTGGATCTGAGATCAGGAGGATAAGGGTCATGGTCTCATATGTATATGATTAAGGATATGTTTAAGTTGGCGCTTAAAAAATACGTTCACACAAATAAAAAAAAAAACTCCTCTAACGTATTTACCTTATATACCGTAAATTACATCAAAAAAGTAGGTTCCATCACTAATCCAAACAAACATTAAGACAACAAGAGAAAGGTTTAGATATCATATCTTGAATATACATGGACTAACATATTATTAATCCATTGATGTAAGATTATGTTAGATTTTGGATTTGGAATTCGAATCAAAAAGATATCTGTACTGAAAAGAGCGGTCATAGACTTCAAAAGATCCAGAGAAAAAACGTTGGATCCCAGTATAATTTTTTTTTTTGGTCGAAGGATACCAGTATGCAATTCATACAATACAAAATTACTTAAAAGATTTAATCCAAACACAAAAAATCACAAGGCCACCTTGTCATTCCACATTTTTAGTGCTCTCAACGATGCCTATGAGTCGGTTTTTATCCGAATCAAGAAAAATTTTAAAAATTATTAGTCCTGCGTAAAAATTAAATAAACTTTTTTATTTTGTTCATGCTTAAAATTTTACTTCTTCTCATCAATACTGAATGGATAAAAGAAACAAATTATACTGTCTTTAATATAAGTTTTATTTTATAATTAAATTTTTTATTAAAGTTGATCTTATATTAAGAACCAAAGAGAGTAATAAATAGTTTCTTATAAAAATAACTACTAAACTGATATTCTTCTAAGTATCTTATAAATGGGATGGCATGGAATATTCTGTCAAAAAAAGAAGATGGCAGGGAATAATTTATATGGGAGCCTCCTCAGTACTATTTCTTAATATTATCTCATTCTAAGATTTTATTAATATATTACTTCTGAGTTCTGACCCTTCATATAAAATCTCTTTCGCATTGTAATTTGCATTATTAGGGAGATATTGTGTTAAAGCCCAAGTCAGTATATTCAATGAAAGTTCAAATCGATTAAATACCGCTTTTAACCTTAGGGATGTTTCTCAGGCGCAAAAAAACATATTTCGGCCATGTTCTATCACATCCACATAGCTGTGAGAAATAAATATATAAAAATTGGTTAAGACATGGGACGGTGGGGGCAAGGTTATATGATTGATGAATACAAAATATGAGATTTATAATTACTAACTACACATACAATTTATAAATCATAAATAATGCTACTCAGTTTTTAAATGTTGAATGATAGTCAAGACTAACCTGTTTAGTTATTACTGTAACTTCTTATAAAACTGTTTTGTTAACAGCAATGGGGCTCATATCTCAGGGCGTGAGCAATATCAGCTGGCAAATCTTTAAGGTATAGTAAGAGTTACTGTCAGCAAGAAATGAGTAGTTTAATTAGCTAATGACTCTGATTACATAATGTCCTACCTTAAAGAGCCCCGCAGGAGTTATGTAAGATACTTTCTTTTGATATACGGCAGATTATTAGACCATTTTGATTCAAAACTCTTTTTGGTACGACCGATAAATACCGACTCCAAAGATGATACGTAGAGGGGAGAAAATCCTTTTACATTATCACATACAATTTAGAATGGTGTCTGGCAAGTAATATCAAAATTTAGTTTCGTATAATACTATTGCCTGGAGGGCAAAAGAAATTTATGGACAGCATACTTGGACCAAATTTGACCTTGGCCGAAATTTGCGAGGCCCTTGTCCTTGCATGTTTTAGTCGGGCTTTTTAAGTATACCATCATATGTTCGTTTAAGATAGCTTATTTTTTAGTAATAAGTGTTTATAAATCATGATTTACGGTATATGAAGTAAGTATGTGAGAGGAGTTTTATCTCAACTTACGTAATAAATACTTATTCTTAAAAAGATAAGTTAATCCAAACATACTACATGTCTAGCAAAGCCGAAGGAAAATACTTCCATGAAATGCGCAGCCCCCAAAACTGAGTGGGAACCACACGAAAACAACCCTGGATAACAAGAAATATTGAAACTCAAAAGTAAACTTTTTCTTATGAGGATGCAATAACTAGTGTTACAACGTATAGAGAGGCAACGTGAAGTATTTTATTATGATGAATGGCCGACATAAAAAAATCATTTGTAAGCTTTTATTTGAAGTTTTAATCGAGCATATGCAGGAGAATTTTCCAAGTCACACGTTGAATGATGATATATCTCACTGTGGGGTCAATAAAAAATATTAACTAATGATCTTAGAGTCAAAGAGTTTTCACTTAGCGATAGTAAGATAAATATATGCATTGCAATTTTAATAATAAGCAAGTTAAGAGTGTTTTGAAAATTAAAATGAGAGATTGGATCGTACTACAATTTTAAGAAGGAAACATGTATAAAAGAGAAAATGATAAAACATCCGTTAAGGTTATTCAAACAAGTTTAAAGAAGGCCATTGAAAGTGTAGAGAACAAATATTTTTGAGTCATGTAAATACAGATAGAGGAAGAACAAAAACACTCAATAAAATTATTAAATGTGATCTTCTGGTTATTAATTTATCTTAAAATTTGATAGTTAATGGAATACAATAACACCTCGCAATTCATGTAGTCAACCCTATCAAGTGGGATAAAACTTCTTGTTGTCGATGTTTACCCAAAAAATCGCGTAAAGCAGCTTCATAACTTTCCAGACAATCCCTCCTGGCAAATACTGTTTGAATGAACATGTGTACCCACCAATACAATTTGATATTTGTCAAAGTTAACCAATGAAGTCGCCCGAGTTGATTCACTAGGCACGTTAAGGTTATGAAAATAAAACAATATATCAATAAATCAAAAGTAATCAAAGCATGCCACAATATGGCTAGTCTCAATATTCAGAAGACATGAGAAAGTAGTTTTTTGTCTAATCACACACAAGTTACACAATAGCAGGACATGAATACCACTCAAACACATGGGCTCTGTATTTCACAGATCATATTTATACTGGAAAGCACAAAAGCTAGTTGAAGGTGAATGATAACGCCAAGCCAAAAATTTGATACCATGATGAGCCAGGTTTAGCACGTGACTCTGACAGCCTATAAGCACTCCAATTTAAATGACTAAAGATTCAGGTATGTGGTACCCCATCCCAGCGTCTAAAATGCATATTAGTTGACACGACTTTTAAAGACATCAAGACCCATCTCAGTCGGATCTGTCGCTTGCAACTCTACTTGAATTCCATCCAGCTCTCTCTTGAATCTGTCCTTTGAGCTAGCGTAAATCATCTTGCTTCTGACCCTTGATGTATCCGGGGACCTTCACAGAAAAGCAGTAAGATAAAATACAATAATCGAGCATTACATGATCTCTGTGTAGGAAATATTTTTCAAGGTCCAAATCAAGAAGAGAGATATTTATAAGTTTGAGGATGAAGTTTACCATATATTTATAAGTCTGAGATTTTGGATAAGCATATCATGTATTTGAATAATACTCATCTTAATCATACATGAATTTAGAGTAAAAGAGAAGATATAGAAGATGAATGAATCAAATTTATTTGAATAATATATATCCCAATCCTGCATCAAACAGGAGTCTAAGTGAAGGGGCAGGAGTTTCATATTAATGAAATTCCTTTTACGTGGTTTTGGTAACCGACTATTCCAATAATGGAACATTGGATAGTTGTGATGTGGTTTGAATGTCACAACAAAGCATAGATTCATGCATGGATGTCATCCGGACCGTGGGTAGTTATGATCTGAAGAAAAAATTTTAATTTGTCACTTCCGAATTGAAGGCAGGGAAGGTTTTGCAATTTTTCATTCAAAATTGCATTGGGGAGGGTTTTGCAATTATTATCTCCCTTCTTTTTCTCACACAAAGCTTCTGTGGTTGAGGTCTCAACACTTTGCAAACCAAAGAACTGAACTTACCATGCAATGAAGAAAATTCTGCTTTTGGGAACATTCCCTTCAGTCAGAAACTCAAAGTCATAAACTGCGTAACGACACTCGTCAGCAGGAAGGCTGGCAGCGAAGTCATCATAGCCTTGGGTTGGCTCCCCAAGCTTCTCCACAATAACTTGCTTCTGCTTTTCCTCGATCTTGAAAACTATGAAGCGATAGGTCCTTTTTGCCTTGAGCTCCAAAAATTTCAGCTTGCACTCATCATTGACTGCCATACCTGATGCTGCATTAGCCTGTCATATTGCAAATCAGCCAATAAATCAAACAATTTACAAACTATTCGGAACGACTATGGATACAATGTATGGCACGCGCAACTCAACTTCACAATAAAGCTTGCAGGATCCAAATTAAAGAAAAACCAACAAACAAATACCACAGGTGTACTCCTAAGTATCAATCATTTCATTGTTTAGTTGATAAACGAAAAAGATGGATAATGGTACATTCTCACTATTTTAGGTAGTAGAGAATTAACCATTTATTATAGTTAGGCCGAATTTCAGCGGGAAAAGTGCACATGATGAATACCGGTACAGTGGCTGATCCGCATATATCTTGGCATATATCAGCAGCAAAGACACCGAAGATATTTTTTCACTTAATCAAAAGAAAGTCTTCATAATCACTTGTCAGGATATAAATAATCCTCAGCTTAGCAGAACAAAGATTAGATCCAAGGCATTTCCGCTCCCCCAAATGGGGCAAAATTAAGCACCATTTCAGGAGATCAAACCAAAGTAAATGCTAATCTATAAAACAACTGTGAAGATCGAAATGACAGATAAGTCAGATCTGAAAGCAAATGATACGAGTAAAACGAGCTAATCGGATAAACACGCAGGTAGATTTCTTCATTCCTACGAGTCCAAAATATCAGATCGACCACGAAACAACAACGGACTTCAAAAACAAAGAAATCAACCAATAATCAGCGCAAGATGAGAGAAGAAAAGGGCGAGCAAACAGAAACCACAGTCCAATTTCAATAGATTTAAGCATATGCTTCCAATCTCACATCGCGTGTGATTTCGATGTTCAAGTGAATAACCATTGTCCATCCCAGACATCTCAGAAAAAAGGAGGCAATAGTAAAATCGAAATCCAAACCGAAGGAAGACAATAAAGAGAAGAAAGACTGACCATTTTTTGCGCTTTGACAGGACAGTGATACGAAACAGCAATCGACAAAGGAGGAGGTGGGGAGGAGAAAATATAGGAGAGACCTCTCTGCACGCCAAATTTGCGTAGCGGCCCTTTATTATTATATTCTTGATTCTTGATTGGGGAATATAAAAAATCTTTTCTGAGAAGTGATGAGCCCTGATTTTTTTTTTTTTTTTGATTTTTTTTCCCTTTTTCAATTTCCTCGTCGCATATTTTGATCAACCCCAGTAATTTAAAATCATAAAACGAGTAAAAGTTTCAGTTTATTTAAATATGTTAAAAAATCCCATCCATCAAATTTATTGTTCTAGTAATTTATAGGAGCATTATTCAAACGTGATTATGGCAAAAAAAAAAAAAAAAAAAACCAAACAAGAAGGAGAAGTAGAAGCATGATTGCTTTGAAAGTTAAAGTTGTATCTGACTGTGTGATTTACTCAATGTCTCAGACTCAAACTCTGAGGTTAGGTGTTTATTATCTGGTTTTTTAAGATAAAATGGCAATTTATAAATATTAAAAAGAAATTATAATTTTACATTAATGTTTGTCTATGACTACTATTAAGAGAGACCTTGGTAAAAAGACCTAACATGTCCCTGATATCACTATCAATAGGTTCTAATCTTTAGAGTTCAGAAACATCCTTTAATAGAACAAACCTATCAATACAGATGATATGTGGGGAGGTTTGTGTTTGGTATTATTTATTGGGGGTCAATAAGTACTTATTACGTAAGTCGAGATAAAACTCCTCTTATATACTTATTTTATATACCGTAAATCATGATTTATAAGCATTTATTATTTAAAAATAAGCTATCATAAACAAATACGAGGTCGAGCTTTGAGTGATCTTAGACTTTATAATCCATGATGATGAAGCCCTTAAACATGAGAAGTAGAATGATGATGGGGAAGAGAATTGTCTTAGCCATCTGAACCACTTAGGCGGAGTTGCATTCAATTTCGACTTAAGATGAGAAAAATGATGTTCTTTCTTTGTTGAATTTGAATAGGTGGAATCGGCTCTAAAACTAATTAAAGGCCTTTTTTCAGTAGGAAAATTATTTTGTAGGTACTTATTCATTCATTTAACTTTTAATTTGATAGTTGCATATTTTTTCTCTTAATTAAATCATTAATTTTACAACAATTTTAATCAGAGTAATTAGAAAAGTATCATAGAGAAAGATTAAGAATCAGGCATTATTTATAGAAGAGTAATATGCTCCTACAAAAAATGTAACCCACTTTGATATTGACAAATTTATCCTCACTTGAGGGAGATGACTTCACTTGGGTAATTAGCGAGACTTCTCTCTAAAAAGATATTCAAATTATCATCTCTCATAAAATGATGAGGATTTTATTTTCCTAACACACTGAATATATAAATTATGACTCATTTATATAGATCAGGGTTACTTAACTAACCAACTAATATCCCTTATATTTCTAGCAGGTAGCTCCTATAACTTTACTCTATTAACACTTTTAACCAAAAAAAAAAAAAATTAAAGCATTTTATTAGAAGGAAAAAAATACGTAGATACCATATTAAAAATTGGAAAAAAAAAAAGTGTGAGTATGCGCAAATAGGTAATTAAATAATCAATAGAAAATGTGTTTGTTTGGAATAATAATTAAATGTTTAAAAATAATTTTTTAATAATAATTTACGGTATACGAGATAAATATGTGAGAAAAATTTTTTCTCGATTTATATAAAACATAACTTATAAATAATATCCACATTATAACAAACCTACCCCATTTACATTCAAAAAATACTACCTCCAATCTTAAATATAGGACATAATTTATAGTATGATTTATACTATAAATTATGCCCTATATTTAATGGCGGAGGGAGTAATTAATTAATCGACATTAATAATGTTCCGCGTCGGGGAATGCTTGTATTTGGGTTTGCCAAGACGACTCCGGGGTCTATAGACGAGGGTTCTCCAGGGTCGGTAGGAAGCTTCTAGTCCCTCTTGAATTCCGAAGTTGTTCTTTGCCTGGTAATTTGAACATCGGCGTTCGTTGGGGACTGGAGTTCATCTTAGCAGATGGCTTTCTTCTCTGGAATCCGCCGCCTTATTCGCGATTCATCTTCTTCCTCATCGATTCTTTATTCGCAACTTACTTCGATTCGTCTTGCTTCAACCCTCACGTCCCCCAGGCTGTTCGTCAGTGGTGAGTTTCACTATACATGCTATATTGTCTTAATTGGCACGTTTTAGTTTCATATTTGTGTTTCTTGTCGCTCTTGCCTTTTGCATCTTACTGGAACATTTCTATATATATTGACCGCGGGTGTTCGGTATCTTCTATCTGTGTATTTTGGCATGTCGGTATGATGTAGTCGTATCCAAAAGAAATGACTTTGTAAATGATATTATTAAGAAACTTCGACTTATGCATTCTGGTATTCTCTGTATTATGTGTCTAGATGAAAAATGACATTATAATGGGTTTTTTACTTTTTAGTTTCGGTAGACATACTTTATTTTCGTGGTGTTCTGTTTAATGAATGTTATGTGTGCTGTATCACCCTTGCTGTCTTGAATTCCCTCTTTCTAGCTTCGTGGCTTCATATAACTGGGTCGGCCAAAACGTGTGTTCCGGGATGTAATGTGCTGTTATTGGATAGATGGGTACGTACTATGTAGTAGGGGAATGTGGAATATCAATTTGTATAATTTGTGATAGGATATGGTATACCTTGGGGCGCTTTAAACTGTATGCACCTGTTACCCAAACTCTTTTCGGTGGTTTCATATTGTTTCCTAATCTATATTTTGTTTTAGTGTTATCCTTCAACTCCTCAAACGTAGATGTCCCTCTTGCGAACACTGTAACCCTTAGTAAAATGCAAGTGGCTTTTAAATAATGCTCGGTTGCATGCCTGACTCACATAAGGCGTGACAAGGTATTTATTTAGACACTTCTCTCCACTTCCATAGAACTGAATTAAAAAGAAATGATGTAGCTAAGGCCTAAAGTGCTTTCTTTGCCCTTTATCTACTCACATACCCAACTGAAACGAAAACCAACAATAACAAGAGTGGCCTATTAGGCCTATGATCAATACACTAGCGTCAGGACTGATTATTACAAGCATGTGAATATATAGATGAATACGGATTGCTGAAGGGCTATGGCGCAGATGACTTAGGTGGTGCCATGTAATTCATACATGAGTACGGAGCAAAATGGAAAATTGCTTTTTGTGTATGAGGGAAAGAAAAGAAACTATGTCATCTGATGTACAGTTTTGGTTTGGTTCAATTATACTGATGTGTAATTGGCATTTGGCAATACTATATTAGGCGGTATACCAATTCAATAAGCGCCTAATTATATTAATAAGGTGGTACTAGTTCAATGAGCGCGTAAGGGCAGTATTAGATATTAGGAAATGTTAGTTAAGAGTTAGTTATGGTTGGGCTTAGTTATGAGGCCATTACTGCTCTGCCTATATAAGAGAAGTACCTCTCAGATGGAATGTTGTTGTCATTGTGAATGGAATGAATTGAGGGATTATTCAGAAATCCTCTCCTCTCTTCCATTTCTCCTCTCTTCTTCCTAACAAATGGTGTGTTTAATTTTTTTTTTTTTTTTTTTTTTTTGTATCAAGGAAGTAAGAGTGGCAAGCATGGAAATTGGATGTGGTTGCTGTCCACTTGGCTGTCTTTCAACAGTTCTATTTTCTGTAGCCAGGAACATCTTTATCAGATGTCACCCTTGTCAGTGAATAGTGATGCAATGTGGGGAAGTTTACAGTTTAGTGTTGTAGCGTATGATTCTATGCAGTGTCGATGTGTCAACAACATTATTTTTTCCCCTCAATGGCCAACAACCTTAACAATTAATTGTAGTTCATGTGCCTAGTCATAACTGTAGTCAATCTTGATGAAGCGAAGGAGTTCAGCAATTGCTTAAAGGAAAGGGTTGTTTTTTTTAAAGTGCTGAAACTCCCCCAAATTATCTGGTGTAAATGTTTTCCCCTTCATGCTCCTCCTTCCCCTGGGGATTTTTTTTAACAGAAAATTGACTACCTATATATTAATTTTATTCTAAACTTTTTTGTTTGTACCATTTGTCATTTGATGTGTGTTGGGCTGGTGTAAGTGGTGCATGGGTTACGTCTCGTTCATAATCCTACTGTTGGATAAAATATATTTGCTTTGTTTGTATTACTTTCCGTAGATAATAGTTATTTGAAATAAGATTGACTGTAACATACATTTTCTTATATTTGTGAAACTGTGCTTCTTCTTTTGTATTTGAACAGGTCTATCAAGATTGACGACAGATGAAAAGTTAAAGGAAGCATTTACTCCTTTTGGGCAGCTGGTTGAAGGTGATTGATTATTAGAATATTCTTTCCTGACTTAAATTCTAGGGGCCTAGTTTTTTTCCCCTTTCAATTGGTGGGTTCTTATGATCTAGCTAGCTTGATCTATTTTGTGATTGACATTTAATAATGATGATTCTACAGCTAAGGTCATAACTGATAGAATCTCTGGAAGATCAAAGGGATTTGGTTTTGTGACTTATGCGAGCATAGAAGATGCTGAAAAGGCCAAAGAAGGAATGAATGCTAAGTTTTTGGATGGATGGGTTATATTTGTTGATCCTGCCAAACCAAGAGAACCTAAACCTCTGCAATCACAGCCTGAGCCCTCTGAAACAGGTTTTACAGTTAACAAGACGGTTGGATGGTGTGGTTGATTGTTGAAGGAACTCTCATCCTTTTCATTCTGTTAGGATTATTATTCTTGAAAGACTTTAATAATTTAAGCCAATTAAACAGCAGTTGCCGGAGGAATTTTGTATCAGCTGGTAACTGGTGATTGGACTTCTTATTTCAAGAAATTCTGATGTTAATTTGGAATTAATTTGTTAGCGTGATATGAACTCTACCCTTCTTGTTTTATTTAGTGTGTGTTTGGAATGGCTTATTTTTGTCCAAAACGAGCTTATAATTCGTGATTCACGGTATACGAGGTAAGTATGTGAGAGGAGTTTTTTCTCGGCTTGCGTAATAAGTGTGTTTTTACTGTGCAAAAAGCTTAAACAAACACGCACTTATGTGATCTCATTTATGGTGTCCATCTTATCTATTCATTATTTAATTTGATAGCTATGTAGAAGTCAAACTATTTTGACTTTACCGGGCACATTGATAGAGCGTCACAAGCCATATGCTCTACGATCGTTGTTGCTTCGAGACTTCCTTTCATAGACTTATCTTGCTGAGTTCCTTCTTGGAGCCTCTAAACATCCGACGCTGCGTGTTCCGCCATTTTGTTGTTAATATTACAGGCCGTACAATGAGGAAAACTCAAAAAACCCGAGGCACAGGATTTTGTATGCATGTCAGAATACAAAATGTTACATCCTAGGTAGGGGTGGGGCCAAAATCTGAACCTTTGTTTGGATGGTGTTGTGAGTCTTAGCTCGATTATTTGCGCATCTGACATTGTAATCACAAATCACACGTGATACGTCAGTCCTGCACTATTAAAGTCTCTAATCTTGTGACCTTGATGTCAAGTCAGCCCAAGATCATTAAGAATTGCTATCAATCCCCACTTCCATAACCCATAGTTGCTAACTGACGGAATTTGGAGTTCGGTTGGAATAGCTTATTTTTAGATAATAAGTGTTTATAAATCATGATTCACGGTATACGAGGTAAATATATGAGAGGAGTTTTATCTCGACTTACGTAATAAACACTTATATTTAAAAAATAAGTGTTTCCAAGCATACACTTGGTCATGAAGCCACCAGCTCTACAACTCCTCCATGGGTAGTCTTTCCTTTTTGATATACAGTTCCATCCGCATCAAAGCATAACAAAGTGCAATCCTGTTATTTGGATAAAGAAAACATGGAGGAGAGGTTATTCGGCCGAAAGCTAAGGTGGAAGAGCCTTTTTTTGGCCGGCCAAAAAAGTGGAGGAGCATTGTGGGGAATCAAGACGATCGGAGAAAGAGACCGAGAGGGGTCCAGGGGCAGAGTCAATGTCGGGGAAATCTTCCCCGGACAAAATGATTATGGTCACTCGCAAACGGCGCTCATTGATTTTTTGTTTTTCAAGACTTAGGAGGGGGGAAGACACTATTACACGAAAAAATTTCACAAAAGAATTAAGGCTAAAGTGTAAAATTGGAGGACTAAATCAATATTTTTTTGTCTATGAAAGTTCACTTATTATTTAAACGAAGTTGTCGAATCAATATATGACCCGTGCACTAGGGAAAATGACACTTGAAAATTTTGGGCGACACACAATGATATAGATCCTAATAAAAAAAACCAAAAAAAAAAATTGGGGGAAGTTCCCATGAATATTTTTATTAGTAAAAATGACCTAATAAATTTTTATACATAAAAAATATGGGCACTTTGCAAATTTTGTATATCAGTACTCCTATCTAGCTCATTCTCATCAATAAATTTTTTAATGAGGGAATTTTCCCATAAAAAAAATTAGATGGACCAAAATGTCCTTGAATGAATTCTAAAAACAAAAATTCAACAGACGACGTTACAAACTCAATTATTAACTGGTTCGTTGGTGTTGTTTTTTGTGGGGGGGGGGGGGGGGTCCAATTATAAACTGTAGCTTTGCAGGACAGTAGACAAAAAACTCTGAGCAAATACAGACGACCAAACATTTCATTAGCCAGAAGGAAAGGTCAAATCCTTGTATAAAGTAGTCAACCAAAGGGAGTGTTTGATCGAAGTTGTTTAGAATGACTGTTTTATGAGATAGATATGTGTGAATTTTTTTCTAAAATCGCAAAGGGAGCTGCTCCAGCCAAACAAGTGAAAGCATATATATGAGGTATAAAGTGAGATAAATTGAAAGGACAAGAAATCTTGCAAGTACCCTCGCACATGCCCAAGATTTTTCTTAAAAATAATTGTGTTTCCAAAACGGACTGTTAAACGGCTTAATTCATCTTCGCAGACAACAGCCCTCCAGCCTCCAGGCAAACAATGTTTGAATACCATGTTCCATGTATAGCTCCACCCTCCTAGAAAGTAGTGACCTACTAATTAATGTAAAAATAGCAAAGCATACACACTGATACAATTTGATGTTAGTCAAAGCTAACCAATGAAATTGCAATACTTAGTTTACCGGGCATGTTAATGGCTGTGAAAAGAATGCAGAATATCAACTAATTGAAAGCAATCAAAGCATGCCACATTATGGCTAGTCTCAATATTCAAAAGACATGAGGAACTAGTGTCTTGTCTAATCACGCAACAGTTACACAATAACAGGACATGAATACCACTCAAACACATAAGCTCTGTATTTCACAGATTACATTTATACTGGAAAGCATAAAAGCTAGTTGAAGGTGAACAATGATAAGGCCATGCCAAAAATTTGATACCATGACGAGCTAAGTTCAGCATCTGACTCTGACAAGCTATAAGCACTCCAATTTAAGTAACTTCAGGGATGTGGTGCCCATCCCAATGTTTAATATGCATATTAGTTGACACGACTTTTAAAGACATCAAGACCCATCTCAGTTGGATCAGTTGCTTGCAACTCTACTTGAATTCCATCCAGCTCTCTCTTGAACCTGTCCTTCGAGCTAGCGTAAATCATCTTGCTTCTAACTCTTGCTGTATCCGGGGACCTACACAGAAAAACATCAAGATAAAAGTCAATAATCAAGCATGACCAATCTCCGTGTTGGGAATATTTTTCAAGTTTCAAATCAAGACGCAGACATTTAAAAGTTTGAAGATAAAGTTTGACCTTCACACTAAGATTTTGAGAAAGCACACAATGCGTGAGAGTAATAATCATCAAGTTCAATGACAACTATGTAGAAGAAAATTATGTATTTGGATAATCTTATCCTACTTATACATCTACAAAGAGTTTAAGAAACGGGGTGAGAGTTTCCTATCACCTCATAAATTGATTTTAGTATCCTCCAAGTCCAACAATGGAATTACTAGGAGGGTGTGATCCGGGCATTAGATAGTTATGATCGAGTGATTTGAACATCACAATCAAACATTGAGAAAAATTGCAAGAATTAGAGATGTGATATGATGGTGAATATAAGCCTATTTGAGAGAAGTATCATGTGTTATTTATCTCCTTTCTTTTTCTAATGAAATGCTTCCACGGTTGATGTCTCAACATTTTACATTCCTGAGAACTGAACTTACCATGCAATGAAGAAGATTCTGCTTTTGGGAACATTCCCTTCTGTCATAAACTCGAAATCATACACTGCGTAACGACACTCGTCAGCAGGAAGACTGGCAGCGAAATCATCATAGCCTTGTGCCGGCTCTCCTAGCTTCTCCACAATAACTTGCTTCTGGTTTTCCTCAATCTTGAAAACTATGAAGCGATATGTTCTTTTTGCCTTGAGCTCCAAAAACTTAAGCTTGCAGTCATCATGTACAGCCATACCTGATGCTGCATTAGCCTGTCATATTGCAAAGCAGACAACAAATCAAATAGTTTACACTATTCAGAATAATTATGGATATAGTCTGTCATACAAGACTCAATTTGACAAGAAAGTTTGCAAAACAACATATTAAGGAAACACCATACTTATACATACTACTAATCCTTTCACTATTTAGCTGACGGGGGAAAATGAGGTAGATATTATGTATTCTCCATACTTAAGTAGTGGGGAGTTAGCCAGTTGTAAAGGTTAGGCTGTGCTTCAATAATAGAAGTGTAAGTGATGAATATCAGTATAGAGGATGATCAGCTTATCAAGGCATATCAACGGAAGACATCAACGATTTTTCTTTTTAGAGAGGGAGTCTTGGTAACTATTTTTCAGTATATAAATAGTGCTCAATTTACTAGAAAAAGAGACCGCGTAGATCCAAAGCATTTCGTCCCCCGATATGGGTCAAGATTAAATATCATTTCAGAAGATCGAACCCAAGTAAATAATAATTTATAAGACAATTCTAAACAATCGAAACGACATAAAAGTCAGATCTGGATGCAAACGATACGAACTAATCGGATGAACACGCCGGTATATTTATTCAATACTAGGAGTTCAAAATATCAGATCGACCACGAAACCACCACGGACTTTAAAAATACAGAAATCGATCAATAATCAGCACAAACGAAGAGGATGTAAGGTGGGAAAACAGTAATCACCACCAAATTTCAATAGATTTTAAGTACATCATCCAATTTCACATCGCGTGTGATTGCGGATTTGCGGTATTCTAGTGTTCAACCTTTCGCCGAAATCCAGAAATCCCAGCAAAGGGAGTAAACAGTAAAATCGAAATCAAAACCTAGGGAAGACGGGAAAGAGAAGAGAACACCGACCATCTTTTGCGCTTTGACAAGACAAGGACTCGAAACAGCTATGGACGGAGGAGGTGGAGAGGGAGAAAATATAGGAAAAGGCCTGGCACACCAAAAATTTTGTAGCGGCCGTTTGTTCTTATATTCTTGCTGCCTAAGGATTTTTTCTTTTTTCTTTCTTTCTTTTTTTTTTTTTGAGGGGATGCGTAAGAATTTCGGAATAAAAATCTTTACAGAAAAGATTTTTCTTCATTGCCCATAACATAATCTCCTGAATATGACAACATTTATAATCGAATAATAATCTCAATTTTCAAAATGTCAAAAGTCCCACGCAACAAAAAAAAAAAAAAGTCTTGTAAATTTATTATTACTAGATCTTCGAGTCATATAGTTTGTGGAATCAAGATCTAAAAATCTTCAATATATCTTGATGTTTTAATGACAGCGTTTGATTTGCCCGCAAAATAAATATGGTTTCGTTTTTCCTATCAAGTTAGTGTTATCGAGTATGTTTAATCAACTCCCTTGGTTATTTTTATAAATAACTTTTTTTTGTTGGTTCTTTTTATAAATAATTTTTTTCTTATGTCTCAAAATTAAACTGTCTTTTCTTTTTTTCATCTATTAAATACATATTTTTATATTAATTATACTTCACTTACCACTAATTCTCTTTCATTTACTCATATTATACATTCTCTCTCATATTTTATACTCATTCTCTCTCATATTTATTATTTATTATCTCTCCTATATTTTTTCATAAATATGGTTTCGTTTTTCCTATCAAGTTAGTGTTATCGAGTATGTTTAATCAACTCCCTTGGTTATTTTTATAAATAACTTTTTTTTGTTGGTTCTTTTTATAAATAATTTTTTTCTTATGTCTCAAAATTAAACTGTCTTTTCTTTTTTTCATCTATTAAATACATATTTTTATATTAATTATACTTCACTTACCACTAATTCTCTTTCATTTACTCATATTATACATTCTCTCTCATATTTTATACTCATTCTCTCTCATATTTATTATTTATTATCTCTCCTATATTTTTTCATAAATATGGGATATTTACAAGAAACATGACATTTTTTACATATTTATTATTTTTAAATAATCTTAACTATCAATTCATTTTCTACACTAAAAATTAAAATTGCTTATAAAAAATTCTGGAGGAGTATTATCATATATATGACAAATTTATAATCATCAAGGATGTCGTCGTTTTTGTTGATTTGGAAAGCGCCGAAGCGGTTTTTATTTTTTTTAATAATTAGATTTTTTGTGGCTTTTATTTTAATATTTCTGTAAAAACACATACTAATTAATCCTACTATGAAATATAAAATTTGTAAAGAGTCGATCCATTTTTAACTCAGTTATCCTCTTTTTTAAAAACTGATATGATTTTTATGCATTTTATTAGATTTCTTAACATTTTTATTTTTTTTATTTTAAATATTTATATACACAATTAATCATACTATAGATTTTAGACAGAGTAACACAGAACGTAAAAGGCTGTTTAGCAATTATCTCTTGCTTAAATCATAATAAATAAATAAAGTTAAATTTATAGCTGGTAAAGTATCAATGGGCCAGGAATAATGATAGTGAAGCGTGACCTTAATCATTTAGGAGAATATATTCTGACCAAAAAAATATTAGGAATATATATATATATATATATTTTTTTTTTATTTATTTATGAATAATAATTTGTCTTTACATTTTATAATTTTTACATCTGTTTAAGCATAACAATAAAAGAAAAGGTTAGGCCTACATGTATATAATTGAAGAGATACCGCTTGAGGATTTAAATTAACAAAAACAATGTTAAATAATTTTACAAAAAACAAAGTTAACAAGTGTATTTTTTTTAAGTCCTAATATTACATTTATTGGGTTTGGCTACGGTTCTCTACTTTTACCTTTCTTTTCCTATCCTCGTCCCCTTACTATTCATGTCAGCTTTTTAGTGGTTTAGATTTAATGTTTAATAAAAATATTAATAAAATATCAAATTATTAAGGAAAAAATAACTAAATTCAAAAACTGCTAAATTTTGATTATGATGATTTAAAAATACAATAAAAAAATATATAAAAAGAATATCTTGATAAAAGATTAAATCTGAATTCACCATTCACATTTCAATTTAAAAATTGAGATGAATAGTGAAAATGAAGAGGAGGGGAAAGGAACGGTAACAGAAGACGGCAATCAATCCCACATTTTTTATCGTGATATCGAACATTCAGTAGTACATTATAAGAGCACTTAGAATTCACAGATCTGGAAATTATAAATGTTAATTTTGGAAACCTCTGTGGTATGATTTGTATCAAAATTACATATTTAAATAAATTAGTGAAAACTGTTGCTAATTTGAATGACTGAGTATCATAGCTGGCTGTTAAGAAGTGACATAACATAGTGTAATCTCAATCGTGCGGGTGGATGGATGTGTCTCAACTTAGTATCAATCAATGAAGAGATACCCATTCTTATTGGCTGAGTCTGGGTCTAATTCCTTAAAATAATGCGTGCATGCCCGACTTTACTGCAGGGAGTCAAATCACTTGGCTAAAGAATAATCATAAAATTATACTACTAGAATAATGAGGAGAGAGCATCAGTCTGTATAAAAAATTAAATTTAAGTAAAATCTAATTTATGTCAGGTTCCAAATATTCAACATTATATTAATTATATCGTATTATTCCATTATTACATCAAAAAGGTTCCCCGCAATGAAGGAAGAGTGTGGGAGCTAGCTAGCTAGCATAGTCATTTAAATCAAATTCCCGATGTATTCGTAGGGATGATCAACATAATAAATGTTCGGAGTTATTATGCAAGCATATTGGTGACTCATCTGTTTTCTCTTCTATTCGCTAGTATTGTTTGAAATAGTTTATTTGTAGGTAATAAGTGCTTATAAATCGTGATTCACGATACACGAGGTAAATGTGTGAGAGGAATTTTATCTCAGCTTACTTAATAAGGATTTAGTGCTCTTTTGGAATAACTTATTTTTGGATAATAAGTGTTTATAAATCATGATTTATGGTATACGAGGTAAGTATGTGAGAGGAGTTTTATCTCGGTTTGCGTAATAAGGACTTATTCTCTAAAATTAAGTGATATCAAACACACACTTATTATCCAAAAATAAGTTATACAAAAAACAGGCTAATTGTGTGTTAATGCGTTTGTTGTTGCTGCATCGTCCTTTGAATGCTTATTTGGATTGAATTATTTTAAATAATTTTATGGTGGATCATATATATGAGAGTTGAGCCTAATCATATGCTGCCATATCGCAAAATTACTAATTTTACTACTCTTTTGATGCGGGATGCTGTTGTTGATATTTTTGGTGGCCGGGCCCGCTGTGTAAAGGGTCTCATTTCTTCCTGTGGACATGCTTTTAATTATTTCTTGGTTCGCTGCTTGATATATAAATTAAATGCAATACATTGGGACGCGGCTTCTTTCCTTTACTTTTCCGGTTCATCACCTTCCTTTTTCTTTAAATTGTGCTGTTTTGGGGTAAAACAATATAGCAATTTTTTTTTTTAAAAAAAAACACTATTCAGCATGCTAATATATTTTTTCAGTATCAGTCAATTTTTTAAAATATTTTTTTAAGTTCTTAAGATAATTTTTCAGTATTATCAAGTATTTTGAAAAATACTATTTAACATCCTCAAGTATTTTTTCAGTACTAGTCAGTTCTCTAAAATAATTTTTCAGTATTATCCAATATCCTGAAGTATTTTTTTTTTTAGTATCAGTCAGTACTCTGAAATATTTTTGATGCAATATTTTAGGATGTTGGATGCACTAAAAATTAGTCTAGGTGCACCAAAAATATTTCAGAGTACTAACTGACAATAAAAGAATACTTCAGGATATTGAATGACACTAAAAATTTATTTTATGATCTTGAAAAAATATTTTAAGAAATTGACTGGTACTAATAAAATATTTCATGATGTTGAATAATATTTTTTAAAATACTAGATAATACTAAAAAATATTTTAGAAAAGATGTTGTATGGTGTTTTTCTTTAAAAAAAAAAAACTTACTGCATTGTTTTACGCAAAAACTGCGCAGTTTGAAAGAAAAAGTGGGTAATAGATCATAAAAATAGAGGAGACAAGCCACGTCCATGTCGTATCACCCTCCCAATCATTTTAAATTACTGGTCTTTTTGTTTTTTTCCTTAATGGTTTTAAGAAAAAAGTACTTTTTTCTTGATTGCGGAACACACTCTCAGTCCAATTTCTTCCCTTCAACATGGATAAGATTAAAAAATAGTCATTAATGACTCTCTTTAGATTTATATTTAGTACCGCAACTTTTTTACCAGCTAGAGTTGTGATAAAGACCATAATGGCATGTTCCAGATTAAATGAATTGACCTCGAATGATGGTTTTTCTCGTTTCTGTAGACTTGTATTTATGGTACCAGTAGTGTGTGTGTGTGTGTGTAAGTTAGTATATATATAAATATAATGACAACA
Source organism: Inga laurina (assembly GCA_963855925.1). NCBI lineage: Eukaryota > Viridiplantae > Streptophyta > Magnoliopsida > Fabales > Fabaceae > Inga > Inga laurina. Next base: position 14,601,977 of record OY979703.1, on the reverse strand, counting down.
CAACTCATCATATATTCAGTGCAATATATTCATAATTCAGGCATGTATAATTAAATTAAAGATTAGACAGAGGTATATTTCTGCAGGTGCAAACTTTCAATTTGGAGCATTTGTCGTGTGCGAAATATAGTATACCAAGTATTGTGAGTTATTATTCTCTCACAATCCAGGCAACACTAAAATAGACATGAGTGCGCACAATATTAATTTATAAGTATTGACATGGGAATATATTACGTGCTGGATGTATATATATGCCAGGGCACGACCGCTCGATCATTTATAGTGGAAAATGGAAGTTGTTCTTCCTCAACTATATGTGTGTGTGTGTATCCACCAGGCTGTCGTTGAAAATGTCACCCAGGAGAAATGTGGGGAGCTTTACAGTTTAATCATGTAAAGTCTCAGCAACCTTAAACTCTCAACTGTAATTCACGAGCAGTTATCACTTTAGTTAACTTTGAAGGCACCGCACATAATTGCTGGCCATTTACATCTACTTCAAATGCTCTTCTCTTCCTACCATTATCAACATATTATCTTTAGTCTTAAATATAAGACATGATTGACTTTTTTTTAAAGGATTAATAAGGAAGCTAAATAAATTACTCAGTCATATCATATATTGTGTATGATTAAATTATATGTCATCAGTTTATAAGTCAGACAAATTATTTTGGAGAAAAAATGATAAATTTAAATATTGTAAAGTAATTTAATTAGTTTCTTTAATTTTCTCAAAAAAGTCAACTTAATCTTATATTTAGAATAAGGGATAGTAGGTACTTTTAATTGGCTAGTTAATATAGGAGACGGATAGTTAATATGCAGAGATTAAAAAAATTAGTCACGTATAAAAAAATATGTTTACTTTTCTAAAATAGCCCTTTAAAATCCTCTTGCTGGCAGCTGGATAAAGTAAATTTATCTTAATTAGAATTTTTCTTGTCTGGCATAATTCGAGCGGCCTATCATCGATTCTAATGCTCTAGCTTATTTTAGGAAATCCTGACGTCGATTTGGAATTAATTCTTTGTTGTGGTATAATACCCTGCCCTTGTATATTTCCTTGATTATATTTTTGGTTGGAGCCCAGAGCCCCCTCTTCCGTGGATTAATGTCTCATTCATTGGGCCAATAAAATTGATTTCAATCCTCTCTATTGAGCCATTAATTAAGACATGTTAATATGTTGATTGTGATTTAGTGGGTGCTTGTATCAGGTTATTTTGAGTAATTTTACACAGCACAAAGTAAATATGTAACCTGTCTCTTAATTCACTGGAATCCCAATCAAATCCATCTTTTATCTGTGATTTGCTAATATGCTTATCTTTTTTGATACATTCGATTTGATAATACTACTACGAGTTCAAACTAAAGTAATCATTCCAACCTTGAAATTACACCAATCAATAATTATTTTTTTGATCAAGTCAGAAAGATTATGGAATAGCAATCGATGAAATTAATCCTTATAGTTCAATAGCCAGTAAAAAACCTCCCGAGGCGGTGAGGAAAAAACCTCTCCTCTGCGTGAGAGAGTAAACCCACCTCACTCACCTTGAGCGGTGGTGGATCCAGGGATTTTTGTCTTGTTTTGGTCGAATTGGGTGTGTGGTCACTGCAAGAAAGTGTTTCGTTCAAGATTCTGGGAATTTCTTGCAGCGAAATGGATGTTGAGATGACATAAGAAACAGATCTGAAGTGGGACTGGGACAATGAAGAAGCACGGTTAGGAGGCGATTGGCTCTTGATCGGAAAACTCTTCACCCTGAAGATAATGAATCGCGGAGCATTTGAAACTCTGATTCGTCGAGCTTGGTCGCTGAAAGGAAATGTTGAGATTAACTCGGCAGGGAATAATCTCTATTTCTTCATGTTTGCATAGCAGGAGGATTATGAGTGGGTACTGAGGGATAGTCCATGGACTATTTCAGGGAACTTACTGAATTTGCAGTGATGGTTTCCGTTGTTGACTATCGACGAAGTGGATATGAAGAGATGGTCGTTTTGGGTATAGATCCATCATCTCCCTCGAGCGGCAATGACAAAGAGAAACATTCTCAAAATGGGAGAGAAACTTGGTGAGGTAATTTGTTTTGAGGATCCTAAATTGAATGAGTTTTCCTTTCAAAGTTTTGTTCGAATTCGTGTTAATATTGATGTGACAAAACCACTAGTTGCTGGATTTTGGGTACCTAGGCCAGGGTTGGAGAAGGTTTGGGCAGAGATTAGATATGAAAAATTGCAATCCTTCTGTTATACTTGTGGAATTGTTGGTCATGATATGAATGATTGTGGATTAGAGCAAGTGATGGTTGAACATGATCTATTACAGCCTATGTACCAAGCTGGGTTAAGGGTTAGGCCAATGAGAGCAGTGGCAGCCATAATTCGTATTGAGGGAGGCTTAGGCGGACATATTGAGGTGGAGGTTGTGAGGGAAATCTCATCCTCAAAGCAGAGTATGGGTGATAGTTTAATGACTAGTGCAGGTGGATCACAGGGAAGTAGGAAGAACTCTCGGTTAGTGGATCATATGGATATTTCTACTTCTAATAAAGAAATGGGAGAGACTGGGTTAGAATCTAATAAAGATGAAGAAGAGGTAAAGAGTTCAGTGAAGGAGAAACTGGATGTTGTGGTTAAAGAGGCTGGGGGACAGGAAAACCAACCAATAGAACTTCAGTTTACTAATGAGAAGGTAGCTCTTGATGATGTCATGAAGGAGAAACAAGGGTTTAGTCACTGCAAAGGCAAGGAAGTAGTACTTGCTCGTCATCCTCTTAGCTTAGTGGATGCCAACTCCTCAAACAACACTTTCTTAGTGGATGGTGGTAAGGAAAGCAAACTGGCTGTGAGGAGGGTGTTATTTAGAGAAGGCTTGAAGTGGAAAGAGAGGTTTCAAAATGAACCTTACTTTGTAGAACTTCCTTATGATGAGGATAGTACTGATTTGAGCACACTTTCATTAGTGAAAGCTAAGAAATATGAGGGGTTGCTGATTGAGGAATTAGAGAAAGTTTCTTTGAAGAGGAAGGTGGAAGAGGAGCAGGAGTTATCCAATTCTGAGCATTTGAAGGATATGAAGGAGAACCAGGGCAACAAGGTGGAGGTAGAGAAAAGGACGAAGGCAGGGAGGCCAAAGAAACATTCGGGTAAAATGAGATTGCATCCATCAAACCTAGTGGAGGTATCGGTTTTTGAGACTAAGTCTGGGTCCATATTTGACATATTTGCAACTTGACTAGAGGACTATGTTTTTTTTGCTGATAGAAGGTCTGGTGGTCGTCCGACAACGACCACCTAGGAGCCATGATGTTAATAGGGTGGAACTGTCAGGGACTTGGGTTGACCCTAACAAGCAAAAACCTTCAGTTTTTGTGTCATAAGTATCGACCAGCCTTAATGTTCTTATCATAAACTAGGGCACAATAGGAAAAAATAGAAGGAATAAGGAGAAAACTTAAATTCTAACACTATTATTATGTACCGTTGGTGGGTTTGAGTGGAGGATTGGCATTGTGGTGGAAGGAGGGGGTGACTCTTGATGTTTTTCTTACTGAAAAGAATTTTGTGCATGTTAAAGTAGAAGGAGGGCTAGACCCAGTTTGGGGTTACATTACCCGTGTTTATGGACCTCATAGAGATCAAGATAAGAAGGAGTGGTGGAGACAGCTGCGTCAACTTAACCCTGGGCAGAATATACCTTGGTTTTGTTTTAGGGATTTTAATGAGTTATTATTTGATTCTAAGAAAGAAGGGGGAAGAGTTAGACCACTACTTTCTTATGGGGAGTTTCAAGAGTTTATGGCTGATTGTAATATGCTGGATATGGGATTTAAAGAAATGCAATTTACTTGAACAAACAAGCGACTTAATGATGCTAACATAAAGGAGCATTTGGATCAGGCAATATGCAATAGACCTTGGCATGGATTGTGTCCAGCAGCTCAAGTATGTAATTCAGAACCCATTGGCTCTGATCATTCTCCATTATTGGTCTATCCTGTGTATAATGGTGCTAGAGGGAAAAGGGAATTTAAATTTGAGATGTATTGGGTTGAACATGAGGGGTATAGGGATGCAATCTTAAATAATTGAGAAAGAGGAAGGTTGGGGGGGCAGGGGGTAGTTGATGTTTTTATTTCTAATTTGAAGAGGGTTAGGAACTTTTTAATTAATTGGAATAGGCAGGAATTCCCTAACAATCAAAAAGAAATTGTCAAATTATTGAGTCAAATAAAAAAGTGTTATGATAGGGAATAGAGTGAAGAGAATGCTAAAAAAACTGAAGGATGTATGCAAAAAATAGAGGGATGTTGAGCTAAGGAGGAACAATTTTGGTTTCAAAGGGCTAGAGTCAATTGGCTCAAGTGGGGGGATGCTAATACTCTTTTCTTTCATAATACCACCTTGCAATATAGATCCCAGAATAAAGTGGTGAGGCTTAAGAATAATAATGAGGAATGGGTTGATGATCTATATGAAATTGGGAACTGTTTTGCCCAGTTTTATAGGAATTTATTTGCTAGTACGGGAGCTAGAAACTTCAATTTTGTTTTGAGTTATATTGAGCCTTTAGTCACTGCAGATTGCGTATGCTTTTACCTATTTCTGATGAGGAAATTAGGGTGGCTGCATTTGAATTAGGAAGTCTTAAGTCCCCTAGTCCTGATGGTTTCTCTGACTTATTCTATCGACACTCTTGGGACATTGTTGGCCCTTCTTTATGTGATGTGGTCGAACAATTCTTTATGGAGGATATGAATGTAAAGCCTTAAAATCATACTAATCTTGTATTAATTCCCAAGGTTGAGGCTCCTGAAATTGTAGGTTGTTTTCGTCCTATAAGTTTGTGCAATTTTTGCTATAAAGTTGTTTCTAAGATTGCTAATAGAATGAAAAAGATCATGCCCAAAATAGTCTCTGAACAGTAAAGAGCCTTTGTACCTGGAAGATTAATTCAAGATAATATTTTTATTGTCCATGAGGCTTTTCATTATTTGAAAAATGGGAGGGGGGATGAGTTTGATGCTGCTATTAAAATAGACGTGAACAAAGCATATGATAGGGTGGAATGGGACTTTCTTGAAGCCTTATTGTTAAGAATAAATTTTGATGTCAAGTGGGTCTCAAAAATAATGAGTTGTGTATCTTCTGTGAGCTTTTCTGTTAAAATAGAGGGTAGAACAATGGATAATTTTATGGCCTAAAGAGGTCTTAGACAAGGTGATCCGCTTTCCCCTTATTTGTTTATACTAGTTGCTGATGTTCTCTCTCGAATGACTAGTACTCATGTGGAAAGGGGGGATTGGCAAGGGATAAATATCACTCGTAATTGCCCTGTCTTAACACACTGTTTTTTTGCGGATGACTCTCTTTTCTTTCTTAATGCTACTAGACATAATTGTTTGGTTTTAAAAAGTTTATAGGAGGGATATTGTCAAGCCTCAGGTCAACAAATTAATATCGATAAATCATGTGTCTTTGTGTCTGTCAAAGCGTCTGAGGAGATTAAGAATGCAGTGTGTAATGATTTGGAGATTACTAGGGCTGATTCTCCGGGGAATTACTTAGGGTTGCCTATTTTATGGGGACGTTCTAAGGTAGAAGCCTTGGCTTTTGGAGGGATAGAGTAAGAAAGAATGTAAGGGGATGGAACAACCAGTTTTTATCTCAGGCAGGGAAAGAAACACTTATTAAGGCAGTAGCAAATGCTGTCCCTACTTATTCAATGGTATGTTTTCAGTATCCTAAGAAAACATGCCAAGAATTGGATAGGATAATTTCTTATTTTTGGTGGGGACAAACTGAAATGGGAATAAGATTCATTGGAAAGCATGGTCTACCATGACAAAATGTAAGGGGGAAGGAGGATTGGGGTTTAAAGATTTTCAAAAGTTTAATCTTGCTATATTAGGAAAGCAATGTTGGAGAATATTGATAGAACCTGATTCTCTATGGGTCTGGATCCTTAAAGGAATTTATTTTCCTCATGGTACTTTTATGACTGCTAAGAAAGGGAGTCGTGCATCCTGGGCATGGAGTAGTTTATTGGCTAGAAGGTGTTTGTTGGAATCTAGTATCTTATGGCAGGTGGGGGACAGGTCAAGTATTGATTTTTAGAGAGATTCATGGATCCCCAATCTACCTGAAACTAGAATTCCAAGTGAATTTCTTCTTGAGCCAAGATTACCAGGAAAGTAGATTATGTGACGTGTCATGGCAGGTGGGAGTTAGAATCCATTAAGGTTCCAACCTATGTTAAACAGGCTATTTGTAGCATTAAAATTCCTAGAGAAGAAGAGATAAAAGATAGAGTGAGCTGGCTTGGGAGTAAGAATGTCATCTATTCGGTAAAATTGGGATATAAGTGGTTAAAAGATAAGGAGCATTTGGCTCTCACATCTATGCCAGGAACCTCTAGGCAATTTTCTCAAGATGTTTGGAAGGTTGTTTAGGCACTAAAAGTTCAGCCTAAAATTAAACACTTTCTTTGGAAGGCTTGCAGTAATGCTTTACCCTCAATGGAGGCTTTCTTTAAAAGAAAATGCTCCCCTTCCCCTGCTTGTTTTCAATGTTATGAGGCTGCTGGGTCTTATGAACATATGTTTTTGCTATGTGATTGGGGCAAAAGAGTATGTTATGCCAGCTCCTTAGGCCTTACTATTTTTGTTAACAATGTTAATTCTTTTGTGAATTGGCTAATGGGGATGTTTTACCGGATTAAAGAAGATGATTTTGCTCTAGCCTTGGTTGCTCATTTACTTTGGTTTATATAGAAGAGTCGTTGTTGTGCTTTATATGAACATAAAGCTCCTGATATTTCAGGGTTCTTAACTCAGCCAGCAAAGTTGTGCATGAAGTTTGGATAGCAAAGGGTTGGTTTGAAGCTAAGAGTGAAAAGTCACGGGCTGATTTGTTACCTTTTAAATGGACTCTACTACCTAAAGGTAGTTTGAAATTAAATGTTAATGGTGCTTTTCATGTATCTAATGGCTCTGGTGGGATTGGCTTTATGCTTCGTAATGATGCAGGGAATGTGATTAACCTATGCTCAAAGAGATGTGCTGCTGAATCTCCCTTTCAAGTTGAAGTAGTTGCTCTTGCTACAGCTGTAGATAGTATTACTGACAAGGAGCTAGGCATGGTTTTTGTAGAGACTGATTGTAAATCCCTTGTAGATGCTATACATAAGAAGTCCCCTTGCCCAGAATGGAAGACATAAATTTTGGTAGATGAGCTAGCTGATATAATCAAGCAAGATAGAAATATAGTATTATCATTTGCTCCTAGATCTTGTAATTTGGCATCTGATTGGTTAGCCAAAGAATCTGTAAAGGGGTTGTATAGTGGATGCTTGCTTGTTGCTCCACCAACCCCTCTTGACAAGATTTTAGAATGTGATAAGTTGGGGGCTGCTTCCCCCTCAGGATAGGTTGGGTGTTAGCTGAGATTTGTTTTGATCCTATTTTGAACTCTTGATATGGAAATGATATGTTTTTCTTGACCAAAAAAAAATCGATGAAATTAATTTACCAAAATGAATAAAAATGCAACAAGGCCACCACATCATATAGAATTGATTGGGAAGAGGATATTCTCATAATCATTTTTCTTCTAACAAATAAATAGTTTAGATTTAATATTTTATAAAGTAAGTTTTTTAATTTTGTCTTGCATTTCAATTATAATTTGTTTTGATTAGATTTTAACAATTTAAATTTATTTATATTTAAAATAATAATTTTATAAAATATTGAATTCCAATCTTACAATGGGGATGAAATTCTGAATAAAGAAGGAGAAAAATGTTTCAGAAAGGGGAAGAGGGAAAACGAGAGAATCAAGGCTTGCAAACAAATGGAACTCGCTTTCGTATTTTGACTGATCTCTGGTGGCCAGAGTTTACACCATCCATGGCTTAACTGAGTTGATTACCCCACGCACACAGATATATGTATATATGTATGTATGTATGTATATATCACGAACCGGTTAACTAATACGAAGTACTATAATTTTTTGTTTTAAAGAACTGATACTACAAGGATTAAGGACGCCGAAGCTTCACTGTCACTGATCGCTTAAACTGTAAAAAACCCTAACAGATACGCACGCCAAGGGACAAATGTATCTCTGTACTTCAGGCTGTGCTTTCCTTCATTTACATCCAAAGCCAAAGGTGTGTTCCTGCTTCACACTATTGCAATTTCTGACGTTACTTGTCCGCGTTACTTCATACTTTATGCCTTCAGACTTAACAGTTGGATAACATCTAGCCTAATTATTTTGTTCCATTTCTCGCGGTTTGATTCTAATCTGCGTTCTCTCCAAAGATATTTAGCTCTTCTAATTCTTCTCCAAGACATTTGAGAATCTGCGCTGTCTCTAAGACGAATGATCTGCCCGCCACTCACTTGCCAGCTGCTCCAATTTTTCTTCCTGAAGGACCTTGGAAGCAGGTCAGTCGCTAAGGGATCGTCCTTTAGTTGATTAATTGGTAAATTGGTGCTACACTGACTTAACTCTTCAGAAAACATCTAAAAGGAAATCCCTGATATGTATAAACTTTGTGTGGTATGAAAATTTTATCAACTTGCTAATTAGCGTCTGGTTTCGGTTTTCAGATTCCAGGAGGAGTTGCTGCTGCAGAGGGATTCAAAGCAGCAGGCCTTTATGGAGGATTGCGTGCCAAACGAGAAAAACCTGATCTTGCACTTGTCACATGTGATGTTGATGCTATATCTGCAGGTTAACTTTCATGAAATTGATCTATACTCTATGTGATCACATTTTGGAGCATCAGACCAAAGGCTTTGGGATTTTGTGCTCTGGACAAAGTAAGAGCAATTAGTCAAAAATCTTCTCCTTTTAATTAAATTTCATTATTGCCACTTTCAGGCGCCTTTACCACAAATGTGGTGGCTGCTGCACCAGTGCTATACTGCAAAAAGACACTCGACATTTCCAAAACAGTAAGAAAGCATTCAGTTTTTAGCTTTCCGATTAGGATAGACCTGCACTCGAACAGAATGCAATACAGACCATTCGTCACGTTTAACTTTTCCTTGGTTTCTCTTACTCGATTACTTTCTAATAAATTATTTTTCTTGTCAGGCACGCGCTGTGTTAATTAATGCAGGTCAAGCTAATGCGGCAACAGTAAGCCACATAATCTGGTTTTGTTTCACGTATTTGTTTAATATCGTATTGCCATGTGAAATTTATGGTAGCTTCATTTCCATTACTTAAGGGCATAGTTATTTGATTTGCTTGTGCTCTCTCTTTTCTGTGAGATCTAATTCTAGTGGCTAAGGCCTTTACAATCTTCAGGGAGATGCAGGTTACCAGGATGTGATAGAATGCGTAAAAAACCTTGCGGAGGTATGCATGCTTTCAAAGACTATTCTCTTGCAATGTCCCTCTAGAAGGGTTTGTGCTTGGTGGTTACGGTCAATGTTCATAATTACAGCTACTGAAAGTGAAACCTGAAGATGTGCTTGTTGAATCAACTGGTGTCATTGGTCACAGAATAAAGAAGGTAAGTGCTGAGACTCTGTACATTGGTTTTTATGTTTTGTTGGGTGTCCATGTGTACAAATCAACAAACTTTGGAGAGGTAATTTGTAAAGTAGTCAATCTAGCTTGCTTGACTATCTAATGGATAAATATTGTTGCTTTGGCGTTATATGCTTCTCATGTCATTTGCAGGGGGCACTTTTAAACTCACTTCCCAAACTAGTAAATTCACTCTCGCCTTCAGTCCAGGGGTAACTCCTTTACTTTTACGGGTTGCTATTATTACACTGATATCGCGCATGCTTTGATGTGAAGCAACATTGCTTGTTTGTGGTTTCACACTTGTTTTGGGCCTTAAATGACCTAGCTATTTCTTTTATCCTTTCTTTGTTTTTCCTGACCCCACTTGTTACATTGTGTTTCTCTTAACCATTAAAAATGATCTAAATCCAGCCCAAATTTGACATGCCTACTTTTCCATCCTTCCTTCTTTTCTTCTCTCCCCAAAATCTTATTGGCTTTCATACAGGGCAGACTCTGCAGCAGTGGCAATCACCACAACCGATCTTGTTAGCAAGAGTGTGGCAATGGAGTGTCTGGTATTATATTCTCCCATCTTGCTCAGTTTTAATTTATGCAACCTTCACATTGTATAACTGGTTAATAGGCATATATGTGATTTGATCCTGTCCATTGCAATGACAGTAGTTTACGTGGCTGCGCATAAGTTACAAAAACAAAACTTGATAATGTTGGCAAACTCTAAGTAATTAAGAATGCACATGGTTGAAGCCATCACAGGATGATTTGATATCAACATAACCTGTACAACTTGATATATGGTCTTGAATTCTTGATACAAATGATAGGTTTTGTTTAAATGTGAAGTAGTATTTCTAAAAAGGGTAACCTATAACTCTGAAATCTTTTTGAATTTACTAAATGTGAAGTAGCACACCTCTTTGCTATTTGGAGAAGATTAATTTGTGCTTTGAGTATTGGCTATTGGTCAGGTTGGAGGGATCAAGGTTAAGGTAGGGGGAATGGCAAAAGGTTCTGGAATGATCCATCCAAATATGGCTACCTTGCTTGGGGTATGTCTTACTAAGTGCTCATTTGTTATTTAGATATATCGCTTTCTTACCTCAAGTAAAATTTGTACATTTAGGTAGTCACAACTGATGCCCTTGTTGCCAGTGATGTTTGGAGAAAAATGGTGCAGTTGGCCGTGAGCCGAAGTTTCAATCAGATTACTGTATGTAATTTATCTTGACTAAATTTTTTGCAGAGTTGCTAGAGTACTCAACTTGAGGAAGATCCTCATTCTTAATTATGAATCCCTTTCTTATTTTTGTAAGAATAAAAAAATAATGTTTTTAAAATTGGTCTGTTCATGGAATAATGGAGGCACTTATTCGTGGTTCATTAATCTGAATGGTAGAGAGGTCTTTTAGTATATTGTGGAGAGAGGGGAGGCTCTCTGTTTTGCTTGTCTCTAAATAGATACAGTTCTGTTTGGCAATTTGCTGTTGGAAAGCTTGTCTACAATTTGAATTAGATGGTTGCATGATGGAAACTTTCGGAAAACTTATTCTAGGTTAGGAAGTGTTGGTTTGGTGACATTGTAGTTTTATGTATTTTGATTTTTTCTGACTTCATTTTTTCTTCTTTTGTTACATTTTAGACTTAAATAGCCCCAGGGAAGTGTTAGTTAGACAGACTTAACATTATGAAACGCATACCAGCTATCATCATTCGTTTCTCTTCCAACACCCTTTCCCCCACTTTTTTTCTGTTTCTCTCTCCCCTTTCGCCCTTTTCATTGCTGTTCTACATCAGCAGAGCATTGTCTCAGAATCCAAGTCTCTATATTAAAATCCCTCATGATTCTTCATAATCATCTTGATTCCAACCCATCTTGGGGTATTAAGCTCATGAGAGATTATGCTGCTTGGAGAAAATGTAGATTGATGTGCACAAGGTGTTTGGTGGCCATTCATGTGATGGATTTGTCATGGCCTGTAAACAACATGATAGGTTTGACATCAATCCAAAGGAAAAAAATGCAATGGGAGTCCTCTGCTTTCCAAATCAGCATGGACGTGCCACTGAATAATTACTGCAAGAACAATGCCTGATGTGTATGAATAAAAATGCCGATATCAGAGAGGTCCAATAGAGTAGCAGTGTAGAAATTCTATAAATAGGAAACCAAATTACTATTTTAATGCTCCAATGCTAGACTTGATCTAGACTCAAGAAGGTCCATGACCTAAGTTTCTTTCTTTATTTTTTTTAAAAGGTACCCTGTTGGCCTGCCTGGATGGGGCCCATTCTTTATATCACCAATAAAAAGATTGATTTCTTTAAAGGCTAGTTTTGAGGGTCAGTTGAACTGGACGGATTATCAGTTTTGCAGTCTAATCGGCTTATCCAGTATGATTTTTAAAACATTGAAAAAAATTCTGAAAATTCATATCAGGTGGCTCGTACACATCCAAGTTCATCTACTTGAATTGATAGTTTAACAATCACATGCTTTTGCTTGTATGATCAGTTCAGTTCTAGGACTTTCTTTTGTTTCTCAATTTCTTAATCTTTTTTTGCTACAGGTGGATGGAGATACTAGCACTAATGATGCTGTTATTGCCTTGGCTAGTGGATTATCTGGGTTAAGCTGCATATCTTCTTTAAATAGTGACGAAGCTTCTCAACTTCAGGCATGCATTGATGCTGTAAGTTTGACCACTGAACATTTTTTTACCTATATGTTATCAAATAGTTTAATCTTTCATGATAAACAAAATGATACAATGATTATCTTGGCGTTAGACTCTCACTGGAATCTTTGACGGTTCTAGTAAAAATGGGATATACATGAGTTCGTACTCTCCCCACTTTGGCTCATTGCTATGGCCAGAGATTTTTGGTTCAAAATGCACATATCAGTAAATCTTTTTTCTTTCCAGGTTATGCAAGGTCTTGCCAAATCAATTGCTTGGGATGGAGAGGGAGCAACTTGTCTTATTGAGGTATGCTTCTTATTTCAAGGATCTGCATATTTGATTAGCCATATTTAAGGCTATTTATGCCCTGATTTTCAACTAGGCATCCAGTGTTAACCCTCCAAGTTCCTTTTCACTGAGTTGTGATTGGAAATACATTTTTAGTCAGCAATTGGTGATGGCATTGCATTGATAAACAATTTACTCTTGGTGCATTTCTTTGATTTAATGAATATGTAATTGAAATTTGAAGTATTTTAGGCGTTGATTGTTATAAAATTTCGATTTAATATGCTCATTATTGATATTTATCTTCTAATTCCATTTTTCATTTTATAGGTCCGTGTGACTGGTGCAAACAGTGAGGCTGAGGCTGCAAAAATTGCACGTTCTGTTGCATCTTCTTCACTTTTGAAGGCATGAGAACTGAGCTAAAGCATTCTTTAAGTATTTCGATTCAACTGAAATTAACTCACTAAAATAATGTTATGCAGGCTGCTGTATATGGTAGAGATCCCAACTGGGGACGCATTGCTTGTGCAGCTGGCTACTCAGGAGTTGCTTTCCACCAAAACTCACTTAGGGTACAGCTGGGTGATATTTTACTAATGGATGGTGGTCAACCTATATTATTTGATCAGTAAGAGTTACTTTCCTTATTTTGTTTTTTGAGGTTTCATCTTTGGTGCGTGTTTTCCATAAATTTCTCTAAAATGACACCAACTTACCAATAACTTTTGTCTTACTCACCGGTCCTTAGACATGCGTAGCTTGGTCTGGCCAAAAGTATATTTCTTCTGATGATAGGGAAGGGTATATTTATAGCATTTCTGTACCATGGATGGAGCAGTTTTCTTACTGACAAATCAACCTACTATGAATAGGTCCATGAAAAAGATCAAAAGTGTAAAAGAATGTAAAATTACATTTCTCCTTGGATTATTTCCATGTTCTTGCGCGCATCATAATTGTCAGGAATCTGAGTTACAGTCATGACCGCTGATGTTTGCCATTTTAACACTTTTGGCTATTGCTCAATTAACTTACCTATGATCTCCTTCGCGGCCTGAAACAACACCTTCCTCCCTACACAGAGAGATACACTCAGTTAAAATTAATCACATCTGCATATGTATGTGTGTACCAAGGGGCGGGGAGAAGTATGTTGTTAATGAAGACTCTGTCTGAATCTCATTCTCTCTTTTCTTTAATTTCTCTTTCTTCTTTTTTATATCAGGATCTTCTTCTGATTATGATATGCTGGTTCCCTTAATATATTGTACACTATTTCCAAAAACTTTATTGGAAGATGTAATGCAGCGCAGGGGAAAATAACATTTATTTTATTAATTTATGCAACATTTGTATGTAGGAATTGGGCTGTATTTAGGATTAATTTATCATTAATTAGTGATTATTGTATGAAACAAGAGATGGATCATAGCATTCTCATAACAGCGTCTTGATAGTGTTAGAATTCTATTGCATTCATTAGGATATATGGCCAGTAGAAAATTATCCTTTTTAAATTTGGGTAAAGGTGCACTCAGCACCTCGAACTAATTTTGGAAGTGTAATTAGCATCCTAAAGTATTTATTGGTGTAATTTCAGCCCTAATGTAATTAAATTGGTTCAATTTCACCCCTCTCTAACAGACTCCAAATAACACCGTTAATGCCACCTGAGTGTCCAAGGAAAACCCACCTTTTCTGCACTTTTTCTTCCTCGTCTTCTTCTTCTTCGGAGCCTTAGCTTTGCTTCGGTGCTCCTCTCTCTAGCACGGACACCCACCACCCACTTATATTTTAATCCCAAAGCTCCCACCCCAAAAATCCTTCATCGTTATAAAACTCTTCTCCTTTTCCTTTACAGTGACATCCAACGCTACTTTTGCCAAAAGTTTTTGTTTTTCTTTGATTTGTTTCAGCTGGGGAAAGTTTTTAGTTCAGGAGAACTTGTCTTTATTTTATTATCTCCTTCAACTAACTGGAGAAATGAATGCTCTGTGTTTCTTAGACAAGCCCTCATGGTCTAGAGTCTTTGACATACAAAAATTTGATTAAAAGAACTCGTATAGCACTCTGGTGCTGAGTATTAGGGCAGCCACCTGCACAAAATCTTTGCTTTCTGATCATGCTTACTTCTCCTCTAAAGGAATCATGGAAAACCGTGTTGACTTTGGCTTGTCAAAGCCCTGGAGTTGTCTATGAAGATTTGCACTGTGTTCTTTGCTATTCTGGCATGCTCGGGTTAGCTTTTTTGCCAAATACTGCCTCCGGTCTTAAATATAATATAAAGTTGACTTAATCATATCACCGACAAGGACCTAACAAAGCCGTTGGATCTAGCTCGAAATCAGTGTTGAAGAAACTCATGGCTGCAGAGGGTTCTGCTTGTGTGCGCTAGAGAGAGAAGCACTGAAGCAGAGCTAAGCCGCTCCAAAGAAGAGGAAGAAAAGGCACAGGAAGGGTGGGTTTTCTTTGGATACTCAGGTGGCATTAACGACGTTATTTGGAGTTTGTTAGAGGGGTGAAATTGAACCAATTTAATTACATTAGGGCTGAAATTGCACCAATAAATATTTTAGGATGCTAGTTGCACCCCAAAAATTAGTCTGGGGTGCTAAATACATCTTTACCCTTTAAATTTTAATCTATGAAGCACAGATTCTTCCCAAAAGAATTGGCTGACGCCCCAGATATATCATGCATGCATTAGATACTATGTGAAAAGAGAGAATCAGATTCTACACACGTACAGTTTTTTTCTTGCAGTTTAAGCTTGTAATTTCGTTGTTTGTTTATCATCCTTTAAGATTTGTTTATCTACATTTTGCAAACTCAAGAAGCTACTTTGGCAGGGTTGCTGCAAGTGATTATCTGAGAAAGGCTGGAGATACTCATGGTACGGTTGAAATTCAGATATCTGTAGGTAAGTTTGTATCCTGATACTGAAACCTACCAAAATTAAGAAAACTTTTGCACTTATGCGATTTGAAATTATGATCTAGCTACTTCACGTGTATTTTTATATCATGATTAGAAGCCATGGTAACGCCACCCAGGTTTAACTGGGATTAGGATTCACTAATAAACAAGAGTATAATGACAGTTAAAGAGAATAGTAACCCACAGCAGAGGAGTAGCTAAATTATATAGGGAAAATTACACTTAAGTCTCAAGGAAGAAGGGAAATGAAAAAATGGTTCCATTGACAACTCCAGAAGCAGGTCATTGACAACTTCAGGAGCGGGCATTAACAACTTCATGAGACCATTTTTTTATTTTGCAATTTCAAGGGATCAATTTTTTATTTCCCTTCTTCCTTAGGACTTAAGTGTAATTTTCCAATTATATGCCATCCAAGTCACTTCATAGTTAGATTTTTCCCCACATAAAAGTGTTTTGAATGCAATTTTGTAATTTCAAATTTCAGTTTTTACAAAGCGTTTTCTCAATTTTATGTTATTTAGATTGCTTGTGACTAGATAATCAAGGATCATTCTCTTGCTGTATAGTTACCAGATGAAATTATGTGTCCGCACTTTACGTTCTAGCTGCTATGGCATTGTTAAGAACGTCCATATCAACGTGAATAAATTACTAAGTATCTTCAAACATTATTAATTACAATATGAATTTGCCCAACTTGCATGTGGCCTGAGCAAGGGATGTGTCTATTTAGGTTCAATACCAATGTTCTTGCTAATTGGTCTTCATTTTCTACCAGGTAATGGTGCTGGTAGTGGACAGGCATGGGGATGCGATTTGAGCTACGATTATGTTAAGATCAACGCTGAGTACACGACATAGTCAAACGTGAAGTAACGAGATCTTGGATCCATTTTTTGATCCCTTGCTAAGTTATCTTCACTTTTTTAAAAAAAAAAAAAATTCGTTTTCTTTTTTACGTCTTTCTGGTTTGGCAACTTGACTAGTAGCCAAGTGGTCTCCAATGCAACCGCATTATAATGGAGCATATCAGACCTTTTAGATATTCAATTAGCCGAACAGGGGATTTTTAGTATCAGAAACAGAGATTGTAAGCATGCTTGCCCCGAGCGTGCCGCTAATTTAATAATATTCATTTTTTTTCGCACAAGCCATCAAATTATAAACTGGTAGTCAACTGACGAAAATTTGAGTGAAACACGCAAATACCCAAAGTTCTATAATGTACGCCAAGTCATGCAGAAATTCAGGGACAAAAGAGAATGCGCATTAGCGTCATATATAATCTTGCTGCTTTACACAACAAAATACGTTTTGGCTGCTCTATCCTAAAGAAAACAGTCATGTTACGTGTTTAGTAGTCAACGCCACATTGAGTCATGCAGTCAGTCCAGAAGTATTATAAGGGGCGAGACAAAAGGAGCCTAGAACATTAACAACACTCTCATTGGGCTTCTGCAACCGAGTAATGCACAAGCCGAACTGATTGTTTCAAGAATCTAGTTCCACAGAAAGAATCTTGGTGGGAATCTAAAGCATCTAGTTCAGTAGATGATCCAATCAATTCATTACGAGAATCCAGCAACTTATTGCACTTATCAGACGTTCCAATCCGACTGGGAAGCTGCTTCTTATCTTTGCTACTAACTCTCCGAGAGTAAGTGTTCTTCTTACTCTTTCCATTCTTCTTCTCAATCTTCCTGCTCCTGGATTTATATAGTCTCTTGCTTTTACCGGAGAGCGAATTTGATGTCGGTATCGGATCATGCACATCAGGGGCCCATTTCACAGTCAGTTTCGACCGGGATCCTCCTTGTTTCTCACGGTTACCTTTCATTGCAGAAACAGGCTTCAAAAGGGTCTGTGAAGTCAGACAACGAGAAAACTCAAGTCAATAAGCAACCAAAAGGCAAGCCAGGAAAAAAAAACCAAGAACTACATTTCATTGTAGAAGATTCTGTCAACCTTTGCTATATTGGCTGGAATCACATGATTCATGACCAATTCCTCGCCTGAAGAGCTTGGTGGTAATGTCTTGTTAGAATAACTCGTGTTTGCAGACCTCCTCAAGCAAGTTTCATCTCCTTCCGTTGAGTGTTCTGATTTCTCAGCATCCTCGATATGAAATGATTTGCTAAAAGTACTTTCTAGATTGCTTATTAAATTGTCATGCACAGTATCAGCGGGAGAGTGCATGCCCACCGATCGTATCAGGTGCTAAAAGACGAATAAAGATAAATTTTCAAGATAGATAAATGGATAATTAAACAAAAAATCGATGAATGCACATTAAGAAATTTAACTAGATGAGTGGCTCAGCATAGATATATTCAGGCATTAAACAAGTCATATCTTGCTTTATGATGAGGAAGTCATCAGAGAGCTTAAGGGGTAGAAAAAGGGAAGTAAAATACTGTTTGCACAAAGACAGTAACCAATTTCTCCATGACTAATGATAGCAACAGAAGAACGTGTATGAAACGGCATCATCACCAGCATCTTGGTGGTAATGTCAGTTGTAACGAAAATGTAGTTCGTAAAAATGAGGAAAGCAATATCCATTTTTGAAAATTATAGGTTGAGTTTGGTAGACGAACCCTATCTTCCTCTATCACCACATACATGTTACCAATGATTCTACGGAGAACAGCATATGCAAGAGGGCAACACGTATGACAAATCAGACAGCCATATCATATGTACCAAAATTTTAAGAAAGAGGATAGACAAGATTGTCCCAGCATCTAAGAGTACAGGGGAAGCGGTTGTGTTGTTCTGGTTGTCTTAGAGAGGAGTATTATGATCATAGAATTGTTGTTGTAGAGATGCAAAAATTTTAGAAGATTGCTTACTGTGTTATGCAAATATACCTTCAGCGACGACTTTCGGTGCGACAACGCTTGTGGAACAGGAATCAACAGAAGCTAAGTTCCACAGCTTTTGAAGCTAAGAGCCTAAGACGATTGCAGGAAGATCACAAAATCTTTGTTATACCAGTAAGCTTTGAGACGAGATTAGAACCGAACAGATATGTATCTTAAAGAGAACCTTGAAAAGGAATACCAAGAGCTTCAAACCGGTAACCAAGATTAGCGCGGCGGCGGTCAGCTTTTTCAAGATGTTTCAGAGGGTGAGAGGAGGATCCGCCATGGAAAATGGTCAAAGAAGGAATGGAAGGGTTTAGCAAGCAAACAACGGGCACCGAAGGCATTGTTGTATATGCTCTTGGCAAGCCTAGCACGTTTATCAACGAAAACCACAACCTGGGGATTATGGTGATTGATGGGATGGGGAAGAAAACGCGTTGCGGAAGCCGAAAGACACCAGGGTCAACGGCCTTGTTTTATATGTTTCATTTTTGAGAGAATGATAAGAAAATATCATGCTATTTTAAAATTTTAAATAAGTAATTTTCTAGTAAATTAGGTTTTCAATTTCTATATTTTTGGAAGTGGATGTGTATACTTCCTATTTTGATTTATAAGTATTTTTTATATAAGTTGAGATAAAACTCCTCTCACATATTTACTTCGTATATTATAAATTATGATGTAAAAGTACTCATAAGCTAAAATTAAATTATTCCAAACAAGCCTTATACTCTTTCTTGCAAACCCAAACAATGTTAATTTCTCAATAATAATTTTTAAACCATGTTTTATTATAATTTTACCCTTTTTAAACAAATCCTTTCCAAATCTATGAATGAAATAATGCTTGAAGTAATTTGCGTTTTTACTTAAAAAAGGTTACGACGAGAAGGAAATATTAAATGTGAAATTTTAGATCTTAATCTAATGGTCAGGTAAAGGATGGGAGTGGACGTGAAAAGACAAAAGATAGCGGTCAGATTTATTTGCATTAACCTCAATCAAAAGTGAGTTTTTGCCAATTATCTTGTTTTTTTTTTTGTCAAATTTGAGTTATATAATGAGCTAAGTTCAATTTAGGGCGGCTCACCAAAAAAGTATTATGTTATTATTAATTTAGGTTAAGGCACAAAAATATTCATAAATTTTTATCAAATGTGCATATTTGGTTTTTGGATATTTTTACACAATGAACTTAAGATCATGGGTATTCTGTTTTTTAACCATATTAATTTTATTTGCTAAAAATATAGGCGCCTGTACATGCTTATCCCATTTTTTAATTTATCAACCACTACTACTACTATCGTAGCGAATTTTTTTCTTTTTGAAAATTATAAAGAAAACTGAAAACAAGTTCGAGACTTCAAGTTTAACTCAAGAAAACTGAAGAATGAAAGTGGGAGGCATTATAATTTATGATATATAAATAAGTATATGAAAAAAAATTTATTTCAATTTATATAAATAAACATTTTTAAAATATCCATGATTTCAAACAAACACGTTGGGTCGAATTCGCTGCTCTGCGTATAGGACGCGCGGGTTTCAACCTTCAAGTCTGTGTGGTCTGTCACAGCCACATGGCTTAATATTATTGGCTTTCCTTACACAACCCGGATCGCAATAATCATCGCTTTAGAACCGTCGATATTTTCAATCTAACGGCTGTGATATCCTATCACAAAACGATCCCATTCCTGGCCGCTACCATTCCTTGTATAAATGTTACCGCCTGACGATTCCGCTCCATCATCCAAAATTTCACATCATTTTCTGTTTTTTTCCTGAGTAGGGTCAAGTTACCCGTTCAATCTTCCCAAAATGGATACCGGAGGAAAGTTGAAGAAAGGCGCAGGAGGAAGAAGGGGAGGCGGCCCCAAAAAGAAGCCGGTGTCTCGCTCAGTCAAAGCCGGCCTCCAGTTCCCTGTCGGAAGGATCGGTCGCTACTTGAAGAAGGGGAGGTACTCCCAACGCGTCGGCACCGGAGCTCCGGTTTACCTCGCAGCTGTGCTTGAGTATCTTGCCGCTGAGGTAATATTCTTCGCATCAAAATTCTAGGGCCACTTTGAACATCTTCTATCTAGATTGATTTCCCCTGTTATTTTAGGGCTGTCCGATTTCGAAGTTAAAACTATTGTTTTTCTCTAGCTTAAACAAAAATGTCTGTTCATACATTGCGCTTGAATGTTTGAGTTTTCGTCCCGAAGTTGATCTGTTGATATCAATTTTGCTTTAGGTTCTGGAGTTAGCTGGAAATGCTGCTAGAGATAACAAAAAGAACAGAATCATCCCAAGACATGTTCTGTTAGCGGTGAGGAACGACGAAGAGCTTGGAAAACTGTTGGCTGGCGTCACCATTGCTCATGGTGGTGTGTTGCCAAACATCAACCCTGTTCTACTTCCTAAGAAGGCTGAAAAGGCGACCACAGAATCTAAGGCTCCATCCAAAGCCACCAAGTCGCCTAAGAAGGCTTGAATTGCTATAACATTATGGAGGGAATGTTCAGCTTTTGTGTATGTAGTTGCGTCTGTAGTGTGACTTTTGTATCGAGATGTAATCGGTAAAATTTTATGGACATGACACTCACTGTTTCATTATCCATCTAGAACTACTTTTGTTTTATTCAAATGGAATGATAGGGACTTGATCTTCTAGCTCCATGTTTTTATTTTAAATCGTAAATTAAATTTGAAATTCTTTCGGATTCGGATTTAAAATTTTTTGGCCGTCCGTGTAATTGAGAGCTCACAGCGCGCCACTTCATCCAAATATTAAGATCGCATCTGCAATGTCTGATCCAATCAATCATGACTGACTGTTTCATCAAGCATAAAGACACGTGGCACGACCAAGCCACGTGCGTCAGATAAGGTGTTCAATCCACGTTACCTAATGGCCCAAAGTTTCAGGAGGGAAAACTTGAAAGGGTCATCTCCTTTCACTTCGGGTTTTTATCAAATTTAACAAATATATGAAGCAATTTTCGCTTTCCAAATTCATTCCTGTTGTTTGTTTGCCACCCTCAGAAGAGGGTTAGTACTGAACCATGTTTTATCTGTTCTTCGATTTGAACCTTTTTGTACGAGACTATATACGTGTTTGTTCAGTGAGTAATTCTTTTACTGGGCAATTCAAATTCAATTATTCCATCCGGTTCTATTTTATTTATAAGCTTTTTTTTTTTTTGAATTATATGAAATAAATTAATAATTAAAAATAATAAATGTTAAAAATGTCATATTTTTTTTATACATACCTCTATTTATAAAAAATATGATAGATAATAAAATATATAGGGTGAAGGAGTAAAAATGTATATAATCATTTTAGGTGCAAAAATGGCCATGATGTATAAAAATTGTAGCTTTAATGCCACCATCATTTTCTGCGGTCCGTTAAACTCCTCCTAACATGGCTGAAGTTGCTGACTGGGAGCTAAAAAGAAGAAATAAACGAAAATATTCAAGAAATGGCATTGGCACCTTCGGTGAATAACGGAAAAGTGTAATAACAACTGTAGTTAGTTTCTGTGGTGTACTCTGTCCTCTGCGTATGTCCATGTCTTCGTCATGTTGATCATCTTCTTGTTTCTTTCCCTCTGTTAATGAGGATGAGGAGGGTCACCGAGACGACAACTGTGACGCTAGCTGCTCTCTGCATTTTTCCTCTTCTTCTTCGTCGTCTTGTTGTTCGTCCAATTAAGGATTTATAAAGATACCCTAAACTATGAAAATAAAACGAAAAATGAGGGAAGGAACACTAACTTGATGGGAAGAGAGTCATGTAAAGAATCCAAAGAATCTAACCCTGTTCTTGGATTTGAATTGCTCTGTACCTCATCTTCTCCGCTGTCATTTGGAGTTCCTATAGAGGACGGAAAACTCTTCGATGAATCATCGCCCGCAAGAAACTTGCCTCGCTTCTTTTCCCGGCTGTTCGACCCGTCATTTTGGTTTCCAGTGCCGTCCATGGAAAGAAAGTGGTGTTTAGATTTGAATAGAGAATACATGTGGATTGTTATTGCAGATAAGAACGATTGAGAGATGAGAGAGAGAGAGAGAGAGGTGTACAGTGTTCAGATATAGAGAGGGGGAGTTCAACGGACGTTTATGGCAGACAACGGTGGTGGCATTTAAACTACGATTTTTATATATGGGTATTTTTACACCCAAAATTTGTTTATGGTGCTCCATGCTCTTTTAGGAAATGATCATATAGGTATTTTTGCTCCTTTACCCAAATATATATTTTCTCAGTGTTTTATTGACTTCATTCACCTAATCTCTTTCACTCTCTCTCTTAAATATAACTCTTGGTGTTGGTGTATGTGATAATTAATTATAGATTATATATTTAATAAAGATAAAATAAGAAAAAAAAACTCACATTTTCAAACATAAAGTGAAATCATCTTCATGAGTGATAATTTGTTGCTTATAAATAAAACTGGAAGGAATATTTGTTGGATGATGAGCGAAGGAGCTTGGCCTCGACAGAAATGCCTTTCAAATGAATCTGTCAAATCTCTGGGATTATCAAGGTGATTTTTGTGATTTGGATGAAAGTAAACAGTCATTCACCGTGGAAGTTCAGTTGATCTGATATCAACTATCATAGAAATCTACCATGCCGTTGCATCAGCTTCACTAGCTTTCTCGGCTGAAAAAGAATTAAGAGGGTTTCTAGCTGCTTCGACAGCCTTTATTCAGGAAAATTTTCTCTCTACAGGGATGGATCGTAAATATACACAAATAAAAGATCGGGGAGGAAATACAGTAAGGTCAATCAATCACTTCGGTGAACTGAAGGAAAACATCAAGATCTCAACTGTTTGCTCTACTTTGTTTTAGAGCTTGTTTGTCATGGATTATACAATCTCCTTTTCACCCAGACCAAAACAACAAATGCAAGTGCTATGCTTAAGGAAGCTATTCTTACCTCAAAAGGGAACCAGAGTATCCACAAATTACTTATCTGCTGTAAATCACAAGTAAATTGTCCTCAACTATCCACAAACATATCCTTAAGCGTAAGTAAATCATAATCAAACAAATGCACGTGATATGTTTGATTATCTGCCGTACAGTTTCAAAACATAATTTATTTGTACCAGTTTCACTTATGTCAACAGATATAGAATTTAAAATAAATCAGGAACGCAACTTAATCGATAATTGAAGTCACACACTAAACATTTTGTACTATCTTTTTGCCCCAAACCAAACAAAACGTAAAACAACTATTCACCTTTACATCCTCTTCTAACGTTTTTTCACATTTCGTTTTCATCCAACTACACCTTAAAAGTCGTGTAGCAGTATTATTACAAGGGAAATTATGAGCAGCACAAGTATAATACAACAATCAAGAGAGGCTCGTGTGAAATAGCGATTGAAGTCTTCAAAAACAGTTTTTCAATCATAATTTATAATTTACGGTATACGAGATAAATATGTGAGATAAATATGAGAGGGGTATTGTCTCGATTTACGTATATAAACACTTATAAACCTTTTCATCGCTCATCCAAACAAACTTCTTAATGGTTTAGCTTCCAAACCACAAAACAGTATACTACGTATATACTAAAGGCAGAGACTACAATATACTCAGCAAATGCATGCAAAATTACCTCCTCATCTTGCTCCTTACAGTTGAATTCCGTTTAATTACCCAAATGTTTGGCCACCGTGATCACGAAGGTATTATTTTCAACCCCTTCCGAATTGATGCTTCCTAGTAATGAGCAGCAGCATCCCTGAAATTGAACAATTTGCTGACCACGTGTTTTATAGATAAACATGTTTGTCAGGATGTGGTATTTTGGCCACATCTATAGTGGATGGAGTGCCCCAGGAGTGCTTCAGATTAGCTTGATTATTGCTAACTTTTAAAATTCTAAAGAGTTTGGCTAACGAAACAGTGGTCATCAATAATAATCTAAGAGTAATAATGAGGTTCATCTTTACCAACGGTTATGAACCAGACTGCAGAAGAGACTAGGGTGTAATTAGAACAGCAAAGGGTACCATGCAATACTTGAGAGAGACACGACTATATTTCTTAGATAACGAATAGGAAGACTAGATTTAATATGATACATTGTCATTGATAGAAGATGAGACTTGATATACACTGTTGTTGGGTAGGGGAGTTTTGCAGTTATATTTGTTTGCTGCGATAAAGATTTGTGCTTCCCATAACCAGTACAATCATCACAACACGCCTCTATTAAAAGGAGGGGAAAAGTATGAAACTTCGCTTTGATCACCTGCCCTATCATTCAGTAGCTCTTTATGTTTTTCTTACAATCCTTTAAACAATGTGACATTAAACAATGAAAACTAAAACGGGATCAGCAACAAGAAAACCAGATGGCAAAGCAAAAGTTCACGTTCCTCCAAAAACATCATACATAAAATAACTGCAATCAAAATTTGTTAAGAACCTGATTGAAGCTTCATGTCCTCTGTAAGCACCTTTGACTAAACAGTCATGGAGACTAGTAACAGCTTTCATACAGCTGCTTCATAATATCAGCATGTTTCCGAACGCAGGGTCTCGCTTGTTCAAGCCTGATTGTGTTGATTTTTAATGGGCTGAGAGTAATGATTCCAACACTAATTTCATTCGTTCACAACTTCATTGAATAGGAAACTACAATGAACTTCTAGTTCTCAAACCTGCTGCAAATATCAGGGATTTTTCCCTAACTGATTGCTGAATGAAGACCCACTTGCTGATTGTAGGCTATAATTGATACATCCGTTTCATGTCATAATGCATTCATAATTCAATTTGTTGTCATAATACTTTCATAAATCAATAGAAAGTATAATGACGCTTGCTTAAGTGGAAATCGATAATATTCATAAATCAGATGAGGTATGGGAATGGCAGGATTCAGATGGTAAAGCTCAGGCATATTCTAAACATATTTAATTAGGAACTGTTCATAGCATTACATATGTAGAACCAGGAATCAACGAAGTAAAATAAAAAAGATAAGCCCTAATTAGAAAGGAATCGGTCGGGTTAGACAGAAAACCCTAGATCCCCAGCATAAAAGAACAAACCGCCACATCTCAAATTGTTCACAGGACAGACACAATCCAAATTAAGAGCTTGTAAATTTTGTGACGGCCTTGGTCCCCTCAGAAACAGCGTGCTTGGCCAATTCTCCAGGCAGCACCAATCGCACGGCAGTCTGGATTTCCCGAGATGTGATAGTCGGCTTCTTGTTATACCTAGCCAATCGTGATGCCTCCTGTGCAAGCTTCTCGAAGATGTCATTGATGAAACTGTTCATGATTCCCATGGCCTTGCTGGAAATACCGATGTCAGGGTGCACCTGCTTCAAAACTTTGAAGATGTAAATCTTGTAAGTCTCGACGCTCTTCTTGGCCTTCTTTTTCTTCTTGTCACCGCCCTCCTTTGCTATCTTCTTCTCAGCCTTGGGCTTCTTCTCCGCCGGTGCCTTCTCAGCCGGTTTCTTTTCCGCTGGCTTCTTCTCTGCCTTAGCCGGAGCCATCGATAGATATATGACCTCTAGAGTGAATAGTTTGGCGAAGAGGAGAAAAGGTTGCGT
The DNA here is from genome assembly GCA_963855925.1 of Inga laurina. Classification (NCBI taxonomy): domain Eukaryota; kingdom Viridiplantae; phylum Streptophyta; class Magnoliopsida; order Fabales; family Fabaceae; genus Inga; species Inga laurina. The sequence continues at coordinate 14,576,030 of OY979703.1, read as the reverse complement.
CGGTCAGAAAAGGGATCACAGATGAAGTGAGATATGATAAGAAGGGATGTGAGCCGAAGAATTTATAGGGAGTATGGATGGGCTTTGATTGGAGGAGAAGGCGGAAGACGGATTAGTGACGTGTTATATTACATGATCGTCGATTAAGTTTGAATTTTGACGGATGAGATTTCACTTTATCGTCCAGGCGCCTATTTCCCTCCCGGGCGTGGTTCCTTCGGATTCGCGGAGTATTTACTAGTAGTAATAACTAAGCTCGCAGCCCGTCTGGCACGTGATCTTATAGTGAGATTTAAATTTAAGGAGAATCTTTAAAAAGAAATTGGAAATTATAAAATATCAATTCAAGTTTTTTATTAAGAGTTAATTAGAAAATGTTGAAATTTGATAAGTAATTTTTAACTTATTTTTTGAGAAATACCTGAATATTTTACAATTTTAAAATTCTTTTTTAGTGATTCTTCCTTAAATTTAAATGTGATGTGTGAGAGTGTTTGTTCAAAAACTGTGAAATGGGCTCAATATTAAATAGATAAATTCATTATATATAAAATTGTTTATATTAATTTATTAAAAATATTTTTTTTACTTTTTATTAATGTGTTAATACATTTCCTTATAGCATGATGCCCTTGAAAAATAATATTTAATTTTTTTCCAGAAGAAATAATATTTAAATTAAACTATAGGTCTTTGCAATTTATCTCGGATTTTTCTGTCTGATTAAAACTTTTTTGTGCGTTGGCCTTGGGGTCCACAATAAAAAATTAATCAATGATTGCGTATAGACAAACCTATGGTCATTCTCTCTTCTCGATGAGTCTTTTATTGAATTCTAAGTAATCTAAGTGTCATGCAAATGCAATGAAAGTAAAGGGGAAAATTGGTTTTGATTTTTCAAATTAATAACTAAAAGAAGAATGCAATTTAATTAAAATGCTAGACTAATATTTATGGTATTTTCTTTATAAAATGGGTCAATGGCTTTCCTAGCTTCTGTAAATGATTTAGGAGTGAATTTATCATCAAGCCAAATTAAAAACATCAAACAATCGCGTTTAGTCCAATTTACTTAATTAATGACTAATCTTATGATCGCATTTATAGTCATCTCTTAAATAAATTGTTAAAAACCACTCGAAGTGTGTTTAAAAATTATTTTGATGTAATTGTTTCCTCTAATATGAATGCATGATCACGACACTGAATATGAATTAATTCAACTACACACCATAGTAATCACGTACAATGTATAATTTCATTAAAACATAAGGAAATAATTTCAATACACAGTCCAAATGCATCCACATAAAATTCAACACAAATATTGACCAATAAGGATAAATGAATACTCATCCAAATCTCACATATATATACCAATTCAGAATTAAACCAAACAAAATACAATTAATACATATAATAAGCTAAAGGAAAAATACGAAACTCCCCATGGAAGTATAGCCACTTCCTCTACCACCACCAAGACTCAAAGGAAAAATCAGCCACACATAACCACTGTCATCACCTGAATCAGATACCCAACTAAAATTGCCATGGAAATTGAAAGAAGACAAAACATATTTAGTGATGAATTGAAAATAGAAATGAGTTGGTGTTGGAAAATGTTGAGGAGAAAATAGAAGGAGTGATGATGATGGTGGCAGAAGGGAAATAGAAGGAAATAGGGAAGGAAAAGAGGGCAAGGTACAGAGGCAATAGAGACTTAATTCAAGGACCTGGACAATGGTAGATATAGGGGAATCCAACGAAGTTGATGATGGTGTAGTTTTAAGTTCAATGGAGGTAGTGGTTTTTCTTGGCCTAACGGCACTGTGGTGGTTAATAGAAGAGGAGTGACAGTGGTGATTAAGGAGGTAGTCCGACGATGCTATGTCGCTCTGATCTCAAAATCCCAGGGGCTATAATGGAATCACCGGCGATGGGATAGGACGGTGGTGGTGTTGGTGGTTTAAGCTCCTTAGTTCGGCGATATTAGTGGTCTGGAAAAGAGGAACTACCAGCAATGGTGACCGTGGGACAACGGAAGTTGACGGTGGTTGAGGTGGAACAGGGAGATGGTGGTGTGTGAAGATCAGTGAAGAGTTCTCAGCTCCAGCTGTGTCTTTCGCCCCCCCAGCTCTGTCTTAGTCTCCTTTCAGCTCTCCTTCCTCGCTGCTTAGAAATGGTGACGACGCCCAACTCCCTCCGTTAGCCATGTGTGTTACAGTATGGTGGAAGGGGAAGGAAAGACAGCGGTAATAGAGAAAGGTCCCTCGCCGGCGACCGTGGTGGAGAAGGTAGTCGCCGGCGAGGAAGGAAGAAGATGAAGATGATTTGTGTGGTGCCTCCCCTGCATAAAAACTCCCAGCTTCCTCTCTTAATATCGGGTCCTTAACTGACAGCCCAAGGAGGAGACCTTGTGTGTTTGGATTAACTTTTGAGAATAACTTTTACGATTTACGGGGTAAGTATATGAGAAGAGTTTTATCTCGGGTTGTACAGACCTAGGTTTGGAAAGTTCCCAAACACTCATAATTGGTCTCTGGTCAAAACGCAAGTTTTGATCAAGGACCAAGTTGCAAAGTTTAAAAACTTTTATAGGGACTATAATGAAAATGTTTAAAATGTTTTGGTGCCCAACCATAATTTCATAAACATCTGGGTTTTTTCTGTGCTTTTCCTTAGCCCATTTTTTCACAGTTTTGTAATTTTTAGAAATTGTAGGGCCCTTTTTTGTAGTTTTTCCCAATCCTCAAAGTATTAATTATGGGCATGTTTGTTTGGGCGTTATGATTGCTTATAAGTTGCTTTTTACGTAAATCGAGACACAACTCCTCTCACATACTTACTTCGTAGACCGTAAATCACTATTAAAAAGCAACTTATAAGCAATTGAATCGCTAAAACAAACATGCCCTATGACCCTCCAAAATCTCCAATTTCTTCTTTAACACCCACAATGCAAGATTAAGCACAAGGTAGCATTAGCAGTGGAAACATGCCAAGTCAAGGCTTGTTAGAGGCCTAGTTAGGCCTGATCTGTCAAGCTGAAAAGCTAGGCCAAGCCAAGGCCTACGGACAGGCCTGAGCCTGTTAAGGTCTTTTTAAAAAAAATTGCAAGATACATGGATAATTACTATTATGCCACTACCCTCTTCCCTAATTCCCTAACCCTAATTCTTAAATCAACAACTCATTTCTTCAAACTTGAGAGACTCGAGACTCCTATTCCCATAGCTTCACGCCTCCACTCAATTGTGATTGTCTTAACTCCATTGTGACACGTCTCCTCTCTTTGTTGTCTCTCACTCTACCGTTGACTGTCAATGCTTCCCGCAGCCTTCCTTTCTTCGTCGTCTCTCAGTTCGCCATCTACCATCAGTCCTTCCCGTAGCCTTACTCTCATCATCATCTATTAGTCTGTCATAGAATGGTCCTTCTGTTTTGTTTTGTTTTGGCATTTCTTGGTGTGTCTTTGGCGAAAGCAGAAGGTGCATATAAGTTCTACACATGGACTGTTACTTATGGGACTCTTTCTCCTATGGGTACTCCTCAGCAGGTGAGTTATCTACATTGCTAGATATCAAATCTAAGATATATACCTTTGATACTTGTGTCTGTGTGTGACTATAGTCCAATAGTTGTTTAGACTTCAATTTTTTATGCCATATTTTCAGTATTGTGATGGCACTCTATATATTTACTAGATCTCTTGAAATTTGTGGAAAGTGAGCCTGAAATCATGTAGCTACCTAATTATAAAGCCACACGAATATCTTGCCAAATTTTAATAAATGCTATAAAACATAAGAGTGCACCGTTTGGTTGCATCTCAGTGGATGAATTTTTTCTCCAATATGGTTGGATCCTAAAAAATTTAAATTATGTTATGAGTCTTAAGTCTGCCAAGATATTGGAGAATTGGGATTAAGATTATTGTTGTGAAATAGGAATGGCAATAAGCAAGGGAAAAATTCATGGCAAGATGGTGTATTAGGAACCAATTGCCTAATTCCTCCGAACTCAAATCACACATACAAGTTTTAGACCAAGGATCAAATAGGAACCTACACTTTCTTCCTATCAACTCAATTGCACAAAGCGGCCGGAGGGTTTGGTGGACTCAATATCTATCACAGATTTGTCATTCCTATCCCTTAACCTAACCCTTATTGAGATCTTACTTTACTTATTGGTTGATTACCTTTTTTTATTATATATGTGTTTAGTCTGTCACCAAATAATTAGTAGAGTAGAGATGGATCACATGGCCTAATGTGATGCTGAGATAGCCACTAAATTATTCCTTTGTTATTGAAACATATCATGACAAAGCAATGCCAAAATGCTGAGTTGTGATTACGTCAAGTTGCATGATGTTGTATCATGGCATGTTAATGAAAGTTGAATACTTAATGACCTCATTAGCTTTTCATTAGGCCCGATCTCCTTGTAATGGTCAGCTAGTTTCGATTGTTATGGCATCCTTTATCAAAAAAAATGTAATTGGTCCTGTTTTTGGCCTGTTTGCGTAGGCCTGTTTAAGATGTCAGCCTGTTAGCCTATTTAAGATCTTTTACAAATACAGGCCTCCTATCAGGCCACAAGTCAGGCCTATGTACATGCCAAGCTTAGGCCCAATAAAAAGCTTCTAATTGGTCACAGGCCAGACTCAGGCCATCTTGTCACAAAACAGACCGGACTTGTTAAGGCACAAACCTGACCTTTTTCACCCCTAGGTAGTATCAAAAGTTCAAGAAACAATTACACAGATTAATTAACAAATTATAACCGTTTTGCCCCTAATTGCAATTAATTTAATAGAGTTGTCCCTAACTAAAATTAATGCGTAATCATGCAATAATGTCCCATGAAATGCATTAAAAAAATTCCAATTTAATTATGAAAAAGCATATAAAAAATGGTTTAATCACTGTCACAAAAAGTTTAGGTGTTACTATTTTATCTCAGTTTTGAGCCCCTTTGTGTGTTTCTAAATGGTTAACTAGTCTTCACACCTCATATTATTCTTTAGGAGGAATTATTGAGGAAGGTTTTTAACCAATTTTCATTTAATAATAGGGATCAATGTTTTAAACAGAATGAAATTTCAGGGATCAAATGGCAAATTAAAACACACCAAAATTATGTTAACGTTCTTTTAATAAGCACAAGCATCCTATTAACCTTGTTTTAATAAACACACACATCCTATTAACCTTTTTTTAATAAACACAAGCATCCTTTTATCAAGAGTTAGGTGACATTCTAATAATCTTCAGAGTTTTCTTTTATACGATTAAGATTTTTCCTTTCAAGATTTATAAGATAAAGGATTTGTTCCTCTCTCAATAAGTGCGCTTTCCATATTTGAGTTTGTGTTTTCTTCTTTATGGGATGATGCCACTTTACATCTCAACTAATAACTTATTAGTAATTTTTAGAGTTTTCAACCAAATACAACTCTCACGTCAAAAGAAAAAAAAAACACCAAACATAACTTGCTTATTGTTTCCGTTTACAAGGTAGTGCCCATTTAGGGCATGGCCCAAACATTGCTACCAATTGAGTCATTTATGTATTAATCAATAATGCCTCATTCTCAAATAGGATTGTCTCTATTAGAAGGATACCCATACTTAACAAAATAAATAAATGATACATCGCCGGCCAATTTGGCAGACGTTTCTCAAACTCAAGTTTCATAATTGTTTCTACCTTTAAATGACTGAATTTCTTTTAATTTTCATGAAAACATAAGATCTACTAATAAGGACTAGGTTTAGGGGAAGAAGTTAATTCCTCACAAGATGCTAAACCAATGTTTGAATCTGTGTTATGAGAAGTGTTCATATTTAATACCTTATTATACTTCAAACAATATTTCCCTTAATAGAATGACACATGTACCTAAGAAAGCACTGCAAATTTGAGGTTGTTTGATCAACACTTCATTACCCGCGCACATCCAATTTCTTTCATAATAATGGGGAGATCACGATAAAGTCTCAGTCTCAATGAATATGCCTAACCAAACCTATATTTTAACCTAAAAAATATGTCCAAACAGCATATTGACAAGATATTATTGATATAATTTTTGTCAAATGATTGAATCAATAAATACCAATTAATATTCATCAATATAGAGTTGATATAATGATATAAGAACCTTCTAGATTTCTATAAGTTTCAAGTTTAAGTTCTAAAGGAGTCCATTGTGTTGAGAGAGGTGGCCACAAGCCTCTAACAATTGGATGATAATATCAAAAAATACCAATTAATACTTTAATTTCGTTATCAGTCCATAATTAAATCAATTTTATAAATCAGGCGAACCGGAAGCATGGGTCGCGGGCCGGAGTCTTTCCGGCCCGACCGTATCTGGTTAATGTGATATCGGGTTGAAGTAGGCCAGGGACCCGTCACATGAAAAACCCTTGCTGGCTGGACATTTTTCTCAGGCTTGGGGCTACAATTCTGCCGCGCTCAGTTTAACTTCCAGGTCTGCATCTTCCAAACATTTTGATTTACACTTTTGCTTTTGGTGCGCCCCTCTCCTCCTTTGTAGATCATCAGTTCTTGAATCTGGTCCTATTAGTTATCTTCTAGTTCTGCCGTGTTTCGTTGGGGTTTCGTAATCCCGTTGTCTTGTCGTCCGCAATTTTTGTTATCGCATGATTTACAATATTTTAGGATTCCCATGTTGTTTGTGATTTTACGATCCAGATATAAATGTAATTCATATTTGACATCGAATTCAGCTTTCCGTGTTATTGAACGTGTGTATGTATTTGGCCAAAAAAAAAGAAAGAAAGAAAGAAAGAGTGCGTGTATGCACAGTATCTCTCTGCTTGTAGGAGCTTAACATGTATTTTCATCATGATTTTTGAGAAAGAAAATTCCAAGCCGTTTTAGTGAGTCTTTCAATTTGTGGATTCATCTTATCAGTTTTGTTTCCATTGCTAAGCGAGTGTTTGGAATAGCTTATTTTTGGAAAATAAACACTTATTACCTAATTTGAGATAAAAATCCTCTCACATACTTATCTCGTATACCGTAAATCACGGATTATAAGCACTTATAAGTAAAAAATAAGCTATCCCAAACCAGCATTAAGTGGCACAAGTTTGGCAAACTTGGTTGCGTAACCATAAGTGAAATTCACTATTTGGAGCTCTATGTATGACTCTCTTGACTTGAGAAAGATGATATCAATGATGTTAGAATGGAGTTATTGTTTGGTTTAGTGTTAAATCTAGTGGGATTGCCAACAAACTGGTTTCCCTCCATGTACTTTTTAACTTTTCTGTTTTGTCTCTGAATCCACTTAAACTCATGCCTGTACTGTGTTTTTATTCGTGTTTTCTTCATTTTGATTTACTCTCTGTCCCCGTCCGTTTCATGCGAACCAACACTTCTCATGTAACTATGTAACTGACTATTAGCTCTTTCGCTGCTTCAGCTTATCAATTTAAACTATTCTCTCAAATGCGCTTCCCCCTTTGTTATCATGCCAGTTGTATCAATTTTTTAAATCTGAACCAGCTCTATATTGTTTTATTTTGACTTGAAGTATGGGCAGTGATGATTAGTGGTGCTTATTACATCGTTAACAGATGTACTAACTCTAATTATATAATATATAATGCTTTTAAATGAACTTAAGTTCAATGCTTATATACATATAGCCATTATTTGTGTCCCTCTGTTTGAAGATGTAATAACCATGATTATCCTCTTTGCCATATTTAGTGTAGATGCTTTTGACAGGGTGAGTGTTTGGTATTATATTTAATAAACTTAGAACTTACTTTGAACCATCCATCTAGAGACAAGTGTTTTTGTTGAGATTTTTGGAATTCATGATCCCAACAAAACAAACACACCCAGAATCATTATGTCCACTATGCAACTGAAATTGTATGTTGGTTATGCACTTTCCACCCAAATAGATTCGTTTTATCTCATCATCTTGATTGGTTGTGGTTTGCCTATTTTTTTCATTCGTGTTGCAAACATGCTGTTGTTCTGGTTATCCTCCCTTGATTGATGAATTGTTATCTATGGAATAGCCTGCCTCTGAAAGACTTAAACGATGGTTAGAGTCAGCGTGTTAAATGATGCATTAAAAAGCATGTACAATGCTGAAAAGCGTGGAAAGCGCCAAGTGATGATTAGACCTTCATCAAAGGTTATCATCAAGTTTCTTCTGGTCATGCAGAAGCATGGTTAGTGGTAATTTGTGCTTTCATGATGACAAGTTCTCCATTCACATCGTTGATATTGACCTAGCTCTGGCCTTCAGGATACATTGGTGAGTTTGAGTACGTTGATGATCATAGAGCTGGAAAAATAGTTGTTGAACTTAATGGAAGGTTGAACAAGTGTGGAGTTATCAGCCCTCGTTTTGATGTTGGTGTAAAGGAAATCGAGCCGTGGACGGCTAGATTGCTTCCTTCTAGGCAGGTTAGAAACCATTGTGTTCGCTTGAAATGATTATTTGATGGAAAGTGGATTCTTAGTTGTGATTATCAACTAACAACCGTGTGTAACGCAGTTTGGCTACATTGTTCTGACCACTTCTGCGGGCATCATGGACCATGAAGAAGCTAGGAGGAAAAATGTTGGTGGAAAGGTCCTTGGTTTCTTTTACTAGACACATGCCTTTATAGATTTTGTCTTATTTCTCTTGTTTAGAGGTTTTTGACTTTTTGCTAAGAACCCTTATGGCGAAAGATTTAGTTAGTTGTGTGAGAAATCATTCCAAAACCGTTTCATTTTACCAATAACTTTTTTTAGATACGTTCATGTGATCTTGCGTGCGTTTTTTATTGGTCGATATTGCGTACCTTTTTGTTTAGCATTCAATAATGTGAAGTCGGGATGAAGAACCGGAGAGCATGGGTGTCGAAATTTTTTCTGAAGATACAATGGCGAGCATTACTTGAGATAAAAGAACTAGGATCTAAACTTAGCCAACAATGCCTAGCTAGGACAGGCAAAACTTGTCTTCCAAAAACATACTTAAAACAGTCATATGGGACTTCTGGTACAAACACCGTCTCAAACATATCCTTGTAGCCTTCATTAGTTAGATAGTCGGCACATTGGACAGCATCTCGGAACCTATGATGTTGTTCTACAAATGATCTGATATTTAGTGTATATTTGGCAAGCACCAAAATCATGGTTTGCGCAATCTGAGATAAAACTTCTCTCACACATTTACCTCGTAAGTCGTAAAAGCTATTAAAAAAAGTTAATCCAAACACACACTCAGTAAATTTCTCACTTGTATGATAATATGGTTACAAGAGTGCTCACGATCACACCCTCTCATTAATAAATTGAAAGACTACAAAGAGTTTGTATGTGATACAGTGGTGTCAATGTCCAGTTGTTGACAAATTTCAAGACCATGGTTAATAGCCAGTAACTCAGCCTGGACAGTCGAACAGATGCCAGTAACTCAGCCTGGGCAGTCGAACAGATACCAAGAGCCTTTTGGAACCCTAAAAGCCATTCTCCATTTGCATCATGCCATACGCCGCCACAGGCCGCTTGTTGTTGAGGGCAAACGAAGCCTTCCACATCAACACGTATGACCTCATGCGGTGGTGGGTTGCATTATCCTATAATTCCATCTTCTGGAATGTTCTTTTCATAGTTAATTGACTGATTGACTCGGACATGTAAATTCGTTAAAAAAATTCATTACCCCTTGTTCCCTGTCTAGTTCGAAATACCATACCATGAGTATTGAGTTAGTAGGGCTAAGTACGAATCTCACTGATCTAATCAGGAAACGAAACACTATAATTTAGAATCAGTTTTTTATTTAAAAAAAATTGAATAAAACATTCTCTAGCCATTTTGTTTCCTTTAAATTTTGTAATATATTTTATCTTTCAGGCAACTTATTTTATTATTCTACTTGAAAAAATGCCTTCAAAATATCAAAATCCAAAATCTGTTTCCTGCAATAGTTTAAGTATTGAATACACTTGATTACAATTAACAGATTCACTCTTACTTGGTAGCTCCTTATGTCAATTTTTCTCCTCACAAGGTTTAAACTTTCAAGTTTCAAACATACTTATGAGAGTTGTTAAGGGCATGTTTGAGTTAACGTTCAAAAAACATGTTCATACAGAGTTAAAATAAAACTTTTATTACACACTTACCTCATACATTGTAAATTATGATAGAAAAATCAACTTTTACTACTAATTCAAACATGCATTAAAAGAAAGAGAGTAATAATCACCCTTGGTTAATCTTTCAAAAATAAACATTTCAAATTTTTTAATACATTTTGCTTGCTTTCCACAATCCACTACAACCGGATAATCATCTATCACTTCATTTTTCCCCGTCAACAAATGAGCATGAGAACAGAAAGATGGCGTTGATCATTATACATGTAGGTATAAACAAACTTTCGGTAAAAAGAATGGGGCAATAACGTACAAAACTGACTTTGGTATTAAACTGTGGATACGTCATTAAGTTTGACAACGAGGATGAAACAGAAACGTGTGTAAAATATGCATGAATTTAGATCAATTTACATGCGGCTAGATTTTCATTTTCGTCATAATCATAAAAATAAGATGGCCTTTCGGAAAAACTCCTTCCCAATATATGTGTAGGTCGATCAAACAAAATCGAGGACGCGCATCCACAAGTCAACGAGTCAACAACTACCTCCTCAAACTCTCCACGATGTAGTCCGCGTACAGATCCCTTCACAATTTAAACAAGAAAAGTTACATCATTCATACGCAAAGAATCTATAATATATTCTATATAATATAAAATCTAGCATAGCCCACCTTTCAAATTCTTTGTACAAGTTTACAATCCGGCTATATATAGAATCTTTAAATATATTTGGAAAATATGAACATTTTACAGAGAACTTGGTCTATTAAAATATAAATATCTGAAAGAATAAAAAAATTACAAGTTATATGTCAATAAGGAGAATGGAAGAGCCCAAGTTGGAATACTTTAATTTAAAACCAATTAATTTCCAGATTAACCATGATAAATGAAACAAGATCTTTAAAGTGAGCCAGACAGGGCAGTTACTTACATGGAGTGCTGGATTGCTTCGAAGGCAGATGAAGCAGGCAGAAAGTCGTTCACCGCAACTTCTTTGTTCTCATTCTTCTTGTCTAATTACTCTATTAAGGAAACATAAAATAATTTTCATATGCCGCAAAAGAGAAAGTTCCCATTTATTCTATCAAATCTATATATGTTTATAGTGATATGTTTATATCAAAGATCTATATATGTTTATAGTGATAATTTCAAATCTGAAAAGGATACAGTCTTCAAAGAAACGACGAATTTCAGCTAAACGATGAGGGGGAAGATCTTTGATGTCATTGTAGTGTCGATACTCAGGATCATCGGCACAAACAGCAATTATCTTGTCATCTTTCTCCCCCTGTATTCGTCAAAGTTAATCCATCATTGGTTAGAATAGAAGGGAAGCCCTTGCTGCGAGAAACCGAGGATATATAATTTTATCAATATACCTGATCAATCATTGGCATGAGACCAATAGCCTTGGCCCGCAGAAAGCATCCTGGAAGAACAGGCTCCTATGAATAATAATAAAAAAAAAAAAAACAGAGAGAAAGAAGTTAACCATCTGCCACAGCTTAAAAAAACTAAAAGGCATCGAGTGCTGTTAAGGAAGAGAATTTGGCAGGACTGAGGAACAATAACTCTTGCGCAGTAAATTAAAACAATGATATCGTCCACAAGTAGAAGTAGGTGATCCTACTCCATAAAACTTTGAATAACCCGCACATTTATTTCTTTCAACTACGAAAGAACATTGCAATGAAGTATAGATCGTTTTATTGAACAATTCTAGTTTAAACAGATAGTTTCAAGGAGCTGTGTAATGTACACTAATTCACAAGTTGACAGGATGAAACAAATATGAGTACCTGCATGATAATCAAGACGTCCAAGGGATCACTATCCTCACATATAGTGCGTGGGATAAATCCATAGTTGTGGGGGTACACAACTGATGAGTAAAGAATACGGTCAACCTGTACGTAGATGCATGTTCAGCAATAAACCATGTAAATAAGCGCAACTGAAAAATGGCAGCTCAACTGTTATCACCTTTATAAGTCCGGTTTTTTTGTCAAGCTCATACTTGACCTTGCTTCCTTTCCCAATTTCAACAACCTGCATGTTCCGCAAGTAAGCAAATAACTGAATAAGATAACCACTTTTAAGTTCAACTAGGTATTTGATCCCGTGTATGCATGCAGAGAGTTTGGAAATGAAGTGCATTATACATAGCTTTTAAACAGAGTGACTTGCTATGAGTTTTATATCCTAACACAATTCTATGTATGTCATATAAGAACTGGTCGATAGTGCTTTTGGGTATGCTAATTGTCAGCATAGAAAGGTCTATAAGACAGCTATGAAATGTTAATAACTTCAGTATTATAAAATGTTCCCACTTTTACCCATTAATGTTAAGTTTGGTAAACTAGGTTGCCTGTCATCAATTGAACAATTTAACGTTGATTAAGAATGATGTGCACTTTGTCATAAGTTTAATCTCAGAATACTTACACAGTTGAAGATTCTTGGAGCTTCAGGTCCTGAATCGAGGTGAAAATTCGGTTAGAATGCCAAGTTGATAAATAAAAAGAGATAAAGAAGTGCATTTGTATTGAAACTTGAAAGCGTTAACGTGTGAACGTTTTAAGCTGTAATATTTACCTATCTCGAGATCATGCCAAGGGTGTGCAGCAACAGATCTCCTGGTCATGGAGGAGAGAATCCTCTCATTCAGGGGAGGCTGTGAGGCATGATGATGAGAGAGAATCTTGTTTGGAGTCTCAATAGGGGGAGCCATGTCAACAGGCTGAAACAATAAAAATAATTTAAAATTTTTGTACAGAATTCACACGATCAAAATGACTATCTATTGTTCTTTTAAAGGATTACAAATACTAATACTAATTTGTCTTCACTAGAAGGCCCTGAATTTCACCGTTCCAAAGACACTGTTATAACTTTCTATCGTGATGTATGTGATCGCTGAAAAGTACCAGTTTAAAAATAAAGATTAACAGAAATACTGCGTCCTTTCTATATCATAAGCAGCACCACAATATGTACTACCACGGCCAAAACTTACAATTTCAGCATCCATCAAGATTTCAGTCATCACGTTTGGCGCAAAAGAAGCACCTTTCTGACAGTAAAGGAACAAACATCAGCTCCAAAGAGCAACAGCTATACCTCTTATAGCACAGGAAGAGTTGAAGGAACAAAAATAAAATCTATTCCTTTTACATCCCCCGTTTCCAATACGTTCTTGCCTAAAGCGTCATCCGTTTCAAAAGTATCAGCAAAAAAATCTATTCCTTCACTCCCTCTTTAAAAGAAACAGAACATGGAAAGAAACCGCAGATAAAAACCCAAAGAAGCCACAGATCTGGACAAATGGAGTCCAAGATTTATTCAGAAAATTACAAGAACAAATCTTCACACAACAGAGGTTCTTGAGTTTGAGCCGCCGCCACGACGTAAAACAAACGCCACTTCACAGACATTAGGATTAGTCCATAAGCTGTTCACATTTCCCCCTAAATTTAAGCCATTTTTTTCCGGGATAAAAATGAAGACAAGATTGCAAAAATAAAAATCCGTAAAAGAGAAACGCATGTATAGCTCAGTAGCATCCCATACATTCAATCTGAGAGGGCAATGGCAGCGATCAGATTCATTCAGTAAAGGAGAATAAAAATGAGCAAAACCGAAACCAAAGAAGACGTTAAAAAGTCGCCTGAGAGAAAATAAAGCAGATTCGAAACTCACCGGCAGTTGACAAAACGGAGAATGGGGATGAAAGCTTGAAGAGGAAACGCAGATCTCAAGAAGGGACACGAAGTGAAGAGAGAGGGATAGAGCAGTGAAAGAAGTGAATGCCTCTGCGTCTGGAAACAGCTAAGGGGAGAGGACGCTTATGTAGAGGAAGAGAGAGGAGAGCTGCACGCGTACCCGCTCTGTTTGTTGATGGCCATTTAAAGACCCACGCCCCTCACCTCCCCGAAAATGGAAACTCATAAATTCCAAAAAAATAAAAATAAAAAACTAAAAAAAAATTGACAATGGAATTGGCATCCGTATATTCCGCAGGAACGAATAAGTCGTGGCTCCAGCGGGGCATACTTTTGACGCGTCGACTTTTGATTGGGTCTTCAGTGAGTAAGGAGTGGGCCCACCGCGGATGTAGACGGAGTTCCTAACGGTCGTCCGAGCGATTCAGTGTTCGAAGAAGCAAGACTCTGTTACAGTTGATTTGTGCCAAGATAGAATATTCGCCTTCGATGGGGAAGATCAAGTGTGTGTGGGGCACGGGAGTATCGTGAGTTCAACGTTTGTTTGCCACATCAAACTTTTTTGTCCGGTTGATTGAGTTAAATATCATTTTTCCGCTTAAAAAAAGTTACTAAAAATATCTATTTAAAGTCAGAGATGGACTATATTTTACAAAATAAAAACTACTATTGAGGCCATTGCTTACGGAGATTTTGGGGGGCACCGACAAATCAGAATGTACCTTAAATACAGGCATAATTGATTGAGGAAATCAAGCTACCGCGCGAAAGGCGATTAAGAATGAGTATTCAGATTTAATTATTTTAGTATTGTGGGACTATGGAATAAAGATGAAATTATTTTAAGGTTAGCCTGTTTTATTAGTTGAATAAATAATTCCTCTTATTCTTAATGTAAGACATATTTGATGAGTTAATTTGGTTTTTAAATATAGGATATTGTTTTTATATTTATCAATATTCTCCTCTTTTAGTAATAACCAAGGATGAGAATAGATGAGCGAATAAAAGAAAATGATTAAGATAATTTAAAAAATATATGTTATATTAATAAATTTTTTAAACATAATTAAATTAAATAAATATTTTTTAGAGTAAGAATGGACGGGATAGAGTATGTAA
Organism: Inga laurina; assembly: GCA_963855925.1. Classification (NCBI taxonomy): domain Eukaryota; kingdom Viridiplantae; phylum Streptophyta; class Magnoliopsida; order Fabales; family Fabaceae; genus Inga; species Inga laurina. Next base: position 14,561,010 of record OY979703.1, on the reverse strand, counting down.
CAAGAGGATATAGTGATAGGGGGGTGAGTGCAGAGGAAGATGCCCCAGGCATATGCTGTACAACGGTAGAAGAAGTGGCGTGGAAGCAATAAAAAGTGTGAACCAGTAGCAGCGTATCCAATTTCCACCGCAGCATGACATGACATTTATGTATTGTATAAGAGAAAATATGAATAAATGATCTAATTGATAAGTTTAAGAGTTTTAATTAATAAGTTTAGGGGTGTCATTGATAAGTCTAAAGGATCACTTTTTCATTTTTTCTTTTTGTGTAGGACCTGAATATAATTCTCTCTAAATTATATGATAATAAATCTAAAAATGCATTATTTTATTATCATCAAAATCACGAGTTCATTTACGTACCATCGGTTAATACACCCCCGTGTTAAGAAAGTAATTCTTCTAAAGCCCATAATTGCTGGCCGAAAAAAGTGATTACCGAAAGTTTTTAAAATAAAGTGTACTTAATCACATGGGTATGTTTGGATTAACGTCACAAATTTAATTTATATATTATAAATCACCTTGAAAAAATAATTTTTATTGTTACTCCAAATAAATATTAAGGCAAAAAGTGCTACATAAAACTGTTTAAAAATTAAAAAATACAGCGAAGACAGTGAGAATTATACATACGTATGTGTTAGATTTAAAACTGGAGGAAGTCAATTTTGAAGTGTTGTCATGTTTAGTTTGCTGCTTTCCCTCCATTTGTCATGGATTTATCATTCCATGTGGATGTTTTATGTTTGGTTACTCTTGTCGTTTCATTCCTGAAATCCCAACCCCTTTCGTCTATTTTCAGATGGAATCTCCTTTACCAAATTTCCATTAATTTTATATATTTCAAGTTTTTTTTTTTTTATGAAGTTTCTTCACCTTTCAATTTTTTTAAGCCTTCATACCTCCACGCCAAATAGAAGGACATATCACGATTTGATTTTTATAACTCATTACTTAGGCAAAACATTGTTCTGATGCATATGGATTGAGTGAATAATTTCTTTTATTAATCAAACTAACGATTTATCCCTTGATATAGCACAGGGAAAATGATCGTGATTCAATATATCGTTCTTGCTGCCATCTGCAATAAATTATGTACTGCGAATTATAGGTTTCAGAGCAAGCGTTTAAGTTGGGCAATCTCAACAAGAGGGGACTACTTTTTCTTTATTATTTTTTATTACTTTTTAATTTTGTTTGGTAAAAAAGGGAGATATTACTTTTGGTTTAATGTTGAGCCTATCTTCTTTAGGTTCGGTCCATTAGGTACAGGACTTTTCCATGAGATCAGTTGTCCAACGTTATTTTATAGTTTAAGAAGCTGCCCCCAAAAATAATAATATTATTTTAGCATATTAATTCATTTATCCATGCCATGGCCATTGTGTGGTGCGTTTGAAAGGGTGAAGAGAGAAAAGACGAAGCATACGCAACTCAAATCTTCTTTATCAGTTTTTTTTTCACAGAGTCAAGTATTAATAATTCTACTGGTTAACTGGAAAGGCATTATTGTTATTATTATTTTATGACTTCACAGACACAAGCTTCATAATGTTGTTTTTTTAATAAGAAATTAGATGGAGTATTGGGGGTTACAATCTTCACATTTTCTTGGCGATCAAGATTGCTTTCTCGTGCTTTAAGACCTACTTTCATCGAATCTATTCTTGCATTAGTCAGTATACATATCATGTCTTGTGTCAATCTGCTTCAATACATTTGTGATAAACTATATACTTGTTGTGCCAATTTTTTATGAGGTTCTACTAGCTATTCATTTGCTAAAGAGAGAGGGGGTTTGGGCTTAAGATGAGCAAAAGTTGTTAACTAAACTCTTTTGGCAAAGCAAATATAGAGAATCATCTCATTTGAGACTCCTTTTTTATTGGCATCCGCTTTGAAGGTAAAATATATAGATCTTAACACTCCTTTAATAATCAAAGAGCTCTATAGTTCATCTTGGATTTGGAAGGGCATTACTAAAAGTGCAAATATAATAGTTGAAAAGTTAAAATAACATGTGGGAAATGGTGCTTCCATACCTATTAACCACCACCTTTGGTGGCCCATAAAATAGGATCAAGCCTTCTCGACGAGTATTCATCTAATTATTGATCTATTATATTTATTGTATGTCTCTTACTCCTGGAACTCACAACTACTTCGCATCTTATACTCTTCAAATGTAGCAATTGCTATTATGGGGATTCCTTTCCCCATTTTAAATTTTCCTAATAAGTTGTTGTGGAATGGTAATGTTTCGGGCTCTTATACTATTAAAGATGAGGTTGCTCAACTTTTTCTCACCTAGAATGATGTTGCTTCTGATAATTTTTAGAGGTTCTTATGGAAAATCACGTTATCTTTTAAACAACTCATTTTCATCTGGAAGTTATTGAATAATGCCCTACCTTTTTATGATATCTTGAAGAAACATAATTTGAAATATGCTTATTTGGTTGCGAGGCCGAAGAAACACTTGATCATATATTATATCATGCCCCACAGCTCGGTCCCTCTGGTATGGCTACTTTCTCATAAGGATTCCATCTTCAAACTTCTAAGAGTTTAATGGTTAGTTAAAGCAAACTTTGATCCAACTCCATTTTGATTGTTTTTCTTTCACTGTATTTGAAATTATTTGCCTGCTTAATCTTATTTGGAGGAAACACAATAAGGCTCTGCATCATGGATATCATGCTTCTCCCTTGATCATCCTTCAGGAAGTTTGGCAAATTACATCCTTTTTAGCTTTCGCATATAATGACTCGTTTTTGGTTAATATAGATTGGTGTTTGCCTTCTTTATCTAATTATCGGATCTTACTCAATACTGAAGGTTGAGATATTACCCTCTATAAATATAAAAGGCTGAATCATCGTTATTGTCATGACATCATATGCCATAAGGGTTTTTCTTTTAAGGAATTATTGTGGAAATCTCAATCAATCTCTAATCTTGCTTTCCTTTCTAAATGTGTAAAAACCTCGTTATTATGCAATTATAGGTTTGGCCTCATAATATCTTACTCCAAGCCTCCTCTTATAGTTTATTGTGTCAAAAAATGTTTCATGTGTATTCTTGCCCAACCATCTTACCCATTGGCTATCACTTTGCATGAGATATTAGCTTTGCTTTTGGACTTTTCTTTTATTGGTGTCAAGACAATTTCTTTGCCCTCTTTTCTTAAATTATTAAGTTTTTTTGTTGGTGTTTTAACTATATGTAACTTGTAAAACTTGTTTTCTCTTAATATCATTTTGTCTTGCATTTAAAAAAAAATGGGAGCGTTGGGAATTTGGGTTGTGGGAGGCAGTCATCAAAGCGAATATTACAAATATGCAATTCAGTACATCACATTTGCATTAGTGATTTATTAAGATCCACAAAACTTAAATCAAGTTTATTTGATCTATTATATATCTTCAGGTTAATACCATCTTTTATCTCTTAAGTTTACTTTCATTTTGATTTTGATCCCTCTAAGGGCAAAATAATTTAGGTTTTTATTGAATTATAAGAACAAATATTTTAAACAAAGTGAAATTTGATGAATCAATACCTATGATTTGAAATTTGAGGGACTAAAATCTAAACAAGGTAAGGGACAAAAAATTATGTTAACCATATATCCTTTGTTCCAGTTGAATTGTGTCACCTGAATTGGTTTTTCCCCCATTATATCCAATTTGGGCTGAAATGTGAATGGGGAAAAAATAACTCAGCCACTTTGTTCATCACTTCATCATCGATCTCCACCACTTTTGTGCTCTTTGTCGTCTTCCACCTCCTTTCAGAGAACCATAGATCCACCTTCACTCTTGCGACTCCATCTCCCATTTAAACATTGTGCTCGTTGGTGCAGCTCGAGAAGCCATAGATGGCTAAACAATTATCTTCCCTAAGAGATGAGCCAATACCCAAGTCAACGATCTTCAAGGAAGTACATTCGATCAGTGTGTGAGGCTAGGATTAACCTTGTCTATGTTTTGAGCTTGTTGATCGTAGTCTACAATTCTTCTGATTTTGTATTTTTTTATTGTCTGTTCGAGTTAGCGTTTCAAAAACACGTTCATATAAGTCGAAACAAAACTCTTCTGACTTACCTATCTCGTACAACTTAAATCACATTGAAAAAGCAACTTCTACCACTAATTCAAACGGATACTTATGGTTTATTTGATGTGAGGGATTTGGAGAGGAAGGAAAATTTTTATGAGTTGAATTTTAAAAGATTGAAGAAGTGGGGTAATAAAATTTTAATAAAGAGAACATGTAAGATAAAAGAGTAAGAAAAATTAATTAAAAATATTTAACCCCATTTCTCTAATTTTTCTAAATTCAATTCAAAAAAATTTTCTCTCTGCCCACTTTCCCTCCTCTCCCTTCATACCAAACAAGCCCTTATTGTCTGTTTGGTATGAGGGATTTGGAGGGGAAGGGAGGGGAGGAAAAATTTTTATGAATTGAATTTTAAAATATTGAAGAAGTGGGGTAATAAAATTTTAATAAAGATAATATATAAAATAAAAGAGTAAAAAAATTAATTAAAAATTTTTAACCGCATTTTTCTAATTTTTTCAAAATTTAACTCAAAATTTTTTTTCCTCCACCTACTTTCTCTTTCCTCCCCTCACACCAAACAAGCCCTTAATGGTTGTCAATCATGATTTTGTTGGGATTGTTTTGCGCTCATGTGTCTAATGCTTTTTGAGTTAGAGTAGATTTTAGTGATGATGTTTGATTTGTTCAAATCAAATTTTGTGGCTAAATTGATTGACTTGCAATAAGTATTATTCAATATCTATCTAGGAGTTCTAAATGCATTTCATTCTTGTAATCTCTAAAAGCAACATCTACTCTTTTCTTTGGATTAACTCTAATAAGTAGAAAGATAGGGAAGGCTAGGTGAAACTCTTATAAGTTGTTTGGTATGAGGGATGGAGGAAAAGGGGAGGGGAGGAAATTTTTTACGAGTTAAATTTTAAAAATTTGGAAAATTTGAATGATAGGAATTTTAATAAAAGGAAGATGTAAAATAAAAAAAAAGTAGGAAATCATTAAAAAATAGCTAATAGGATAAATGATGATGAAGAATTTTGATTTCAACAAAACTTTTCAAAGTCTCTTAACTTATTAATGCTCTCAATCAAGTGAGGTTCAAGGTATTATTGGCTCCTCAATAGAATCAACATAGGTTATACCTCTATACTAGAATGTTAGAGCCGGTAATACGGGTTCAACCAGTGGCTCGCAGGTTTTGACAGGGTTAGGGTTGAGAGTTTCCTAACTCGTGAGTTGATGCGGGTTGCCCCGCACAAATTTTTTTATTTTTTAACTATGCTAATTTCACAAAACCTAAAAGTCTCACACTCCCAATCCCAAAAAGAGAAAATCTCAGTTTCCTTCTTCTTTTAAACCAAATTATTTTATCTTAGTTGCTCGAGGATGATTTGATATTTTCTTCTTTTTTTTAGTAAACTTTAGCAAATTTGATAACTTTATTTCTTGAATTAGAATTATGTTTTTGAACTTTTATAAATCGAATGATTGATGCTAAAAAGGCGAATTTAATCACTCATATATGTGTTTTAGATTTTCAAGCACCTTAAAAAAATAAGAAAAAAATATTTCTTCAAAAAAATGCTGGCCTACCAACCCGCAACTACATGTAGAGTTGATATTTTGTCAACCTACAAAAATGCGGGTCTCGTAGACCCACACTATTTGGCTTAGGATTGATGTGGATCAACCCACAACCCGGGCCTGCATTCCCAACTTTATTAAGTGCTATATATATTTAGAAACCTAGAATTTTGGTAACTCCCATAACAGAGTTAATCCGTGCTTCTCGAATAAATATCATTTGACTCGATTCCACATTAACTCATTGAATTAGGTAAAATTCTCCACTTCTCAATATCTCAGCCTTATGCCCAACCAAATATCACTTGACCTTAATTTTTATATTAAATAAGGAGCAAATCAGAAAATAAATATTTTTAATATCTCTCTCGAAATATAGAAATGACACTTTTTTTTTATAAAAGCGAAGAAAATTATGAAACCGATGGAATATTAGTAAGTATCAACAACGTCAAAATGAGATATAAAATCACAAATTAAAATCAGACTGTCTGGTTAGCTCATTATTCAGATCACTGCAGGGAATTGAAATATTGCGCGCGCGCGCGTGGTTCAGCTTACGAATGCTTCCTTCAAGATCACCGAATTCGATTTTATCATGTTTAAAATTTGGCCAAAAAGGCATGTTTAAATGATAAATAACAGTCATTTGTCCAAAAAAAAAAAAAAAATGATAAATAACAGTGGATGCTGGATGGCAAGGGTGAGTCAATGACACGTGGGCGTTAGTTGTTCTCCGACGAAAATATTCAAACTTGACCTGTAGGAGCCGAGTCAGTACGAGGTGTCTCCATTAATTATTTTTTTTTTGTTGAATGAATATATCATTAGATCAATTTTTAATGATTGAGGATTTTTTTTTATCGAAACAATGATTGAGATTTAATAATATTAAATAATATTATTATAATAGAAATATACCATAATAAATTTTAATTGTTAAAAGTTAATCTAATAACAAATACATTAAATATAGAGTAAATTAAAAAAAATCAATGGAACTATCCCTCTCCAATCAAGAGGCGTTGTGTTTGGGATCACTTATTGTTGGACAATAAGTCCTTATTATGCAAGCCGAGATAAAACCCCTCTCATATACTTACCTCATATACCGTGAATCACGATTTATAAGCACTTATTATCTAAAAATAAGCTATTCCAAACGAACACATTATTTGGTACACTCCCCACCCAGTCGTGCCACACCTTATCCTCCCTCTGCCACATGGTCCAGTCAATAGAACAATTCCTCCGGTTTTATCCAGGAAAAATTTCATTTAGGCCCTTTGTAATAAATTAATTTCAATAAATTCTGGAAATTTTCTGAAATTTTACTGCACACCATGATCAAAATGAAATTAATTTTTATAGGTGAAAAGGCAATAACACCCTTACTTTATTTGTTTTATAAATTATCTTATTTGTTTTGTTCTTATAAATACTCATATTTATTTTGTGAATTTTAATATTTGTCTTGTAAATTGATAAAATATTTTTAAGTTTCTAAGTTTTTTTGAATCCTTTTATTTGTCTTGTAAATTTTTATATTTGTCTTTAACTCCCTAGGTTTCTTTTAATGCTTTTATTTACCTTGTAAATATCTTTATTTGTCTTGTAAATGTTATATTTATCTTGTAACTTTTCATATTTATTTTATAAATAGCCAAAATATTTTTAATTCCCTAGATTCTCTCGAACTCTTTATTTTTCTTTGTAAATCTATTTGTTTATCTTATAAATGCCTTTATTTATCTTATAAATGCTATTCTGGAAAAAATAAAAGAAATACATCATTGTCTTTTCACCTATAAAAATTAATTTTATTTTAACCATTGAGTATAGTAAAGTTTCATAAAGTTTTCGGGGTTGAGTGAAATTAATTTGCTATAGAGGGGTTGATTGAAATTTTCCCATTTATATATCTATTAGGCATGATGCTAAACATTAGTTGATTAATTTAGGTAGTTCAAGAAAGTTAACTATATTGGTTTATTTGTCAAACTAACTAGTTTGGAGAAAAAATAAAAAAAAAATATTCTAAATTAATTTAATTAACTTTCTTAATTTATCTAAAAAAACAACTTTTATCTTAGATTTATGACAGGAGGGAATAAGAAATTAATTACATTATTTGGCACCTAAGACGAACTTAAACGATAAACTGTTTATCTTTTTTTTTTTGGGGGGCGTGGACCGGCTTGGCTTTCTGTTTCCACATAGACAGAGACAGCCTCACCGACGAAAGTTCTTCTAATTCCAGTCAGAAGCTCTGTTAGAAGTTACCCTGGCAAGACATGTTCCTCAATATTCCCAGAATAATGCTTTTGAAGCCTTTTGAATTTTGGTTGGCTCTTCGTTGCCTCCAAATTTGACAGCATCTTACCTATTCATTATTTTCTTCTTCTTTTTTTTTTTGGGGTCAAATATTCATTATTTTCTTCTTCGAAGACGCGTCATTTATAAAGATTAGTTAAATTACTTACAGCATACGATATCACATATATTAATTATTATTAGTTGGGTTAAATTCTTTTGAGGAGAATTCTATAATCACTGAATTACTATTTAAATCTGACTTCTTAAAAGCTGGATTTGATGGACTGACCGAAATGGACATTCATTGAATTTGTTTTGTTAAATAGTGTAGTCTAAACGAGATGCGCGTGTGAGGCGTGTCTGTTAAGAAAGAAAACTAGGCGTGTGTCTTATTAGTCATTATAAAAATTTGATACTAACCCGGTCCAAATATAAAATAAAGTTGACTTTTTTATAGAGATTAAGAAAAATAATTAAATTAATCTAGAGTATTTTATTTTTTTCTAAACTAATTAGTCTGACTAATAAACTAATATATAATCAAAGGATATACAACATATAATATGATTAAATCATTTATTTAACTTCCTTAATCTCTCCAAAAAAAATTAACTTTATCTCATATTTAAAACGAGAGGGAGTAATATTTATGGTTTATAAATAAATGTGGGCCTTTATTTTCATCCGTGATGAGAATTTAAAATCATTAATTTTCTTACCGCACTTCCCTGACGAATACTTGAAGATGGCATAATTATGTGGTGGGTGTCTCGCCTACCGAATCAACTTGCGCATTAGTACATGGAAAGACGTGACTGCATTATATTAACGAAACTGCTGAGATACCTTAAACTACCAATCAACTAATTAATCTCTCGCAAAGTGAGGTGCCTCGAATTCGAATTATACCACGTTGGTATTCTATTCTAGATTGGTGATTGAATTGTCTGTGGCATGATTTTTAATATCCACATATTATTAATTTCAACTGTACGCAACATATAAATTTTCACACTGGGATTTTTTGTTTGTTTTTTTTTAAAGCTCGATCCAACGCACTAGACAGAAAATGGGAAGTCGGTGAAGTTGTCAGATTGAGAGCACAGGAGGCCAGGCAAGCTCGGTAGGCACACTCAAAACCGGGAAATGATATAAACTCAATAGATTTAACCAATGGGTTGGGTTTAACGGAACGGAATAGTTTCTCAACGTGACAAATCAAAATTTGAATCCCTACTGATAGATATACCTACATGTATGACAGATGCCCCCAATGATAGGCCATATTTGTAAGCGTGTTTTATAAAAAAGGAAATTGTCGAAAGAGAGAAGGAAATGGTACCCGAAAGAGAAGCAGCCAGCACCAATAATATATAAACGAATGGATACTGCTCCAATGTCAACAGACAATTCATCATTAGCTAATAATTAGTCTAAAGCCTCTCACAATTAGTAATTTAATATCCGTTGCCACCCCACCCAAATTGGTTGCCACTGCACTTTTGCCCCAACAGAAAAATCTGTTGCTTATAGTAGTGTTAGAATTAGCATATTTTGTAAGATTGATAATAGTATGTGGTCAATGCCAACAACACTCGAATATATATTTGTCGTCCATGTTAAGTTATGTTGCCCCATACATGGCTTTATGTTGACGCCGTAAAGCAGTAAAGCTTGAAGGCTCAGCTTCAGCCTACATTTTACGTGCATCTCAAGCCATATTCATTCCACATTCCATTCGCTGGCCTCCCAAGCTTTTTACTCTCTCCCTCCTTTACGTCTTGGGCTTTGTATAAGAACCAGGCCCACTTTACTTCCGTCTTTTTTTTTTGAGCTGCCCTTGTCACCATTTTTTTGGGGTTAAGTTGTAAATTTACTTTAAAATTTTTCGCTTAAAAACTATATTGTTCTAAAAGTGTTAAAATAGAATAATATTACTTTTTACCGTTAAAACTTAAAAATATTAACAATTAACATCAATTTTAATGGTTACCATTATTTTTGTTAACAAGTGATGACAAAATTACTTGTTTTGAAACTTTTGGGGCTGAAATTAAACCCAAAAAAATTTATGGGCAATATTGCTCATGAGCAAAAATTGTAGGGACAAAATTTGCACATTCACATCTTTTTCCACTTTTTGTACACAAGAAAATATCTCATCCACTATCCATAGAACATCATTTTTTATTGTAGACCCAAAAATAAAAACTGAATAAAATTCTTTCCCGTGTGAGAGGAGCCAAAATAGTGTCATTTCGGTGGGAAGATATGGTAACGTGGATAGCGGGGGATGATTGAGAAGAAAGTGATCTAATGGCTAACAGTCCCAAGTGGGAGCGGAAAAAAGAAGGGAGGTCTAATAAATACGAGGTTCCTTTCTTTAACGTCGGGACCGCTGCTGCGCGTTGTCGCACCAACGACACTTTTCATCCCTCTTTTCTCTCCATTCCCGCTTTAGATCTTAACCTCCTCCTGATGTATTTCTAATTTCTCTTTATTTTTTTTACTTATACTTTCGATTTTTTCCTCACACGCTTAATATAATATAACCTCGCCGAATTTTAAATTTGATCTAATTTCACTCTACTTGTCAGTTTCCATTGTTGCTCTCGCTCTCCCAAATGCCGCATTTGTTGCTACGTTTCTCTTAGTCCTCTTCAACTCACTCTGCTTCCTTCTCCCTAGCTGCTCCGCCTGCTGGAGCTAGAGCTGATCATGATTATCTTATAAAGCTTCTTCTCATTGGCAATAACGGTACTTTTTTCTCTTCTCCTCTCTTTCTTGAGCAATGTTTTAGTTTCGCTCGTACTGGCATTTGATTTAGCCTCTCTTCTTTATGCCTTCATTTTAGTTTCTTACTAGTTTTCTATTTATTTCTCTCTTACCTGTGACGCTTCTACCCTAAAATGTACTAAGGCTCCGCACTTGAGAACGATCGGTCCATCATCTGCCACCTCATTTGTCCATTTGTTGCGCCATTAACTCTTCTTTCGTGATTTTCAACCATTTATGCATCATTAGTACTCCATCGATCTAAACGCATAATTCTTAGGTTTCCCCAGCACTTATTGCTTATTCTTACGTGTTTGGCTTTAGTTTTGAGTTTGAATTTTCTAGTATTGCTAGTTATGGCAGCCAGTTTGATGTTTTCAGTACAAGTAGTTATTGAAATTCAAACGGTTGTGTCCGCTTCCCATTTTCTTTTAAGTCAATTTAATACTGCCCTTTTTTGACCTACACCTTGAAGGTGGTCAAAAGTTGTTACCATAAATGTCATGTCATGGTGATATGAAGTTAGATGTAGGAGTCTATTTAGTAATTCGAAGGCTACAAAAAAATTAGGACCCTCTCTTTTCTTCTATTTTTCTGTTTTTGTTGGTTTTGTTATGAATTTTGGGAATACGTATTATAGAGTAGTCTCTGCCTTTGATTACTTGGTTTGTATTGACAGGTGTAGGAAAGAGTTGCCTTCTACTGCGCTTCTCATATGGGTCTTTTACAACAAGCTTTATTACAACCATTGGGTAGGTCCCTTTCGTGTTCTAGTGACCTAATAGTTTTCTGGGAGAATTATGTTGAAGGACCAAATTCACAAATTAATTATTAAGAAGCCATGTAAATTTACCGTTCACACAACACAAATTTATTAGTCAAACTATGAGTTTTTATCATTCACATCATTCAAATTTATAACTATAGATATTTAACACTATTTACTACTTAAACAACACAAATTTACAAATGAAACAATGGGTATTAATGGTTCTCAAGAATAAAACACTTGTGAATTTTGTCCTTAAGCATAATCCTCCCCAGTTTTTTTCTTCACCCAATTTTCTCTCCTAAAGATATGCCTTCTGTCTCATTAGAAGGGATTGTTTTTCTTCATCATTGACTTTAAACTTAGGACCATAGAGCTGGATGGCAAGCGAATTAAATTGCAAATATGGGATATTGCTGGCCAAGAGCGATTTCGAACAATTACCACTGGTTAGTGTCTGATTGAAAGTTCAATATGGCTAGAATGTTCTAATGTGAGCTCTTTTTTTTCCACCTCTTGCAATATATTAAGTTTGTAATTGTTGATACGATTTGAAGATAAAATACTTAATTTTGCTTTTACCTATGTGCTATCAGTAGCAGCACAAGTTCCAAATATTTGGAGGAGCTGTATTTTTTTTTTTTTATATCAAATCACTTAATGTTGGCTATGGCTGATTGGGAAGCAAGGACAAACATATAATGGGTCTGATATTGTACAGAGTCCCACCCTGATTCCCAACTTACTATTCCATATTTTTACTAGCTTGCTAATTGAACTCGTTATATAAGCTCTTAGACCTTAGCTTCAACTTAAATGCCTGTTATATTTTTAAGATTCTATTGTTCTCTTAAAGTTTATCTCGTCACCTGATTTTCTCTTCTCTCCTTGTAAAGCTCGCAAATTGTAGACTGTATGTTTATGACTTATCTAGGTTCTTTGTTTCTCAACTTGCTTGTAATTAAATTTTCTTATAATCCTTAGCACCAGTTTGGATTACAACTTTTCCCCATTGTATCTTTGCGTCACTAGCATAAAATCCATTTTGCATTTCTTGGTGTTAAACTAGCACCAGATGCCCTTTTAGGGATGTAACTGTATAAATAAATATTTTGCTTTGTCCGTCACTTTGACATGATCCTTGACTTGACTAATCCTTTGTATACATTATTAGGCGTATATCATGAACATATTCATTCCTTTTTCTTTCTTTTTTTTCCTATTGCAGCTTATTATCGTAGAGCTATGAGTATTTTGCTTGTGTATGACGTCACTGATGAGTCATCTTTTAACAGTAATGTCTTCCTCCTCCTTTAGTGTTCAGGTCAAACACCCAGCAATTACTATTTCTACACATACCCTATCTCTTACACTGCGATATCTCCTTAACCCTGCATGCGTCATTCCTTTTGCCTCACTTATCCTCCATGCTTCAATTTGATGTTGTGGAGAGGTTCTTGTGCCTGGAAAATGTTTTAATTTCATATGCTACTCCATCTTATGTTCAGACATCAGGAATTGGATTCATAACATTGAGCAGCATGCTTCTGACAATGTCAACAAGATATTTGTGCGTAACAAGGCTGAAATGGATGAAAGCAAAAGGGTCAGTCTTTCTTGCATGAACTTCGCATTCTCATATAGTATCATCTGTGCGCAACTTGATGGCCAATGATTTTCTCCTCAGGCTATTCCAACCTCAAAGGGTCAAGCTGTGGTTGATGAATACGGCATCAAGTTCTTTGAGACTGTAAGTAAAACTAATTGTCTTAGTTGATATTGGGATCATGGGATTCTGATATGTTTGTGTTGGAGAATATATTCGTACAGAGTGCAAAAACAAATCTGAATGTTGAGGAGGTTTTCTTTTAGATAGCTCGGGACATCAAGCAGAGACTAGCAAATACTGATGTTTTATTCTTTAGGCTGTATATTCTGGTCGTGATGAGTTATTGTCATGCCAATTTCTCCGCTGAGTTTATACGTGGTTGCTTGCAAACTCATAAAATCATGATTAACCAAGCAGACTAGGGAGCAGGGGCCACTCAGGCTGACCAAGAATCAGCCTGCTGTGGTTCTTAATGGACATGCATACTTAAGGCTTTCAATTTGACTGGGGAAGTCCATTTTTGTCAGCTGTGTTGTTAGTGCTAGTATGATTTTTATTATTTGACAGCTGCTACCCACACTCATGTTATGTGGTCTGCCAATACATATAGGTACTGGGCCGAACATAAACATTGGGCTGCTGCCGAAGATTGTCCAAATACTTGCTGGAAGATTCATGTTGCCAGCGTGTAAATGGGTCTTTCATTTGGTATTGAGAAGAATAGCCAATTGATGACGTCATTAATGGATTCAAAATTTTAAGATGGAATCCTTTATGCCAATAATTGATGATGGATAATGAGTCAAAAAGGAACTGGGAAATGTGTTTGAATGATATTGCTCACTGCCTCTTTTATTTCTTTCATTCATGCATTGCCATAATCGTTAAAAGCAATCCCATTTTAATACGAAGGAGACACGCAATGCTTTCTTCGGTTTGATAAACCACAATGAATACTCCACCACCACTCTCGTCTTGTCCAGTGTGTCAGTTTTTACTTTCCCGTTGAATTCCAGATATACGCGTACCTTCAATTTGCCTTTCTATTGTTCACCCAAAAAAAAAAAAAGTTGCCTTTCTATTATGTTAAAATGATTTAAGTTTTTCCAGAACTTAATGGCCTCAAGTCCACAATATTATTTCTTCTTCTTTATTTTGTTTTTTTTACCCCTCATAGATAAGGACTCGGATATCATGTTGAATTTTAAATGTACGTGTCAAAATGACTTGAACCAGTTAATAAGACATACTTAACCTTTTATATTATATACATTTAATTCAATGCGAGAATATTTTAATACCTCCTGTCATAAATTACACTCTTTGAGATCAGGATGGTCTTATATATAAGTTACACTTTTTTGTTGTTTGCAATTTTAATTATACTCTTTCCTTTTATACTCTCAACTATTTACATGCCTCTCTTATTTATCCCCTCCGGTCCTAATTATAAGATAAAGTTGATTTTTTTTGGAGAAATTAAGGAAGTCAATTAAATTGCTTTAGAGTGTTTATATTTTTAGTATTATTAGATTATATATTAGTTTATTAATCAAATTAGTTAGTTTGGAGAAAAAAATAAAAATATAAACATTCTAAAGTATTTTAATTGGCTTCCTTAATTTCTCTAAAAAAATCAACTTTATCTTATAATTAAGACCGGAGGGGATATTTTTTTTGCCACTTACGTGATTTGTTTAGTTGTAACTTATATATCCGACCGATACTCAATCAATCCTCAACACTATGATATAGCCTGAGAAGGAATCAGTTTTTTTTTTTTTTTTTAAATACATGCCCACTATTATCGAACATGCAAACTAAACAAATTCAGCAAATTCAAACCCTCTCTGTCGATCTGTCGTCTGTCTATCAATGTGCACGTGCTTGCTTCTATAACTCTGTAAATATGTGATCGGATCTAAAAAACGTGAATTACTAAATAATCGGCAAAATATTTATGTTTCCTTTATATTTTCTCATTGGAATTTTGACAAAATTATGACATACGTAGAAAGTATGTTAATTTTTTATCAAGGAAATTATATTAAGTTTTTAAAAACAACAAAAGGGTAAAAGTCTATTTATTTTTATATACATATTATAAAATAATATATTTATTATTTTTAATTGAAAAATATTGATAAAAATATAAAAATTTATATTTTACATCTAGTATTTAATATAAGATCTCCATAGTCTAATCGGAGGTAGAATAAAGTTTACATTTGAAATTTAAACATTTAAGAAACATTGAGTTAATTTATTGACTCATTCTTAGAATTCTAAAGGGGGTCAAATTTACTTATAATGAAGAAAGTTGAGTATTTTTAATAACAACAAATAAACGCATTTTTTATTTTTCTTACTGAAAATTTTTATGATTGACATTAAAAAAAAAGGAAAAAATAGTATTAATTATAGCTCTACCTAATACAATATATATATATATATATATGGAAATTAGGGGTAGCAACTCTCTGCATATGAGAGAGTTAACTTATTACTTTTTTTAATGGAAAAATTATGAAGCCCTGACCAATGAGTGTAACTGTCCAAATGTTTCACAACAAATAAGCAGCTTGTAATAACAATTTATAGTGAAGAAAATAACATGTCTATGCTTATATGTTATTAAGATTTTTTGGAGATTACATTTTTGTCTAAAATCTCATTATTATTTCCCCCCTTTTTTAAAGGAAAAAAAAAAAATCACTCAAGTACCTTTCCTTTTTCACAGGTAAAGAAAACTCATGCACCCTCCACCAACGACACAACGCGCAAACTTAGCTATTTGAAGGAAAAAACTGTTTTTTTTTTTTAAAAAAGCTTAATTTTCATTTAAAGTACAACATGACTCCAACTTAAAATAATTGACATATATCAGATGGAGAATCTTTAAAGAAAAGCAACATAAAATAAAGGGGGAAATTATGGGATGAACGCACTTATTATTGAATAAAAGAGGACAAATGGTCCATCAGCAAGCACCTCAGGTTTGCGGAGTCAGTTCGCACCACCACCCAGCTTAATCATATATGTATCATTCCTAAATATTATATTTAAAGAAAGCTACATAAAATAAAAGGAGAAATTATGACATAAATATTATATTTAAAGAAAGCTACATAACTAAAGGCCCTGAAAATACGTCACTCCATTGCCCCCCAATAATTTGGAAAATGACATCTTCATTCAATGGATCATCGCCCGTATTAAACTAACAAATCTAATTCATTCTTGTATTATAATTACAATTCTCCTGGTCTCAGTTTCAACTTAAATAAAAGTTTGTTCTCGTTTGGCAACATAAAAAAGTGCTTTTAAAGTATTTTTTTGTAAGTTAAGATAAAACTTCTCTCATATACTTATCTCGCCTACCTCAAAATTTATGAAAGCACTTCTGAACCGACACTTATAACAATACAGGGATTATATTTCTTCTCGTTTGCTAAAATCTCGAACATGTTGTCTCTGCCCTTATCATGCATGGTACGGTGTAATTTTTTTGTGATCATCTGGATGGTTTATTTGATCCTTAATTTTTCAAGAATGGGATAAAACTTTAAGGACAAAAAAATATTATCAAAATTGATAAAAAACAAATAAGTATGTTAAATTTCACTAATTCCAAAAAGACTGACTTGGAATATTGAAATGTTGCAAAATTTAAGAAATTACCTAATTATGTTTAATTTTTTTAATAAAAAATCCTCAACTCCCTTACCGGTAGCTGGAGCTCTGGCACCTTGTCGGCGTCGGCTCCCAATCACCGGAGCTCCGGCGGTTTCGTATTATTTTTTCTTGAATTTTTTAATTAAAAGTCTTCAATATGGATACTTGAGTATTTACGGATACTAAAGTCATAAATAGGGTTGACCGGAGCTCCAACGGTCTCATATATTTTTTATGACTTTAGTACTTATATTAACAACTCAAGTATCTATATTGACAACTTTTGATTAAGAAACTCAAAAAAATATATGAGGTTGGCAAGGAGGTTGATGATTTTTTATTAAAAATAACTAAGAGTAGTTAGCTAATCTCTCAGATTTTACAATATTTCAAAATTTCAAATCACTCTCTAAAGAATTATTGAAATTCAACATACTTATTTTCTTTTTGCTAATTTTGAGAGCATTTTTCTGTCTAAAATTTATAATCAAAACATGAGTCTAGATATGAGGTTAAAAAGTGAAGTGGCTTTCAGTTTGGTCAAAGATTCATTATTCGCCATGAAAGGGGTAACAATTAGGTCTTAATCGAAAGTGCAAAATAGTACAAACAAGGCGAGAGACGAAGACGAAGAATAACCTTCCAAGATCACCCACTAAGACTCCATTATCGAGGATTGCTAGAAAAGAGGGCCCAATGACCACAAACTCACACAATCATTAGTGCTGTATTAGCAGGAGGGGCACAAACCCACTTACATTTTTAACACCTTTTCCTTTTTGGATGTTTTAGCATTTTGAAAGCTTTCAATGGGTTATGAATACGAGGTGGAGGAACTAAATGATCATGGTAGTAGCTATACATATTAAAAGCACAAAGAAACAACGTCTGTAAAGGGTTAAAGCCACCAACTACTAAGTGGGACTTTTTTTTTTTTTGATAGAACGGTAAATACCGAAACAGAAAACGCGAAGAAAAAAAAGTAGAAAAGGCCGAAACGCTAGTACTGAGTGGGACTTTGTGCTTTCCATACTTTAATTTGGAGTCTTGACCACTGACCAAAGCATTAGTGGCTTGGAGATTTAATTATGAAAGCATATCTATCATTCATGCGTCGTTTGCGACAATGAGGCTCAGTGGACAAGTACTCAATAATGCACCTGAATTATTTTCAAATCCTTCTTTCTTATCCATATCCTTCGGATATTTTGTCTAAAGCAGAAGAGAAAAGTACAAATTCAAGCATAAGGAGAAATTGCGTAAATAATTGTACACGTTATCACGTAGTCGGGCTCAATCATTAACACTGACTCCCACTTTCAAGCATCATCGTGATGCTTCTCCTCATTTAATGCCAAGGGCAACCACAATGACTCCATAGAAAATATTTCATGAAAATGTCCAAAACCATTGAAACAAGACACAAAAGAATCCAACCCACTGATATGAAAATAAAAAAGCTACTCCACCAAGAGTTGCATTCAACTATGCAAAAGATGGTAATAATTGAAAGCAGACACAGACTACCTTTCACCCATTTGATTTCGGTAAATAATGAAGTTACAATACATACGTAGTCGATGCCCTGAAATAATGATGTATAACATATAGTACATGTGTTTGCAGCCTATATAAGCATGAGCCTCCCAAGGTATGCAACTTCATTCCTGGGACTTAAGAAAGCATTTTAAGGTTAGAGACAAGATGGGGATCCTGCAAAAACATGAGTTTAGAAGAGCGATGCCATTCATAGCTGTAGTGTTCTTGCAGTTTGGATATGCAGGCATGAATGTTCTATCTAAGGCTGCAATGAACAAGGGGATGAGCAGCTACGTATTTGTGGTCTATCGCCAGGCTATTGCCTTTGTCGTCATCATCCCTTTTGCAGTGATTCTAGACAAGTCTCTCCCTCCCTCCCTCCCCCTCTCCTTTTGTGTGTGTGTGTGTGAGATAAATTAAAGTGGTGATATGCTTCGTTGTCTTCACAGGAATGTAAGGCCCAAGATGACAATTTCAATCTTCACCAAGATTTTGGCGCTAAGCATTCTAGAGTAATTACCTGAATAGCTAAACACACTCCATAGCATGGAAAACTGTGACAAAACTAGTCTAATCTTCTTATTGGCAGGCCAGTCATTGACCAGAATTTATATTTTTTGGGAATGAAGTACACAACAGCAACTTTTGCCTCAGCAATGGGCAATATGCTTCCCGCCATTACCTTCCTGATGGCTTGGATTGTAAGGTAACTAAACACGTTCTCATTGTCACCTCTTTTTCAGGGGTTTCTCTCAGATTTGGAGGCAAATCTAATCAGGTATACATCTCCTAAGCCTATGATTCATGCTATCTTCCCAACTATTTCTCAACTTGGCAGGCTTGAGAAGATAAAATTAAGAAGCATGCACAGCCATGCAAAGGTGGCAGGAACTGCAGTGACAGTTGCTGGAGCCATGCTTATGACATTTTTGAAAGGCCCGTTGCTTCAAATTTTTGGGGCACATGGTACCAATACCCACAACCGGCAAAGTGGTGGGTCAAATCTTCAACATGTAATAAAAGGATCCGTGATGATCACCCTGAGTAGCTCTTGTTTGTCTGGTTTCATGATACTTCAAGTGAGTTATTCTCCAGAGTCCATGAAGAAGTATTCCAAATAATACTTTTGATTCCTTAGACCTTCTATGTTTTTCTAGGCCATTACTCTTAAAGCCTACCCAGCTGAGCTCTCTCTCACAGCATGGATATGCTTCTTGGGAACAGTAGAAGGTGCTGTGTTGGCCCTGGTTATGGAAAGGAGACATCCTTCAGTTTGGTCTCTGCATTGGGATGCGAAATTGCTGGCTGCTGTCTACAGTGTAAGGCCATATAACCAGACTTGTGAAAATACAAAAATAGCACATCACCATGCTTTCATCGCAATCTTCACACACTTCACCATCCTACGCCCAAAAGAAAATTCCTCTCCAGGAAGACATCATAACAACCTTCTGTGTCGACTGTAAAATTTCCAGCCACTAACACACTAAAGAAAGTTCCTATTCGGAAAGGCATCAAAAACATTTGTACTGACCATAATAGTACAAGTCAACTAGCAACACTAATGCTGACATCCAAATGATTTAGCTGCCATGGAGCCAACTGAATATTACCACTTTATGTCTTCCTCTCTTAAGTTTCAAGTTTACATATGTGTTAATAGTAAGAAAGCTTAGATTTTATAGCCGTAACATTTGAAAAAGTACAAGCAACATTTTAGGGAAATACGTAGTTAAATTTTCCCACTCTACTCGAAGAATATAAATGTATGGCAGGGCATAGTCTGTTCAGGACTGGCTTACTACATCCAAGGAGTAGTGATGAAAGCAAGAGGCCCCGTCTTTGTTACAGCGTTTACTCCCCTGTGCATGGTAATTGTAGCTATCATGGGCTCATTCATTCTGTTTGAGCAACTGTACCTTGGAAGGTAATTATGAAAATCATACACTAGGCTAACCACATGCTTAGCCAGCAAAAATATAGACTAAAGAAATCTAATCAATTTTTCAGGGTGATAGGTGCCTTTGTCATTGTTTTGGGCCTGTACCTTGTGGTTTGGGGTAAAAGCAAAGATAATGAACAGTCAACGCCAATGGCTGAAGAGATCTTATCACCAACTAAGCTAATTGCAGATGGAAGCAGTATCAGAAAGGACAGTGCTAATAATGAGGTCATCATTATCACTAATTCTGGCTAAGGAATTGTAGCTCCAGATGAACGAGTGTGAAGAAAGTTTACCAATAACGGATTTGGCTCCCATCCTTTTGTCCGAAGTAAACGGTGGTTTTTTTTTGCTTTTTATAAGCTGTTGTATAAGATTTCAACGGTTCAGATTTAATATATTATAAAAATTAAATCTAGAATGTTAAATCTTAATCCAACGATTTAAGAAAGAAAGAGACCATCATTTTTTTTTAAAAAAATTATTATAATAATAATATTTTTATAATATATTAAATCTAAACCGTTAAAATTTTAACCTAACGACACATACTCAGAGAAAAATAAAGTATCATCTTTTTCTTGAAAAAAAATAGATGAGGGCCGATCCACCAATAACTATCTAGATTTGATGTATCCCAGGGCATTCATTTACAATGCTCCCTTTAAATGCTTATGACACATACAGTTTGTATGTAACCACTTGGGTTTTGCCCACAGTTCACCAAAAAAAAAAAAATAAATGCTTATGACACATACAGTTTGTAGTCATCCAAATATTGGATGCGGACCCGAATGCACACTCCACCACCACTCTCGTCTTGTCCAATGTGTCAGTTTTTACTTTCCCGATGAATTTTGGATGTCTGTGTACCTTCAAGTTGCCTTTCTATTGTTGTCCCGAAAAAAGAAGAAGTTGCCTTTCCATAATATTGTTTCTTCTTCTTCTTTTTTATTTTGTTTTTTTTGCCCCTTATAGATAAGGATTCGAATAATGTTGAACTTTAATTATACGTATCAAAATGACTTGAACCAGTTAATGAGACATACCTGACCTTTAATATTATATACAGTTAATTAAATGTGAGAAATAATTTAATACCTCCAATCATAAATTACACTCTTTGAGATCAGGATGGTCTTATATATACAAGTTACACTTTTTTGTTGTTTGCAATTTTAATATACTCTTTCCTTTTATACTCTCAAATATTTACATGTCTCTCTTATATTTTTTTCTTTTCACTTACGTGATTTGTTTCGTTGTAACTTATATATCGGAACGATACTCAGTCAATCCTCAACACTATGATATAGCCTGACAAGGAGTCAGTTATTTTTAAAAAAAAAAATACATGTCCACTATTATATTCGAACACGCAAACTAAACAAATTCAGGCCCTCTCTGTCTGTCGTCTATCTATGTGTGCGTGCTTGCTTCTATAACTCTGTAAATACGTTATCGGATCTAAAAAACGTGAATTACTAAATAATCGGAAGGATATTTAAGTTTTCTTTATATTTTTTTATCATTGGAATTGTGACAAAATTATAACGTACGGTAGAAAGTATGTTAATTGTTTATCAAGAAAATTATATTAAGCTTTTAAAAACAATATAAGTGTAAAAGGATATTTATTTTTATATACATATTATAAAATAATATATTTATTATTTTTAATTGAAAAATATTGATAAAAATATAACAAATTATATTCTACCTTTGGTATTTAATATAAGATCTCCGTAATCTAAGTGGAGGTAGCATAAAGCGTACATTTGAAATTTAAACATTTAAGAAAAATTGAGTCAAATTATTGACTCATTCTTAGAATTCTAAAGGTGTCAAATTTTCTTATAATGAAGAAAGTTGAATATTTTAATATCAACAAATAAACGCATTTTTTATTTTTCATACTGAAAATGTTTTATGATTAACATTAAAAAAAGGAAAAAATAGTATTAATTATCGCTCTACCTAATACAATATGTGTGTGTGTATCTATATGTGTGTGTGTGTGTGTGTGTGTGTGTGTGTGGAAATTAAGGGCAGCAACTCTCTGCATATGAGAGAGTTAACTTATTACTTTTTTCAATGTAAAAATTATGAAGCCCTAAACAATGAATGTAATTATCAAAATGTTCCCCAACAAATAAGCAAGTTGTAATAACAATTTATAGTGAAGAAAATAACATGTCTATACTTATATGTTATTGAGATTTTTTGAAGATTACATTTTTTCTCTAAAATCTCACAGTGATTTTCCCCTTTTTTAAAGGGGAAAAAATCACACAAGCACCTAACCTTTTTCATGGTTAAAGAAAACTCATGCACCCTCCACCAAAGACACAACGCGCAAACTTACCTAGTTGAAGGAAAAAACTGTTAAAAAAAAGAAGAAGCTTAATTTTCATATAAAGTACAACATGACTCCAACTTAACATAATTGATATACATCAGATGGAGAATCTTTAAAGAAAAGCAACATAAAATAAAGGGGGAAATTATGGGATGAACGCACTTATTATTGAATAAGAGAGGACAAATGGTCCCTCAGCAAACCCCTCAGGTTTGCCCCGTCCGTTCGCACCATCACCCTGCTTTATATCATATATGTATCAATCTCAACCATATATAAAAATCTCAAATAAAAATTATAACTAAAGGCCCTGAAATACAGAAAAATACTATCAAAATTGGTAAAAGATAAATAAGTATGTTAAATTTCAATAATTTCAAAAGGATTGATTTAGAATATTAAAATGTTGCAAAATTTGAGAAATTATATAATTACCTTTAATTTTTTTTAATAAAAAAAATCCTCAACTCCCTTACAGGCAGCCGGAGCTCTGGTGCCTTACCTACATCGGCTCCAGTTACCGAAGTTCCAGCGATCTCATATTTTTTTTTTTTTTGAATTTCTTAAGTAAAAATTGTTAATATAAATATCTGAATTGTTAATAAAGATACTAAATATGTAAATAGCTGGCCGTGCCATATATATTCAAGCAAAATTCTTTAATATGGATACTTGAAAGGTTAAGGTTGTGGAGACTTTACATGATTAGACTGTAAAGCTCCCCCGCATTGCCCCTCTGTTCACTGGCAAATGGGTGACATTTTCAACGAGAGCCTGGTGGATACATATAGTGGAGGAAGAACAAATTCCATTTCAATACTTGAGTATTTACGGATACTAAAATCGTAAATAGAGTTGTCGGAATTTTGGCTGTCTCATATATTTTTTATGATTTAAGTACTTATATTAACAACTTAAATATTCATATCGACAACTTTTAATTAAAAAATTCAAAAAAATATATGAGGTTGATGATATTTTATTAAAATAACTAAGAGTAATTAGCTAATTTCTCATATTTTGCAACATTTCAAAATTTCAAATCACTCTTTAAAGAATTATTGAAATTCAACATATATATTTTCCTTTTGCTAATTTTGAGAGCATTTTTCTGTCTAAAATTTATAATCAAAACATGAGTCTAGATATGAGGTTAAAAAGTGAAGTGGCTTTCAGTTTGCTTACAGATTCATTATTCGACACGAAAGGGGTAACAATTAGGTCTTACTAAAAAGAGGAAAATAGTACAAACAAGGCGAGAGACGAAGACGAAGAATAACCTTTCAAGATCACCCACTAAGACTCCATTATCGAGGATTGATACAAAAGAGGGCCCAATGACCACAAAGTCACTCAACCATTAGTGAGCATCATCTTGATGCTTCTTCTCATTTAATGCCAAGGGCAACCAAAATGCCTCCATAGAAAATATTTTATGAAAATGTCCAAAATCATTGAAACAAGACACAAAAGAATCCAACCCACTGATATGAAAATAAAAAAGCTACTCCATCAAGAGTTGCATTCAACTATGCAAAAGATGGTATTAATTGAAAGCACACACAGACTACCTTCACCCATTTGATTTCGGTAACTAATGAAGTTACAATACGTACGTAGTCGATGCCCTGAAACAATGATGTATAACATATAGTACAAGTGTCCGATCTCTGATGTCTTCTGGGAGACAACATTGACAGTTTCATTGACTCTGTAATCATAGCCACCATCCTTTACCTGGCATGAAGAAAATATATAGATAACGAATAAATGAATGCCACCATCTATTCCTCTTTTCAGATAAAAGAAAACATCGTGACCCTGTAATGTAATCATAGGCCTACAAAACAATGTCTAAAAGAACCTCCAAGATTCCAATGTTTCCTCCTAACACCCTAAAACATAACAAGAAAAAGAAAGCCAAAGCCCTAATATTAGAAAAGGAGTATTCAGGAAACTCCCAGGAGAATCTGCAACAAGACCAATGATGAAAAACAATGATAGTGAGTTCAACTTCCAAGAGACAGAGGTGAAATTAGTCTATCTCCCTCCATTTTCAAGTTCCAACAGAACTCATCTAAGAGAATTTCGGAAATTTCCCAACCAGTCAAACTCCCAGTAAAAGCTACAACCATACACTTTTCTTGAAACAGTACATTTTCCGCCATAGATGTTAACAGCATGTTATTGCGTGTAGCCCTGACCAATGGGGCTTGGTGCTAAGCAAAATGCATAGAATTGCAACTTTCATTAACCTCCACTAAAGCTGCATAATAAGACGTAATTTTAGTTAGCTGTAGACTAATATAAATATCACACTAGCGTCTCTAGATCTATTGATTTAGTCTTCATTCTTTAGTGATTTCACTGTTTGGCCATCACTCTTGTCCCTCCAAATCTCACGCAACCTTCAATCCTTCACAAATCTCTAAACTCTGACACTCCCCTAACCTTTTACCTCACACAACTCCATCTCTCCCTAATTTCCAGTTCTCCCTCCCTGTTCAGTCATCGCCCTTATTCTCTGTTGACAGTGCTCTCTCTTCTCTCCCTCCCCAATCCCTCAGATCTCTCACACTCCCTTTGCAGTCTCACACTCCTCTCCCTAATCTACCAAACTTCAACGCGTTGCATCAGTGCTGTGGTTCAAACATCATCCGCAGCACTCTCTCATCAGGTATATATGTAAAGATTAGGGGGTATGATCAATTTCTTATTGTGTATTCATCTATACAAATCTTTTATCCATGTTGTGTGTGATGATATCCTCTACCATTGATGAACAAAAAGAACCTATGCCTCTATACAAAATAGAAAATGCTTATGTATAGAGAAAATCAATATAGGGAAGAAAATCAGAGTTGATCTGATGAAAATGCTTCTATATAATTTTAGCTTTGTTTATTTGATTTCTTTTTTGTTTAATGTAGTTTGCAAGTTTTTAAGGAAATTATGATGTGAGCTGCTCTTTTATAATTTCCATTTTTATTAATTTGCTTAACAGTTGATATTTGAGTTTGTTGTATCACTGTATGGTTGTGGGTTATGTCATTTGCAGGTCCCTTTTTTTGATTTATCAATGCCAAATTTTAAGAAATATAGATGATTTTATTTAAAAGTTGAGTGGTTTCTTTTAGATTTGTTGTTTCAATTGCAGGCTTCTATGAAAAGAAAAGGCCCATGAAAATAGCCCAAACTGATTTGAGTGGGAAATATTTCAGCTCGATTTCATTAAATTCAACACTCTCCTTTATTATTTTCCCATCCTTTCATGTTCAGTACGTTTGGTGTTCCATAAGTTCTGACCAAACCTAAACAAGCCATTAATTGATCTCATCCTCAACACTGGTACATGGATCATCAGCAGTAAATAGCACCAGATCACCAACAAATAAAGTTCTTTGAAGATTGATCGCATGAAAGGCCACTCCTCATTGTAAGCTTAAGGTTCAAACTTGCATCCCATAAATTTCTTAGAAAATCCCCTTCAAAAATTGTCTATATATTATGAAGTAGAATCTTATTAGAAGCATATTGGAGTCTTTGTCAAACACCAATCATGACTTTCAAATGTTAAGCTGAAGCAAAAATTTATAAACAATAAAAAAAAAACTCCAGAAAGATGCACCAATTATTTTTTTCAAGAGACTTACATCGTCGTCCTAAACATGAGAATATCATTTTAATCACCTAAGAAACATGAAAAAAAAATCAATTAACAACTAGATGGCGTACAACTTGCAAAAATAAAAATCTGAGTACAAATAAATAGAACCTCTTTCAGAATTACATAAGAAAATCTTAGCATACATTACTTCCCAATTCTTGTCATTCAAAACCTTTTCCCTTTCATGTATCCTCTCCACAATGCGCCACTATTGGCCAAATCAATGTTAGTTATTCTCAAAACCAAGATATGGAACTTAGAGGGCAATGATTGATCTTCACATTCCTCATTCACACTTCATCAATAAATCAGGAATTGATGCTGTTAGAAAGTATAAAAGTACAAAATATGCCTGTTATTCGTTTCTTTATATTTAGTTGTCTGAGAAAGAAAGGAGTAAATTCGTGTCTTCTGCTTCATATGTAAAAGAAATTTCGATAAACTCAAGTGAAAGCGACCACATTTGTGGTAAAGGTCCCTGAAAGTGGCAATAATGAAATTTAATTAAAAGGAGCAGATTTTTGGCTAATTGCTCTGACTTTGTCCAGAGCAAAAAATCCCAAAGCCTTTGGTCTGATGCTCCAAAATGTGATCACATAGAGTATAGATCAATTTCATGAAAGCTAACCTGCAGATATAGCATCAACATCACATGTGACAAGTGCAAGATCAGGTTTTTCTTGTTTGGCACTCAATCCTCCATAAAGGCCTGCTGCTTTGAATCCCTCTGCAGCAGCAACTCCTCCTGGAATCTGAAAACCGGAACCAGACGCTAATTGGCACGTTGATAAAATTTTCATACCACACAAAAGTTTATACATATCAGGGATTTCCTTTTAGATGTTTTATGCAGAATTAAGTCAGTGTAGTACCAATTTACCAATTAATCAACTAAAGGACGATCCCTTAGCGACTGACCTGCTTCCAAGGTCCTTCAGGAAGAAAAATTGGAGCAGCTGGCAAGTGAGTGGCGGGTCGATCATTCGTCTTAGAGACAGCGCGGATTCTCAAATGTCTTGGAGAAGAATTAGAAGAGCTAAATATCTTTGGAGAGAACGCAGATTAGAATCAAACCGCGAGAAATGGAACAAAATAATTAGGCTAGATGTTATCCAACTGTTAAGTCTGAAGACATAAAGTATGAAGTAACGCGGACGAGTAACGTCAGAAATTGCAATAGTGTGAAGCAGGAACACACCTTTGGCTTTGGATGTAAATGAAGGAAAGCACAGCCTGAAGTACAGAGATACATTTGTCCCTTGGCGTGCGTATCTGTTAGCGTTTTTTACAGTTTAAGCGATCAGTGACAGTAAAGCTTCGGCGTAGTGCGCAGTGAGCCAAGTTTTCAATGGCTGCCCTTAATCCTTATAGTATCAGTTCTTCAAAACAAAAAATTATAGTACTCGTATTAGTTAACCGGTTCGTGATATATACATATACATATATATATATATATATATATATATATATATCTGTGTGTGGTAATCAACTCAGTTGAGCCATGGATGGTCTAAACTCTGGCCACCAGAGATCAGTCAAAATACGAAAGCGGCGTGGTTCCATTTGTTTGTAAGCCTTGATTCTCTCATTCGCCCTTTTTTCCTTTCTGAAACATTTTTCTCCTTCTTTATTCAGAATTTCATCTCCATCGTAAGATTAAATGGTTGAAATTCAATATTTTATAAAATTATTATTTTAAATATAAATAAATTTAAATTATTAAAATCTGATCAACACAGTTTATAATTGAAATGCAGGCAAAATTAAAAACTTACTTCATAAAATATTAAATCTAAACTATTTATTTGTTAGGAAAAAAAATATTATGAGAATATCTTCTTCCCAGACGATTTCATATGATGCGGTGACCTTGTTGCATTTTTATTCATTTTGGTAAATTAATTTCATCGATTGCTATTCCATAATCTTTCTGACTTGATCAAAAAATAATTATTAATTGGCGTAATTTCAAGTTCGGAATGATTACTTTAGTTTGAGCTTGTAGTAGTATTATAAAATCGAATGTATCAAAAAGATAAGTATATCATCAAATCGACAGGTAAAAGATGGATTTGATTGGGATTCCAGTGAATTGAGAGACAAGTTACATATTTACTTTGTGCTGTGTAAAATTACTCAAAATAACCTGATACAGGCACCCACTAAATCACAATCAACATATTAACATGTCTTAATTAATGGCTCAATAGAGAGGATTGAAATCAATTTGATTGGCCCAATGAATGAGACATTAATCAACAGAAGAGGGGGCTCTGGGCTCCAACCAAAAATATAATCAAGGAATATACAAGGGCGGAGTGTTATACCACAATAAAGAATTGCTCCCATCGGTCCTAATTATAAGATAAAGTTGATTTTTTTGAAAAAATTAAGGAAGCCAATTAAATCACTTTAGAGTATTTATATTTTTAGTATCTTTGGATTATATATTAGTTTATTAATCAAATTACTTAGTTTGAAGAAAAAAATATAAATATAAATATTCTAAAGTTATTTAATTGACTTCGTTAATTTTTCTAAAAAAGTCAACTTTATCTTATAATTAGGACCGGAGAGAGTAATTCCAAATCAACGTCAGGACAAGAAAGCAAGTCATATGAGTGTTGTTTGAGGTTCAAGAGAAACATACCGTATCATACACGCGTTGTCAGTTCTACATGGAACACCTCAACTCACACTACCTATATAGATAGTGGAGGAAGAACAACTTCCATTTTCCACTATATATATTCCCTAGCATATATATACATCCAGCACGTAATATATTCCCATGTCAATCCTTATAAATATTGTGCGCCACTCATGTCTATTTTAGTGGTGCCTGGATTGTGAGAGAATAATAACTCCCATACTTCGTATACTATAGCACACAACAAATGCTCCAAATTGAAAATTTGCACCTGCAGAAATATACCCCTGTCTACTCTTTAATTTAATTATACATACATGAATTATGAATATATCGCACTGAATATACAATGAGTTGTGTCGTCATTATATATAACACACACACACCCCCCCCCCCCACTGGTATACAAGTCTACAGAAACGAGAAAACCCATCATTGGGGGTCAATTCATTTAATTTGGAACATGTCATTATGGTCTTTATTACAAGTCTAGCTGGGAAAAAATTTGTGATACTAAATATAAATCAATAAAGAGAGTCATTAATGACTATTTTTTAATTTGGGAGATTTACACTTAGATCCCATGTAAGAAAAAAAATGAAAAAATGGTCCCATGGAGTTGTCAATACAGGCTCCTGGAGTTGTTAATGACAACGCTAGGAGCCTGTATTGACAACTCCATGGGACCATTTTTTCATTTTGCAATTTATAGGGACCATTTCTTCATTTCTCCTCTTTCTTGGGACTTCACTGTCATTCTCCCTTTTAATTTTATCCATGTTGAATGGAAGAAATTGGACAGACAAATTGTACGGCATCATTTTTTCAATACTCATTAAAGAAGAGTAAATTTGAAAATTTTAATTAATTTAAAAGATATTAAACATCTTAACCTTCATTTCTTCGTATGTAAGATTTGATCGAACTGTATTTTTATTACTTCAGGTTTTAAATATAACATTTAGTTAACTTTTTTATGATGATTAAAGAAGCTAATTAAACTATTCTAAAGTATTTGTATATATCATTTTTTCTTTAAACTAATTCTCTGATTTATAAACTGATATATATAATTTAATCATATATATCATATAATATAATTAAATAATTTATTTAACTTCCTTAATCTCTTAAAAAAATGTAAATAGGTCTTATATCTAGGACATGGGGTAATAATAAATATCAGAGTGATATGCTATGATGCATGAGCTTTAAGCACTCGAGTGTACTATTATATGTTACTCCCTTAGTCCTATTTAAAAGCGACTATCTCTCTTATAGGACTGGTCTATTTTATAAGCAACTTTCACTTTTTTTTTCTTTTTTTTTTTCTGAAAACGTAAGCTTCTTTTTCCTATTTTACCCTTATTAAATATTCATTCTCTCTCATATCTTATACCCATTATCTCTCATACTTTTTATGATTTTATCTATTCTCTCTCCTATACTCTTTTCATAAATAGGGATATATATGGAAAAATATGATATTTTTGACACACTTATTATTTTTAACCACCAATTCGTTTGGCCTAATTAAGGAAAAAATCGTTTATAAATAAGACCGGAGGGAGCATTAGGACACGAAGCTTAAAAAAACAAAAAGACCAATAATTTAAAATGATTGGGAGGGTGATACGACATGAACGTGGCTTCTCTCCTCTATTTTTAAGGTCTGTTGTCCACTTTTTCCTTCAAACTGCACAGTTTTGGCGTAAAAGTAAGTTTTGTTTTTTTAGAAAAACACCATATAACATTTTGATGTATTTTTTCAGTACCAGTCAATTTCTTAAAATATTTTTTTTAAAATCCTAAAATAATTTTTTAGTATTATCCAGTATTTTGAAAAATACTATTCAACACCATGAAATATTTTTTTAATACCAGTCAATTCCCTAAAATATTTTTTCAAGATTGTAAAATAAATTTTTAGTGTTATCCAATATCCTGAAGTATTTTTTTATTGTCAATCAGTACTATGAAATATTTTTGGTGCACCTAGACTAATTTTTAGTGCATCCAACATCCTAAAATATTCCATCAAAAATATTTCGGAGTACTGACTGAAACTAAAAAAAAAATACTTCAAGATATTGGATAATACTGAAAAATTATTTTAGAGAACTAACTAGTATTGAAAAAATACTTCAGGACGTTGAATAGTATTTTTCAAAATATTGGATAATATTAAAAAATTATCTTAGGATCTTAAAAAAATATTTTAGAATTTTTTTAATAAAAAATTTCTATACTGTTTTACACCAAAATAGCACAATTTAAAGAAAAAGGAAGGCAGTGAACGTAAAAGTAGAGGAGAGAAGCCGCGTCCCTATTGCATTGGAGTAATTTACATATCAAGCAGCGAACCGCGAAATAATTAAAAGCATGTCCACAGGAAGGAATGAGACCCGTTACACAGTCAACTCAGTCGGGCCCAGCCACCAAAAATATCAACAACAGCATCCTGCATCAAAAGAGTAGTAAAATTAGTAATTTTGCGATATGGCAGCATATGATTAGACTCAACTCTCATATATGATCCACCATAAAATTATTTAAAATAATTCAATCCAAATAAGCATTCAAAGGACGATGCAGCAACAACAAACGCATTAACACACAATTAAGTATGTGTTTGGTATCACTTATTTTTAGACAATAAATCTTTACTACGTAAAGCGAGATAAAACTCCTTTCATACACTTACCTCGTATACCGTAAATCACGATTTATAAATATTTATTGTCAAAAAATAAGTTATTCCAAACAAACACTAAGACTATGTTTGGTACGAAGTAACAGAGGGCAGGGATAGGAATTGGGTGAGGGATTAAATCAAAATATATTGTTTGGTACTATTACCCAAAAATAAACTATTCCAAACCAACACTAAAAAATACTAATGAATAGAAGAGAGAACAGATGAGTCACCTATATGCTTGCATAATAACTCCGAACATTCATTAAGGAATTAGACCCAGACTCAGCCAATAAGAATGGGTATCTCTTCATTGATTGATACTAAGTTGAGACACATCCATTCACCCGCACGATTGAGATTACACTATGTTATGTCACTTCTTAACAACCAGCTATGATACTCAGTCATTCAAATAAGCAACAGTTTTCACTAATTTATTTAAATATGTAATTTTGATACAAATCATAGCACAGAGGTTTCCAAAATTAACATTTATAATTTCCAG
Source organism: Inga laurina (assembly GCA_963855925.1). NCBI lineage: Eukaryota > Viridiplantae > Streptophyta > Magnoliopsida > Fabales > Fabaceae > Inga > Inga laurina. Next base: position 14,528,851 of record OY979703.1, on the reverse strand, counting down.
ATCTGTGAATTCTAAGTGCTCTTATAATGTACTACTGAATGTTCGACATCACGATAAAAAATGTGGGTTGATTATCGTCTTCTGTTACTGTTCCCTTCCCCTCCTCTTCATTTTCACTAGTCATCTCAATTTTTAAATTGAAATGTGAATGGTAAATTCAGATTTAATCTTTTATCAAAATATTCTTTTTATATATTTTTTATTGTAGTTTTAAATCATCATAATCAAAATTTAACAGTTTTTGAATTTATTTATTTATTCTTTAATAATTTGATATTTTATTAATTTTTTTTATTAAACATTAAATCTGATCAACTAAAATTCTAATTTAAAAGTTGACATGAATAGTGAAGGAGGCGAGGATAGGAAAAGAAAGGTAAAAGCCGAGGACAGTAGCCAAACCCAAAAAATGTAATATTAGGACTTAAAAAAAATACACGTGTTAACTTTGGTTTTTGTAAAATTATTTAACATTGTTTTTGTTAATTTAAATCCTCAAGCGGTATCTCTTCAATTATATACATGTAGGCCTAACCTTTTCTTTTATTGTTATGCTTAAACAAATGTAAAAATTATAAAATGTAAAGACAAATTATTATTCATAAATAAATAAAAGAATATATATATATATATATATATTCCTAATATTTTTTTGGTCAGAATATATTCTCCTAAATGATTAAGGTCACGCTTCACTATCATTATTCCTGGCCCATTGATACTTTACCAGCTATAAATTTAAATTTATTTATTTATTATGATTTAAGCAAGAGATAATTGCTAAACAGCCTTTTACGTTCTGTATTACTCTGTCTAAAATCTATAGTATGATTAATTGTGTATATAAATATTTAAAATAAAAATAAAAAAATAAAAAATTTAAGAAATCTAATAAAATGCATAAAAATCATATCAGTTTTTAAAAAGAGGATAGCTGAGTTAAAAATGGATCGACTCTTTACAAATTTTATATTTCATAGCAGCATTAATTAGTATGTGTTTTTACAGAAATATTAAAATAAAAGCCACAAAAAATCTTATTATTAAAAAAAATAAAAACCGCTTCGGCGCTTTCCAAATCAACAAAAACGATGACATCCTTGATGATTATAACTTTATCATATATATGATAATACTGCTCCAGAATTTTTTATAAGCAATTTTGATTTTTATTGTAGAAAATGAATTGATGGTTAAGATTATTTAAAAATAATAAATATATAAAAAATTTCATGTTTCTTGTAAATATCCCATATTTATAAAATAATATAGGAGAGATAATGAATAATAAATATGAGAGAGTATGAATATAAAATATGAGAGATAATGTATAATATGAGTAAATGAAAGAGAATTAGTGGTAAGTAAAGAATAATTAATATAAAAATGTGTATTTAATAGATGAAAAAAAAAGAAAAGACAGATTAATTTTAAGACATGAGGAAAAAATTATTTATAAAAAGAACCAACAAAAAAAAATTATTTATAAAAATAACCAAACGAGTTGATTAAACATAATCGATAACACTAGCTTGATAGGAAAAACGAAACCATATTTATTTTGCGGGCAAATCAAACGCTGTCATTAAAACATCAAGATATATTGAAGATTTTTAGATCTTGATTCCACAAACTATATGACTCGAAGATCTAGTAATAATAAATTTACAAGACTTTTTTTTTTTTTTTTGTTGCGTGGGACTTTTGACATTTTGAAAATTGAGATTATTATTCGACTAAAGATGGTCGGTGTTCTCTTCTCTTTCCCGTCTTCTCTAGTGATTACTGTTTTCCCACCTTACATCCTCTTCGTTTGTGCTGATTATTGATCGATTTCTGTATTTTTAAAGTACGTGGTGGTTTCGTGGTCGATCTGATATTTTGAACCCCTAGTATTGAATAAATATACCGGAGTGTTCATCCGATTAGTTCGTATCGTTTGCATCCCGATCTGACTTTTATGTCGTTTCGATTGTTTAGAGTTGTCTTATAAATTATTATTTACTTGGGTTCGATCTTCTGAAATGATATTTAATCTTGACCCATATCGGGGGACGAAATGCTTTGGATCTACGCGGTCTCTTTTTCTAGTACATTGAGCACTATTTATATACTGAAAAATAATTACCAAGACTCCCTCTCTAAAAAGAAAAATCGTTGATGTCTTCCGTTGATATGCCTTGATAAGCTGATCATCCTCTATACTGATATTCATCACTTACACTTCTATTATTGAAGCGCAGCCTAACCTTTACAACTGGCTAACTCTCCACTACTTAAGTATGGAGAATACATAATATCTACCTTATTTTCCCCCGTCAGCTAAATAGTGAAAGGATTAGTAGTATGTATAAGTATGGTGTTTCCTTAATATGTTGTTTTGCAAACTTTCTTGTCAAATTGAGTCTTGTATGACAGACTATATCCATAATTATTCTGAATAGTGTAAACTATTTGATTTGTTGTCTGCTTTGCAATATGACAGGCTAATGCAGCATCAGGTATGGCTGTACATGATGACTGCAAGCTCAAGTTTTTGGAGCTCATGGCAAAAAGAACATATCGCTTCATAGTTTTCAAGATTGAGGAAAACCAGAAGCAAGTTATTGTGGAGAAGCTAGGAGAGCCGGCACAAGGCTATGATGATTTCGCTGCCAGTCTTCCTGCTGACGAGTGTCGTTACGCAGTGTATGATTTCGAGTTTATGACAGAAGGGAATGTTCCCAAAAGCAGAATCTTCTTCATTGCATGGTAAGTTCAGTTCTCAGGAATGTAAAATGTTGAGACATCAACCGTGGAAGCATTTCATTAGAAAAAGAAAGGAGATAAATAACACATGATACTTCTCTCAAATAGGCTTATATTCACCATCATATCACATCTCTAATTCTTGCAATTTTTCTCAATGTTTGATTGTGATGTTCAAATCACTCGATCATAACTATCTAATGCCCGGATCACACCCTCCTAGTAATTCCATTGTTGGACTTGGAGGATGCTAAAATCACTTTATGAGGTGATAGGAAACTCTCACCCCGTTTCTTAGACTCTTTTGTAGATGTATAAGTAGGATAAGATTATCCAAATACATAATTTTCTTCTACATAGTTGTCATTGAACTTGATGATTATTACTCACACGCATTGTGTGCTTTCTCAAAATCTTAGTGTGAAGGTCAAACTTTATCTTCAAACTTTTAAATGTCTGCGTCTTGATTTGAAACTTGAAAAATATTCCCAACACGGAGATTTGTCATGCTTGATTATTGACTTTTATCTTGATGTTTTTCTGTGTAGGTCCCCGGATACAGCAAGAGTTAGAAGCAAGATGATTTACGCTAGCTCGAAGGACAGGTTCAAGAGAGAGCTGGATGGAATTCAAGTAGAGTTGCAAGCAACTGATCCAACTGAGATGGGTCTTGATGTCTTTAAAAGTCGTGCCACTCATGTCTATTTTAGTGTTGCCTGGATTGTGAGAGAATACTATATTTCGCACACGACAAATGCTCCAAATTGAAAGTTTGCACCTGCAGAAATATACCCGTCTACTCTTTAATTTAATTATACATGCCTGAATTATGAATATATCGCACTGAATATACAATGAGTTGTGTCGTCATTATATATATAACTTACACACACACACACACACACACACACCGACACACGCACACCCCACTGGCATACAGTCTACAGAAACGAGAAAACCCATCATTCGGGGTCAATTCATTTAATTTGGAACATGTCATTATGGTCTTTATTACAAGTCTAGCTGGGAAAAAAATTTGTGATACTAAATATAAATCAATAAAGAGAGTCATTAATGACCATTTTTTAATTTTATCCATGTTGAATGGAAGAAATTGGACTGACAAGTTGTACGGCATCATTTTTTCAATACTCATTAAAGAAGAGTAAATTTGAAAATTTTAATTAATTTAAAAGATATTAAACATCTTAACTTTCATGTAAGATTTGATCGAACTATATTTATATTACTTCAAGTTTTAAATATAACATTTAGTTGACTTTTTTATGATAATTAAAGAAGTTAATTAAACTACTCTAAAGTATTTATACATATATCATTTTTTCTTCAAACCAATTCTCCGATTTACAAACTGATATATATAATTTAATCATACATATCATATAATATAATTAAATAATTTATTTAACTTTCTTAATCTCTTAAAAAAATATTAATAGATCTTATATTTAGGACATGCGGTAATAATAAATATCAGAGTGATATGCTATGATGCATGAGCTTCGAGCACTCGAATGTACTAGTATATGTTATTAGGACACGAAGCTTGAAAAAACAAAAGGGAGATTTACACTTAGGTCCCATGTAAGGAAAAAAAATGAAAAAATGGTCCCTATAGATTGCAAAATGAAAAAATGATCCCATGGAGTTGTCAATACAGGCTCCTGGAGTTGTTAATGACAACGTCAGGAGCCTGTATTGACAACTCCATTTTGCAATCTATAAAGACCATTTCTTCATTTCTCCTCTTCCTTGGGGCTTCACTGTCATTCTCCCAAAACAAAAACAAACGGCCCAGTAATTTCCAATGATGGCGAGGGTGATAGGACATGGTATGTATTGCATTTAATTTATATATCAAACTGCGAACCGTGAAATAATTAAAAGCATGTCTACGGGAAGGAACGAGACCCGTTACACAGGCATTTCAGCCGGGCCCAGCCACCAAAAATATCAACAACAGCATCCCGCATCAAAAGAGTGATAAAATTAGTAATTTTGCGATATGGCAGCATATGATTAGACTCAACTCTCATATATGATCCACCATAAAATTATTTAAAATAATTCAATCCAAACAAGCAAGGGACAATACTGCAACAACTATTTTTTATGTGGATCATGACTACGAGTACATCAGGAATTTGATATAAATGACCATGCTAGCTAGCTCCCACACTCTTCCTTCAATGCTGGCACTGATGGAATAATGGAATGATACGATATAATTAATATAGTGTTGAATATTTGGAACCTGACATAAATTAGATTTTACTTAAATTTAATTATTTATACAGACTTACACTCTCTCCTCATTAGTCTAGAGGAGTATAATTTAAGGCTATCACGTAGTCGAGCTCAATCATTAACAGTGACTCCCACTTTCAAGCATCATCTTGATGCTTCTCCTCATTTAACGCCAAGGGCAACCAAAATGCCTCCATAGAAAATATTTTATGAAAATGTCCAAAACCATTGAAACAAGACACAACAGAATCCAACCCACTGACATGAAAATAAAAAAGCTACTCCACCAAGAGTTGCATTCAACTATGCAAAAGATGGTATTAATTGAAAGTACACACAGACTACCTTTCACCCATTTGATTTCGGTAAGTAATGAAGTTACAATACGTACGTAGTCGATGCCCTGAAACAATGATGTATAGCATGTAGTACATGTGCTTGCAGCCTATATAAGCATGAGCCTCCCAAGGTATGAAACTTCATTCTTGGGACTTACGAAAGCATTTTAAGGTTAGAGACAAGATGGGGATCCTGCGAAAACATGAGTTTAGAAGAGTGATGCTATTCATAGCTGTAGTGTTCTTTCAGTTTGGATATGCAGGCATGAATGTTCTATCTAAGGCTGCAATGAACAAGGGGATGAGCAGCTACGTATTTGTGGTCTATCGACATGCTATTGCCTTTGTCGTCATCGCCCTTTTTGCAGTGATTCTAGACAAGTCCCTCCCTCCCTTCCCCTCTCCTTTTGTGTGTGTGTGTGAGAGATAAATTAAAGCGGTGATATGCTTCGTTGTCTTCACAGGAAAGCAAGGCCCAAGATGACAATTTCAATCTTCACCAAGATTGTGGCGCTAAGCATTCTAGAGTAATTACCTGAATGGCTAAACACACACTCCATAGCATGGAAAACTGTGACAAAACTAGTCTAATCTTTTTATTGGCAGGCTTTTGCCTCAGAATTTATATAATCTATTTGTGATGGAGAGAATATGTTCGTACAGAATGCAAAAACAAATTTGAATGTTGAGGAGGTTTTCTTTTCGATAGCTCAGGACATCAAGCAAAAACTAGCAAATACTGATTTAAAGACTGAGGTTTTATTCTTTAGGCTAGATTTTTTGGGCGTGATGAGTTATTTGTCATGTCAATTTCTTCACTGAGTTTATATTGTAGACTCAGACAATCCAGATTAACCAAGAAGACTAGGGGATAGGGGCCACTCAGGCTGCCTAAAAATAAGCCTGTTGTGATTCTTATGGGGCATGCATGCTCAAGGCCTTCAATTTGACTAGGAAAGTCAATTTTTGTCATCGGCTGTGTTGTTAGTGCTTGTATGATTTGTTGGTGGGGCTGGTTCTCTGAGAAGAGTAATAGAAAAGGAAAAAGATGAAGAAGAAAGTAGTGCATAATATCTTTAAGGTATGGATAGTACTTTCCTTTAGACTTAATTTGCCCCCACCTATACCTATCTTATAGGGTACAATTTGGATTGACGAACAAATTTTCTACAGGTACAGTAAAGACTCTTAAGTATGGATTGCACTCCCAACACTCAAACCAAAGCAACAATGATTTTACGAAGTCATTATTTGACTTTATCTTTGTGTGCACTCATGGACAAAGGCAAACAATGTTGTTATGTGACTCTATCCCAAATGAAGTGATGATGTAGGGTATTTATAAACCATGAAATGATGTCTTGAAGTGATGCCTCTTAAAGCAATACCTCTTCAATTAAAAGTTATAACCACAAATTAAATTCATGAACCCTTATAAACCAACATAACTTCAATAACCAGTGGTTTAAAATAACTTTTCTATGAAAGGTTATACCTTTATAGTATATAGGATTTTCTTAAAAACTAACACAACCTTCCACTAAGTAGTAGTTACCGCACATTTTAATAGGTGTCTTTAGAATCTAAAATGATATGACCTTTGTGACCTTTAGTGTTATAACTCCCTACACAATCCTTTACATAAATTCCTTCATTTATAAGGACATGACTTTCCAATAAACACATATTTTCATTTAAAATATTCCAACAATCCCCCACCATTTTAAAATGATCACAAACTCTTGTCACTTCAAAAATCTCATATTGTCAATAAAGTTATATCTTGAGAATTTGAACCTTTACGTATGTAAGACATGGTTTCACCCGTTCGAAATAATATGGTAGACTAAGCTTTAAACCAATTAATTATCCCATATGAACAGGTGTGCGTAATTATGCATGGGATCTCGGACCATTGTATGCCACTTTAAATGACACATTTTCTCAAGACCTTGTATCTGTATCTTTTTCATGTGAACTTTTCAAAGTCAAGCCCTTGAACTCTTAGAAGCAGCCTTACTTCATTCTCATATAGGTAGATCCCGTCAAGAGGCTCTAGCAAATATATGCTAACAAGTCAATTAAGAGCCAATTAGAGGCTCAACTTACCCCCTTCTAGTCTCATGGTTACAAGTACTTTCCAACCTGAAATATATTAAAGGTCAAGTATTTGCAATCATTCTGATAACATACTTTTACCATTGAACTCAAAGCTTGATATGATGGTCAAATGTGAGTTGGGTTTCCACTATTAGTGATCGAAGTTTATAGGGCTTCAATCCCATTCTTTTTGATGTTTTAAACACCAAATCCCTTGTTAAACCTTTCGTCAAATGATCTGTAAGATTTAATTCAGATCTTATATAACCAATGGAAATTACCCCTATCAAAATCAAATCTTTCACATAGCTATGTTTTAGGCCAATATGTCACAACTTTTCATTATAGACTTGGCTTTATGACCTTAAAAGAATAAACTATGACAATGAATAGATATTGTTACCAACTTCATACTAGAGTTAAACAATAAAGAACCATGACAATAATCAAAATTCTAAGCATGTCGACAATAATCAAAATTCTAAACATGTCAACAATAACTCATGACTCATTTTCCATTATTAAAATTACCATAGCCAAACATAAAATTCATGATTCTATCATTCCCTCTTCTCTTTGAGGTCTTATGAGTTTGTCCTTCCTCCACTACATATACATTCTCATGATACTTTCTCATGAGCATTGGTGCCTTTCGTATCATGGATCTTCTACCATACTCCTCTTCTAAGAGAAGATAATCCCCCAATTGCTTAGAGAAATTTACTTTTTACGTTTAATTATGACTCTTTTTCAAGCCTTTCCATTTTCCATGAAGGAGGAAGTTTATTTATAATTGATGAGACAATAATTAATTCATCCAGATGTATGTTAAGTTGTTTGAAAGTATTCAAACCATGTTCAATCCATGCATTTATTCTATAACACATATTCCATCAATCATTCTAATTAAAATGATAACACAACATGATAATTATCAAATTAGTTAATTCACCATAGAATTTCTCATGATAATTATCAATTTATTAAATTTAAAATCTATCATACTTCTTATCACATTCTAATCATGATTAAAAGATATTTCAAGATAGACACTAATAAATTACGTTCCTTATCTCTCTAATCATGATTCACAATCAAATGGTTGATTTTTGCACACATATTTATTCATAGATGCCACATCCCTAGTAATATTATCATTCCAGCAACCATTGCAGCTTCCCTGTCATTCCTATCAATTAAAGCAGATGAATTATCGACCAATTAAATCATGCGCACATAATATTGCATGGGTTGAGACATCACAGAATAAAGAGATCAATTTATTAAGATTATGACGGGTAGTAAGGCATATTTATGTTTGAGCTAAAGAACCAAATAGAATAGCAGTATTTTAATTAATTTTTTTGCTGCCTTTGTCAATCTCTAGGTTCACGACTGATTGTTGATGTAATATTTATTTTTGCTTTATCCTCTCAGTGGTTTCCACAAGTCAATAAACCACATAATTTAAGGAAAAATAATTGCATCACATCGGACTATGAATTAACCATATGAATTTATAATCACATTCAATCAAGATAGGCAAATAAATACTTGTCTCTCTCCTTTGTCATTAACCAAGTGGATTCAAAATGACTGCCTTGCAAAGTTCCTGGTTCAAACCATCCATTTTTTCAGTGAGCAAAATGGGTGCCATCTCTGAAAGTTGCATCATTCAAATCTTTTCCAACTTGATACAGTTTGTTGTCAACTCCTTCAAAAATGTCATTTGTATTCACGGAATTAAGCCTAAAGATTGTTGGTGTCATTTGTATTCACGGAATTAAGCCTAAAGATTGTTGGTGGGAATAGTTGGGACTAGTTCTCTGAGAAGTACAAGAAGAAGAGATGAAGAAGAAAGTAGTGCACAATGTCTTTAAGGTGTGGCTAGTACTTTCCTTTAGGCTTAATTCACCCTCACCTATACCTATCTTGTAGACTACAATTTAAATTGACGGGTGAATTTTCTGCAAGATACAATGAAGACCCTTGAGTATGGATTGCACTCCCAACACTCAAGCCAAAGCAACAATGGGTTTTACAAAGTGATAATTTGACTTTATCTTTATGTGCACTCATAGACAAAGGTAATCAATGAGTTTAATCTCTTATTGTTGTGTGATTTCTTATGTTTGATTGACTATTCCAAATGAAGTGACAGTGCAGAGTATTTATAAACCATAAAGTGATACCTTAAAGTGGTGCCTCTTGAAACAACACATTTTCAATTAAAAGTCACAACCACATGTTATATTCATGAACCAACATAACTTCAATAACCAATTGTTATTTAAAATAACTCTTCCATGAAGGGTTACACCTTTATAGTATGTAGGGTTTTCTTAAAAACCAACACAACTTTCTACTAAGTAGTAGTTACCGCACCTTTTCATAAGTGTATTATAAACTAAAAGGACATGGCCTTGGTAACCTTTTTAGTGTTATAACTCCTTATACAATCCTTTACATAAATTTCTTAATTAATTTATAAGGACATGACCTTCTAATAAACATATCTCTTCATTTTAAAATATTCCAACATGGATTTTATTATTTGACAGCTGCTACCCATTGGAAGGGAAATGTGAATTGTGGGTATTTGTGTTGAGGAATCAAATAACATTATACTATTTTATTATTGCTTTATTATTTTTTTGTTATATTCATATTATGAATATAACGAAAAATCAAATAACATGGTATTATTATATTCATAATACCATTTATTTTAGTTGTTCCTTATAACCTATATATGCCTCTCAATCAAAAGTTCAATAGTACTATTTGCATCATCCCCTGCTCTTGGAATCAAGTTTTTTTGTGCGCTGTTGATTGTTAAGAATAGTTCCACACTCATGTTATGTAGTCTGACAATACAAATAGGCACTGGGCTGAAACATATAAGCATTGTCCAAACACTTGTTGGAAGATTCATGTTGCCTGGCAGCGTGTAAACGGAGCTGAAAAGGAAATGGGAAACGTGTTTGAATGATATTGCTCACTGCCTCTTTTATTTCATTCATGCATTACCATCGTGGTCAAAAGCAATCTCATTTTTTTTGGCAATTTGCCAAACCTACGTTTACGTGATCCGAAATAAAATTCCTCTCACACACTTATTTCATAAATCGTAAAAGTTATTCTCAAAAGCTAATCCAAATACATACTAATACGAAGGAGACACACAATGCTTTCTTCGTTTTTCTTTCTCTATTTTCCCCCCTTTTTGGAGGTAATCGTCTTATAAAAACTGTCAGAAAGTTGGAGAGATAATATGTGGGCTTTCAATTTGATCCCCTCTCATGTTGTTTCATGGTTGGGTTGGTTATTGACACGGAAGCAATTTTAGGAGAATAATGAATTAATTCTATTATTGATGAATATATCTGTATATATACAAAATGAATCATCTAATAGTGTAAGTCAGTAAGCCAGCTGTACAACTAATATCTAACCTACAACAGAAATGATTAACAGATTAACAAATACAATTACAAATAATAAATACAACAGAAATCTGTTATTCCCTTGACACCCCCCGCAAGCTGGAGCATGTATATCTTGCATGCCCAGCTTGGAAATAAGATCATGGAAGCGAGTTGGATGTAAAGGCTTGGTAAACACATCAGCAAGCTGGTCAAGAGAGCGAACTGGAAGAAGATGAATGATGTTGGATTGGAGCTTCTCACGAACGAGGTGACAATCGAGTTCAATGTGTTTGGTTCTTTCATGAAAAGTTGGATTTTCTGCTATTTGAATGGCAGACTGATTGTCACAAAAAATAAGAGCAGGATTAATGTGAGAAATATGGAAATCAGTCAAAAGATAAAGAATCCATTGTGCTTCACAAGTAGTAACACTTAAAGCGCGATATTCAGCTTCAGAAGATGACTTAGACACAGTAACCTGTTTCTTGGCTTTCCATGAGACAAGAGAAGAGCCTAAAAAGACTGCAAAACCAGTAATAGAGCGCCTAGAATCAATGCAGCCAGCCCAATCAGAATCACTGTAACATCTCAGTTTTAAATCAGAAGAGGAAGAAAGAAATAAACCAGCTCCAGGAGATGATTTCAGATAGCGCAATACCCGATGAGCGGCTTGAAGATGAACATCCCGAGGATCAGCCATGAATTGACTGAGTTGCTGAGTTGCAAAACTCAGATCTGGCCGGGTAGTGGTCAAATATTATAGACGACCAATGAGACGACGATAAGCATGAGGATTACGTAAAGGAGAACCCTTATGTTGAGAAAGTTTTAAATGAGGATCCATAGGAGTAGATGCTGGTTTACATGCCAAATAACCATAATCTTCAAGAAGTTCAATTGCAAATTTCCGTTGAGAAAGAAATATACCATTCTTGGTCCTAGCTAATTCAAGACCAAGAAAATAACGCAACTCACCAAGATCTTTAATGGTAAAAACCTGATCTAAATGCTGCTTAACAGAATTAATCTCAGAAATATCATTGCCAGCCAATACAACATCATCAACATAAACCAAGATAACAGTAAATGATGAAGAAGAAGCCTTAAAGAACAATGAATGATCAGATGCAGATTGAGAATAGCCATAAGAGATTAAAGCAGTAGAGAGCTTGGAATACCACTGTCGACTGGCCTGTTTTAAGCCATAAATGGACTTCTGTAACTTGCAAACCAAGTTGGGAGAAGGAGGTGTAAAACCAAGGGGAAGATCCATATAGACTTCTTCATTTAGATCACCATGTAAAAAAGCGTTATTAACATCTAATTGATGCAAAAACCAGCCTTTGGCAGCAGCAATAGAAAGTAGTAAATGAAGAGTTGTCATTTTTGCGACAGGAGAAAAAGTATGAAAATAATCAACACCCTCTGTTTGGGTGTAACCCTTAGCAACCAAACGAGCCTTATGTCGTTCAATATCACCATTAGCTTTGAACTTAGTACGATAGACCCACTTACAACCAATGGTCTTCTTACCTGGTGGTAAAGAAGTGAGTACCCAAGTCTGATTATGTTCAAGTGCATTAATTTCTTTGGACATGGCATCTCTCCAAACAGGATTTTTAACAGCCTGCCTATAGGTAGTAGGATCAGGAACAGAAGAAACAGACAGAACAAATCGTTGATAATCAGGAGAAAGAAAGGAGTATGACAGTACAGAAGATAAAGGATACCTAGGAGTACCTTGAGCTGATGATTGATCACAAGCAGAAGAGAGGGTGCAATGATAGTCCTGCAAATATGAAGGGGGGTTGTGGGGCCTGGTTGAACGACGAACAGAAGGTGAAGGGAGTGAAACAGAAGCAGATTCGATTGGGAGAAAGGGAAGAGAAGGTGAAGAAATAGGGGATGGGGAAGGAGGCAAAATAGGAGAGGGAATGGAAGAGGACTGAACGATGTCATCATCCAGAAAAGAAGGAAGAGACTGAATAGAAGGAAAAGGAGATGGAGAAGAAGGTTGAGTGATAATGCCATTAAGAAAAGGAAAAACCAATTCATGAAAGACAACATCTCTAGACAAAAAAATTTGATGAGAAACTAAATCAAGTAAAATATAAGCTTTGGAACCAGTAGGTAGGCCTAGGAAAACACACTTTCTTGCTCGAGAATCAAATTTAGAACGATGAAGAGACAATGTAGAAGCAAAACATAAGGAACCAAAAACTTTAAGAGAGGAATAAGAAGGGGGAAAAGCAAATAATTTTTCAAATGGAGTGGAATTTTGAAGTAAAGGAGTGGGAAGCTGATTAATGAGATAAGCAGCATGCATAATAGCAAAAGACCAATAAACAATAGGGATATGAGATTGAAAAAGTAAAGCACGAGGAACATTAAGAAGATGCTGGTGTTTTCGCTCTACTAAACCATTTTTCTGGGGAGTTTCAACACATGATTTTTGATGAATGATACCCTTAGAAGCAAAAAAATCAGGCATAGAGAATTTAGGACCATTATCTGTGCGCAGAACCTTAAGAGAAGTGGAAAATTGATTTTCAATTAAAGCAATAAAATTCTTAAGTTGAAGACGAACTTCAGACTTAGTTTTGAGAAGAAAAATCCAAGTATAACGAGAATAATCGTCAACAATAGTCAAAAAATAACGAAATCCTTGAACAGAAGGGACAGAAAAAGGCCCCCAAATATCAGCATGAATGAGATCAAAAATTTTATTACTAGAAGATGTGCTTACAGGGAATGAAATGTGTTTTTGCTTAGCAAAATGACAAGTATCACAAGGAAGGGAATGGGGAGTACAGTTAATATCAGGAATGTGTTTCTGGAGTAATGAAAAAACAGAATCAGAAACATGGCCAAAGCGATGATGCCAAAGAGAAAAGGCTGAATCAGAGGAATGACTGGCCATGTGAACTTGGGAAGAAGAGGACGAACCTTGCATATTTGCATTGTAAATGTATAACCCTCCAATGAGCTTAGCTGTACCAATCATCAGTGAAGGTTGGAGCGAGTGAATCTGGCAAGATGAAAAGGAAAAAGTAAGTGAATAATGAAAGGAAGAAGTAAGACGAGACACAGAAATAATATTGAAGGCAAAAAAGGAAAGGAATAGAACGTTCTGTAAAACCAAAGAAGGAGAAAGAATAACTGTTCCTGAAATAGTAACAATGGCATTATAACCAGTAGGAAGACGAACATAAATAGGTTCAATGGAATGATAAGAGGAAAACAAAGTAAGAGAGGAACAAATATGATCAGTCGCACCTGAATCAATGATCCAAGTAGAAGAGTTTGAGGAGAACGAATTACAAATACCTGTGATAGGACCACAAGTGGACACATGATTAACAACCGATGAAGAACCAGGAGTGGACGCAGGAGCAGAAGCATTGAGCAGAGACAAAAGTTTGGTATACTGATCGGCAGAGAGGGAAGGAAATCCTGATGGAGAAGCCGGAAGAGATGATGATGCTTGAACAATAGCAGACTCTGGAGTAATCACATTATTGACCACAGGAGTATGACCAGAGGACCGAAAGCGAAATCCAGGTGGAAAGCCATGCTTGCGATAGCAAGTCTCCTCGGTATGACGAGGTTTACCACAAAAGGTGCACTGCTTGTGTTGTCGAGAACCAGAAGGCACAGGCCGTGGAGATTTAGCTGCTAATAAAACCGAGGCATCAGGAACCACAGGAATATGAAACTCACGTTCTTGTTGAAGAACTAAGGAAAAAACCCGATGAATCGGAGGTAAGGGCTCGAGAAGCATAATTTGTGATTTAACATGAGTGTACTGCTCATTTAATCCCTTTAAAAAACGAATAACGTAATCTTCATCGCGATGATGAAGCACAACAGTCGTAGATCCACATTCACAAGCTTTAAGAGGACGGATGTTTGAAAGTTCATCCCATAGAGTTTTCAATTGAGTGTAGTAGTCACTTACATTGAGGTTGCCCTGTTTGAGATTGTATACCTCTTCTTGAAGCTCAGCGACACGGAAGAGATCAGTCTGAGAAAAACGTGATCGGAGGTTGTTCCAAATCTCAGAGGCCCGATCGAACCAAATAATGCTTCTAGCGATGCTTGGAGACATAGATTTTGTGAGCCATCCCTGGACCAAGTTGTTGCATCGCTCCCACACCGAGAACAGAGGATCATCGACCGCCGGCGGAGGAAGTGAACCATCGACGAACTTCAGTTTGTTTTTTGAGAGAAGAGCCATTCACATAACTCTGGCCCATGTGTGATAATTCGAACCGTTGAGGGGAGGAGCAACGAGAATCAAGGCAGGATTCTCATTTGGATGAACATAGAAAGGGCTACCTTGGTCAAGAACGGAGTCGGCAGCCATGGAAAAGAAACGAAGTAGGGTTTGAAAGGAAAATGAGCAGTGGAGAAAAGAAAGAGAAAATCGAAAGAAAGAGGGAGAAGGGTGCACGGATCCCAAAAAAATCAAGAGGCTCTGGATACCATGACACGGAAGCAATTTTAGGAGAAGAATGAATTAATTCTATTATTGATGAATATATCTGTATATATACAAAATGAATCATCTAATAGTGTAAGTCAGTAAGCCAGCTGTACAACTAATATCTAACCTACAACAAAAATGATTAACAGATTAATAAATACAATTACAAATAATAAATACAACAGAAATCTGTTATTCCCTTGACAGTTATGCTCATTTAGTCCTCATCTTTGTGATATGGAATCACTTTTTTTTAAAAAAAAAAAATTATACATGCAAATCCTATCTATTTCATAAAGAGAATTTACACGCTCTTTATTAAAGATTCGAACATAACCTCACTCATTTAAAGGCGTATCCTTGTACCTTAAAAAAAAGCGTATCCTTCTATCAAAAAAAAAAAAAAAAAAAAGCGTATCCAACGCCACCAGGTGAAGGCTTTGCCATCAGGGAATTCGCTGTTGATAAAAGCAACATTATAATTTTTAGAATCCAATTTTTTTTTTTTAAAAAAACAAATAGCCATCGGTGAGCAGAAAATGGGGGTAAAAAAAAAAAAGAGCTAGTTTCTTTGTACGAATTGAAAACAAATTCAAGCTCTATCTATCTATCTACTTGTGCGTGCTTTCTTTTTTCGTGTTTTTTATCTGTTAAATAATGATAAGCCTTCAAACAATTTGTTGATACATGATTGTACCTGAAAAACATTAATAACTCATAAACATTAGGAAAAAATAAATTTAAGTTTCTTTTAACATCTTTATCATTGGGATTTTGATGAAATTATAACATACAAACGCCAGGAAGAGAACTCACACCCCCTCCACCAAAAACTCCAACACGCAGTCTCACTTATTGGTCTCAGGCTCTCATTACTTTTGGCAGAAGCATGATTAAATAATAATACTATCCAGAGAGCAAAATTTTCGAGCTTAAATTTCTGGGAAAAAATTATATTAAAAAAAGCTTATTTTTCATTTAAGATACTGTACAACATAACTCAAACTTAAAATAACTGATAACATCATATAGAGAATCTTTAAAGAAAAGCAACGTAAAATAAAAGGAGAAATGATGACATGGCAAATCATAAACACCTCAGGTTAATTTGCGATGTCAGTTCGCACTACTACCCTGCTTTATCATATATGTATTATTCTTAACCATATAAAAATATCAAATATGTTATGAATATTAAATATTTGGATGTTCATTAACTCATATTACTCTTCCAGTCAACTTGACATAAAGAAGAAAAGAAGATTTGACACAAAGTAAAAGCAAAAGAAGACAAGGACATAAAGAAGATATAAAGTAATCATGGTCATGTAACCAGGGTTAAATATAACCATGGTCATGCAACCAGGGTTAGATTTCTGCCTCTATATAAAGGGCTGTAATCGATTGTTTCAGTTGAACTGAATGAGAACTTCTCTCTAACTTCTCTCTAGAAATTCTATTAATCTTCTCTCTGAATCCTATCAATCTTCTCTCTTATCACATATACTTTTATAACACGTTATCAGCACGAAGCTCTAAAAGAAGGTATGATCTTCTTATGATTTCTTTAATGATTACATATACCTTGTTTTATTTTATAGATCTGGGATAACCTGAGCCACTATATAGAATTAGAGAGATACTTTTACCGATTGTTATATAACATCGGGTTCCATGGCTAAGATTGGAAATCGTTATTGTTTTTATATATCATTTACAAGTTCTTTTATATTATTATTATTATTATTATTATTGCCAGCAGCCATACACATCTGATTCTTGAAATTATGACCAGAAGTCATAATGTTCTAATTTCTTATAATATGGCTAGAAGCCATATCCATTTGATTTTCTATTATATGGCCAGAAGCCATATCTCTTTATATGGCCAGAAGCTATATATATTATTCATCTTTTATCTTATTTTACGGCCAGAATTCATGTACAACTTTTATCCTGAAGATAATAGTTAATTCCTCATCTTGAGATTAAATGGCCCGAAGCCATACATGACTTGAAGTCATGAGATTAAATGGCTTGAAGCCATACATGTTTTAATTTTCTTATCCTGCCTTATGAATTATTTATTATCTTTATGAATTTTTAGTTATTTTATTTCATATTTGCATTTCATATTTTAATTATTTTTATTTATTTCTTTAATTAGTTTGAACCATGGAAAACCTAGAAAAACTTGAAATTGTGGCTCTTGATATTACTGGGAAAAATTATTTATCTTGGAAGTTGGATGCAGAAATTCACCTGAATGCTAAAAGTCTGGAAGACACAATTAAAGAAGGGAATCATGCATCCAACCAAGATAAAGCCAGATCCATGATTTTTCTTCGCCACCATTTACATGAAGATTTAAAAACTGAATATTTGACAGTGGTGGACCCACTTGTCCTTTGGAACAATTTGAAAGAAAGATATGATCACCAGAAGATGGCCATTCTTCCAAAAGCTCATTTTGAGTTGATGCATTTGCGCTTGCAAGATTTTAAATCTATAAGCGAATATAACTCAGCTATGTTCAGAATTACTTCTAAATTGAAATTATGTGGAGAAAATGTTACTGATGATGATATGTTAGAAAAGACATTCTCCACATTTCATGCATCCAATTTGCTCCTGCAGCAGCAATATCGTGAAAAAGATTTCAAGAACTTTGCTGAGTTAATTTCTTGTCTCCTTATGGCTGAACAAAATAATGAGCTTTTATTGAAAAACCATGAATCCCGTCCAACAGGCTCAACTCCATTCCCTGAAGTGAATGTAGTAACAAATGAATTTTATTGTGGCTGTGGACGTGGGTGTGGCTACAGCCGTGGGCGTGGTAGTGGTTGATATCATGGAGGTTCAAATTCCTACCAGAAGTAGGAAAAGACTGATAAAGAACCAAAAAGAGCGAGAATTCTGAGTATGGCGATATAGATAATAACTATTTGGATGTTGCAGATTTCTTAATATAATTTTAACTGTTATATTTTATTTAAAGTTGTTTCTATCATATATATTAATTTTAATTATGTTTTTATGAAGAATGAATTCTATTGACATCAATCCTGAAGATTTATGTCTCGTTGATAGTGCAACAACCCACACCATACTCAGACATGATAAATATTTTTCTTCCTTGGTAATACGAGAAGCCAATGTTTAGACTATATCTGGTAGTATAAATTTAATTGAAGGCTCCGGAAGAGCTAATATTTTGTTACCTGAAGGAACAAAATTATGCATTGACAATGCATTTTATTCTACCAAGTCTAAAAGAAACTTGTTGAGTTTCAAAGATATCCGCAGAAATGGATATCATTTAGAAACAACAACTAAAAATAATAAGGAATATCTTTTCATTACAAATATAGTTGCTGGTAGAAAATGCATATTAGAAATTTTTCCTATTTTTTCTTCTGGTTTGTATTACACATGTATAAGCACAATTGAAACACATGCTATTGAGAACCAGAAGTTCAATAATGCAGACCAGAAGTTTGCTAATTCAAACCAACAGTTTGATAATGTAAACCAGAAGTTTACCAATGAATTTATTGTTTGGCATGACCGGTTAGGCCATCCTGGTTCAATCATGATGCGACAAATAATTGGGAATTTACGTGGACATACCCTGAAGTGTAAACAAATACCACAATTCCTTGATTTCTCATGTGCTGCATGTTCCAAGGGAAAATTAATTATTCGCCCCTCACCAAGCAAAGTAGAAAGTGAGTCCCTCACATTTCTAGAACGGATACAGGGAGATATTTGTGGGCCAATACACCCACCATGTGGACCATTTAGGTACTATATGGTTTTAATTGATGCATCAACTAAATGGTCGCATGTTTGCTTATTATCTTCTCGCAGCCTGGCGTTTGCGAGATTACTTGCTCAATTGATTAGATTAAAAGTACATTACCTTGATTATCCTATCAAGAAAATACGTCTTGATAATGCTGGTGAATTTACATCACAAGTTTTTAATGAATATTTTATGTCCCTTGGAATTGATGTTGAACATCCTGTAGCTTATGTTCATACACAAAATGGACCTGCAGAATCATTGGTTAAAAGGTTGCAACTAATTGCAAGACCTTTACTTATGAAATCTAATCTACCAATTTCTGCTTGGGCCCATGTCATTTTGCATGCAGCAATGTTAATTCGCATTAGGCCAACAAGTTATTTAAAGGTTTCCCCCTTACAAATGGTTTTTGGTCAAGAACCTAATATTTCCCATATAAGAACTTTTGGGTGTTTGGTATATGTGCCTGTAGCACTACCACAACGCACTAAAATGGGTCCTCAAAGAAGGATGAGAATATATGTTGGGTATGAATCTCCATCAATTATAAAATGTTTAGAACCATCCATAGGAGATTTATTTACGGCACGATTTGCCGATTGTCATTTTGATGAATTACTTTTCCCAACATTAGGGGGAGAAAAAAAGCAGCTGGGTAAAGAAATTAGTTGGAATGAATTATCATTGGCTCATTTTGATCCTTGTACAAAACAATGTGAACTTGAAGTTCAAAAGATAATTCATTTACAGAATTTAGCTAATCAAATGTCAGAAACATTTACTGACCCAAAGAAAGTGACAAAGTCATATATCCCAATTGCTAATGCTCCTATTAAAATTGAAGTCCCTAAAGGACAACCTGCTATGAATGAATCTAAAGCACGCCTAAAGCGTGGCAGGCCCATCGGTTTCAAAGATAAAAATCCTCGAAAAAGAAAAGGAGCAAAGAACATAGATGGTCAAGTCGAGGATAATGAAGAAAAATTAGTAGCTCCAGAAGAGCCATCTCCTGAAGAGATATTATCTTCAAAAGAGAATGTTGTAGTCCCAAAAAAGACCCAGGTACCTGATATATGTGAAAATAATGAGATCTCAATAAATTATGTTATGAATGGAATCCGATGGGATAGAAATGAAGTCAACGTTGATGACATCTTTACTTATCATATAGCATATGATGTAATGAATGATAATAAGGATCATGAGCCAAAATCCATTAGTGAGAGCCAACAAAGAAAAGATTGGCCCCTATGAAAAGATGCCATTAATGTAGAATTAAAATCATTGGCAAAACGAAAAGTATTTGGACCTGTAGTCCTTACATTTGAAGATGTAAAACCAGTTGGATGTAAATGGGTCTTTGTACGAAAAAGAAATGAAAAGGGCAAAATAACTAGATATAAGGCACGTATAGTAGCCCAAGGTTTTACACAAAGACCTGACATTGATTTTGAAGAAACGTATTCATCAATAGTGGATGCGACTACTTTTCGTTATTTAATTAGTCTAGCAGTAGATGCAGGACTTGATTTACATCTAATGGATGTTGTGACTACCTATTTATATGGATCACTTGATAATGATATTTATATGAAAGTCCCTGAAGGACTTAAGATGCCAGAAGCATCCAATTCAAGTTCTCGAGAACAATACTCAGTTAAGTTAAATAAGTCCCTGTATGGCCTGAAGCAATCAGGGCGCATGTCGTATAATCGCCTTAATGAATATTTGTTGAAAGAAGGATACAAAAATGATCCGATATGCCCATACATCTTTATGAAAAGATCTAATAGTGAGTTGCTATAATTGTTGTTTATGTTGATGATATCAACATCATTGGAACTCCTGAAGAGCTTCAAAAGGCAATTAATTATTTGAAGAAAGAATTTGAAATGAATGACTTGGGAAGAACAGAATTCTGTCTTGGATTACAGATTGAGTACTTCAAGAAAGGGATCTTTGTATATCAAGAAACTTATACAAAGAAGGTCCTAGAGTGATTTTACATGGATAAATTTCATCCATTATGTACCCCAATGATTGTAAGATCTTTGAAGGTAGATAAAGACCATTCCGACCCCGAGAAATCAGTGAAGAAGGTGATGAAGAACTACTTGGTCCAGAAGTACCATATCTTAGTGCTATTGGAGCACTAATGTATCTTGCTAATCACACACGTTCTGATATATCATTTGCTGTTAATTTATTAGCAAGATATAGTTCTTCACTAACACGAAGGCATTGGAATGGAATAAAGCACATTCTTCGTTATCTTAGAGGTACTATAGACATGGGGTTATACTACTCAAATGTATCCAAGCATGAACTGGTTGGTTATGCAGATGCCGGATTTTTGTCTGATCCACATGATGGTAAATCACAAACGAGTTATCTATTTACATGTGGAGGTGCAGCTATTTCATGGCGATCTATGAAACATACTATATCAGCCACATCATCTTATCATGCAGAAATTCTAGCAATACATGAAGCAAGTCGAGAATGTGTGTGGTTGAGGTCAGTGATACATCATATACGTACAACTTGTTATTTATCTTCTAGCAAAATGATTCCAACAATCCTATATGAGGATAATGCTGCATGTATCGCTCAACTTAAAGAAGGCTATATCAAGGGAGATAGAACAAAGCATATTTCACCAAAATTCTTCTTTACTCGCGACCTTCAAAAGGATGGTGAAATAGATATCCAACAAATCAGTTCAAGTGAAAATCTAACAGATTTATTCATCAAGTCACTCCCAGGTACAATCTTTGAAAAACTTGTTCATGATATTGGTCTTCAGAGATTCAAAGATTTCAACTGATATTATCAAGAGGGGGAGTTGATACACGCTATACTCTTTTTCCCTTATCTAGGTTTTGTCCCACTGGGTTTTTCTAGAAAGGTTTTTAATGAGGCAGCACTCGACGGTGTATCAATGAATGATGTACTCTTTTCTTTGGCTAGGTTTTTTTCCCACTGGGTTTTTCCTAGTTAAAGTTTTTATGAGGCACATTCATAATGGACATCCAAGGGGGAGTGTTATGAATATTAAATATGTGGATGTCCATTGACTCATATTACTCTTCCAGTCAACTTGACATAAAGAAGAAAAGAAGATTTGACACAAAACAAAAGCAAAAGAAGATAAGGACATAAATAAGATATAAAGTAACCATGGTCATGTAACCAGGGTTAAATATAACCATGGTCATGCAACCAGGGTTAGATTTCTACCTCTATATAAAGGGCTGTAATCGATTGTTTCAGTTGAACTGAATGAGAACTTCTCTCTAAAAATTCTATTAATCTTCTCTCTTATCACATATACTTTTATAACAAAATAAAAATTATAACTGAAGGCCCTGAAAATACCTCACTTCGTTGTTCCCCAATAATTTGGACATTGACATCTTCATTCAATGAATCATCGCCACTATTGAACTAACAAATCTAATTCATTCTTGTATTATAATTATATATATGCAGTATTAGAGTGAGGGAGCGATCCCAGACTTTCGTCTTTATATGCCAGTATTATAATTACTTTCTTTAGTTCTAAATATAAGATAGAGTTGATTTTTTTTTGTGAGATCAAGAAAGCTAAATGAGTTATTATATTTTTTATGATATCATATATTATGTATCCTTAGATTATATATCAGTTTATTAGTTAGCGTGTGTTCGGCATAATAAAAAAAACGCGATTATACAGTGAAACCATGGTTTTAGACAGCCACCAGCCGAACACCCTCTTTAATCACATAATCCCGTTTTTCAGAAAATCCCGTTTTTCATCCAAAAAAAGCTATTATCTCATAAGCTATTCCTACACACTTTTCTCCTCTTTTTCCATGTGGGCCCCACGCCATTTTCCCTCTCTCATCCTTTTTTTTTTTTTTTTTTGAAATTTCGATGTTTTCTCTGTTTACTGTCTTCTGTTTTTTTTTTAATTTTAAAATTTTTGTGCTCCCTCCTATTTTTAATATAAGATATATTTATCTAATTTGATTATATTAGAAAAATTAGTTAAATTAATTAAAATTATATATAGACAAATTTATTTCATTTTTTGTATTAATTATGAAATTTAATATTAAATAATGGGTTAAGCTGTATCATTTTTAATGCCGTCAGGGGTTTTCTTCTTTTATAATTTAACGCCGTTAGGTCAAATTTAACGGTTTT
Source organism: Inga laurina (assembly GCA_963855925.1). Taxonomy (NCBI): domain Eukaryota; kingdom Viridiplantae; phylum Streptophyta; class Magnoliopsida; order Fabales; family Fabaceae; genus Inga; species Inga laurina. The sequence goes on along the minus strand of OY979703.1, from coordinate 14,505,484 downwards.
ATTAAATTTACATCATTTTTAATTGTTTCTTATTATTTTTGCATCTTCCAGAACTTATTTATATTAGACAGCCCTCAGAAAAAACTTAACTGTTAAATTTAGACTTTAACCCTTAAATAATACATAAAATATAATTTTATCCTTTATATGTAATTATCATAAAAGTAAATGTCCTTTTAATAATTTGACCATGAAAAAAGCTATAATAATATATATATCTTTAGAGACTAGGCAAGAGTGGTAAAAAAAAAAAAAGAAATTAAAGACACGGACACACTTGCAAAAATCAAAACCATTCCAAAGAATTTAATGAAGAATAATACAGTGGGTTTGGCAAGAGATAACCCAGGTTGTGAAAGGAGATGAAAATTAATATAGTGTACGCCTTCAATATGTACGTTTGATCTGATTTTGTAATTTACTACATAATTGACTAATGTTATAATTTTATAATTTTTGCATCTATTTTTTTATATTACATAATTGACAAATGTTATAATTAAAAATTTTTTGGACAAATTTATTTCATTTATTGTAATTATTATGCAATTTAATGTCAAATAATACTTAAAATATAATCTTATCCTTTATATGTAATTATCATAAAAGTTAATGTCCTTTTTAGTCATTTGACCATGAAAAAAGCTATTCTGATAAAATCATCCAAACACTCTCATTTTATCAAAATCACTTTTTCCCATAATCTATTTTCCTATAATCTATTCTCCAAAAGCTAATAAGAACACACCCTTAGACAAAATATTTTCAAAAAAAAATAATAAATATAAATATTTTAAAATAATTTAATTAGCTTTATTAATATCTTTAAAAAAAATTAACCATGTCTTGTGCTTGCGACCGGAGGGAGTATAATTCTTCGGGTCACAGCTTCCACTTGAATTAATCCAGAGGTTCTTTCTCGTTTGCTAAAATCTCGAAAATGGTGCCTGCGTTTATCATGGCACAATATAATTTTTTTTTTGTAAGCATCTGGATGATTCAATTGATCCTTAGTTTTTCCAAGAATGGGATAAAAATTTAAAATCGAAACATGCGTCTAGTCCAGATATGAGCTTAAAAACAGAAGTGGCTTTCAGCTTGGTTAGAGAAGTTTCATTATTCAACATGAAAGTGGCAACAGTTCAGTCTTACAAGGAAGAGATGATATGGTTAAGGAGCAAAACTACTCTTAATTAATTTTTTTTTTAAAAGTACACCTAGCACCATGAATTTTTTTTAGTGTAAAAATAACCATAAATTTTTAAAAATAGGGTAAAAGTGACACTACCATTAAAATTAACTAACGGCCGTTTATTCTCATGTAGAAGTACCAAATTACCTTTGACTAAAAAAGGGTTAAGGGGGCAAAAATACCAATAAATTTTTTCCCGAAAGTATACCCACCACCATAAAATTTTTTTTGGGTACCAAAATAACCATGAACTGTCAAAAACGGAGCAAAAGTGACACTTCCACTATGATTGGTGGGCCCCATGCTAATATCTGCTATCATTCTTTGTAGGCCCCACATCATTAAAAAAAATAAAAATGGCTAAAATTTTTAATTCCCATTGCTATCATTCCCTTATCCCTCTCATCCAACTCTCAAACACCCATTCTCAACACTAGACAACCCCAATTTCTTCTCATAAAACAGCGGCGCCAACGCCAGCATTGGCGTTCTCCACTAATGATAGCGGCGAATCAAGCATGGCAAGGGTTTGACTTCCTCTTCCTCATTTTTACCGATCTTTCCCTATCGTCATCGCAACTTAGTGAGAGTGAGATGGCAACGTCATCTTCATTGGAGGCAACAAGATCAATGGCATGGTGGAGAGAAAAGAAGGTGGCAACCTCCTCCCCCCATTTCTCTCTTTTTTTGTCCTCTCTCATTCTTCTGTTTCACTTTTGCCTTTCACCTCTTTTAGTTGTTCTTTAATCTCAGCGACCATGTTCACGGCATCGTCAATCTCAATAATTCCATTTATGGCGCCATCGATCTCTTTGTTTTTCTACTATATTCACTAAACCCAAATGATGGAGAAGAAGAAATTGGGTCAAGTGCTTGTGTGTTGAATAAATCTTTGAGATATTTGGATTAATCAAGTCACTTTATCTTAATCAATATAGTAAGATTGATTGCTCTAGTTAATTTGTGGTTGAATTTGATGATGAAAGTTGAAAATATTCGATATTGATTATTGTTGATGGTGAAGATGGGTTTTTCAATTTTTGGTTTGGAAAAATTATGATGGACAAGTCGGGGTGCTCTTTTCCTAGATTTAGAACAATCAAAAGATGACATTTGAATCTAGCAAGAGAACTGTCACTTTTGCCTCCTTTTTAAAAGTTAATGGTTACTTTTGTACTCAAAACACGTTTGTGATGGTGGGTTCACTTTTGAGAAATATTTATAGGTATTTTTGCCCTTTAACCCTTTTTTTAGTCAAGGGTCATTTGGTACTTTTACACAGAAGTATATGGCCGTTGGTTAATTTTAATGGTATTGTCATTTTTGCCCCTTTTTTGAAAATTCATGGTTACTTTTGCATAAAAAAAGGTTTACAGTGGTGAGTGCACTTTTGAAAAAAAATTTAAAGATAGTTTTACCCTTTAAACCAAGAGGATATAATACAAACAACAAAGTGTGAGACGAAGATGAAGAATAACCTTTCAAGAGCACCCACTAGCCCAACACTTTGGGTCAGGGTGGATGCTGGCCCCTGCTGCCCTTAAAAAATGAGGGGCTTCTCAAATGTTTTTTTTCATGTTCCTTTTATCAATTAGATTCTACATAAAATAAATGACATTTTGATATCTTATAAGCAAAAAAATGAAGTTGTTTTCAATTTTTTATGATTTTTCAAAAATTCAGTGCTCAAAGTGAAAAAGAAAACTGCACCATTTTTTTAAAAAATCTTTATTCCCCAATAATTAGGAAATTGGCATCTCCATTCGATGGATCGTCGCCACTATTAAACTAACAAATCTAATTCATTCTTGTATTATAATTATACGCCAGTATTATAATTATATAATTCTTTTGGTCTCAGCTTCAACTTAAATAAAATTTAGTTCTGGTTTGGCAACACAGAAAAGCGCTTTTCCACTTGCTAAAACAAAATTTTTTTTCACATATTTATCTCAAAAAAATCTGTAAGAACACTTCTAAAAAGTTAAAATAAACCAGCACTTATAACAATACAGAGATTCCTTCTCGTTTGCTAAAATCTCGTAAATGTTGTCTCTGCCCTTATCATGTATGGTGCGGTGTAATTTTTTTGTGATCATCTGGATGGTTCCGTTGATCCTTAATTTTTCAAGAATGGGATAAAAATTTAAAAACAGAAAAATAATGTCAAAATTGGAAAAAGATAAATAAATATATTGAATTTCAATAATTTCAAAAGGACTGGTTTGAAATTTTTAAATGTTGCAAAATTTGAGAACTTAACTAACTATCCTTAATTTTTTTAAATAAAAAATCCTCAACCCTTTTGCCAACAGCCAGAGCTCTTGAGCTGATGGTCATCACTGGAGCTCCAGCGATCTCATATATTTTTTTTGAATTTCTCAAGTAAAATTTGTCAATATGGATACTTGAGTTGTTAATATAGGTACTAAAGACGTAAATAGCATCAACCGAAGCTCTGTCGGACTCATATGTGTTTTTGAATTTCTCAAACAAAAATCTTTCATATGTATACTTGAGTTATTAATATGAATACTAAAATTAAAAATAGGATCGACCGGAGCTACGATGGTCTCATATTTTTTACGACTTTAGTACCTGTATGAACAAACTCACACAATCATTACTACTGTATTAGCAGGAGGGGCACAAACCCACTTACATTTTTAATACCTTTTCCTTTTTGGATTTTTTAGCTTTCAGTGGGTTATGAATATCAGGTGGAGGAACTAAATGATCATGGTAGTAACTGTAAATATTAAAAGCACAAAGAAACAACATCTGTAAAGCAAGGTTCTGAAATCGGACTAGATATAGGATTTGTCGGAGTATTAGGTTAAGGGTCAGTGGATCAGACCGGAGTCAAACCAATGAGAAATTGAATATTTTAAACTTATTAATATAAAATTCTAAAAAAAAAAATCTATTTTAAAAAAATAAATAAAAAAATACTAAACCGGTCCAGTTTGTGAATCGGACCAGTTCCATGTTCAGTTCACCAATTCCCGAGCCAAACCAACCAATCCGATCCGAATTTCAAAACACGGATTTAAAGGGTTAAAGCCACCAACTAGTAAGTGGGACCTTTTTTTTTTTTTTTTTTGATAGAACGGAAAATACCGAAACAGAAAACGCGAAGAAAAAAAAGTAGAAAAGGCCGAAACGCTGCTACTGAGTGGGACTTTGTGCTTTCCATACTTTGGAGTCTTGACCACTGACCGAAGCATTAGTGGCTTGGAGATTTAATTATGAAAGCATATCTATCATTCATGCGTCGTTTGCGACAATGAGGCTCAGTGGACAAGCACTCAATAATGCACCTGAATTATTTTCAAATCCTTCTTTCTTATCCATATCCTTCGGATATTTTGTCTAAAGCAGAAGAGAAAAGTACAAATTCAAGCATAAGGAGAAATTGCGTAAATAATTATACACCCTTGAGGCTATCACGTAGTCGAGCTCAATCATTAACAGTGACTCCCACTTTCAAGCATCATCTTGATGCTTCTTCTCATTTAATGCCAAGGGCAACCAAAATGCCTCCATAGAAAATATTTTATGAAAATGTCCAAAACCATTGAAACAAGACACAAGAATCCAACCCACTGATATGAAAATAAAAAAGCTACTCCACCAAGAGTTGCATTCAACTATGCAAAAGATGGTATTAATTGAAAGCACACACAGACTACCTTTCACCCATTTGATTTCGGTAAATAATGAAGTTACAATACGTACGTAGTCGATGCCCTGAAACAATGATGTATAGCATATAGTACATGTGTTTGCAGCCTATATAAGCATGAGCCTCCAAAGGTATGCAACTTCATTCTTGGGACTTAAGAAACATTTTAAGGTTAGAGGGAAAAAGGACATACAATACAAGATGGAGATCCTGCAAAAACATGAGTTTAGAATAGTGATGCCATTCATAGCTGTCGTGTTCTTGCAGTTTGGATATGCAGGTATGGATGTTCTATCTAAGGCTGCTATGAACAAGGGGATGAGCAGCTACGTATTTGTGGTATATCGACATGCTATTGCCTTTGTCGTCTTCGCCCCTTTTGCAGTGATTCTAGACAAGTCTCTCCCTCCCTCCCTCTCCCTCTCCTTTTGTGTGTGTGTGTGAGAGATAAATTAAAGTGGTGATATGCTTCGTTGTCTTCACAGGAGAGTAAGGCCCAAGATGACAATTTCAATCTTCACCAAGATTGTGGCGCTAAGCATTCTAGAGTAATTACCTGAATAGCTAAACACACACTCCATAGCATGGAAAACTGTGACAAAACTAGTCTAATCTTCTTATTGGCAGGCCAGTCATTGACCAGAATTTATATTTTTTGGGAATGAAGTACACAACAGCAACTTTTGCCTCAGCAATGAGCAATATGCTTCCCGCCATTACCTTCCTGATGGCTTGGATTCTAAGGTAACTAAACACGTTCTCATTGTCACCTCGTTTTCAGGGGTATCTCTCAGATTTGGAGGTAAATCTAATCAGGTATACATCCCCTAAGCCTATGATTCATGCTATCTTCCCAACTATTTCTCTACTTGGCAGGCTTGAGAAGATAAAATTAAGAAGCATGCACAGCCATGCAAAGGTGGCAGGAACTGCAGTGACAGTTGCTGGAGCCATGCTCATGACATTTTTGAAAGGCCCGGTGCTTCAAATTTTTGGGGCACATGGTACCAACACCCACAACCAGCAAAGTGGTGGGTCAAATCTTCAACATGTAATAAAAGGATCCGTGATGATCACCCTGAGTAGCTTTAGCTGGTCTGGTTTCATGATACTCCAAGTGCGTTATTCTCCAGAGTCCATGTAGAAGTATTCCAAATGATACTTTTGATTCCTTAGACCTTCTATGTTTTTCTAGGCCATTACCCTTAAAGCCTACCCAGCTGAGCTCTCTCTCACAGCATGGATATGCTTCTTGGGAACAGTAGAAGGTGCTGCGGTGGCCCTGGTTATGGAAAGGAGACATCCTTCAGTTTGGTCTCTACATTGGGATGTGAAATTGCTGGCTGCTGTCTACAGTGTAAGGCCATATAACCAGACTTGTGAAAATACAAAAAAAGCACATCACCATGCTTTCATGACAACCTTCACACACTCCACCATCCTACGCCCAAAAGAAAATTCCTATCCAGGAAGACATCATAACAACCTCCTGTGCTGACTGTAAAATTTTCAGCCACTAAACACACTAAAGAAAGTTCCTATATGGAAAGGCATCAAAACATCTGTACTAACCATAATAGTATGTACTAACCATAATAGTATAAGTCAACTAGTAGGGGTAGGCATGGGCTGGGTAGGGTGAGACCCTTGCCCAATACCCAACTCAAAGGTTGAACGGGCTGCATTTTACAGTCTGATGCTCGACCCTGCCCTGTAAAAGCCCTAACCATTTTAAGCTGGGTAAGGGTAGCTGGGCAAGGTGAGCTTCCTTGCCCAAGTGATGACACCTTACCCTGTCCACAAGTGAAAAATATAATTCCATGTAAATTTCATGAACATTCCTTACTTACCAATACCATATGTCTTAACTTCAACCTAAGTAATATTAACTTCACATACATTCAATGATTTCACATCTTGGGATATTTCAAATAAGTCTACAACTTGAGTATTGAAATTTAAAAACTACCATATGTCTTAACAAATATCCATACTTCAAGAATTAAATAACATCCATAATCAATTATAAATAAGGAAACAAAACGATTGTAATTAAAGCAGTGAAGTCCAAGTAGTTTGCATCAATTCAATGTCCCAAAAGTTGATCAAATGATAAAGCATCTGGAGAAAAAATAAAAAGCAACTCTAATTTAATATATCACAAAGTAAAAAAAGAAGAAGAAATCTACTTGTAAATAGCATTTAGCAGCTAGGACAAAAAAAGAGAGGATCAGGAGAGCATTATACAATAGACAATATATATTTTAAATAAAAAAATATATATAGAATAATATTTAATTGATTTGAAATTATATATTTTAAATAAATGACAATAAATTTCTGGGTAGGGCCAAATGGGTAGGGCAGCACCCTCTGCTCGATGCTCGGCCCTACCCGGTTATTAGCCCATCCAAAGATGCCCAAAATTTTTTGGAACCACTTTTTTAGGGTTGGGCTTGGCAATTTTTTGTCGGGCTCTGGTGGGCGCATAGTGTAACTGGGCACCATGCTTACCCCTATCAACTAGCAACACTAATGCTGACATCCAAATAATTTAGCTACCATGGAGCCAACTGAATATTACCACTTTATGTCTTCCTCTCTTAAGTTTCAAGTTTACATATCTGTGTTAATAGTAAGAAATCTTAGATTTTATAGCCGTAACATTTGAAAAAGTACAAGCAACATTTTAGGGAAATACATAGTTAAATTTTCCCACTCTACTCTCAGAATATAAATGTATGCATGCAGGGCATAATCTGCTCAGGATTGACTTACTACATTCAAGGAGTAGTGATGAAAGCGAGAGGCCCTGTCTTTGTTACAGCGTTTACTCCCCTGTGCATGGTAATTGTAGCTGTCATGGGCTCATTCATTCTGTTTGAGCAACTGTACCTTGGAAGGTAATTATGAAAATCATAGACCAGGCTAACCACATGCGTAGCCAACAAAAATATAAACTAAAGAAATCTAATCAATTTTTCAGGGTGATAGGTGCCTTTGTCATTGTTTTGGGCCTATACCTTGTAGTTTGGGGTAAAAGCAAAGATAATGAACAGTCAACACCAATGGCTGAAGAGATCTTATCGCCAACTAAGCCAATTGCAGATGGAAGCAGTATCAGAAAGGACAGTGCTAATAATGAGGTCATCATTATCACTAATTCTGGCCAAGGAATTGTAGCTCCAGATGAATGAGTGTGAAGAAAGCATACCAATAACTATCTAGATTTGAAGTATCCTAGAGCACTCATCTACAATGCTCCCTTTAAATGCTTATGACACATACAACTTGTAGGCATCCAAATATTTGATCTTTCAATCAAGATGAACTATGAGTAGATGTTTATAATGTAACAAGTTGTTATAATAATAAGGCAGGAAGATATATCACAACAAAAATAGCCCAGCTTCGACTATATGCATTACATAGGTGCATAATTGGATATCAACTATTACTTCATAGCAGCATGATATCACTAAAGCTGATTGGAATTACGGGGTAAGGGACTCCTTTATCACCATTAAATATTCAGTTGGCACCATACAAATTACTAATGTGAAATTCCTATTACTTCCTTCAATCCTTTCAGCATCAGAAAAATGAGAAAAGGTTAAAAAGGTTTATTGAGCAACGAGAAGCTTGCAAACTAACACCCATTGGACGGTAAATAGGGTTTGGATCAAGAATGTTGCTTAGTTAGAGCACACCTTCCAAAAAGAACTAGCATACAAACATGCACACATATAACAACAGACAAAACGCAAGACCTTTAGTTAAAATACAATAAACTTTGTTTGATACAAGAGGGCAAGCATTTAGTGAATCTTTTGTTCCATCAGTAAGACAAAAAGATATTGAATCGACTTCTCTTCATAAAATTTACCAACTCAATGGTCAATATTGTCGTGATACATCAATGAAAGCCAAATACGTTGTGTTGTCTGCAAAGTTCTCTTCTATATCACCAAGGATAGCTTGTCCTCAAAATGGAGATTCAAACAGTTAGGGTTAGGTTTGATGATCGGTCAGCAAAAGTTATATGCAAATGATTACTCCTATGCACGAGATAATGTTCCTCTTACCTAGCTGGTCAAATGGTGAACCTTTACGACAATTGCTTCATTTCATCTTTTCCATATATGCGTTGAAGTTCACGCGTTGCAGCTAAAAAGGATTCTGTAGATGAGAAAGAAATATTCAAGTGAGGAGGAAGAAGATAGAGACAAACCATTTCTCACCAACAAAAATGATAAAGATCAAATTAAAAATCAATATGCAACACTACAGTAACAAAGAAAATACAACACCTTTCCAAATGTGAACGATTTCTGATTGATTGGTGAACCAGTTATTGTCTGAATAACATCAAACAACATATTTTATGGAGTGCTCCTGAGCTCCTGAACAATCCCATATATAGTTTTCCCATTTTCAAAGTAAATATGATTATTGGTGTGGTTTGTCTTGCGACCAGTATGATGCTCAAACTCATGCATTAATAGCCTGGTGAAACATAAGTAGGAGTGAGAAGGAAATCTGGCTCAAAGAGGGTTACCCTTTTATAATCTATAGTTAACAAGCTTACCTTGGAATAATTACATGACTCGCAGCTGCATAAATATACCCGGATCCTTTTATGATACCACGACGTTGCTTTTAACAAGTATAGGAAGACCCAGACATGAATCAAAGATAAGCTGTTGTGAAAGATGAACTCATAAGTAGTAAGATTTACCTCCCGTGACCAGGCCATATACTTCACAGGGACTCCATCCAGCATGCCAGTGGATAGCAAACTTCTGACATGAGAAGGGAAGTTACTTGGAGGAAATTTCTTAGATATTTTAGGTTCCTCTATTTTTTGGGAAACATTTCCAGTTCCAGAGGCAGATGTCAGAGAGGCGCTAAGAAGTGAGGCAGAATTAGAAATAATCAACTCTTTCTCATTCACAGCATCTGATCTCTGTGTAGTTGGTTGGCCCATCAACAGTTCATAATTGCATATATGAGTCTGCCAGAGGGAGCTATACTAACATGACCATCATCATCACAGCCACCAAAGGCGTATCCAACGCCACCAGGTTAAGGCTTTGCCATCAGGGAATTCGCTGTTGATAAAAGCAACATTATAATTTTTAGCATCCAATTTTTTTTTTTTGAAAAAATAGCCTTCGGTGAGCAGAAAATGGGGGTAAAAATAAAAAGAGCTAGTTTCTTTGCATGAATTGAAAACAAATATAGCAGATTCAAGCTCTATCTATCTATCTATCTATTTGTGCGTGCTTTCTTTTTTCGTGTGTTTTATCTGTTAAATAATGATAAGCCTTCAAAACAATTTGTCGATACATAATTGTTCCTGAAAAACATTAATAACTCATAAACATTAGGAAACAATAATTTAAGTTTCTTTTAACATCTTTATCATTGGGATTTTGATGAAATTATAACATACAAACGCCAGGAAGAGAACTCGCACCCCCTCCACCAAAAGCTCCACCACGCAGTCCCACTTATTGGTCTCAGGCTCTCATTACTTTTGGCAGAAGCATGATTAAATAATAAATACTATCCAGAGAGCAAAATTTTCGAGCTCAAATTTCTGGGAAAAAATTATATTAAAAAAAGCTTATTTTTCATTTAAGATACTGTACAACATAACTCAAACTTAAAATAACTGATAATGTGCTCATTTGTTTCGGTGTTTTAACGTGAAATTGGATTTATATAGTGTCACAAACGGACTTAAACAGTAAAAAAGTTATAATGGGTGTTTGTTTCGGTGATTGGATTTAAGGTAAAAAAAGTCATATGTTGGAAAAAGTCATAAGCCTCAAAATGTAACTTATTGGAACTTATGTGCATGTGTGTGTAAAATAATATTGATAGGAGTATTTTCATATTTTTGGGGATTAATAAGGTACTCAAAATCACTTCTAATCATAAAACTTCTTTTATGAAAAATGTTCTAAATAATTTTATCTTTCTTTAGATAGTAATCTTCTGCTAATTAGAGAATATTTTGGGATAAAATTTTATGCAAGTTTTGAGTTTTATTAATATATAACTGTAGAAATATAGAGAATAATTAATAATTAATTTTAATCAGTTTAGTTTATTATTTAGTTATTTTATGATTTTATAATCAATTTTTTTTATAAACATATCATAAATTACTTTCTATATAGTGCTTTTACCCATTAAATTTAGTTTTAATAATTTATTTGGATTATTGGAGGTATTATTGAGATTTTAATCGGTTTATTTTGTTAGATTTTGAGCTATGGAAAAATATGAGTTAGGTTTTAATATTTAAATTAGAGCTTGATATAATTTATAAGATTTAAGCTTGAAGTGCACAATAGAAAAAACTTTTGGAGTGTACCAATTTAAATTAGAGTTTAATATAATTTTATTAAAATTGTACCATTACCAAATTTTCAAAGTTAATTTTTGAGAAAATTGTGAAAAAATCCCTCCATATGTAGATATCTTCCCAGGTCCCATTGGCAATTAAGTTGCCAATTAGGACTTTTTTTCACAATTATCCCATCATTTTTTCATTTTTCATGATTTTTTCAATTTTTTTCTCTTAATTAATACAAAAGTCACTTATGCAAAAGTCAAACCAAACATCCTAACTTTTACATAAGTTACTTATCCAATCGCTAATCCAAGCACTTATCATTTTACAGCGTGTTTGTTTTGGCGTTTTGAGGGGAAAATCGGACTTCAACGGTGTATAATTGGACTTGAACAGTGTTTTGATCAAAAGTGAGTGTTTGTTTCAGCGATTGGATTCAAGATGAAAAAAGTCATAAGTTGGAAAAAGTCATAAGCCTCAAAATGAAGCTTATTGGAGCTTATGTGCCTCTATGTGTATAAAAAAAATATTTATAGGAGTATTTTCATATTTTTGAAGATCAATAAGGTACTCAAAATCACTTCTAATCACAAAACTTCTTCTATGAAAAACGTTCTAAATAATTTTCTCTTTCTTTAGATAGTAATCTTCTGCTAATTAGAGAATCCTTTGGGATAAGAGTTTAAACAAGTTTTGAGTTTTATTAATATATGACTGTAGAAATGTAGAGAATAATTAATAATTAATTTTAATCAGTTTAGTTTATTATTTAGTATGACTTTATAATCAATTTTTTTTATAAACATATCATAAATTACTTTCTATATAGTGTTTTTACCCATTAAATTTAGTTTAAATAATTTATTTGGATTATTGGAGGTATTATTGAGATTTTAATCGGTTTATTTTGTTAGATTTTGAGCTATGTGAAAATATGAGTTAGGATTTAATATTTAAATTAGAGTTTGATATAATTTATAAGATTTAAACTTGAGGTGCACAGTAGAAAAGACTGCTGGAGTGTACCAATTTAAATTAGAGTTTGATATAATTTTATTAAAATTGTACCATTACCAAATTTTCAAAGTTAATTTTTGAGAAAATTGTGAAAAAATCCCTCCGTGTGTAGATATCTTCTTAGGTCCCATTGATAATTAAGTTGCCATTAATGATTTTTTTCACAATTATCCCTTCATTTTTTTCATTTTTCATAATTTTTTCAATTCTTTTCTCTTAATTAATACAAAAGTCACTTATGCAAAAGTCAAACCAAACATCCTAACTTTTACATAAGTTATTTATCCAATCGTTAATCCAAACACTCATCATTTTACTCAATCTAACTTTTTTCCAATCTTAAGATTCCATAAATTTAAGTAAAAATAAGTTATTTATCCAATCGTCAAAACAAACACACCCTTACCCAATGTAACTTTTTTTCAATTTTAAGATTCTATAAATTTAAGTAAAAATAAATTACTTATCCAATCATCAAAACAAACACACCCAATATCATATAGACAATATTTAAAGAAAAGCAACGTAAAAGAAAAGGAGAAATTATGACATAGCAAATCATAAACACCTCAGGTTAATTTGCGATGTCAGTTCGCACCACCACCCTGCTTTATGTCATTCTTAACCATATATAAAAATCTAAAATAAAAATTATAACTAAAGGCCCTGAAAATACGTCACTTCATTGTCCCCCAATAATTTGGACATTGACATCATTATTCAATGAATCATCGCCGCTATTACCACCCATGTTAGGTGGTTTTTCCATTGGCTTGTGTGTGTCCAAAAATCATCGCCACTATTGAACTAACAAATCAAATTCATTCTTGTATTATAATTATATATATGTGCAGTATTTGAGTGAGGAAGCGATCCCATACTTTTGTCTTTGTATACGCCAGTATTATAATTATTTTCATGATCTTGAATATAAGATAGGGTTGATTTTTTTTAAAAGAAATTAAAGAAACTAAATAAGTTACTTAATCATATCATATATTACGTATCCTCATATTATATATCAGTTTATAAGTTAGGTAAAATAATTTAGAGAAAAAATGATAAATATAAATATTTTAAAATAATTTAATTAGTTTTATTTATATCTCTAAAAAAACTAACTAACTCTTTTTTTTTTTTTTTTTTTTGTGACAACATGCAAACAAGGCCTTTGGCCCTCTAACCCAGACTTCCCCCGGTATTCGGCGTCTTTTCCTGAGTCCCTAACCTTCTAACACTTGACCAGATAACCCGAGGCAACCAACTAATTCAGAGCAGGGGATATTTTTAGACACACCCTTATAAGATGCTTTACACCAAGGGTGGGTTCCCCCTCCCAACAAGTACTTCTTCTAAGTTCGAACTCTCATCAGTCTGGAGGAGTGTCAGTTACCTTATCACTGTACCTAACACTTATTGATTACTCTATCTTGTATTTACAAGCGAGGGAGTATAATTCTCCTGGTCGCAGCGTCCACTTGAGTTAATACAAAGGTTCTTTCTCGTTTGCTAAAATCTCGAAAATGGTGCCTTCGTTTATCACGTGGCACAATATAAATTGTTTTGTAAGCATCTGGATGATTCAATTGATCCTTAATTTTTCCAAGAATGGGATAAAAATTTAAAAGGTTAACAGGTAAAACTAACCTTAAATTTTTTTTTTTTAAAAATATATCCATCATCATAAATTTTTTTTTATGTAAAAATAACCTTAAACTTCTAAAAATGGTGTAAAAGTAATTATGAACTTTCAAAAAAGGGGCAAAAGTGATACCACCGTTAACGGCCGTTTACTCAAAAGTTTTTAAGGGGCAAAAATACCTATAAATTTTTCTCAAAAGTGCACTTACCACCATAAACTTCTTTTTGGGTGCAAAAAGTAACCATAAAGTTTCAAAAATGGGGCAAATGTGACGGTTCTCTTACTGTGTTCAAATGTCATCTTTTGATTGTTTTAAGTCCAAGAAAATAGCACCTCGACTTGTCCACCATGATTTTTCCAAACCAAAAATTGAAAAACTGATCTTCAATGAAGATGACGTTGTCATCCTATTCTCACCAACATGCCGTAAATGGAATTGTTGATATCAATGGTGTCGTAAACGCAGTTGTCAAAATTATTGATGGGGAAGGATCTCAACAATTCCATTTACTGCACGTCGGTGAGAGCAGAATAGCGATGTCATCTTCATTGAAGATGTGTTTTTCAATTTTTGGCTTGGAACAATCATGGTGGACAAGTCGATGTGTTTTTTTCCTAGACTTAGAACAATCAAAAGATTACATTTGAACCCAGTAAGATAACCGTCACTTTTGCCCCGTTTTTGAAAGTTTATGGCTATTTTTGCACCCAAAAAAATTTTATGGTGGTGAGTGCACACTTGAGAAAAGTTTATGGGTATTTTTACCCCTTAAAAACTTTTGAATAAATGGCCGTTAACAGTTGTGTCACTTTTGCCCCTTTTTTAAAAGTTTATGGTTACTTTTGCATCAAAAAAAAAGTTTATGATGGTAAGTGCACTTTTGAAAAAAGTTTAAGAGTAGTTTTACCCTTTGAGCCAAATTTAAAATCGAAACATGCGTCTAGTCTAGATATGAGCTTAAAAACAGAAGTGCCTTTCAGTTTGGTTAGAGATGTTTCATTATTCAACATGAAAGTGGCAACAGTTCAGTCTTACTCGGAAGAGGATACAATACAAACAACAAAGTGTGAGACGACGAAGAATAACCTTTCAAGAGCACCCACTAGCCCAACACTTCGGCCGGTGCTAGTCCCCTGCTGCCGCTAAAAAATGAGGGTCTTCTCAAATATTTTTTGTGTGTTTCTTTTTATTATTAGATTATGTATAAAATGAGTAACATTTAGATATTTTATAGGAAAAAAATGTGACTGTTTTTAATTTTTTTTATGATTTTTCAAATATTCAAAGCTCAAAGTAAAAAAGAAAACTGCACCATTTTTCTAAAAAAATCTTTTAAAAATTATAAAAAACTGAAAATCACTTCTTTTTTCACAAAATATCAAAATATCACTCATTTTATGTAGTATCTAATGATAAAAAAACATTTGAGACGGCCCCATTCTTAGGGGGAGCACCCATCCTCCGCCCTAAGACTTCATTATTGAGTATTGCTAGAAAAAAGGGCCAAATGAACACAAACTCACAACCATTAGAACTGTATCATGGGGGAGCCTATACATATTAAAAGCACAAAGAAACCTGTAACCAAAAAAAAAAAAAAAAAAAAGCACAAAGAAAACAACGTCTAAAAAGGGTTGAAGCCACCAACCACGTGGGACAATTTTTTTGGGAAAGAACGGGAACTAACGAAACAGAAAACCAAAAATAAAAAATGTAGAAAAAGCAGAAACACTACTCCTAAGGATGTGTTTGGATTCAATTTAACTTTTACAAATTCAAGGTGTGATAAAAGTTAGATTGTATAATGTCATTTATATTTAGACTAACTTTGATAAAAGTCAATTTGATAAATTGAGAATTGTTTAAATAATTCATAGAAAAACAAATTTAGATGCAAAATGACTAAAAAGAATATGAATTTTTTTTAAATGATAGATATACATTATATTCACATTAATTTTAAGAAAAATATCAAAATTATAAAAAAAAATTAATATATTATTGGAAAAATTTGTAAACACTAAAAATATTTAATTCGATATATTTGATAGATAGAATATACCTAACTTATAAATCATAATAATATTAAATCTTTCAACTGAAACCTCAATATTGTATCTGTTATTTTCATTTCTAAGTTAAGAACTAATCTCTTGAACAAAACGAATAAGACAATGGTGGAGGGGGACCCATGTGGGCTTGACAGAGACATCAATGAGCATATTTATAGGCCCATCACCATATTTATCCCAACGTGACCCACTACAGCGTACACTGTAAAAAGCATGAAAAAGTTGCTTCTTACTAAAACTCGGAAAAAAAAGGTCAAAAGCTCCCAATGGGGTTAGGTCCGGTAAGTCTAACAAAAGGAGTTAATCCCTCACAAAATGGTGAACCAAAGTTTAAATCTTTATTAGGAGAATTATCCATATTTAGTGCCAACAGTGTCTTGAATAGGATTGTCTCCAACAAGAGAATACATATGCTTAGCAAAAAAGAAAAATGGGGTAAAAGACTATTGAGATGCCGTTTGGCCCAAAACTTGATTCAAACACAGCCTAAGTGCTACTATGTGCTTTCCAAACTTTGGAGTTTTGATCACCTGACCGAAGCATTGGGGGCTTGGAGATTTAATTATGAAAGCATGTCTATCATTCATGCGTCGTTTGCCACAATAAGGCTCATTGGACAAGTATTCAATAATGCACCTGAATTATACCAAATGCTTCTTTCTTATCCCTATCCTTCAGAGTTCGGACATTTTGTCTAAAGCAGAACAAATTCAAGCATAGAGAACTTGCGGAAATAATTATACACAATTTTACGTCCAAATTGAGGCTATCACGCAGTCGAGATCAATCATTAACCGTGATTCCTACTTTCAAGCATCATCTTGATGCTCCTACTCATTTAATGCCAAGGGCAACCAAAATACCTCCATAGAAAATATTTTATGAAAATGTTCAAAACCATTGAAACAAGTCACAACAGAATCCAACCCACTGATACGAAAATAAAAAAGCTACTCCACCAAGAGTTGCATTCAACTATGCAAAAGATGGTAATAATTAAAAGCAGACACCGACTACCTTTCACTCATTTGATTTCGGTTAATAATTAAGTTACAATACGTACATACTCAATGCCCTGAAACAATGATGTATAGCACATAGTTCATGTGTTTGCAGCCTATATAAGCATATGCCTCCCAAGGTATGAAACTTCATTCTTGGGACTTGAGAAACATTTAAGGTTAGAGGGCATAGGGACATAAAATACCAGATGGGGATCCTGCAAAAACACATGTTTAGAAGAGTGATGCCATTCATAGCTGTAGTGTTCTTGCAGTTAGGATATGCAGGTATGGATGTTCTATCTAAAGGCTGCAATAAACAAGGGGATGAGCAGCTTTGTATTTGTGGTATATCGACATGCTATTGCCTTTGTCGTCATCGCCCCTTTTGCAGTGATTCTAGACAAGTCTCTCCCTCTCCCTCTCCTTTTGTGTGTGTGTGTGAGATAAATTAAAGGGGTGATATATGCTTCGTTGTCTTACCAGGAATGTAAGGCCCAAAATGACAATTTCAATCTTCACCAAGATTGTGGCGCTAAGCACTCTAGAGTAATTATTACCTGAATAGCTCAACAAATTCTCCATAGCATGGAAAACTGTGACAAAACTAGAGTCTGATTTTCTTATTGGCAGGCCAGTCATTGACCAGAATTTATATTTTTTGGGAATGAAGTACACAACAGCAACTTTTGCCTCAGCAATGAGCAATATGCTTCCCGCCATTACCTTCCTGATGGCTTGGATTCTAAGGTAACTAAACACGTTCTCATTGTCACCTCGTTTCCAGGGGTATCTCTCAGATTTGGAGGTAAATCTAAGCAGGAATACATCCCCTAAGCCTATGATTCATGCTATCTTCCCAACTATTTCTCTACTTGCAGGCTTGAGAAGATAAAATTAAGAAGCATGCACAGCCATGCAAATGTGGCAGGAACTGCAGTGACAGTTGCTGGAGCCATGCTCATGACATTTTTGAAAGGCCCGGTGCTTCCAATTTTTGGGGCACATGGTACCAACACCCACAACCAGCAAAGTGGTGGGTCAAATCTTCAACATGTAATAAAAGGATCCGTGATGATCACCCTGAGTGGCTTTAGCTGGTCTGGTTTCATGATACTCCAAGTGCGTTATTCTCCAGAGTCCATGTAGAAGTATTCCAAATGATACTTTTGATTCCTTAGACCTTCATCTCTATTTTTTAGGCCATTACCCTTAAAGCCTACCCAGCTGAGCTCTCTCTCACAGCATGGATATGCTTCTTGGGAACAGTAGAAGGTGCTGCGGTGGCCCTGGTTATGGAAAGGAGACATCCTTCAGTTTGGTCTCAGCATTGGGATAGGAAATTGCTGGCTGCTGTCTACAGTGTAAGACCATATAACCAGACTTACGGAAATACTAAAAAAGCACATCACCATGCTTTCATTACATTCTTCACACACTCCACCATCCTACGCCCAAAAGAAAACTCCTATCCAGGAAGACATCATAATGACCTCCTCTGCTGACTAAAATTTCCAGCCACTCAACACCAAAAAGAAAGTTCCTATTCAGAAAGGCATCAAAAACATCTCCTGTACTGACCGTAATAGTACAAGTCAACTAGCAAATACTGGCATCCAAGTGCTTTAGCTGCCATGGAGCCAACTGAATACCACTGTCTTCCTCTCCTAAGTTCAAGTTTACATAGCTCTGTTAATAGTAAGAAACTTAAGATTTGATAGCCATAACATTTGAAAAGGTTCAAGCAACATTTTAGCGAAATACGTAAATAAATTTTCCCACCCTACTCTCAGAATATAAATGTATGCATGCAGGGCATAGTCTGCTCAGGACTGACTTACTACATTCAAGGAGTAGTGATGAAAGCAAGAGGCCCCATCTTTGTGACGGCCTTTACTCCCCTGAGCATGATAATTGTAGCTGTCATGGGTTCATTAATTCTGTTTGGGCTCATTCATTCTGTTTGAGCAACTGTACCTTGGAAGGTAATTATGAAAATCATAGACCAGGCTAACCACATGCTTAGCAAGCAAAAATATAAACTAAAGAAATCTAATCAATTTTTCAGGGTGATAGGTGCCTTTGTCATTGTTTTGGGCCTGTACCTTGTGGTGTGGGGTAAAAGCAAAGATAATGAACAGTCAACACCAATGGCTGAAGAGATCATATCACCAACTAAGCTAATTGCAGATGGAAGCAGTATCAGAAAGGACAGTGCTAACAAAGAAGTCATCATTATCACTAATTCTGGCCAAGGAATTGTACTCCAGACGAACAAGTATGAAGAAAGCATACCAATAACTATCTAGATTTGAACCATCCCAGAGCAATCATCTACAATGCCCCCTTTAAATGCTTATGACACGAACAGTTAGTAGGCATCCAAATATTTGATCTTTCAATCACGATGTACTGTGAGTAGATGTTTATAATGTAACCACTTTACCAGTTGTTATAATAAGGCACTAAGATAAATCACAACAAAAATAGCCCAGCTTCAAATATATGCATTATATAGTTGCATAATTGGATGTCAATTATTACTTTATAGCAGCATGATATCACAAAAGCTGACTGGACTTATGTGGTAAGGCACTCCTTTATCACCATTAAATATTCAGTTGGCACCATATAGATTACTAATGTGAAATTCCTATTACTTCCTTCAATCCTTTCAACATCAGAAAAATGAGAAAAGGTTAACAAGGTTTATTAAGCACCAAAAAGCTGGCAAACTAACATCTATTGGACGGTAAATAGGGTTTGGATAAAGAATGTTGCCTACTTAAGTAGAGAGCACCCCTTCCAACAAGAACTAAAATACACACGCGCACATGTATAACAGACAAAAACCTTTGAGAAAAATACAACAAACTTCGTTTGATACAAGAGTGTATGCATTTAGTGAATCTTTTGTTCCATTAGTAAGACAAAAGGATATTGAATCAGCTTCTCTTCATAAAATTTACTGACTCAATATTGTTGTGATACATCAATGAAAGACAAATACGTTGTCTTGTTTGGAAAGTTCTCTTCTATATCACCAAGGATAGCTTGTCCTCAAAATGGAGATTCAAACAGTTAGCGTTAGGTTTGATAATCGGTCAACACAAGTTATATCCGAATGATTACTCCTATGCACGAAATAATGTTCCTCCTACCTAGTCGGTCAAATGGTGAGCCGTTATGACAATTGCTTCATTTCATCTTTTCCATATATGCGTTGAAGTTCACGCGTTGCAGCTAAAAAGGATTCTGTAGATGAGAAAGAAATATTCAAGTGAGGAGGAAGAAGATAGAGACAAACCATTTCTCACCAACAAAAATGATAAAGATCAAATTAAAAATCAATATGCAACACTACAGTAACAAAAAATACACCACCTTTCCAAATACGAAAGGATTTCTGATTGATTGGTGAACCAGTTATTGTCTGAATAACATCAAACAACATATTTTGTGGAGTGCTCCTGAGCTCCTGAACAATCCCATATATAGTTTTCCCATTTTCAAAGTAAATGTGATTATTGGGGTGCTTTGTCTTGCGACCAGCATGACGCTCAAACTCATATGCATTAATAACCTGGTGAAACAAAAGATAGGAGTCAGAAGGAAATCTGGCTCAAAGAGGGTTAACCCTTTATGATCTTTAGTTAACAAGCTTACCTTGGAATAATTACATGACTGGCAGCTGCATAAATACCCAGATCCTTTTATGATACCACGAAGTTCCTTTTAACAAGCATAGGAAAAACCAGACATGGATCAAAGATAAGCTACTGTGAAAGATGAACTCATGAGTACTAAGATTTACCTCCCGTGACCAGGCCATATACTTCACAGGGACTCCATCCAGCATGCCAGTGGACAGCAGACTTCTGACATTAGAAGGGAAGTTATTTGAAGGAAATTTCTTAGATATTTTAGATTCCTCTATTGTCTGGGAAACATTTCCAGTTCCAGAGGCAGATGTCAGGGAGGCGCTAAGAAGTGAGGCAGAATTAGAAATAATCAACTCTTTCGCATTCACAGCATCTGATATCTGTGTAGTTGGTTGGCCCATCAACAGTTCATAGTTGGATATGAATCTACCAGAGGGAGCTATACTAACATGACCATCATCATCATCATCATCACAGCCACCAAAGGATATAATTGTGCTTTCTCTGCTGTTATAAGAGTAAGCAATCGATAACTTGTTATTTCTATCCTGGTGGTAGGCATGATCCACTGACATGGTGCCATCCTCCCCCTTATTAAATATGCTGTGTCTTGAAATAGAATTATCCTCTGCCTTGTTATAAGCTTGAGAAATAGCTATCATATTACTATCCTCCTTGCTGAATGCCTGGCCCATTGATATTGTATTACAGGCCTCCTTGTAGGTTTGGCCAACAGTTAAGCCATCATCTCCCTTGCTATATGTTTGACATATTGAAATAAAATTGTTGTATGCCCTGCCATAATCATCACCCATGGACACAATATTCTCATCCCCTTTGTTGCAAGCGAGACATGTTGATGTGGGATAATCACCCCCCTTGTGCACATGTGTATTTGACAGAGTGTTGTTCACTCCCATATCATAGGTATGACCTGGAGGAACAGACATGACATTCTCAGAATCCTTCACCTCACTAATTTTAACTTTTCTAATTCCACCATAATTTATACCTGATCCATGATCGTCAACTGTCTGGGTTATGAATGAGGAATCGCTCCCAAAGGGTTCCATGTTATCCTTTTGTCCCACAGCCAATTTATCTGCATTAATAAGGGAAATATTCCTGTTTTCACAACTCAAAGCCTTTGCTGAAGTATCTGGGTCATATAACTGTCCAGAAAAATGACCATTGAATGAGTGTAAACTTGAGGAATTCCCCCATGAATTGTTATTGGGGCTATACATTGCTGATAACAAATTATTGCTTGACACCTCCACTGCTTGTTTCTTTCGTGGAAACAGATCCACTTCAGGACTATCCACGAACCACTGATGAAAACGCTTGGATTCCACTCTGGAGGAATTGTCGTAAGTCATGTCACCATCATTTAGACTTCCAGCAGTTTTTGCCATCCAAGATTCCTGATCATGAAAAGACTGTCAAAGGAAAAGTCGTTAGAGTCACTCTCACTAAATAATTTCAAAGAAAAAAATTGACAATTGTATATGTACAGTGCAAAGAAAAAACTAGCATATAAATGCATATAATCACCAATCAGTAAAATAACCATACAGTAAGAGTGATCCAGTGCAGTTAAAAACTATGGAGGAGAACAAACGTTGCAAGAAACCCCATCATTAATGACAGTAACGACCTTAATTTAAAATTTTACAATGATAATAAATCTGAGCACAAAGGCCCTTCTGGAGATTAGATATCGATGAAAGTATAATCTACGAAAAACCACCATGAACTAATCTAATCTAAGTATCGTTAGAAGCTCATAGTGCATATGCCTAATTATGAAAACTGCTAAAGCGATATCCTCAAATTAAAAACATTAATGCCTCAGATACTCCAAGAGGTCGTCATTTTAAGCAAGTAGGTATTTATTCTCCACTGCGACTTAATTCAACTTCATATGATAACACACAAATTGAGTATTCCATTTATCTTCCTTAAAACAAATCCAAAAACACCTCAAGGTAAGATACTAGTTCTTAAACATCGCTTCTCTCTGATTCTAATAGTTACTTTACCTCAGCTAATTAAGTTATGACCATTCTATAAAAATTTTTAAACACAGTCCAACACCTGATACTATATCTATAGAGATCTCTATTCTCTAAAAGGGGGGAAACTGTTCATTCTTACAAGAATTTTAGAAAATTTCTTGACCACTGCGATACTTTCCAATTTCTCCTTTACCTATACACGAATTAAAAAGGAATACTGAGAACTCTTGACATCTCTCTCCCTCTCCTTTTTTTCTGAAAAAAAAAAATCAAGAACGGCTATGGATAAAGATGGTTTAAATGAAGCATCACCAGTGAATTACAACTAAATATTAAGATGAACCACACGTTGGTCCAGGCAAATCTAAATCGAAATCTCCATTACACATTGTCCGTTCCCAATTGTGTCCCTCATGCTCTTGAACGGCGAAAAATGCCTTTTTTATTCACACAAGCATGCCTATGGCAAGTATATTATCCTTGTTATATTTTCCTTGCACACAAAATTATGGCTATAACTGAAGATGGACAAAAAATAGGCGACAGAAAATTTGAACATCTCAAATTTCGGACATCAAAATAGATACATTTCAAAATGTTAACTTGAAATCACAAGTTCCATAAACATACCATCTCCCTTCTCCGCTAGTTTATGGCTAATGAGACAATTCTTGATATATTGGTCTTTCTTTAACAATCTTGTCATCAACAAACTTCTCGCAGAGAAGGAAGCAGCAGTTTAAGCAAGTGAGAAGCCATACTCCCTCCCCTTCAACTCAACAACTTGCCTGTCAATGAGCGGACCCAAAAAAAGAAAGTCACTTTGTAGTGAACTAAAATGCAAAAACTTTACATAGTTGCATGTGCTGTTTTTTTCACGGCAAGCAACAAGTGGAAATATAAAATTTCAAATATGTAAAAAATCAATATTTCCAGTCAGAGGAGGCAAAAGGATATCACAACCCATCGTGGAACTGACGTGTTTTCGCTCATAATGAGGAAGCAGAAAAACAAAGACATTATAATGGCCCTCATTTGCTAGTAAGCAAAGAGAAGTAGCAGCAGTCATTGGAGTAGGAAACCCTAACTAGACCTCCAAGGACATGAAACAAAGGATCTCTAGATACATACCCTCAGCCACACGATCAACGCTTACACAGGCTCAAACATATGCCCATCAGAGAAGGACCGGGAAAACGCCGGGCATAGTACGGACACGGTTAGCGGCGAGATCTAGCAAGATGGGAGGAGCAAGATGGGGAGGCATATGTCTGACGAGGGGAAAGTGAGAAAGATGGTGGAGCGCACGATGGTATGGAGGAAGACGTCATCGTAACCGTACACGTGGCATGATGAAATAGTTAATGTCAGGCGGTATCGATTGAGGTGAGATTCTCCAGACGGCGTAATCATACTTGAGTTTGGGATAATTTTTCAGAATAGATTTTATCGTTTACAGATAAATATAAGAAGAATTTTATTTCGATTTATAAAATTAGAATTATAAAATCACAGTTTTAGTGTTACCTAAACACTTATTATTTTGGTCTTTATTATAAGTCCTTTTTATCTAAATCCCACATACTAAGAAAAAGTAGTTAACCCAATGATTATAGGGTAAATTTTCAACTATACCATCATTTATGAATGTGTACTTTTCAACTTTTTCTTCTTTATCTTTCTTCAAATTATTTCTTTATGGGTATAATAAATAGGGGTAAAATTGTCATAAGCTCATTTATGTACTGAAAGTGAACTTATAAATAGGGCCAAATTTTTTGATCAAAAAGGACTTATAATAGGGACTGTATATTTTTTATTTTTTTTATTGATAAAAAAAACACTCATATTTTTTGATCTCATCAGTTTTCATGAAATCATGTGGGCCCCCAACAACGTGGCAAGCCACCATTGGTGGACACGGGCGGCTAGGTACACTAAGTAGTGCCGCTTTCAAATCAACACTTGGATTATCCCCCGTAAGCAGCTCATTACATCAATACATTGGATTGGTGTCTAGGTGTTAAACTATACTAACATTTTGCACCAAATACGGATGTAACTAATGAAACTCACTCTAAACTTTTTATTATTTATTGACATGAATAATGAGTAAACTAAACGCAATCCACCCTCCCACCCCCCATTTTTTATGCTGATTCAATAACCCATAGAATGAATTAACGTGGGCCCAACTGGTTCATCTTCAAATTATTATCGTCTCATGTATTTATCACCTGAAAGTGAAAAGACAACAACAAGAGATTCGGATTAGATGGAGAGATTCATTCATCTCATTTGATTAGAAATTTGAATGACGGTCACAAAAACAGACAAAATGCCTTGCATGCATGTCATCGATATTTCATATCCATCCTCGATGCTTCATTTCAGCTTTGAATCAGAAAGAATGGAAATCATTCATTCCTCGAAGAAAAAGCCGGACTAAATCCTAAAATCTAACCAGCTTTTGCATCTACATATACATAATATCCCCAGAGGCCAGATATTTAAGAAAGAAAAATATTAATTAAATAAACAAAAAAGAACACGCATGACAAGAAATGCCCGCAGAGGCAGGCGCCTCTTTCTCCGATTCTTCACTGTCCTGTCTTGTTGTTTTGCTTCTGAGTTACTCTACTCCTCTGCCAAACCCCAACACCTTCTCATCATTGTCACCTCAAATCTCTCAACTATGTACAAAATGCTTCACACTCACTAATCAAAACTTTTTATTGGTGGGTTGCTACAAAGGAGTCACGCCAATTAAGGTTCTCGCATGTTCCAAGTAAAAGTGAGGAACACACACATGCCCAGTCCCTGAAACCTTGGCCTTCCCAAGCTTTGTATTGTTGTGTTATAACAAACCTTGTCAGGTGTGTCAATCGAAGTCAGAACCAGCAGGGTTTGCTTTGTTTGTCCATCATTCAACTATGTAACCGTGTTAGAAACATGAGCTGTTCCTCTGCTTGAACCTTGGCTGGGCAACTCGATGACAAGGCTGCTGAAGAAGCATTTGGGATTATCTTTTTGCTTGTTAAGTCCACTTTAACTGAGAACAGTGAGTATACTGGTCTGTGGTCTGAGAATTTTGACTCTCCTCTCACATACCACTTCTGTTTTAGCCCCTCTCCTTTCCATAGGATTCTATCGCACCTGAAACCAAAAAAAAAAATTAAATTTTGAGATGGGTTGTTGCATGTGGTTTTTTTATTGGGAACAATCGAGTCGGCATCAATGCACCGTCTTAATTATTAAACCTTGTTGGATAATATGAGGAATCGTTGCTATTGATGACACTGACACAGTACTTTGTTTATACATGACCACGCTTATGGTTGACTAATTGGGAATTAAACATAGGCATCAGCATATTATCAATCAGTGCTTCTTAAACAAATGCAAGTGGCTCTATTTTCAATATCGTGACCAGAGTGTTATTTGAAAGATGCTTGCTTCCAATGGCACGGTATCTGACTCCTCTACTTGTGATAAATTAAATACACAATCATTTAGGAAACAGAACCACGTAAGAGAACCAGTAGCACAGTTTGAAGTATGAACTAGTATGAATATATTGGCCAACCAAATAAAAGTTTAAAAAAAAAAAACATAGCATTTACCAAGCAGGGGTGCGACGTTTTTCCTTGGACTTGGAGGTATGGACAACATAGTCATCGGAATTGGCTAAGTATTTGTAAGTAGGAGCAAAAGATATCGTCCCTTCATTCCATCCTTCAAATACACGACCAGCTCTCTGCTCTATCCTTAGCTGCCAGTCATGGCCAATCCAACATTAGAAAAATAACCAAAAACATGCTAAGCTCCGAAAAGATTAAGTCATAATCTTTGTTAATTACCTGATCCTTCTCTAGAAGTGCCAGCCAATCGTTATTCTCCAGTAGTTCACACGTGTCCCCATAACCAGAAGCTAACCGATAATTCAAATCCCCAAGCCAGACAATATTACTGCACATACCAAAAATGAAGAAAAATGCCCAGTCAGAAATTGTAACCAAGGTCAATGAACTATTCCAAGTAAAATTTGAGAATATAGGACTTACTCATGTTGCAGGATGGTCTCAGGAGGGAGTCGAAGATCCGTAGAGTTAAAAGAGCGAGAAAATTTAGTTCTTTTCAAAATTTCGGAGACGTCAAAGTTTCTTCGCACCTCATCACCGTCTTTCTCTCCCGAGGTTAAGTGGGTACACACGAAACAGAAGGATGTCTGGGACAATGTCATGCTAATTGATATAGAGCCCTGAAATTAAGAAAAGTTAAGTGTGAGTGAATTAATTAATCAGACAGCTTTAGAGTCAATTGAGGAATCAAACAAGACAGGTGCAAATAATTCACCTTGTTTCCAAGATAGCCCATGATGCCTCTACCGACGCAAGAAACCTTCAAATTGGAAAGGTGGCTGGAGAGGTCCGACCGAACCCACACGCACAAAAAGATTCCTACCATTTGTTTGCTTGCTGCTAGGCAACAACGTCGTCGTTCATGATGACGTGGACTACTGCTATGCCACCCACTTGGAGAGGCCAAAGAAGGAGAGTTTTCACTGCTACAACTCCCATTTGACTTGTCATGAGGCCATTTGGCAAATTCTTCAGTGCCCAATTCGTCTTCTAACGTAAGATAGTCCGAGAAACTGAACCTCGGCTTCTGGCTTCCTTGTTGATTCGTGGCCTTGTCATTGTAATTCCAACGGTGGTCGTGGTCGTGGTCGTGGTGAAATTGGTCGGTGTTCAAGGCTTGACCAATAAGGGAAAGCCATTTGGCAGCTGGGCCACTGTCCTCCGGGCCAAGCACGTTCCCTGCGTTCAGAGGCACGATTTCCTGGAACCTGAAAACAAACATCACTTTTTAACCACGGCACAACCCAACCGAGTTCAAGAAACTGTAATTGTTTTTATACGGTATTGTCTTAACTTACATATTTTGTACAGGAAGAAAATTAACCACATAAATCTTCTCGTGCATGGAGCTGGCTAGGCCCCTACGCTATTCGGGAGATCTTACTCATAAAAGCTAAAGGGTTGATGTGTTGTGTTGTGTTGTGTGTGGACGACAGTACCGTTAACGGCACTGAATGTACAGTGTACTACAGTATTCTTACAGTACTACTCTCCCCTTAACCGAGAAAATAAAAATTATAAAAATTAAGAGGATAGTAAATGAGAGGGCGAGAAGATGCACGTTCTGACTTGTGGACTCTCTGAGTGCGTGGGTCTCAGTCATTGAATAATACTGCCACTTAAAGACTAGGGCGAAACCATTTTAGCCTACAATAGTGATCAGGGTTTTGTCTTTTACTCGATGGCAGGAACTTGAAGTTTTGAGATAAGTGGAGAAAATACCCAATAACATATATGTCCGCTGGGGAAGGTGACTTGAGCCATTCCATCAGGTTGAGGTTGTCTTCCGGTGACTTCCCTCCGAGGTTCCATGTCCCAACGAACATCCTACACAGTTTCCCATTTTTTCCTAAGTCAAAGTTAACAGTCTCGTTCAATATTTTTAATCACTTAACTATCTGATTTCGGAGGAGTGTTCAATGTTTACTTGAGGTTAAGAGGATCGTCCGCAGGTGGTGCCTCCTCATGCGTGGAAGGCCTAGTTCCATTTGGAGATTCCACCAACAATCTCTCTGTCCAAATAAAACTTCAAATCAATAAAGCATATACTAAATCACATGTTTATCATTTATGCCAAAAAAAAAAAATGACAGAACATAAATCACAGGAAACTTATCAGAAAAATTATAGCACGAACATATCTTAGTATAGCTAAGCCTACAGACTCTCCAGTGAGTTGCTAGCTGCTCAAACTAAAAACAGAGATCATAGGCTAATTTGGTTTCCCGAAAACGACGATCCACGAGGCACGTCTCATGGGCCCCCGGAGAACTTCATTTTCAAGTATGGACTCTCACTCACCCAATCCTCCCCCCAAGCTCACAACTTTTTGTTCTACGCCTTATATCAGTCAAACCGTCTATCCCACGGCCCGGACCTATCTACATCGCACTCATATGTAAGTAAACGTAAACGTAAGGCTGGTCGGCAAAATTACCTGAGAAAGAGAAACTGTTCTTTACGACGTCGTAGCAGTCTTGGTCCGAGCAGCTTTTCCTTCTTTCGCTCTTGGTTCCTGCGGCCACCACCAGCAACAACTTTCAACTTCTAACTTCTTCATAATCCCAAAAAGAGAAAAAAAACAGTTACAAAATCAGAAGCCAAACTGTCGCTACCTAACGCTGAGAAATCTGAGCGAAACTTGTGAGC
This sequence comes from Inga laurina, assembly GCA_963855925.1. Classification (NCBI taxonomy): domain Eukaryota; kingdom Viridiplantae; phylum Streptophyta; class Magnoliopsida; order Fabales; family Fabaceae; genus Inga; species Inga laurina. The sequence continues at coordinate 14,476,540 of OY979703.1, read as the reverse complement.
TCCGTTTTTTCTGTTTAGCCAATTCCTCGCCAATAATTTCGTCCAAGAAGCCTGAAATGTAACACAAATTGAAAATGAAGAAAATATTAGCATCAGCGAGAGAGACAGTAGATCACCGATATGATAATATCTCGCCGGAGAATGATATTGCGAGGTGCATATACCTTGGATATTTTCATCGGCTCTGTTCTCATTGTTGATGCGCTCCCAATCACTAAAGACGAAATCATAACAAACAACAATTGCCGATTAGAAGTTGCCATTTCAAGCAAAGGTGATTCCAATAATTTAATTTTAATATCAGCTACAGGAAAAAAAATTAAAAAAAAAAACTCTTGTTGGGTATGAGAAGTTATTGTTAAAAATGGTTTAAAATAGTGCTGGGCAGTTTTCAAAGGTAATATAAAAGGCCAAATGGTTGGGGAAATGAAGACAGCATCTGAGACCAGAACGTAGCAGGCAGAAGAAAAAATAAAAGAAAGGAAACCTTGGGGATATAATATATAAGAGAGAGAATTAGAGAAAAGGCCAGGTTCATCCGTTTCTTCTACGAATGATTGTTTAGGAACTCAAGTATGGTGCTTTACAGAGAGGATGACAGAGTGGAGAGATGAAGAATTAAACAAGTTAAAAAGATTTTGGGATTTCTTTATTTGTGTTCATGCTTTGAAATCATCTCTCAAAGTGAATGGGAGATCTCCATCTCACATCTTTTTTCTAAAGGTGCGCCTTTTCTGACTATTCTGTTTTCCAGAGAAAGACCATCCAAACAAAACAAAGAGTATGCTGCAGATTAACTGGTTCATGGAAGGCCAGACCCGGGGGGGGGGGGAAGGAGCGAGGTTGCAGAAATTAATGAACACAAATCAATCTATCTAGACCCAGAATTAGATTCCTCAAATATGTTTCACTGTCTTGCACAAGGTGTCGAAAATAAAATAAGAACCGTTAAATCCGAGAGATTCGACCGAACGAGAAGAACAGGGGGGGGGAACAAAACAGAGAAAGCAGGGCTTAAAATACAAAACAACAAATAAAGAAACGCTTTTAAGCCGTGGGTCAACGACATTGCTAATTAAGAAGGATGAAACGATGGAGGAGCAATAGTCAGGCAAAAGGAAACAGAAAACTATGACAGATGAAGCAAATTAAGCAAAGAAATGGGTGTGGAGGAGAAGGCACTCACATAAATGAAGACTTGAGCTTTGAGTTTTGCAGAGAATAATGATGAGAATGAGTGTTTAGGAAAGAATCGCAGGTTTCATGCTTTTATGGTTTTCTGGAGGGTGGGGGACAGGTGATTCAGATTCAGTGCAGTGGCTTAGTTATGCGTTAGGTGATTGGAGAAAGGGGAAGAGAGAGGAGGTTTGGACTTAGAGGCGTGGCGTTCCTCGGATAAGCAAAAAGGGTGGTCATTTGGTTATCAAATTTATATTGTGGGACGATAATGGAGATTTTGGGCGAGGAAAATAAAATTACAGAAAAAGAAGAAAATGTCAAGAAAACCTTGAAATTTGAAATCCTGAGTTTCCATAAAACGCATTATTCTCACCGTGGGTATTCTTGTAATTTCGCGGCTGTGGAAAGATGCTGGCCGGAAATCAATAACTCCGGGTTTTTTTTCCCCGAAGCAACTAAACCGGATTGCGCCTTGGGTTGCGAAGGGTTTGGGTGCTGGTCTGAACTCTGCATGTTTGAAAAAAATTATTTATAATATTCGGGTAATAAATTCATTTTTCTACAACGTTAGAATTGAAAGATTATATTTATTTTAAATTGTGCACGTAGTATTAAAATAATAAGATGTTCGAAATATAAAAACAAAATAGTATCAACCATCCAATTAATTTAAATCGTTTGGATTTGTGAGTACCTTTATCCACTATTGTCAAACTCATGAGTTAACTCTTAGAGTTTACCATTTTTATATTTCTACCTTATAAAATCAAGTCGAGTTACTCTTAAGCTCGTGAAAGTTGTAATCTCCGTCAAACTTGTGAGTTTATATATCAAGTTTACCTTTTTTACGTTTATAGCTTACAAAATCATGTTAGCTCACTCTTAAACTTATGCTAACTTTTTCCATTTGATCGTGTTTAATGGCTTTATATATGAATTTTATAAAAAAAAATCTTTGTTAAGTATGATGAATTATGAATAAAGATGGACTTAATTCAATTATTTAGATTTAAAATATATTTAAATCAAATTTTTTATATTTAAATTATGTAATTATATACTAATAATACCTATTTATTGATAAAAGTAAGCTCTAACGAGTTTATGATTTAAGTTTACAATACAGTTTTACATTACTATCTCGAGTTTGCTTAAACTCATGAATTTAAAAACCTTGCCTCTATCTTTAGTGCTCCTATTTTTTTTCAAAAAGAAAAAAATAAAAAACTATATTAATAATTTGGAGCTTACAACGAACTAAATAAACTGAACTAAAATACAATAAATTAAATCTATAGATCATTAGGCGTAATAATAGTAATTAAAAAGGAAGGAGGTTCTTTGAACATAGACTAATAAATGTCCTGAATCGCCATATTAATTCAATCTATGTGAAGATAAAGGGCATGTTTGGTATGATGTTTGGATTGGTTATAAGTTATTTTTCACGTAAATCGAGATAAAATTTCTCTCACATATTTCCTTCGTATACCATAAATCCTGATTAAAAAATTGTTTTTAAGTATTCTAATCGCTATTTCAAACAAGCACAAAAGCTTCTTTATTGCTCCTATTAAAAAGATGGTATGTCTGTGAATCATAGCAAAATTCAAATTCTCATTTTTCTTAACATGATTTTTTCCTTCCCCATGAAATGCTACGAATCCTCCCGTGTCCCCTTGTAAGAGTGTGAGGCTTCCATTGGCCTTCTCTTTAGAGCTAGCTAGATTTAGTACGCTATTTTATCTCTATTAATTATCAATTAGATAAATAAAAAAAGAACCATGCGTAAATTATGCTCATGTGTTTTTTTATCGATTGATTCTTTAATGACCCTTCCCTTTCTTTATTTTTATAAGAATCTATCATAAAATTTTGATGTTCCTGTTTATATGAAATTTTACTAAATTTATATAGTTTTTAATATCTGTTCAGGGACGAAAAGTGTATCATAGGCCTGCGAAATACAAATAGTGAACTGGCTAGGTTGCTTCTATGACTCATTTTAGAGGTACTACTACTATCTACTTCCAAACATATTTGTTATCTTAAGAATCCACGAAATTGTTCGTTTAGTTATGAGGGTAATCGAAATAAACACATTTAATGAGCAAAACAGTCAACTAGTAACATATCCAGAGTAAAAATAATATGCCAAAAGAAATCTCTTAGCGGTTAATGTTATTGCTTTTGATTTTTGAACTTAAATGATATGTTTGCTGTGTATCATATCACGGGTAATATAGTATTAAGGAACAATTTTACAATAAAAACATATGGTTAAATTTGTGTCAGATAGCAATTAAGTTCTGCAGTGCTATACGTACGACGCAATTTACAAGATATACAAAGATTATTTGTTGTTTCCCGCACATAAAAATTATAATAATGTAAAAATTAGTTATTTAATTTTTAAAAAAAACTCTGGGCAGTGTATGATGTGTTAATTAACATTCTAAACAAAGAAAATTATTAGGCTGCAGTAGTTCTAATTTTTTATACACTAGATTTATAATTTCATTGTAGGTATCATTGCCCTCCATTCCAGGTCCCACGACCACCACCATTTTGTTGTGTGTTAGGTTCGATATCCACCACCTATTTTTTTTACTATACGTCTCACACCCTTATTCTTAAATGCAGGCCCCACGTTCCCTTAATGATATAAAAATAACAAATTAATTACCTTTTTTTAAAGAAAAAAGTTTTGAGTACCGAGTACCGACGATAATTACAAGTATATTTGATAGATGAGAATAGATTTTAGATTTTAGATACATGCATGGTCGAAGAGCACGAGGTGGATCTTGAAGAACACGGCCTACACTGGTACATACTTTATGCTCAACCATTTCTTGGACAAGATTATTTTTTTGAATATTATTATCATTTTATAGGAGCTCATATATATATATATATATATATGAGGTATATATCCTCACAGATATTTAGGGTGTAGAAGGCAGGGAAATTCATGTCATGAAAAAGAATTTGCAAAAATACTCATGCACTGCATTTACCAATAAAATCTCCATATCAAGATCTAAACTCATATCCTTGTACAAAGTATGAGTTTCACATCTTTATGAACTTCATCGATCAGTCAACCGTGCGAGACATATATTTTAAAAATGAAAAAAATGGTGAAACTTGTGATGATGTTTGCTTGGTATATATACTAAGATAAAAGAAAAATATCAAATTCAATGGAGGATGGATCGATATTTAATTTTTAACAAATTTAATGAGTTAACCAATCTTTCTTAATTATAGCAAGACAGTTGAAAGTGAGTTATATACTCTGGATACGATGAAGTAAAAGGATAATAAAATGGCAAGGGAAGTAGTGAGTTTTCCTTTATTTCCTATAAGAGGACCAAAATAACATGTGAGGAATGAGGGAGATCTAGAGTGAAGCAAGTACGTGGGGATGTTAATATAAAGAGGGTCAAATAATTAATGAGGGAATTAGGTTTAGGTATAAAGGAAAAGGCCAGGTGTAAGAAAATGGAGAATGCAACTGCAAGATTATGAGCTGTCAGCTGTGTTCCGAATTTGATTCTTACGTGATAACTCTAATAATATTGATGGACGCAAACCAAATCGGAGTCTCCAAAACTTGACACTTGTGTCTTCCCTTCTAAAAATACTATTTCAATCATTTTAATCACTCCTCCACCTGCTTCTCATAGCCCGACAACTTCTTCCAACGGCAACCAAACAAACACACGACTCTTCTCATTCTTAAATACTCAACCTACGTACGTGTCCCTTTTGTTTCCTCTTCCATTCAGTGAACATCTTCCTTTTCATTTTTCATTCGTCTCTAGTTGAGAAAATTATAATGGAGGATAATTAATGAGTTATGCTTTCCATGCATCTTTGTGTTTTCTTTATACCATTATTACTCAACGATATGTACGTACTATGTGTGTGCGCGCACTTTCTTTTTTGTTCAAGGATGTACACAAATTCACTATCTTAATGCCGAGAAATTATGAGTTAAGATCTCATATGCTAATACTTACACAACAACTTATCTTAAAAACTCATAATTTCATGTTAAGAGGTTTGAAAAGAGATGTTTGGTGTCAGTTGGGTTACAATGCCTTGATACTAATATATACTTACACATTAGGACCTAAAAGTATAACTAATATGAAAAAAAAGATTATTAATCCTAAGAAAACGAGATAAACGATAATTATATAGGCATTGACATTTGACAGACAATATAAGCTATATATGAAAACAGATAAATTAAAAAAAAAAAACCCTCAAAATAAAGTAAAAGGAAGAATAGAAGGGAACCCGCCAATCAAAACCTACCACCTTTTCATCATCTGAAGACACGTCATGCCTCTCCTGATACGCCTTCTGATTATAAACCCTAATATATCGAGGTCAACAATATCTATGTATCGCAACAAGGGACACCAACGCTCGCTAATGGGGCCTATAATCATATAATTTATTCGGTAGCTTTCCTTTTTTGTGTAAAAAATATATCTTTTTTTCTTAAAAATAGTTAAACGAATTGAACCTGAGAAGCAGCGGCTCACCATAAGGCGTGCCTCTGAGTTTTAAAAAAATATGTTTCTACAGATATTTAGGATTGATCATTAATAAGGTCTCAACATTAGCACGGAATTTATTGGAAGAGGATCTTGAAAATTATAGATCAAATTCTTGTTACTTGAAAAAAGACATCTCTCAAAAGTATCGTAAAATAAGCAAATCCAAATGTAAGACAAACTTGTTAATACTATATTCGACGAAGAGTGCCTTTCTCGGAGCTCCTGACTCGTCAAATACCAACAAAGCCAATTCCAATGCTCTCGCATACGAACATGTGTACCTTATTTACGTGCTTTGCAAGTTTTCATTCTTTTTCTTTTTAAAAAAAAACAAATACGTATCCAATATAATGAAGATTCGCCAGTAGTGTTTGGATTCATGACACGTGCCAAGTCCTAATTTGGCTGCCAAATCTGGTCAAAGATTATAGCACATACGAAAGTAGAAAATACGATACTGCAGAGGGGAGATGAATCTATTAACATTAACAGTGTCCCAATCAAATCCATTTATGAGGAGCCTATATATCACTAAGCACACCGATGAGTGCTAAGTGGCACAGTCATGCGCCCCATTAGTTGAACAATTTAAGATAAGTTTGGGATTATTGAAAGATAATTTATTTTTTTATATTTTCAGGGCTTGGAATATAATATAAGAGATGGACCAATGCTTAAGAACAATGTGTCATGTTGAAGAGCTGTAATCCTACATCACAGTTTCGAGCTCTCACTAGCTGAGAGGATTCAAAAGATCATGCCTATAACCTAACCCCGATGAAAAAGCAAAGTTATAGGCTAAAATATTCATTAAAATAATCGCAAACTCATGTAAACTAAGTAAAAGAGTTCGTTAGATATAAACTTTCCAGGTTATGTAGAGAGCATAGGGGCGGCTAAAAGATAGGTAGAATCAATTGTACTTCAATCTTACGGACAAGTTAATTTGACGACTTGAATAAATGTGTGGCTTAGGTTCGATTTTCCTTTCCCATTACGATTTGGTACAGCTCAAATATTATAATGATTACTTTTATACTTTCATTTCACATACTTGTGTATAATAATATATTTTGAAAATGAAAAACAGGATTATAACTTTTTGTTTATTTCTTAATTAGCATATTTTCCGTTTGGAGTAAGGGGTCTGTACATTGTATTTAGAAACATATTCAAAGGGGTCTGGACAAAAACGGGGAAGTGGAATCAGTGAGATTTGAAGCTTTAAAAACAATAAAAAGTTGTATTATATATTCATTCATAAACTCTGAAAATTATAATAACCTGTTTCAAAAGAAATTAAAGGTCGCTTTAGAGTGTTTATTTTTCAAATAATTATCACTTTAAAATTTCATTAAGTATTAATTATTTCATACAATTTTCCCCTTTAATAATAATAATTAATCATGAATCAAACCATCTTAAAAACACTTTTTTTTATATATTATGAATATTTTAGTTAAATAACATCAATTTTACTCTAATAATTAATTTTCTTAAACTATGCACATATACAAACTTAAATGACAATTTTTTTTAAACCAAATCTATCTCTAATTACATGTAAAAGGAGAGGCCCAGTTCTAATTAATTTAATGTATAATTAATTATTCCTAAAGCCCGGCCGAAGGTAGATTTGCATGTGATATCAGAATGCACATCGCGTTATTCCTGACAATGAAAGCGATGCGCATAGCTAATATATAAACTTCCATTTGGAAATTGAAGTCATCGCCCTAATCCAATTTCTGATCGTACCAGATTTTCTTTGATTGTGCCTTATTTTCATATGCATTTTTAAATGTTTCCATTATCTAAACAAATAAGCTATCCTCTGTGTCTCACGGATCAAACGCAACGTGGTACAACAACATATGTTCCAGTTAATTAACAAGGATTTACTTAGGGAAACACGTAAGCGGATTTGTCTCATAATTACATTTTCTCTGCAACTTTTTTGACGGCCGCATTAATTAGAAAACTTCACTTTTGATGACTAAAAACACCAAAAAAGTAATTAAAATTAATTGAGCGTGCTAAAAGATCTTGGCCTATGTAGATAAGTTTCTTCAAATTTTTTAATATCTGCCAAGCCAGAAACAAAGGAGAAAAATTGGCACCACCTATCAACAGCATCTATATTTTAATATAAACTAATTATAAATATTTGGAATTATATGAAACGTTTGCAAAACACTGTTAAAATATGGACTGTCCAAGAGATTTGAAACACAGAGTGACGCAAGTGAGGAATTGTCTCTTGTGGAGCTGGAAGGTGATGATTCATACAGTATCTTAGGTTATCTACCTTCGTTATCCTATGTTACGATATAGTATTTTTGACGTTTTTGTCTCCGGAATTGCTTAATTACATGACCCTTGATCGTGTCGCTAATCCCTCAGCTTTACGTACCTTGACACAGTAAAAGAACTCATTAGTTAATCTGCTGGTATTATAATAATAATAAGCTAAAACTGGTTAATACATTAGAAATGACAGTGATATATATATTAAAGTAGTTGAAAGAATGGGATAATCGCTGACTTTTGTAAAGTAAGAGGACATATTTTCAAAGACCATTCATCTGCATGATAAGTACGTACTTGAAGATGAACCATGTATGGTGAGACGGTTCTGGTGAATATGAATGGCACTATTAATTAGTTTTATTCTCTCAAACTTGCACCCATTTGGACTGGCATGGCTATATAACTTGAAATATGGAATTATTGGATACATGCATCGATCGATGTATATATATTTGCGCTATTATTCAAACAGAGTCTTGTACTGCGCTATGATGAAGCTTTGGTCTTTCTTGGTACGTACGAACAATATTAATTGTACGATAATGTCACATAGCCACATATGGTTGAGTGTGAAATAAAAGCGACATTATTTTTACTCTCTCATACGGGGTACTGGCTAGCAAGCTAATAATTGACGAACTTAAAAAAGAGACAATGCCTCGTTCTTCTTGTGTGCGATTGTGATGATTTACTTTCTCCCAATTATGTCCCCACTTATAATGATTATCGTCCATGGTGAAGTCTCTGTCACGCAAGCACAACACATTAATTAAGTACCATTTCAATTTTCCAGAATGATAAGATTAGTAGGTACAATTATTTTTCTGACAATATTATTATTCACAATCCCTAATCGTCCATGGTGCATGCATGTTCATTTTGCGGTATATTTTTTTATCCAATTCAATAGGAAGAGTAACTCGTGAACAATATATTAGTTACTGCATAATAAATATTATTTAGTGGATTTAGATTGAGACTACTTCCTAAACTTGGCACGCAGATATTTAATTCGAAGCCGTGCGAAGACAAGTTAATGTAAAAAATAAAAACGCATGATAACATTAATTGTGTTGTCTTCATGACCTCTTAGTTACGACCTAAGACGATAGATTAATTTGGTTAAGGTTGGCATTTGGCATAAACAAGAAACTAAAATAGCACAGTACATTTTGAACGACCATCTTTAATGTAGGTCCATATATGAATCAATCTTAGCAATAAGAGATTTTTATATGTGAAAGGTTTAACGAAGAGTGTTGCATATAGCAATCAAATTAAAGCTAAACCAATTATTAGGTAAGTACTGGCATGATTATTAGGGTTAAGCGTCCTAATCATGACATCCATCATGTAAATAATAATATTTCGATTCATACTTAGATATTTCCCATCCTCACTCCATATCTTTTCTTTTCTTTTCTTCTTCTTGTTTTATTTTTACAATATAGAAGAAGTTCAGGGAGCTTTTTCTTTTTTCTAGTAATCATTTTGAAGCTTTTTGTAGTGAAGCTTTGTTGTTTTCGCCAACTTTATTCTTGTACCTGTTAATTACTTAGCTTCCTTTAATTTGCTCATCTGATGTGTGGTTCTTTGACTTCTTTCTGACCAGCCTTTTGCTTAGCTTTTCAACTAATCTCGTGTTAAGACTTAAGATAGTGCTTCAACCTAATACCGTGTATACCCTCGCTAACATATATTTAATGGCCCTAAGAATCCAATCATGTTCTGTTTTGAAAAATAAAATAAGAAGGAAAGTATCGTATCTTCTAGACTTATAATAAATTTTCGATATTTTATATATCTTGACTGACTTTATAATTTGTTCACGTTTGGGGGCTTTCTTGTTTCCAGATGCAGAAGCTTAAGCTACCTGATCCATATGGGTCCAAATTAAGTCGTCTCAATCTGGAGTCAAAGTGGGGAAATGTGATTTACGTGAAGTTTAGATAACACAATATAGGCTGTTTATTTAATTATTTAGAGGCATAAACGCTTGGTACTAATAGAGATAGTAACAAAATGGGAAATTATGATTTTAATCATATTGATAATTGAATAATCAATTTGCGTCAAAGGTTAACAGCTTCAGAAATACGACAACTTTTCAAATAAATCAGACCGCGCGGAGCTTTCACGCTCAAATAGTTTGCCATTAATTGATCACACACACACACTCGTTAAATATGACAAGTGAAATCAATTTTTAAACACGACTATCCTCAAATACAGAAATAAATAGGCTGGTCAAATTAATATATTACTCCTATATGTACTAATCGTATAGCCTTAAAGCAATAATAAATGTTCATATGGGCACATGCATGTGTTTGTAGGCCATCAAAAATAGCATGAGGACGGGCGAATTAAATTAAGATAATCAGAATGTATTTGAAAATTTTGGTGTCAATTAACTTGGGTTCAATGTTGGGCGAGGCGCTCTAGAAATCTCCTGAACCTCGTGGACTAATAACTTTATAATTCCTTGGATGCTTGGCATTATGGTTAATTTTGGATGGCCAGCGTGTTGCTTTTGTTGCATGTATGGTTGTGTTTGTAAAATGAACCTCGTATATATTCACATATCTTAAACAGGTAATGAGATGAGAGAATGTAGGACCATTACATCTCACTCATTGTTTTTTAACATCTCTTCTAATTTCATCGAATACATTCTCTTTTGTGAATTTATCCGGCTAAGTTGTCTACCAGACCAATATATATACATATATATTGCTCTAATACTCCGTGGTTGAAAGGAGATTTTACCATTAATGGAAACGTTTCTAATGAAATAAACCATCGGAAAACTCAACGTGCCTTGCAGAAAATCCAAAAGGCATAGAATCCCTGTATTTAAGAGCAAACATATTTAATGAACATGATTATATCATTATGGTAATTGGAATGTTCCAGAGAACGTGCTGTAATTAAGTAACTGAGTTTACAATTGTTGGGGTGAGAGAGATGTAAAGGTTGACTTTATATAAAAGATTTAACATGTGGGAATTATTAATAATATGGTCCATACTCCATAACTGTACGAATGACCAATGAATGCGCTACGATTCAGAACACATGGCGTTAAATGAGGAAAAGGGAACATTTATAGGCACTTGGTCAAACAGTATAGTCTTTCCTCTATATAATATATATTATATATCACCCATAAGCATTTTTGGATCGATCAATACCATTAATGCAACATGGATCCGTCTTTAGCTTCTGGATGGATTTGCTCCAACGTTTCTTTTCTTTCTTTTTTTTTGGGGGGGGGGGGGGGGGAAATAAATTTGGGGTCATTGTGTCAAATGAGACATTACAACAAAGCCTTACCAAAGACACATGGCCTTCGTCAATGTCATGCCTCTTATAAAAAAGGAGGAGGTTGATCCAGAAAACAGAAATTAACATCTATCTTGTGGGATTTGCTTAAACGTTTCTGATACATGCTCAACAATTTTTGTTTTTGTTTTCGTATTTTAGACAATATTATACTGACCTCATGCATGACTTCAGTATTTGCGTCTATGCCCATATATATTTCGGTGAGATGAGGATATATGTGGACGCACTGAAGTGGCCAGCTTCCTCACCACTTGCTCATTTTTAAATATAAGCCCTAATAATTATGATCTCCATTTTATTTTCAAGTTGGTGTGTGCATGGGTCCGTTGTCAATCAGTCAGGCAATTATTTGTGTTTCATTATCTCGGTTGATTGCTTATATACTTATATATTGAACTCTCTTGCATAATCCTTGTTTAGAATTATAAACAAATTTTCTTTTATGATGGATCGTGAAATTATGGCTGTTTATTTATTAAATGATATAGGGTGGATCGTCATGATGGAAAAGCTTGGAATGCGTCTCTGCATGAACTATTCTTCATATTTAATTTCAAAAAGAAATAAAGCCTCTCTATATAAGTGTACTATATATCATCATTAACGGTCTTATATCCATATAAAGTTCAGTTCAGTGTCATAATCGTATACCCCAAACAACTGTTTCAACGCTATGATGATGGTACCTTTTGCCAAGAAAAAAAAAAATCAGAGAGAAAGAAGAAGCAACCGTGTTAAAATAACATGTCCTTTAGCTTCATGCTTGGACCACATATGTCTCGTGATAATTAAGGTTTTCATTAATTTTCTTGTATTCTGAGATTCCCACTTCTTTGCTCTCAAAAGTCAAAAGAGTGAGCCTGCATGCATATTTGATAAAGCTCCCTTAATTTTGCCACGCCATTAGTTTCTAAATTTTGAGGGGTCTTTTGTTGCTTCTTCTTCTTCTTCTTCTCCTTCCTTCGTGTATGATCAGAAAATAGGTCAAACGTAAGATTATTTTTGCGTGATATATAGCATGGAACGTTCTTGAAGGCCTACTTGCATGTGACAGATTCCTTAATTACTATACTATTGCCTGCGTCACGGCCGATACACAAGTTGCATTATATAAATACTGTACATAACCATTAATAACTCAAGCATGTTGCCGTTTTTAATTACATAAACAGGAGTATATTACATACACACAGTTATCAATGACGTAGTTTCCCTATTTTCAGATCACAATTATTATTGGGCATGTAAAACTAATAATGTTGTTGGAATCTATTCATGTTGTGGCAGTGACATATATACAAGCGTGCTCGTTGGGAAATAAGGAGCTCCAGTCATACTCATCGAAACATTGTGACAGAGACAAGAATTTGAATCCCATTCTTTTTTGTTCGGTCCTAGATGAGATTGCAATTAATGTGACAACGACTGGTTTTTCTTAGTTCACACCGTCGCTTTGCTTCCATCTTTTTCTATATATGACTCTTTCCATTTTTAGATGCTATTGGGGAATATAGAGCTTTCTATTAAAATAAAAGCTGCCCAATTCAAAGGCTGTCAATGTTTGAGCCCAATAATAGGTTTTCCCGGGAAGTAACCTAAGTGAAGCAGGCCAGCCCGGCCCATGACATATTTCTTATATGACATGTGCAGGATCAGAAAATGTTAGCACAAAGCGCGGATATAGGTTTTGCCCCAAGGAAGCGCGGATATACCTGTAACTTGTCCTTTTTGGATCACATTCGCGTATATAAATGTCAATTATGGCCGTTAAAGGAGAATGTTCTGGAAATAACATCCCTAATTCAGGTCAATGAAGCTAGTAACATTTTCCTGTGTCAATATTGTCGGTGATGATCTGTTCCCACTTTGCTGGCTACATGTGCGTTTAAAGGACAAGAATAACAAATGAACTTCTTGTCTTGTAATTAAATTTTCAACCATTATCGTTGTGTTTCGTGGGAATGCATGCTGGCGGTATTTTACCTTCAATTGAATTGGATGTTGGCTTTCATACGAAGTGACCATATAATTATGGTATGGAGGCCATTGAGCCTAATTTAAGTGTTTGCTTGAAATAGGGATTGGAACCTTTAAAATTAAAGCAGCTTTTCAATAATAATTTTCAGTATGCGAGATAAGCATGTAAAAGGAGTTTTGTCTCGATTTTCATGAATAAGTACTCTTAGAGGCCCTAAATATAATCCCAAACAAGATAAGGACAAACTGAGGTATGGGTATATAGATCAATTAAGGTTGAGACCCTCTCAGACATATATTTCGTAATAAACTGTTGGCGTACATGAACGAGCCAAATTGTTAATGAAAGGATTGAAAGCATATATATACAGAGTGAATGTTGAGAACAAGTTTAAATACAAATGAAATTGAGCAGAGACAAGAATGAAGGAAAGTGAAGGCAGGAATATAATATGATCAAGTGAAGGCGGGAGGCATGTTTGAAAACAACAAGTTCAAGTGATTCTGTAGTGGCGTCAAGTTGAGGTCCAAACACAACACCCTCGTACTGTTGGATCTCTTAAGAACAGGCACCTTGGCCACTATATTGTTCACATGGTTGTTGGTGTCTTGGTGAAGAGCGGCTCTGTGCTTTCTCATGTGGCCGCCGAGTGCTTGGCCGAGCGAGAACTCAACCCCACAAATAGGACACTGGTGCGTCTTGGGTTTGTTGCCCAACCTCAGAGATTTGGCCTCTGCTTTAAGGTCGTCCTGGGCGTCCAGCTTGGGCCTCTTGTGGCTGGCCCTGTGACCTCCCAGCGCCTGAAACGACGAGAACTTGCGCTTGCACGTCTTGCACTCATATTCTGAACTATCAACCCTTGTTTGTTGATGATGATGAGAAAGCAGCATGAGACAATTGGCCAACTCCAAGCTCTCGCAATCTCTCTCTCTCTTCATCATTATGCCTCCAAATCTTAAGTAATTAAGCAAATGTGTGTGTGAGAGAGAATATAAAAGGTATGGGATATGTATGTAATGCGCGATGAGGAGTTGAGAGATGTAGAACTATATATATATATATATAGTGGCTCCTTTAAGTTTCGGAGGTTGGTCCGACGTGGGTGTGATGACTAGAATGCCCCTGGGAATGACGTTCGTTCTGTATTTGGTGTTGACCCAAAGGCCAAAGGAACTATAATGATACCGTGGGGCACACGCTCCGGGCTGCCGGCGTAGTGGGGAAGGGAAGGAGGTAGGGAGCGCGTGGGACCAAAACTTGGAGTATAGTATGAGCTGAGTTGAGTGACTCTTCCTAGGAAACTTCGACGACCGCTCAATCACAAAACCCGGTCGCATTTCGACAACATTTCATTCAAATGTTCAAACCACAACTACGGTAATTTGATCTCATGTTTAATTTGACATTTGCTAATTTGGTGTGCTTAGTTAGTAATCTCCGTGTGCAAGGCTACGTTCCCTCTTCACACTCCAATAATGCTACTCAATTATATATATGTTTGTGCAAGCTTCATGCCAAAGGCTTTTCCACGCACGAACATTTCAACTCTGTTACTAACTATCCATTAGTGTGAATCCCACTTGCATGCCTGGTGGGTATAACGACCCAATGTACTAACATTATTGGACTTTGTCTTTTATCCCTATTTTATATTTACTTTCACATTAAAAATGTTGTTCAATAGTAGTGTTCCTTCTTCTCCTTAACGCGTTCATGATATAATATATTTTCTTAAGGATTAAGGCTTAATTTTAGCAAAAAAAGTTTTCCCCATATGTATCTAGCACAATTAAATCTTGAAGGGTATAAAAGTAGACACTACTTTAAAGATAAAGTAATTTTATCAATTCCGTTAAATTGACTTAAACATCTATTATATAGCTTGAGGGAGAACAAAGCTTGAGGGAGAACAAATGAAGGTAGATGTTTGGCTCAATTTCAAGGAATTGCTAAAATTTCCCTGGCTTTAAAATATCGTGTCTACTTTTACAACTTTTAATACTTACTTGTGTCAAGTGTTCATGACAAAAAAACTTCGTTTCTAAATTAGGTATGACAAAATACTTTATTTCTAAAATTAGTCTTCAGCCCTTTTGTTAATTAAACTATTGACTTTTTGCCCCACCTAACATCCTTAACTAACACAAAGTACTTCCCTTAAATCTTAATTCAAGCAAGAGGTTGTGAATTTGACTCTCTGAAAGTATAATGGGCGTGTGAGCTCTTTTCGTTGGGGAAGGGAAAAAACCCTCCTAATTTAATTAATCAAAATTTTCTAACTAATGACTTTTATTGCGGGTAATTTTAAGATTTTACTTGAATGTAACTAATTTTAATTAATTTACTTGACTTACTTAGAATAATTAATTGGAACATTTGGAAATGATAGGAGAAGTTGGCGTACGTGGGGATAAAAAAGGTTGAGTCATGTAAATGGCTGACTTGTTAAAAACTCATCAGAATATCGTATGGGGTTTTCATTGAAAACTGCAAGCTCCTTCTCATGGTACTTACGCGGTGAAAATATAAGTAAGTTGCACTTCAAACATCATTGTCGCCTTTCATTTACTCTAAATTAATGTCATTAACCTCACCACCCCGTATTACAGCTCTATTGCTATCTAGCTCACTCTCGAGCAATTTTGATATCCTCAAACCAAGATATTAATTAATTGAATGCATAAATACTGTCCAAATTATAATGCTGAATTTGTAATGATATCCTTTTAAAATATCATATAATATTTCTTAGTAACTAGCCACTCCTATGATAATGATATATGAGTATTAGTATTAACAAGTGAATTAAATTAAATTCAGTCCCTTTTTCCGCTTGTCAAATTGTGTCATGCGGTGCGTTATTTCAAACCGACGCAGGCGTTTTGAAGTATGTAAAACGGCAGCGTAATATATATATATATATATATCAGCAGAAGGAAAAATAAGCTATTTACTTGAGAGCATACTTAGCAAATTACCAACATTTCCATTTCCAGATCTTTTTTAATATATTTTTGCTTTTCATTGAAGCCAATTTTGGCATCATCATATATCGTTGGTCATTCTGATTACTTTTTTTTACATGTTACTCGTAAACTCGTTAATATTAATTAATATATCTATTTATTGGGAAAATAAAACGTAGGGAGAAGGTCAAGCTTGACACTCTCATATATTCTCATTCATTTTTTGTTATTTATTTGGAACAATAATCCGTGTTAGTTGCATCATAATTTTAATAATTTCAGAGAGGCTAGGCCATATATAGAGACATGGGCAAATACCTTAAACTTGGTCTAAGGAGGATAATTCTACATAAACCAACCATATCTGAACGCACGTCATCGGATTATCCATATTATTTTACTACATTTTCAAACGATTATATTGTCGTAGGGGTCGAGTCAATTTATTTGTCTAACAATAATCAAAGCAGATTTATATTATACTTGTGCACAATAGACTAAAGAATTTCATGTGAACTCCTGCGTAAGTTTAACTTAATTAGTGAATATTTTATTGTTGTCTGCCCTTTGACAAGTTGCTTAATTAGCAAGTAAAATAAGAAAATGTCATGTTGACTAGTAGCATATATAGCAGTCTTCTTGGTGGATCTAAGAGCTAATGAGTGTGAAATCACGTCACGCCTTCATCATCAAATAATTTAAATCTATTATTCCCATGTTAGTTATACATTTCTATCTCTATAAAACCTAATTATTTTTTTTTTGAAGAGATTAAGTAAGCTAAATAAATTGCTTAATCCTAGTATATGATGTGCATCATTGGATTATATGTTATTTATAAGTTAAACAAATTAGTTTGAAGAAAAATCATAAATATAAACCCTTTAATGTAATTTAATTAACTTTTTTAATCTCTCTAAAAAAATCAAATAAATTTTATATTGAATAGCGAAGGTAGTATTTAATACACAACTCTTGTGGATATAAAGTTTGAAGTGGCCACTATCTAGGAATAGATTGGCTGTGAGTTCCAATGTTTACTCATAATTTTAAAATTCGATCAGAAAGTTCTTGTAATAAGTTTTTCAATCAACCTCAACGACCAGAAATTAAAGTTTTATAGTTAAAAAAAGGGACAAATTTCTTAAATTTAAATTCATAAAATAGCTGCGTCACGCAACAGCACATGCATTGAACAAAGTTTTTTTTAAAAAAGAAATACACGACAAATAAAGATAAAGCATGCTAATTTCACAGTTTTCACTGTCATATTAATCACGATACGAAACCACTCAGTTATCCACTAGTAATGTTCTTAAACAATACTTCAGACTCCAAAAAAGTAAAATAATATTCCCTCTGGTCCTAATTATAAGATAAAGTTGATTTTTTTTAGAGAAATTAAGGAAGTCAATTAAATCACTTTAGAATATTTATATTTATATTTTTTTTCTTCAAACTAATTAATTTGACTAATAAACTGATATATAATCTAAAGATACTAAAAATATAAATACTCTAAAGTAATTTAATTAGCTTCCTTGATTTCTCCAAAAAAGTCAACTTTATCTTATAATTAGAACCGGAGGGAGTACTAAAGAATACCAAATTATAGATCTGGGGCGTAACGGCTTCATGTATAATTTTTTTATTGTCCAGTTAATTTGCTGATAAAAAGCTTTTGCAAGCTTGTCAACCAGTCCAATTTTGCTGTGGCTGCATTAGATGGAATAGTTCCTGGCGACTCTATATATTACTCCGCTATAGAATATTTCAACGCTATGATACGGGAGATTAAGCTTCAACTGAACATGCAAAGGGAAACGAAGGTATCGTCGTATATACCAAGAAGATGCAATATGGTCGCCGACAATCTGGTCTGGATTTGGAGCCAGGAATGCATACTGTCTACCAGCCATCTGAGGAACTTGTTGATTTACTGGAAAAGGATTGTATTGGGTGCAGAGGACCCATCGGTGTTAGCTGAGGTGTCTGTCCTTATTATCAAAACAAAGAAAAAAGAATATTTCAACTCTTCGTTTTTTTTTTAAAAAGTTTTTTGGGCCATCCAACTATATATCTTTCAACTCTCCAGAATGTTCCAAATCTTTAGTCAGCTTGAAATTTTTTATGGCACAAATATTTTACAATAATTTTCAATTCCAAAAATAAACAACAGAATAAAAACGCGAGAAATGAAATTTAGGCTCCCCACTATGGTGGAAATCAATGTATATTTTGTTATCAATATTCAATGTTGGTATTATTTACAAGTGATGATAAATATATAATACACTTTTTAGATTAGTTACACTGTTTATAAGATCAATACCGAGGTAATAGAATATTTAGTTTATAGATAGTTAGGCTATTTAAGTATTTATAAAACATAAATACTGCAGTATATATAATGCATTTTTCATATCAAGCAATTTGTTTTATTCTTGTAGTTTTCGCATGTTTTATAAGGCCAGGGACAACTTTTTTTTTATTTCCAATATTTCTTCATATATTTTGTATTTTAAAAATATCTTGATTGATATATTTAATGGCAAACGTAGTCAACAAAACCAGGCTTGTTTTTTTGTTCTTACCCTCATGAAGAGGCAACAGAACCCGTGTTTATTCTAAAAAAAGAAATGCGTAGTCAACAACGGTTTGTCCGGATTTTGATTGAAGTTTGAGGGCCTTTATTGACCGAATTGCAATTGGAATTACAGGAATAACCCATCCACGAGTCAGCCAGAACCAGAAGCATGACGTAATTGCTTTAGAGTGTATTTGGAACACCGATAGGAAAAATGGAGTTTCTCAATTTAACGTTTGGTAATTTTATTTTTTGGTAAAAACCCAATTGTATAATGTGATTTATGTTTGGAACAGCGATTGTATAAATGACTTTTGTAAAAGTAAAACTTGTTTGGATTGACTTATACATAAGTGACTTTTGTAATAATAGTAAGAGAGAGTGGGTGAAAAAATATTTTAAAGGGTTAAAAACACCAAAAAATAGTTTAAAATAATTTTTGGAATTGAAAAAGTACATTAAAAATAAAATTGCAATCAGTCTGATAACACATTGGGAACAGTTGAAAAAATATTTTAAGAGTTAAAAACACCAAATAATAGTTGAAATTAATTTTTGTAGCAAAAAAAGTATATTAAGGATAAAATTATAATAAATTTAATAGTACACTGAACACAACTGAAAAAATATTTTAATCATTCTCACTCTCCTCAAAAACTAAATCAATAAAAGTTGAGAAATGGAGCTTATAATAAAAGCTATTACAATAAAATTAAGCTCGATTGCTCACTTAAAAATTTATTTTTTAAATTGAAAATTGAGCTTATAGGCTCAATTTGATGTTGGGGGTTCCAAAACAACCCCCCAAATAATCACATCATAAGTTTACCCAATTTGTTTGAAGGGACACGTCATAAGTTTACCCAATTTTTTTGAAGGGACACGCTAAAGGAACCACTGAAGTAAAGGTTTGTGGGCCCATCCTTTAACAAACTCTGTTTATTAGAGTGGCGGACGTAAGGGATTGTAAAGGGATTGTGTGCCTCTGTCCCATTACAAGTTACAACTGCTCATCGCCCCCCTCTTGTACAAATTCAATGTTAGTTACCCTTCCAGTCTTATTCATAAATAATTTTTTTAATTATATAAAACGAATTGATAAGTAAAAATAATAAATGTGTCAAAAATATTATATTTTTTTCATATATGTCCATATTTATTAAAAGAGTGTAGGAGAGAGAATAGATAAAAAATATAAGAGATAATGAGTATAAAATATGAGAGAGAATGAATATTTAATAAGGGTAAAATAGGAAAAAGAAGCTTACATTTTTAAACAAAAAGCAAAAATTGATTATAAAATGGATCAACTTTATGAGAGAAAAAGTTTCTTATAAATAGGACCAAGTGAGTACTTTGTATACTACTCTTATCCTATTTATAAGTCTCTTTTAATTAATTCTCACATATCAAAGAGAGTCAGTTAACTCATTAACTATGGGATAAATTTTCAATTTACCCTTATATATGATTGGTTCCAAAAGTCAACATAAGTAAATTCCTTTTATTTATTATAATTAATAGGGGTAAAAAAATATAAAATGCATTTACTACCCTGAAACTAGATTTATAAATATGACCAAATTTTTTTTATCAAAAATGATTTATAAATAGAACCACAATAATGCTTATCTCCTCTTACACACGCGCCTGCGCGTACTGCTCTTGTCATTAATACATGAGATGTTTGAAGAGTTAATATTGATTATAATTAAATACTCCATTGATGTTTAATATAAAACATATGTACGTAATTTGATTTGATTAAATAAGATAGTTAAATTAGTTAATATAATATATATTTTCTAAAATATCCATGTTGTTTTCCTTAATTCCCCCATTCCCTCTCTTCTTCTTTGTTATTGTTGATAGGGCATCAATTGGGGCAAATTAGAAAAAGATTAGTAAATATAAAAACTATGTCTTATATTTAGGACCAACATTAATTTTTTAAATATGTCTTATATTAAGGATTAGAGGAGCATAAGATATGTTTATCATATTTATCAATTTTTTTTCATAATTTACCTTTATTCACACATCTTCAACAAAAATCAATGATGAGAGTGGGTGGGAGAATTAAGGGAGATAGTTAAAATATTTTAAAAAATATAAATCAGATTAATTATTTTTTATTTTAATTAAATTAAATAAACATGTCTTATTATAAGGATATAGGCGGGAATACATTTCAATTTTTGCTTTGGTAAACCGTATTAGACTATGAATTGGTGACTGATAAAAAGTTTTAAAAAGTTGTATAAAAATAAAAAACGAGAGAGAGAGAGAGAGAGCAGGTAGAGTGGAAATGGAAGATTTGACTGATTAAATGTCAACCTTTTTAAACACGCTCGGTCGCATAAGTTCTAGATATAAATGTCTACGACTATGATGCAGCGTATTACGCAGACGTCATTCAATTTAATATCACTCCTGCGATCACATTGATTTCTTCAACCCTGAGTTTTTGCTCTCACCCTTTCATTTTTTTAATGTATTTTTTTCCTCCTCCAGTTTATTCTATAAAAACATAAAATTTGAATTGTCTTAAATTATTTTTAAAAGATTTTACATGGAGTTGTGTGAGGATTTAATTAGTTTTTATCATTCTTATCTCTAATTAATTATATTATATTCTTCATATTTTTCCCATACAACATTTTCTTTCATATTTTTTCTTATAACTATTTTATTTCTCTCTTTTATTTATCTCTTTATAAGTAAGAGTGTGCTTGAAAAAAATAATTCGTTTTTTACATATTTATTACTTTTAATTAATTTTAATGGTTTTCTTAATACGCATCATTCAGTTATCCATCTCTTATGAAAAGGACTCAGGGAGCAATATTTTAGAGTATACATATTTGTCCTTGGCTGTGCCCTTATTTGACAATTATAATATGGCTCTATTTTGATTACATATTTTTATTATTTTTTACTCTTAAATTAAATGAAGGTATTTTAGTTAAGGAAAGGTAATATTTTATATTCTCTGGTCCACAATATAAAAGCCGATTGATTTTTTTTTTAAAAAAAAGATTAAAGAAACTAAATAAGTTACTTAATTATAGTTGTATCATTAGATTATATATCAATTTATATGTTAAACAATTTAGTCACTATCTTCGAAGAGTGTACGCTTCCTTATAGTATTTAGGATGGAGGGATTATTAAGTAATTAAAAATTACTTAATCCATGTTCATTACTTTAAACGGAAAATTATATTCAAGTCTTACACAAAAAAAAAGAAAAAAGAAAAGAAATAGTTTCTGAAGTTGTCAATGACACTCCTCAACTCATCATTAATAATTTTAGAGATCATTTCTTTATTTTTTTTATATGGGACTTGAATATAATTGTTTCTAATTTAACAATGACAAATATGGATATTGAAATGGTAGAAGATATTTACTTTTAAATCTTCATGGTTTTCTTTACGTGCATGGAAATCAGCAAGGCGAACTATTATAATCATGATTTCAAATATATAGAAACATCTAATTAAGAACAGCATGCTTTTTGCAGTATGGATCGAAAAGCTCCAAACCATAAATCAATTGCTATCCGTCTGTGATAAGGCTGGATTACATATTCTGACCCCTACTTTAAGACAAATATATATTCTAGCCAAGCAACGAAACGAAAACATCTCATCCTACTACATACACACACAAATTCCATAAATATTTTTTAATGGCTCTGAGGCAATCCATATAACGGCGCGTTTGGGAGTTTCTTGGCGGCAAAGAAAATATACGAAGGACAAAGCAAGTCGAATTAATGTTGTGCACAATGAAAATAATTCCGAATAAACAATCAATTAAATTTTTTTAAAAAATTATACATGTATGTATGGCAAAGCATCCTAGTCCTAGTTTACATAAAAAAGTACAAGAATGAAAGAATGATCCAAAAAGTACAGAAGAAGAAGACGATCAGCACAAGGAAAGATTAATGGAAGGAGCCTTGTTTCCGAAAAGCAACTTCAAGTCATTCTCGAGTGGGGTTAAATTCAAGTCCAAGCACATAACCCTCTTGCTGCTGTTAGATCGCTTGAGAACAGAGACATCAGAAGCAACAACCTCATTTATGGAAGGAGGGGCTTCTTCGTTCATGGCTGCTCTGTGCTTTCTCATGTGGCCGCCTAAAGCTTGTCCCAGAGAGAATCTCTGGCCACAAATAGAACACTCGTGCAACGATTTCCGGGGATTGGGTTTTTGTAACTCTGATTCAGAATCAAGTTTGGGTTTCTTGTGGCTGGCTCTGTGACCTCCTAGCGCCTGAAACGACGAGAACTTGCGGTTGCAGGTTTTGCATTCAAACTCGTGAGAGACTTTGAAGGGCTTGTGTTGTGGTTGTGAGAGAAGCATTAGAGAGATTGCCAGATCTAAGCTCTCTGTGTTTTGGCTCTGTATCTGTCTTTTCATGGAAGAAAGAATATAATGAAGTGTGTAAGAAGAAGAAGAAGAAGAACGTAATGAGATGAGAAAATAGAGAGCGTGTGGATGGGTATATATATAGAAGACGGAGTGAAGAACTTTCCACGACAGTTTTGTAATGACGAAAATGCCCTGCTTACGTAAGTGCTTAGGGGATATTTTCTTGTGGAACATTAAAGTGTCGTTTCTTAGGCGCGTGGATAAAGCTAGCCACCGAGTGAAGGAACGTGGGCCGCAAGCAGCTTCGCTTCTTTTACTTGTAGACTAGGTACAACAACAGTAGAAGAATACATAAAAAAATTAGAATACACATTTCATCAAGAAAAGGCCAGGCAACTTCGTGCGAAGACTTCAGATATGGCTTTCTCTGTTCGTTCCACAAACATTATCTAGGATCTAGTAGAGAAAATTCAAATAAGAACCAAGAATTAATATCATACGCTACAGAGTACCTACCCTAAAAGTTTTTTTCTTGGGTTCTGGGAAGAACCAATTGGCTCATTGTAGGGAAAAAGAGGGATTGCGCTGCTCATCAGTCGATGAGCTTTGTTTTCTTTCCCAGAACCGTTGAGCTAACTCTGGTGGCAAAAAGTCAATTGACGTCTGCAAAAGGAGTTCGATTTGGAGATGCTACTGTTAGACGCGGAATTTTTGACTCGGCTTGGATCATCATCATCATCCATTTGGATCTCGTCTCCGAGTAGTTTTCTTCTTCTTCAGTGATTTGTGTCCTCATCTTCTCGATAGATTCATGGCTGGGCACGGGTATCACTCGTTTCTTTGGTGTTAGACCTGTGTGCTCATCAACCTGTTCTCATACACAACACCAACAAACAAAGATTATTTTCACAACAAATTTATCTATATATATGCAAGGGTATTGCAGAAATTCCATATTACCAAGTAATCATTTTCAAGGCACTGTTCTGCTTGGGTTTGGATGCTTGATATGCTTTCACCACGCTTCTCTTGTACAGAACGGAGATGCTCCGACCACTGTGCAGTCATTGAATCAATTTCCTTCTTGTTCTCACGGTCCAACATTAGTGAATCTGATTAAGTGCACAAGTTTGTTTTTCTCGTAAGAGAGTTTCCTATGATCATATTAACAAGAAGAGAGCTGCATAGTGGTAAGAACTTAAAATTACCGTTTACAGCATCTACCAAGTTGTGGGTTCCCACATCATAATCTGAATCCATACACGATGATGCGGACACAAATTCTTGATTCAAAGCGTAGTTTGAGTTTATATTTGCCCTGTCACATTATCAGCAAAAGTTTAGGAAAATCCAAAATTTGTAATGATGATCATGCCAAATCTGCTACGCCAGCAAAGAGAACTAACTTCACGGTATATTCTATTTCTGCAAGATTGTTCTTGTTGAGGTTGTTCAAGGACGTCTGCGCATTTTCCCACTGCTTCCTTGCATGGTACACACTCTTTGAGCTGCATATACCAATGAGAACTGAGTACAACAAAGACTACAATCAAAAGCAATGTGAATGGACATGGGATAGATTCATACACAGCAAAGACAACGTCCCATCAAAACTCTCACCATTGAGATGAATCACAAGCAATGTCAAAAGCATTCAACTTACAAGCATTCTAAATCGTTCACCTCAAGTTCAACTTGAGTACGAACTCTCATCCTTGGGTATCTAGAGTTCAATATAAAACTCTCACCATTGAATGAGAACTGAGTACAACAAAGACTACAATCAAAAGCAATGTGAATGGACATAGGATAGATTCATACGCAGCAAAGACAACGTCCCATCAAAACTCTCACCATTGAGATGAATCACAAGCATTGTCAAAGACATCAAATCTAAACTCTCATCAAATCACAAGCAATGTCAAAAGCATTCAACTTACAAGCATTCTAAATCGTTCACGAAAGCGTTCACCTCAAGTTCAACTTGAGTACGAACTCTCATCCTTGGGTATCTAGAGTTCAATATAAAACATGGCGATCATCTCAAATTCAACTTGAGTACAACTATCATGTAAGGGTTTAATATTTGAAAAAAAAAAAAACTGTAATTACATTGCCTGTGTTCAACTTGAGGACAGAATCGCATTACTGGTAAATGCAATACACACGCCCACACCACAGAAGTGTTCAATTGTTGGTTAATTAAAATTACGACATGCAAGGATTGCAAAATGACAAGAAAAAAAAAAGTGAGAATAAATGAATTGGTGCATAACAGCACTACCAATGTTTTATGCGCATGCCCCATCCAGTGAAGGGCATCATCAGTACATAGAAATATGCTATTAAGAAAACATGAAGAAAGAAGATGAGGAGGAGGAAGATAATAAAGAATAAGAAATGAAACTAACCAATCATGGAGACCATCTTCCATTAACGCTTTAGACTCGCTTGCAGAGATGGATTGTGCTGTGAAATGACTTTTTACATGCTCTACATAGTTACCAACTTCCTTTGCAGCATCTTCTGAAATTTGCTGCATGCTGTACATCTCAAGCTTTAATCTCTTGGACTCTTTCATGTTTGCGTCTTGCATATTTCTTGATGCCTCTGAGACCTAAACCATGACGTTTTCCAAGTCAGAGATGCAATACATCGGTAATTCAACGATAAGAAATTAAAACATCAATAGAAGCTAAAAAAGGAAGAGAACAATGCCAACTCACCCTGGCAGTTCTCTTTGATGTCAAGTCTGCTAAAATTCCTGCGATTTTTTCTAACGCCTGCTCTTCCTCTCTGACAGCCTCTTCCTGTTTAAGGTGGAAGGAACAAAATTAACAACGAGACTCGTCCAGTCCGATGAGACTTGAGTCTGCATTGGGATAAGAAGCTCAAATTTTGCTTACCTTGAACAACTGCTCAAAGTTAGCTAATCGGTCGGTTCTCTCATTCTGAGTTTCTTCAATTATTTTCACCACCCTTGAGGAGTGTTGATGAATGTCATCGAAGAAGTTCAAAGTTGCCTCCGAAATCATTTGAGCTGAAGTCAGACTCTGCTTCAATCCCTACATTTTGGATGAATTTACTTGTTTTAGCAGTAATTCAATATCATGTACAAATAACTTTGCTAAAACATAAGACACCCAAAAAAAGAATTCTGGGTATAAATGAAACCTACCTCCTGTTGTTGTTGAATGGAGAATTCTAACAAATGTTTTTGCTCGTTAACAGAATTCTGAATGCTGCATATAACATCCTTAGCCTCGAGCACGGCAGTGTTAAGAAACTGAAAAAGAGCACAGCATAATCAAATGGAATATAAATAATATATTCTTGACTTCTGGTGTTTTATGATCGCTAAACTTCAGTATAACCGAACAAATTTTTGATTTCTTACGTTCTCAGCAGCCAATGTCAGGGATGACACTTTAGATTGAATCTGCTCCATATCAGATGAAACTTTTACATGAAATGTGTTGGCTAGCTCCTTCAGGACCCCTGTTCCTGAAGTGTACATGTCAGTCATTTTCTTGATCCTGGTTTCTAATGCTTGAGCTGCCTGGAGAAAATTATTGTCAATCAGATTCTTATTAGGGTGAAAAGAAGTGGAAAGGACTATATAATAAGTGAAGCAAATTCATCTTTTTTCTTACTTCACTTTTACTTATAAGATAAGAACTGGCATGGTCTTCCATGCATCAGATTCCTTTTAGGGTGAAAAGAAGAGGAAAGGACTATATAATAAGTGAATCAGATTCTTATTAGGGTGAAAAGAAGAGGAAAGGACTATATAATAAGTGAAGCAAATTCATCTTTTTTCTTACTTCACTTTTACTTTTAAGATAAGAACTGGCATGGTCTTCCATGCATCAAATTCCTTTTGAGGGTGAAAAGAAGAGGAAAGGACTATATAATAAGTGAAGCAAATTTTCATCTTTTTTCTTACTTCACTTTTATTTGTAAGATAAGAACTGGCATGGTCTTCTATGCATCTTAGTTGTTCCTGTTGCTGAGAAATTGACCCCATGATCGCCTTATGTAGGTCTCCTAATCTCTGATTCAGTAGAGAACCAAAATTCAAGATTATTTTCTGATTTTCAGCCTCCATCTTGGTTTTCTTATCTGAAACGATGAAGTCCTCCAAAGAATTAGACTAAAGCCTAGATCATTTAAGAACTGAATGTGAAAAAACCAAAGGATAAAATTGTCTTACCCAACTTCAGGGACAGTGAATCAATATCATTTGATGCATTCTGCAGATCTGTACATAACTCCTTTGCACGCTCAATTAAACAATTTTCTGTTCACTCATAGAGCAAGCAAATCATATATAATGAGAAATTTAGTATTTAACAAACTCAGCATAAGAGTTCAATTGTTGAGTGCCACCAAGAACTCACCCGATTTCAATAACTTGGAAATTGTAAACTCTTTCTCCTTCAAAGTTGACACTACTTGACTGTAATTCTCTTGGAGATCTTGCAAAGCACTGCTTGTTTTCTCCAAATTTACCTAGCAGAGTAATTTAATTGAGATCAAATGTTTGAGTGATAAAAAACATGAAATAAGAAGTTCCACTTAATACCTCGCAATCCTTAAGCTCGCATTCCAAATCTAGTTTCTGTTCTTGCTCATTTTGGTAGAGCTCACGGAACTTGTCCACTTCCTACAAGATATATGGGAAGATGGCTATGATAGATAACATGTGCCAATGAAGACAGAATATGTAATCATGGATTCCCAAAATACCTTCTCACCAAGACTGAGGTCATTCTCCAATTGCTCTATCTTCTCATTTCTTGCCTGCACGTTATAGTTAAACCAACTTATTTAAGCTATGGGCAACCGCACTTGCATCTTTGACTCAAGAATAAGATATAACAAGACAGTTGACTGGTCATTCCATAGTAGTTATTCGTTAGTCCTATAATCCACAAAATTGCAGTTTCCCTTAAAATTCAGGTTGCTCAATCATCTTCTCTATGAAGGATGCGTTACTATCCTTAATGAAACTCTCAAGATAAAAGGTTAAATGCTGACTGAAATATAATCCTACCATCTGTAAGAGATGCTTGACTTATATTAACTACGAGTTTTGTTGTTTGGTACCATAATTTAATTAATAATATACAGTAGGCTAGTTTTAGAAAAAAATTAAAAACCTTCTTTTCTGCTTCGTCCCCAGCAAATCACTCATGACAAACATATACACCATTCTAGTCAATTTGACTTGTGAGTAGTGTTATGATTAGAGATGCTTGACTTATATTAACTACGAGTTTTGGTGTTTGGTCCCATAATTTTACACTAGGCTAGTTTTAGAAACAAATTAAAAACCTTCTTTTCTGCTTCCTCCCTAGCAAATCTCTCATGAGGAACATATACACCATTCTTTTCTCTTGCTGCTCGAACATCTGCACTCCATATTCAGTTACACAGTGCCGTGAGTTAAGGTCATCCTTATATAACCCAAAAATTCAGAAAATCATGGTGAATAATAATAGACCTTCTTTCATCCTCTCAATTTCCATGTACAAGTCCTTCAGCAAAACAGCCTTTGAAAACTTTTGGTTTGCCTGTCAATAATAATTAATAAACATGAGCTTCGATCATCATCTCAGAGAAAAATAACTGCACGTAGAAATTCATACGAGACCACGAAAGGTGAAACTAACCTCGGGCCTATTCTTTATGTTCTTAGCACGACTAGCATAATCCAGTGTACTTAATGTTTCTTCCAAACAATAAGCAGATGGTGAAATAGTAGCTATTATGCATGTTTTTGTTTTCCCTCCTAGGGAGTCTCTTAAAATCCTTGTAAGCTTACTATCCCTGGAACAAAAAACAAAATGGCATGCAGATTAAGGAACACGTCAAGACCTAAATGCATGAATTGTGGTTGGGTTGAATAAGATATTTGGTTGAACCTATAAGGCACATGAGCGGAATGCTCCACAAGTGCATTTATGACTCGTCCAAGGGTAAGCAAGCTTTTGTTTATCTCCCCTGCTTCTCTTGCACGACCCTGAAATTGACGATTGTTAATTTCCACATTTAAGAAGTTATTGCAATCTTACTGAAGATCTAAATACAAGAAAAGATGAGAGAAAACATTGTCATGAAAGTCATTGGAAACATAACAAAACCATCTGCCTCCTCCTCACTTTCTTCCAACATCTCATGAGATGTACACTAAACTCAGAATCTCATTCTGCTTGTAAAAACCACAAAGAAAAAAGAAAATGGAAGCTATGCAGACTTAATGGGATTAGATGTTCAATTGAACATGATCCTAGTACTGGTGCTGTGCTTGTTGATGAACATGCAATTAATGAATGATCAGGAATTAAGTGAAACTTTGCCTACCTCACGTGCTCCCGAACGCAATATATTTTCTGAACCTGCCAAATCAACAAGATTAAGCTTTCCACATTTAATCAGTTCCTCACCACCAATGACTGCTTCTTTCACATAGATGGTAATTGTTAAGACTGAATGTGAGCGGCTGCACCAAAATAACATGATTAGGTAAAAAAATGGCATCTACTTGCTCAAAAACTTCGGTGCATTGAAAGGAAATATACCTGCTTCGCTTGTTAAGCAATGTATCTGCTGTGCGTCTTTTTGATGCCCCACGTTCCAACAGGGCATAAATTTCATTTACTCCATACACAGATTCTTCTTCTAGACCTCTCACAACCACACTGCCCTTCCCATCTTCCATAAGAGTAGGAGGTTTCTTTTGCTTTTCTTCTACAGTCCTAGAATTGTCTTCAGGGGCCAATAAATCGGCAATTTCTTCATTGTAAAGTTCAAGAAATGTCACTTTCATGGTATAGTCAGCATTCTGTGCTTCCAACATATCAAAAATCTGGCGAACTGCCCTAGGAATAACACCAGCCTCGACTGGTAAATCTCCACCCTATGTATCAATAAATGGAACATGACATACTTTCTGTGATAAAAAGACATATAAACATAAATAAGGGGAAATAGGAGTATGATGCATATAATAAATCCGTACCTTGTTTCTCATCCCACCCTCCATTGTATAAGTTTTACCAGTGCCTGTTTGGCCATAAGCAAAGATAGTGCAGTTGAAGCCATCAAGGACTTCATTAACAATTGGGGCAATTGCTTGGTCATATATAGATCTTTGTTGTGCTTTGGGCCCAAAAACCTTGTCAACACAAAAAGCAAGTATTAACTTGAGGTTAAGTGAAATTACTACACAGCATATATCATAGTGCAAGATAGCACCAAAATGTAAAAGAAGTATACCTTGTCAAAGGCAAAAACTCTGTCTATTTGCTTGTTAGCTAGAGTTTGAGTAACGGTGACTTCTCTTTTATGCTCATTACA
Source organism: Inga laurina (assembly GCA_963855925.1). Classification (NCBI taxonomy): domain Eukaryota; kingdom Viridiplantae; phylum Streptophyta; class Magnoliopsida; order Fabales; family Fabaceae; genus Inga; species Inga laurina. The sequence goes on along the minus strand of OY979703.1, from coordinate 14,445,853 downwards.
TGAGACCATGCTGGGAACGTTCAACCGTAGTTCATCCTCGCTTAGTGGCCTGATATTAGAAAATATTTAAGATTGAACATCCAGATTCCTCATCAAACCCCCATCAACATGCACACCCAACATGCACAAATAATGTATATATACTAAAATAATTTTACAATCTTGCCACACTTGCGGCTCAAATATTCAAATTATCATTTGGTTACGGCTCAAACTGTAAAGTAATGCTCTCAGACATAGAATGAAGGGCGGTGTACGAAGAAAAAGGGAAAACAGAACTAAACAAAAACAGAGTTCTCAATGTTAGTCTTTTAGAAGTTTAAGCATATGCAAGAATCAAGAGGGGAAAAAGCTCAATAAGTCACCTGCATCTAAGCAAAACTTGCACATTAGTCTCTTTATCCTTGTCCTGACGGTTAGGGTTCCAGTCAGAGCCTCTTGAATCGGGGCGACGCCGCTCTGGTCGTGGAGTAAGAAATGGAGATGGAGACGCTGAAAGTCCCAACCCCACCTTCTTAGATTGATCAGGCGTTACTGACACCATTTTTCTCTTTTAAAATTGTCTGCATAAATAAACAAAAAAGCCCCAATCAGCATATTGCCATAAAAATGATAATCTTCGTCAGACATAACAAAACTCAAATGCAAATTGAACTTCTCAGATCGAACGACAAGGGAAGTCCCGATATTGACTTGAAAGCTCAAATTTCTGAGCAACCAATGAACCTTTACATGAAGTAGGAAGGTGAAAGACCAAAGAAAAAACGTACAGTGCTCTTGGTTGAGAATATACAAGGAGGACCCGAGAATCTGAGAAAGAGTGATCGGAAAGAGATCCTTTTGAGTTTTCCCTTTTAAGATTTGAGTGTTGCGCTGACCTTCGTAGTGCTTCTTGGGGGTGAATTTTGCTGTTTAGAAGCGTATTTTCAAAAGTAAAAATTGAGAGTTAGACGCTCGGGCAACGGCTACTTGAGAGTATTTGAAGGCCGAGATAGCCGTTAGAGTCATGCTGAGATGCCCGGCAGCCCAGGGCGGAACTTGGGACCCCCCGTCGCTCAAAATTTCAAACTAAGAGCTTGCCTTTCCTGACTCGCACTTTTTTTAATTGGGTCACATTATTGGTCTGGAATGTTTAGGCCCATTATTGTTGCTTATTGAGCTGGTGTTTTTAACAACTATTATTCAGCTGGAAAGTTACTTTTTAGGTTAAATGTTTAAGAGCTAAACATGGGTGTGGTGATGGAAAATACCCCAAGGTTGAGAAAACATAATCAATCTGGAGTGTGGCAGGCAATCCTCTTAGTGTGGGACAAATTCATGGATGGTGTTAGAAGCAAGCTATTTACTAGATCCAACACGAATGTTTGGATGGAGAAATGGTTACCTCTTGATTGCCCTCTCCTTGAGCATGTAGATAGGAATTTCCAACTATTTGATCTTGAGGTGAAGGTGAGCCAATTTTCACACCTACAAGTTCTTGGGATGTTATGAAATCACGAGAGTTTCTACCTGCATGGGTCATTCAAAACATTCAATTAATACAACCCCTAAGGGGCTTGTGTGCTGATGGTTTTTATTGGAAAGTGTTGGCCGATGGAAACTTTAGTGTTAGATCTGCTTACCAGTTGGCACATAATTGTTCGAACCATATTCCTAATCCCGTATGGCAAACGCTCTGGAGATGGGACATCTCAGAAAGGGCAAAATTCTTGATGTGGCAGGTTTTCCATGAGACACTCTTAATAAATTCCCTGAGAGTAAAATGAGGTCCCTTTACATCTCCTAATTGCCCGTTTGAGTGTACATGTGAGGAGTCTATTATACACACTTTGAGAGACTGTGAGATAGCGAGAAGAATGTGGTTGTTATCGATTAACCCATTATACTATATTTTTTAGCTGTGACTTGCAAGTATGGTTAAGGTGGAACCTGAAGAATGATCTTGCCTCTCGACGACTCGCAAGATGGCCGTGGAGTAGGACTTTTGGGCTAGTGTGTTGGGCGTTGTGGAAGAACCAGTGAAGGAAGGCCTTTGATGGAGTCAGCGACTCGCCTAAAGTCTTGCTGAAGTGCTACATCTATCAACTTATGGAGGGGGTGGAAAATGGTAAATACAAACACCATGTTTTCCAGATACAGGACAAAAAAAATAGGTGATGGTCCCTACCACCAATAGGTTTTGTTCGAGTGGATGTGGATGGATTTGTTTCTAACCAACATCAAGTTACAACAGGAGGACTGATTTGTTTTGAAAGAGATGACTAGGTGGTGGGATTCTGACAAAAACTTGGATAAACTTGGATATGTACATTCCACTACTGCAGAGGTTTTAGCTATTGGCACAGGGTTAAGAAAATGTAAAACGATGAAGCTATCGAGAATCACGTTGTTTTTTGACTCCATTGAGGCCATTCATCTCTTACTAACCGATTGTGGTCTTGATCATCCTCTCAGGGATGAAATAGGTGAGATCATATCCCTTATCTCCTCTGATTGGAACCTTGAGATCGTGCATATGAAGTGTGAAGAATTAAGAAGTGTTGATTGCCTTGCTCGTATTGCCCACAAAGCGCACTCAACATTTACCATACTACAGGAACCAACCACGTGGTGCTGGGATCAGATGAATCAAGACTTGATAGATGCTGAATTGGGACCTTCGTCCCATCCTGTCAATGATAGTTTTTGAGGTGCAAATTACAAGTGTAATGCTTGCCGTGCTATACAAAAAAAAAAGTTACTTTTGATATTTAGGCATTTTCTTGACCAAATATTTTATCTCTTCACATTAGGTTTTTTATCGTACAATATCCAATAACTACTGTTATTATAGTTCCCCCCAATTGTAGATGATATATATTCTTTTTTTCCCTTATCAATTTAAGTCTTCTGCATCCTCAAATCAATATTTAATCTACTTAATTAAAAAATAGAAAGCAATGATAGTAGTAGAAATGAAATACCTACGCTTTCGCACTAATTTTGTGGTATAAGTATTTTACCAGGTTAAGATGCATATAGCACCCCGAAGTATTTTTCTAGTTGCATCCAGTATCCTAAAGTTATTTGTGGAGCAATTTCATCCAAATGTAACAGAAAGTTATCTTTGACTGCTAAGTTGCAAAGTAAGCAAAAATTTGACCCAAGAAAATCTAAGGTGGCAAGTTACTGGCATATGAGGTGGCATTTAGGGGAAAGTTCAGTGCAGAAAATCAAAATTTAGCCTGGACTTGGCTTGTAAAACTCAAAGTCATGGATCGTGAGTTCGCTCAAAGTAATGACCTCATTTACTAAGTGGTGTGCCTGTATAGTTTCATGGCTGAACAAGTAGCGATTCTAAGCCTCCCAAAGTTTCCAAGACATAATTCCAAAGGTCATACACCAAGATGGGTTTTGCTTTCTAGGTCGAAAGTGATCAGTGAACCGAGTAGTCCAAGAATTGCCATGGAATTGAGCTTGGATATGGCAAGGATCAAATTTGTTTGTTATAAAAGAGAGAGCTCCAAGAAAAGAGATTGAACAATTTAGGCCGATATTGAGAGTGGACTATTGAAAAGCTGCTTATTCATGTAAATCGAAACAAAACTCCTCTCACATATTTACCTTATATACTGTAAAACACTATTGAAATGCTACTTTTAAAGGTTTCAATCACTATTTCAAACAGGCACTTAATATTTTTGTTGCCATTGTTGATCCATTTTGTGATATAGTTCTACGACTTAGAAGTTGTGACACTTTGTTGCTAATTGCCTATAAAAGATCTCGATGCTTTGGTATCCATAAGCTCTTACAAGGGTCAGACGAATCTAATAGAGGTGTACAATCTAGTTGTGTTGTCGTCATCTAAAGATTAAAGCGTCCTTTTTGCCCCCAAAATTGTTCCAGAAAAAACCTTTGATTCTTGCAGAATTGATTTATAATGTCAAAGATCCATACTGATTTGGGTTGTTCTTGATGACGTCACCGCTGTTTCTTGCTAACTACGGTTGTTCTTTCTTTTTTTCTATATGTGTTCTACGATAAAAAAAAAGATAAAAATTAAAAATGCCATCTCATATGACAAGTAACATGCCACCCCAGATTTTTTGGGTCAAACTATTGCTTACTCAGCAACTCAATAGTCAAAGATAACTTTCTATTACAATTGAATGAAAATGCTTCATTTAAATAACCGTAGGAGTGAATTTGTCCCATAAATAACTTTAGGATATTAAGTGCATATAGAGAAATATTTTGAGATAATGGGTGTACTTTAACCCTATTTTATTTAGAATAAAGATGCAAATTTAGTAAAAAAAAAATTTTCGCTATGAGCACCTAGTAGAGTTATCCTTTGTTGGGTCTAAAAATAGAAATAATCATTGTTTAAGGCAGGATATGTGACAAGTCCGTTAACAAGCTTGAGATCGGTCCATTATTTCAACTGTGGGTCCCACTCATTCTCCACCTGGCATGTGTTTTTGGGTCCCACTCTTTTATTTTTTATTCTCTCTTCTCTTTTTTTTTTTGGTAAAAATTGGGCATTATGCCATCTGTTTCATTACTCAACCAAAACAACCTCGTGGGTAAACAACACCTACATGATCACTGTACAGATATGGCACCACCTGAAGTGGTGGGCTATCATAATATATTACATTGTTCTCACAATTATAACTATGATTAGCTAACCAATCCGCTACTGTATTACCTTCCCTAAGTGTATGAGAGAAACAAACCTGCATATTTCTTATCCGTCTTAAACACGTGCTGAGAATCCTATTATTTGACTTACCTTGAATCCAAGCCTCCTGTATTAAGTGAATCGCCGATGTCGAATCTCCCTCTACTACAATTCTGGGGATGCCCAACTCCTGCGCCAACATCAAGCCATGAAACGCTCCCCAGAGTTCAGCCGTAATCGCATCGCAGATCCCTAGTTGTACACTATAACCACTCAACCAACTACCATCAGCCTTCCTCAACACCCCACCACATCCTGCCGCCCCTGGACAACCCTTTGCAGCTCCATCGAAATTCAACTTCACCCAACCTTCACTTGGAAAACTCCATTTCACTTCCTTCGGGTATTTTCTTAACCCCAACTCATCATACTTTCTATTGGATGCTAGACACTCATCAATATATTTATAAATAAAGTGCTCAGGTCGGTTAGGAATGGTAAACCCCTCCTCAAATAACAATCTATTACGCCAATTCCAAATCATCCAACAACAAATAGCAAAAATGGTAGCCCAATCCGCTCTACTACTTAGATTATCCAAAAACCAAGCTGAAATAGGCATAGTAAAGAACTGAGGGCATACCTTGGTTGCACCTAGCGCCTCCCATATCACACGAGATTCAGGACAGCTTCTCAAGACATGGTCATAGTCTTCAACCCCAACTCTGCACCTACCACAATTTGGCTCTCCCCCGAGGATTCTGGATCTTCGTAAGGCTGTGAATAACCTATCTTGCACTGCCAACCATAAGAAGACTTGAATTCTTCTGGTGACCTTTACCTTCCACACATGTTTCCAAATTTCTTCCCTGACCCCATCTACAACCCCTCGCCTTCTCTGATACAATTGGGCTACTGAAAACTCACTACCTCTACTTCCTTTCCATACCACCCTATCTTGTCCATCCTCAGCACAAGGAGAAGGAACTGCTTTAATTAATTGCAAGATATGATGCGGAAGCTTTCCTTCCAACCAGGGCCAATCCCACTCTCCATCCCTACCCACGATCTGTTGCACCATCAGTTCCTCATCAATAACATGTTCAGAATCCACACAATGCTCTACTAATCTCCCATTGATTCCTAACCACCTATCCATCCAGAATTTGGTACTTCTTCCATTTCGCACCTCCCATCCCACCTCTCTGGTAATGTCAGGCCAAATCTCTGCTACATTCTTCCAGAGTAAGGAGTCATGGTTCTTCACTCTACATTCTACAAATAAATCGGCTCCTCTTCCATATTTTGCTTTTAGAACTCTAGCACATAACCCTTCAGGCTTGGCCAACATGTTCCAACTAATTTTGCCCAACAATGCTGCATTCATTTCCTTCATTCTTCTTATACCCACCCCTCCTTCCTCCTTAGGTCTACATACCCCTTCCCAGCTGACGGCATGCAACTTCTTCTTTCCTTCTTCTGATCCCCAAATGAAGTTCCTCTGTAGCTTCTCTATCTCATTACACACCCCAGATGGAATGTGATCATGTTGCATCTGAAAGTTTGCAACCTGGGATGTAACCGAGTGGACTAAAGTGAGCCTCCCTGCTAGTGACAATGAGTGTGCCTTCCATCCACTAAGCTTCCTCTGAACTTTATCAATCAAAAACTGGAATTTGGCCCTAGAGTTCCGACCCTGAGTTATATATGCCCCCAAATACCTCCCTAAGTCCTCCTTACGCTGAAAGCCACTCATACTGCTGATTATATTCTGTTGATCCCTAGGGACATTCTTGGAAAAGAATATAGTGGTTTTCCTTGGGTTTACCTTTTGCCCTGAGATTTGACCAAACAGATCCATACACGCAAGAGCATTACTCATTTGTTCCACACTCGCCTCACAGAACAATAGCAAATCATCTGCAAAAAGTAAATGTGAAATGCATACCTTATTTCTCCCTACCATTATAGGTTTCCATTGATTGCTATCCACTGAATCTGCAATGATATGAGATAGCTTCTCCATAGCAAGCACAAATAGGTACGGAGAGAGGGGGTCCCCTTGTCTAATCCCCCTAGTAGGCTTGAACTCCTCCTTCTTGCTTCCATTCCACAACAGCCGCATTTTAACTGATGATAAACAGTTTTTAATGATATTTACCACACATTCTGGGATCTCTAGCTCCTCCAAAACTCTTATAACAAACCCCAAATTTAGTCGATCATAGGCTTTCTCCAAATCAATCTTAATTATCATATACCCTCTCTTCCCACTCATTCTGTTCATCATGTGAGTCACCTCTTTGGCAATTATAATATTCTCTTGAATATTTCGTCCTGGTACAAAACTAGCCTGAAAGGGAGATACAACTTTATCCATAATCCCCTTTAGTCTACTCACCAAAATCTTGGTAAATCCTCACCGAAGAAGTCCCTCTTTCCCCCGCTCTTCTCCTTCAACACTGATCACAACCTTCTTGAAGGACTTGATCTCATCTCACATTACCCAAGAAGGTTACTTGGCTACGTATACATAGGAACAGAGTTGGAAATCGCCATTCTTGAAAGACTCAAAGAACCCAAGCGACTGGCAAATTTGCAAGCGATGATGCTTCATATGGCAGCAGGGTGGAACGGAAGTGAAGGTGAGTTTGAAATGAAGGTGAAGACAAGCTTGGCGAACACCCTTGACATTTACTCGTATGACTTGATCAAACTTGTCGATGTCGAAGTTGACGATGCTCTTGTTCTTCGGAGCTGACGTCACAGTGGAAGAACATGGCTGAAGGAGATAATGTCTCAGTGAGTAGAGATTCGAGTGAGTCTTCAACGTCAGCGATCACAAACTTTGGTCCTTACTTCATGAACAGTCTCACCGTAGCTTCGCCTATTCCTCTCGATCTACTAGTAACTATAGCCACTTTCCCTTCCAATCTATACAAAGAATAGGAGAAAACAGATCATGGCTGCTCAACGGCTTTCCTCTCTCCTTTCTCACTCTCTAACTGCTTCTTTACTTCAATCACCAGGTAAATGATGACCAAACCCTTTCTTCATTTCTGGATCTTGATGATGCTATATGCTTCTCAGTTGCAATCTCTATGCTTTTGTAATTTGCCACTATTCAAGTTCTCCTCTTGCTCTTCCTTTGAGCTTTAAGGGTGATAAACTTCCTAGATTCCTCTGAATCTAGTAATTCACAAGATATCATTAGCATCAAATAGACTCCTCTCTTTAACTGCTTTGAAGTAACTTTAATTATATCTTTCCTTTTTTTTTCTCCCTCAATTTCCCTATATATATATTATTTATGTATGCATATGTGTATGTATATATATTTACGCACGAGTATATATATTTTTTCGTTAGAATATGCAGGCACATATTTAATGTTGTGAGTGATAGTTACTGTGGCTGAATTCAGTTGTTCAATTCATTACTGAAAACTTCCACATAAATTCATTGCTTCGAGGAAGAACTTGTGGTAGGTGGAGTAACTTTAACAGATTTAGCACTGCAATAGCAATTGAGGAATTAATCACTCCCCAAGTTCAGATAAGTTATACATAGCATCTAATAAATGGCCAATTTGTTGATGCTACTTCAAGTAGGTCTGGTTTGAATAAAGCTTGAGACTTTTGCAACTATCTTAAGAGGGAAGGAGAAGAAGGATTGGTGTTGAAGGAGAGGAGAGCAGTGAAATGAAAGGACGGACTTCTTCCTCGGTGAGTGAAGAGGAGGGAGAGAAAAGAGAGAATAAAAATAAAAGATTGGGAAACATAACACATGCTAGCTGGAGAATGAGCGAGACTCAATGAAACAATGGACAGACAGTGGGCTTGTTAACAGACTTGCCAAATATGCTACATTAAAAAATGATTATTTATATTTTCAGACTTGATAAAAGATAATTCTGCTAGATGTTTATAGCGAAAATATTCTTTATTAAATTTGCACCTTTACTCTTTTATTTATCTCTAAATGTATAAGCACGCTCATATAAAGAATTCAATTTGTTTATGTTGAATTTGTCCCTGATCCCTATGCTAGGCACAAGTCATGAATTCAAATAAAAAATTTTAAATTTAGGTTTAGAATAGTTGAAAATTATTTATTGAGAAAATTAATTTTTTAATCTTCCAACTTTTAACTCATTTTCTCAAGTATAACTCAATACGACTCAATATTTAAACTTTTGTCTTGCCTATGACTCAATCTCAGAACTTTTCAATTTTTATAGCGTCATCCTTATCATTAATGATTTAGATATAATATAATTCATTCTATGTGGCAAAAAAGTACTTCCAACTTAGGTCCATATGGATTTTTTTAAAAAAAAACAAGAAACAGGTAGAGATGATGGAGAAAAAGGGAGGAAAAGACAGATTTGGACATCACAGCTCATGAGCAATATTTGGTAGTGTTGTGCCAAATCAAGATTGTGTTCCCCGTATGTTGCAATAGGAGCTTGTGCGTATGAAAATATTTTTCTTATTTCATATTTTGACAATTAAACTATTTTAGTGTTTTCTACACGTAATAAAATATTATGCTTGTATATTATAAAATAAAAAAGAATATTATACTTGTGCATACCAGAATATTTTTCTTACTTCATACTTTGACAATTAAACTTTTTATCTCCATGCAATAACTTTGATGTAATAGAATACTACTTCATCCATAAATAACTACAACTACAATGTAATCAGTACAACTCAATAGGATGATGCATCATAATTCCAAAATTTATTTTTATATGTATTATAAACTAACATTTGTGTTTCCAAACACTTATAAATTTGGAGTCGTTTGATCTTAATTTTAATTCCAACAAAAAAAAAAACTCAACTTCAACAATAATCGGAAACATCTCTTCACCTCCATCCATTTGATTATTTTTACATACATTATTTGAGTTTGTACTCCCCCGTGACTGGGAAAGTGGCATTCTTCATATTTATTCCCCGCTACTATTTGACACTTGCACACTTACAGCTCTCTTTGAATGCAGCCAACTTTCTTTACAACAATATTTCAGCTACATAAAACATAAGAGATAATCATTGTGTGTGAATAGGAAAGAGATTTCCTAATTTTAGTAAATAAAGTATATTTTGTTTACTTCCAGAAAATAATAAATCCATAAGTAAGAAAAAATCATCTAGAATCACCTATCTTGGCTGAAATGAGGATAGAGATGCCAGATTCATCGAAACATATGTACAATGATATGAGCATGATATAGGGATTAACTAATAAAACAGAGTATAAAAAACTTGGTACACCAAAAAGGAAGGTGGAAGTCGCAATAATTCAAAATCTCATATCACTAATGAATTTGGCCCAGATTGGCTTATCTACTTCAACTTGGCATCGAAGAATACTCTTGCATCACATAATAGATGAGATTCTATCCCATAGGAGGTCTAAACAAAGAACAGAGATAGGATAAATACCCCATAGAAGGCACTTGGTTCAGTGAATGCATTTAGTTATCCATTCGAAGCACAATCACAATCTATACTTTCATATTTTCCTTCCATCTATCTCCATAGTTCTATGTGTTGCAAAAATGTCAGAATAGATACAGGAAGGGATCTGGAAAAATCGCAAATATGTGATTTCTCTTTCAACTTCAAGTCATAATTTCACAAAAAAAAAAAAACAATGTTGACTTTATCCAAAAACTTGAATCACTGATCAATCATAGATATTGCAAAGGGAATCTGATTCAGCACTAAACAAAGCTACAAAACATGAGTCCTTTAGAAAGAGCAAGCAAAATGAAAATAAATCTTTTAATGATAAACTCAAATATAAAATATTATCAGTTGTGAAGCATCAAAACATGACCATCCTTTTAATGCTACAGCAAATACATTTGGCAAGCATGGAATATGATAAAGTATTGGCTAAGACACTATTCTATAGTTTACTACTTTAGGAAAAGCATTGTGTAAACTATTCCTTTTCTCCATTAGATAATATCCATCAAAAGATATCAAGATGCCACATCCAGTTTTCTGTGTCAAGAAGTAGACTTGCTTTTAACTTGTTCCTAGATTAGGTCAAATACACATTTAGCTATAAAATTTCTCTAAGCCAGAAGTTTTGCTAAACTACTAAAAGTGATGAAAGAATAGTGATGACAACATTAAATGTATAAGAACAAAAAGTAGCGGCACACAGGAAGCAAAGATTGTCTATATAGTACATACATATATACTTCACATGCATACTTAATATATACCAATTTTTGAGACAATTCATGTATTAATTTTCCAAAGTCATTGCTCTTTATCAGCTACAGCTAATGCAAACAAAAAACAAGGATAAGTCATTGGTCAGCTTACTTGTAATAAGACAAATATTTCAAGGAATCGATATGTTAAAATGAAAGCAAGATGAAAATGTGACCTTATTTGGCATGTTGGCTTTGTGACACATCCTCTGTCATTTAACATCATTAATAAAATAAAAATTGTAGAGGTTAAATATCTTATCTTACAGTTATTTAACTTTACTCTTGTAGAGCTAAAAAATGTGGATAGTCATAAATGTTTTTTAAACCAATTAACTTTGCTCAGTAATAAAGCTTATCATCAATCAAGCTCTTTTGGACTTTGTGCAAAAAAGCTTAAGAGCAGTTTACTCCAGGTGTATTAAATCACTTGGCCACCACCTGCAACTTCTATCACATTTGTTTAATTTGGCAGAGCTTAAGAATATATAGTCCACTTTTTTATAAAAATATATGCTTTATTAGTTCCACCTTGAATTTGACAGCCAAAAAACATTTGGATTTGCTTCCACTGATTCATACATGACATGATACCCTTTTTTGTTCAGGTTTTATGAACATTGCTTCTAATGTTGTGTTTATATGTTAGCACAAATTTTAGATTATTAATAATGCTATGGTCCTTTTCTTGACTCTTGTAGATTGAGAATGCCTTGTTTTGATGTCTTTTTGGGTTTATTGTGGGAGTAACAACTTGAACATATAGATTTAAGGACCCAAATCGTGGAATTATATTTTGGTTTATTCATTTTATGAGCCAGTATTATATGCGGACAAATGAATTTGCTCAAGGATATGGGGTATATTAGAACCCATTATTTATTACATTAATTACATGTGAAAGCAAATAATCTTATGAAGATCATCCTTTGGTAACATTGGATCTTGAGAAATAAATGACCATTTAGTCATAACTATAAAACCCACCTTTAAATGATCTCCTTTGCGACCCATCATGAATAAAAGTACAAAACTCAAATCTGATCCCATAATCTTGATGAAATCACAAAGCATGCATCTCATGTAGATCCATCACTCTAATTGACATTTTATGCAACATTCAAACAAATCTTTGAGAAAAAATTAACATTTCTTCACATCACTTTACATGCCATGAAAGAAACCCATCAAGTATCAACAATAATGAAACAAAATCAGCATTGAAATTACTATCACAAATCATAACTATTTATTATTCTAAAAATCATAACTTTTGATAGATAGCCATGTGTTCAACCTAAATATACATTGTCTATATGAGGAGGTTCACATGTCCCTATGGCTCAATATACCATATTCGAGCAGTTTGGTCCACACAAGCAAAAGCAAGTTTTATGCCAGTATAACTCCAGGCCACTGAGTGGTCATTTCAAGAAAAAGAAGCAAAATTGTATCTTAGAATTGTAACATAAACTGACATAGAAAGCTGCTATAATAGAAATCCAACAATAAGAGGCATAAAATATTGTGCCTAGGGGGTTTGGACAGGTTTACAATTACCATCGAAAGAGCGAAGGAAATACCTGCTTCCTGTGGCCCGAGTACTCTCTGTTATAGAGATTCTTAAATGGAATCTCTTCTTCTTTCGCCGAACTAACAAATTTGGAACACCTTTAGGCTTAACAGGAAGATTCCGAAGGATTGAAATTCTTATGTGGCAGTAGAGTAGGGATTCTATTATTTGTCCGTGTCAAAGTATCAAAACCCCTATCGAAATAATGTAGAGAAGGTGGAGAATGAAGCCATATAAAGGTAATATACCATCAACATTATCAGGAAAAAAACTATGAAAGCTACCTTAGGTTCTTCTCGGTGAATCAAGAAACTCCATAGCTTGCGATGGAGAAGATGTTCAAATTGTCTTTTCAGTTGGTCAGGATACTCCACCAAAAAAGTAGAAAACTATATCTAAATCCAAAAAAATGGAAGAACCTAGAAACCAAAATCACCTGAGCTAGGCCCCATTGGAGGTTACTTCACCTTCGACTCAGATATCTCTACACCGTCTTGCACTTCCAACATTTTATATCACGTTCTAATGCTTGGGGATAATGATTTTGAATTTTGAATTTGAGTGTGTTTGAATAAGCTTTTAAATAGCTGCGGCAAAAAAAGTGATTTTAGATAATAGATTCTAAAGAAAAAAAGTGATTAGGATAAAATGATAGTGTTATGAGAATCACTTTTTTGTGTTCAAATTACCAAAAAGGCATTAACTTTTGTGATAAATGCATATAAAGGATAATATTTTATTTTAAATATTTTTAACATTAAATTTCATAATAAATACCAAAATTTTAATAAATTTATTTACAAAATTAAATTTTAATAAATACCAAAATTGTAGCTAAATTTAGCTACAAGATAATTGCATAAAAAGAACCTAAATCCTTTTTTTTTTTTTCTGATTTCTTTATCATAGAAAACAAAACAAGGCCATGGCGCATGGGAGATCGGGAGCGTGATGCTGGGTCATCTTCAGACATTGAAACAGAGAAATGACTAAAGGAACAACAAAATCGAAGAAAAAGAAGGAGGAAAGAGAAAAAACATGGAGGAAAGAGAAATGATAGGTTGGGAAAATTACACAAGACAACTAGTGAAAAGTGGAAAAGATGACTTTTGTCCAAAACCATGGTTTTAAGGTCCCAAAACATGGTTTGATTCAAAAAAGTGATTTTTGATATTTTTCCTTGTGTTCGGATAATTTTCTCCCAAAACCATGGTTTTATCTAAAAAAAAGTGCTTTTAGAATGTTATCCAAACACACACTATGAGGTGAGAGGTGCAGGAGAGTGAGATTGAGGGGATTAGGCCCGTTTGGTACGCTGGAATTAATTTTGATAGAAATAGAAAGTGATATGGATATGGAAATGATGTTTAAAAGTGTGTTTGGTATGGCTTGGAAATGAGACCTAATTTTTATATAAAAATACTAAAATACACTCAATAAAAAAACCTATCTACTACTCAGAAAAGCAAAAGCTACCCATCGCCTCTTTATGTCTTCCCTTCTCTAGACCAAGGACTAGCTTTGAGTCTCTTCTTCCATCCCCTTCAACGTGGTCATGCATAGTGGTCCTAGTGATGGCGAGGGGTGCTCACAGGTCTGACTCATCCTCTCCTTTGTTGGATCTCACTGCCTCCCCCACTATCGTCGCCGACTCCTACCCAGATCCTTGTTGTCGTTGTCATCGCACAAGAAGGAGGTTGATGGAGGAGGCTGTCGTCACCGCCGTCATTGTCGTGCACCTGGTCATTGGAGTAGAGGAGGGTAGACGAAGATGAGGATCAGACGAAGAGATGCCAGATCTTACCATATCAGACAAAAGGAGGGTAGACAGAGAAGAGGAAGTTTCTAAAGGATGCCACCGTCGTTGTTGTCGCTGTTAGAGCTGTCGTCGCCAATGAGGGAGGAGAAGTTGCTATCATCTCCGGTGAGTGAGGAGGCTGAGGTAAAAAGAAGGTAATGGATGAAAATACGGTGGTGGAATTGCAAAACTCGGCTTTTTTGATGAAAACCATTTTGATTGAATTGGATGATTTGGGTTCCACATGAAATTGAAATTTAGCCCTAATTCCATTGTACCAAACAAACCTCTTCATAGATTTGATCCCCAATTCTGTTTTCATCACTCTTAATTCCATCGTACCAAACAAGCTCTAATTGAGACAACTAAGAAGGAAAGTGCTTTAGGCTCTATTTGGTTTGAGGGGAGGGGAATGGGAGGGAGGGGAGGGATTTTGCTCCCCTCCCTTTGATTGACAAGACTAGAAATTTAGGAGAGGAAGGGAAATTTTATGAAATTTTCCCCTCCCTCCCCTCATAACCCCCTAAAAAAAATTGGGGGATTTGAAGGGGAGATTGAAAATTGTCTTGGCTATAGACTAAAATGTTCATAGAATTTTGTCATTAACCCAAAAGGGACATTTGCCATTTTTTACTGGAAATATATATAACTATAATTATAAAATATAATATAATTTTAAATATACACACACACATATTGTATTAGATGTTATTTATAATTTAGGGCATACAAATGTTATTTATAATTCAACTTTATTATACATTTAATAGAGTTGAGAAAAAATCACTTATAACATAAGGGTAAAGTTGTCCATGTGAAAATAATTTACCTTCCCTCCCCTACTCTTCTAAATCAAACAAAGTAATATTAAAATCCCTTTTATCCCCTCGCCTTTGTCGAACCAAACACACCCTTAAAGAAGGGAAAAGAAGCATAAGCGGGAGATTTGAATTTGAATAGCAACATTAATGCTCAGTCATCCTACCAGTTTATATAAAACTATGCTGAAAATATTGTCAATATTTTTTTTTTTGGCCAATAAAATAGCGTCAATATTGATAACTTGAGCAACATGATAAAAACCCTTAAATGGCTCCACATTTTTAAGCTTGGATGGACAGAAGAAATTACGTAGGAAGGAAAATAAGCAAATAATATAATGACA
This sequence comes from Inga laurina, assembly GCA_963855925.1. Lineage (NCBI taxonomy): Eukaryota > Viridiplantae > Streptophyta > Magnoliopsida > Fabales > Fabaceae > Inga > Inga laurina. The sequence goes on along the minus strand of OY979703.1, from coordinate 14,430,407 downwards.
ATAACATCCTTATCTTATATAAGGATATATTATATAATTATCTCTATTAAAATAAATTGAAGGCAACAACCGTATTAAAATTAGCACCGTTAACACATTTTAAAATCAAATTATTTCACAAAAATGTATTCTCATATTTTTCTATTTAGAAATAAAATAATTTGATGAAAATATATTTTCTGTTATATTTCAAAATCATAATGAATAATTTTCTTAAAAGATAAAATATAATAGTTGGAATAAAATTTGTAGGAATCTCTTAAGGTTGCTTCAAATATGATGTTAGGCCCAAGAAATTACGTTCCAAAAGGCGGTATTATTTATCATTGAACCAATCCTTTCATGGCAATAACATAGTGTGAATTGTACAAAAAAAAAAAATAATAATAATAATATAGCATGAAGGAATAAAAAGTTTGTTAACGTGGATCAATATGATAAGAAAGTACTTATATTGCAGAAGCTATGTTTTAGTCTAAGCCAAGATCTCAGTGTTTCATAAAGAGAAAACAATTCATAACCATTCTAACATTTGCAATGATAATCAACAAAAGTCAGAGACAATCATTTCGCTATGTTAGAGAATATCTCTTGAAGCATATATTTACAGATTGCCAATTATATGTTATATTTTCTAAAGTTAGAAGCATGAATGTGTTAAAAATATGTGTACCTAACAATAGACATGATGCTCGAAGAACCACAACAAATACGGTTTACAAAGAAATTTTTAGGAACTTGAATACTTGACTTATTTTTTTTTATCAAATTAAATATATGTTCTAGATGTTGGTAAATTTATGAGATTTTATAGTTTGATCATCGTATAATATACATGAAGTCAAAAATATCAACCAATGTTAAACATATGGAAAATTAAATTCTTTAATAATAGATAATAGACGTTGGAAATAGTGTTCCCGCGGCATGTGGGGAGGAAATGCTAACTTTAAGAAAAACAAGTACACGGTTTTTTAACAAACGACTATTGCTTTTTTAAATCTTTATAAACTATCTAATTTCTATACTTAACAACGCATTACTATGGGTATGTTTGGTTTAACGATTCGATTGCTTATAAGTTGCTTTTTAATAGTGATTTACGGTATACGAAGTAAGTATGTGAGAGGAGTTGTGTCTCGATTTACGTAAAAAGCAACTTATAAGTTTTTTTAAGCTCAAACAAACATGCTTTATAATTGTGACTTGGGAAGGGCCGTGGAGTGTACGGGATAGGGACGTGACCACGGGGAGCGATTCTGTAGGGTCCAGGGAAAGAGGTGATGCCGACTAGGGTGGGCCAAGATGAGACCACGTGGAGAGCGGGACCCATGTGGCCAATGAAGGCCTTCGGAGTTCGACAGCTACTGCCTGCGCAATATGCCCATTCCGCAGCCCGACTTCTCCCTTCCCCAACAAACGGTTGTTAAGACTTGGATTTCATTTTTTACCCCCATTCGTGATCTGGTGATAAGTAATGAAATTAAAATATTTAAGAAAAATGATAAAAAAAATTATTTAAATTACAAAAACTACAAAATGCCTACTAAATTAGTAAAAAAATAAATTATCTGATAGAAATATGAAATTCTAAAATTTGGGAGTTGGACAGCTTAAAAATAACAAAAGCAATTTGGAATACAAAAATCCCAAGATGAGTCTCCTAACCCTATATAGCTCTGCTACTTGATTGGGAGAAGAAGGAGTACGAAATGGCATAATCCGCAGCAAGAGGTGGAAGTGGCAAAAAAACCAACCAATAGCAAGAAAAGAAGAATACGAAGGAGGTGGAACGATGGCAGGAAGCACAAATGTCATTAAGTGTCTGATCAGAAGTGTGACGACCTGCCCGGTGATCTTCGTAATGATGAGCGGTTGGGTTTGGCAGGCGAAGAATTGATTGAGGAAGGGGAGGAGAGGGCATGAGAGGATATAGAATCAAACCTAAACCAAAGCCACCATAGGCGGACAACGAGCTTGAACTGGCCTGGTAGGCGTTGACATGAGACAGAGAGACAAAACCTAAAAGAGACAAATGGCGGTGCCGTGGTGGGGTTCTGCCTTTGTGATGGCAGATGGAAGCAAATGAGAAGAGTGGAGAGGTTAAGTAATAATTAGCATTACCATTACCAATGACAAAATGTCACTTGAATTTTAAATTCAAAATTAAATATCCACCAATAAAATTTCAATCTGCCTCGGGATATGAAGGGTTGAAAATTGAAAACCTTAATTAATGTAGCGGAGGAAAGAATTGAATTAATTCTGTTAATATGGAGGGCTTGAGATTAGAAGTGAGGATTATTGAGGAACCATCAAGAAAGAAAATGTAAAACAATTCATCAATTAATCAACTAATATATTACATTAATAAATATAAAATGCGGATAGTAAAAAAATAATCAGATAAATAAAAAGGGTTATATAAAAGGAAATAAGCTGGTTTGATGGTGGAAAAATGGGACTAATCACAATTAACTTGGCATTGAATGTATAAGGAGAAAAAGCAATAAAGGAAACAAAATTCAAAAAATTTAAATTTGAAGTTGGAGTTTGAAATTTAAAATTATGAATGTATTGAATGTAATATTTTTTAAAAAGTGCAATATAAAATAAAACAAAATTAACCAATAACAAATGAATAAAAGAATGACATGGACAATAAAAGAATGACATGGACCATAGACGCCGTGGGTTTGGATAAATCACCTCCCTCAATTTTTTTTAAACATCTCTGATAATTTCGTATTCCTATGAATTTGATAGGATTTTGCAGTACAATGCTACTACAGGCTGGCTGGATCATAACCGAATTGGGAACTACCGTAACTGGAAAAGCATTTTTGGAACGCATGGAATTCACAAACGCCGTGGATCTGTTTTAAATAATCTCTCTCGGTTTTTTTAATATTTCTTTTGTAGATGAATAATAAGAAGTTGTTATTGTTACTCAACAACTCCAAGCAAACCCCAGCATAAGAAAATCAGTAAGTAATGAAAAAGAAGCTGTTGCTGTAACTGATTTGGTCTGTAAACTAAATAATAGTACTCTTCCTGAAGATCTAATTTATAGTAATCAATAGTACTGTCTCCGATCTTAAATATAAAATAAAATTGAATTTTTTCGGAGAGATTAAAGAAAGTAAATAAATTACTTAATTATATCATATGTCATGTATCCTTAAATTATATATTAATTTATTAGTTAAATTAGTTAATTTAAAGAAATATATAAATATAAATACTCTAAAATAATTTAATCATTTTATTTAATTTCTTTTTTAAAAAATTAATTTTATCTTATATTTAAAACAGAAAAAATATTCAGTTGCACGTTTGGACCAACAAGTAATAATAAATATTAATTTATTAGTGTAGGAAAAAATATTTTAACTAAAAGGAGATTAGGCGTACCTGGACGAATCCATGTTCGGATCCGGGTCAAAGCTCCAATACTCCATACTTGTGCCCACACAATTATTAGACTACTAGAGCCTAATTGTGATTTGCACAGCAGATCACCAGAACCAGAAAGATGGTAGGAGAGAAGGGAATTGCCAGGAAATTCAATGGCGGGGCGAGTTGCAATTGAGGAGGCACACCCTATTTATAGTGGTTTATGGAGGCCACTAATTAGGAAACGTGTGCACTCCTTCTTGCCCTCCAAGACAGGAATTAATTGTCTCTCAATTAATTCCTTAATTATGGTGATTTGTTCTTCTTTTAACAAATCCATAATTATTGCTAAATATTCTCAAATCTGCATCTTATGCTGATTTTATCCTTATTTGATTAGGCTACTTATTTCCTAATCAAATAGTCCGGCCCATCAAGGGTGGACTTGGACCCAAAGTCCAACAATTAGTCACTCACTCACGAAGGGGAAAATGCCAAACGGAGAAGAAAGGTGGGGCCGCAAGAGAGGTGACATGCGACAAGTATGAGGAGGATGAGACAACGTGCATCCCAGTGGCCCCATGAGTCTCACAACTTCAGAACAACGAAGGAGAATAACAACGTGCATCCTAGTTGTTAGCGATGCCGTTGCTAACAACTTCGGAACAGCGAAGGAGAATAACAAATATGATCGCACAAGCTACAAAGCAGTTGATCTTCCTGTACATGAAGGTGAAGATGTCGGTGATCGGACCATCCAGCGTTTTCCGATCCCCGGTGCTGAAGAAGGTGGGGTCACTGAACGGATAATCGGTCAGCGATTTCCAGGTTCGTCTTCAACTAAGTGATGGTTGGATTTCCTGTGCGAGGAGGTGTGTCCCGGCGGAACGCCGAAACAGATGATGCAGCCACTGCAGCAGCAAAAACCGCAGGTCAAGAAGAGTCGGCGGGACTGAGGTCGCGGAGCTCACAGTATCACGGTGTTATGTAGAACTGGAAGATGGGAATCGCATATATGGTCAGTCGTTGAAAATTCGATATAATGTTGTCTTTTCTGAACCTACTGTTTTTGCTACTGTGTGCAGGGATTATGGGAAACAAGTGTAAGTTAAACCATAGTGTTTGTTGAATTGATAACTGGGTTTTTTGTTACAAAGCAACTAACTAACTTAACAGATTTCCCTGTATATATATATATATATATATATATATATATATATATAAAGCTACACTAACTGCTCGGGGTCTCTCTGATTCTTTCTCTGTTTGCCTGACTATTCTCTCTGCGTCTCTCTTTGATTCTTTTACTGTTCATGGTGCAAGAGGCTAAAGATCAACTTTCATTAGCCTTTAAAGTGCCAGACAATGATGTTAGAATCCAAGCCCTTCAGGGCTTATGTGCCATCATGGCACAAGATAGAGACTTAGAGGTGGATGGTTTAGTCCGAGTACAACATAAGAATTTACACGGTAGGGATAAAGAATCTGATTCTGTAGATCTTGCAGGATTGATCTTTTCAAAAACCATGACAGTCAACTTGTATAGAGAAGGAAGGTATTTTACGATGACGTATAAGAAAAAAAAGGGCAAGATAATTTTCTCTGTCTTTCTTTTGGATCTCCAAGACCGCAATCTTGCCCTTTTTTTTTCTTATACATCATCGTAAAATACCTCCCTTCTCTATACAAGTTGACTGTCATGGTTTTTGAAAAGATCAATCCTGCAAGATCTACAGAATCAGATTCTTTATCCCTACCGTGTAAATTCTTATGCTGTACTCAGACTAAACCATCCACCTCTAAGTCTCTATCTTGTGCCATGATGGCACATAAGCCCTGAAGGGCTTGGATTCTAACATCATTGTCTGGCACTTTAAAGGCTAATGAAAGTTGATCTTTAGCCTCTTGCACCATGAACAGTAAAAGAATCAAAGAGAGACGCAGAGAGAATAGTCAGGCAAACAGAGAAAGAATCAGAGAGACCAGGAGCAGTTAGTGTAGCTTTATATATATATACAGGGAAATCTGTTAAGTTAGTTAGTTGCATTGTAACAAAAAACCCAGTTATCAGTTTAACAAATACTATGGTTTAACTTACACTTGTTTCCCACAATCCCTGCACACAATAGCAAAAACAGTAGGTTCAGAAAAGACAACATTATATCGAATTTTCAACGACTGACCATATATGTGATTCCCATCTTCCAATTCTACGTTAAAATGTGCCAAGAAATTTTCTTTGGGAAAGGTTTGGAGAAGGCGGACGGTTTGGCATCTGGATTGTGAAGGGCCGGCCTTACAGAGAACGGCCCTTCTTCATTAATCAATAGCCGTCCTTTCTTTCCTTTTTCTTTCACTCTTTAATTTCTTAATTATTGCTCGCTGGGTTTTTCACTTTTTTTCTTGGTTAATTTTTTCTGGGTCTTGGGTTCATAGCTATAACATGCAATGCATCTTGATCTTTTCTTGGCCATTACTCCCCTGCCTACTCTGATGGTTTTCAAGTCCAGAATGGCTACGCCAATCTTCCAGTGGATGGGAGAGTTGAGGTAATTTTAAAAATCTCTTAGAAACCATGGCTGCCTGGGATGTGACCACGTTCACAGAAGTTAATGACAGCCACAACCTATGGGTCATTTACGCCAAGGTTATTGCTGGTTTCTAGGATATCCCTAAATCAGGGAGCCACCGCCCTATCACCTACAATACTGTTTGATCGGATGCAAAGGTGACCATTCAAAACGAACAGAGTTCTTGGAGTTACATCAATTCGTTTGCAGTTGTTTATGTTTTGTATGTCTAACTTAGTCCTCCTATTTTGTGTGAAGGGTTGCATGGTGCAAGCAGTCATGAGACGGCAGGACATGATCAGGAGGTTTTGTGGCGTCTTGGTTCCTGGATTCACGTTCGTCTTTCAGAGGTTCTCGGTCGAGCTTGGTACTAACATTATCAATCCGGGCATGAAGACTGTTATGGAACCGTTTTCACAACTTCAACTGCTTGCAGACGTGATCAGGGCCCCTCCAATACTCTTCCAACCCTTCTTAACATTGCTGCCACAACCTACTCAGAGACTTGCCTCATTAGTATTTGGCATGAGTGATGTTCGTGTCAATGGGGAGACCATTTACAAGTATAATTTTGAGATTATGAACGAATGGTGTACTTCTTAATCTTGTAAGCGAAATTTTATTTTAATGATGCGACTACGATGTATGCACAGATCACTAACTTTCACTGTCTATGTGAAGTGGGAGTGGGAATCCATTTCACTGTCTTTTCAGAGGAACTCCTGCTTTCTAGGCTAGTGTCAACTACGAAAGGGTTATCGATAAAGATGATTTGGTTGTTGCACTGGTATGGGTAAAGATGGAGCGGATTCATGGCGAGCAATTTGTTTTCTTGGCACATGTTGACAGTGAGCTTAGTGTGGATGTATTAACATGTTCGTCATATGTGTTGCAGGTGGGAAGACTCTATTCATGGGCCACTGTGATCTTAGTGAGTCCCTTTTCAACACGCTGTCGATGAATTCCGTGCCAAACTCAATCGTCTCTGTATTGCTGAAATGGTTAGCACATATGGGTCAGAATACGTTTAAGTGGAACAACTTCAAGCATGTTGAACGATTTTGAATGTCAATTCACTGCCATGAACTCTTTTGGTCTTTGTTATGTCTATGTTTCTCATGATGTCTTATGTTAGTCGTCCTTTTAGGATTTGTTCTTCTCCTTTGAATGTCCTTGTCGAGTCATGTTCGAATGTTTCCGTGAGTCTGTCGTAGTTTTTTTGTATGTTTTGAAGTCTACTGAGATGTCATGTTGGACTGGTATTTCTTCAAGTCAAGACATTGGAAAGCCATAATTATTAATGAATTTCTATAATTTCCTTATCATTTGTCCAGGAGATTTTGGTAAGCATTTATTGCATGATGACATTGAAACTTGTCAAATTTTGACGTCGCAACATTTTATAACATGTATTGGAATATTAATAATTTAGTAATTCTACAAAGGTGTTGTAAAAGTCAATATTAAGGTGATGCAGGTTGTAAATAATACAATAATACTAATGACGGTTTTATATCAGTGTTAGATTTGAAAAAATTAGTCACCTTTATTTGCAAATCTGAGAAATTAGCAAAACATAGAAACTCTTCAATGAGTTGTCATCCAATTTTATCGACTAATGTGAAAGCAAAATAACATAATTAAAATGAATTTAATACCACAAACATACCTGTCCTCTTCATTTATTGCGTGGTTTACCACAAAACCGAACTTCTCTTAAACTGCTACTTTTGAAATATCTATTCGAGTAATAGCCAACTTGTCTTCACCCACTGTAAAAAACTATCGGACTTAAGGATACTGCTTTCTTTTCTGATTACAATGCAGGTCACACAAAATACCACCCTGAACCAACTTCAACCAGGTCAGTCAAAAGGAACTTAAATAACAAGGATGTATCATCCAGTGTCTGTACCCACTGTAGGGTTAGTTTGAATCGTCAATGGAGGACTGCAGTGTTCCATTAATTATTATATAAATTAATTTCCTTTGTAAGCCATGTTAAGCATCTGGTGTCATTTTTTGTTTTGGATTATTTTGTATTCCTGTTTTCAAATTGTCATTATGTTAGTGTAGACATTAATTTTAAAGGTAATCGAGATGGACTGTATAAGGTCAAAATTACACGCATTAAAGTGTGGGTGGTTCTTTTTTTTTTAACAACTTTTATCATTCAGGGGTTATTAAGGTTTGGGAAGATTATGGACTGGTAAAATGCCAACTAATTATGATTAAAAAATTATTTGTATAAATATATATTTTTTTTGCCAGATATTTGTATAAATATATTAATAGTTTAATATGCCTAATTGGTATACTTATTGTTGCTGCGCTGAACTTAAACTTACTAAGGAAGTATAATCGGTGAGTTGTGCGTACAGGTTCCACATGCTTCATTTACCTTAGAAATTACATCTTCAGCACAGACATAATACACCTGCCACGACTCAGTCTGTTTATTATAATCAGCTCCATGATCCATAATTTATTTTAAAACTACCCCTTCTAAACTGTTAAGGCATGTTAGGTTCAAGTTTTGGATGGAAAAGAATAAAGGAAAGCATGAAAAGGAGATTATTTTCTTTATGCAATATCTTTTATGTTCTTTACTTTTTATAGAATTAGCCCTTTTATTTCTGTTTTTTTGGGGAACAAGGTGATTTCCCATAAATATCTCCATTCGCCTTCTTTTTCCATACCTAGCCAAACATAGGTTTAAGGATGAAGAATTGCACCTTTTGAAAGGTGTACAGAGAAACAAACTACATGGCAGAGAGAACAATTGGTCTGAATTTTTCCAAATTAAAATATTGATAGATACATTTTTATCAGAGCGGTGCTTTAATTCTTGAAAGATTGATGTAGCATTAGGGTAACTAGGTTATGGTGTTAAACGTTTGATATAGCATTAGTCTGCTTCCTGTTTGTTTTCTTTATCATGTTTATTTTATCTTTAAAGATTGAAAATTTATGCTCCTTGAACATATGTTAATCTGTATAATATGAGAAATCTATCAAGGAAACACAAATATGAGCTGCGTTTTTCTTTTCACTGATCAATAATAAATGCTTTTCTCAAATATTAACAAGCTTCAAGCTTGGATATTTAATTTGTACAAACTAGGGATTACATTTTGTTTTCCATCATTGCAGGGAGGAAGTACCAAAGGCACAACTTTATTATTCATTGTGTTCCTTTGCGTTATGGGCTTAGGTGTGGCACTTATGTGCTTACTGAGTAGAAGGACTGGTAACAAAAAGGAAGAAGAGGAGCTATCAGATACTGATGTTAGTGTCTATTCATCCTTAAAGACTCTATCTAAATCACTTGCCATTTCAATTTCTGATGTAAGAATGTTGTTGATCATTCCTCTCATTGCATATTCAGGACTACAACAAGCATTTGTGTGGTAAGCTCTATTGATTTGTGTGGTGAGCGTTATCTACTTATCTCTTGTTCATTAATGAAATGTGGTTTTGTTGTAGGGCTGAATTTACTAAGTATGTTGTAACTCCAACGCTTGGCATTTCCGGCGTTGGTAGTGCAATGGCAGTATATGGGGCTTTTGATGGAATTGTAAGTATGAGAATGTGACCTTAACATCCTTACCTATGCGTATTATTTGGTGTGGTTCTCCAAGGTGCTTGATACCTATCATTTGGTATCAAAGCCGGTAGTTTTGGTATCAAAGCCGGTAGTTGGGGAATCGGAAAGGCCTACCTTCCTGAGGAGCTACAAGTTTTCCAGAAAACAGAGTATTGCTGAGAAGACACACTAGTGTTTCCAGAGGGTGAAGCTAAATCTGTGTTACGTGAAGAGGAAGAGAAGAAAGGTTCAGTTTAGGAGAGAAAGTGCTTGGTTTGGAGGAAACTTAAACAGATCGGCTTGGCAATCTCTTTCTTTAAACTCTTAAGGAGGCTCTTCATTATCGTTTTGAAACTGAAAATTTGATTCATTCATTCATTTGTTATTTGAGAGAGGAGAAACTTTTGTGTGTGATTTACTTTTGTTGCAAATTGAGTTGAACGCCAGAAACGGCGTAATGGGGAGCTTCAGGACAGAGAGTGTTTGACGCATACCATAAATTTTAAAATTTGATTGGAACCGAACCGTGGGAAAGTGGATTTTACTGTAAAATAATATTATATAATTAAACCAAACAAAAATATTCATCCATAAGTAAATATAAATAATATTTAAATTAAAAATAGCGCATTATTCTTTTGCTGAAATTTTGATCCATGCATCATATAATGTTTTAATATCTTACAACTTCAAGTGTGGGTTTGGATTAGCTTTTGAGAATAGTTTTCACGATTTATGCGATAAGTATGTGAGAGGAGTTTTGTCTCGAGTTACACAAATTTAGGTTTGAAATCTAGGTTTGGGAAATTTCCAAACACTTTCCAATTAAAATAACAACTTAGTCCTGAAATTATCCAAGAGATACATATTTAACGCTAAAGTAACGACGATTAAAATAACTTGCATATTGGCAAAAACCACAAAAAAAACAAAAAAGATTAAAATAACTTGTACATGGAAGTTACAAATCTACCAAACTGGATCATAAATTCGGAACATTTAAAAATGTTATTAACCCAGCCAAAAGCGAGGAGAGTCGGGTGACTGAAAGATGACGTAGACGAAGGAGGGTAACCCAAACAGTGAGCGGGGGAAACAAAGTGAATACTAACATAGAATTTTTCAAGAAGGTTCACAATAAATACTTATGTACTTGCATAACGAAAGATTTTCTAAAACATCTTACAAGCCCAGAACAAGAATATAAAATAAATTAAGGCCAAAATACGTAAAAAAACCCCTCTCAACTTTATCTCAGTTGTATTTAACTACCCTTATATTAAAATAACACTTTTAGCTTTTGTATTTTGATCAAAAACCCCTTGCCGTTAAAGAAGGTTAAATTTAACAGAACTTATGCCACCTCATACAATTTAAGATTATTTGGCAGATGACATGTCAATTGTTTGTTTTATTAATTTATACTGACTTGCGTTGCAGGAGGGCGAATTTGTGATTTTATCCATAGCAATTTCTAACCCCGTGGTCTCTGGTAGCATTCCTTCTCTGCGCTTTTCATCCCTCGCAAGTCCTCCCTGTTTGCAACATTTCTTTCAGCTTTTTATCATCTACGTCATCATCTTCATGCCTCCCAATCCCACCTCCATGACTATTCAAATTTAGTATATTTGCTGCTTTTTTTTACACAGTGATTATGAAAACCCAGAGCACTTCATTCTAACCACTGTGTTTGCCTTCGAATTCTACCTCTAAATATTCACTCCATCATCCTTTCTCCAGTTCACAGAAACGACATGCCTCACAATGTTCACCGTGAGCCCAAGGTCTGTTAAAAGTTACGCTCTCGTTATCATATATTTGTGAGGAGTTGAAGTCTCTCATCTCCAGAACTTGCCTCTCTATTCCTTAAAATTAGATGTATAAAACATTAGTAGAAGAAGACAAATATGGGAGGCATAAGGATGTATTTTTGAACGAAGATCATGATCAAAAGATGAAGCAACTGTCACAGACAAAAGGGAGAGAGCAAGATGATAACACTGTCGGGGACGATGGGATTGTGGGGATTAGAGATTTCTGTTGGTGGAATCACACAATTGCCCTTGTCAGATTAAGCCAATTAATATGAATTAATGAAATAAAATAAATGACACATCTTCTAAATAATTTTACATAATCTGATGTGGCATAAGTTTGGTAAATCTAACCGTCTTTGTAACGGCATGAAAGCTAAAGGTGTGCTTTTTAAACTTTTAAATATAAGGGTGGTTAGATGCAACAAAGCTAAAGTTGACGGGTGGTGTTTTATGTATTTTGGCCGAAAATTAATTGTGGCCACCTCCATTCCAAACTCAATGTTACAATTTGAGAAGCAAAAACACCAATTCACAATCTCTTAATGTATGTTTGGCACTGCTTTTTTCATATCTATTTGTGCGATATTGACCTATTCATGTGATTGTCTACAACTTTAAAAAAATGGAGTGTTTGGTTAAACAATTGGAAATTTTGGCTTTTGGAGATTGTGATGGTAAAACGCACGAAAGGATAAAGCTCCATTTTGGAGCTTTTAGCATATTGTTTTTCAGTGAAAGAGAGAAAGTGAGAGAAAAATGGCCACCTGGTATTTGGTAAAGGAAGAAAGAGAGAGAGAGAGACGAAAAAGAGAAGGATGATGTGAGAGAGTAAGAGATAGGAAAAATATTTATATGTATAACTAATTTATACTCTTTTTGATCCTAAATATAAAATAGAGTTGAGTTTTTAGATATATTAAGAAAGCGAATTAAATTACTTTAAAATATTTATATTTATCATTTTTTCCAAACTATTTTGTCCAACTTATAAACTAACATATAATCCAAATATACTAACTCTGACATTAATTTTCCACCATATTGCACGGGACATGTGATCCAGTTAGTTATGTAATATTATTTCATCAAATTATGTATTTTTTAATTCCCAAATATCCGAACTTTAACTTTTATCAATTTTTTATAATTTCAAATTTAATTTCTCTCTTATCATTATCACAAAACTCACTTATGTTTAAGTCAATCCAAATAAGTTTTACTTTTTGCAAGAGTCTTTTATACTACCACTAATCCAAACATAAATCATATTACACAATCTGACTTTTACCCAAAAGTAAGATTACAAAAAGTCAAATTAGAAAAAGCCATTTTGGCTATCGCTGCTCCAAACATACACAAACTTATGTTTGCGCAACCCGAGACAAAACTCCTCTCACACACTTACCTCGTAAATCGTAAAAGCTATTCTCAAAAGCTAATCCAAACACACATTTAGTCACAAGTCATTCTACTTAAGGTTAATGTGCAAATTTGCTTCAAAAATTTTCTCTGAGGAGTAATGTTATCCTGGAAGTTTAATTTTTAGGTTCAATGTTACCTCGTAGATATTAAAATTGAGTAATGTAGTCCCTTACCGTTAAAAAGTTAACCATCAACTTTTTACCAGTCAGCGTTTTTGAAACTTACGGGGCGATATTGAACCTGAAAAAACTTTTTGAGCAAAACATTGACCCTTCTACATAATTAATGTAGACACAATTTAATACAAAAATCATATAATTAACTTTATTATATAAATTTAAATTTGGAAAAATTGCCCATAAATACCTACTTGACAAATTAATTGTTAAATGGGACCTTGTGTTCAAACAATTTTCCCCCATATGCAAAAGATCTTCCTCTGTGTTCAAATAATCTTCCATGTGTTCAATATATCTTCCCTATGTGACCTTGTCTTGTATTCAAACAATTTTTCCCGTATGCAAAAGTTCTTCTCTTAAATGCTTTCAAGTTTCATTTGTAAATAAATTTCCAATTAGGTATTTATAGGCAATTTTACCTTTAAATTTTTGAATTAAATATAAAAGTTTCTAATTCCAAGCAAAATTCTCAATTATCTATTATAACCTCAATCCACGCCTTTTCTTAATCCAAACAACTCATTTAAATTATTAATTATCCTTAAATTACATCAAAATATACAAAATTCTCAATTTAGGCTTAAGCTTTCAAACTTAAAAAATTATTAAATAAACATTGAACTTTTTAACTAAACACTAAATTGCATAAACCCCCTAAAATTTGAGTCAGTTGCATATAACCCTTTAATATTTTAAAATTTAAATTTAACCTCATTGACCTTTTATCTTTTTATTCTTAATACCTTGCCATTAACCGAATGTTATCCTATTAACGGAAATCGTGACGTCAGATTAATAGATGACATGTGTCATTTATATGTAAAAATTAATGTACTCGTTTAATACATTAAGTTAGATTTGACATTTTTAAAATATTAGATATCAATTAAAAAACTATTCTCATAAAAAAATATCATCGAAGTTAGATGAAGTTTTTGTTTCTCAAGGATTAACTTTTATGAAATATATTTATTGATTGCAATTATTAAAACTTGAATTTTTACGGCTAGCATAAATTAGTTGTTTGTTGTTGTTATTATTTATGTCAATGGGAGAAAATTATATAATATAACAATTTAATAGGGAACAAAATAGTTGGGACCCACTAGCCGTATTACAGTATAGTTGTAAAAACTTATTGTATAATCGTGATATATATCTGGGAATAAGATCCTCAAGCTTGACAAGCATTATGTGCATTATATATGTGCAATTATAAAAAAAAAAAATTACTCTACAAACTAAGTTCTATATTTAAGATGAAATGTAACACTAATAATACATGTGCAATTCTATCAAGAGGCTCTAACTGGAACCCTAACCGTCAAGGCCAGGATAAAGAGACTAAGGTGCAGGTTTTGCTTAGATGCAGGTGATTTGTTGCATTTTACCCCCTCTTGATTCTTGCAAACACTTAAACTTGTAAAAGACTTATTTTTAAAAATCGTTCTTTGAGTTTAGAGACATGCCTTAATCTTGATGAGCCCTCGAGACCCAATTCACCTAAACTTTCATGTGTATATAAAAAAAAAAAAAAGAAAAGCAACGCTTGTTTTTTGTTTTGTTCTGTTTTCCCTTTTTCTTCGTACCCTGCCCTTCATTCTATATCTGAGAGAGCATTACTTTACAGTTTGAGCCGTAACCAAATGATAGTTTGAATAGTTGAGCTGCAAGTGTGGCAAGCTTGTAAAATTATTTTAGTATGTTCAATATTGTATATAATATATGTAATCGAGGGCATTGGGTTTGCATGTTGATCGGGTTTGATGAGAAATCTGGATGTTCAAGATTAAATATTTTCTAATTTCTAATATCAGGCCATTAAGCGGCGATGAACTAAGGTTGCACGTACCCAGCATGGTGTCATGTAATGAGCATAAAAGAAAGGTCACCGTTACGCAAACTCTAGCTAACAAGCAAATAGGTGGAGTCTTGCCTTTGACAAATGACAAGGTATGCTTCTTTTTCCTTTTGATGCTATCTTGCTCTATGAAATACTTACTTTTTGTGTTGATAAGGTTTTTGGGCCCAAAGCATAACAAAGATCTATACATGACCAAGCAATGGCCCCAATTGTAATGAAGCGGGATTGAACCAGTTAGGGTGCCTATCTTTTGGATGGCAGCACGAGCCCGTCTCAACTGAACCGTGTAAATTTATTTTTTAAAATTTTTATTTTTTAAAAAAATTATTTTTATAGGTAGAGAATTTAAAATAAAGATAATTAATTAAATAAAATTTTTTTTCTTTTTTTCTTTTGAATAATACTCCCTCCGGTTCTAATTATAAGATAAAGTTAACTTTTTTGAAAAAATTAAGGAAACTAATTAAATTACTTTAAAATATTTATATTTATATTTTTTTCTTCAAACTAATTAGTTTAACTAATAATTTAATATATAATCTAAGGATACATGACATATAATATGATTAAGTAACTTATTTAACTTCCTTAATCTCTTCAAAAAAAAATAAACTTTATCTTATATTTAGGATCAAAGGTAGTAACTAACGATTTTAAAAAAAAATGATTTTTATAAAAAATTATCAGTTAAAAAAATTAAATCTGGGTTTTAGATGAGATGAGGTCGTGCTTATCTAAAATATAGGCACCAAAGCTTCTTCCCTGATGCTTGTGAGAGTAAAGATACACGGTGGCGGTCAAAGCCGTGTCTGACTCAAAGTAGATCCACGGCGGCGTCAGTTGTCATAATTAACTTGGGCTTTGGTTTGAACACTTGGAAGAATAATTCATTTTTTTATTATTTTTTATAGAGGCGGCGGCGGCGTTGATAATAAAATAGTAGTCAAAATTGAATTAAGTTGCCCAATATGGGCATGATTTGGAGGGGGGAGAGCATATGAATTTGAATGAATGAGTGATAGTTGTCGGCTAAAATTGCCCAAAAATTGAATAAAGTTATCGTGGCTATGTCATCTAGGAAAACAAACTACAAATATATTTTCCATCAACCTTTTCCTTTTTCTCAAATTCCATATGCCATAAGGCATTAATAGTCTTTTACATGGTGTATGTATATGAGATGGCATGCTCATGCACCTGTTATAAATACATTTTCAAGTGCGTGTTAATTTAATTATAGGATATATTTATTTAATTTAATTAAATAAGATTATTAAGTTAGTTAATATAATATGTATTTACTAAAATAGATAGTGTTATCGATTTCCACACTTGATTTCTTTAACCTTTTGTCTTCCAATAAGCAGAAGTTCCAACAAATTTAAGGGTCTGGGTTGGCTCTCAGATGCTCCCCTAAAAGCTAATTATTTTTCAAAAACACTAGGCTCCGTAAGTGGATCTAACTCTCTGGTCTTCCCCTGTTTCAGTAAATGAGTATAATGAAGAGTAGTGTGTGTGTATAAAAGGAGAGGGATCGTTGTGGCGTGAATCAGGGAGAATAGCAGTGGCTCAAACAATTTTGCAAAAAAAAAAATAATACCATCTTTCTGCAGCTAGTCGGGAGAATAGTGGGGAAGTTGAAGAATAAATGAGGGAAGATGAAAGGAGAGCCTGGTCTGCAACTTCAGGGGCAACGGTCGAAGGAGAGATGTGCTTTAACTGTGATTTTTGACACCGTTACTCTTTATTTAACAGTTTTAAACCTTACAGACCAAATTGGAAAATATTGAAATCAATACAAAGTGAGGGTGAGGGTAAAACTCCAATGGGGCAAATGATACCCATTTATAACAGAGAGCTGGAAAATCCAGAAGGGTGTCAAGACTATCCATAACAAATTAAAGAGGTATGGATCCATAAAAAACCAAGTCAGCGGGGCCTGTTGAGTACACATGATTATTCTCCTCCCTCCACTCAATCTCCAACGGCCCTCCGTGTAGATCAACCCTGCAAATCTGTCATAATTTCCCAACCAAACCTTTTAATGGCCTCAACCAGCAGGATTAGCTATGCAAAATATCAAAATTTTAATGAGCTCACTTGCTTGCCCGAAAGAGATCATTAATAATTTTTCACATCAAAATATTAATAATTAATATATATTTAACATCCTCTCCTAGGAATACTCTTTCAGTCCTTAATATAAGATATATTTGAGAAGTTAATCTTGGTCTTAAATATAATACATAGATTTTATATTTGTCAATCTTTTCTTAATTTACCTCTATTAATGCTCCCTCAACAATAATCAAGGAAGGTGGCTAGAGTGTTTTAGAAAATATGTCATATTAACTAACTCAACTAACTTCTTTAATTTAATTAAATTAGGTAAATATGTCTTATATTAAAGACCAGGTGAGTAATTTTCATGCCGCAACTTGCAAGCATACTTGTGACAATAGATTCCTGGAAGTAGGCATCGGCAAAAATTACACTAAAAGGGGCAAACTCTCCCTATTTTCCCAACCAAATTGAGGTAGTTTGCCCAATTAAAAAGCAAAAAAAAAAAAAAATAGCACAGCACTACAGATCTTAATCTACACTAGCAAACTTACCCTCTTAGCACAACCCTCGAGAACTGCTGCTACAACTACAGCACAAGCTCCAGTTCCACAGGCTAGAGTTGCTCCTGCACATAAAGAATTCAAAAGAAGAGCTCTCAGATTAAGAGTCAAGTGCACCTTTGATTTCATCGGATGCTGATTAGCCATAATGTTTATGTACTTATCAAATGCATTAGGTTAGATTATAGCTATTCTAACCTGCTCCACGCTCCCATACACGCATCTTTAGGTGATGATTAGACAACACTTGAACAAATTCTGCAAACGGAATTACATGACAGACCATACCAATCATAAGAGTGGGAAATAGCCACATAATAAGAGTGGTGATCTCACCACTATCATTTAGGTCTTTATAATAGAGGAATGGTCCATCTCTATGGATGCGTCGAATTCCAAGGAAGTTTCATCCAACAGATTGTTTTAAAATTAGTACAATCATCCAAAAGATGGTAATTAAAATAAAGTTTTTTTTAAAATTGTGTCAGGAGTCATCAGCACATGAGAAGGGTCTTTTGATGCAACTAAAAGCCCAACAAAAAATAGTTGCTACCTCCAAGCTCTTGTTTTTCTTTTCCTCTCTCAGACCAAAATGTGGCGTGCCCACAAATTGAATGAGGTAGCATGAATAAAGATCAAGGAGCCATCAACTCGACAGCATTTTGTATTCCTGTAACTTTCTATTACCAGCCAATACATTCAGCATCATAACAGCTCAAGAAAAAAAAATCAAAAAGCAGAAAGAGGCACAAATGACAGGGCATGAAAAGGGCAGGTGGGAAAAAAACTGTTACAAAGTTTAGAATAGAAATCAATCATAATCATAATAACAGACAACACAAACCTGTGTTTGTTCGTGCAGGAAACATCTTGTGATATTCAAACTTAGGACCAATTGCTGCTAACTTCATATCATCAACCACAATGTTCTGTTCACAACAGGCAGCAATCTTTTAGGGTGTGGCTCTCCATGGTGCTTGGTTCCTATCATTTGGTATCGGAGCCGGTGGGGGTATGGTTCTCCAAGGTTCTTGGTTCCTATCATTTGGTATCAGAGAGCCGGTAGTTGGAGGACTAGAGAGGACTACCTACGGAGGGTTTTGACTGGAGGGGCCACCAACAAGTGGCTGAGTGAAGTGTAGTAGAGTGGAGCCGCCGAGACGTCGGCTTTTCGGGGTATAATTCTCCAAGATGCTTGTTCTTATCATTTGGTATCAGAGCCAATAGTTGGAGGACTGGAAAGGGCTACCTACGGAGGGTTTTGACTGGAGGGGCCACCAGCAAGTGGCTGAGTGAAGTGTAGTAGAGTAGAGCCACCGAGACATCGGCTTTTCGGGGAGGGTGTAATAATAGGGACCATGGTAGTATGGGCTGCCAAAGTCCCACATCGAGTAGTATGAGTTTTTTAATGAGATACTTAAGTGCCTTGGCTCTCTCACTTTAACAGCTAGCTTTTAGGGCGTGGTTCTCCAAAGTGCTTGATGTCTATCATTTGGTATCAGAGCCGGTGATTGGTAGACTGGAGAGGGCTACCTTAGGAGGGTTCTGACCAGAGTACTTGATCAGCAAGTGGCTGAGTGAAGAGCCGAGTGCAGCATAAGAATCTTCATGGTAGGGATAAAGAATGTGATATCTTTATGCCAGGCATAAAGAATATGCAGGACATATCTTTTCAAAAACCATGACTTTGGGAGACGTTTTGGCTTATGAAGGGTCGGTCTCTTGCAGCATAAGAATCTTCATGCTAGGGAAAAAAGAATGTGATATCTTCATGCCAGGCATAAAGAATATGCAGGACATATCTTTTCAAAAACCATGACTTTGGGAGACGTTTTGGCTTATGAAGGGCCGGCCTTACAGAGACCGACCCTTCTTCATAAGTGCATAGCCCTCAATTTTTGTCCTTTCTTCTTTTCTTTTTCTTTTTGGATACTCTTTCACTCTTTCTTAATTATTGCTTGCTGCCATTTATGGGTCTTTCATTTTCTTTGTGAGTTAATTTTTTTTGGGTCGTCTTGGGTTTATAGCATTGTTTGGCTAGGAAATTGACATGGTGAGTACCTTTTAAATGTGATGATATGTTCTTTGACCTTCTAAACGGAAATTTCCATTTATGTTTATTGAACTGATATTGGATTTTTGTTATAGTCTAACTAACTTAACAGATTTGGAGAAAAAACTAAACAGATTTGGAGAAAAAACTAAACAGATTCTATTCCTGTTGTTTCCCTCTATATATAGGGTTCCACTGACTACTCTCTGTCTCTTATTTTTTTACTATTCCCCCTAATAGTCTTTCTCAGTCTCTCTAATTCTTTTATTGTTTCCCTTGATTCCTATCTATCTATCTAACTAACTCCTTTGCGTATGGCGCAAGAGGCTAATGAGGCTAAAAAAAAACCTCTCATTAGCCTTTAACACGTCAAACAATGAAGCCAGAATCCAAGCCCTTCAAGGCTTATATGCCATCATGGCACAAGATAGAAGCCTAAAGGTGGAGGGTTTAGTTCATTGATAGGGACCAAGGTAATATAGGCTGCCACAGTCCCACATCAAATAGTATGGGCTATTTAATGGGGTACTTAAGTGTCTTGGCTCTCCAACTTCAACAGCTAGCTTTTGAGGAGTGGTTCTCCAAGGTACTTGGGTGCCCATCATTTGGTATCATAGCCGGTGGCTGGTGGACCAGAGAGAGCTACCTACGGAGGTTTCTTACCCGAGAAGCTACTAACAAGTGGTTGAGTGAAGTATCGTAAAGTGGAGCCACCGAGACATCGGCTTTCTAGGAAGGGTGTATTGATAGGGACTAAGATAGTATGGGCTGCCAAAGTCCCACATCGAGGTATGAGTTGCTTGATGAGGTACTTGAGTGCATTGGCTCTCCTACCTCAATAGGTAACTTTTGGGGTGTGGTTCTCTAAGTTGCTTGGTTCCTATCATTTGGTATCAGAACCGGTGGTTGGAGGACTAGAGAGGGCTACCTACGGAGGATTTTGACTAGAGGGGCCACCAATAAGTGGCTGAGTAAAGTATAGTAGAGTGGAGCCGCCGAGACGTCGACTTTTCGGGACGGTTTGGCATCTGGATTGTGAAGGGCCGGCCTTACAGAGAACGACCCTTCTTCATTAGTGCATAGCCGTTCTTTCTTTCACTCTTTAATTTTTTAATTATTGCTCGCTGGGTTTTTCACTTTTTTTCTTGGTTAATTTTTTCTGGGTCTTGGGTTCATAGCTATAACATGCAATGCATCTTGATCTTTTCTTGGCCATTACTCCCCTGCCTACTCTGATGGTTTTCAAGTCCAGAATGGCTGCGCCAATTTTCCAGTGGATGGGAGAGTTGAGGTAATTTTAAAAATCTCTTAGAAACCATGGCTGCCTGGGATGTGACCACGTTCACAGAAGTTAATGACAGCCACAACCTATGGGTCATTTACGCCAAGGTGATTGCTGGTTTCTAGGATATCCCTAAATCAGGGAGCCACCGCCCTATCACCTACAATGCTGTTTTATCGGATGCAAAGGTGATCATTCAAAACGAACAGAGTTCTTGGAGTTACATCAATTCGTTTGCAGTTGTTTATGTTTTGTATGTCTAACTTAGTCCTCCTATTTTGTGTGAAGGGTTGCATGGTGCAAGCAGTCATGAGACGCCAGGATATGATCAGGAGGTTTTGTGGCGTCTTGGTTTCTGGATTCACGTTCGTCTTTCAGAGGTTCTCGGTCAAGCTTGGTACTAACATTATCAATCCGGGCATGAAGACTGTTATGGAACCGCTTTCACAACTTCAACTGCTTGCAGACGTGATCGGGGCCCCTCCAATACTCTTCCAACCCTTCTTAACATTGTTGCCACAACCTACTCAGAGACTTGCCTCATTAGTATTTGGCATGAGTGATGTTCGTGTCAATGGGGAGACCATTTACAAGTATAATTTTGAGATTATGAACGAATGGTGTACTTCTTAATCTTGTAAGCGAAATTTTATTTTAATGATGCGACTACGATGTATGCACAGATTACTAACTTTCACTGTCTATGTGAAGTGGGAGTGGGAATCCATTTCACTGTCTTTTCAGAGGAACTCCTGATTTCTAGGCTAGCGTCAACTACGAAAGGGTTATCGATAAAGATGATTTGGTTGTTGCACTGGTATGGGTAAAGATGGAGCGGATTCATGGCGAGCAATTTGTTTTCTTGGCACATGTTGACAGTGAGCTTAGTGCGGATGTATTAACATGTTCGTCATATGTGTTGCAGGTGGGAAGACTCTATTCATGGGCCACTGTGATCTTAGTGAGTCCCTTTTCAACGCGCTGTCGATGAATTCCGTGCCAAACTCAATCATCTCTGTATTGCTGAAATGGTTAGCACTTATGGGTCACCATACGTTTAAGTGGAACAACTTCAGGCATGTTGAACGATTCTGAATGTCAATTCACTGCCATGAACTCTTTTGGTCTTTGTTATGTCTAAGTTTCTCATGATGTCTTATGTTAGTCGTCCTTTTAGGATTTGTTCTTCTCCTTTGAATGTCCTTGTCGAGTCATGTTCGAATGTTTCCGTGAGTCTGTCGTAGTTTTTTTGTATGTTTTGAAGTCTACTGAGATGTCATGTTGACTGGTATTTCTTCAAGTCAAGACATTGGAAAGCCATAATTATTAATGAATTTCTATAATTTCCTTATCATTTGTCCAGGAGATTTTGGGTAAGCATTTATTGCATGATGACATTGAAACTTGTCAAATTTTGACGTCGCAACATTTTATAACATGTATTGGAATATTAATAATTTAGTAACTCTACAAAGGCGTTGTAAAAGTCAATATTAAGGTGATGCAGGTTGTAAATAATACAATAATACTAATGACGGTTTTATATCAGTGTTAGATTTGAAAAAATTAGTCACCTTTATTTGCAAATCTGAGAAATTAGCAAAACGTAGAAACTCTTCAATGAGTTGTCATCCAATTTTATCGACTAATGTGAAAGCAAAATAACATAATTAAAATGAATTTAATACCACAAACATACCTGTCCTCTTCATTTATTGCGTGGTTTACCACAAAACTGAACTTCTCTTAAACTGCTACTTTTGAAATATCTATTCGAGTAATAGCCAACTTGTCTTCACCCACTGTAAAAGACTATCGGACTTAAGGATACTGCTTTCTTTTCTGATTACAATGCAGGTCACACAAAATACCACCCTGAACCAACTTGAACCAGGTCAGTCAAAAGGAATTTAAATAACAAGGATGTATCATCCAGTGTCTGCACCCACTGTAGGGTTAGTTTGAATCGTCAATGGAGGACTGCAGTGTTCCATTAATTATTATATAAATTAATTTCCTTTGTAAGCCATGTTAAGCATCTGGTGTCATTTTTTGTTTTGGATTATTTTGTATTCCTGTTTTCAAGTTGTCATTATGTTAGTGTAGACATTAATTTTAAAGGTAATCGAGATGGACTGTATAAGGACAAAATTACACGCATTAAAGTGTGGGTGGTTCTTTTTTTTTTTTAACAACTTTTATCATAAAGGGGTTATTAAGGTTTGGGAAGATTATGGACTGGTAAAATGCCAACTAATTATGATTAAAAAATTATTTGTATAAATAAATATATATATATATATATATATTTTTGCCATATATTTGTATAAATATATTAATAGTTTAATATGCCTAATTGGTATACTTATTGTTGCTGCGCTGAACTTAAACTTACTAAGGAAGTATAATCGGTGAGTTGCGCGTACAGGT
This sequence comes from Inga laurina, assembly GCA_963855925.1. Lineage (NCBI taxonomy): Eukaryota > Viridiplantae > Streptophyta > Magnoliopsida > Fabales > Fabaceae > Inga > Inga laurina. The sequence goes on along the minus strand of OY979703.1, from coordinate 14,407,184 downwards.
TCCACATGCTTCATTTACCTTAGAAATTACATCTTCAGCACAGACATAATACACCTGCCACGACTCAGTCTGTTTATTATAATCAGCTCCATGATCCATAATTTATTTTAAAACTACCCCTTCTAAATTGTTAAGGCATGTTAGGTTCAAGTTTTGGATGGAAAAGAATAAAGGAAAGCATGAAAAGGAGATTATTTTCTTTATGCAATATCTTTTATGTTCTTTACTTTTTATAGAATTAGCCCTTTTATTTCTGTTTTTTTGGGGAACAAGGTGATTTCCCATAAATATCTCCATTCGCCTTCTTTTTCCATACCTAGCCAAACATAGGTTTAAGGATGAAGAATTGCACCTTCTGAAAGGTGTACAGAGAAACAAACTACATGGCAGAGAGAACAATTGGTCTGAATTTTTCCAAATTAAAATATTGATAGATACATTTTTATCAGAGCGGTGCTTTAATTCTTGAAAGATTGATGTAGCATTAGGGTAATTGGGTTATGGTGTCAAACGTTTGATCTAGCATTAGTCTGCTTCCTGTTTGTTTTCTTTATCATGTTTATTTTATCTTTAAAGATTGAAAATTTATGCTCCTTGAACATATGTTAATCTGTATAATATGAGAAATCTATCAAGGAAACGCAAATATGAGCTGTGTTTTTCTTTTCACTGATCAATAATAAATGTTTTTCTCAAATATTAACAAGCTTCAGGCTTGGATATTTAATTTGTACAAACTAGGGATTACATTTTGTTTTCCATCATTTTGTTTTAGGGTGTGGTTCTCCAAGGTGCTTGATACCTATCATTTGGTATCAGAGCCGGTAGTTGGGGAATCGGAAAGGCCTACCTTCCTGAGGAGCTACAAGTTTTCCAGAAAACAGAGTATTGCTGAGAAGACGCACTAGTGTTTCCAGAGAGTGAAGCTAAATCTGTGTTACGTGAAGAGGAAGAGAAGAAAGGTTCAGTTTAGGAGAGAAAGTGCTTGGTTTGGAGGAAACTTAAACCGATCGGCTTGGCAATCTCTTTCTTTAAACTCTTAAGGAGGCTCTTCATTATCGTTTTGAAACTGAAAATTTGATTCATTCATTCATTTGTTATTTGAGAGAGGAGAAACTTTTGTGTGTGATTTACTTTTGTTGCAAATTGAGTTGAACGCCAGAAACGGCGTAATGGGGAGCTTCAGGACAGAGAGTGTTTGACGCATACCATAAATTTTAAAATTTGATTGGAACCGAACCGTGGGAAAGTGGATTTTACTGTAAAATAATATTATATAATTAAACCAAACAAAAATATTCATCCATAAGTAAATATAAATAATATTTAAATTAAAAATAACGCATTATTCTTTTGCTGAAATTTTGATCCATGCATCATATAATGTTTTAATATCTTACAACTTTAAGTGTGGGTTTGGATTAGCCTTTGAGAATAGTTTTTACGATTTATGCGATAAGTATGTGAGATGAATTTTATCTCGAGTTACACAAATTTAGGTTTGAAATCTAGGTTTGGGAAATTTCCAAACACTTTCCAATTAAAATAACAACTTAGTCCTGAAATTATCCAAGAGATACATATTTAACGCTAAAGTAACGACGATTAAAATAACTTGCATATTGGCAAAAACCACAAAAAAACAAAAAAGATTAAAATAACTTGTACATGGAAGTTACAAATCTACCAAACTGGATCATAAATTCGGAACATTTAAAAATGTTATTAACCCAGCCAAAAGAGAGGAGAGTCGGGTGACTGAAAGATGACGTAGACGAAGTGGGTAACCCAAATAGTGAGTGGGAGAAACAAAGTGAATACTAACATAGAATTTTTCAAGAAGGTTCACAATAAATACTTATGTACTTGCATAACGAAAGATTTTCTAAAACATCTTACAAGCCTAGAACAAGAATATAAAATAAATTAAGGCCAAAATACGTAAAAAAACCCCTCTCAACTTTATCTCAGTTGTATTTAACTACCCTTATATTTAAAAATAACACTTCTAGTTTTTGAATTTTGATCAAAAACCCCTTGTCGTTAAAGAAGGTTAAATTTAACAGAACTTATGCCACCTCATACAATTTAAGATTATTTGGCAGATGACATGTCAATTGTTTGTTTTATTAATTTATACTGACTTGCGTTGCAGGAGGGCAAATTTGTGATTTTATCCATAGCAATTTCTAACCCCGTGGTCTCTGGTAGCATTCCTTCTCTGCGCTTTTCATCCCTCTCAAGTCCTCCCTGTTTGCAACATTTCTTTCAGCTTTTTATCATCTACGTCATCATCTTCATGCCTCCCAATCCCACCTCCATGACTATTCAAATTTAGTATATTTGCTGCTTTTTTTTACAAAGTGATTATGAAAACCCAGAGCACTTCATTCTAACCACTGTGTTTGCCTTCGAATTCTACCTCCAAATATTCACTCCATCATCCTTTCTCCAGTTCACAGAAACGACATGCCTCACAATGTTCACCGTGAGCCCAAGGTCTGTTAAAAGTTACGCTCTCGTTACACTACTACAAAAAAATAAAGCTGTGGCGCTTATAATTGTATTAACTGTGGCGCTAGAGAAGTGCTACATATCTAGACGCCATTAAAAAAAGCTGTGGCGCTTGGAAGCGCCACAACATTTTAAAATTTTTTTTAAAAAAAAATACCCTCCTGTGGCGCTTACGTCAGCAAGCGCCATAGGAGACCCCCCTCCTGTGGCACTTCCTCAAACAAGCACCACAGGAGGGTCCCTTTTTTTTTCTTTCTTCTTCTTCTTTTTTTTCCTGTGGCCCTTTTTTTATGCTTCCTGATTGTGAAGCTTTATATAAAATGAGTGGCTTTCGTGTTTATCATCTCCACAAATTGTCAATCTTTCTATTTTATATTTCAACCTATTATATATATATATAATTTTTACATTTAAAATTCAAGTTCCCCAACAATAATGTTCTTATATTAATACTTTCCAAAGCTAACATAAAAAATATCACAATACAAGAACTTGATATGTGAACACAGTACATCAACAACTAATTAAGTAAATTAAAAGATTACTAAAAAACGCAAGCTTGTCGGCAAAAAAAAATAAACAAAGCAAAAAGGCAAACGAAACAAGCTACGTTTTCACTCTTTCCTATTAAATTATGAACAAAAAGGCAAACGTTATATTACGGTTTATCTTAACTAAAAAAAAATTAAACAAAGCAAGCTAGAATGAAACAATCTTCTTCTTACAAATCTATTAATTGACCAGCGCAGGGAGTGGGAGACCACATTGGTGACGCTAGCTTGAGTGACGAGTGAGTGTGTGGGTGTGTTTTTTAGTGTGAAGATGATAAGAAATGGAGGGAAGGGGCCGATGGATCCACTAAGAAGATGAGAAAAGGAAAGTAGTTTATTGGATGGGAGAGTAGTTAAATAATTAAAGTGGAGTAGTAGTCAAAAAAGAAGGAATTGGGGACGGACACAGGACCACTACGCGGGAAATGAAATAATTAAAAACATTTGAATTTTTAAAAAGAGAAGGAGACCATTTGAATTTTTTTTTTTTTAAAAAAACATGGGCAAGTGTGGCGCCTAAATAATTAGGCGCCACACATTGCCACATATCAGCTGTGGCGCCTAATGCTTAGGCGCCACAGCTGATATATAATTTATCATGTGTGGCGCCTATTTATTTAGGCGCCACACATGATATTTGCTGCAGCTGTGGCACCTAATGGGTTAGGCCCCACAGCTGCTTGCGTGGCCCCAAGTGTGGCGCCTGCGTAGGCAGGCGCCACACTATGCCTCCTCAATTGTGGCATTTAATCTATTAGGCGTCACAGCTGGTACCCAAAATTTAAAAAAAAAAATTATAGAGGTAAAAAAAAACAAAGAAGTTGTGGCACTTGTTTAAAGAAGGGTCACAAAATGTACGCCACCTTTTACCCTTTTTGTAGTAGTGTTATCATATATTTGTGAGGAATTGAAGTCTCTCATCTCCAGAACTTGCCTCTCTATTCCTTAAAATTAGATGTATAAAACATTAGTAGAAGAAGACAAATATGGGAGGCATAAGGATGTATTTTTGAACGAAGATCATGATCAAAAGATGAAGCAACTGTCACAGACAAAAGGGAGAGAGCAAGATGATAACACTGTCGGGGACGATGGGATTGTGGGGATTAGAGATTTCTGTTGGTGGAATCACACAATTGCCCTTGTCAGATTAAGCCAATTAATATGAATTAATGAAATAAAATAAATGACACAACTTCTAAATAATTTTACATAATCTGATGTGGCATAAGTTTGGTAAATCTAACCGTCTTTGTAACGGCATGAAAGCTAAAGGTGTGCTTTTTAAACTTTTAAATATGAGGGTGGTTAGATGCAACAAAGCTAAAGTTGACGGGTGGTGTTTTATGTATTTTGGCCGAAAATTAATTGTGGCCACCTCCATTCCAAACTCAATGTTACAATTTGAGAAGCAAAAACACCAATTCACAAGCTCTTAATGTATGTTTGGCATTGCTTTTTTCATGTCTATTCGTGCGATATTGACCTATTCATGTGATTGTCTACAGCTTTAAAAAAATGAAGTGTTTGGTTAAACGATTGGAAATTTTGACTTTTGGAGATTACGACGGTAAAACGCACGAAAGGATAAAGCTCCATTTTGGAGCTTTTAGCATATTGTTTTTCTGTGAAAGAGAGAAAGTGAGAGAAAAATGGCCACCTAGTATTTGGTAAAGGAAGAAAGAGAGAGAGACGAAAAAGAGAAGGATGATGTGAGAGAGTAAGAGATAGGAAAAATATTTATATGTATAACTAATTTATACTCCTTTCGGTCCTAAATGTAAGATAGAGTTGAGTTTTTAGATATATTAAGAAAGCGACTTAAATTATTTTAAAATATTTATATTTATCATTTTTTCCAAACTATTTTGTCCAACTTATAAACTAACATATAATCCAAATATACTAACTCTGACATTAATTTTCCATCATATTACACGGGACATGTGATCCAATTAGTTATGTAATATTATTTCATCAAATTATGTATTTTTTAATTCCTAAATTTCTGAACTTTAACTTTTATCAATTTTTTATAATTTCAAATTTAATTTCTCTCTTACCATTATCATAAAAGTCATTTATACTTAAGTTAATCTAAACAAGTTTTACTTTTTGCAAAATTCATTTATACAACCACCAATCCAAACGTAAATCACACTACACAATTTGACTTTTACCTAAAAGTAAGATTACAAAAAGTTAAATTAGAAAAAGCTATTTTTGCTATCGCTGCTCAAAACACACACTTAGTCACAAGTCATTCTACTTAAGGTTAATGTGCAAATTTGCTTCGAAAATTTTCGCTAAGGAGAAATGTTATCCTGAAAGTTTAATTTTTAGGTTCAATGTTACCTCATAAATGTTAAAATCGAGTAATGTTGTCCCTTACTGTTAAAAAGTTAACTATCAACTTTTTAACGGTAGCGTTTTTGAAACTTACAGGGCAATATTAAACCTGAAAAAACTTATAGGGCAAAACATTGACCCTTCCACATAATTAATGTAGACACAATTTAATACAAAAATCATATAATTAACTTTATTATATAAATTTAAATTTGGGAAAATTGCTCATAAATACCTAGTTAACAAATTAATTGTTAAATGGGACCTTGTGTTCAAACAATTTTCCCTACATGCAAAAGATCTTTCTTTATGTTCAAACAATCTTCCATGTATTTAATATATCTTCCTTATGTAACCTTCCCTTACGTTCAAACAATCTTTCCTATGTGCAAAAGTTCTTCTCTTAAATGGTTTCAAGTCCCATTTGACAAATAAATTTTCAATTAAGTTTTTATAGGAAATTTTCCCTTTAAATTTTTGAACTATACAGATTTCTAATTCCACGCAAAATTCTCAATTATCTATTATAACCTCAGTCCACGCCTTTTCTTAATCCAAACAACTCATTTAAATTATTAATTATCCTAAAAGTACATCAAAATATACAAAATTCTCAATTTAGGCTTAAGCATTCAAACTTAAAAAATTATTAAATAAATATTGAACTTCTTAACTAAATGCTAAATTGTACAAACCCCTTAAAATTTGAGTCAGTTGCATATAACCCTATGATATTTTAATATTTAAATTTAACCTCATTGATCTTTTATCTTTTTATTCTTAATACCTTGCCATTAACCGAACGTTATCTTTTTAACGGAAATCGCCACATCAGATTAATAGATGACACATGTCATTTTATGTAAAATTTAATATACTTGGTTAATACATTAAGTTAGATTTGACATTTTTAAAATATCAGATATCAATTAAAAACTATTCTCATAAAAAAATATCATCGAAGTTTGATGCAGTTTTTGTTTCTCAAGGATTAAATTTTATGAAATATATGTATTGATTGCAATTATTAAAACTTGAATTTTTACGGCTAGCATAAATTAGTTGTTTGTTGTTATTATTATTTAGGGAAAATTTCAGAAAAATACCTCCGAAATAGGAAAATTCCGATTCAGTACTCCGAAATCCAAAATCCCGGATCAGTACTGTGTCAGTACTGATGAACAGTGCGGGGCGACAAAAGACCATTTTGCCCTTCAGCCCTTATTCTCGTCACTTCAGAATAACAACAAGAGGCTCTTAATTAACAACTCCGGATTCTTGATTAACAACTCCACTTTATTCTTTCACATATTCGCATATCAAAAATATAGTGTTGTTAATGTAAAATACGGTGTTGTTAATAAAGAAAAAAGTATTATTATTGGCCCTGAAACTTAATTTACGAAGTTGTGAAACAAGAAATGGGAGTTGTTAATGTAGAATATGTTGTTGTTAATAACAAGACCAATGTTATTATTGTGAAAGTAAAAAAGATAAAACCGGAATTGTTAATCAAGAATCCAGAGTTGTTAATTAAGAGCATCGTGTTGTTATTCTAAAGTGGCGAGAATGAAAGCTAAAGGGCAAAATCGTCTTTTGGCGCCCCCGCACTGTTCATCGTTATCGACACGATACTGATCCGGGATTTTGGATTTCTGAATACTGAATCAGAATTTCCCTATTCCGGAGGTAATTTTCTGGGATTTTCCCTATTATTTATGTCAATGGGAAAAAAATTATATAATATAACAATTTCATAGGGAACAAAATAGTAGGAACGCTTTTTTTTTGTTTTGTTCTGTTTTCCCTTTTTCTTCGTACACTGCCCTGCATTCTATATCTGAGAGCAGTACTTTACAGTTTGAGCCCTAACACAATGATGATTTGAATAGTTGAGCTGAAAGTGTGGCAAGCTTGTAAAATTATTTTAGTATGTTCAATATTGTATATAATATATGTAATCGAGGGCATTGGGTGTGCATGTTGATCGGGTTTGATGAGAAATCTGGAAGTTCAAGATTAAATATTTTCTAATTTCTAATAATATCAGGCCATTAAGCGGTGATAAGAGTATGTTTGATACATGGTATTGAATTTTGATGGATTAAGATAGGGATTGGGATTGGGATTGGGATAGGGATTAGGATTGGGATTAGGTTTGATACTTTAAAAATATGTTTGGTATGAGGTGGTAATTGGAGGGAATGATTTTACTAATATTATTTAATAAACATATATTAATTATAAAATGATACCAATACCTTACCCAAAATCTCAAACAATCGATTGAAGAAATTATGACACCAATACGACCGGACCCTCCACTTACGACGGTTTCCGGGTCCTCCGTCCATCGTTTATCCGCCTTGATAAAGAATTATGAATAAGAGGTGGGGGGTTCGACTATTGTCCTGCGAGAAAGTCTCATGGTGTCTCCCTGGCTTATGCAGCATGAGGGCATGTCTGTGCTTTGTCTTTTAAACTCAGTATCGGGGACACCAATGTATACCTACGAAGGATAACAGATATAAAGGAACTCAACTTCAAATCTACCCTCTATTTAATCCTATGTCTCCTACAACTTCAACTCCACCGACCTCTAAATTCAGAGAATCCCAATTCGCAACAATTAATGGGTTTGTGTGTGCATTGTAAATTGTAAAATGCTTTTTATGTGTAAAATCCCAATTCGAAAGAAAGGGACCAATGACGATGAGCAGCTATTCAATTCAGACGAGGAATTGGACACAGGTGAAGCAAGGACGGATAATGGCAGAGTGATGGTTTTTACGCCGCTGGTGAGGAAAAATCGAAGAGGGAGTGATTGTGAGAGAGATTGATTAGGTTAAAATCAGGGTATTTTTGTTTGCAAAAATTTAAATCAAGGGTAATTTTGTCTCTATAATTTTGGAATCCAGAGATTGAAAATACAAAACCAGGGGGAGGTGGCTTTGCAGCAATCCCTTTTTCGTGGCATTCTCAATCCCTGATTATTTATAATCCCTGATACCAAACGATATATTTTGACTTAATCCCTCACCCAATCCCTATCCCTACCCCCTATTACTTCATACCAAACATAGCCTAAGGTTGCACGTACCCAGCATGGTGTCATGTAATGAGCATAAAAGAAAAGTCACCGTTACGCAAACTCTAGCTAACAAGCAAACAGATGGAGTCTTGCCTTTGACAAGGTATGCTTCTTTTTCCTTTTGATGCTATCTTGCTCTATGAAATACTTGCTTTTTGTGTTGATAAGGTTTTTGGGCCCAAAGCACAACACCAAGCATTGGCCCCAATTGTTAATGAAGTCCGGATTGAACTAGTTGGGGGTGCCTATCTTTTGGATGGTACTTCGAGCCCGTCTTATCTCAATTGTTCAGATTTATTTTTTTAAATTTTTAATTTAAAAAAAAATATTTTTATAAGTAAAGAATTTAAAATAAAGATAATCTCTTAACTAATTTTTTTAATAATATTTCTTTCGGTCCTAATTATGAAATAAAATTGATTTTTTTAAAGAAATTAAAGAAACTAATTAAATTATTTTAAAGTATTTTTATTTTTTTTCAAACTAATTAGTTTAACTAATAAATTAATATATAATCTAAGGATACATAACAAATAATAAGATTAACTAACTTATTTAGCTTCCTTAATCTCTTCAAAAAAAATCAATTTTATCTTATATTTAGGATGAAGGTAGTAACTAACTTTTTTTAAAAAAATGATTTTTAAAAAAATTATCAGTTAAAAAAATTAAATCTGAGGGGTAGATGAGATGAGGTCGTGCTTATCCAAAACATAGGCAACAAAGCTTCTTCCCTGATGCTTGTGAGAGTAAAGATAAACAGTGGCGGTCAAAGCCGTGTCTGACTCAAAGTAGATCCACAGCGGCGTCAGTTGTGATAATTAACTTGGGCTTTGGTTCGAACACTTGGAATAATAATTAATTTTTTTTTATTTTTTATCGAGGCGGCGGCGGCATTGATAATAAAATAGTAGTCAAAATTGAATTAAGTTGCCTCTAATATGGGCGGTGAGGGGTGTAATTATTGATTTCTCTCTTAATTTACTCTCTATTAAGGATATTTATCATTAAATTAATTTTTAATGGTTAGGATTTAATAATATATAAATAATATTATTGTAATAAAAATCTACTATGGTAAATTTCAACCATTAAAAGTTGATCTAATGGTAGATATATTTAATGAAGAGTAAATAGAAAAGAAAATCAATGGAAACACCCCTCTTCTAATATGGGCATGATTTGGAGGGGAAACAGCATATGAATTTGAATGAATGAATGATAGTTGCCGGCTTACAGTGTGTTTGGCAGTGTGATTTGTAGGAAAATTCATGATTGGTGTGTTTTCGTGTGTTTGTCTATCGTGGTGGAGAAATGAAATGTTTGGTTTAATGATAATAAATTTGGGCTTTTAGAGAACATCATGGTGAAATCGCACGAAATATTGAAGCGTCATTTCGGAGCTTTTTTCTATTGATTTGTGTGATATGTAATAAAATATTTTTTTAGTTGTACCTAATGTGCTATCAAACTGATAGTAATTTTACTCTTAATATACTTTTTTAACTCCAAAAATTACTTTAAAATATTTTTCAGTTGTGTCCAGTATGCTAACAGACTGATTGTAATTTTACCCTTAATGTACTTTTTCAACTCCAAAAATTACCTTAAAATATTTTTTACTCCAAAAATATTTTTTTACTTTAAAATTTTACCCTTAATGTACTTTTTCAACTCCAAAAATTACTTTAAAATATTTTTTAGTATTTTAACCCCTTAAAATATTTTTTTCAGTTGTACCCAGTTTGCTAACAGAATGATTGCAATTTTACCCTTAATGTAATTTTTCAGCTCCAAAAACTACTTTAAAATATTTTTTAGTGTTTTAACCCCTTAAAATATTTTTCTAGTTGTACCTAGTGTGCTAACAGACTGATTACAATTTTACCCTTAATGTACTTTTTCAACTCTTAAAATTACTTTAAAATATTTTTTAGTTCTTTTAACCCCTTAAAATATTTTTTCAGTTGTACCTAATATTTTAAAGTTATTTTTAAATATTTACTTGATTTTTTACATATTTTTTATTTTTCCACCCATTCTCTCTTACCATTATCACAAAATTCATTTATATTTAAGTCAATCCAAACACTCACTTACTTTTACAAAATTTATTTATATAATCGTCAATCCAAACATAAATCACATTACAAAATCTGACTTTTATTAAGAGTACGATTATACAAAGTCAAATAAAAAAATCATTTTTCCCATTGCTATTCCAAACGCGCACTAAAATTACCCAAAAATTGAATAAAGTTATCGTGGCTTTGTCATCTAGGAAAACAAACTACAAATATATTTTCCATCAACTTTTTTCCTTTTTCTCAAATTCCATATGCCGTAAGGCATTAATAGTCTTTTACATGGTGTATATATATGAGATGGCATATTCATGCACCTGTTATAAATACATTTCCAAGCGCGTGTTAACTTAATTATAGGATATATTTATTTAATTTAATTAAAAAAATATTAAACTAATTAATATAATATGTATTTTTTAAAATTATGGTTTTCCGAACTTGATTTCTTTAACAGTTTGTCTTCCAATAAGCAGAAGTTCCAACAACATACAGTTCATTTAAGGGTCTGGGTTGGCTCTCTGATTCTTCCCTAAAAGCTAATTATTTTTCAGATGCACCAGTCTCCGTAAGTGAATCTAATTCTCTGGTCTTCCCCTGTTTCAGTAAATGAGTATAATGAAGAGTAGTGTGTGTATATATAAAAGGAGAGGGATCGTTGTAGCGTGAATCTGGGAGGATAGCAGTGGCTCAAACAATTTTGCAAAAACAAAATAATACCATCTTTTTGCAGCTAGTCGGGAGAATAGTGGGGAAGTTGAAGAATATACGAGGGAAGATGAAAGGAGAGCCTGGTCTGCAATTTCAAGGGCAACGGTGGATTAACTGTGATGTTTGACACCGTTACTCTTTATTTAACAGTTTTAAACCTTAGGGACCAACGGATTTAACAACGTAAAGTTAAAGAATCTAATAAAAAGAAAGAAATAAAAATAAAAAAAAGCTTAGGGAGCTGATTTAAAATTGTGTAACCATTTCGGATACACCATTTTCCCTTCAGATTTTTTTTCAAACGTGCCCTTGTATATTTTTGAATTAGAAATGTTCAAGAAGAAAAAGAAAATTCAGACTAACAAAACACAAATATCATCGGGGTATTATAAAAATATTTCATAAATACTTAACCGGGTAGCTATATAGTATAATTATAAAATAATTCAATTTAGAATGACTAAATATTTTGTTACCTATACCTAAATATATAAATTTCATTTTGCAGGATTTCATGTTATAATCAGATTCTAATCTCTTCAATTAGTAACATACTAATGTATGACTATGATGTCAGCAGAAGGATGTGCCAGATCAAATCAAACAAACATGAGCAGACAGGAGTTTATTTTCCTAAACGTCCCAAGCCAAATTGGAAAATATTGAAATCAATACAAAGTGAGGGTGAGGGTAAAACTATAATGGGCCAAATGATCCCATTTTATAACAGAGCTGGAAAATCCAGAAGGGTGTCAAGACTATCCATAACAAATTAAAGAGGTATGGATCCGTAAAAAACTAAGTCGGCGGAGCCTGTCAAGTACAAATGATTATTCTCCTCCCTCCACTCAATATCCAACGGCCCTCCGGGTAGATCAACCCTGCAAATCTGTCATAATTTCCCAACCAAAACTTTTAATGGCCTCAACCAGCAGGATTAGCTATGCAAAATATCAAAATTTTAATGACCTCGATTGCTTGGCCGGAAGAGATCATTAATAAATTTTCACATCAAAATATTATAAATTAATATAGGATTAAAATGTAAAAATACCCATGAATTTTTCTCAAAAGTGCATCCAACACCATAAACTTTTTTTAGGTGCAAAAATACCCATGAACTTCTCAAAATGGGGTAAAAATGTCAAACCGTTAATTGGTATAAACGTCCATTTTGTGGGACCCACAATATATTTTGTGAGGTAAAAAATTCCCATGAACTTTTCTAAAAAGTACACCCAACACCAAAAAATTTTTCCTGGGTGCAAAAATACCCATGAACTTTTCAAAAGTTTATGGTGTTGGGTGTATTTTTTAGAAAAGTTCATGGGAATTTTTACACCTCAAAAAATAATATTATGGGTCCCACAAAACGGATGTTTGTACCAATTAACGATTTGACATTTTTGCCTCATTTTGAGAAGTTCATCGCTATTTTTGCACCTAAAAAAAGTTTATAGTGTTGAATGCACTTTTGATAAAAATTCATGGGTATTTTTGCACCTTAACCCATTAATATATATTTAACACTCTCGCCCGGGAATGCTCCTCCGGTCCTTAATATAAGACATATTTGAAAAGTTAATCTTAATCTTAAATATAATACATAGTTTTTATATTTGTCAATCTTTTTTTAATTTATCTCTATTGATGCTCTCTCAACAATAATCAAGGAGGATGGGAAATGAGAGAATTAAGGAAGATGGTTAGGGTGTTTTAGAAAATATGTCATATGAACTAACTCAACTAACTTCTTTAATTTAATAAAATTAGGTAAATATGTCTTATATTATATACCGGATGAGTAATTTTCATGCGGCAACTTGCAAGCATACTTGTGACAGCAGATTCCTGGAAATACGCATCGGCAAAAATTACACTAAAAGGGGCATCCGATCCCTATTTTTCCAACCAAATAGAGGTAGTTTGCCCAATTAAAAAGCAACCAAAAAATATTAGCACAGCACTGCAGATCTTAATCTACACTAGCATACTTACCCTCTCAGCACGACCGTCGAGGACTGCTGCAACAACTACAGCACAAGCTCCAGTTCCACAGGCTAGAGTTGCTCCTGCACATTAAGAATTCAAAAGAAGAGCTCTCAGATTTAAGAGTCAGGTGCACCTTTGATTTCATCAGATGCTGATTAGCCATAATGTCTATGTACTTATCAAATGCATTAAGTTAGATTATAGCCGTTCTAACCTGCTCCACGCTCCCATACACGCATCTTTAGGTGATGATTGGACAGCACTTGAACAAATTCTGCAAACAGAATCACATGACAGACCATACCAATCATAAGAGTGGGAACTAGCCACATAATAGGAGTGGTGATCTCACCACTATCATTTAGGTCTAACCCCAACCCCTTTATAATAGAGGAATGGTCCATCTCTATGGATGCATTGAATTCTCAGGAAGTTTCATCCAACAGATTGTTTTAAAATTAGTACAGTCATCCAAAAGATGGTAATTAAAATAATTTCTTTTTTAAATTGTGTCAGGAGTCATCAGCACATGAGAAAGGTCTTTTGATGCAACTCAAAGCCCAACAACACATAAGAGTTGCTACCGCCAAGCTCTTGTTTTTTTTTTTCTCTTTCAAACCAAAATGTGGCGTGCCCACAAATTGAATGAGGTAGCATGAATAAAGATCAGGGAGCCATCAACTCGGCGGCATTTTGTATTCCTATAACTTTCTATTACCAGCCAATACATTCAGCATCATAACCATGTGCCCAAGAAAAAGTAATCGGAAAGCAGAAAGAGGCACAAATGATGGGGGCATGAAAAGGGCAGGAGGAAAAAAAACTGTTACAAAGTTTAGAATAGAATTTTAATCATAATAATAGACAACACAAACCTGTGTTTGTTCGTGCAGGAAACATCTTGTGATATTCAAACTTGGGACCAATTTCTGCTAGCTTCAGATCATCAACCACAATATTCTGTTCACAACAAGCAGCAAAATAAACATGATCTACATGCCCCAAAGGGAAAGAAAATGTCAAATGACTGGCACAGCTGTAAGACAGAAGAATGCTTGCATTTAAAACCTTTGTCAAGTAAGCCCATTAAAATTAATGAAATTTAGAAAAAGCAAAATTTTAACAATTTTTCTTTTGATGTAGCTGAGTTCAATCTTCAATAACCCGTTGAGTATGTCAGCATCTACAAGTATGTGTATCCTATTAAAGGCCTATTTCATTCCACCACATTTCAAAGTTCAGAAAACAGAAAACATGATATAACAATTATAAATTTGATAAATCTATAATGTATATATCTCTAGAATACTCACCTGACTTTCTTTTGTACCAAGTGTTACACAATGTGGATTTCCCAAGCTAACACATGTTACATTCCAGATAACTCCATCTACATCTAGCTCTGCCTTAATAACTGCCTGATCCTTATTTGCAGGTAATTTAGTAGGCACGTCTAATGCTTTAAGAATTGGCTCCCCCATGTCAACTCTGACCTGAACAAGTATCATTGTGTGGCAACTTAGATTAAAAAACAAAAAAAGCAATACCTGACAAGGGACCGAAAAAGACCTCCCTTACATGTTAAAACTTAAAACCATTCAAAATGATAATGACTACAGCATTTATGCATGAAAGGCACTTTGGCAGCTAGGTGACATAACCTAATGTCTTTAAAGAATATAACGACACAATCCCACAAAAAAACATACATTTCCATCCCCAACGATTTCTGGAATAATCAGGCCAGCACCAGTATGCACAGTAAAACTGCAAGATAAGAAAAATAGTTCAATAAATATGAGCATGCGTCCGTTCTCTAATGATAATTATAAAGGTGCCAATGTTTAAGTCTGCAAAAATCAAGTTTTTAACATAAACTGCACAATGGAGTAGCAAAAAGAGATGGAAAAATAAAACTCTACCAGCGGCTGTTTTTGCCCATAGAAGGAAAAAAATGCACCAGAATTATATCAGAATACAGTAGCATAGACGGTCCTTACCTTTGCCTACCCTGCAAGTTCTCAAGCTTAGCAACGAATTTGCCAAAACACCGCATTCCATTTCCACACATCTAAAGATTATAAGGTTAAATTATTAAACACGACAGAATCTATCGTCCAGAAAAAAACAAAAAAACAGAAAGAAAAAAGAAAAGGACAGAAAGAAAGAACTAGTACATTCAGAAAGCTCCAAAAATTGAAGATAACAAATTGCCCCAGATTCCAACAAAATGACTCACAGGATGGTAAGATAGGGAAATATAATAGTTGAGGCAGGAGAAATCACCTCAGGCTCACTACCATCAGAATTGAAAATTCTCATGGTATAGTCAGCGCCATTGGTGCCAGGCATGACAAAGATAACTCCGTCAGCACCAATACCAAAGTTACGATCACATAGCTGAACAGCTTTATCTGGGCTGATCTTGGGCTCCGGACAATCTCTATTGTCAACCTAGTGAAAATAATTCAAAGTGGCCAAGTGAATTAAAATCATAATGTAAAAAGAAAAGCAGCTGACATAAAAATGATTATCTCAGTTTTCATATACTACACCAAATTACTTCATCAGAGTGAAGAATGGGAGGATTCCAAGCATTAAGCTAAGATTTACCATAATGAAGTCATTGCCGAGGCCGTGATACTTGGCGAAATGGAGAAACCCAGTCTCTTTCCTGTCTAAGAATGAGGTGGCCGAACTTATGACGGGGGTTTGAATGCTCGCTGAAGAAGCCATGATGCGAGAACTAGAGCACTTAACGGAATAACGAGTTACGGGCAAACCGGAAGGGAAAGCGTGTGAGGACGCTGAAGGACGAAGGACGCCGCTGGACCATCGACGGGAGGATGTGAGAGGAAGAGAAATAGTGGCGGTCAAAGCCATGTTTGACTCAGATGATCCACGGCGGCGTTGGTTGTCATGATAGTCTGGTATTTCGCTTTATGTATAGCATTGACTTGGGCCTGTTTTTATCTGGCCCGACAAGATATTTGGGCTTACACGGTGATGAGGCAGAATTGAATAAATTTACATCAGACATTGGTTTTACGGTTTACCCTTTTACTCAATACATAAAACCTATTTGGTAAGTTGGAATTGAGTTGGATGGAAATAGAAATAAAAATGAATGTAGAAATAAGATTTAAAAGTATATTTGGTATACTATGAAAATGAAATCTAATTTTTATACAAAAATATCAAAATTCTCTTCTAAATAAAAATTCTTCAACATCGTCTCGAGTCATAGGACCTCTGTCAAACCAAGTCCCCTCCATTGACGGCAAAGTGGTGATCTTCCACGTCTGGATCCTCCTTCTACGGCCTTGACTTTGTCAGAATAACTGTCAAGTCAATATCCTGATTTGATTGTAAAGAAACAAAATCAAAGAAATCTTGAGCCCCCAAATAAAAGAAACAAAAGAGTTGGCAAGGGATGTGTGGGTTATGAGAAAAGAGAAAAAGGGTTAGGGTCTAGCCCAATATGGATGCCATCTCTGGTTTCCATATTTGAAGAAGTGGAAGAAGGAGAAAATGGAAAAGAAGGTGAAAATGAAATTGGGGAGACAACAGAGTGGGAGATCCATGGGACGCCATCATTGTTAGTTGCTGTTGCCGTCGCCATCATGTTTGTGAGCACAAACCGCCGGTGGATCTTGCTAGAAGTGGAAGGACGAGGTAGAAGGCGGGTGGTGGGATGAGCCAGGTGGTGGGATGAGCCACGTGAAGGTTGGAGGACAAAAAGGAACTCAATTATATGAAATTGAAAATCTTTACTTTTTTATGGAAGCCAATTTGATGAAATTGGTGGGTTGGATTTCCACATGGGAATGATTTCTATGCTTAATTCAGTTGTGTCAAACACACTTAAGGCATGAAATTAAATTCCATTTCCAACAACCCAATTCCAACGTACCAAACAGACCTATAAAGTCATCATCGCTTTGTCATCTAGTAAACAGACTACAAATATATTTTCCATCAACTTTTTCCTTTTTCTCATATGAAAATATTTATGTCAAACTTCTTATATCTATTTGGTGAAATTTTTCGATCACATGTGGCTATATATCCTATTTTTGAATATTTTTATAATTAAATGATAATAATTTAAAAATAAGATAAATGATCACATGTGATTGAAAAACATTACTAAATAGATATAAGGAATTTAATGTAAGTATAATCTTTTCTAAAATCCCTCTTCCTTTTGCCATAAGGCATTCAAAATAGTCTTTTATGGGTGTCTATATTAAGGACTGTACTATGGCTGGTAGGTCCCAACTATTTTGTTCCCTGCTCAATTGTTGTGTTTTTTTCCCCAACACTAAATTGTTATGTTATAATTAGGACTGAAGGAAGTATTATTTTTTTCCTCATTAATGACACAAATAACAATAATAATAAACAACTAATTCATGCTATGCATAAAAATTCAAATTTTAATAATTGCAATTAATAAATATATTTCATAGTTGATCCTTAAAAAACAAAAACTGCGATCTAACTTTGATAGTATTTTTTATGAGAATAGTTTTTTAATCGATATCTGATATTATATTTTAAAAATGTCAAATTCAATATGACTAACTTAATGTATTAAACCAGCCCATTAATTTTTCATTTTTTTGTGGTGAAACAGAGGTGCAGATCTCAAGATTTTGAATTTTGGTAATCGTGTCCGTAATTTTATTTTTTTTTCCCCAAATTAGTCCAGGGCTAAACTCAAACTCCTAATCTTTCATCATTAAGGTGAGGATGCATTTTTGTACGTTTGTTTATAATCTCCTTCACATTTTTCAAGGGTCAAGAAGGGAATTTGCTCTAAAAATATACACGAAGGATTAATATTTTCCTAAAGTTTTTTTGAGTCGTAATGTCACTCTCAAAATTTTAAAAACATAAGTTAGCACCTCAAATAGTCAAATGTTAGTTGATTTCATTATACTGATGTGGCATTCTTATGTAACATCCACCCCATTTTTTTCACACCTCACATTTACAAGTCAGATTTAGAAGGAAGAAAAAAATAATAATAATAATAATAATAAAGTATCCCTCATCTTGTTCCCTCCTACCCAACCCCGATGGCGGCAGTGCTGAAACTAAAGAGAAAGGAGTAAGAGAGGATGAACACAGTCTGATTCTTAATGAAGGAGAGGAGCACACCATGTATATACGTGTGTGCGTGCGCGTGTAAGCCCCTACAAGAGAAACAAAGCTAACCCCAAGCAATCGAAGCAATCTCAAAAGCAGAAAATCCAAAAAGGAAACCCACTCAATGCTTGAACCTCAGTTTGTGAAGTGCTTACCGTTGGAGAAAGAAGGATGGAGTGCGTATGTATTCCAGTGTTAATAACCTCAATTATCGACCAGTGGCCGAGAAGATACAAACGGACCCTTGAGCTTTTGGCGAACTCTGACCGCCTTTTCATTCATTTTCATCGAACCTTAATCAGCAATCCCTGTTATATTTAGGGGTTTGTGTTAGATCTATATTGGTTTGGGAAAAGGATGAAGAACATAGGAAATTGATGGAGGTGAGGATGGGGACAGAGGCAGATGCGATGAGAGCAGGGGCAGAGAAGGGGAGGAGTCACCGTTAAGGAAGAGAGGGGGAAATTGATTAGGCCACGAGGTGGTGTGCCATGTAGTTTTTTCAGTCCACAGTCAAACTTAACTTTATTATTAGCAAGAGGGGCATCATTTATTACATTTTGATTTTTTCAAGTGAGACAACAAATATTTTCAGGACATCATTATTCCTTCGAATATACTTCAATTATCTAGAAGAATATGCCCAAGAAGAAAAAGAAAATTTAGAACAACAAAATGCAAATACTCTCTCCGATTCATAATATTAAACATTTCAACTAATTCACGAGACAAAAGTAGAAACAATTAACTCATTAGATATATTATTAATTAAAAAAATCTTGCACTTTTACCTTTATTAGAAGATGTGTTTGAAAATTTATTGAGTAAGTAAAATTAGAAATGAGTATTAATTATAGGATAAAATAAAAAAATGGGTGTTAATTGTCTTACAAATGACTTAAATTTTAGACAAAGTTATTATTCTATAAGCACCCTATGGTGCGGACCGGAGGGAGAATTATCTATATTATAAAAAATATTTCATAAGCACTTCACCGGAAATGTATATACTCCCTCCGGTCCTAATTATAAGACAAAATTAATTTTTTTAGAGAAATTAAGGAAGTCAATTTAATCACTTTAGAGTATTTATATTTTTAGTATCCTTAAATTATATATCAGTTTATTAGTCAAATTAATTAGTTTGAAGAAAAAAAAATATAAATATAAATATTCTAAAATAATTTAATTAGCTTCCTTAATTTCTCCAAAAAAATCAATTGTCTTATAATTAGGACCGGACGGAGCATAATTTAAAGATAGTGCAGTTTAGAAAGAGAAAATAGTTTTGTACCCATACCTAACTATAAAAATTTCATTTTGCATGACGTCTTGTTATAATCAGATTCCAATACCTTCAATTAGAAATGAACTAATATATGTCTATGATGCATGTAAACGTTGTGCAAGATCAAATGAAACCAATATACGTAGATGGGAGTTTATTTTCCTAAAGAAACGGTGAATGCACACAACAATAAACCCCTCCCAAGCCAAATTGGAAAATATCTAAGTCAATAAAAAGAGGTTAAGCTACAATGGGACAAATGATACTCCCTCCGGTCCTAATTATAAGATAAAGTTGACTTTTTTAGAGAAATTAAGGAAGCCAATTAAATTACTTTAGAGTGTTTATATTTTTAGTATCCTTAGATTATATATTAGTTTATTAGTCAAATTAATTAGTTTGAAGGAAAAAATAAAAATATAAATACTCTAAAGTAATTTAATTGGTTTCCTTAATTTCTCCAAAAAAATCAACTTTATCTTATAATTAGGATCGAAGAAAATACCATCTAGTAATACATAGAGCTGGAAAATTCAGAAGGGTGTCAAGACTAACCATAAATATATGAGCCACGACATCAAATTAAAGGGGGTATGGATCCGTAATAAACTAACTCAGCTGGGCCTGTTAAATACCAAGGTAATTAAACCCGGACCGGTCAGTGAACCGGTCGGGGTACTGGGTCAAGGGTCAGTGGGTCAGACCGGAGTCAAACCGGAGCTAAACCGGTACCAAACCGGTGAAAAATAGAATATTTTAGGCTTATAGTATGAAATTCTAAAGGAATTTTTTTTAAAAAAAATAAAAATTAAAAAAAAAATTAAAAAAGTTGACCCGGACCGGGTCACCGGACCGGACCGGTTTAGTGCCCGGGTCGCCGGTTTCCGGGCCGGTCCGGGTTAGAGAACATGGTTAAATACACATGATTATTCTCCTCCCTCCACTCAATGTCCAATGGCCCTCCGGGTAGATCAACCCCGCAAATCTGTCACAATTCCCCAACCTAAACTTTACTGGCCTCCTCAATGAGAAGGATTAGCTATGCAAAATATCAAAATTTTAAAGGCTTCACTTGCTTGGTCTGAAGAGATCATTAATAATTTGTCACATAAAAAATATTAATAATTACTCCTTTTGTTCCTTAATGTAAGAATCAGTTGACTTTTTTAGAAAGATTAAGGAAGCTAAATAAATTACTTAATTATAGTATATGTTGTGCATCGTTAGATTATATACCAATTTATAAGTTAAACAAATTAGTTCGAAGAAGAACGATAAATATAAATGTTTTAATATAACTTAATTAGCTTCCTTAATATTTCTTAAAGAAAAAGGCAACTGACTATAATATTAAGGACAGGAGAGAGTAATAAATATTTAACACCCTCCCATGGGTAACAAGTCAATCATTTTCATGCTGCAACTTGCAGGCATACTTGTGACAGCAGATTCCCGGAAGTAAGGATCGGCTAAAATTACACTAAAAGGGGCAAACTATCCCCTTATTTTCCCAACCAAATAGTATGCCCAATTAAAAAGCAAATTAAAAAAAATTATTAGCACAACGCTGCAGGATCTTAATGTGCACTAGCGCACTTACCCTCTCAGCATGACCCTCTAGAACAGCTGCAACAACTACAGCAGAAGCTCCAGTTCCACAGGCTAGAGTTTCTCCTGCACATTAAGAATTCAAAAGAAGAGCTCTCAGATGTAAGAGTCAGATGCACCTTTGATTTCACCAGATGTTGATTAGCCACAATGTCTATGAACTTGTCAGATGCATTAGGATGGATTCTAGTCAATCTCACCTGCTCCACGCTGCCAAACACGCATCTTTAGGTGATGATCAGACAGAACTTGAACAACTTCTGCAAATGAAATCACATGACAGACCATATCAATCATCAGAATGAGGAATAGCCACATGATAAGAGTGATTCCCTCACCACAATCTTTTATAATGAAGGAATGGTCAGTCTCTATGGATGCATCGAATTCTCAGGAAGTTTCATCCAACAAATTGTTTTAAAATTAGTACAATCATCTGAAAGATGGTAATTAAAATAAAATTTTTAAAGAATTGTGTCAGGAGTCATCAGCACGTGAGAAGGGTCCTTTGATGCAGCTAACAGCCCAACACATAACAGTTGCTCCCCCCCCAAACCCCCACACACACAACAACAACAAAAACTCTTTTTTTTCAAACGAAAATGTGGTCTACCCACAAATTGAATGAGGTAGCATAGATAAAGACCAAGAAGCCATCAACTCAGCAGTATTTTCTATTCCTGTGACATTTAGCACCATAACCGTGTGCACAAGGAAAGGTAAAAGCAAAGCACGAAGAGGCACAAATGATGGGGATGAAAAGGACAGGAGGCGAAAAACCTGATAAAAATTGTAGAATAGAATTTCAATCATATTAATAGCCAACACAAACCTGCATTTATTCGTGCAGGAAACATCTTGTGATGTTCAAACTTAGGACCAATTTCTGCTAGCTTCAAATCATTGACCAATATATTCTGTTCACAACAAGCAACAAAATAAACATGATCCACACGGCCAAAGGGAAAGAAAATGTCAAATGCCTGGCACAGTTGTGAGACAGTAGAATGCTAGCATTTAAAACATGTCAAGTAAGCCCAATAAAAATTAATGAAATTTAGAAAAAGCAAATTCTTAACAATATTCCTTTTGATGTAGCCGAGTTCATCTTCAGTAATCAGTTGGGTGTGTCAGCATCTACAAGTATATGTACCCTATTACAAGTATATTTCCTCTCAATACATTTCAAAGTTCATAAAACTTTGATACATCTATAATGTATATATCTGAGGGTAAGTCTGGGAGCAATGGTAAAGGTTGCTGCCATGTGACTAAGAAATCACAGATTCAAATCCTAGAAACAGCCTTTTCGATTGTGGGGGTAAAGCAGTATACATCTACCTCTCCCCATACCCCACTAGGTGAAAGCCTTGTGCACTGGGCCCTTTTTTATAATGTATATATATCTCTAGAATACTCACCTGACTTTCTTTTGTACCAAATGTTACGCAATGTGGATTTCCCATGCTAACACATGTCACATTCCAGATAACTCCATCTACATCTAGCTCTGCCTTAACAACTGACTGATCCTTATTTGCAGGTAATTTAGTAGGCACATCTGACGCTTTAAGAATTGGCTCCCCCATGTCAACTCTGATCTGAACAAGTATCATTGTGCAGCAACTTAGATAAAAAAACCAATACCAGATAAGGGACTGAAAGAGACCTCCATTACATGTTTAAACCATTCAAAATGGAAATGACTACAGCATTTACGCATGAAAGGCACTTTGACAGCTAGGTGACAATACCTAATGTCTTTAAAATATTTAAAGACATAATCCCAGGAAAATAAAAACATACATTTCCATCCTCAACGATTTCTGGAATAATCAGGACAGCGCCGGTATGTACAGTAAAGCTGCAAGATAAGAAAAAGTAGTTCAATAAATATGAACATGAATCCGTTATCCAATGATAATTATAAAGGTGCCACTGATTAAGTGTGCAAAAATTAAGTTTTTAACATAAACTTCACAGCGGAGTAGCAAAAAGAGATGGAAAAATAAAACTCTACCAGCGGCTGTTTTTGCCAATAGAAGGAAAAAAATGCATCAGAATTATATCAGAATACAGTAGCATAGACGGTCCTTACCTTTGCCTACCCTACAAGTTCTCAAGCTTAGCAACGAATTTGCCAAAACACCGCATTCCATTTCCACACATCTAAGGATTATAAGGTTAAATTATTAAACATAATGAAGAAAGAAAGAACTAATCCATCCAGCACTCTTCAAAAACTGAAGATAAAAAAATGACTCACAGAGCGGTAAGATAGGAAACATCTTAATATAAAACTTGAGGCAGGAGAAGTCACCTCAGACCCACTACCATCAGACTTGAACATTCTCATGGTATAGTCAGCCCCAATGGTACCAGCCATAACAAAGATAACTCCATCAGCACCAATACCAAAGTTACGATCACATAGCTGAACAGCTTTATCTGGGCTGATCTTGGGCTCCGGACATCATCTCTTGTCAACCTATTGAAAATGACTCAAAATGGCCAAATCAATTAAAATCATATTGTGAAAAAGGAAAGCACCTAACATGAAAATTATTATCTCAGTTTTCATATACTACACCAAACTACTTCATCAGAGTGAGGAATGGGAGGACTCCAAGAACTGAGTTAAGGTTTACCATAATGAAGTCATTGCCGAGGCCGTGATACTTGGCGAAATGGAGAAACCCAGCCTCTTTTCTGTCTAAGAATGAAGAGGACGAGCTTTTGACGTGGGTTTGAATGCTCACTGAAGAACAATCCGGATGCTCACTAAAGAAGCCATGATGCGAGAATTAGGGCACTTAACCGAATATCGAGTTACCGGAAAACCGGAAGGGAAAGCGCGCAACGATGTTGAACGACAAAGGACGGCGCCGCACGGACGACTGGAGGTTGTGCGAGGAAGAGAAATGGCAGAGGTCAAAGTCGGTCGGTGTCTGACTCAAAGTGGATCCACGGTGGGGTCAGTGGTCATAATTGACTTGGGCCTAAGTTATTATTGGGCCCAACTACAGATTTGGGCTTTGGTCTTACACGCTATAATGAACACTTGATTAATATTTCTTTTTTTATTTTTTAGCGAGGCAGAGGTGGTGTTGATAAGAAAAATGCTCCTTCTGATTTCTATATAAGATATATTTATCTAATTTAATTAAATTAAAAAAATTAGTTAAGTTAGTTAATATAATATATATTTTTTAAAATACTCAAATCATCTTCTTTAATTCATTCATTCTCTCTAGAGTTAAGGTACAAAAATACCCATAAACTTTTCTCAAAAGTGCACCCAACACCATAAACTTTTTTTAGGTGCAAAAATACCCATAAAATTCTCAAAATGGGGCAAAAATATCAAACCGTTAATTGGTACAAATGTCCGTTTTGTGGGACCCGCAATATTATTTTTTGAAGTGCAAAAATACCCATGAACTTTTCTTAAAAGAGCACCCAACACCACAAGCTTTTGAAGAGTTCATGGGCATTTTTTCACCCAGAACAAATTTTATGGTATTGGGTTCACTTTTGAAAAAAGTTCATGGGTATTTTTGTACCACAAAAAATAATATTGTGGGTCCCATAAAATAGACATTTGTATCAATTAACAGTTTGACATTTTTGCCCCATTTTGAGAAGTTCATGGGTATTTTTGCACCTTAACCCTTCTCTCTAACTATTGTTGAAGGAATAGGGATAAATTAAAAAAAAAAATATAAAAGGGTTAAGGGGCAAAACTAACCTTAAGTTTTTCTCAAAAGTGCACTCACCACCATAAACTTTTTTTTGGTGCAAAAGTAATCATAAAATTTTAAAAATGGTGCAAAAGTAACCATGAACTTTCAAAAAAAGAGCAAAAGTGACACTATCTTTAACGACTGTTTACTCAAAATTTTTTAAGGGGAAAAAATACCCATAAACTTTTCTCAAAAGTGCATTCACCACCATAAACTTTTTTTTAGGTGCAAAAGTAACCATAAAATTTCAAAAATGGAACAAAAGTGACCGTTCTCTTACTGTGTTCAAATGTCATCTTTTGATTGTTCTAAGTCCAAGAAAACAGCATTTCGACTTGTCCACCATGATTTTTCCAAACCAAAAATTGAAAAACTGATCTTCAATGAAGATGACATCGTCATCCTACTCTCACTGACATACCGTAAATGGGATTATTGATATCAATGTTGTCGTAAGCGCAATTGCCAAAATTATTGATGGAGAAGGATTTTAACAATTTCATTTACTGCAAGTCGGTGAGAGCAGGATAGCAATGTCATCTTCATTGAAGATGGGTTTTTCAATTTTTGGCTTGGAAAAATCATGGTGGACAAGTCGATGTGTTTTTTTTCTAGACTTAGAACAATCAAAAAATTACATTTGAACCCAGTAAGATAACCGTCACTTTTACCTCATTTTTGAAAGTTTATGGCTATTTTTGCACAAAAAAAAAAAAGTTTACGGTGGTAGGTGCACTCTTGAGAAAAATTTATGAGTATTTTTTGCCCTTAAAAAATTTTGAATAAATAGTCGTCAACGGTAGTATCATTTTTGCCCCTTTTTTAAAAGTTCACTGTTACTTTTACACTATTTTTAAAAGTTTATGGTTATTTTTACATTAAAAAAAAGTTTATAAAGATGGGTGCTCTTTTAAAAAAAATTAATGGTAATTTTGTCCTTTAACCTAATATAAAAAATAAATTTTATATTTAAGATAAGATCATATTTTTAAATATATCTTAAATTAAAGGTTGAGGGGTAACAGTCAAAATTGAATAAAGCTATCGTTGCTTTGTCATTTAGGAAACAAACTACAATATTTTCCATCAACTTCCTCCTTTTTCTGCCATCTGCCATCTGCCGTAAGGCATTAATAGTCTTTCATATGATGTATATATAAGAGATGACATGCTAATTATACATAGGTTTACAAGCACGTGTAACTTGTGCGCGCGCTATCTTTTTTATATAACAAAATGTTTAGGTGGGTTGGCTTTATGGGATTTTCAGGATTAAGGTTTTTCTCAGGATTAAAAAAATGTTTATAAAGGTATTTATAAATCACCCGTTAAAAGATATATGTATTCTCTCTCAACCTCACTAATATATAACCTACTTAGCAGGTAATATTGGTTGTAAATGTAAGAGACACTTCACATTTTTATTCTTTTTTTTTTTAATTAACTTTATCGATACTTCTTAAGAAATAATCCAATAGGAGATTGAGAGAAAGGAATTAAAAAAATGATTAGCATATTTGAGAGAAAACAAATCATATCAACTAACTAATCTATCATGTTCTTAATGTAAGACATATTTAAAGAATTGATATTAATTCTAAATATAAGACATAATTTTTATATAAGTTAAAGAATAAAAATGCTCAATAATTTTTTTTAAAAGTACGTTTGACATCATAAACTATTTTTGAACGCAAAAACACCCGTAAACTTGTGGCCAAAATGTTCATTCCGATTTATCACCAGAATGCTCACTCAAGTCTATTTCGAGTAAGTTGGGATATGGACTTGAATGCGCATTGCAGATTTTATACTCACACATCATATGGCACTGGAGGTCAAGTTGCAGGAGGGCAGAGTTTCCACACACTCGAAACTGACGGGTCGGTACTTGAATCGGGACAGAGTGGGAGTGGTGGAATTATTAGAGGACCGGATGGAGGTTGGGTGAGTGGCTACATGTGCAACCTTACACAGGTGCCTCCGGTTATTGCAGAAATCATCGCCATCTGAAAATATTTCTCTTTATACGGATTGTATTGAAGCAATTATTTTGATCACTAGGGGTTGCGGCCATAGACATCCCTTTAGAGAAGTGATAGAAGAGGCTAGCGTATGGATGTCTAGAGATTGACATGTTCTCATTAAACATATCTCTAGAGATCTGAACGTTCAAGCTGATTATTTAGCTAAATCAGCTCACGATAGTTCTGAGATTTTTGTTATCTTTGATCAATCACCACCTCTTCTTCTGATAGGCAAGGGTTGATGAGAGATCCTAAGTTGCGCCTGTTCCTGAGACGGTTTTTATATTAATCTTTGTTGATTAATGAATTTAGTGTTTTAATAAAAAAAAATACCCATTCCGTATTTCCGTTAAGTCACATAAAGTCCCGTGAAGTTTTGGTTTTTGTGGGCCGCACATCAATTTCTTTTTAAAAGTAATTACGTTTAAAAAAAATCAACACCGCCTCCGTCTCGTCCCCCATCCCTCCCGCCCGTCACACTCTCTCTCTCTTCCCTCCAAACTAGACATCATTCCCTCTCTCCCCGCATTCCCACCGCCATCAATCTCTCCGGCCATCCCACTGGCACCGTCGCTGCAAAGACAAACCTAGCAACGAGGGAAAAATGCAAACTGATTTCTCTAATTTCACAATATTGTATCCTTAGACGTGCCGAGCCTGTCAAATAACAAAAGCATTTGATTCAAGGACCTTCCAGCTAAAGAAGAAAAAGCCAAAAGAGCTGTCCGCAAAGAAGGGAAATTGAAGTTACTTTGATTACAAATCTCAAAGAAAGAGGACAGTAAAAACAAAATTGCGTCTAAAGTCTATGAATCTCTGACCGTATATTGGAATTAAGCTCTTTACAGGCAATGCTGCAAAAGCCTGAAGAATATGCAAACGGCTACCTGCTTAATCTGGATTTCGTTCTTCTGCTGCCCCCTTCTCATATGCGTTCTTTGCTAAATGTATTTTTCATAACTATTTAGAATATTAGATTCTATATAAAATTAGTAATATTTTGATATATAGATAAAAAGTTGACATATTTTTAATTTTTTATAATCTTTTAAAGATATTTTAAAAAAATGAATATTTATTTTTATTCTTTAAGCATTTTTTTAAAAATATCTTTAAAAAATTAAAAACATATTTATTTTTTACATATAATATATCAAAATGTTATCTCTTTTATAGAGAGTTTAATGATCCTAAAAATCATAAAAAATATATTTAAAAAGGCACTCAAAATAAAGACGCAGCAGAAAGCACATTTAGGAAGAAGCAGCATAAGTCTCAAATCCGCTTATTCTCCATTAACATTAGCACATAATTTGGCAAAATTAAAATATATGTATATATGTTTGTGTTAAAAAAGAATCACTGAAGAATATGCAAATGGATTGGCAGAAAAAAACAAAAGAATACGCAAATGGCTGCGACGGTGCCAGTGGGGTGGCCGGAGAGATTCATGGCGGTGGGAATGTGGGGAGAGAGGGAATGATGTCTGGTTTGGCGGGGAGAGAGAGTCTGGCGGGAGAGATGGATGGGGGAAGAGAGGGACGGTGCGTTGCTTTTTTTTTTAAAAACTAATTGGTGTGGAGCCCACAAAACCAAAACTTCACGGGAGTATATATGACTTAATGGAATGGATTTTTTTGTCAGAAGTTTATGGTCGTTTTTGTATTTTAAAAAAAATTATGATGTCAGATACATTTTTTTAAAAAAAATTATAGATGTTTTTCCCCTTAACTTTTTTTATATTTGTCTATATTTTTTTAGCTAATTTAATTTTATTGATGATCCCTTAACAATAATGAAGAAGAGAAAATAAGAGAATTAAGAAAATAATTTAGATATTTTAAAAAATATATGTGATATTAATTAATTTAATTAATTTTATCAATCTAATAAAATTAAATAAATATATTTTATATCAAACATCGGAGGAATAACATCCTTAACGTACCCAATTTAGTTAATTAGGTTTTTCATTAAAAGTTATCTGACGACTAAACAAAAAAAACAAGGGGCGGCGTTGTTCATCCGTGAAAGCTTTTACTCAGAAATGAAGGAACTGTGGAATGGAACGTAGGTCCCAGCACAGTTTGATATTTGACAATGAAGGACGATAATTTGGGGTAGACAAAATCCCTGTAACCACGGAAGGAGACGAATCAATAATTAATAATTAAGATATGCCCTCGATTTTGGTCTTAATAATCTGTCCTTGATCAATGTTTTTGTCTGCAACGAAACTTTCGGTATGCGTATACAAGGTTGTCTCTTCAACCTCACAGAACCCGACGAGCCATTCCCATCGGTATCGCTTAATCTGCATCCTTGCTCCTTCTTCGTCTCTCTTCATTATGCATCATCTCTGGACCCATGAAAACCTGCAGGTACCTCTCTCCTTCATCTGCAAGTTCGTAATCGATGTCATATTCGTCCTGAATTTGAAGTTCCAACAATAATAATTCTCGATGCAATATAAGGCAACTTTGCTGGTTTTTATAGTTTGGAAAGTAAATATGTAATGTTCAAAAAAAGAAAGTAAATATGTATGTTATGTTACTTTACAATGAAGCAAATGCAGTTTAATTATTCTTGAACAATAACTCGCGTCCTAATCATAAATTATGGTGAATATGGCTTCATCTTTCCATTTTTTCACCAAGGTATGATTAATTAATAACATTAACAGGTTTAAGCGAGCAACTTTTTGAAAATGATATTTCAAATGTAAAACGATTATTCCAACAAGTAGTAAGTCATTGGAGCATCAGCTAGCTGTAGGACGCAGCCTAGCTAGCAGGCCTGCTACAATCTTTTATTTTTTTTGGGTCCTTAATTATATTATGATCACAAGTTTTGTGAGTTTTTCTGAGGGGCTAGCTAAAATTCCATTTGCTAATGACAGAGTATAGATTAGATGAGATGAAGCATAAACTAGTGTGCACCAAATATCAACGGAAATCGGCAAGGATGATGGAAGACAACACAGAGATGATAAGGACTTACGAGGAAACCATCAAATGCTTAACGCAGCAGTTGAAAACAGCTTGCCAAGAAAGAGATGAGGCAAGACACCAAATTAAAGTCCTTCTCAGAAAATTGCAGCCATGTACTCCACAGGACACGAGCAAGGAATCATCAATAATGAGCACCAAACATTGTTCAGATCATATGAGCTATAAATCATGCACTTCTCATTGTGATTTGTCCCTGGCCAGCGACAGAACACAGGAGTCAGATTATGTAGCTCCTTCTAGAGACGTTAATATGGTTGATAAACTGGTTTGTGGGAAACCTTTGCCTCGGAAAGGTAGATTGCTACGAACTGTGACAGAGGCTGGTCCTTTGCTTCACACACTTCTTGCGCCGCTTCCACAGTGGCGAAACCCTCCTCCTTTTGCCAAAGCTAATGACAAGGCCGATGATGTTGTCCCCACTACATCTTTAAGTCTAGCATTTCATGGGAATTCTCGAATGTCTTCACCATCTTTGGATGTGAATCCAGGCAGCGTGCACCTTAATCATCATTTTACTGGAAAGAAGCGAAGGGTTCTGTGAGGTGTTGATGAAACCTAGCTCTGTATGTTCCCCTCCACTTTTAATCGATCTCTACCTATAGCTTTTGTGTGTTTGTGTTCTCTAATAAAAGAATCGACGTAGCTAATAATTTTTCCAGATTCTGTGTGTCTGTGTTGATACAGTAGTTATAACAGGTGGTGCTTGTGTGTATATAGCGATGGTTGAATGGTTCAACTTTGTTTTCTCTAACAAAAGGCCGAAGCCATGCACATTTTACACGTATCCAATTCTCGCTGAGACCATATCAGTAAGTGGGTCATCAGATGTCCAGAAATTATTTTGATTGCTCAGGTCACGACAAGGCGATAGGGCAGAACAATTTTTGCTTTGATAGCTTCATATATAGATTTCCCAAATGCCTTGTGGGAAAGCTTCGTGCTTGTATTTTTTGGATCGAGTAAAAATTACTTGATGAGAAAATCCTAATCTATGAGCGATTAGTAATTAACCAAGTTATATATATATATCATCTTGAGTAATAACCAACTTAAAGCACGTAATTGATTCAGGTAA
Source organism: Inga laurina (assembly GCA_963855925.1). Taxonomy (NCBI): domain Eukaryota; kingdom Viridiplantae; phylum Streptophyta; class Magnoliopsida; order Fabales; family Fabaceae; genus Inga; species Inga laurina. Next base: position 14,375,986 of record OY979703.1, on the reverse strand, counting down.
AATCACGCGCGCTTGGCGAATATTTTGTAGCATATACAAATATTGGTCCACATTCTTCGTCTTCCAATTTTACGTCTTGTAAACCCTGAGTATGTTATTTTGACGCTGCACGTACGGTTTCTATACATTTTCATCTGGTATACTTATACAGAATATACGCACGCATGTGTGCATATTTAATTTCCACGTGCATCAAAGAAAACAAGGTTCCCTTTCCTGAGCCAGTTACGGGTCAAAAAGAAGAAAACTGGGACATTTAGGCATTCCCCTTCTTCGAAACCTAACGTTTGGCTGTTTGGGTACCTTCTCCTAAACATGTCTATGCATAAACTGATCTCAGATGTACCTGTGACTTCTCTTTCTATATACCTGGTCTTTTCACAACACGTGCACAAGGGCGGCTGAGTGATTTGCTCAACATCAGAAAAAGAGACACAGTGCAGATCATCAAAAGAAAATGGGAAACAACAAACATGAAAAAAGAATTATAATGACGAAACTAAACTACTTAATGTTTAACATAGTTGGTTTTTGTATACGCTTATATACTTCAATTACTATATTAATTGCTAGCAACATAACTAAGTGTATGTTTGGGTTAACAGTAGAAGCTGCTTTTCTAACATAATTTACAATCACTATTACAAAAAATATAATAAACGGCGTTTAATTTTACGAATACTATGGCACTTCCCAAACACCATAGCTTCCAGTAACGTAAAAATAAGCTACGACGTTTCTTAAATTTCTGAAAACACCGCAGCTTATATTTTTTTATAAAAAATAAATTTTTTTAAAAAAATAAAATACCTCCTACGGCGCTTCTCCGCAGAAGTTCCGTAGGAAGGGAGGGCCTCCTACGGTGCTTTTGGGGAAAAACTATACCTCCTGCGGCGCTTTTGGTAATAGGTAATAATTTTTTATTATTATATTTTGTAATTGTTTCCTTGAACCCAGTGAATTAAAATCTACAGTAATTTACAATACAAATAAGAAAAAAGTAAACCAAGTCAAAATGAAATAACACATAAGAGTATTCATAAAATTAGTACTAGATGTATGTAATTACAATTAATGTAATTGTACAACTAATTTTAAGAGAAAAAACAGCATGAGAATAGGCAAAGAAACAACCTAACGTATGTACGTAAATATTAACTAATTGTCTGACCATATATTCACACTCTTCCTCAATAATTTCATCCACTTATTGGTCATTCAATTAGGCACAACATTGATCTTCATAATGCTACATAAAAATCATGCACATGATGAATTAAACTGAGTATTATTATATTTGTAAGCTCAAAAATTAAAAAACTTACAATGTATAGGAAGTTTAAGAAAACAGAGTTGACACTTCAAATAAATACCTGGAAAAAAAAATTATAAGCACACATATATGACTCATGACAAATTTTAACTAAAACAAAAAACGTAAACCAAATGTTGAGGGGGGAAGACATTTACATGTTAGGGAGATTCTGAATGCAGCTGAGATAAGAAAAAAAACATATGGGGGAACAAAACTTTATACTGCAACGGAGTTTGGAAAATAGGGGAGCAAGAAGGAACACGGGAAAATAAGAATGGTTGGAGATGAAAATTAAATAGTAGCTTATATAGAAGTTATGGCGCTTTTTGTCAAAGCGTCGTAGCTTCCTAATTTAAAAAATAAATAAACACCAAATACAAAAAAAAAAAAAAACATGAAATATATTCAAGAAATCACATGTAGACTATATATTTCAAGGTATCATGTGGTGCACAAAGCACCACATAAGTGCCTTAAATATTCAAGGCACCCACACAATGCCTGTTAATTATGTGGCTTTAGCCGACGCTTCTCATGAAAGCGCTGGCTAAGGCATTTAGAATATAGCCTTAGCCGGCACTTCTTATGTAAGTGCTAGCTAAGGCACTTAGACCTTGGCCGGCCCTTTCTAAAAAAGTGCCGACCAAGGTCTCCCTTGGCCCGCACTTGTTTTACAAGCGTCGGTCAAGGTGCTTTTATTTTTTATTTTTTTGATAATTTTTGTTTTAAAAACTAGACAAATATCTCCAAAACATTATTTGAAGATACCACTTTTTTTTTTTTTAAATAAGGCAGATATAGAGGATAATTAATGCTTAATAATAAAGGAATTACTAAGAAAGAGTATTTTCTATTTAAATGTCAATTGAAAGCTTATTTTCTCGATTCTACTGAAATCCTGTTGACTTAGTGCCCGTTTGGATTAGCGGTGGAGAAGTAGATTTTTTTTTTCTATTTGACTTTTGAAAAAGTAAAGTATGATTAGAAGTGAAAATGTAAATGTGATTTGTGTTTGAATTAGCGGTGGTAGAAGTGATTTTTTTTCTCTAACCTTGAACATGTTTGGATTAGAGTTTAAAAAGCCCGTTTATATGGAAAATGACCGAAAAGGGCATGGATGCTATTAAATATTGCATACATATGATTTCTTTTATAACCCGGGTTATGTTCGGTCAAACTTATTAGTTTGGCTAATAAATTAACATATAATCTAAGGATACATAACATATGATATAATTAAGTATCCTATTTAACTTCCTTAATTTCTCCAAAAAAATTCAACTTTATTTTATAATTAAGTCCAGAGGTAGTATGATTTTTGCAAGTGTGTCTATGTCTTTTTAAATTATTGTCCGCAAGAAAATTACTTACTTCCCAGGTCTGTATATATATATACTTGAAATGAGAAAACATAAACAAAATTTAATTAAAAAAATACACCAAACAGTGCAGTGGAGGGTCCCCCCCTCTATTTTAAACCTACGGCAGTGAGAAAAGCTACATGAATGAGCTTCACAAAAAAGCTAAGGCGGTGAGAAAAGCACAGTGAAGTTTCACGCTTTTCCAAACGGTGCTGCAATGGCTAATGCGCTTTTTTAAAGCTTAACGTGCGGTGGGGCATTTGCACCGCTTTGCCAAACAAAGCCTGTGTGTTTGGATTAGCTTTTGAGAATAACTTTTATGATTTATGAGGTAAGTGTGTGTGAGGAGTTTTGTCTCGGATTGCGCAAACCTAGGTTTGGCAATTTACCAAACACTCACTATAAGACGAGATTTCGAACAATAATACATTATAATAAAAGTCAGCTTCATTTAATTTTTTTTTTGACTTACTCCCCCATTATCTGACAATTTATTTTTAAGTGCAGGATAAGGGTTTTTTTCTAATAAAACAAATGCAAAAAAAAATATACCAACTACGGTGATTTTAAAAAAAGCGCAGTAGCTTGAACTTTCATTTTTTTTATAAATAAATATTTTATGCGACGCTTGTTTAAGAAAGTGTTGTACAAGCCTGACACTAAACTTTGGCACTTATATTAGGAAGCATTGTAGCTTTTAAATTTTTTTTTTAAAGATATTATCTACGGCGCTTCTTCAAAGAAGCGTAAAAAAAGGAGCGCCGTTAAATCTCTTTTTTATGGTATGTTTGGTTCAACGGGGTTTAGGTTAGGTGAGGTTTATTTAAGTTTGGTTAGAGGATGTTATAATGTTATTTGTTCAAACAAAGGTTAAATTAGGTTTGGTATCTTGTTTGGTTCAGGAGGTTAGGTTAGGTGAGTTAATTATAAGTGGACTAAAATGTCCTTCTACATATTTTCCTTCTTCTTTTACAGTGTATTTATTACTCGCGGCGGCAGCGGCTGGATCTACAGGACCTAAGACGATGTTGGAGGAGCAATGTGGCGACGTTGGGTAGGAGAGGGAATGAAACAAAGTGACGAATTTTTATAAGGGAGGGTAGTGCTGGAATTTTAAAAAATTACCATGGGTAATTTAATTACAATTGAAAATAAATATTCTCTTACCTAGGAAAAACCCCAATTTTGGAGGATTTACGGCTTAAATTAGGTGACCACTAGAAGACAAAAAATATCCAACACCTAACCTAACTTCCTTCCAATCAAACACCACTTTTTTACCTCCAACCCCAACCTAACTTAACCTAATAAAACCTCCAACTAAATAAAATTTTATAATAATGGATATATGAGATAAGTATATATAAAAAAAAATCTTATTTCAATTTATTTAAACGTGTTTCTTAAAAACTAACTCAACAGTGGTGATGACACGGCAATTTGGATAAATGAAAAGCCTCTTATCACGCGAGGATCATCATTATCACCTCAAAGTAAATGCGTGATTGAAAATCATATATAGTGCACAATACTTTAAATATATTATTGTTGGCCCGCACAATTTTGTCCCTCCCTGTGCTTTACCCTTTATTTAAACAATGCCATGAGACCTTTTGAGGCAGGTTGTTTAATTTGATAAAGGCAAAACATTATGCCACGTATTGAAGTAACTTTTTTCTTTCGATAAGTGTATTTAATTAAATTATAAAAAATTACATTATAAATATTCACAATCTAAGCCATGACTTTTTTTACACTTTTTTTTTTTTGGACAGCTAAGCCGTGACGTTTTGCTGAGATATGGCCCTTTATATATTATCTCTTTGTGTATATATGCTGGTGATATATCAATGAAGTTGAGATCGAGGTCGCTCGATGTCTTAAGGTGTTTGGAAGCGAGCAAGAAACTAGTTGCTAAAACCGCCATTCTAGTTTATTTAGAGCTATTGGGAATATGGATGTTATCAATCACTGTCGTTTCTACAAACGATCTGTTACTGAAGAAGGGCTTGATATGAGGGGAAGGCCTGGTTTCACCACCTTGGAGACAGATGGTTCGGTTCTGGAGTCGGGCATGACAGGGTGCGTAGGAGCTATTAAAGCTGAAGATGGAGGTTGGATTTGTGGGATCATTAGTAAGCTTAATCGGGTGCCTCCTGTGGTGGTGGAGATCATAGCAATTATACAGGGGCTTCAGATATGTTGGAACAGAAATTTAAAGAATATTGTAGTTTTCACAGACTGTCCAGAGGCTGTCAATCTACTCACAAGAGGTTCTGGTAGAGACCACCTGTTCACAGACGTTATAGAGGATGCTAGATTTTGGATGGCGAAAAGCTAGCAGGTCATTCTCACTTATGTCAACAGAGAGCAAAATACTCTGGCGGATTATTTAGCGAGATCAGCTCATAGTTTGAGGGAAACTTTTGTTATCCTTGATCACCCACCACCGGACTTTCAGGAGACGGTTGTTCATCATGATGCATCGTTGTTGTATGTTCCTGAAGGAACGATTTCTGTTTTAGCCTAGTTTGACTTATGTAATCCAGGTTTCATTAAAAAAAGAAGAAGAAGAAGAAGAAGAAGAAGTTGAGATCGATACTGCATTATATTAATGTCCTAAAGAAAAATATATTTAAACCATTTAACTGCATTATATACGTTATAAATTATTTTCACTTACAAATTTTCTTGCCAACTTTTCGCCTTTAAATGTTTCGTAAGTCGATCTTTTTATTTCTGAATCTAAAATTGTCATATCAATAATAAATCAAATCACACACACATGATATATATATATATATATATATATATGGTAATTAAGTGCATTATTGTTTTTCAAGTTATTTTCATTTCTTAAACTCCATCAAACATGTCTAATTCATTTTAATCAAACAAATTAAAATATATAATAATGATGTAAATAATACAATCCTGTGTTAAAACAAATTAACCTTAACAAGACTAGTTAGAAAAACAGATCTACGTACTGAAATGACATAACTTCGTAACAGTGCCAACAATTTTTTTCTAAAATTATAACATACGAATTGAACCCTTTTCAATCTCAATCAACAGTAACTTTTTTTTCTCTGTAGCACATTAAAGCTCACAATATCAAGATACGTGGCGAGGGCATTCGATGCGCTGTATCGTTTCCCTAACTAAGATCACCGTTTAAACCCAGAAAGTTCCTTAGCCTCTTTAATTAACCGATCGCGATTTGGTGACTGCTCTCTCTCTCTCTCTCTCTCTATATATATATATATGTATGTCTTTTCGAGGTACTATAATAGAGTATATATTTGCCCCAAAGTAAAAGAATGTGGGCTCAGCTGGCAATTTATTTATTGTAAATTATTTGAGCACAGTGCAACTTTACCCTAATGCAAAACCAGCAAATCTCAAGGGCATGCGATTAGTCAAATCTATAGCGCAAAACAAATATAAATAACCTGTGCATAAATGATTCTTTGGTTTTTTTTTTTTTTGATACAATGATATTTTGGTTGACGCCCATTGAACTATGCATCAAAGCAATCTTGGACTGTTCTCAGATTTATTATATTTTATTTCCCAGTCGCTCGAGAAGTTATCCTGAGGAGATACATTTTTTAACATTTAATTAGCTAATCAAGGACGTGTCTTTAGACAAGTCTGGCATGTGATTCACCAGTGGTTAAGTGAGTGTTTGATAATTTGTCAAATTTAAGTTTGGGTAACTTGAGATAAAATTTATTTCATACATTTATCTCGTAAATCGTAAAAATTATTCTTAAAAGTTAATCCAAACACACACTAAAAGTGTGTTTGAACTTTGAATTAACTTTTGAATAATAGTTTCTGGAGAAAAAATGAAGAATAACTTATAGAGAATAGATTTATGAGCAGAATAGATTATGATAAAAAAGTGATTTTGATAAAATGAGAATGTTTGAATATTTTGGTCAGAATAACTTTTTTCATGGTCAAACATTAACATTTGTGATAATTACATAAAATGGATAAGATTATATTTTATGTATTATTTACGGGTTAAAGTCCAAATTTAACATCAAAGTTTTTCCTGAGCGGCGTCTGGTACAAATAAGTTCTGGAAGATGCAAAAATAATAATAAACAATTAAAAAAGATATAAATTTAGGAAAACAGTTAAATTTGACCTTACGATGTTAAATTATAAGAGAAGAAAACATCTAACGGCAATAAAAAGGATGCATCTTAACCTATTATTTAATATTAAATTTTATAATTAATACAAAAAATGAAATAAATCTGTCTACATGTAATGTTAATTTACTTAAATAATTTTTTTAATATAATAAATTAGATAAGCATGTCTTATATTAGGATAAAAGGAAGTATTAAAGTTTTAAAATTCTTAAAAAAAAAAAAAGAATTGATGAAAAAACGGTGAAATTAAAAAGGAAAAAGAGAAGAAGAGAGAGAGAGTGTGGTGTGGGCCCACATTTATGAAAAAAGACCAATTAGAGAGATGATGGGGTCTATATAGAAAAAAAACAAAAAATAAAAATTAGATTTTCCCAAAATCATGACTTGAGATCAAAATCTTTGTTTGACAAAATTTGAAGTGTTTAGATAATTTTTTGAAAAACCATGATTTCGTAAAAAGTTGAGTGTTTAGATGATTTTTTACAAAATCATGATTTTATCTCCAAACCAAAATTTTGTTTTATCATTCAAACACACCCTAAATGCAAAACCTGTTAGTAGTGTAATTTTCACCATAAATTAGAATCGATATATATATATATATATATATATATTTATTTAGGATGGTTAGTAACTAATAAGACGCTGCGCGTGTGCACTAAACAACTTTTCTTTTCTCTCTCCCAATTGTCTATGTTTTAGGGCAAATCGTTGAACTGTTGAAGTGATGCACGCTTATCTTAATTACTCCCTACTGTCTTAATTATAAGATAAAGTTGATTATTTTAGAGAAATTAAGGAAGTCAATTAAATCACTTTAAAGTATTTATATTTTTAGTATCTTTAGATTATATATCAGTTTATTAGTCAAATTAATTAGTTTGAAGAAAAAAATAAAAATAAAAATATTCTAAAGTGATTTAATTGGCTTCCTTAATTTCTCCAAAAAAGTTAAATTTGTCTTATAATTAGGACCCAAAGGGAGTATAAGATATAGTTATTTTTTTAGAGAGATTAATGAAGCTAATCAACTTATTTTAAAGTACTTATATTTTTATTTTTTTCTTCAAACTAATTAGTTTGACTAACAAACTGATAGATAATATAAGGATATACAACATATGATATAATTAAGTAACTTATTTAATTTCCTTGATCTCCTAAAAAAATCAATTTTATCTTATATTTAATATCAGAAAGATTATAACCATATTGATGAATCAGAAAAATGATTTCTTAAAGATACAGACTCAGCAAATCAAATCAGGTATACTCGCTGCTTTAACTTGTTTAGAAATATACACTCGAAATCGGAATTCAGATGAGAAGTGGGATGATATTTACAAACAAGTTCGGTTTGCTCGACTCTAAATTAAAGTCTAGAAATTGGGCCGAATCCATTTAGGCCAAAGCCTTTTAAGTAAAGTTCTGAAATCTGGATCAGTCATTTGATTGATAGGGGTACTGGGTCAATAAAAAATCAATTTTAGATTTATTAATATGAAATTATAAGGAAACATATTAAAAAATCAATTGAAAAATAAAAAAAAAATAAATAAAAAATGGTGAATCGGTTCAGTCACCGGACCAGACCGGTTTATGGTCTGGCCCGGGTTCCAAAACACTGCTTTTAAGGGTCAGGTTTATAATTTAGAAGCTAAAAAGGTAAGTGGGTTTAAAAGAACTGGCTTTGTAGGGCAGCTGGCCCTGCAACCATATAGGACCGGCCCTTTTTGGTCCGTTTAATATTTTTTTAAAATAAATTAATAAATATAATATCATTGTATCAAATTATCAATATGAGAGACACCTAAATACCTAATAGAGTATTAATAATAAGCAAACACTTATTAATTAGTTTGATTTATTTTTTTCCTACAATGGTTTAATAATTTAAATTAAAAAGAAGGTTATTTTGGACATTAGATAATTATTTTAACTAAAAATTTATGAATTTTAAAAATAATGTATCTCAATTTAAAGCAAAATAATAAATAAATTGTAAAATTTGAAGAAGAAAAAAAGGATTAAAATGAGCTTAAGCCCATTTAGGTCCGAGTCCATTAAGGATCAGTCCTGTAGGGCCACGGACTTCAAAAATATAGTACCTTTTAGGAAACGAACCGGCCCATTTAAACCCGAATCTATAAAAGACTGGCCCCTATTCCCGGCTCTATCTTTTTTATTTATTTTTTTGCCAATGTATTCCCGGCTCTATCTAAAGTCTATAAACGGTAAAAAATTGAAAATCGACGCTTTATGCTGAGATAAATTTAGACAGGTGGCATTAATTTTGTTTTTTTGTTAATGGCCGCATTAATTTTGTTTCACTTCAAGTACCTTTGTAGTTTTTAATAATGGAATAAACTTGATATTATCGTTTAAGGTTTTTTTGACAAAATAGAAAAGCTGATATGGTGAATAAAAAAAGCTATAATCAAAGCCTTTAATTAATTTCGTTCATCGAAAGCCCGACCAAATCTGAATCATTCAAAGATAGTACTATACTGCTATGGTTAAAGAAATCATCAAATATGTTTCGTACCGTTGATCGGCTCATCGTTATCGTCTCAGTGAGTGTTTGGAATGACTGGGTATGTTTATTTTAACGATTAGATTGTTTATAAATTATTTTTTATATAAATTGAGACACAACTCCTCTCAATACTTACTTCGTATACGATTGAAAAGATGCTTTTAAGCATTCCAATTGCTCATCCAAATGAGCACTTAATTTTAGGAAATAAGCATTTATTATATAAGTCGAGATAAAATTCCTCTCACATACTTACCTCGTATACCGTAAATCATAAATTACAAATATTTATTATCTAAAAATAAGCTATCTCATACAAACACTTACTTGTAAGTTGTAACTCATCCTGGCTCAATCAAGTCATAGCGATGAAATATTAGATTTGAAAGAAAAAAGTTAGAGACCGAAAAAGTCAGTGAACCGATGTCACTGTCTGCGCTGTGTTAGGCAATGGCCATACCGGCCAAACCCTTGCTTCAAAAGAAAAAATAAAAAACAAAATAAGCTGGGGAAAAAATAGATATATATAAAGGCAAGAACTGCAATCGATTAATATAATCAGTATAATTAATATCACATGTACAAACAAAATTGAATTATATTGAAATTTTTTTAATTAAATAAGTTTTTAAAATATACAATACTAAATCCGATTATTCATATAAGATCTTATTTATATTGTAAATTATATTATAAACTAAATCTTATATTAAGGATTGAGTATGATATCAAGGTAAATAGTTTAAAAAATATAACATCACATCTGGCTTTCAAATTTCAATATAAGATTACATCTGGCTTTCAAATTTCAATATAAGATTTCATTTATAGTATAAATTACACCACAAATAATATTTTTTATTAAGAACCGGATGTACCATCACGTTGTTTATTGAGGTGAATATTAAGGTCAAACAGCTGGCACCGTGCTCTTGCTGCGGAGTACGTACTGAAGGGACGGGAGATGGGGGATCTAGGTCGATGGTACACTTTCATGATATTTTGACAAAGCTAGCTTCATGTGGTAGTGTCTTGAAAGAGGTACGTACATACCTTATTGGTAGAAGGTATTCTGTTTAGACTAGAAGGGGATTAATTTCCTTGCTGCTAAATTGTGTGGATGTCTATTGAGCTCAAAAGAGCCTAAGATCAAGATGATAAAAACATGATATTGAGAAGGTTAACTCCGTTGAAGTTGTTCACCTAATTCTGAACGAGGTTTCGGTAACTCATAAAAATTGGGGAATGGTTTGTTTCTGAAATCAAATGTATGATCCGACGTTTTTGACAAGTGAAAATCTAATATATAAGTAGAGACTAATGTCATTACAATTGTTCTTCCGAAAAGGACCCAGGACAAAGTCGTCTTACTGCAAATTCTCATCCTAGAGTTGTACTGATAAATCTTTTAGCCTCTGATGATGGTTCATAAATTTTGTTGTTATATTAGGCCACCTTTATTTTTGGTGTATAAAAAATATACTCTTTGGTTGGTTTTTAATGTATGGCCTAATTTGAAAGATGATATTGACACTAAATACCAAGGTATTAAAATTTGGATCCGGCATTGAATCAGTTGGAGTACTGGGTTAAGGGTCAGTGGGTCAGACCGGGGACCGGGTTAAGGGTCAGTGGATTAGACCGGGGCCAAACCAGGACCAAACCGGTGAGAAATTGAAGATTTTAGGTTTATATTATGAAATTCTAAAGGAAAAATTAAAAAAAATGTTTTTAAAATATGAACCCGGACCGGACTGGGAACCGGACCAGTTCCCCGGTTTCCGGGCCGGACTGCCGGTCCAGTCCGGGTTCAAGAACCTGGCTAAAGATAAGACATATTTTTTATATTTATTAATATTTTCATAATTTATTTTCATAACTTATTAGTATTCATTAATAATAATCAAGTAAGAAAGAGAGATGAAGAGAATTAATAAAAATGACTAGAGTGTTTTAAAAAAAATGTCATATTAACTAATCTAACTAACTTATTTAATCTTATCAAATTAGGAAGAAGTAAATCCTAAATAGTTTAAAGAATATATATTTAATTAAGAAAATTAAATATATTCCTGCAAAGCGCAAACGGTGCATCACCGTTGGATTTAGGTTGGGTTGGTTATGACTGTTGGATTGTTGCCATAACAAGGAGGTCAGCAGAGGAGCCGTTCGAGGATGGTGGGCGAGGGTGGGAAGCGAAAGAGAGAGGGACAGAGGGCCCAGTATTCACGTGGACAGTGGCCCACACGGCCACGTCATCATAAAAAAACTCATGGAATCTCCTCTAATCGCCTCTCCACCAATCGCTGTTGCACTCCCACGTGGGCCTTTGGAGCCCACAGCCTCTTGGCATGATTTGTTCATGGGCGTCCCTGGTCTATGCTCTTTTTACTGTTAAGGGCTTCAATATTCGTTATCTTACTGATATACAGTGTAACTCAATTAAATTCCCCTAAGTTTTCCAGCTCTCTTTCCATATAAATCCAACGCCTTCTTCATCTTTCTTCGCCTGGCTCCGTCTTCCCTTTATCTTCTCGTATCATCTGATCCCGATATTTTGATATTTTGCGCCCTCCAACACCAGATTAATTCTCTCCCTATAGCTTCTTGGCCGATCTCTATCTCTGCCTTCAACCTCGCTTTGATCTCTCTTTGATATATTCATATATGACCCTCTGGCCCTCTCGCTCAGAAACAGAGCACTTGAACGGCATGGAAAACTGCTCATCCCCGGCTTCTTATATCCGATTGGTTAGTTCTATCCCTACAAATATGCACAGCTTTCGATCATGTCAATACAATTTCATGTTTATGAATCATAAGTTCATTCTCTTGGTTAAGTTGATGAATATTGGAGAAAGGGATATTTCTTTTGGGTTACAAGAAAGGGTTTTGAAGTAATCAAAACACATGTAACAGGTGCACCGTCTAATTGAAGAATGCATCCTATTCAACATGAGCAAGGAAGAGTGCATGGAAGCTCTCTCCAAACATGCCAACATCAAACCAGTCATTACCTCCACCGGTCAGTCCTCACTACTCGCACCTTCTTCTTTTTTAATTTCTGTGTCACGTTGTAATAAATATCAAGCACGCGGACAGCTGATCGGAGCTAATTGGGTAAAATGATAGACGTACGCTGTCAACAATATTTAAAAAAAAAAAACTCTTTTATATATGAAAGTATACACACACGTAGATCATTTATTTTGCTTATATTTATGCTGTTGAAAGTATATATGCAAAGTAAATGACACACGTGCATGCACGAGGTGTGGGAGAGCAGTATGGAGGGAACTGGAGAAAGAGAATAAGGAGTTCTTCGAGGCGTACACGAGAACCAGAGCAGAGAGGGCTTCAGAGACAGAGACAAGGAGGAGGATACACAACGTGGTTTCGGAATCTTCCTCGGCCTCTTCCTCCTCCCACGGAGTTTAGCTTTCAGACGCAAACAACCTTAGTCATTCAAACCAATAATTCAAGGCCGACATACACCAGGCCACCTGATTCTTCCTACTAGCTAGGGGTATTTCCGTAATAACGCAGCGTGCTCTCTTCAGAAGAAAAAAAAACGTAAAAAGAGGATTGTGTACGAAACGGCGTCATTGTGGTCCAGCAGAAGCAGAAGTTGAAGTGGGGAACTCTACAGAGACGGGATCAGAACGACATGGCGTAGGCATGTGTGTAAATGTAAAGGCTATTGTCCCGGTGTGTATATTTGTGATAGATGTGTGGGTGTCGTTTGGCATATAGTATATACCAGTTCCCACTGATGAAAATTGGTATTGGCTTGTATAGTTGTATTGTTTTGCGAGTGACAGGCTAGGCACCCCTGATACGGTAACGTTTCCCTTATGTGCCTGTTTTGTAATGGATTTTGGAAATTAATATTTAATAATGACGGTGCCTTCCTCTGTGAGCCCCACTCCGTCTCTATGGTCTACCGGTACCCGATTGCTCATTTCTTCAATGTGTACCTCTTTTTTTTTTTTTTAATCAGAAATTAAATATCATTAATCCAATATGGAACTAATACAAAGAGGGAACAAAAATAACAACAAGCCTAATTATCCTTTATCATCGACTGCCTCACGAAAGAAAGTTAGTGGATGATCAAGGAAAACAAAAATTTCACTAATAGTATGAGCCGTCCCGGCAAGGTGATCAGCTAACAAATTCTGTTCTTTAGGAATGTGACATATAAGAACCTGCCAATTCCTAAATAACCAGAACCTTGCATCGTCAATGATATCCTTATAGGGGTAAGAACCTTCACATCCTCTAGTAAGCAAATTTATGGCTTCAAGGCAATCAGTAAGAACCAAAACCCTACTAAAACATCAATTCCAGCAGATTTGAAGTCCTTAAATGATTGCAATGACCTCAGCCACCACCGGAGGCACTCGAGTAAGCTTGCTCATGTAGCTGCAGATCCAACTTCCATCCTCTTCCTTAATAGCCCCATTACAACTACTCTAGCTAGATTCTAAGACTGAGCCATCAGTCTCCAAGGTGATAAAACCCGGTTGACTTCGAGTAATGCCTCCTCCTGCATTCGATGAGCATGAATAGAACTAGCAATTGGAGGATAATTCCATATCCCAGTAGGCCCAGAAAAACTAGCTTGGCCATTGTGGGGCTCAATTTCTGAATCATTCCCAAATAACTTCCTGTAGCGAGCCAACCAAATATCCCAACACACATAGCCAAATAGAGTAGCACAATTTAACTTCTTCGTGACATTCCTGCCGCCTTTATGATTCAGATTCCATTTGATCTAATCCCTCCCCTGCAAGGTTGAAAAGGTATTCCACAGGACTGGATTGACTATCGAAATCCACCGCTCACGAGCATTGGAACAGTCCCTTAAGAGATGCATTATATCTTCCTCTTGGGAGTACTCAAATGGACAGCTTCCTTGGTCAGTTAAACATCTTCGTGCTCTGAGTTGCGCAGTATGGGCCCTTCCATAAGCGATAAGCCACATAAAAGTCTTTATCTTTTCAGGTACCGGCCACCGCCACAGCTTCCTCCAAAACACATCATCTGAGCTATGAGAACCTGTAAAAAGAAAGCGGTATATAGAGCTAACAGAGAAAGAACCATCAGAAGAGAGTTTCCAGAAAAAGTTATCTTCTCCTATGTTAGAACAGGGTGGATGAGCACATAGGATACGATCAATAGTCTGATATTGAAACCATCTTCCCAGCTTAACAGAATCCCATACGCCCCGTGTAGCACATAATCCTGAATCTTTTCCGTACCATCAACAAAACCCTCGAATCCAGGGATTAACTCGATCAACGTCCTATATATTTCTGACCAATTGTCATACCAGAAAGAAGCCAATGCCCCATCCCCGATTTGGACTCCCACACCATGTTTGAATTTATCCTAAACATTGCAAATTCCTTTCCAAGTGAAGGATGAGTTCCTTTGATATAGTGGTCCATTAGTCTGGTCCCAGAAGTATTTAGCTTTAAGAACCCTGACCCATAGCGTTTCCTTGTTATTCAACAACAACCAGCAAAGTTTCATGTTAAAGGCTTCATTTTGTTTACGCATGTCATGGATCCCAAGACCGCCGCTCCTCTTATCCTTGGTAATCTGATCCCAGGATATAAGATGAAGTTTTTTCTGGTCCTCATTCTCTCCCCACAGAAAATCCCTTCTTTTCTTCTCAAGCTCCCGCAAAACTCCTTTAGGAAGGAACATCGTTTGCATATGGTAAGAAGGTAAAGCAGATAATACTGCTTTTATAAGAGTGACCCTACCCGCAAGATTTAAGCAACCTCGCTTTCATCCAGATAGCCTTTTTTTGGGTTTTATCTAAAATGGGAGCAAAAGTAAGCTTGGAGACTCTTTCATGGAGTAATGGAATCCTAAGATATTTTCCCAAGTCCCCAGTCAAACGAACCCCCATACTTCTGCTAAGGCTATATGCTCTTGAGCCATTCATGTTCTTTCAGAAGCACACTCTGGTCTTATCTTTGTTCATTTTTTGTCCAGAAGCACTACAGAATAATTGAATGCAATGAAGTATCTTCTCTGCCTGACTCTCAGAGGCTTCACCGAAAAGAATGAGATCGTCGGCAAAGAACATGTGAGAAATGTTTGGACCATTTCTATTAAGATGAATCGGCTTCCAAGAACCATCATTAACAACATCCCAGATTATCTGGTTAAGCCTTTCCATACATAAGGTAAAGATATAAGAAGAGAGGGGATCTCCCTGTCTAATGCCGTGGGAAGCCCTAAAAGTAGGGGAGGCTTCACCATTCCATAGAGCCTGGAAAGAGGGACCTGAGATACAAGCCATAATAAGAGCACAAATTTGACCGTCAATACCAATAGCTCTTAAAGTGTCTTCTATGAAAGACCATTCTTGGCGGTCAAAGGCCTTCTCCAGATCCACCTTAACTGTCATCCACCCTTTTCTACCAGTCTTAATCTTCTTGGAATAAATGACCTCATGAGTAACAATTATGTTATCACTACTCTACCGGCCATCAATAAAACTACATTGGTGGTCACCCACAAGTTAACCCATGATATCCCGAAGACGGCTACTCAAAATATTGGTAATGATCTTGTAACTAACATTACATAGAGAGATAGGTTTGAAGTCCGTAATCATTTTCGGATTATCTTTTTTTGGGAATAAGAACAATGTTGGTATTATTAATTGCTTTCACCCCATTTGGATTTCTGAAGGCCTCAGATACTAATTCAACCATATGATTCCCAACAATCGACCAATATTCTTGATAAAAAATTGCTCAAAGCCCATTAGGTCTTGGTGCCTTAAAAGCACCAAGAGCAAAAATGGCAGATTTGATTTCTTCGTCAGTCACCTCCGCATGAATTCTATCATAATCAGTGGCATTTAAGTGAGGAAAATGCGAATGAGTGACTATAGGAATGGAAAGATCATTCTCACTACGAAAGAGGTAGGTGTAATATTTGGTAGCAATCTGTTTCAGTTCATGTTGGTCAAAAGTCCTAGCACCATCATTTCTTCTAAGACCATCAATCCTGTTCTTTCGTCTGTGAATAATAGCTGCAGTGTGAAAAAATTTGTTGTTTTTATCACCCCATTTCAGCTAATTGCAATGAGATTTCTGGTACTAAATAAGTTCTTCCTGAGCAATGATTTTTTAGTGTTGGTTCCACAACTCATTTTCTGTTTGAATAAGGTGTTGATTATCACGCCTTGACCTCGCTCTCTCAATACCCTCAATCCTTTGTAAGATAACTCTCTTTTTATTATTTAGGTTACCCACCTTCCTTTTATTCCACTCACATGCTTCCTTGGAGAAAGTAGTAACTTTATCATTCCATGCACCTCTACCCCAAGTCTCCTTCACCAAGTCTGTAAAACCATCTTCTATTAACCAGGCAGCTTGACAACGAAAGGGTGGTTTTGTTCTGAGAGAGTTTGAAGGTGCAGATTGCAGCAAGATTAGCTATGATCTGAGCCAAATTTACTCAAGTAGTACACCTTAGTTAGGGGGTGTGACCTATTCCATTCAGAATTCGTGAAGGCTCAGTCAATTCTTTCTTTAAGTGATCCTCTCTCCCAAGTGAATTTGTCACCAACCATTTCCATTTCAATGAGTTGAGTGTGAGCAATGCAGTCTTGAAACTGCTTCATTGATCGAACATTTGGTCTGGATCCTCCTTTTTTGTCTTCACCATAGAGATAGGCATTAAACTTACCAATCACAATCCAAGGGAGATTAACAGTGGCACTGAAATCATTAAGCTCCTCCCATAGATTTTGGCGAAGAATATGATTAGGTTCAGCATAAATACCAGAGAGAATAAACTCAGAGTTTTCATTAGCAACTACCACTTTAACATGAATAGTTTGAGTGGAGGATGAGATATAATACAGCAAAATTTCTTCTATATTCCACATGATCCAGATTCCTCCCGCATACCCAGTAGCTTCCAAGAGGAGCCAAGTATTAAAACACAGTCTGCTGATAATTTTATCGGCCTTTTGACCACTGACACAAGTTTCAGTAAGAATGAGAATCTTGATATCTTTGCCATGAATCACATCTCTAATCCTTCTAGGAAATGATCTTGAGGTTGCACCTCTACAATTCCAAGACAAAATATTTATGGGAATCATAAAACACATGAGGAAAAGGAATGAACTTGAACCAAGAACGCTACTGGCCCGAATTGTTTAATTCTATGAAGCCATCCCCACCAACGTCTCCTGCATTATATTCGTTGATGGGTTCCTGGAAATTTTGAGAATTTGGGTCTTGAGCTTTATGAATTAGCACATCAGTATGTAGCTCCTGGTTAGCTGACATGCATGTATTAACAGAGGAGAGATGATCACTTGCTGGTTGAATTTCCATGGCTATCTGCTGAGGAGTATTTAATAGCTTAGGCCTATTAAAATCCATCACAAACTAACTCCTATGTTACTAACGTTGTCCAGGAGGTGTTTTAAGTTGATGGGGCCATTTTGAGATAAAGACCTAAAAATAAGGTTATGCCCTCTTCCATTGTGTTTGCGTTTAAATTGAGAATTGTGGACTTTAACATTAATGTTTCTTTTGCTCTTCTTTTTAGTCAAGGTTGGATCACATATGTTGGTGTCAATTGGCCCATCTGTTACTTCAATTGGTTGAATATCTTGCATAACATGCTCATCGGAACCCATGCTCTGGCCCAATAGCTTAACCCCAAGCCCATCGGATCCATCTTGCATATCATGCTTATCGGAACCCAAACTCTGGCCCAATAACTCATTCACAAGCCCATCAGATTCAATAATCTGGGTAAAACCACCCCCAATAGCGTCAAGCTGAAACGGTCCCATGTGGACTTTCTTTTCCTTCTACAATAACATCTTTTTCCCCATCCTTGTGACTGTCTTCTTATCTTTCTGAGATGACGTCTTCTTCTTCAATCCTGTGTCCGTCTTTTCCATGTCATTTCCCTTCTTTGCAATTCCAGATCTATTGCTGCTAGGCTCTCCATTTTCGAAAATGGAGATGAGGCTTCCTATCCATTGGCTATGCTCTGCTTCGTCGCCAATAGGAGGTCTTCGATCGGTTTCCTTCCTTTTCCAATGAAGCTCCACCCCCTTCCTTCTAGTAGGCTTAGGTTGCTCACTGAAAATGACGTCTGTAGCAATTTGTTGTAGACCTCGAACCGTGAGTCAGACCTTCTCTTACCTCCCTTTAGACTTGATCAGACAGAAGGAGGGGTTTTCAACTGCCGTTTCCTCTCCAATTCTGCAACAAGATGCCATGATCTAACCCTAAGATTAGCTTGCATCCATGCTCCGTACTCCTCTTCCACAGCTATGCCAGGCTTAGCTTGAGAATTAGCTGAAAAAGTTTCCATGGTGTGTCCGTAAAGACCACATTTAAAGCATATAACACTCAATCCCTCATACTCCACTGTATAGACATGGTTGCAAAGAATGAATCGAGATTGTAGTTTTTTGTTTAAATCAACTTCTACACTAACTCTGGCATATTTCCCTCATTCAACAACATTTATATTATTCTCCTGATGAGCCAAGGTGTTCATATCCACTTTGAGAGTTCGACCAATCAAATTGCCTATCTCAAACATACACTCCTCGGTATACATATGCATTGGAAGAGTGGGAATTCTAATCCACACTGCTACTTTCCTTACTTTGTTGCAGTAAGGATTAAAGTTCGGATTCCATCTCTGAATTGCAAGGTAAAGACCTTGTATCAGTCAAGGCCCATCGAACAGGAGTCTGGAGCGTAATGATTTGTCCGCTGTCCTAAAAATGAAATAGTTGTTGAGGAGGTCGATGATCTCAAAATTTTCTGATCTGAGAAGCCATTTAATTCCATCCCTCATCATATGAAGGTTTGGCCTCTTCCCTAACACTGTCAGAATTAAAGCTTCCTTCCACGGTCTGCACAATTCTTTTAGTTTTCATTTGATATGTTTAGAGAGGGAACTGAACCCAGAGCATTCCTCTATTCCTCTGTTAAGCTTGGAGACAATGCCTCCTCCTCTTTGGGCCATTCATCCATTTGTTCTTCGAAATCCTCATCTAAGCTTTTCTCTTCTTCCCCCAAAAGTTTTGATTTATATGAAATCTGGCTTTTAAGAGTCTGCTTCACATTTCTTTTTTGCTGGTCCACCAAAATAACATCACTCTATTTTGACGCTTCCTCCATTTCAATATCAGTGTTCTTCTTTCCCTGCGTCTTTGAGTTAACTTCCCTGGTATCTGCTACATTCATCGGCATTCTCTTGATATTTCTTCCTAACAATTCATCTTCCTCCTTAGATTTCCCATCCCCTTCATCGGAGATGCTATCAATAATCGTCGCGTTCGCGTTGTTTCTCGCACTAACTTTCTCACTCATCTTCAGTCTTTCAGTATGTTTTCAAGATTTGTGTACCTCCTTTTTTAACCATGCACAAGAAATACACTCCTATATTTTTTTTCAAGATATACTATTATTCTATTCATTTTTTTTTTCAATACAAATATCCTATTCTCTATAATTATGTTTGTTTTGGTATTGAGATTGACAAAACTCCTCTCATATACTTATCTTGTATGTCGTAAATCACGATTGAAAAGCTGTTTTTAGGTATTCCAATCGCTGTTCCAAATGAACATTATATATATTGTTGTTTGACTTGTCAATTTTGCATATCAGGTTCACAGAATTAGACATTCATCGATCATAATAATTTAAAAGTTGCTATTCTTTGTGAAAAAGATCCCATTGGTCGCCTCACCCCTTTCATTTAATTGAGAGTGGTCACTTGCCACTTAATTGTTTCCTTTATCCCGTGTCACTATTATCAGAAAGTTTTCTCAACTTGCAAAGGTCCTTATGCCTGACCTTAACGAGCGGATTTAAACTGATATTTTGTTCTTCTTTTTCCTTTTTCACTACTACATATTTGGACTTTTATAACATTTAATACATAACTATTACAGCTAATAAACATCATATATGTTGAAGCGGAAGTCACGCAAAAATATATAAAGCTTAGACACAACCGTTAACTATACAAATCATCGTGTATTGTAAGGCGAAATTCATAAGAACATAAAAATAACGGTTATAATTAATAACTGTTGTTTATTTAGTAAAAAAAGTGACAGTTCTTTGGAAACAACCACTATGTAACACTTACAAAAAATTCGACCTCCAATATCTTATATCAGCGAAGACAAAACATGATAATCTTAAGAAACAACCGTTATCTAACTCTTTCGTAACCCTTCTAACATTCCAACCTTCAATGTCATAACCCTTTGTAATCCCATTAGACCTTCATAAGTCATAACTTATAACCCATCGCAATCCGTTAGACATTTATTTAAACTTAACTATTCCTTGTGATTCTTATAGAGGATCCTAACCACGTCGCCCCCTCTTGCAATCGCCAGCGCCTTCGGCTCCTTCGCCAATCCATCTATTTCGTCGAATGATGAGATGACACAAGAGAAAAGATCACTTCTTGTCATGAAGGAGGTCCAGAAGGCAAATTAAGAGAGAGGGGAGGAAATTTAATATAGATGAAATAAGAAATGTCAAATTTTGAAATCTGACAAGTTCACAATTTGTTGTATTTCACAATTTGTCCTTTCAGGTTCCATCTCACAATAAATAATGGTGATAATAAGTAATCGTCATATTTTATCTTACAAGAATGACGGTTGTTAAGCAAAAACCATCATGAAACAACGAACACAATGATGGTTCGAAACATTTCCCCTTCCCTACACTAATAATAATACTCTAACTTGGCCTTTATCTCCCTCCTTCGATGATGAGAATGAGGAAGAGGATGCCACTGCCATCCTTATCGTTATGTTCATCCTTCTCTTCCTCTTCCTCATCCTCATCAGCGTTGGAGGGAGAAATAGTTCACGGTCATTAATTAAGAACCATAAAGTATTTTTGCTAGTATATTCAATGATTCTAAATTAATATTGTGGTTGATTATGTATAACGGTTCTAAGCTAATAAATGTTAAGTGAATACTAAATTAAAAAAAATTATAAAATACATAATGGATATTAAGAAATTCCCGTCACCATTTATAAAATATAATGGTTTTTATATTTTATCTTAATTCACTAAAATACATATCTTTTAGTGATACTAAAAGATATGATGACTCGATAATCCAAGAAACCCTCTCTATATAAACGTCCGAAAACTGAACTCCATTTCTCTACTTCCATTTCAACTTCTTAAAGCCAACTTCTGATTCAATAAAACATCATGGACAGACGCAAGAGAACTTTCGATTCATCATCTAGCAAAAAACTAAAAGATGAACTCCCTCCGCCAACAAGCATTGAAGGTCTTGTCTACGCAACTTACGAGCTACATCATATGGTTCAAGTTTACTTGCGAGAGCAAGGATGCATGGATCAGTGCTTGAAGGAACTTACCTCTTTCTTCGCACTTTGAACAAGAAGGTAGACAAGTTACTGGAGAATAAAGAATCTGATGATGCATCATATTCTTAAAACATCTCCGTAACTTTTTATTTTTAGTTTGTTTATTTACTTTGTCTCTTTTTTGTTGTTGTAAAATTGTGGTTGCATAATCAACCAACAAAATTTTAAAAAATATACATTACAGTTATTAAGTGACAATTATACTTATTAGAATACCATGCAAATACATAACGGTTATACTTTGTAACAGTCATAAATAGTCTCAAGAGAATGATAGTTCTTACGGCAACATCATCATGAAATGTTAGATGAACAAACAAATGACTTGTTTTCCAATTTCATATCAGAAAAACAACATAACGATTATCTTAAATAACCATCAACTAAACGGTCTAAACCTTTCTCCTTTCCCCTACTCATGATGAGAACACTCTGTGCTTCTTCAATCTTTGATGATTAGCAAGAGAACTAAGTACCCTTTCATCATCCACCACTGCACGTGACTGCTCCTCTTCAACTTTCAAAGTCTACAATGATGGTTCGAACCGTCACTTCCAATCTATATAAACTCCCAATTTTCTTATGTTTATCGTCCTCCTCTATTCTTTCAATTACCAAGATGAAACACCATACTAAATACTTGCTCGAAAATACACGGTGTCATTCTCTTCCCCCTCCTCCACCACCTCCTTATCCCCTTTCTCTTCCTCTACAACCATCGCCTTCACCTCTATCTCAAGTGGAGGCAATGATGCAACATGCAGAATGCATTCACCATATAGTGAGAAGGTTGACCGGATATTTGTCGAGTATGAACAGGAAGGTTAATCTCATTCTTGATGAATATGGGATTGACCACTATGATTTTGGCATACTCCCAAATGATTCAGGTTACTCATGATGAGTAGCGTGATGATATATGGTTTGCTACGAATTTATAGGACTTTTAATTCATTCAAATTGAACAAATTAAAACAAAAGCTTCTAAATTCGCATCACACCTCATATCATCTATTAGACAGCTAGTCACCAGAGGGTGATATTTTTCTGTTTTTTTTATAAAATATAAAAAAATAATTATCTGGGCACTAACTACCCAAAATTTTTTAAAAAAATTACATACCTCACAGTTATTAACTAATAACTGTAATATATGTATATGTTAAAACAATAACATAACTCCTATTGTCTTTTCCGGCCGTCAAGAGTCATTTTCAAAAGAAACCCACCATAAAAAGCCTTCTTCTTACCTCTCAGTGATAGCTACTAATCAATACCTTCACACTTATCTCAGCGATTGCCGAGCGAGTTGATTTCACTTGCCATAACTCGCGTTTTCGTCATTCTTGAGTCGTAGCTAGGCCGTATTTCTTTGGTGCTCTATTCTCTGTATTCGATTAAGGTACCTTTGTGAAGTCACGACGTGATAAAACATTCAAGGTGATATTAACTTGCTTTTTTGAAGTTATGTTTTTTTAAAAACCTGTTATTGCTTTGATCAAAGGTTCTTAACCTGTTACAGGAAATTGTCAACCCATTACTTTAACTAAATGTTCATATTTTATTTATCCTTTTTTAAGTAACTTATGGACATATGATCCCTAAGAAAAATACATCTCCTTTTTTAGAAATATTCATATCTTCAGAAATTATTTCAAAAAGTTCAATAGGTGTGATGAATCAATTAGTTCATGTATACCAATAAGACTCATACATGAACAAACTCTGAATAAACTGGTTCATATGTATTGAGAGTCATACACGAACAAGCACTGTGAATAAAATAGTTCAAGTGATATATTTAATTTATTATTGTAAAGTTATGTTCTTTTTTTGGAATCCTATATTGCTCTGACTGAAGCTCCCGTCCTATTTTTCTATTGTGATGGTGGTACCGATTTAAAAGCTATGATATTCAACATTGTAATCAGTCCTAGACTCTTCAATATTAGAGTTTTTGAGCTACTTGGCCTCGTCTATCTATATATATAAAATAGAGTAGAACTCCTAACATTGGGTAGCCATGCGATTTGCATAGATAAAGGTTTTCTAGGCTTGATGGCTATAATCAATC
Source organism: Inga laurina (assembly GCA_963855925.1). NCBI lineage: Eukaryota > Viridiplantae > Streptophyta > Magnoliopsida > Fabales > Fabaceae > Inga > Inga laurina. The sequence goes on along the minus strand of OY979703.1, from coordinate 14,352,074 downwards.
GCACTCCTAATCTATATATATAATAATGTAAGTGTTCAACTATACCTTGTGTCTCTTCAGCAATTAAACATGTAAAGCAAAGGAAGATGGCGAAAAAACAAATTTCCTTATCTAAAAGGGCGCAGGGTTATGCAAACCTTTACCCCTTCGCCCTTTTTTATAAGGATATATGTTTTTTTTTTCTCAAAATCCTTTGCTTTCTAGGGGTTAATTCATTTGAAGAGACATCATTATATATAGGTCACCAGTTACATTATCACACATTATCACTTATATACATCAATAGTTGCCATTGATTCTTTCCACAAAGCCTAAAATGTCTTAATCCATGCCAAATTGCATAGCTACGTGGGTTGGAGGTACTATTGTTTATTATATATATAAAGGAGGTCAACTAGCTCAAAAACTCTCACTTAAAGAGTTTTATATCTATACATCACGGTTATTATATAAAAATTGTTATGTATTATAAATGTTCGCGGTTCTTTTTAATAAACCGTTATTTATGTGCTTATTTCATAATGGTTGTCTACATGAAACCGTTATCAAGTTTATATGGTTATTATATACAAACTGTTATGTTTATTATTGAATAAAAACCGGTTGTAATAAAATGAGACTATTATGTACCATGCAAGTATTACTATATATTATGACGGTTGTTTAAGTGTGCATGTAATTATCATCGAATCAATGGGTAGATTATGACCTCACCAAACCTCAATACATAATGAATGTTATATTATAACCGACATAACGGGTTTGAAATAAAAAATTTCACAACTGTAATGTATCTGCGCCAAGTTTTTATAGTGCTCGTATATATGTTGGTTCAAAATCTTGATGTATGACAGTTAACAACCATCATACATCACAATTTTTGTAGTAGTGTTTTCCTATTAGTATGGTAGATATTCAACCGTATGCACACATGTAATTGACGAAGAATCCACATCATATGATTAACGCAGAGCTCGTATGTGATAATTAGATACTCTCTTCGAGTCAATTGACTTTTTTTAAAAGAATGTTAAAAAAACTAAATAAACTGATATATAATAGGTTGGCAGAAACAAATTGGTATACAATCTAATGATACACATATATACTATAATTAAGTAATTTATTTAGTTTGTTTAATCTCTGCCGACAAAAAATAATTATTGAGTCTTATATTATGTCATTAGCATGATATGGTTGTTTTTTTAAGGAAAACCTTAAGACACGTGAATTATTTACATATTATTGATTGTCTAACAAATTTTTTATTGTTCCCTTAAACTGTTATAATAAAGATTTTCAGCATCTTTCATATAATATAATATGTTTTAATTTGCACAAAGCATTAATTTTTTCCACTCAGTATCCCTACCTTAATCTAAGATATTTTGAATAATAAACAAACTTCCTTGCTGATGACCTAAGGTCATTTTAATATTTTACAAAAGGGTCGATCCAATTTAATTGAATTTTTGTTTTGGTCTATACAGTTTTAAATTGTTGATTTTAATCCCTATTATTTTACAAGGATTTGATCTTGAGTATAAGTATATAGAATAAAACCAAAACTCATTAAAAGCATGAGCATGTAACATTAAACTCATACCAAACCTTTGTAAATTATAAAGACTAAAATTAACTATTCAAAAATGTAGATTAAAATTCGATCAAATTATGAGCAGAAACAATAATATTGACAACAAAAGTTTTTGCTGACTTCTTTAACTTATAAGAACTTGTTTTTTTTACCTGAATTTATGAGAAGTTGTTACGAGTTGCTCCTAATGAATATAGAAGGGAGCAATGTTATTAACATTTTTAAATGGGTTAACATAATTTTTTATCCTTAAAGTTTGCTTTCATTTTGGTTTGTGTCCCTTAAGTATTAAATCATAAGCTTTGGTCTATGAAATTTCATTTCATTTAAAATATTAGTCCATATAACTCAATAATAACTTGGACGATTTTACTCTTAGAGGCATCAAAACCTTTTATTTAAAATTTAATGAATTAAAATCAAAATAAGAATAAATTTAAGGAATTAATCCTTTTAAAATCTACAGGAGCTCGTAACAAATTTTTCTGCTTCCCATTCATTGTGGTATAAGGGGCCACTGTAGCTAGGCCTGGTTGCCACGCCATAAGGTACAATTATTATTGCTACTTCTAATTCTAATTCTAATTTGCCACCGTAAAGTAAAATTATTATTATTATTTTTTTTTTTTGTGTTAGTTCGACATGATGTACAATTGTTAACGTCCGAGGAAAAGACCCAGTCCAATTTTGTTCATCCGAGAGTTTAGTCTGGTCCCGCGGGGGTGGGCGGCGTACGAGAAGTAGAACAAGAAAAAGATGAATTCATTTCATTTTCTCCAGCAAAATATAGAATTTTAAACTTCTTATGAAATCGATTTTATAGACTGAAAAATAATTTAACATAGGTGAAAATATTTTTAAATGCATCTTTGATAAAAAATAGTATGAGTCGCCATTTAAATTGGACATGTTGAGTAAAAAGTATAAAATGAATATGCGTTTGAATAAAAATATGAATAATATGGAAATATAGATATATCATTTTAAAATTAGTTGTCAATTATGAAAAATAAAATAATATTTCGTCTTGATAAAAAATTGTTATAGGGGTACTTTTTAAAATGCCGTAGCTTATAGTACCGTTTCTTAAAACCTACGCGTTGGCGGCCGCTTCGTGTGGCAGCCGGCGACTAGGAATTAATTGGTGTGTTGTAATTAATGTCGCAACGCCGATTCTTGAAATTTGAGTGTGTTTGGAACAGTTACGGTAAAAATTGTTTTTTTAATTTGATTTTTAATAATCTTATTTTTAGTAAAGTCAAATTATATAATGTGATTTATGTTTGGATTGATGGTTGTGTAAATAACTTTGATAAAAATAAAACTTGTTTAAATTGACTTTGGCATAAGTGAGTTTTGTGATAATGTCAGAGAAAATGGGTGGAAAAATATTTAAAAAATCAAGTAAATATTTAAAAATTACTTTAAAATATTATGTGCTACTGGAAAAATATTTTAGAGTGGGTGGAAATCAATAAACCAGTATTCTAAGTTTTGGGTGCTTTTTATTGCTAAAAAAATACATTAAATGTAAAATTGTAGTTAGTCTCCTAAAATTGGGTATAATTGAAAAAATATTTTAAATGTTCAAAAGCATCAAAAAATATTTTAAAGTAATTTTTGAAGTTGAAGAAGTACATTAAGGATAAAATTGCAATCAGTCTGATAACACACCGGGCACAGCTGGAAAAATGTTTTAAGGGGTTAAAAGCAAAAAAAAAAAAAAAATTCTAAAGTGATTTTTAAAGCTGAAAAGGTACATTAAGGGTAAAATTGTAATCAATTTGATAGCACATTGGGTACAACCGAAAAAATATTTTAAGGGGTTAAAAACATTAAAAAAATATTTTTTTTTGATACTACATGTTATTTAAAAAACAATTTAGAAAATTAATGTCAGAGTCAATATATTTGGATTATATGTCGGTTTATAAGTTGGGCAAAATAGTTTGGAAAACATGATAAATATAAATATTTTAAAGTAATTTAATTAGTTTTCTTAATATCTCTAAAAAGTCAACTCTATCTTATATTTAGAATTAAAAAGAGTATAAATTGGTGATACATATAAATACTCTCTCTCTCTATCGCAATTATAAGCTTCACATTCTTGCTTTTTGCTAATAGCTACTTAAGATTGTAAAAGCTCTCAACGCAGAGCATTTAATCAAACACTAAAAAAAACCAATTGTAATTGCCTATTAGGCTTATGCCTTTGGATCGCACGATTGATGGGTTCTATCGTGGTTCCAAACACCCATTAAATTAGCATGCAACTTGGATCTCCATCTATTTAATAGTGTGCTTCCTTCCAATGATTGTAAAAGTGACTTTTTTCAATCTTATTTCTAAATAAAAATTAAATTATATAATATGATTTATGTTTGGATTGACCTAAGTAAAGTGGATTTTATGATAATGGTAGGAGAGAAATTAAATTAAAAATTATAAAATTTAAAGTTGGGAAATTTGCCAATAAAAAAATACATAATTTGATGAAATAATATTACATAATTAATTGGATCACATGTCCTGTACAATTTAATCTCTAATTAAACTGCATTATTTAGTTATTTAGAGCTCATATTTTAAACAGGAAGGAAGGAGTATTTATTATTAAATTTACATTGATGATTTTCATGAATTTTTTATCTCCTACTTTTTTCGTAAGTCCAAAAATTCAGCTGCTCAACCTTTTTCATCAACCTCTTTATTAATTTCTGCGCATGTATAAAAATATAGGCATATTATTATATATATATATATAATATGACAAATAAAAAAATCATATTACTCATACTATTTTTTTAAAAAGTGAACAATGGAGACCCCACACTGACAGGAGAGCGAGTAAGGATTGGTGAATCACTCAGTCACAAACTAAGGCGTAGATAAATAAGAAGTTAAAAGTTGTTCTGACTATTTCAGAAAAGAGCTTATTTAAACACGAGTCCAATTATATAAAAGCTGCCCTAAACACTCCAGGTTCAGTTTCATGCCTAATCGGGCTTATTCTTGCCCAATTAGGCTTATAAGGCTGTGAAAAGTCGAACTAAACACACATTTGTTTTATAAATAATTTTTTCTCTTTTAAGTTTTAAAATTTAAACTATTTTTTCTTTTTCTACCCTTATTAAATATATATCTTTATGTTAACTATCCTCTATTCATAACCAATTCTTTTTCATTTAATCATTTGTTATCCACACTCTCTCGTATTTTATACTTATTTTTTCTCATATTCTTTATTTATTCTCTCTCCTATACTCTTTTCATAAATAGGGGTATACTTAAAAAAAAATGAAAATTTTGACACATTTATTATTTTTAACTAATCTTAACTGTTAATTCGTTTTACGCAATCAAAAGAATTGGGGAAGTACTTTTGAAAAACTATAACTTTGTAACTAAACATTTTCAGTGAAATTTATTCCTCTAAACGGATTTTTGAGGTTCTAGACTATAGTTGGGATCCAAACACCCTGCAGTGTGAATCACAATTTTTTGTAGCGTCATATATATACATATATTAATAATTCACTTAACTGTTTCCAAGAGAGAAGGCAACCATGTTCTCAGATCCAGACCAGGCCCGTTGGTTTAGATCGAAAAGTGGTCAACCGGTTAGTAGACCGTTCTGATCTGGTATATATATTTTTTTAAATCAATTTTTTATTTAATTTTTCTTTAGAATTTCATATTAATAATCCTAAAATTTTTAATCACTCATCGGTTTAATTTCGAATTAGTGTTAATTTAACTCTAATATTACCTACTGACCTTTGATCCAGTACTTCAACCAATTCAATGGTGAATCTGAGTTTAATTATCTTAGAAGGCAACTGCGGGATGCGATGAGGTGTGGCATCGAGGTTACGTGAAGTTGATGAAATCAGGTGATACATGAATTGATCAACGTGGATGTGGATGATTGGTGTAATTAAAAAAATAAAAAGAGGCAGGCAATTTTATAATATTTGGCAGAGACAAGAAGGATGGGACGAGGTGTGAATGTGAGGCAATTTTCCTGGAAGGTCCAGAACCAGAATTATATGAATCAATCGCAAAAATTTGAAATAAGGAAATATAAAGCATCTCGCAATCAGTTGGGCCTTCCGTCCGTGACATATATCAACTCTTGAATCTTCTATGGGCCTTACTCCACATGCACCGATTTGATAGTTTGCACAATCTCGGCAAGGCAGTCAGCTTCCATGTTCTTATATCTCTCACAATAAATATTTCTTTCGGTCTTAATTATAAGATAAAATTGATTTTTTTTAAAAAAATTAAGGAAACTAATTAAATTACTTTAGATTTTTTATATTTTTATTTTTTTCTCCAAACTAACTAATTTTGACTAATAAACTAATATATAATCTAAGAATACTAAAAATATAAACACTCTAAAATAATTTAATCGACTTCCTTAATTTTTCTAAAAAAATCAATTTTATCTTATAATTAGGACCGGGGGAGTAACATATCGACCTTCCATTCCCTTCTTAGCATATGCTTGATCAATATATATGCAAATCATTATGATGAAAGAAAGAGCATATAAGTAATCGCATCGAAGCTTTTATTTTCCTGTACCCATTCTCCCATATACTCATTTCATCCTCATCTAATTTAATTTAACAGAAAGGTTGTCTCCCTCCTGAATTGCAAGCATAAAAGCATTTATAATCTGACTCACATTATTCTTAAACGATCCTCCGCAACCCACTGCAACAATTTCTCTTGAGAAAGCGTCATGACGTACAACATGACTCACTCTCATCCATTGACAATCCATCTTCCAATTCCTCGTGCTTTACGCATACACCCAATGATAGCTTTACCTAGCCAATAACGCTTTCTGGACGAGTGCTTTTATATCGGATGAATCCATATTAACCTGTCACAGGTGAATTTGACATCATATTAAAAACTCGGAACAAAAATGCCTACAAAATTATAAAAGAGTGCAAAAATACCAAAACTGTCAATCAACCGTAAGCTCTGTTATCTATTTTTCTTGTGGACCCCACTACTTCAACTCTCCTCTTTATCCTCGTCTTCATCTTTTAGGATCTGTTTGGTTGGAGGGAAGGGATGGGAGGGGATAAAAAATGGGCATTTTTCTTTGTTTTGTATGAAAATTGGAGGAAAGGAGCCTCAAAAAAGGGGCTCCAAATTTTTATCATCCTCTTATTTTTGTTCCTTTTAAATTTAGGTATTTTAGAGGGGATGAAAAATGACCCCTTTTCCTTCCATCCCCTCCCCTAAAAGCAAACAGACTTTTAATGTCCAAACTTCTCTCTCGTCACTCTCCAACATAATATCTATCAATATTCTAAACAAGAGCCTCGTGAACTCATGGCTGGATGGTGAAAGTGAAACTCTTCACCTCTTGAATCCCGAGTTCGAACAAGGAAGTAGCAATGACAATTCCCAAGCAAAAAATATTCTGCAAATATAGGATTTCGCCGGAAACGAGATCAATGGCAACTACGGTCGTCGACGAAGTGAAGCCTCCCTCCTTAATTTCCATTTTCGATCTCTCTTCTCTCTTTGATGGAATCACAAGTCAGTGCATCATAGATGAAAAAAATGAAATAACAAAGAATTAGATATGAAAAACCAAACAACACCTTGATCAAAAAATATAGAGACAAGCTTAGCTTAGGAAGACAGAGATGAAATTGTTAAAGGAGGAATTGGACGTTGATGATAGAGCAAAAGGAGAACGAAGAGGTGGGTGATGAATGCAAAGCATGGTGGCAGAGATGAGGGGTAAAGACAATGGTTGTGGGTGCTGGGTGCGGCCGTGGTCATGATGGTTCAGTCTTTATTGGGCCTAGTGGTGGGGGCTAGGTGCTGGGTGTGTTCATGATGGTTCGGTCTTCGTCGGTAGCAGCGATGGGTGTTGGGTGCGACAACGTTAACAATGGTCAAGTGCAATGGAGGGTGTGGAGGGGTGAGCCATTGAAGAAGAGATGGAGGAATGGTGGGGGGGTGCTATCGGTGGGGGAAGACATGGTCTCTGAAGGTTGAAGAGTGAAGAGAGAGAAAAGGTTGCACGGTAAAAGACGAGAAGAGGTGTACAACTGGATACTAGTGGGACCCATTAAAAAAAAGATAATTTCCTCCTGTCTTAATTATATGATAACATTCGGGAGTTAATATTAATCCTAATTATAGGATAAAGTTTAATCTTTGTCAATTTTTTTCCAAAATACCCCCATTAATACTTTCTCAATAATAATAAAAGATAATAATAATTTTATAATACAATTATGTACCACTCTGGTCTTATTTATAAGTCCCTTTTAACTAATTTTCACATACCAAGAAGAGTTAGTTAACTCATTAACTATGGGCTAAATTTCCAATTTTGTCCTTATCTATGATTGGTTCCAAAAATCTACATGAATAAATTCCTTTTGTTTATTGCAATTAATAGGGGTAAAAAAGTACAAAATGCATTTACTACCATGAAAATTGACTTATAAATAAGACCAAAGTTTTTTGTCAAAAAGGATTTATAAATAGGACCAGAGTGGTATTCTATAAAGTGAGTAATACTTGCAACTCATCAATGTTACGTACACCTCAGTTATACTGTTTTTTTTTTATTTTTTTTAATAAAATAGTTTTGAGCAATTTTTGTCATATTTTTTTAACAGATTTTTTGTTCTTCCCCTGTTCCACTGTTTCCATCCCCTTCCCTATTCCTAATTGACTCTCTATATTATAGTTTCTCTCGATTCTGATTCTAAACAGTGTATAATTTGAAAGGCATCCCAATCACTTTGCACCAGTCAAAAATTGGGCAGCTTATTTATTTATTTTTCTTACTTAAATGCTTCGCTGTGAGTTGTATCACTGTATGATTCATATAATTTACTAACGGTGCGAGATATAGTACAGATTACATAGGAATGTTAATTTCCTTGATTTTTGATATCCATGTTTCTGTGGATCGGTGTTGCAAGAAGGGTTATAGGTAGGGTTGTTTGTCTAGAACGTTGGAGAAATTAAATAAGAGTATTTTTAAAAAATAAATAAGATTAACTAATTTAATTATTATTATTAATTTCTCCAAAATTAGGTAAATATATCCTATAATTAGGACCAAAGAGAGTAATAGACGTCATGGGTGGTTAACAGTTTTGATATTTTTCTCTTTTTTTATAATCTTTGTAGGCACTTTTACACCCAACGTTTTAATATAGTGTTAGACACACTTTTAATAAATTAACATGGGTATTTTTGCCACCTCCACCCTTTTATATTAAAAAATATTTTGATTTCTACATTTTCAAAGGAGCCAGCAGATGACATTACAAAGATTACCCTACTTCCCATCATCTATCCTTCCCACAATTCAACTACAAATTCTTCAAACGGAATTCTTGAAGGCTGCCCCAAAAGAACTCTTGGAGTTTAACATGCCTTATAATACAACTCCATATATGCCTTCTTAGCAATAGGGCATTGACGCAGCACTTGCAGAGCATCTTCCACTTCATTTGGACACTCGTTGCAGAAAGGATTATTGCTCAATTTTATACCCCATAAAGCCTTTTTGCAGATTATATCCCAAAAGATTACTAACATAGTCTCAGTTTCACTAAAAATGAGTCTATTTATTCTTTTCTAATGGCATGCTTGGCATGTGGAGAAAGGAGGGAGGGAAAAATTTTAATGATTATTGTTCGAGCAGCAGATAAAGGAAATCTCTGAATATTATTAATGAAATTGAATGTATATCTACAAAAGTCCAATAAACAAAACCTACTATTTATATTATACAGTCATACCCGTTTAATGAATCGGGACTCATAACAATCTAAGACTCTGACCCAAATACACAATATTAAACCCAACAAGTCCAACTAACAAATTCTCACTTCCCTTCAAGTTGGGGGCTATAGATGTCAATGGCTCCTAAGATTTTGTTTAGTTCAACGGAGGTTATGTTAAGTGAGGTTTATTTAAGTTAGGTTAGGGTAGGTTATAATGTTGTTTGGTTCAAGAAAAGGTTAGGTGAGGTTTGGTATCTTGTTTGGTTTAAGATGTTAGGTTAGGTGAGTTAATTATAAGTGGACAAAAATGTCCTTATACATATTTTTCTTCTTTTTTTATAATGTATTTATTAATAATAGTTATTTGTAAAATTATTATTTATAAAATAATTATTCTAACAATTATATACACTTCTTTCACAATTTATTTATTAATAATAATTTATAAAATTATTATTTATAAAATAGTTATTCTAACAATGATATACACTTCTTTCACATATCCTTCTCTTTCTATAATACATAAAAAAAATGAGTTATTACATGAAGAAGATTGCATTTGATTGGGAGAAAAAGTAAAATCCAATCAACCAGCCAAATAAGCACACCAGTCAGATTATTTCTAGAAGACAACAGTTTAAAGTCATGCTCCGCTTAAGGATCCATTATCATAGACATCCATCAATCATCACCAAAGCATTTAACAAATTCTTATATGAGCATGTAAATGAAGATATATGAGAAAAAAATATTAGGAGGAAGGTTGTTATTATTGGGAGTATGTAGAAATAGAACTAGCTAAGATATTTAAAAAGATGAAGTTTCGGGATCATACGCTTCTAACATCATATTATATATCGGTTTGCATACAAATAAACAACCATTGAATATCAAATAAAAGAAAGACATAAAAAGCATATCATACAATGGTGAAGAAAAGAAATAGGATAAGATTAATCTAAAGCGCACAGTAGAGCATCATACCAACATGGCACAGCGGACGGACATGCAATTTTTGGGGGAAAGGGCAGTTCTGAAATTTTAAAAAATTGTTATGGGCAATTTAATCACAATTGCACACACAAATTCTCTAACATAAAAAAAACCCCAATTTTGGAAGTTTACTAAAGTGGGTAAGGTTTCCACTAAATGACAAAAAAAGCAAACCTCACCTAACATAACCTCATTCCAACCAAACACCTATTTTTAATCCCCAACCCTACCCAACCCAACCCAACCTAAAATAACCTCCAATCAAATAAGGCCTAACTTGCCAAGCAACCTAGTTTCAACATCTTTAGACACAGCTATAGTGAGAATATCAACCTGCTGATCTGCAGATTTCACATGTTGTAGGTTGATAGGCTTCTACTCCAACTTCTCTCCAACAAAATGTAGGTCTATCTCAATATGTTTACTTCTTTCATGAAATATAAGATTTGAGACGATTTGAGACAATGTGAATTAATACACGCCTATCACAAAATACACTTACAACACTTGAATGAGCAATATTTAACTCCTTTAGTAGCCCAACAACCCAAACTATCTTAGTGCTCATTTGTGATAGCTTATTTTTAGACAATAAGTGCTTATAAATCGTGATTTACGGTATACGAGATAAGTATATGAGAGAAATTTTTTTTCGATTTACGTAATAAATTCTTATTGATCCCAATAAACAATACCAAACACACACTTAGACACAGCATATCCAAGAGCCTTGTATTTTGCCTCTAGAAGACTTTCAAAATGGTGTGCTCTTTCTTGGTCTTCCGCATCACTAGAGACCTACACAGCTTTAAAAGATAACCTGCCACAGACCTCTGAGTGGTGCTGCACGCTCGCCAACTTTCGTCACAGAAGCAATCTAACAACAAGCCTCTGATTGGCCTACAAGAATTTGGGAAATAATTGATCCACCTTACGAGTTTGATGGGTGGAGAAATAATGGATGGGTAATTTTGAGTCCATCAACCCCGACATCTTGTCTATCTTTCTTGCTCATCATCGTCGAGCCGCGATAACCTTTTTGATCGTTGATTACTTCTCTATTCCTTCGCTTTCTAGCGTTGTGTACAAGCGTGAGTTTAAGGTCATGATAAATTTTCTGATCGTCGATTACTTCTCTAGTCCTTCGCTTTCTAGCGTTGTGTACAAGCGTGAGTTTAAGGTCATGATAAACTTTCTGATCGTCGATTACCTTTCTATTTCTTCGCTTTCAATTGTTGTGTGCGAGCGTGATTTGCTTTCTGGTCGTCGATTAATCTCAAGCACAATTTGTCCGAATTCGTTGTGGATCTTGATGGCTCTTTATTTCCCAGTTGGATAATCCAAGAATCTTCAAAGATTTCTCAAAGAGTTTTCTGGTTTTCTTGCCTACTCATCCGTAATCTGAGCGAAGCTTGATTCTCTCGAATTTCAGGCGGATTGAATTACGATTCTTATAGCAACGGGATGGCGCCGAAGATTACAGTATCTTGGCTTTCTTCGCAGGATTTGATAGCGATTTTGTCGCCAAGACTGATGGTGCCTTGGATTTGATGATCGTCTCTACTGTTCATGGAGAAATTGCCGTTTTGTGAAAACTAGAGTTGATCTGCTTCAAGACTCTGCTTTCATTGTCAGACTGGGTCACTTGTTTTGCCGTTTTCCTTTTCAGATCAGGCCCACTGTGATAAACTTCTTCAATCAGTCCGCTCTGATGCCATGTTGGATGCAGCTGTTAAAGGAAATCTCTGAATATTATAATGAAACTGAATGAACGCCTATAAAAGTCCAATACACAAAACCTACTATTTATATTATACAATCAGACCCCTTTAATGAATCAGGCCTCATAACAATCTAATACTCTGGCCCAAATACAAAATAACAAACCCAACAAGTCCAACTAACTAATTCTTACAATTATGATTAAAGAAATGGGAGAAGAGAGGTTAGAAATTTTTATCTTATATATTCTATTTATTAAAAATTTGTAAGAAAAAATTAGAATGAAGGACCTGGGAGAAAAGATATTTATGGAAAATGACCATAAAAATTATAATTATTTAGATGGACTAAACGCAAAAATATAAAATTAAAATGCCCCTAACAAAATCTTTTACATTTCCTCCTACATTCTCTCACACCTTCTATTTTTAAAACTAATACAAAATTTTAAGTTTCACTAAATTAAACAATAGTTTTCTCAATTTTCATTTTTCACAACTTTCACATAATCTCTTATTTAAGAGAGTTTATATTATTTATTTTTGTTTTATAAGAAATTTATGTCAGTGAAAAAATTCGTTTAATTTTAATTAAATTAAAAAATCTAAGTAATATATTATATCCTAAACAATATGCAACGAGTTTAGATTTTATTTTTATAAAAAATCTCAATTGATAATAACGTTTTTTTTTTGGCCTTCTAATTGATTATAACGTTGATAATATAGATCGAGTAATTTGATGATATAAGTAAACTATTATATGGGTGATTTTAATTTTAATTTTAGTTATAGTTATGTTTTAATTATGAATATAAAAGATAATATATGAGGTTTGGTTAGGGATAATTTAGTGATTTTGAATTTATATTATGATGTTCGGTCCTTCTAAATAATTATAAGTTTTATGATCCTTTATAATAAATTTTGTTTTCTTTAGGTCCTTTATTTTAATATTCCCAATTTTTAACCTCATTTATCATTATTTTAAAAAATTAAACTTGTTAAAATATACCTCACCCTTCCCTCCCCATTTCTCTGGTGCCTAGAATCCTCGGTCACATATGAAGGTCAAAAGTCAAAAGGGATCGAACAAGAGGGAAGGCGAAACGACGTCGTTCCTCAGGCTGGCTTCTCCTCCCGGGCCGGTCCGGGATTTAGCACATTATGGTATATCCCTCTCCTTTCGTCGACAACATTTTCTTGTCTGTCATCAGGGTTTTAGGCTGCCTCCCCCTCCTCTATCTCCGCTTCTTCTTCGTCCATCCCTCAGATACCTCACACAATGGAGTCTCTGTCTAAATTGCACCACTGCGTTCAACCATTGCACATATCTACCAGTCACCACCGTTCGTCCATTCCAACTTTCGTCTCCTTCAGGGCGGGACCACCGCCTGCTCCGCCACTCCAATCTCCTTCCTCATCCTTCCGGTTATCACCCATCAAAGCCTCTTCGTCATCCACCGATCCTTCATTTCATAATCCCGGACCCATTCTGACTCGTCTGCTCCAAACCCTAAATCCCCTTGTGTCGCCTGCTGTTGAAACTGCTTGCATCGTTGTTGCTGCGTCTGCATTTTTCTTCATGCGTTTTCAGCACATGCCTGTTATTGCAGCTCCGGTTGCGTCGCCCACGGTGGAGTCCGCCCAAGATTCGACGGATAAACTTTCCTTTGAAGAAAAGGAGAGAACTATTGAAGAGCAATTGATGGATAACCCCAATAACGTCCAAGCTCTTCGGTCTCTTATGGAGCTTAAAATCAGAGCGAATAAAATTGAAGAGGCTATTCAGGTCATTGACCGTTTGATTGAGCTTGAACCCCAGGACTTCGAGTGGCCGCTCATGAAAGCTCATATGTATATCTTTAATGGTGACAACCAATTGGCCAAAAGCATTTTCGAAGACATTCTGAATAAAGACCCATATCGTTTTGAAGCTTATCATGGTCTTGCAATGGCTACTTCGGAATTAAATGAGCCATTGAACGATTTGGTGAAGAGGGTTGAAAAAGCAGTGGAGTTTTGTAAAAAGGAAAAGAGGAACTCAGATGTCAGAGAATTGAAGCTACTACTCGCGCAGATTAAAGTCATGGAGGGATCCTATACTGATGCGCTGAAGGGCTATCAAGCACTTGTCAAGGAAGAACCAAGAGATTTCAGGCCGTACTTATGTCAGGGTATCATATATACCCTGCTAAGAAAGAAAGATGAAGCGGAGAAACAATTTGAAAAGTTCCGGAGGCTCGTCCCAAAGAATCACCCTTATAAGGAGTATTTTGAGGATAATATGTTTGCAACCAAGTTTTTCGCTCAGAAGTTTGAGAGGGAGGGAGCTGAAACAAAGAGCTGAGAAACATGGCTCGCTGAATTTTTGCCCTGTATAACAATGAACGTGTCTATAAAAAGGTTGTCCCCCGTCTTTCTTCTTCTTCCACAAAAATTTTGATTTCTCCTGCGACTCTTTCCTTTTGTTCTGTTAAATGATTGGGATAATGGATACTGACCCCATTAAGAATTTGTTAGGACTGGGGGTCAGTGAAACCCTTTTTTATTTTGAGAGGATGAATCACATCTATTGCATCATGTTAGTCTTTTGATTATCGCTTATGCTTCTGACGTTCTATATTATAGATCTTATTTTGAGTCTAAACTCTGTCAGCAGAGCATGTATGCATTGATTTCATCCCCACACGCCATGCTTTATTAAGATAATGATGGGATTATATTCCTGGTGGGGTAGGAATATGCGAATTCGGGAAATGCTAACCCCTTTGAATCTTGCATAAGACATACAATGAATTTTTTGAGTCATGGATGCTGTTGCTGGAAAAAAAACATGACAATAACTTTTTTTGTTGTTGTTGGAATTTGCAAGTTTCTTTGCATTATACTGTGTATTTTATATTTTACATACTACATGAGTGGTGTTGTTCAAGAAAATTTCTTTTGGACATACCATTGGAAATGGCACTCAGATACAACTGCATCCTTTGTGTTTGTTATTGGCTTAATCCTGAATATCATATGTAAATTCAGTGATCTTGTGGCCTTTAATGTATGCCTCTTAAGCTTCCCTCGCCAATTCTTGATCCTACTGAAGAATATTGTCGTGTAATGTGAAGAGCGACACGTTGAAGGTTAGTTCCTCTTTGATTTTGCTAAATTCACATCTGTGACTGTTGTCTTAGAATTGTTTTCGTATTTTACTTGTGTTCTAGTGCCTTCTTAATTTTTGAAGCGACAATTGCACACACCCATGTACCTACCTAGGTTTGAAGTTTGAACCAGCAACCTCCTCTTTATCGAGAGGTGCTTGATGTTTTGTCACTAGGCCACTTTCATATTGTAAACTTTAATGTTATTATTTTTAATGTTACCGTTAGATAGAGAAGCAGTGGCACTCTTTTTTTTTTTTTTTGATTGAAATATTGGAATTCATTAATCTAACAGAAGATTAATACAGAAGACAACTCCACAGAGTCAAATCCAAAGATCCTTTATCAACCACCGCCTAGTGACACTCTTTTTTAATCTCCGAGATTCTTTTTTCTTTAAAAATAAAAAGAAGATGACGAGAAAGAGGGGGTTACACATAGAAGAGTGACTCTTCTTCGTTCGTATGCACCTGATATCTTATGACAGCCGTGTGTTACGGGAAACTCCACAGGCCTAGAGTGATCTGTATTCGGGTATTGGAAAGGCCCACAGAGGAGCGACCCTACCAAACCAACAGTTTCATTTACAACCTAGGACAGGATTTGAACTCGATGTTGTTTATAGGACCCAACGCCTCATCCTGCTAGACCAATTGAACTTTGGAGAAGAGCGACCTCTTCTGGTAGGCCAAGGTTGTGCTACACTGTCAACTTAATTTATGGGGGGCATATTCTCCAGTCTCAAAAGCCGAGTTTGGTCATGGAAGCGATTACGCCCTCCTACAAATTCACTTATTAAAGTGGGCTCTCGTTTCTGTTATGCTACTGCTTGAAACTGAGACTGGCGAATCAAATAGAGATTGGTTAGAGTTGCACTTTACCTATTGGGGACGAAAAGAATAGGAACGCTCCATCATAAATTTGTATGCTCACCACATTTTCCACCGGTGTGTGCCATCCTTTATCCCATGCAAGTATGCAACCTTCCCAGAATTCCTTACGTGGCCTTACTAGTGACACGCTACCGGCCGTTGTCCGAAGAACCCATTTATTTTCTTGATTTTCGAGATAAAACAACATAATTTCTAAACCTAATACAACATAATTTCTAAACCGAACTTCCTCTCCATCCCCATGAAGGAAATACTTCACTTCCAACTTCCAAGCCAAAATCCTAGTAAACTTCCACTATTTTTTTCATAAAAAGGGAGTGCATAGTATCAATAAAGACGATGACTTTAAAGGCAACTATATCTTTTTTTTTTTTTAACGAAAATCAAATGCATTAATGATTGAAACGCTTTTATATCAGATGTCCAACATCATACAATAACAAAAGTTAAGTAAACGTAAAAGCTTACTGTCTAATTTACTGAATGTTAGACAACCATTAAACGTAAAATGACTAAGAAGAATGTTGATGTCCTGATAAATAATATTTGAAGACCCAGATTTTGCTCCTTCCGGAGGAAGAAACTGTCTTTTCAGACAAAAAACTTGTAGGCAACTGCATCATTACAAGGCTCTTTTGTAGATTCATATTCGTAATTTTTCGTTTTACCATTTTTATTTTGACTGATAAACGTACAAAATTAATTCCCCCTTCCTATATGGGCATTCTGTAAGCACATAAGCTCCATGTCGTCCCCCTGCTAAGACCTTTTCAGCCTTTTGGCTGTGCGTGCGAGGCTCCACTCATCGCCACCATCGTTAATATTGTTTTCATTTCATAAACCACTAGCTTCTCTCCAGAACATTCTAAGCATGTCACAAATTAAACTTTAATCCTTTTTAAACAATCTTATGCAGTCTAAGTTACTCGATTGGCCAGCTTTTACATAGGAATGGGTAAGGGGAACAACACAATATCCACGTAAATGAATGTAGTTATAAATTGTCTTCATGGCGAAAAACTTTTTGGCATCACATTACTAGTAGTAAGTAGCGACATATATGCACTAATTACAAGGGAGAAGTTGATGGCAGCCTAAGCCAATCCAGACCGCGAGTTCATTCAAAAAGCTTACCCAAGTACCGGTGTGCTGGGCGTTTCCAGGTTTTCTTCTATGCGGTCTTTCATTTATGATTATATATTTATTTGGGGGGTGGTTGCTTCTTTGATAAAATGAACTGTGCGAATGGCAAAGATAAACAATCTGGGGGCCGAACGAATAAGGGGATGAGATAACAGTAACAAGACTTGAATACACTGACGTTATTTGGGGGGGGGGGGGGGATCAAGTTATGGGGTGTGTGATATGGTGCTTGATAGCATCCTTGTGGAGGTTGTTATGTGAATTGTGACAATAATGGGACTTTTGATTAATATTCTCTTAACATTTTGAGTAGACAGAGCATTCAACTGTGGTACTTTCTTATTCTGTCAATTGGAATGAAATTGAAAGAGGCCTGCTCCTCTAACACTGCATCGGGTAGGCATATACCTACTCTTCTACTCTTTCCCTGCCTCCCTTTTTTTTTTTTTTTAAATTGTCCTTTTTTTAATCAATCATTAGAGTTTTAGGACGACAATTGACATATTTGTTTTGATGTTGAGATTGCTTATAAGCTGCTTTTCATATAAATAGAGATAAAATTCCTCCCACATACTTACCTTGTATACCGTAAATTATGATTGAAAATCTGCTTTTAAACATTCCAATCACTGTTCCAAACCAGCACAATATGAAACATTTCATTAATGCTTTGACATATAAAAATGTACCATTTCACTTACTATGACTCATAAGCTTATCTGTCATTCTTTTAATTTACATTAATTTGACAATTTAATGTAGCAATTTTTTTAAAAACCCATTCTCATCTTTTGTATTATTTTGGTGATTTGTTTTATTGTTCAAAAGGCCCGTTTTTGGAGGGAAGAGGGTATCTCCACTAACTTTTCTCTTCACCTCATCTCTATTTAATGTCTCAACCATTAGATTATGTTTTAATAGGTGATATTTAATACTATGTATTAAATAATATTATAATATTAAATATAATAAAAATCTATAATTATAATATTGTTACATTGCATTAAATATTACATATTAAAACATGATTTAATGGTTGAAACATTAAGTGTGGAGGGAAGTTAATGGATAGACTCATTTCCCATTTTTGGAAGCGCTTGGTGCAAGAAACTTTAAAGGTACTATCTTCGATCCTCAATATAAGACTAATTGACTAATTTAGGAAAATTTAAAAATAAATAAATTAATTTAAAGTATTTATATTTATCATTTTTCTCTAAACTAATAATTTATCTGACTTATAAACTATTTAATTATAGCATCTGTTGCATAATCTTTTTGAAATATTACTATGTATTATTAAATTATATATCCACTTATAGGTAGATAATTACTTTGAGAAAAATAGCAATTTATCTAACTTTCTTACTCTTTTAGAATTAGTCAATTAGGTGGATTGGAGGTAGTGTGTTTATATTGATTGATATTGAAATGGATATTGATGATGATAATATTGTTATTGATATTGATTTATATGCTAAAATTCTGGGTTGATATAATGAATACCTCATTCTCAATGATTTATCGTCATATGTATTTTTAAAATATATCCTATTTATCTTTTAAATATATATTAAAATGTATCATAATCTTTTAAATATATCACCATTAACGGCGTAATCCATCATTTCATTCTTTTTAAACTAATTTATCTGACTTGTAAACTATTTAATTATGGAGTATGTTGCATAATCTCTTTGAAATATGTCTATGTATTATTAAATTATATATCAACTTGCAGGTCATATAAACAATTTTGAAGAAAATTAGTAATTAATCTAACTTTCTTGCTCTCTCCGAATTAGTTAATTAGGTGGATTGGAGGTAGTGTATTAATATTGATTGATATTGAAATTGATATAGATGATTATAACATTGTTATTGATATTGATTTATATGCTAAAGTTTTGGGTTTTTAAATGTGATTTTCAAATGGAGAAAATTTAGTATTTAATATAATGAATATTCAATTCTTAATGAATTATTGTCATCTGTATTTTTAAAATTATAGCTTGTTGTGAAGAGACATCATTTATTATTATCATTTATAAAAAACATATGGAATTATTTTGTTGCCATGAAAAATATATGGAATCAACTGTCAATTTTTATTGTCTTTGCTTGTTGCATAATTACAGTTGAAGATGCTACTAGTTTTGTGTGATATCATTATCATATGGAATATTGATACTCTATGGAAGTATGTATCAATTCCTCTTCAACATCTCTCTTTGGGCCCGTTTGGTACACTGGAATTGATTTTGATGGAAATGGATAGGGATATGGATATGGAAATGGATATGGAAATGGAAATGGAAATGGGGACTAAAAGTATGTTTGGTATGTCATGGAAATGAGATCTAATTTTTGTATAAAAATACCAAAATGTCCTTCAATTTTTTATTTTTTATTTTTTTTAAAGGTAGTGGAGGGTAATAGATGGAAATGATCATATGAAATTATAAATCTTAAGGGTAAAATGAGAATTCCATGGAATTTGTTACAATTCCATGGGGTATATGATGGAAGCTTAATTCCATCAATTTGATGGAATTGGCTCTTCCATGGAGGCCAATTCCATCATACCAAACATACTTCAGCATGGAAATGAATTCCATTTCCATTTCCACCCACCTCAATTCAAGCGTACCAAACAGGCCCTTTGTTTTGTTCTTTTTGGGGAATGCCAGTCTCGAACCCGTGCCTAATGGTTTAAAATCATGGCTCTAAACCACAAAGGCACGAGGCAGCCAACCTCTTCAACATCTCTTTCAAGACTTAAGAATGTATCTTTTATCTTAAAAGATAGCGATGAGATATTTTAAAGATATATATAAAAGTAATTCATTAGAAATTAAATATTCACTACTTAGTTGAACTCTAAAATTATGCTTAAAACAAAATAATATTCAAGATTTATCCAAATAATTTTCATAAATATAAAATTGCTAATGAAATACGATATAATATATTAAAATTTATTATTTTGAATTAAACATGTTATTTAATATTGACTCTGAGTTGACCCCATCCTTGATACATTAGCCCCTGACTGATCCAATGCCTGGTTTAGCTTTTTGTTCCTGACATAAAGTATAAAAGAAAAAGGGAGAATGATAGTGAAGTCCCAAGGAAGAGGAGAAATGAAAAAATGGTTCCTATAGATTGTAAAATGAAAAAATGGTCCCATAGAATTGTCAATACAGGCTCCTGGCGTTGTCATTAACAACTCCAGGAGCCTATATTGACAACTCCATGGGACCATTTTTTCATTTTGCAATTTATAGGGACCATTTTTTCATTTTTTTCCTTGCATGGGACCTAAGTGTAAATCTCCCAAAGAAAAAAGTGTAATATGAATGGGTGAAAAAACAGAGAGAATGCGGGTCAAAGAAAAAGACTGTGATAAGTATTTTTTTTTAAAGAAACCTAATTGGCATTAGGGGTGTTCAAAACCGGGACCGGGATCCACCACTTCCGATCCCGGTCCTGGTTTTTGGCCGGGATGCAAATTGCATCCCGGTTTCGGTTTGGTCCCGGTCCCGGTAATCCTGGGCGGGACCGGGATCAAACCGGGAAATCCCGGTTTTTTTTAAAAAAATTTAAATTTTAAAAATATTATTATTTTAGTTAAATTTTCTATAATCTAGTGTTTAAAGTAATTATTTGACATTTAATAAGGCCATAATAATCACACAAATTGATCTAGAATTGAAGAATAACATTTTATTATTATTATTATGATCACCTTCATCATTTTTTTTATTATTTTTATACATTATATAGTAGGATTAATATCACAATATATATAGTTTAACTCCAACTAAATATGTGATACACATTTTATCAAATGATAACTTAAATTATGGGATAAAAAATACAAAAATAAAACAATAACTTAGTTTTTAAGAAAAAAATTTAAAAATAAAAAATAAAAAAACCGGGACCGGAACCGGGATCACAAGGTATGTGACCGGTCCCGGGTCCCTTAGATCCCAGTCCCGGTTTTCCCGGTCCCGATCCCGGCCGGGACAGGAAATTCCCGGGATCAAAATGTCAGGACCGGGACACTTTGGACACCCCTAATTGGCATAGTAGGGTTGGCATCTTACCAGCCCACCACACAAGTCCATGCCTCGCAGGTTAAGTGGGTGTTTGGGAAGTTGCCAAGTCTATGTTTCAAACCTAGATTTATGTAACTTAAGATAAAATTCCTCTCATATACTTACCTCGTAAATCGTAAAAGTTATTCTCAAAAACTAATCCAAACACACACTAAACCAACTTATTTTTACTCAGGCTAAAAATAAAAAAAATAGATGAATGAGAAATAGGCAAAATAGATCTATAAAAGTTACGAGAACGGTAAACGCTGTGTTTCCGTCAGGAGGCATAAACCGAGAACTCCGCCAACTCAGCCATGGGGAAAGCCTACTTGCGATATGTACCGGCTGCATCCTATGGGGTCATCGTGTCTGGCGAATCTAATATTTCTTTTGACAGTTCCGGTAAGCACCTTCTGGCTCCGGCACTCGAAAAGGTCGGCGTCTGGAATGTGCGTCAGGCCATCTGCACCAAAGAGCTTACCCCTTCTTCTGCTTTTCGTGGTCCTTCTCCTGCGGTCACCTCAATCGCTTCTTCCACCCCTTCTCTGGTAACCGTAACTGTTTTTGGCTTCCTTTCTTTTTATCATGTTTGCGTGCTTTGCGTCTTCAGCAAATTAGTCATTTGTTTTAAAAGTGTTTGTGCTGCCATGAACCTTGGTAAATCAGACACTTTTGATTTCGTGAAATAATGGATTTTCGTAAAAGTGGGCAATGATAAAGTCTTCGGTTGTAATCGTATTTGTCTTTTTTTTTTTCCTGAAGGAATGACATGTTTTTGATTGCAGATAGCTAGTGGTTATGCAAACGGAAGCATAAGAATGTGGAATCCTGATTCGGGAACCTGCGAAATAACCTTCAATAGACATGAAGGCGCTGTCACTGCTCTCCGTTTCGATAAGGCTGGATTCACACTCGCGTCTGGAAGCAAAGATAATGATATTATGTTATGGGACGTGGTTGGTGAGACAAGGCTCTCCCACCTCCGTGGTCATTGGGATCAGGTTTGCTGTAACTGTATACTCCCTCCGACCCTAAATGCGTACCGTATACTTATTACTACTTATTCTGACTCAAGTTTATTTTCTTCATTTTAGGTAACTGATGTTGTTTTTGTGAGTTCCGGGAAAAAACTTGTTAGTTCCTCCAAAGACAAGTGCTTAAGAGTGTGGGATCTTGATATCGAGTACTGTGTGCAAATCATTAGTGGCCATCATAGTGAAATATGGTCCATAGACATTGATCCAAATGAAAGTTACTTGGTCACTGGTTCTGCGGATAGGGAACTTCGATTTTACACTCTTAAGGACTCAGTGAAATATCAGTTTATAAATGGAGAAAATACTGTTGGCAATGGAGATTCCTCAATTCAAAACAAATGGGAAGTTTTAAGATATTTCGGTGAAATTCAGCGGCAAAACAAGAATATAGTTTCTACTGTACAATTCAACAAGTCAGGGAGTTTGCTAGCTTGTCAAGTTGCCGGAAAGACAGTAGAAATATATCGTGTATTAGATGATTCTGAAGCAAATCGGAAAGCAAAACGTAGGCTTCGCCGAAAAAGGGAGAAGAAACGTGCCAAAAAGTCACAAAATGGGGATGGGCAAAATGATCAGCCTAATGAAACAACTAACCCTACTGTTACCGCACCAGATGTTTTTAAGCTGCTTCATACCATAAGAGCTAGCAAAAAGATATGCTCCATTTCTTTCTGTCCAATTACACCCAAGAATTCTCTAGCAACTTTGGCTCTGTCTTTGAATAATAATTTCCTGCAGTTCTACTCTATTGATAATGGTGCAGCCACAGAATCAACCGCTATTGAGCTTCAAGGGCACAGTGCAGAGGTTAGAAGTTTGGCGCTTAGCTCAGACAACAGTCTTTTGATGTCAACCAGTCACAATGCAGTAAAAATTTGGAACCCAAGTACTGGTTTGTCCTTACGAACCATTGATTCTGGGTATGGACTATGTGGTATAATTCTTCCCCATACCAATTATGGACTTATTGGGACTAAAAGCGGAAGCCTAGAAATTATTGACATTGGGGGTGCGACTTGTCTTGAGGTAGTGAAAGCTCATGGTTGCTCTGTGAGCTCAATTGTTCTCTTACCAGATGAGAATGGTTTTGTCACAGGAAGTGCAGATCATGACGTGAAGTTCTGGGATTATCAATTAAAGCAAAAACCTGGTCAAGTGTGTTCCTCGTATCATTCATTTGTTTACTTATATCTAATTTTTTTTTGAGAATCTTGATACAAAATTAAAATGTCTTTTGTAGAAGTGGTTTAATATGTCCTCTCTTAAGATCTATAAAGTTTTAAGTAAAAGCCCTTGCTATGTTTTCAGCCTGCATGTTTAATTCTTACGTTTGTTATTAAACACAACGGTTGGTTTACTGCCACCCCCACCCAAAGTGCTTTTGCTTCTTTTCTTTAAGTTTTATATATCTCTAAATTGTTCAAAATTTAGACATTTCATACAATCTCAGGAATTTTAAATCAATTGCCATGTTTGTTTCTTTAGTAACCCCTGGTTTTTTCTGTTTACTTTCAGGCTAGAAAACTTAGCGTGACTAATGTGAGGACTTTGAAAATGAATGATGACGTTCTTGTGGTTGCAATAAGCCCTGATGCTAAATTTATTGCTGTTGCCCTTTTAGATTATACTGTAAAGGTCAGATGGCCCAACCTTATCCGAATTTGCTTACATTTATGGTTTGATCATCCTCATAATTTTCACTTTCTCTATGGTCATTCTCTTTTCTGATGGTACTTCAACTATGTAACATCTTACATCTTCTTATGTCTCCATGGTGGGAAAATGATAGTGCGCATATGACATAGAACCTCATATCAAGTCCCACGATTAGTAAAGCTGTAGAGACGTGAATTTAATGGATTAGAAATCTAGGAACGTGCAGTCTATGAACCATATGAAGATGTCTATCACATGTATACTTGCTTGCATCCACACTATTATTGAATACTACATCTGGTGTATCTCACATTACTTGCATTACCATTATTGCATCGTCAAGCATTTCTCAGTCATCTTGATGACTTTATTCATTTGTTTTTTCAGATTCACTTTGTTGACACGTTCAAATTCTTTCTTTCCTTATATGGCCACAAGCTGTTTGTTCTATGTATGGATATCTCATCAGATGGAGAACTGATTGTGACTGGCTCTGCAGATAAAAATATAAAGATTTGGGGTTTAGATTTTGGTGACTGTCATAAATCCATTTTTGCACATGCTGACAGGTGTTACATGATCTATCATGTCAGTTATTTTTATTATGTGGCTGATATTTCACTTAAAAGTTTCTGATGCAATTTATATGGTAGTGTTACGGCAGTGAAATTTGTTCCCAAGACACACTACGTGTTCAGTGTTGGGAAAGATAGCATGGTAAAGTACTGGGATGCTGATAAATTTGAGCTGCTGTTAACTCTTGAGGGACATCATGGAGATATTTGGTGTCTTGCTATCAGTAGCCGTGGTGATTTTGTTGTCACTGGATCTCATGATCGTTCTATCCGCCGCTGGGATCGCACTGAAGAGCACTTTTTCATTGAGGTATGCTTAATTTGTCTGGGCCTGGGCTACTCTTGTTTAATGCTGGACAAAGGGCCTTGATTATAATTTAAAGATAGATGCGTGATGATCTCTTCAGTATAACTTGTTTCACCTCAATTAGATAAACCAATTTAATGGCAGGAAGAAAAGGATAAAAGGATGTTTGAGATGCTTGAGGCCGATGTATTCGACAATGCATTTGAAAATCTGTATGTGCCTGAGGAAGAAGTTCCAGAGGTGGGGGCTGTGGCTGTGGCTGGGAAGAAAACCCAGGAAATCCTTACTGCAACTGACTTAATTATTGAGAGGCTGGACACGGCTGACACTGAAAGAAAGCGTATTGCTGAACATCAGGTATGGTGCATTCTTGCCTAGTGATGAGTGTTCTCTTTTGGAGAATCTTTATGATCGAAACTGATGCTTGCTGATAAACTTTTGCTTAAGCATGCATAGTTAAATGCATCTAAACAGATCAAATATGGATTGTGCATTTGCACAAACATATGTTTAACAGATTCTAATTAAACATGTTGGGCAATGCATTTGGTTGGAGCAAACCTGCTTTGATTTTAAAAAGATAATTGTATTTTTTGAAAGTACCAAGAGAAGAATCTTCACTAATTTTGGCGTTTGCACTAATCAATGTGTATGTTTTGTTAGCACCATATGTTTGATGATTTCACCTGAACTGTATCGATTATTCTAGATAGTTATCAGCCGTTATACAAAATTAAGGGAGTTTGAAACCAACTATGCAAGACTTTTGCAATACCAAAAAACGAAAAGGGGAAAAATGAAAGTTTAAACACCTGGGAGCTGGACATTTTTTCATTTCTCTTCAAATATTTGTTCGCCTTGTGGTTCTCACAGTGCCTTTTAGTTTGGGGATTCAGTTATTCATCTATGAATAAGTAGCAACTTAATAACAAACCACTTTGGTAAGAGCAATAAATCATGAGTAACGACTAAATAACAAACAACTTTGAATTAAAATTTGTGCTATCCAAACTCCCATATGTAGTTCTTAGATTAGATCTTAAGGAGGTATTTGGTGTGCTCATCTTGAATGATGTGTAAAAGATACCTTTGTTTTGATCTTGCTGCAATTGATCTACAGGTTTGTTCATATTCTGCGAATCTTCTGCACACCATTTTTTTTTTTAAAATAAAGCTAATTTAGTTTAAAATGATCTTTTTCAGCAAATGAGATCTTCAAGATCAGATGCCATGTTTCGTGATACTGCTCAACAATCAAAGCATGAGTACCGTGGAGAAGTGGGGCCGAAGAAAAAGAAACATAAAAGTTATTCCTTGGCTTGGACTTAATGAAGCCTTTGATGATGATGATGATCTGATATTTGACTTGTAATTAAGTTGCTAGGATAGTTAAGTTATTTTATTATTTATTAGAATTTGGATATTAGATATTTAAGGATTTGAATTATATATTTAGGTAGGATTACGATTAGGATAGGGTTACCCTTGATTTATTCCGTATAATTCAATTTCTCTATTGGCACTGTTCTCTCATTTTCTTCTACAATTACCATTCATAATAATCGATCGGAATATGATAATTGTGCCAAGGAAAAAGTGGCCTCTAAGCTAAACTATTCTTCTGAGTGATGAGGCATCAATGACGGTTCAGGGCCAAATTGTTTTAACATTCTCTGTAGGAGAGAAGGGCGTGAGTGAGGAGGATGAATTGCCTTGTATGTATGGCTCGTGAATTTTTTAGTTGTTTGCAGAAGGGGGACGGTGGTTTTGTTTACCATTACCTCATGATGGATTTTTGTAATCTCGGTCTACATATTTTGTTGGCAAGCTGACATAGGAGTGCGAAGTGGCTTTTCAGTCCGAATATAGGCTATAATATTATCTTTATTTCAAATTTTACATATTTTAAAATAGAAAGCAACTTAAGAGAAATATTAAATTAAATCACATTTGGGCTGTTCAAAATCAATCTAGACCGTTCAAATTAGTTGGAAAGTAATGATGCATGATCCTTCCATATCTCTTTTAAGTTTTGTATAATAGGCAGAAATAGATAATGGACCTTGTCGTAACAGACTAATTTCACGGTAAAGAGAGAAAATTCTTGAACCAAAATACCTTATCAAAACGTTCTTGAAGGTCAGTCCACACCAAATGAGCATTCTGAGAGAAAAGGACATTGCTTGCAAGCTCTTTCAAAATAGAATTCAATATCCAGGATAGAACAATAGCGTTGCACCTTTTCCATTGAGCCTGAAGTGGTTCTTCTTACGATTCCTTTGTGCAAGAACCATCGACGAATCCCAATTTGTGCTTTCCAAGGAGTACAATCCGCATTACTCTGCTCCATACGGTATAGTTGTCGCTGCCAGTCAAGATATGAGGGATAATGGAGTTTCCTTGAGTTTCTGATGGATGTAAATACAGAGGATGTGTGAAAGTAAGATCATCGACGACAGATTGATCTCCAGGCTTCTGAATTGCCATGAAACCGTCAAGAAAATTCTACTGCTTCAAGAGTTGAGTGTGCACCGAAATGACGTTGAGTTCCGCCATCAATTCTAAGCTGCGCCAAAATGATTTTTACTGAGACTGCCAATGGTAGAGGCTTCTGTGCTGTAATAATTGTGAGATTTCTTTAAAGATAATTTCTGTCGAAACTTTCGATAGCCGAGACGTTCTTGCCGGAGTGACGCTGAGATCTCTTGCTCCGATTATGCTTTATGTCGGTCAAGCGTCCGTTCTTGGTGAGAACTCCGATTGCAAAACGTGTGATGAAGATCTAGTGCCTGAGCGTGCGAGGCTAGGTTTCTAGGTTGAATCTCATGTTCCTTCAAGTTTCTGGATTTGCAATATTTCCCGGATTGTGATTGCAGTATACTAGATCCATTTCACTCTGACAGGTCACATTGGGTATTAGACCCTCCGTCGTACCCAGATGGTTGTGGCAATCTTGATTTACAGTGGGCCTTTCTTGGTTTCTTGGTGGCCCAAACAGTTTTGGTGATAGATGTTCTTTGATCTCTTGGATCAAGCCTGAAGCTCTGATGCCATGTTGACTTGTAGAATCAGATCTTATTCACTGAATAATATTCTAAGTGTACAGTAATTCCATCCAACCATTCTGACTATCTCTTTACTGTTTTTTTTTTGCCTGATGACGATCTCTTTACTTACATGTATAGGAACACACCCAATGACTAACATTCACAACCTAAGAATGGGCTTAGGCTAGGCCTAATAACATGTTCCCACAGTACAATATCTACAATATATACGCTTATTTTCCTACAGTTACTCTTGGTGTTTTGCGTAAAATCCGCTGGTGGCGCGTGTGATTTTTGTTTGGGTGCTTGTGGTTGTGGAGAAGAAGAATAGCACCGCTTTTTGGGGTGGTTGAGAGAAATAGTGGGGTGGTGTTTTTGGGAGGCTAGTCGCTTGGTGAAATAATGGAAAAGGGAAGCCAGACGGTGCGTGTGGCAACTGTTGCAACAATGGTGATGATGAGGAAGACGGAGACATTAGTTGTAAACGAGAAAAAAGTGGCAGCGATTCAGGCGACGACAGTGGGATCTGGCGGGGATTTAGGCGGCGGCGACTTGAAGAAGACAAAGAAGAGCAGATGACAGACTCAAAAAAGAAATTTGCTTTTGACAAATAAAAAATTGCAAGCACATTCTCCGTATTTATAGAAGAAAGACAAAGAATAGCTTTTTCTTTTTTCTTTTTGGTGATAGATTGGGGGGGGGGGGGGGGGGGGAATTCGAGAGGGCCAAAAGGTTTGCCTTGCCTTCACCCCAAGTTTTTCTTTTTCTTGTGATTATGTCTTGCATAAGTTTTTTTTTTAATTCAAATGGCAAGCTATAACTAGAAGCCTGAAGGTGTCTTTGCAACAGCTGAGAAAGAAAAAACCAAAGAGGGAGAGGGAGAGGGTCTGAATTCTGGGGAAGAGGAGGGCGAGAATCACGATGAAAAATGAAGTGGGGAGAGAGAGTATGAACCATGATGAAAAACGAAGGGGAGAGGGAGAATGTTTGAGAGGGGGTGGTGGGTGATGTTAAAATTTTAAATAAATAATTAAAAGGATTACACGTAGGCTGCCAGGTAAGATTTTATTTCTTGAGTTGGATTGTTTAATTGGTCAGTGCATGGGAGAGGGGTGTCTCTATTGATTTTCCTTTCCATTTATTTTCCATTGAGTGTATATATTATTAAATCAATTTTCAATGGTTGAGATTTAATAATATGTAAATAATAATATTATAATAAAAAATTATCATAATAAATTTCAATCATTGAAAATTAATCTAATGGTAGATATACTTAATGAAGAGAGAAATCAATGGAGACACCCATCTCCTCGTTAGTGCACATATCACATGGGTGCACACAAGAATTCCACGAGAAAATAGGACTTGGTTCAAACTTTTTTCTTGACAATAGGATTTGGTTTAAACTTAAAGGCGCCAATAAAAATACATTATAATAAGGGAAAAAAGAAAAAGAATTTTGAATATGTAAAATTTTAAATTATATATTTTTTAAAAAATGAATTATAAATTGTTTATTAAATTTCGTTGTTCCATTATCCCATTATCAACTTCTGATAACAAGCATAATTAAGAATTTTATAATTTTAAAATTATTTTTTTATCTTTTTTCCTCATAACAAGTCAAGTTTTATAAAAAGGCCGGTACATGTGAGTATCAATGAAGTATATATCATAATAACATAACATCTTCAAGATTATCAATTCCAAAATTGATATAGATGGATTCTATCTTTCGAAAATATCAAAATTTCCCGAACGTATTTTTAAAAGATTCTAATCCAATTTGGTAAATAATTTTTTTGTGAAAGAAATTAAACCAAGTAAAAGAAAACAAACCGTAGCAGAGATTTCTTATATGTATAAATAAATATGATCAAATAAAATATAACACTAATAACAATATTGTTTTTATTAAAAAAGACTTTTTTTTTTTTTTTTTGTTAGGGGCAGGAGTAGAAGAAGGGGAGATAATGTACCTTTATTTCTTATATACAACAAAGATAAAAATAATAAATTTTCATGTCAAATTCATGTGATATCTCAGACCAACTTAATTTTCGGAATTCAAAAAGTATAGCACACACAAGTCCTTGCATAAAACTAGGATTATTTACATTTTTTAGATTCAAATGAGTTTTAAACATGTCTTTACTTAAAGTGGCGAGAACGAATAGTGCTTGATATCCTAACTTGATTAATGAATCCTACTTCATTTGCAATATCCAATCCTTCGTCCCACGATTTCAGAGACTGTGTCTTGAATGGGATTGGAAAAAAACAAAACAAAACAGAATTAGCAACCAAATTCAAACTCCGACACAAAAGCAATAAGGCGATACTATTTTCTTTGAGCATCAACATCAAGTTTCCCCAGCTACAGGAAAAGACCACGGATACATTAACTTTCCTACCTCGTTAGCGCTTTGCATGATCCAAATTCGCTAATTAAAATCACTACCTAATCCATATTAAAAAATCACACGGCTCCACCACAATATTCTACTTAATTTCTTTTTCTACAACAAGATATTATATATTAATTTCATTTCCTAATCTCAGCTGTACCAGAGGGTGTTGCCGTTGGTGTTGCAGATACTGGCCAGATTTGTGCATTCTTGACTCCAACCATTGTCACCTTTTTCGCCGCAAAATCTATGTTGAAGGATGTAACTCCTGCCAAAAATCGTCACAAAATAAAATGAATCTTTGGTTATCAAACAGCAAAAATAAGAGAAGTTTGGGTGCTGTTTCATTTTGTTTTTTAAAACCGTTTTTTGTTTTTAAAAATTAAAAAACAAAAAAACCTAATTAGTAATTTGTTTTTACTCCAGTGTTCTTAAAAACAAAAAACAAGAACTTGTTTTTCAAAAATGAAAATAGAAAACAATTTTAATGTGTTTTATGTTTTTGTTTTCTTATTCCCCGTTCTAAAAAATCCCATGCCCCGAACCCCATTTTTTCTCGACAGTTCGCCTTTTCTTTCTTGGCGGCCATGACCATGAGATTGTTGGCGAACTCCTGCAAATACACCATGTAATCTGAGTCACATCCAATGGCGCTATCCTTAAGAGTTATTCTGTGACCACCGGCTGACTGGAAGTGACACTTCCCAGGATAAAACAGATCCTTCCTGCAGATACAGGGTGAACAGAATAGTAAAATATAACAAGGCAGATAGGGAGAACGCTAGGAGGAGGAAGAGAGAGCTTGAATATTTTAGAGTGGGGATGTCTGAACCTTTTGGCAAGCCCTCCTTATATAAGCACGACCTGATAGACGTTGGGCAAGATTTAATCCACATAAAACCATTAAACCACCAGTTACACCAGCAATTAAACCACATCATGAGGCAGTTTCTGAACGTTGAAGGACCATATACATTGGCAAATTAAAATCTGATTTATGACCTCTGTAACTGAAATATTTAGGCTTCAAAATTCAGATGCATCAAAATTGGGTTTTTTCGGTAAGTCATTTTCATAAAAATAAATTTTAGATTTTCCCAAAAAAAACATTTGATAAAAATTACCCAGTCCATATTTAACTCACGCGCAGGGGGGAAATCGTCAGATTTCCACTACGTTTGCCTCCTGGTGGCCCTTTATTGTGCGCTGGAGCCCACTCTTCCTCTTAACTCATTTACTAGCCCAACTTCACAAGGTGTAATATATACACTAGTATTCTCTCTTTCCCAATCAATATAGGACTTGTTCCATTTGACACACCCATTTGCAACTTGAAATCTCCAACAATCCCCCACATGTGTCAAAGAAACGTCTTGAGCTTAGTTGCACTCATGGGTATAACTATTGTATCTAGTGGTCCTTAGGACTATGAACTAGACCTAGA
The DNA here is from genome assembly GCA_963855925.1 of Inga laurina. Lineage (NCBI taxonomy): Eukaryota > Viridiplantae > Streptophyta > Magnoliopsida > Fabales > Fabaceae > Inga > Inga laurina. Next base: position 14,320,196 of record OY979703.1, on the reverse strand, counting down.
CTAATAATTCTTAGTACACAAAGATGTTAGTGGTCCTATGGACTATGAACTCACATCTCTTAGGCGTCTACTAGAGGCATTAGAAGTCAGATTACACCCCCACATTTTGCTGTTAAAGCGATTTTGCATGTTAAGACAGCCATACACGTGCCTGGTGCATAACAAATGCTCTAGAGACTTTGTCACGAGCTCATTGGAGTGGCCCCACTCCATATTCGTAGAGGTAATTTCAATAAATGCACTTGCAATGAGCACACTATTCCGTAGAATTATGAAATCATTAAGAGCTTTGCTTATCCTCATCAAAATGCATTCTAGCACATTTTCGGCATCACAAGAAGGGACTGACAATTTATTTCAGTGCTAGCAGAACTAACGCACGACTTGTTCTTACCTATTGAACATTCTTTATGGGATCACCAATCATAGAGGTTGGGTTGCCATTGTTGTTAATTTCATAATGGCTTAAGTCTCATTCCCCTCGATGAATCAAATATTTGTTTCCTTCTGGGGGTTTTGTAAATGGATCCACAAGGTTCACCGCTGACCTTACATAATCAATTGAGATTACACCATTTTTTAGCAGTTGCCTTATTATATTATGTCTCAATCAAATATGCCTACTTTTATTATTAAAGATTTTATTTTTAGCCATAACTATTGCAGATTGGCTATCATAATGTAAAGACACTGATAGTGTTGGTTTTCCACCTAGTAGGATATTCGCCAAGAAGTTTTTCAACTACTCAGCCCAGTACCAGTCAACTCTATAGCAATAAACTCAGAATCCCTTGAGGAACTAGTTAAGATAGTTTGTTTGACTAACTTCCATGTTATGGCACCACCACCAAGAGTGAACACATAGCCACTAGTGGATTTTCTCTCTTATGAATCTGAGATCCAGTTAATATTACTCTATCCTTCCAATACAGCGGGAAATCCACTATAATGAATATTATAATTCATGATACCTCTCAAGTATCTCGATCCCTTACCAAAGCCTTCCAATGTTCATCGCTAGGACAATGAGTATATCTGCTCAATCTACACACAGCATATGCTATATCTGGCCCAGTATAGTTCATTAAATGCAACAGACTCCCAATAATCTGTGCATTTAGATTGAGCAGTTGGTTCTCCTCCATTTTTCTTTAAATTAAAATTAGGATCATAAGGAGTATTCATAGGAGACTCATCAAACAATTCAAACTTTCTCAAAATTTTTCCAATATAATGTTTCTGAAAAAGTATGATACCATTATCATTCCTTATGATCTTTACACCCAAAATCACTTTCGCTTCACCCAAATCTTTCATATCAAAATTAGAAGACAGAAAATGTTTTGTCTCAAGCACAACACCCATGCTAATACCAAAGATAAGCATGTCATCCACATACAAATAAATAATCACACAATTATTATTTACAAGTTTTGTATAAACACATCTTTCTACCTCAATAGTAGAGAAACCGCACTTAACAAAACTTGATCCAGTTTTTCATGTCATTGTTTAAGCACTTGTTTCAAACCATACAAGGATTTAACAAGTTTATAAACTTTATTTTCTTGCCCAAGAACAATACACCCTTCAGGTTGCACCATATAAATTTTCTCTTCTAAATCACCATTTAAAAAAGATGTTTTAACATTCATTTGATGAATAAAAAGCTTATGAATAGAAGCTAAGGCAATTAGGATTCTAACAAAAAAAAATCCTAGTTACAGGAGAAAAGGTGTCAAAATAATCAACATTTTCTTTTTTGAGTATATCCTTTTGCTACTAATCTAGCTTTGTATTTATTAATAGTTATATCAGGAAAACACTTTTTCCTAAAAACCCATTTACAACCAATAGGCTTTGCTCTTAGAGACAAGTCTACAAAAACCCATGTTTTATTTTGATTTAAAGAATCAATTTAAGCTTTTATTGCTTCTTTCTAAAAAGATTCATCCAAAGAAGAAATAACTTCATAAAAGTTTTGGGTTCATCTTGTACCAATTAAGTATAAAAATCATCTCCAAAAGATTTTTGTTTTCTTTGTCTTTTACTTCTCCTTAAATCTTCAACCAAAACTTCATTTGAATTTTGTTTAGAAGAAGCTGAGGAATTTTCAACTCTTTTAGGAATATACTCAACCTTCAAAGGAAATATAATTTCAAAAAACTATGCATCTTTTGTTTCAACAATTGTATTATGATCTAAAACATCACTTTTTAAAACCAAAAAATGATAAGCAGCACTTTGTTGAGCATATCCAATAAAAATGCAATCAAAAGTTTTAGAACCAATTTTTCTCTTTTTAACATCTGGTAGTAAAACTTTAGCAAGACACCGCCACACTTTCAAATATTGGAGATTAGGGGAAAAACCTTGCCATATTTCATAAGGCGTCTTTTTAGTTTTCTTGTGAGGTATTCTATTTTGTAAAAAACAAGCAGACAACATAGCTTCACCTCATAAGTTATTAGGTGCCGTAGAACTTACAAGTAAGGCATTCATCATTCCTTTTAAAGTTATATTTTTCCTTTCTGTAACACCGTTAGACTCAGGTGAATAAGGAGGAGTTACTTTATGTATTATACCTTCTTTTTCACAAAAATCATTTAGTAATAAATATTCTCCTCCTCTATTTGATCTAACTCGTTTAATCCTTCTATTTAATTGGTTTTCTACTTCTGCTTTGTATAAAAGAAATTTATCAAAAGATTTATCTTTATTTCTCAATAAATATACTTTAGTATATCTTGAAAAATCATCAATGAAGGTGATATAATACCTTTTACCTCCTCTGGTTTCAATTTGTTTTAAATCACCTAAATAGGTATGAATCAAGGACAACAACTCAATTTCTCTTTCTGTAGAAAAATGTGTCCTCTTGGTTAAATTAGTTTCTATACAAACCTCGCATTTACTTTGAAAATCATTTTTAGTTTTAGAAATCAGCCCGAGATTCTGTAGCCTCTTAATATAAGACTTATTAACATGTCCTGATCTAGCATGCCACATATCATAAGAATCAATCAAGTAAGCAAAAGAAGATGCATTCTCATTCATTTCAGAAACACTAAGAACAAACAGTCCCTTATTACAATAGCCCTTTCCAATAAGAACATTGATCTTATTCATGACAATCTTGTCAGATTCAAAACATACCCAAACCCCTGCTTTCCTAAGCAACGCCACAAAGACTAAGTTAGCTCTGACTTTAGGTACATACAGCACGTCATTTAGTGCCAAGGTCTTTCCAGATGTGAGCTTCAATACCACCCTCCCTTTTCCATGAACCTTAGCGATTCGGGAGTTACCAGACAAACGTGGTCTTCCCCTTCTTCAAAGGAGGTAAACATCTCTTTGCTTGCACAGATGTGCTTGGTAGCTCCTGAGTCTACCACCCAATTCTTTACATCAAAGACAAGAATGACTTGTGACACCACAGCAACAATGATTTCTTCATCACTACTATCATTTCCTTCAACTAAATTCACATCTGGCTTAGGAGGATTTCCACCATTTTGAGAGTTATCTCCCTTAGCCCTTTTCCTACACTGCGCTGCATAATGACCTGGTTTTCCACAGACAAAGCAACTACCCGTCTTCTTCTTGGGGTTAGTATCCTTAGGCTTGTAGTAAGGTTTCTTGTTTTTATTCTTTTTGTTTTTAGATTCGTACCTCTTATTGTGTGGCTTTTTCTCAACTAAGTTTGCTTTAGTAGCCATTTCTTTGCCCTTTGCAGCATGTATCGCCTTTCTGTTGGTATCTTCAATGAAGATATAAGTTATCAGATCATTCAGGGACAATTGTTTCTGTTTGTGTTTCAGCTGTTACTTATAGTCATTCCATGAATCTGGAAACTTTTTTATCAGCACACCAGCCATGAACTCATCTGGAAAATTGATCTTCTCAGCCTGAAGCTCTTCATTCAACTTGTGGTACTCGTTGATCTAGAGCTTGATGTCTTTGTCATCTGTTATCTCCTACTTGTAAAAGTTTCCTATCACAAACTTCTGCTTTCCAACATCCTCGACAATATACTTAAGGATAAGTGATCCTCAATTCCTCATATCTCATTTGCTTCTTTGTAAACATGGTATACATCGAACAGATAGTTAGATAAAGTAGTAATAAGAGTGTGTTTGCAAACCTTGTTAGCATAGGCTTAAGCATCCTTCTGGGCTTAGTTAGCATCTGAAGATGGTGCATATTGTGTAAGTGCATCAACAACTCCATGCATGTCAAGAATAGTGTACACACGTTCCTACCAGGGTCTGAAGTTTTTCCCTTTAAATTGGTTTATCTTGGAAATTTCTGGAAACTGCTTGGGCATAAGTACTACCTTCGGAATAGAACCAGAACTAGTGTGGTTAGCTTTAGAAGCAGCAGTATTGTTAGGTTGAGCACTAGTTCCAGAACTAGTAAGAGGAATAGAAGTCATAATAGCTCTTAAGATTATTGGCGAAATCTTGTAAATATACCGTGTAATCCGAGTCACGTCTAAGGACGCTGTCATTAAAAGTTATTCCGTGACCACCGGCTGACTGGAAGTGGCACTCCCTAGAATAAAATGAATCCTTCCTGTAGATATAGGGAGAATAAAATAACAAAATATAACAAGACAACCAGCATACAGAGAGAATGCTAGGAGGAGGAAGAGAGAGCTCAAATATTTCAGAGTTGGAATGTTTGAACCTTCTGACAAGCCCTCTTTATATAGGTACGACCTGATAGACGTTGGGCAAGATTTAATCCACATAAAGACCATTAAACCATCGGTTACACCAGCAATAAAACCACATCATGAGGCAGTTTCTGAACGTTGAAGGACCATATACATTGGCAAATTAAAATCTGACTTATGACCTCTGTAACTAAAATATTTAGGTTTCAAAATTTAGATGACTCAAAACTGGGTTTTTCTGGTAAGCCATTTTCACAAAAATAAATTTTAGATTTTTTCAAAAAAAACATTTGATAAAAAGTGCCCAGTCCATATTTAACTAAGGCGTAGGGGAAATCGCCGGATTTCCATTAAGTTTGCCTCCTGGTGGCCCTTTGTTGTGCATGCGAGCCTACTCTTCCTCTTGGCCCATTTTCTAGCCCAACTTTATAAGATGTAATATATACATTTGTATTCTCTCTTTTCCAAGCAATGTGAGACTCGTTCCATTTGACACACCCACTTGCAAGTTGAAAAATCCAACAGAGATCACCTTGAGCAGTAGCCACCGAAGCTTACCCTCCCCTCATCCTCCGTTCGATGTTTACTGGCTCCAATCCTTACTTCTTCTTTCCTCAGTCCTCAATCGGTGAGTCCCAAACTCGAACTCGACAGTGTGAGAACCTTTCTTCCATGGCGGCCATGACTATGAGAGCACCTTGAACAGTAGCCGTCGAAGCTCACCCTCCACTCAGTGTCTGCTGGGTCCAGTCTCTCCTTCACTGGCTCTAAGCTCACCCTCCGCTTGGTGTTCTTTGGCTCAAATCTTTCCTCAGTCCTTAATCAGTGAGTCTGTGTTTTTCTTGTTCGATTTTGGTTGGTTTCTTTGAAACATTTTAGGTAGCCTAAATGAAAATGATTTGAGGGATAAGCTGCATTTTTTTCATTATGGCGATCTGAAGCCTCGACCGATGGCTCATCAACACTATTTTAATTTGCCAGCCATCTTCATTATAGATCTGGGGATCAATTCAGTGCAAGGTTGGCTTCTGGCATCGTTCTCTCACTTTATCAACCATTGTCACCATAGATTTGGAGGTAAGTACATAATTCTAGCTTTTGTCTTCTCGTTGCTCTCAAGTCTCAATCAAACTTATGTTTTTATTTTAAACTATCTTTAAGGGGATTCTGGGAACCAAATAAGGAATGGAAGAAAATTAATTTGAGAAAAGAACGAGTGGAATGTTTTGCATTTTCCACTGTTTGGAACAAAATGTCCCGAATTCAAGCGTCATAGGGACTTTTAAACTAATAATTGGCTGAATGGAAATGATTATACTGCATTGTTAACTTGCAGTGAAGTTTTTGAGTCTTTTAAATCGATGGCATCATATGCTTTAGGGCAGATACTGTGATTGGAAAAAATTGTGCTTTTTTTGACATATGGTATTAGAAGTAATTCACAGGTCAAATTAGTCTTGGTAAATACCTGCATTCATTATTAAAATGGAATCAGATATCTAGGAGGTTATTGGTAACTATTTGTAGAGAATTTAGTGTGCTCAAAAAACTCTACAATTACTCATTTATATGAACTATGATGCTTATGAGCCAGTGGCTGCAGTTGAAATTTTAATACAAATTTGTATGCAAAACTCTCCAAGGGATATTCCTTTGCCTTTGCTTCTGTTATTTGATGTTTAAGCTTTATTTAGCTGGGGCAGATATATAAGACCTAATTTCAAAGAGCTCCCTTAACCTGATTATTTGATATAATCAATTTTCACCCTCTTGGCCAATTCTATGTAAGATCTCTATTATAATGACATAGTTGCTTTCTATCTTGTGACTTTACTCTGTTTTGTTATGACTTTTGTTATTGTAATGTTTCTTATAATGAAGTCGAGTTATTCTATTTCTGTTTTTTTTTATACTGTTGTAATGAAGTCGTGTTGTTCTATTCCTTTAGTTTGTTGTTCCTTCAAAGGCCAAAATAAGTATGCAAGATGGACTTAGATAGTAACTCATCCAGTAGTAAAATGGACAGTCTTAAGGGATCTATATCTTCATCAGGACCAAGTGAAGATGACTTTCAGCTCTTAGATTTAATGTTGATTAATATGACAAGCAAATATGAAAAGAAGTTTTTTTTAATAAGATTCCAGTTCATACATCTGCACTTACCAGTCAGGAATTTGTTAATGAGCTTATGCAAGGATAATGAACTACTTGTTATGAATTGTTGCGAATGGAAAAGGCATGTCTTTTTAGTTTTTGCAATGAGTTAAAGACTAAATGTTATTTAGAAGATTCAAGATAAGTGAAGTTAGAAGAGAAGGTTGCAATGTTCCTATATATTATAGGTCATAATATTGAACAGAGGGTAGTTGCAGATTGTTTTCAACATTCTCCAGAAACAATTTAACGCTATTTTAAGGAAGTGTTAAGATTAGTATGTCAATTGGGAAAAGAGCTTATAAAACGAGATACAATAGAGTTGGCACCTGTGCATGTTAGAGATAACCCAAACTACTTTCCTTGGTTTAAAGTAAGTCTTATTCTTAATTATTGATATTTATGTCTTAGTTATTATTAGTTTTTTCTCATAACTTTGTGTGTTTCTAATGTAGGATTGTGTAGGTGCAATTAATAGTATACATATAAGTGCTTGTGTACCTTCTGAAAAGCAAGCATCATGTAGAGGAAGAAAGGCAATCGTCACACAAAATGTTATGTGCATATATGACTTTAATATGATGTTCACTTATGTTTATTCAGGATGGGAAGGTAGTGCCCATGATGTGAAAGTTTTGCTAGATGCTATTCCTAATCCTGAAGCAAATTTCCCATGGCCTCCTAGAGGTATGATTCATAATAAAATCCTTCTCATATGTCATTTGTCCTTTTCTAAATCAATGTTTTGCAATTATTGCATGATCATTTTATCTTGTAGACTCTGGATATTCTTGCATCGGTGGTTTTCTTCCACCAAATAGAGGAGAAAGATATCATACACAAGAATATCAAGGTAGAGGTCGCCAAGCTAGAAATGCTAAAGCGCTTTTTAATTATAGGCATTCTTTATTAAGAATGAAGATTGAACGCTGTTTTGGAGTTTTGAAACTCGATTTTCAATTCTTAAATTAATGCCATCATACAAGCCTTCAAGACAACGTCTTATAGTTGTGACATGTTGTGCTATTCATAACTACATACACAAGTGGAATTGATGTGATTTGTTGTTTACAAAATGGGAGAATATGGATCCGACACAAGTGGAGGATTTAACCTTAAACATAAACTTAGAAGTAGAAAGTCGGACAGGAAACAGGAATGCAGAAAGTACATTGAGCTATAATTTCGACAACTTGTCTAGACTATCTGACCAAAGTGCAGCAGAGATGTCAGCACTTCGTGATCAAATTTCTACAAGGATGTGGTCACATCATCACAATTCTACCAATTAGATGTTATTTTTAAGACTCTGTTTAAAACAATATTCATTTAAATTTTAACCATATTATTTTTGTTAGTAGTAAATCTTTTTTGTCTTAATTAATATAATACTCCCTCCGGTCCTAATTACAGGATATATTTACCTAACTTTAAAGAAATTAAGAATAGTAGTTAAATTAGTTAATCTTTTTTATTTTCCTAAAATGCCCTTATTTAATATATACTAGAAATCATGCTCTGTTCATGTTGATCACTTGCCTTGATGTAAAGCAAGTGATCTTGTATGTCATTAAAATGGAGTTATGCCGGTTTGGTTCGAGTGGAATTAAAGAAAAAGAAAGTTACAATTTTTAAAAATAGAGATGATGACGTTGATAGTATTAAATTGATTTTCTTACCCTTTATTCTTATAAAATAAAAGAAACAGTAAAATTGAGGTATATGTGATATTAATGAATTGTAAGTATTATTTACTTTATAAAATACATAGGTGTATTATAAAATTATTATTATGTTTCATTATTATTGAGAAAGTATCAATGGGGGTATTTTGAGAAGAAATTGACAAAAATTAAAATTTTGTCCTATAATTAGGACCAATATCAACTCCTAAATGTTGTCCTATAATTAGGACCTGAAGGAGTAAGATGTTAGGTATTTATAATAAATAAATCAGGCCAAAAAAATAATGTTAATATCAATTATATAAAATAAGGGAATTAAATAAGTTGATGTTAAAAGAATTGGTTCAAACAAATTGATGTGAGAAACAACCATCTAATCAGATTTTTTTTATAAAATTATTCAAATAGTTTATTTTAATTTTTTTTCCAAAACTTGTTTTCAAAAACAATTTTATAAAACTTTTTTAGAGAACAAAAAACAGAAAATAGAATCAAACATGCCCTTGATGACTAGCTGATCACCTTCCATTCTTGAGAGATGTTTCCTGAGTTTTTCTTCACAACCTCTGCAGTGCAGAGAAACCCTCAATATCACTACCCGCAAACAATTTAAAAAAAAAAAAGGATCTATACATATATATATGCTACAATGGAGAATAATAAGCACAAAGCATCTATTGTGGAGGAAACTAACCTGGTCTGAGGAAGCAGCTCTTGAGCGAGAAGTAGAGGGTTTAGGAGTATGGTTGGTTTTATCTTGATGAACAGATAGAGTCTTCTAGCTGTTATAATCACTGGGTTATCATGTTCATAAATAGAAACTAAGGTTGCTGATCTCATATTTCATACAAAAAACACAATGTCGCAGTCCAGTTGATTCTGTTTATGCTTCAATTGAAAATAGTGATTTGAGAAATTTTATTATTCATAACCTTGGCGTGAAGCCCATCCTGGGACCCTATTGCTGACCGCAAATATTTATTCTGGGCCCAAGATCAAAAGCCAGGCCGAAATTATTCGAAAGAGAAGGAATCTGGTCTGTATTCGAATAAATGATGTGAGCTTGTACCAATAATCAATGATGTGATCGTCATTCTGATAAGCCCAAACGAGGGAATTCCATCATGCTTGCAAAATCTAATGAGTTGTCCCAGAAACAAAAACAAGCAATGGAGGGATCGCTTATAGAAAATTATATTTTCCGTAGAGAACCATAAAATTTGCATTATTTTAAAAGATTCAATATTAAAATATAAATTTTAATTAAAGATATGAAATTACCCTGCCTCACCTCCTACATTTTGCGATTTCTCTGGAGATAAAACAAACTTGAGAGATAAGTCCATAAATAGCGAATTGATCAATCTCCAGAGACCAAGCCAATATCCTAAGGTCACAATATCAAAATTAATTAGAAGTATTCCCATGAATTATACTCATACCAGGAGGGAGGAAAACTATTTACTAATCAAGTTATTTTGTTGCTGCCGAAGAGTTGGATTACAATTTACAAGAATTACAAATGCCAAAAAAGCCTTTCTCATCAAACCAGTTATATGTAGAAGAATTCATTATGGGGACATCATGAACAGTAACAGGGATGAACCACAGAACCCATATAGGCACCTAGCGTTCGTCCCATCTGCACCGTTTAGATGGGTTTAAACTGGACGGTTCACATTGCCGTTTTAAAATTGTTTATTTTTAAATAAAAAAATTATTTTTTGAAAAAATATTAACTAAGATATTATCTTTATTTTAGATTTTGTACTCATTAAAATAATTTTTTTAAAAAAAAAACAAAAAGTAAAAAAAATTAAATATGAACTTCCAGCTCTCCCTACTCATCCAAAGCTCTCTCCAATGAGCCACAAAGATGGAATATAGGAGATGAGGAGGTATAGTTATGGGCAATTTAGTCTTTTTAAAATTAAATTTTAATATTTGATTATTTTAAATAATTACAATTTTTATAGTTTTCCCATCAGTAATCAGTAGCAATAGCAACTAACTTGACTACCGAACATATGATATCATACATCAATATATCAATGCACTATAATATAAAACTTAGACAGCAAATTATTATGTTGAAAAATTATGACCATTGATATTTTTTTCAGATTTTATATATATTACATAAGGGGATCCACATTTAGATGTATAATTAATTCTATATCTATGAATAATATATATTGATTCTTTGAATAATACTAAGCTACTTGAATAAAACTATGGATTTGATCCTAATATAAATTAACTCAGTCTTCCGCAGTGATGGTGATGCTTTTTTTAAAATAAAAAAAAATACATTTACAATTGTGTAAACGAAGATGTCAATTATTTCAAGACTTTGTATTGGATGGATTTTTGCGCGATTTTAGAGTACTAACAAATATTTTACTCCTTAAAAAAATTTGCAATCCTCAAGAATATTTGACTCATCAGGATGAATAACAATAAATCTATCAAATTAGTGTCAACAGCACACATCCACATAACTAAAACTCGCACTTGCAACCAAGAACTACCCTATAAATAAAAAACCCTAACGCACTCATTAATAAAAATAAAAGGTCTAGGACAATTAAAATAGTGGTATTACAAAGGTGCAAAGCGACCTCATGGGGGAGAATAACACAGATTTAGATGCGAGAAGTACACTTGTTAGAAGAGTCGAGTACCCTTTGCGCAATCCTTAATCAAATAAAAACTAATAATAGAACAAAAAATGAGATAATGAAAAGCCTTAAAGAGCTTAATTAAGCACTTGAATCTAATAGTTGACGGTGTAAATCCATGTAAGTGCAAAAAACCAATCGATTTTTGGCTCCTGTTCTATGAAGCTTGGCATATTTGCAATAATACCTGAGATGATCGAGTTTGCAAAACCCAATCATTTGTCCCAAAAACAAAAACAACCAATTGGTGGACTTCTTCTTGCTAAGAATAGGTTCAACACACTTGCTATGATTACAAAGCTTACAGTCCAAGAGTTCGGGATTGCACCACTTTTTTGGTGCTCGATTGTGCATAAGGTCCTTCTTCTTATCTATGAAACTAGCGATCTCTGAGAACTTGGTATGCAAATCGAACTCAACCTTGTACTTCTCCTTGCACCCCTTGCAATGAACGTCACCTATGATGACAGTAATATTTCGGGACAATAACTCCTCCATGCTTAAAATTTTAGCCCGGGTTGATGTAGCCCACGGATATGGTGGCTCTATGGGTGTCTCCTTGCACTGTTTACGCACACGACTAGTACCAGACGGACCAGCTTGGCCTCCCGGTGGTGGTAAAGGAGTCGCTTCTGGTGTTTGCGTAAAATCTGTTGGTGGCACGTGTGAATTCTGTTCGAGTGATTGTGGCTGTGTAGAAGAAGAATGACACCGCTTTTGGGGTGGTGTTTCTGGGAGGCTGGTCGCTTGGTGAAACAGTGGAAAAGGGAAGTCGTACGGTGGGTGTGGCGACTGGTGCAACAATGGCGATGACGAGGAAGATGGAGGCATTATTTGTAAAAGAGAAGGATGGGGAGGTGATTCGGGCAGTGGCGGCTGTGGCTCCGGCAGTAGAGGAAGTTGATAGGTAGAACCCGTAGAGAGAGACAATCGAAGTAATTCTTCATGTTCTGAAGGTAGAGGTTCTTCGTTCATGGTTGAGACAATAGGGTGACAAACATGAAAGAGCTAGCTAGGTCAATCGAGACCGTCGTAAAATAGAAGGGATGTACATGGACCAGTCAGACCGGGTTTGGCATCAACCGGGGCCTGGTCTGGAGGAGATAGAAAATAGTTTGGCGGAGAAATTTGAGAAAATATATTATAACGAAACAATTCAGTTTTTATTAAGAGGTGATGCAAGTATCAATGAAATATTAGCGCAATAATATAATACATTCAAGATTATCAATTCCAATATGGATATAGATGGATTCTATCGTTCGAAAATATCAAATTTGGCTGAAAGTATTTTTAAAAGATTCTAATCCAATCTGGTAAATAATTTTATGTGAAAGAAATTAAAACTAGTACTATACGATGAAAGAAAAAAAAAATCGTAGCAGACATTTCTTATATATATATAAAAAAAATATGATCAAATCAAATATAAGATAGTATTTAAATAAAATTAAACAGTGCTAATATTTTTTTTTATTAAAAGAAATTCTAAGTTTTTGTTGGTGGCAATTGTAGAAGAAGGGGAGATAATGCACATATACAATAAATATAAAGATAATAAATTTTTATCTTAAAATCATGTGATATCTCGGACTAACTTGATTTTCGGAATTCAAATAGTATAGCACACATTAGTCCTTGCATAAAACTAGGATTATTTACATTTTTTTTATTCAAATAAGTTTTAAATACGTCTTCATTTAAATTGCCAAACGAACTCTGTTTGATATGCTAACTTAATTAATCAAGAGAATTGATAGACATATATCAGGAGAATCATTTTAGAGACTTGAATTGGATTTAAAAAGAGCAAAACAAAATCAGCAACCAAATTCAAACTCCGACACAAAAGCATTAAGACGATACTATTTTCTGTGAGCATCAAGTCTCCCCAGCTACAGGGAAACTACCGCTGATACATCAACTTTCCTACCTCGTTAGCGCTTTTCATGATCCAAATTCGCTAATTAAAATTTAAAATCACGACCTAATCCACATTAAAAATCACACCGCTCCACCACCACAGTATTCTACTTAAATTCCTTTTTCTACAACAAGATATTATTAATTTCATTTCCTAATCTCAGCTGTACGAGAGGGGGTTGCAGGGACTGGCCAGAATTGTGCGTTCTTCACCTTCGACACACTTGCCAACACACTCAGTGGAGTCACATCTCCAACTATTGTCACCTTTTTCGCTGCAAAATCTATGTTAAATGATGTAACTCCTGCCAAAATCGTCACAAAATAAATGAATCTTTGTCTATCAATTTCATGTACTCCCCCTCACGTATTTTTGGGTAACCCATCTTGGTCTTAAAAATATAAAATATGATTTTTATATTTATCAATTTTTTAAAAAATTTATCTTTCTTGATGTTACGTCAACAATAATAAAAAATGAGAGAAAATAAAGGAATTAAGAAAAATAATTAAGATGTTTTTTAAAATACATATTATATTAATTAATTTTCTTAACCTACACAAATTAAATAAATATTTCTTGTATTAACAAGAGGAGGGAGGGAGTAGCAAAAATAAGAGAAGCTTGATGACGAGCGGACCTTCCATTCTGGAGAGATGTTTCCTGAGTTTTCCTTCACAGCCTCTGCAGTGCAGAGAAACCCTCAATACCACTACCTGCAAAAAGAAAAAGATCCATACACACACATATATATAGGCTACAATTGAGAATTCTAAACACGAAGCATCCATTTTGGAGATGCCTAACCTGGACTGAGGAAGCAGGTCCTGAAAGAGAAGACGTAGAGGGTTTAGAAGTATGGTTGGTTTCATCTTGATGAACAGATAGAGCCTTCTGGTTGTTATCATCAAACGGAGTTAAGGCTAAAACTGGGTCATGCTTAGACAAGCCACCCAGTGCGGAAGTCTCAGTGAGCAAATATCTAGAAGAACCTGAAGGAGTGATCAAATCATCAGGAGGTGGTGGCCTAACCCAGCTTCTTCGAAGAATGCTTTCAATTGGCTTTGAAGAGTAAGTGTTAGTGATATGTTCAGTGAGCCTTCCTGCAGCACTTTTCTTCCTCTGATCATGATGACCCTTCCTTGAGTTCCTGATCTTGTTGTTCTCGTCCCTGGGCTTTGAACATGATTTTTTCTTGGCCTTTTGGTGTTGCTCCTGAGGTTTTGGATCTTTTGGTGGCAGAGGTGAAGGAGAAGGAGAAGCACATGGTGCTCTTCTTGAATCTCTGATTATGGGGTTGTGGCGATCGATGGCTCGGCCACCAAGTTGAACAGATTTAGTAGACGAAGAGGAAGAAGACGAGGCTTCATCCATACTAACACATATGGCTGTTGAGGCTTGTGAAGCGCAGAAAATCTCTATGTCTTTCATCTTTGGATATTGATAACCAAGAAGAATTGTTAAAACTATACAGAATCAGCGCGAAACAGAGAGGAAGATATAGAGACTAGAGAGCAAAACAAAAAAGTTGGCACCGATTGCTTTTTTAAACTTCAATTCCATGGGCTCTCTGAGGTCAGCTAAAGTGAGTGTTAGGTTCGAATGAAATATTGTGGGAGGAAAGGCTTAAACTTTATCTACAGTTCTATGAATATGGATGAAAGAATCAAAGGGTACCATCCTTAAACTTAAATTCAAATCAGTTTGGATTTATGTTGTAATATAGTGTACCACCTAAGACAGATATTACTGGCAAAATCGTATTTCCGTGGGGACCCCACTCACAAATAAATAGAGTAACCAAACCAGTATGTAATAGACCCGGCTGTTAATTTTAAGTGTGTTTATATGGTCTCACCAATTCAGAGGATTACTGTTCTGTTATAGCTTTGATTCACATCACAACTTCACTGTACCTCAGAAGCATGTCTTTTCCCGTTGAAATGATGTTGTCCTAAACTTTTGAAACTACTTTGTTATTATTATATATATGATAGTGATATGTATTATTTACTTCCAAGTGAAGCGAAGAGGGTAAGTAAAGCACCGTGGAAGTGCGTGTGCTCTGTGAACCTGCTGTTATGTTGGGCATGCCCTGCAGGTTTTAAGTCAGACCAAGCACTTGAGAGCTATCTGTCTGTAAATTTCTGTTAAGACAGAGGCCACTTGATCAGATTAAGACATTAAATCAAACATTTTAAGTGCATTCTGATGCTAATGGACGTTAGTGATTAAACAAAGTTAATTGAAAAGATCACTAACAAAAGTAAATATTGTTTTCTGGTTACTTTGAATTGAGCAATTAGAAATCTAACACATCGTCTGAATTTTAAAAATGGGATTTGAAGTTGGGAATTATGCTTTATTTGTTTTTGCAAGCCCTTTTTCTCAAAGCACAGAGAAACTAAAAGGCATCAAACCAGCACAAACGTTGGATCCAGGATGCACATGAACAGTGAAAAAAAGGATTGTAAAAAGAGAATGGAAACGCAATATGAATGAGATTCGAAGGGAACAAATGCTGCCAGATAATAAACCATTTCGAATTTTGCTTTGCTGTGAGAGGATGAGAAGCAAAGCCACTTTCTTCATCTCTTCCATTAACAAAAAATAAAGTCATCTTCACAATTTGCGGAATCAGATGCTTCCACGGCTTTCCTCCTTCCTTCCCATGCCTACCCCATCTTCATTTTTAAGACTTAAGTTCATGGCCCCAGGCTCGCCTTTTCGTGTTTTCTTGATTATTTGTCGCCTCCTTCTTAAGCGTCTTCCACAAGATACTCTGTTTTTATTTTTCTCGAGTTTTGGCCTTGGTTGAGACATGTAACAAATGCCAGAAAAGAAACATCAGAAAGTCGTAGCATATATTGATATGATTTTCTCCAACGCTGCTATTTCATTAGGATCCAAGAAAATAAATAGTATTATCGAGTCAATCATGGGTATATCTAACAACATCCTTTTAAAAACTAGAAGGAATAATTTGATTTTTCAGATTTTCCAACAAGCAGATAGGGCTGTGAGTGATTCCCATATAGAGTTGTGAGGCATGGTCCCGGAGAACAAAGTGGGTGTCATCCCGATCACCCATCAGAACCGAAAGCATAAGGAAAGAAATACAAGGGCATCTCTCTTGGGTTCACAAAAAGTTGCCTGCTTCCGTGAAATATCACCTTATTCTCTTCTTCCAAAGGGGGAAGCCAAATTCAAGGTCTTACAATACCAATTCTATCATCCTTAACTGTACTTTTTTATATGGTTATTTGATTTGGTTAGATTCAAGCATTATTGGACTTAATTAAAGATAGCTCTTCAAAACGTGTTTTCTACCATCACATTGGCTTGAGCTCGGATCATCATATGCTTCAACGGCCGAAACCCCTTCCACTAGGACACCATTAAGAGAACTGTAGGGTTGTTTCAATTTGCAGTACTGCAATGATGAGGTCTGTCTTTTTGGGCAAACTCAAGCCATAATAGTAACTGGGCCTGTACAGATATCCAAGAAGTATGGGCTTAAAGGCTACAATTAAATCGAACCCAACTCATTTGACAACAGGGGCCAAGTCTGAATCTTGTACAAACTAACAAGACTTGTTTGAATGTGGGCACACTCAATAAGTTCTGAACATGAGTTAAAAGAATACGCAATCTGGCCAGCATCAACCATACTCTAACTAAAATAGAATATACTTTGTACCCAAAAAATATTAGAATATACTCGTATCTAGTACATATGATGAATACTGACACTACCAGCAACCCGCAAATATCAATTTTAATTTTGTTCAACTGACTAATCACATCACGATTTCTATGGAATACTTTCATTCAGGCCATACCACACTAAAAAATCTAACCCATACATTAGGCAAGAAAAGTGCGAGCAAAAAAATATCGTCAAAAATTTAACATACTAAGTCAAGCGGGGGCTAAGAAAGCATAAATGTAAATGGACCCTTGTTAACATTCTAACTCTAATGGCGGTAATTGTAGACGCAAAAGTTGAAGGGGAGACACGCTCATCACCATATAAACACAAGGTCTGCCTCCATTCCTGTTTCATCCCTCTTATTCATCCTCAATTCTTCATTCATAAACCTTTTCCTTCATCTCCATTCAAAATTCTATTTCGGAAATCGTTGACCATAAGAGGCAGCCCTTCTCTTAGTGAGATTTTTGGCGCCCAGTTTAGCAGTTCCTTTGCTTTGCTGATATCTGGTTTCCTCTTGTGTGGATCATCTGCTGTGTTAGGTTTGTACTCAATTGTAGCACTTGAATCAATTGTTTCTTTGACAACCTGCGTATCGTATTTATTTAAAAAATAATAATGAAACACACACTGGCAAAAAAAATTCAAATAAAAATAAAACACGCGCATAGAGAACATGACACTAAGACGGATGCCAGAATAAATTTCTGATCTCTGCAACCCCTTCTCCCTCCCCGGAAAAAGAAAAATTCATGCTATGGATATCCTGATTTGGAAGGATATCCACTCATTTACGAAAAATTGTGAAATATACACATCCAAATCTGATTTGTACATCTACATAAGGAACAGGTATGGTTAGATAACAAAACAAAGCGAAGAAGAAAATAAGAGGGAAAGATGAGATACCTCAGCCAGCTCTAACATGGTGAACTCCCCAGGGTTACCAAGGTTGAAAGGCCCCACATGTTCCCCTTCCATTAAAGCCACAAGCCCTTCAACCTGTTTATTGGATACATTTTAAGTTCCTCATAGCATTATTTTCAATGCTGCACAGGTTCTCAGAGAATAGATCCAAAAACAAAAAAAGAAAAGAACTTTCATTTGAACCTATCCAATGCAATATGCGCCATACCAAGTCAGAGACATATTGGAAGCTTCGGGTTTGTTTCCCATCACCATAAACTGTCATAGGTTGTTTGCGAATGGCCTAGAAACATGGGAAACAATTACAGGCACTTAACACCCCTATCCATATCTCTTTTTCATTTAGTTTTTAAACCAAACAAAAAGAAAAGGTAAGAAGGGAGTCAAACCTGTGCAACAAAATTGCTAACTACACGCCCATCATCTAAACACATACGAGGCCCATATGTGTTGAAAATTCGAGCTATGCGAACCTACAAACCAGAAAGACAAAGATCAGTCTCTACAGTGAAATTTGTTTTTGCAAGACTGACTAGAGCATATTGGATTGATTCAGTCATATTGGATTAATATCAATTTTTCCCTGTATAAAGATTTTACCAACCATTAAACTCTGCATTGAACTGAGATTCCATTTGGGATATTTGTGGGTTTTTGCCTATCTTCAATATTTTTTATTTCTCAAGTGAAGTTTCAAAGCAAGTGATGTAAGAAAGAAAGTTTTAAAAATTCGCCAATATGTTAGTTGGTTAGCAACCATTCAATCTTATTAAGAAAAACTAGAAGTGCATTATTGTGTCAAACTACTGACAATGGCATGTACATAGATTTGAGTAGAGATTGTGGGGGGGAAATGTCAGGAACTAATTAATGATTTTAAGAGAAAGTGTTTTCATGTTCAAAAACATAATTTCCTGCTTCTGTTTCAAAGTAGAAGCTTCAATTTTATGCCTAACTTCTGTAGCCAAAAAAAAAAGACTATTTCTACTCCATTCAAAAGGAGCTCACTTTTATTTTTCCAAGAATCATGGCCAAATACCTCCAAAAACCAAAATAAGTACATCTTTAAAAGATAAGCAGCTTAGCAAATCAGAGGGCAAGTCAAACAAACCTCAATCACAAAAAATTAATCAGACTTGAAAGAATTTCGATAAAGACTATAAAATAGCAACCACTAAGGCTGAAAAGGACAAGGATTTTCTAAGTTGGGTCTTTAATGATGCTTCCTTTTATTCTTAAGAAACCTGTCATGGAAACTATAAAAGGTAGGCGAACATTAGATTAATATTTTTTTTTCCGCGTATACTTATTATAGGCATCCTCAGAGATGCATAATTGCTCTGATTTAGAGTTCGAAATCAGTCTCCTATTTTCCAAATAACACGCAGATAGAAATGTTCCAAGTCTATGCTCAAGATTAAATGCATTATCTTTTCAATAAGAAGTTCCCTAATAAAGTAGAGAACAATTAAAGGGGAGGAAGAGCAGATAAAATTAAAAGCAAGAAAGGTTTGTGCAAAGATGTCTCAGAACATCAAGGTGTATTCAAGCGTCACTCTCATGTTTGCCGAATTAGAATTTGAAGTCTACCCATGTGTGCACGAATGAGAGTGGCTCATCAGAGTTTTAGAATGATTAGATCACTGATTGACTACAATGGCTAGTTAAGTGCAAATTAAACAGGTTGTAAATCCCAAAGGAAGATCACTGTGGCAAGCTTGAAAACTAACCTGTGATTTACATTGCTGGGAGGATTAATCATTTAAGAAGCTAAGGATTGTTGAGAAAATTGATAAGAACAGCGTTAATGACTAATGAGTAATTGAAAACCAATAGAAAGGAGAGAGTCTAACTCTCTGTTCTGTGAAATGTATGCTTTCAAGCTTCCTAGCCAACAGTAGACATTAAAGTAGCTAGCCTACAATAGCCCCTGATGAATTAAATATTGCAATTACCTCAACGCCAGCACCTCGATGATAATCCATGGCTAAGGTTTCTGCAGTGCGTTTTCCTTCGTCATAACAGCTCCTCTCACCTAAAATTTCGTTTAGCGTTTCCACATAGTTCCATACTGAATATTATTAAGAATTTTCTGGGATAATTTGATCAAGCACCTCACCTATTGGATTCACATTCCCCCAGTACGTCTCTTTCTGAGGATGCTCCAGTGGATCTCCATAAACCTCACTCGTACTGGTAAGAAGAAACCTGGCGCCAATTCTTTTTGCAAGGCCCAGCATATTAAGGGTACCCATCACGT
This sequence comes from Inga laurina, assembly GCA_963855925.1. NCBI lineage: Eukaryota > Viridiplantae > Streptophyta > Magnoliopsida > Fabales > Fabaceae > Inga > Inga laurina. The sequence continues at coordinate 14,300,175 of OY979703.1, read as the reverse complement.
TTGTCTTGTATATATAAAGTTAAGAATCTCAAAATAAGCTCAGATCAAATTCCAACTAACATCAAATGCTAAAGTATGAATATATCGAGCAATCTCAATAATAACAAAACTAAGCAGGATATGATGGTCTTGATAGGATTGTACTTATAATGCACAGGCGATGCAGGGCATGCCAGGTGATAGATCTGATCCACCTCCAAGAGAATTGGCTCAACCACGTCATGACGAATAAGCTCAAATCTCGGGTTGCCAAGGAGGTGTACCAGATTTTCCTTCCTGCCGGTGAAGAAATTGTCAATTACAATCACATCGTTCCCCCTGCCAATAAGCTTATCCACGAGGTGGCTTCCCACGAACCCCGCACCACCGGTCACCACAATCCTCAAGCGCCGGCCGCCGATACCTGCCGGAACCCTCCCCACCTTGCCTTTCACCCCATAAGGTGAGGTAGAGGCAGTCTGAAGCTGATCACGCCGGGTGAATCCAGGTGAGAATGATGCCGGAGAGGGATGTGACTCGGACGGCTGGAGGCGAGAGAGGTTGGGTTGGAGGATGAAGAATGTGGAGCCAATCAAAATACCAACTAAGATGAAGAGAAGTCTTTGCTCTCTCAAGATATAGTTGATAGATCTAGGAAGCGATCTGTGATGTTTGATAGCTTTGGGTGAATAGGGAGAAGATTGAGAGCCCGGCATCTCTTCATCCCTCCTGTGATTTAAACTGGATTGTTTGTGAAGCTGTTTCATGATTGTGAACTTTTCTCAACCCTTCTCTGTAAGGAATATAAATTGCACAGCCTCTGGGCGATGAAAAATAGAGAATAAAATAACAGGAAGAACGTGAGAAAGAAGGATTTGCAGAATCGCAAAGTGGGTAAAACTTAGAGGTGAATCTGGGAATTTGTGACCTTCATCAGGGCGTTAAGCCGAAGTTACTCTTCTTCATTTAGAAAAATGATGGAAAGAGGCTCAGAAGCTGAAGGTGAAAAATGAAAATAGCTTGAGGGGGCAGAACGAGAAACGCATTTTGACACAAATGTGATATGAGAGTCTCCTTTTTCTCCTCTCAAACGTGGGCCTGCGAAATTTGCGATCTTTTGGTGCTTGACAAGATGATTTGTGAAGTAATAAATGGAATAAGAATTTAAAAGTGATTCTAAAATAAATAAAAATGAATTATTCCCTGTCCGAACGAATATACAAGAATATATGCAAACTTTCACGTTCTTGAGAATATTGAATCTGCATCTCAATGCTGTGGGTTTTCAACTTTCATCCACAATGACATGTCTGTGGACCGTCATTAACCATTTCGGCCCAAACAAACAGCGAAAGGAAAAGAAATGTGCCATGAAATACATTGGGTAGCCCATCTTATGAATATTTATTTTGAGTTGGCAAACAAAAAGAATATTGTTTTTAGGCCCACCATGCTATAAATATTATTTCATCCATCCCTTAATATAAGACATATTTAACCAATTTGATTAGATTAAAAAAATTAGTTGAGTTAGTTAATATGACATGTATTTTTTAAAACATCCTAGTTATTTTCCTCAATCCTTTCATTCCCTCTCCTCCTTGATTATTATTGAGGGAGCATGAATATAGATAAATTAGAAAAATATTGACAAATATAAAAAATATATCTTATATCTAAGATCAACTCCCTAGATATGTATTATATTAAGCATGAGGAGGTAGTATAATTTATGGATTAATATAAGATGTACACTAGGCTTTATTTCTTTTTCTTTTTCTTTTATTTTTTTGCCAGAACACTAGGCTTTATTTCACTTGGTTATGTCTGACCTTAAATAAAATGTTGGGCTTAATTAGAACATCGCAAATACAAAAAGAATACATATGAACCTAAAAACTAAATTTAGAATCAATGTTTTGTGAACAGATTTAGAAAACCCAACTTTATAGTAAATATGTTTAATCTATTATTTGCTCATTCTTCTATAAGAATTTATATACAAGCACCACAACTTCCCGTGCTGGTTTTTTAAATTGCAAATATTTATCAGAAATCATGGCTAGGCATGAAAATAGAGGGAAAGGACGGAGCACAATAATTATAATGATAACAAGAATGAAAAAAATTAAAAAGTAAACTCACAAGGAGAAACCATTATTCGACCACAGTGGGAGTCGAACCCACGACCTTTTGATCCGAAGTCAAACGCGCTAATCCACTGCGCTATGCGGTCCTTATGGTCTTAGGGTGCATTAACTAATATAGTTAGGTTATTATCTGTCTTTCAGTTTATCATCACATGGTGACATGTTTTGACTTTTGATCGGGAATTAAGTGTTCGCTTATGATAGATTATCTTGATTTATAAATGCTTTTAAATCATAATTTATAATATATAAAATAATTATGTGAAAAGTACTGATATCCAAAAAAAAAAAAAGCTATCCCAAATATACAATAAAACTATATTTAGAATAGTTTATTTTTTGAAATATAAGTGTTTTTTACATAAATCGAGATAAAAATTTTTTTATATATTTATTTTATATATTGTAATCATGATTTAAAAATATTTTTAAATTTAAAATAATCTATCCAACCATGGACGACTTTGATTTTATGCCAAATAGCTACGGTCAGCTCGATCTCGTGAAAATGAAATTGGATCCTTCAATAATGATATGTTGACCCTCTGACCCAAGGGGCATATCCTATTTTAGAGTTGGTAATATGGGCCTGAGCCCGCGAGTTCGCGGGTTTTGACGAGTTTTCCCAACCCGTAAAAATGTGAGCCGCACAGGCCCGCACGGTATAACTCGCGGGTTGGCTCGCAAATTTTTTTATTTTTTTTACATATGATAATTTTATAAAACTTATAAGTTTTTCACTCCTATCTTGATACCTCCCAATCCAAAGAAGAAAAAAAATCTTAGTCTCTTCCCTTCTTCTTTAAACAAAATTATTGTATTTTGGTTGCTTGAGGATGGGTTTATGTTTTATTTATAAACTTTGACAAATTTGATAACTTTATCTCTTAAATTGTAGATTGTGCTTTTAAATTTGTATAAGAGAAATGATTGATGTTAAGAAGGTAGTCTATCAAAAAAAAGATGTTAAGAAGGTAAATTTAATGACTCATATATATGTGTATCATATTTTCAATCTTCTTTATAAAAATAGGAATTTTTATTTTAAAAAAATGCGGGCTCGCAGGCTAGCTTGCAACTTGCACACTGCGGGTTAGGGTTGACATTTTGCCAGTTTGTAGAAGTGCGAGCCTGCGCGAGCCACGGGCTGGTTCGTATTCCCAGCTCTACCCTATTCTACTTCACTCCCTCCCTTCTTAATCGCATTACACTAATTAAAAAGAATCAATAAAATTAGTTAAAAGTTTTAAATCTTTTTTTTTTTAAATTACACTTCCAATTTTTATGTCAAACTGTTAACTTCTATGTTTAAGTCTTACAGTCAATTATGACGGGAAAATGAATGAACTAAATAGTGGATATTTTTTTAAAGTAATTCGTAAATGCTTCGCTAAATTTTTATATACTATTTTCTTCAGTTCTAATTATAGGATAATATTTGAGAGTTGATTTTGGTCCTAATTATAGGACAATATTCTAATTTTTGTCAATTTCTTCCCAAAATACCTCCTATTGATACTTTCTCAATAATAACTAACTACATTAATAATTTAATAAGAGTATATCGGAAGTTGTTGAGGGAGATTGACGACGCCATTTTAAATTTAACCACTATCCTTAATTTTAAATTTTAACAAGAAAAAACAAAGAATCAACGTAATTGGATATCATTTTAAATTTTAAATAAAGGTATTTTAGGAAAATAAATATGATTAACTAATTTAACCACTATTCTTAATTTCTTCAAAATTAGGTAAATATGTCCTACAATTAGGACCGGAGGGAGTATCTTGTTTTAGGGATCAGTCAAAATTCTTAAAAAATGCCCCCTGCTTCATATTGAAAGTCTTTATAAACATTTTGTTTCGGTTTATATGTCCTTTTAGAATTTTAAAGCAGCATTTATTTATATTTTTTCAATTGCACCCTTATTGATGAGTTATGTGAAAATGTTTTAATACATAAAATTAAGAACAAATTCAATAACGTGATCAGTATGTCAATGTATTGATTCCATTTCCTAGTTTATATAACAAAATCTTAAAAAAACTTATATTTTAAAACTGAGGGGGTATTATCTTAAAATTATATTAAAAGATGTAAGAAGATACTTCATCCCTATCCTTAATATAGGATCTAATTGGGGAGTCGATCTTGATCTTAGGTATATGACTATATTTGTTAATATTTTTTTTAATTTATCTTTATTAATAATCCTTCCATAACAATCAATTAAAAGAGAGTTTGAGGGAATTAAAGAAGATAATTATGATGTGTTAGAAAAAATATAAAAAAGTAAATAACTCAACTAACTCCATTAATCTAATCAAATTAGATAAATATGTCTTATATATAAAGGATAAAAAGGAGTACATTGACAAGGGTGCCTGCTCAAATCCCTTAAACAGACCTTTTTTTTTTTTTACCTGGATCCCTTAAACAGACTTAAAATCCATCTATGCTGTTTTTTTCCTTTGGAACCTGGGTTTCCACTATTATAAAAGAGGGATTTAACGATACTCTTTTTTTTACGTTTTCTTGAAGAAACGCCATACATAATGGTTTTTTTTTTTAGAAAAAAAAAAGTTTAGAAGCTACGATACTTTTTAATATAAATGTTAAAGCTTAGTATTAGGCTTGTACGACACTTTCCTAAACAAGTACCATACAAAACATTTATTTAAAAAAAAATGAAAGCCCAAGCTACGACCCTTTCTTGGAAAGCGCCGTAGCTGGGATAATTTTTTAACAATTTTTTATTGAAAAAATGCTTATCCGGCGCTTAAAAATAAAATGCTAGATAAAAGTGAGAGTAAGTCAAAAAGATTAAATGAAACTTAATATTTATTATAATGCCTTATTGTTTAGAATTTTGTATTGTAATAAATCAAAAATATCTTGCTAGAATCAAGAAAATAAGCCTTCAATTACCATTTAAATAGAAAATACTCTTTCTTAATAATTCTTTTATTATGAAATATTGATTTTTCTTTATATTCATCTTATTTCAAAAAAAAAAAAAAACACTTAGCCAACACTTTATTATAAAGTGCCGGCCAAACTTGTTGGTGAGAGCCCTTGACCAACGTTTGCTTGACAGGTACCGGCCAAAGATAATAAAGCACCATATTCAAGGCACCACGTGGGTGCCTTGATACAAGCCACGACATGGGTGCTTTGACTTGAGTTAGGGCATGTTTGTTTTAGTGATTCGATTGTTTATAAGTTGTTTTTTAATAGTGATTTACGGTATACGAAGTAAGTATGTGAGAGGAGTTGTGTCTCGATTTACGTAAAAAACAACTTATAAACAATCATAACGCCCAAACAAACATGCCCTTATATTCAAGGCACCAACGTAGTGCCTTGTAGATGATTTATTTTGTGACGATGCGGCAAAATGACATTTTTTTTCAGGATTGTTGTGTTATTGTATAATTACTATTGTCTTTGGTCTTTAATATAAGGTGTATTTGAGGAGTATATTTTGATTATAAATATAAGATAAAATTTTTATATTTATTAATATTTTTCTAATTTATATTTATTGACGCTCCCTTGATAATAATTAAGGAGGAGAGAGAATTAAGAGATTAAAAAAAGTGATTAGGATGTTTTAAAAAATACATATCATATTAATTAACTTAATCAAAATTTTTAATCTATTTAAATTAGATAAATATATTTTATATTAAAAATCGATATAACATGCATTGTTGTCAAACTCGCGAGTTGACTCTCCGAGTTTACCGTTTTTACGTTTCTAACTCATAAAATTGAGTTGAGTCATTGATAAACTCGTGATCATTGTAAACTCGGTTAAATTTACGAGTTTATACACCGAGTTTACCGTTTTTACGTTTCTAGCTTACAAAAATATGTTAACGCACTCTTAAACTCATATTAACTTTTTCAATTTGATTATGTTCAACGACTTTATATATAAATTTCATAGAAATTTCTTTGTTAAATACGATAAATTATGAATGTTGATAGACTTAATTTCAATTATTTGAATTTAAAATATATTTAAATCAAATTGTTGTCAACTTTTTATATTTTAATTATTTAATTATATACTAATAATATCTATTTAATGATAAAACTAAACTCTTACAAGTTTACGATACGAATTTATATCATTATCATAAGTTTGTTTAAATTCGTGAGTTTGACAACCTTGATAACATGCAACAGCGACTCATAGGCTCATAGCATGGTTCGGCCGCCTCCAAACAAACTGGCGCGTTCAAAAATCAATCATAACCTCATAAGTTCTGGATCCTCACTCTACATGCACTTTATTATATTGATTGCGCATTGCTCTAATAATAACACACCGGGATGTTTCACCTTTCATCCTATAAGTTCGGGATACTTGCAAATTAAATTCTTTTGTTTGTTGCCTGATTTTGGATTGACAAATTATATATCATGATATTATAAGCCGGCCACAACAACGGAATTATCTTCTCCAAACCGTCCTGACGTGCGTGTGCGGCTATGTCGTTGACGTTGGTTAAACCACATTAATTTGACTTCTCTGCATATAAATATAGAATTCCTCCTTAAATTAATTAACATAACCCAGGGTCATCACCGTCAGAGCCGCACAAATATTCATAACCGACAAAATATTATTATTATTATATAATACTTATATTGTTAACTCAATATGCATGCACACGTTATAAGACTCGTTTGTGGGCGCAGTGCGAGTTATTTTAAATTAGAAGAAGCCTGTTTTCAGAATTTTGTCTATGAACAAGTCAGATTCTAAATAACTGTGAATTTGAATCTGAGGGGGAAAAATTGATTAGTTAAATGCGAGCGTCTCATTTAATGATTAAAATTAGAATGCCTGATCTAACCTAGCTAGCTATCTGATAATTTTTTTTTTGATAAAAAAAAAATGAATCCTAAAAAATGATAAATGAGGGTACGCTGTGTAACATTTTCAACAAATGAGTGGTAACATAATTAAATAGCGTAAGTGTTGGGGTATTTGAATTGACGTGGACTTTGAATAATTTACTCTAACTTCACGGTCCTCGTCTCAACAAAATTTTAGATGCAACCTAAGCCAACCGTTTATTATGACTTTAACATTTCATTCACATCCACCCCATTTTTCGTTATAGTCCCTCGTGCATTGAATATAAGATTCAGTTGAATCTTTTGAGGAGATTAAGAAAATTAAATAAATTATTTAATCATATTATATATTCTGTATCATTATATTATATATAAATTTATAAGTCAGTCAAATTGATTTGGAGAAAAACAATGAGTATGAATATTTTAAAAGAGTAACTTGTTTAACTTCATTAATCTCTCCAAAAAAATCAATTGGTTCTTATATTTAGGATCGGAAATAGTATAAAAAGTGATGATAATCAAATTAAATACTCCTTCTGGTCCTAAATATAAGACATAGTTGACTTTTTTGGGAAAGGTTAAGGAAACTAAATAAGTTACTTAATCATATCATAATTGTATATCATTAGATTATATATCAGTTTATAAGTTAGACAAAATAGTTTGGAGGGAAAAAAAGATAAATATAAATATTTTAAAGTAATTTAATTAGTTTATTTAATCTCTGTAAAAAAATCATCTCTATCTTATATTTAGGATTGAAAGGAGTAGTTGATTAAATCAACACAATAATAAATTAAAGGTAAAATTGTACATTCATTTGAAAAGGTTTTTCTTTCTGCCTTATAACTAGAACAAAAATTTTTTTTCTTTCTCTACCTTATATATAAAACCAAATGAGTATGTCCTTGTTGCAAAGTCAAGCAAAATTATGATTAAAACAAACAACAAAATATTTTTTAACAAAATTTCAGATTTTAGTCCTGATGCTGGCCAATCAATGAGGTGCAAGATGATGACTTATCCCACGTTATGATATAAGGTTAAGGTGCAAATTTACCAATGAAGTTTTGTCCGAGGAGCGTCTGACACAAATTAAATATCTTTTAGAAGGGGTAAAAATGCCAATGAACAATTAAAAAGGGGCATCCACCACAAAAAGTCAAAAACCGTTAATCCGTACTAACGGCGTTAAATTATAAGAAAAGAAAACCCCTAACGGCGTTAGTACGGATTTAACGGTTTTTGTGGTGGATGCCCCTTATTAATTGTTCATTGGCATTTTTGTCCCTTCTAAAAGATATTTGTGTCAGACGCTTCTCGAACAAAACTTCATTGATAAATTTATATCTTAACCCTATGATATATTGTCAATGAATATTGAATACTACTAGTGGTTGCATTCGGGTGTAATAGCAGTTTTTAGGATAAAAATGATAGCATGATGATATATACTAAATTTCTTACAATCAATATCAACATAATAGTAACAGGGGAAGAAGCCATGCATATATTTTAATCCGATATTTGTCTAATAAGTTACTGTTCCCAACAACAACAACGGCTAATTTACCCAAGCCGACCTCATTGCATTTGACTTGGTTCATTTTCAACTAAAAGTGAACAGTTATTGGTTGCAAAAAATAAATCCAAGGACAAAGTCACATCATATATATCTGTTTTTCCCATTCTCATCGTTATTTTCATTGTCAGTCATTGAATAGGAGTTGGTAAAATTTGAAGAAGAAAAAATAGATCTTGGTTGTGAAAAAATCCTTTCCTTCCTCCGTAGCCAACTCCTTGTTTATTTAGTATTGTAATTTAATCAAATGTGTTAATTTTCTGATTTTCACAACAAAAAATTGATACAGTTGTCAAAATGATAAATGTGACATCACCTCTGTTTCCACAATATATTGATCTCGAATAAAAATAAGGTCAGTATTGCACAAAACTCTAACTATTTGAGTCCTAATTAGGACTCTAGCTTGTTTACTTAAATTTGTTTGTATATATGTGAATTTGACCCTACGCACTAATTCTTTCTCATCTCTCCATTATGGTCGTCCGCCATCGTCTTTTCTCTCAATCCACCATTGTCGTTGCCTGATTTTATCGATTCATCTACCCTTGTTTGTATGCACACGAAATCACCCACCATAACACACTCACTCGAAGAAAAGAAACCTCACGATTTCGCCAAAAAGAAGAGAAGAAACCCTCCAAAACAGAGTCAAGGTAGAAATAAACATCATGACCATGGCACAAAAATATCTATAAAGTTTTTAAAATGAAGCAAAAATGCCAACCAACATTGACTATTTAAATACCATGTTAGTAAAAAAAATGTAACAAAAATACATGTGAAATTTTCAAGACAGTACAAAAATATTACGGTCATTAAGTCAGTCAACGTTAACTATTTAATTAACTAACTAATCCTCATCAATCACACATGTTGCATAGCATTTTGGCTCCTAACGATCCTATCTGTCATTGTGGGATCTTCTGCAATATGTAATGGTTGCACAACCCTCTCATTTTCTTTGGTTTCTTTGTCATTGTTAAATATTATCGAAGGATTTGGATGCATATGCTGATTTTAGTGACGATGGACGAGTTATCATCAACATCCTCTTTGTATTCTTTCAGCATATGGCTAATTTATAATGACAGTACCCCTGATTTGTTGCTCACTAGCTTCAAAAAAAAAAACTACGAGTGACAAAGAAACTAAAGAACATGATGGTGGGTGAGACGACTCAAGGAGGGGTAGCCTTGTCATTAAGGAGGTGCAGCCATTACGTCTTGCAAAAGGTCCCATATAGTGATGGATAGGGCCACTGGTAGCCAAAATGTTGTGCTACGCATGTGAGGATTGTTTGTTACTTAAACAATCAAAGTTGGTTAACTTAAGGGCCATGAATTTTTTTTTACTCTTTTAGAAACTTCATACGTATTTCTACACCATTTTTTGGTTAACATGTTATTTAAACGGTTGATATTAGTTGACTTAATGATCATAGCATTTTTTTATACCATTTTAAAAACTTGATGGGTACTTTTACACATGAGAACATTTTATAGTGTTTGATGCACATTGAGTAAAATTTTATGAGTATATTTGCATGTTTTCCCTTCCAAGAAAGAGGGAGAAAATAATTCCTAATAACAAAAATATATACAGTACAGTTTTACTTTGTAGTCTTTTTGTTGTGTATATAAAAATACAGAGAATTTCAGCCACAAAAAAGAATATATGCCTGAACATACACACACTTATAAGAAAGCACTTATATTTTGATTAAGACTCTGCTTGGATTGAGGGAAAATTGGAGAGGAAAGAAAAATGGGATAGAAAATTAGGAAGGAAGAGAGTTTTTCCTTATTTGGATAGGGAAGAAAATGAGGAAGAGAGAAAAAGTAATGAAGAAAATGGTGTGAGTCCCACAGGTTTTTTTTCCTCTCAAAATTTCTCTCCAAAACTGGAGAGATTTGGAGAGAAAAGCATATGCTCAGAATTACCCTTGGATTTTACCTTTTTTTTCTGTCTAAACCCCCCAAACAATGTTTTTTTTAAATACCTTGCACCGTAAAGCTCTTTTGAAACCCCTGATTCTTGTAATCGGGAAAAAAAAAAAAAACACGTCATTCAGCCAAAAAAAAAATTATCCTTCTCACCTACACCACGAATATCTACAAAAATTAATAAATAATATTTAAAAAATCTGTTTTATTAATCTCTGTTAAAATATTTTTTTTATGTGGGAAAAAGTGTATTTAACTTTTTTATATTACACTTTAACCCTTTCATTTTTATATTATTTTTACCAATCATTGATAATTTGGGATAGTGTATAATTTATTTATTTGATTTTATTATATTTAATTTAAAAAAGTATCCACTTTTTATTTCTTACTTTAAAAAATAAAATTTTATTTTGTTTCATTAAAATAAATATTTATTATTTTAAATTATTTGATGATGTTAATATTAAAATGATTTTGTCATTGTGATATTTAATTTAATTTTAAATATGATTATTTTAATATATAGATAAGGGTATTTTAGTCATCAAATATTTTTTTCATTTTCTCTTATTCCAGTTTTCTCTCACTTATCCAAATAAGAAGAGTGGTAATACTTTCTCCCTATTTTTCTCTTCTTCTTATTTTCTCTCCTTCTATTTTCTTTTCTCCCAATTTTTCTTCTCATCCAAGTAAAGGGTAAAGGTAGTGTATGAAAAGGAAAGTTAAAACTTAAAAAGTCAGGAATCAATAAGATGAAGCGGTACGTATGTTGACTTTTGTTCGCCTTAACGCCGTTGAGTGGCTCTCATCTCTCCAAACTGGTCCCATTCCCTCACGCACCCAACGCCTGCCTCGCCCCGGTAGTTTTATTATCATCATGCATTTGCATGCTTTCCTTTCCCCCCTTTCATTCCGAATCTTCTTCCCTGGCCCTTTCACGCCCAAATCCCTTGTTTATTGGGTGTAGTTGCAAATTTGGTCATGAAGTTTTTCTCAAACAGTAATATTACCTTAAAAAAAATTTTAAATTCAATACCATCCTGAAAACTTCAAAACGTAGTAATATTATCCCATATTGTTAAAAATTTAATGTCGACAGTTAAAAAATTGACGTTAACTATTAAATTTTTTATAGGAAAAAGACAATATTACTCCATTTTAACTAAAGTTCATGAACCCAGATCGGGCACTGAACCAACTGGGGTATTGGGTTAAGGGTCGGTGAGTTAGATCGAGGCCAACCAGGAACTAAATTGAGGTAAAACTGGTGATAAATTAAAGATTTTAGGCTTACTAATATGAAATTAAAAAAATAGTGAACCGGATAGGATGCCTGACTGGGCCGGTTTACTAGCCAGTTCATCGGTTTTTGAGATGGACCGGCCGGTTTGGTCCGAATTCATGAACCATGATTTTAACACTTTTCATATCAATATTAAACCTAAAAAAATTTATAGGATAATATGGCTCTTTCGCCAAAATTTTTGGGACAGATTTAAACCTTAACCACTGTACTCATTGATATATGTCTATCGTTCAATACCTCATCATACGACTCCCTACTTTATTTGCGACTTGCGTGTAGGTGGATCTTTCTTTATTTTCATACTCCTACTATTCTCTTCCCCTGACTCTTCTAGTCTTCTTCACTCACACGCTACAGACACGATACAGACAATTATATGCATACACCATTATATGAATTGTATTGTAATAAAGACAAAAAAAAGAAGAAGAAAAATTGTATTGTAATTAATACGATTATTGCCTTGATTAGCAAGTTATCACTGGCGCATGATATTTCCTTTGAATTTTCAAGCCCCACGTTTTCCCCCCTTATCTCAGACTTTTCCCTACAATTGCCATGCCACAGTCAGTTGCCACCGCTTAATTTCGTCACTCGTGAGCTCTTGTCCCTGCCCCTTGTTTAACCAACATGCCGTCACGCCTTACCTAGCTTAATCAAATCCTGTTTTTTTGTCTTGTATTCATTCCTCTTTCCCCTTATTACCATAGGGCCCACCACGCATGCCTCCTTCGTTGTTTTATTTATCAATCCTTTATATTACTCGCCTTTCATCTCTACAACCTCTTTAACCGTGTGTGCCATATTCATTAATACTGTTTCTAATATTAAATATAAGATCTAGTTGATTTTTTTAAAGAGATTAACGAAGTTTAATAAGTTATTCATTATATTATATGTTGTATATGATTAAATTATATATCAATTTATATGTCAAATAAATTAGTTTGGAGGAAAAACGATAACTATCAGTATTTTAAAATAATTTAATTAGTTACTTTAAATTTTCTCAAAAAAAATTAACTATATCTTATATTTTTTAGTGAATATATAGTATATTTATTAAAAAACATGACTATGACATAGTACACATGTCACCCCGGATCATCACTCGGCTGCATGTAACCTCCTCCCCAAGTACCTATAACAAGCCACGGCGTCGTTTCACTCTCTCCCTTTCTCTATATATACCCCTCTTCCCGTCATCACAACCTACCTCCCTGCATACAATTCATTCATGTCAACACAAGCAAATTAAACCCACACCACAAAATCATTTCATTCATTCCCGAGCCAGAAACAAGCACGCGTAACCCTTCGAAAAGAAAATGAAGAGCATCTGCTTTAGCCCCAAGACGCCCTCCTTCTCCACCATGACCACCTCCAACCACTCGCTGTCCTCCAACCCGAGCTCATCGCCGGCGACGAGCTTACCTGAATCCAGCATAGACCGCTGTATCGAGGAAGCCCAAGCCTTGATCCACAAGTGGAACTCAGAAACTTCTGCCTACGCTAAAATCACATCCCTATTTTACGACGACAAATCGGAGGCCTTGCACTACATTAAATGCGTCAGCCAGCTCCACAAGGCAATGCATCTTCTCCTCTCCCACCAGAATCCACTATCCTCACAAAAGCTCGCTGTCGCCAACAACTTGATGGAGATGGCCATGAAGAGGCTTCAAAAGGAGTTCTATCAAATTTTGTCCATCAATCGGGCCTTCTTAGACCCTGAATCACTCTCCACCGTCAGTAGATCGTCCACTTCGGTTAGCTCCACCATTTCCGATTTCGACGTCGAAGATGCTACTGCACCAGAGGACGATGTCCGAGCTGCCGGCGATTCCATCTCTGAATTGGAACTGGTCTCTTCGCTCGCCACCAGGGATCTTAGGTCAATAGCCAAGTGTATGATCTCTTGCGGATATGCCAAAGAATGTTTGCAGGTCTATAGGACCATGCGAAAATCCATCATCGATGAGGGCATTTACCGGTTGAACTTGGATAAATTGAAGCCTTCTCATGTTCATAAGATGGACTGGCAGGTTTTTGATCTGAAAATCAACATTTGGTTAGAGGCTGTGAAGGTTGCAGTTAGGACGCTCTTCAACGGAGAGAGAAAGCTATGCGATGATGTCTTCGCCTCGTCGGATTCCATCAGAGAGAGTTGCTTCGCCGATATTTCCAGAGAGGGAGCCACTATTCTATTCACATTCCCCCTACACGTCGTCTCCAAAATTAATAAGAACTCGCCGCCCGAGAAAATGTTTCGGCTGCTTGACATGTACATTGTGTTAACTTCTCTGTTGCCGGAGATCCAATCCATCTTCTCTTTCTACTCCACCTCCGAAATTTTAAATCAAGCCAACAATTCTGTGCTCCGGCTCAGCGACTCCGTTCGATCGAAGCTTTCACAATTCGAGTCCACGATCCAAAAGGACTCATCCAAGTCATCGGTAGAATCAGGCGGACTCCACCCGCTGACCGTACAAGCTATGGACGCCCTCTCAATCCTCTCGGATTACAATAGCGTGCTCTCCGAGATATTCGCCGACTGGAGTCTACCACCAAAGTCGCCAGTGCCGGAATATTTACTAGAAAGTCCATATTCCGATGAATCATCGTCCTCGTCGTCAATGATGCCATCGTTCTCAGCTAGAATAGCTTGGCTGATTTTCGTTCTTGTCTGTAAGCTGGACAGCAAAACAAAGCATTGCAAGGACGCTTCGTTGTCGTACCTATTTCTGGCAAACAATCTCCAGCACGTGATAGACACGGTGCGAAACTCGAACTTGCAGTTCGTGCTGGGTGACGAGTGGATCGGGAAGCACGAAGCGAAGATGAAGGGATTCTTGAGTAAGTACGAGAAGTTAGGGTGGGGCGAAGTGATTTCGTGCTTGCCAAGAAATCCAAAGACGGCGATGACGGCGGAAGAGGCGAGGGTCATATTCAGGAACTTCAACTTCAGTTTTGAGGAGGCATATCGGAAGCAGAATTTATACACGGTACCGGAAAGGAGATTGAGAGAGGAGATCAGAGCATCGATAGCGAGAAAAATAGTGCCGACGTATGAGGCGTTCTATGAGACGCACAGGACCACTGTGGGATCAATGGGAGAGATGAAAATGTACGTGACATTTCACCCCGACGACGTGGAAGATTATCTGGCGAAATTGTTCTTCGCCGGCAATAACTCTGGCAGCGTTACGACGTCGTCTTCGTCAGTTAGTGTCTTCGCGGGAGTCATCTCCTCAACGGCAGCATTAGAATTTAGACGAATAAATGTGAAATCAGAGTTAGCGCACAATCAAATTGGATTTTTTTCATGCGTGATGTAAAAAGATATACCTACACACTTCCCACACATTAGCATGTTTCAGATAGCTTATTTTTGTCATATAAATATTTTTTATATAAATTGAGATAACATTTATCTTATATATATTATTATCTTGTATATCATATATTATGATTTAAAAGTATTTATAAGTAAAAAATAAACTATCATAAACAAACAAATACGAAGGATAGAAAAATTATAATTACGACCAATTTTTTCCCAATATTCATTCTTGCGTTTTTTTTTCTTTTTAATTTAATTTATCGGTGTATGATTGTGTAAATGTCCATTTTTTTAAACAAAAAAGTCTAGGTGATTTGAGCTCAGAGAGCTCATCAAGGTCGGGTTAGGTCTTCGGATTCAAAGAAGGCTTACAAAAATACCTATAAATCGTCTATTAACAAGGTTCTTATATTCGTGAGACTTAAACTTATAACTCTATGATTATGAGCCAACCTCTATCAACCAGACCAACCTTTATTGGTGGTCGTGTAATGTCTATACGTTGGCTATGGATTCAGCTTTCCATTTTTAAAAAACAGAAAATATGTATATAAATATGTTAGCCATTTACGTATATGTTTTAATTAAACGAATAAATTTATTTCCTTAAAAATTAAATTAATTCCCTCTTCTCCTTATAATCAAGGTGATCTATTTCCCAGTTCAAAGTAAATTTTGAACGAAAAAAATAGTTAAAAACGTAGTTCTCTTTCAATGATTTTTTAGTGGCAGCCTATTTAATATGTAATACCATATACATTAATCAGTTTAGATATTAGAGCGGATTCAAGCGAGGTCCTGATGTTTGCATAAATTTTTTTGACCACATGTATTTCTTTCGGACTTAATTGTAAGAGCTTGTTATTTAATTTGCATAATGGTGACAGTTTTTGTAAAATATCTCTTTCATTTAATTGGACAGCTGACTTTTAACCATTGAGATGTGATAATTTGCAGAAAAAAATTGACAATTTCCCTAATGCTGGATTGTTTTGTTCTGTACAGACCACGGATTAGGAGTTAGGACCAGAGAGAGCGGTAG
This sequence comes from Inga laurina, assembly GCA_963855925.1. Lineage (NCBI taxonomy): Eukaryota > Viridiplantae > Streptophyta > Magnoliopsida > Fabales > Fabaceae > Inga > Inga laurina. The sequence continues at coordinate 14,283,946 of OY979703.1, read as the reverse complement.
TTGGCAGGGGCGATTCTGTGAGGAGTTTTTGTGGTAACTCGTATGCCGCGTATACCATATTGTTGGAGGAGATGAACTCGGGCCCCTCAACACTGATATAGATTTTTGCGTCAGAGTCTACGGCGAAGAAAAATCCGCTCCTGTTTTGCTCAGAAATTCCAGATAAAACCAAGTTGCTTTTAATGCCACCCGCTCATTTTTCCGTCAGTCTCGTTCCTCCTCCTCTAAGTCTATATGATCTGGCGACGTAGGACCCAAACAATGTGCATATAGCATAAACGGTGTTACTTGCCTCCTCCTGTTTTGCATATAGGACCTTCTTCAATCCATGGCTCCTCTATAGCATGGGCATCCCACAACTATTCACACACATAAACGGTGTTACTTGCCACTTTTTTATAAGTCTAATTTGTTTTAAAAGAGGGCCTTATTATAATACAATTTAGAGAGTAATTAATGATAGTGTTACAAGTTTATTGCTATTAAATGTAATTAAAAAAATAAAAATTTATATCCAAATGAGAGAAATATGGGAGAGGGGTGAGAATACCATTCATACACGAGGATAAAATTGCGAAAATATATTAATTTAAAATATCTTTAATGAGTTGACTAACTTTTTTTTATATATGAGAATTAAATAAATTTGATTTATAAAAATGACTACAGCGGTGTTATGATTAAGTTATTTATTTAGTTTTTGTAATTTTTCTAAAAAAATCAATAAGATCTTATATTAAGAATAGGAGGAAGTATAATATATGTTGTATATTTTTATATTATATATTAATTTATAAATCAAGAAACTTAGTTATATAAAAATAATAAATATAATTATTTTAGAGTAATTTATTCACCTTCCTTTAATTTATAAAAAAAAAGTGAACCAAATTTTATATTAAAGGCATGAGCTAGTAATATTATATATAAAAACAAGGGCAAAGGAGCAAAAATGCCCATGATAATTGCATAAAAGAGCATTCAGCACCATAATAAAATTTTAGGGGCAAAAATGCCTATGGTGTATAAAAAAAAGTAGCTTAAACGCTACCACCGTTTTGTTGAGCAAACGGCCGTTAATCTCCCCCCAACGTGTCTAAAGTTGATGAGTGGGAGGTAAATGTGGTAGGTTATTTTATAATGGGTGGGTGTGAAGAGTAATGTTCACTATAACCCCTGCCTTAAAAACATTAATTATGATTCGAATATGCGTAATTAAAATGGATTAGAGACCGACGGATAATTAAAATCATTTCAATTCCTTTCTTACAGTGGGGTTTTCACAAATTCTTTCAAAATTCCTTCCTTATCTTGGTCCCCAAATTCAGGTTTCGAATATAATTACCCTACACAGTTAAATCGCATTCATACATATCAGAGTGTACAACAAAAATCCCAATAACCCCCAGGTCTCATACATATATATACTATGGGTTTCAATTTCCCATCTAGGGGATTACAGAATTGTAACCAAAATAATATTTATATCCCAAAGTTATATAGTAATCCCATACCAAAATAGATAACCAACAACCCAGTCAAATGTCCCTACAAAGTCATAGCCGCTCCAGGTCGTCTGCTTTTCCTTGGAACCACTTGCCCTGTCTGAAGGTTAGTCAAAGGAAAGAATGAGATTCAAGAAAATCCTAGTAGTAACAACCACTTATACAATATGTAAACATATAGCATGTAAGAAAATCACAATCAGCAATAGCAACACAATGATACATGGCTTATGCCACATACGACAGTACTCACAGTTGTATACACAATGCGACAGTTTATGCTGTAATCTCAGCAACATCACAAAGCATGACAATCATACATACAATGCTTCACATATAGTATAAGAGAAAGAGTCACTACCTTGTTCTTTCAGATTGTGCTCTGGAGCAGGTGGATCACGAACAGGGCAAATATGAAATATCGAATCCTATAAACCAGAATTAAGGATGAAAAATCATTACCTGTTCCAATTCTTTAATAACTCATCATACTTGAGTTGGTTATCACTATGGTAATTTAATCTAGGGGTGTTCAAATCCCGGGACGGGACCGGGAATATCCATTCCCGGTTCCCGTCCCGGGATTTCCCGGGACTGGGATCTCATTCTCGGTCCCGGGAAATTCCCGGGACAACCGGGACCGGGAATTCCCGGGACCGGGACAGGGAATTCCCGGAACCGGGATCGGGAATTCCCGGTTTTAATAACATAATTATATTAGTTAAATTTTTTTATAATCTAGTGTTTAAAGTAATTATTTAACACCTAATAAGGTCATAAAAATCACATAAATTGAGTTAGAATTGAAAAATAACATATTATTATCACATTCATCATTTTTGTTATTATCTTTATACATTATATAGTTAGGATTTGTATCACGATATATACAATTTAACTCTAACTAAATATGTGATATACATTTTATCAAATGATAACTTAATTTATGGGGTAAAAAATACAAAAATAAAATAATAACCTATTTTTTAAGGAAAAAAGAAAAAAAAAACCGGGACCGGGAATTCCCGGGATCACAAGGTGTGATCCCGGTCCCGGTCCCGGGTTTTTACATCCCGGTCCCGGTCCCGGCCGGGACGGGAAATTCCCGGGATAAAATATCCGGGACCGGGCCGGGACAACCGGGACCGGGATATTTTGAACACCCCTAATTTAATCAAGTCAACTAAGAAGCTAAAGTGGTCAATTAACCTAAAAGACAATTTTTTAACCTCAAAGTTTCACAATATTACATTATGCCATAACATCTTCAATTTTCCCATAGGTAACCAAATCTGCTAGAATTTTTCATCAACTTTGAAAAATCATAATTAATTCTAAAAAAATCGAAATGAGGTGATCCCAAAGCCTATTGACAGACATTTAAGTCCTATACACAGGAAAAATATGGATTAAGGCTTTCTATAACCACAAAAATACATAATTGCACAAAATCCAACACTGTTCCAAAACATATTCCAGTTTTAATCCCAAAATTTGAAAAATCATAACTCCCAGCTCACAAAATGAAATGACATAAATTATTTGTCCATTTTGAAGCTTAGCATGTCAACTTTAAGACTGGAAAGTTTCAGAATCTTTAGACATCATTTGGTTATCCAAAAACACCACAAATTCAGGGTAACTAGCTGGAATTTTGTTCGGCAGAAAATCCAGTTTTACATTTTGAGTTTCAATGACCCAAAATTCACAACCTGAGGCTATTCCCACACAATTTTTCATGTAGAACACAATGGTAATATCAAAATGAATAAATTCCTACTCATTCCCCACATCCTGTTTTGGCATAAAAATTAACAAAATTCTAGAAATTACCAAACTCTCAAATTAAGCATCAAGCTTGTGTCATATGGTTTCTAATCATCATAAAACACCAAATACATAACCAAAACACCATAAATTCTCTAAACCCTAACTTGTACAAAATCAATGCAGAATTATATATGTCAAAATACTCATTCAACCTATACAACCAATAGCTCAAATTGAAGCCAATTCTCACATCTTGCTTCTCCTTGGCTCCTTTTTTTGGTTTTTCAGCTTTTGTTCTTAGATGATGGCTCAAAACACATCCTCTTGAAATTCTAAAATCATAGAACTGAAGATCTCATCAAGAGGAACAATGTTTATGAAGGACACTTGAGCCAAAGAAACCATTTACAAGGTCAAAATTTAAGTAGAAATGCTCACCTTCACTTGCTCTTCTTTCTCTTTCCTTAAGCCTTGCTTAGCCGTCTTTGAGACAAATAAGAGGGAGTGAATGAGTTCTGAAATTCTCTTCCCTTGGCCCTTAATATTTGACCGAAAGTGGGCCAAAAGAAATAGAGAATATGTCTGGTGAATAATTATTCCTTGGTAAAAGTTGATGATAAATACAAAATGACTTCAATTTTAATTCTCTCACCTCTCTTGCATTTAGAATTCTTGGATGAAAAGTTTGAAAAAGATGAGGAAATATATTGATAACATTTTCTCTCTTTCTCTCTTATATCCCTAGCCACTTTTATTGACTTTTCATATGAAAAAGATGAAGTGTATCATTTTAATTCTCTTTCCCTCATGTCATACAAATATAGCCCTTAAAGTAACCAAAAGAATGCTTCTTGATTTATCAATATTTACCTCCTTACTTTAGTTACAATATTTGACCATAGTCAACATAGTTTCTTTCCTCTTGATTGTAGCCCTTGGAATAGCCAAAAGGACTTCTTGAACTAATCATAATTTCAACTCTTCAAATGTTACTTCTTTAGTTGAAATTGTTGACTTAGTTATCATCTTTTACAACATGGACAAATTGCCTTCACATGTCATATTTAGTAGCCTATATTGTTTCCTCTTGTCATATGTAAATCATAGCCCTTTGAAGAAGAAGATGATCCTATAAAATATCATCTTGCAATCCAATTTTGCATGTGAAACTTGACTAAAGTCATAACAAAATTTTCAGAGGTAATTATGTTATTAATCTCATAATCTATTCTGTACATTTAGCACTTGAGTATATTTTGGGATATTACATTCACCATTGAACACGAGACCCGGGTGCTGTCAAGAGGAAAAAGCGATTGTCGTCAAACTTGAAGGATGGGCGACAAGAGAAGCAAGCATATTGGAGCTAGGAGACTTGATGAGAAGAAGGGGATGGCTTCGTCCTCTTCTTCAATTTCTATACGAAGCAAAATAAGGGTGGTTTTCTTGAGGCATCTAAGTCGTGAGGACGATTACGAAGGGCCGTCGAGGTATTGCCATCACAAATTGCTAGCTCCACGGTAGACAGCATAGACAGAAGGGAACCCAGCGAGAAGGTTTTATGGCTGCCCAAATTACAATCAGGTAAGACTCTGAATGATTTGAAGATGATTGGTGCTAAAATGAGTGCGAATGCTTTGGACTATAAATACTTTTTTTTAATTTTTTTGCTAAAGACGAGGATCATACGACAGATTGTAAGGATGGTGTTTGTGAATTTGTATACTTTGGTTTTGAAATTTGACAGGATGGTGATTAAACTCTATATATATATGTGATTGGCTTTGGATTGTATATATGCGTTTTTTATTTATTTTGTTTGCAAAAAAGGAGGAAAATTTGATGGTTTGTAAGGATGGTGGTTGTGAAATTGCACAATCTTGTTTTGGGAATTTTACAGGATGGTGGTTAAATTCTGTATATATGTCATTGGCTTTGGCATGTATATACATAGGTTTTTTTTAGGCAAAAGAGGAGGAAAATATGACAGATTGTAAGGATGGTGTTTGTGAATTTGTACATTCTGGTTTTGTAATTGTGTTTGAAATTTTATAGCGAGGTGATTAAACTCTAGTTTTGCAATGTTACAGGATGGTGGTTGTGGCTTCTTTGCTTGGTATGATGCCGACTTTGGTGAGAGGGCTGATGTTATGATAAAGCAACTTCTAAATGACCTTGACAAGTTGTATGGTGAGAATACATGGATTGGAGGAAGTAACATTGGAGCTGGATTTTTTTAAGAGCTTGATGCCATCCATGGAGAACTAAGGAAGATGAAGCATAGATATGAGATAAGGGAAAGTCAAGTGAGCAAGGTGGTAAGGAAGTTCAAAATTGCTATGGCTATATTGATAATAACATGGGTGTGGTTATTGTTTTTCACTTAGTATGTGGTATTTGATGTATGGGGAGAACGATGTCAATACAGATGTAATTAATATGACAAGTTGTATGGTGTCAATGCCATGTAGTGAGTAATTGAAGTAGCTATTCGAACTACTGTATTTCGTTTGTTTTCAATATAGGTTGCGGTATTTGATTAGAACCAAGTTCGACAATAAACATGTAAATACACCACACCTGTGTGTGTATATACATAGCTCATTATTCATTGAATCCAAAAACACACACACTATAATAAGTGATCTGTAAGGGCCCATTTGGTACAAGGAATGCATGATGAAGGAAAGAAAGGGAAGGGAAGGGAAGTGGATGGAAAGAAAGGGAACATTGGAGGGAACTTAAAAAGGTATGTTTGTTTAGCAGACACGGGAAGGTAACTTAGGTTGAGAGAAAATGAGACGTTGGGTAGAAAGGAAATGGAGTGACGGAAGTGGGAAGAATACATGAAATACCTATAACACCCTTATAATAAAATAATGAAAAAATGGATTAAATTGATTTAACTCATTGTAAATCGATTTACAATACATGTGTGTAAATCGATTTACAATAGTAAATAGATTTACATTTGTGTAAATCGATTTAACACTTTTATAAATCAAACTTCAAACTCCACCACTGCTATGTTATTTAGTCTTTCAGATTATTTTCCTCATAAACTCCACCGCTGAATCTCTTCACATGGGTTGTCAGTTCCATCCTTTGAATGCTTTGCAACCTCTAGATTTCCCAATCTTTAACCTTGTATTCCATACTTGCTCGATTTTCTCCCCGTCCCTTTCGTGATTTGCCTCTCTTTCAATCGAATCCCTTGCTTCGATTTGTCTCTATCACTAACGTCTCACTCTATCCCCACCGAGCCCACTCTTTTTCTTTTTTTTAGAACAATGTCCAGATCAATCTTTTATCCCCCCAGCTCATCATCCATGTCATCCACACACCCTTCGCCAAGTCACCGTCCACATCAACATCTTTGATCAATCATTCAATACACACGGTCAACGTTGCTCAACAAAATGGTGGTGACATTTAAACTACTTTTTTTATACATCATAGACATTTTTGCCCCTAACATTTTATTATGATACTCAATGCTCTTTTATGCAATTATCATAGACATTTTTATCCCCCTTACCCTAAAAACAAGTCAGACCCATATCACCTTCTCCTTTTAAAATGTATACTGACTATTTATTAGGAGAATTTTAAAAAATATGCGCTTTTAAGACGCTGTTCAGCTTTGTAGCTCATCCTTCCGCCAATGATCTGTCAGAGTAATATTGCCAGAACAAGGCCGTTACGTTCAGAGGCGAAGCATTACGGACCACCAACAATTTTCCCGCGTGCTCTTTTTGCCGCTTGGCGCTAGAGGGAACTAACATCATTCCTGTCTTCATGTGAAATGTGACGGTGACGCTGATGAGAATCGGTTTCTTTCTTGTTCACCGAGTCATCGCCCCGAGGGGTCGAATCATCCCCGGTGGGGATTCATGGATCTCAAAAAACCAATCGCCGTCAGCACTCCCTCCGAACCCCCCACGCCCACCACCCCTCGTCCCACCCTCTTCCTCTCCTCTTCCGGCAACGCCCTCCTCGTTTCCAACTCCGGTAAATCCCTCCAGGTTTCCTATTCGAACAAATCCATTCTCTCCAATTCTGGCAAGCGCTTCGACAAGAAGAAGTACGTCAAGCAGGTCACCGGCCGCCACAACGACACCGAGCTTCACCTCGCCGCCCGGCGTGGCGACGTCGCCTCCATTGGCTACATTTTGGGAGAAATCGATGCCCAGAAGATCGGAACCCCTAGTGGGGCGGATTTCGATTCCGAGCTCGAGGAGATTAGGTCCGCCATTGTCAATGAGGTCAACGAATTGGGGGAGACGCCTTTGTTTGTGGCGGCCGAGCGGGGCCACATTGACGTCGTGAAGGAGCTTCTGCCCCATGCCACCAAAGAGGCCCTTTCCTTCAAAAATCAATCCGGCTTCGATCCTTTACATATTGCTGCCAGCCAAGGCCACCTAGGTATTAATCACTCTTTTCTCTCTTCTTTCTGTCTATAGCTGACAATTACATTGTGGCATTTATCACTATGAGTGGGTCCATTCGTTATTGGAGACCCTAATGGATTAATTTGCAACTAATGGGCATTGCCAATAATGCCAAACAACCCAAGACATAGAAACCTTGTAGACATATGATAAACTCAAGGAAGATTATCAAGAGGCTTGGAAAGCTTGCTTGTGACTTCACCTAGTGGGTAATGATTCTGTAGTTAACCCTGAAGGTAGTGACCAATTAAGGACATTGATGCTGCGTCATGTACAACAATTAACTGATTTATATATGATTTTTTCGCAGCCATTGTTCAGGTGTTACTAGACCATGATCCAGCGCTAATAAATACATTTGGACAATCAAATGCAACCCCTCTCATATCAGCAGCTACAAAAGGGCATGCAGATGTTGTTGATCTGTTGTTATCACGAGATCCTAGACAGGTGGAGTTATCTAGGTCCAATGGAAAGAATGCACTCCATTTTGCTGCCCGTCAGGGACATGGTGGTATTGTAAAATCATTACTCGAAAAGGCTGCACAACTTACTCGAAGGACTGATAAGAAAGGGCAGACTCCCCTGCATATGGCTGTAAAGGGGGTTAGCTGTGAAGTAGTGAGGTTGCTCCTTCGTGCAGATCCATCAACTGTCGCGTTACCTGACAAGTTTAACAATACGGCATTACATATTGCCACCAGGAAGAAGAGGGCAGAGGTATCACTTTTGCTGGACTTCAAACAATTTTATGAGAAAACCATGCCGCAATTCATAAATACAATAATTCTATTCATTGCTTTCGTGTATGACGAGATATGATTTTTTCTAAGTAAACAATTCCTAGGAATTATTGATGAATCAGCAGGACTCAGTAATAAGCAAGCAAAATTCTCGTGTAGTGGAACTGGTGGAATCATGTTGGCATTCATTGTTTCTATATGTAGGCATTACCTATGTCAATGTGTCATGCCTGTCTTCAATGTAGTCTATTTATGACCAACACAAAATCATGCAGATAGTGAGTGAGCTATTACTTCATCCTGAAACCAACGTTAATGCCCTGACAAGAGACCGTAAAACATCTCTTGACATTGCCGAAGGACTCCCTCCGTCTGAAGAAATCCTAGAGATAAAAGATTGCCTGGTTCAAAGTGGCGGAGTTAAGGCCAATGATCTTAACCAACCAAGGGATGAGCTAAGGAAGACTGTGACACAGATTAGGAAGGAGGTCCATATTCAGCTTGAACAAACTCGAGAAACGAACAAAAACGTGGATGGGATTGCCAAGGAGCTACGCAAGCTGCACAGAGCGGGGATCAACAATGCTACCAACTCAGTTACAGTGGTTGCTTCACTCTTTGCAACAGTTGCATTCTCTGCAATTTTTGCAGTTCCTGGTGGGGATTTTGATAGTGGGCTGGCCGTTATGGTGCCCCATCCACCTTTCAAGATCTTCTTTATTTCTAATGCAATTGCACTCTTCACATCATTGGCTGTTGTCGTGGTTCAGATCACAGTTGTTAGAGGGGAGGCAAAGTCTGAAAGGAGGGTTGTGAGGGTGATTAATAAGCTGATGTGGTTGGCCTCTATTTGCACCACTATCGCTTTCATTTCATCATCTTATATAGTTGTTGGTCGACGTAGCTTATGGGCTGCAATCTTTGTTACTGTGGTAGGGGGAGTTGTGATGGCGGGTGTTCTTGGTGCTATGACATACTATGTGCTTAAGTACAAACGTATTCGCAGGGTGAGAAGGAAAGCCAAATTAACCAGGAAATATTCAGTGCATCATTCAGATTCGGATTCAGAAGTAAATCCGATTTATGCCATTTGATGCCATTTTTGGACATCCAATTGGACTACGAAGTTTCTGTGCAATACCTGTACAATCTCTTGGTTAACCTAAAGGGAAGGAATGCTTTTGGGATGTTTTATCTCTTGATAAAGCAAGATGTTGGAATTTAGGAAAATGAATATAGCTTCTTTGTGTTTCAAGCAAAAAGAAGTCGTAGGAGAGAAGTTCTACTATCATTGTGATCATGGTCAGAGGAAGAAAAAAAGGACAGAGAAAAGAAAGACCAACCAATCTTCTCATGGTATCCTCGTATAACCTATGTTGTTCAAACCCTTTGTCATACTTGTCGGTTCATTTCAGAGAAGTCCTGTATCATGACAGATATGGCGGTGCTAAAAATGATGAGAGCAGAAAACACAATGCAAAAGTAAGCAAATGATCATGCGGCGGGATGAATGAAGAAGAGAGTTGCCTCTGATACGAGTTAAGTATGGGAGGTTATTGTGAACGTGAAACAGGAAGTGAAGAAACACGGGAGGGTTGAAAGTGGACGGAGAGGCCATGAGGAACACGCAAGTCAGGTCACAGGTGGGAACAGAGTAATAATAATATCATAATAATACTGATAATAAAAGAGAGAAGATAAAACAGATTGTGGTTTTGTGGTTGGACGCAGAGGAAGAGTCGTACTGGACTGGCCTGCAACTAAATTACAATCGCGCCGACCATGTGTCTTCAGATTTGGATTTTGTTAAGTGAAGCTCCATTATTAATCATTGGATACTAACTTGATGGCATTCATGGAAATTACAATTTTTTTAATGCTTTTTTTTTTTAAAAAAAAATGCTTTAATTCATATATTGTTATTTATATGACGCTTTTAACACCAATCATATAAATGAAAATTTGATGGTCTTAATTTTTTTTAAAAAGATTATCATAACATTTGAAAATGGTTCTATCAAAATAACTAAATGATATGGAAGACTCTTTTTTCCCTATATATAAAAGAAAAAAATATTTTTAATAAAGGATGTGTCATAATTATGAGAAATTTCAGAAGATATGTCATAATTATTTTGTTTGCCAGCACATAATTATAATTAAAAGGAATACTTGGCCAAAAAAAAAATTAAACGGAATACCTAGTCAATGTTTAAATGTTACGTTGGTGGAGGCTAGAAATTTTTCCCACATGTCTAGAGCTCGAACTGGCATACTCAATCATAAACAAGGTATTAAAATTTGGATTGGGTATTAAATCGGTTGGGATACTGGGTTAAGGGTCAGTGGGTCAGACCGAAGCTCAACCCGAGCCAAACAGATGAGAAATTGGAGATTTTAGACTTATTAGTATGAAATTCTAAAGAAAAAATTAAAAAAAAATGATTTTAAAAAAATAAATAAATAACTCAGACCGGACCGGGTCACCGGACCGGACCAATCTGATACCCGGTTCGGTGGTTCCACTGGTCCAGCCTAGGTCCGAGAACACTGATTATAAAGGAAAGGGAATACATTTTTTTTACCTGTAGAAAAGAAAAAAGAATACATAAGAATGTAATATTTCTTTTATGCACATGTAAGAATATAATATTTAAAATAAAACAAAAATAGATAAAAGCAACAACTTAACGAACTGAGCCCAATTGTCAACCCCAACGTGTAGTGTAGACTTTAGACCCTCCATTATTACGTGCGGCGGCTACCACCCCCAATATTTGACTCAGTCAACTTGGCTACTTTTTTAAAATAAGATTTAACCAATAAATAAGTAGAAATTAGAAAACGAACCCCTCCGATCCCTGATCCCAAAATCTAATGTTGTTAGTCCAGTTAAATGTTGAGGTTTCTTGGCTTCTGACATTCTAAATTTTACGAAAAATAGTATTCTCTCCTATTTTAATTATAAGATAAAATTAATTTTTTTAAAAAAATTAAGAAAGCTAATTAAATCACTTTAGAGTATTTATATTTTTAATATTTTTAGATTATATATCAGTTTATTAGTCAAATTAATTAGTTTAAAGAAAAAAATAAAAATAAAAATATTCTAAAATGATTTAATTAGCTTCCTTAATTTCTCTAAAAAAGTCAACTTTGTCTTATAATTAGGACATGATGGAGTATAAGCATTTGAGTTTTTAGTTTTAAATTTAATTTCATTTAAATTTCCTAATTTATTAACTTTTATGTTTGATTCTTATTTTAAATTGGGAAAATGAAAAATAAATATCATTTAAACTCTAAAATCTTAAATTAATGATTTCCTAAAAATCTGAGTTGTTAATTACTATATTTTTTTTGTTAATCTCATTATTCTTATTGTCAACAGAACTAATTTACGATTTTGAAGTTTATGTGGTATTTTTTTTCTTTTTAAGTTCACGTTATTTTAATTTAGTCTTTTAATTTTATTTGAGTCTAAATTAAAACTAATGTCATGATTTAAATATGATGGAAGTGCCTCGATCAAAAAAAAAATAAGTTGGTAGTGCGCATATATATATATATATATAAAACAAAAATTAATATTTTTAGCCCACCACAAAAATTAAAATGTTTAACTTCTCGTACGGAAATTTCTGAAAAACAACACGTGGCCCGCGGGCTCACAATTATTATCACGATTCCATTCATATAGCCATATAGGGCAACGCAGACCCTCGGTAAACACGCACATTCCTTATCGGCTCTTATTACTTATTGACCTTGAAGGTCCTCTGACCATAATATCACCAATAATTATACATGCAGGCCAAAAAAAAATAAATAAATCAAAAAATACTATTTATAATTGATGAATTATATCGTTTTGTATAGATCATATATATATATATATATTAATACAATGGATTTAAAATTCATTGCCTTGGTTATTACAATAACCAATAAAATTATAGGCTCCTTATATTAATTTTACTGAAAATAATTACAGTATTAGACGATATTTTCATAATAATAATAATAATGATAATAATGATATAATAATAAAACAAACGTCCAAGTTAGTAGTAAGTGGAAAAAGAGAGTCAACCAGTGACTCCGGGCGTCAGCATCAGCTTCGATAGTATCCAAACCAAACTTGGGCGATTTTTTTCTTGGCGTTGGGTCCTCAATATTGGAATCGGGTCCCCTTCTCCTGCTTCTTCTTCCGCTCAAGGTTTTGCCGAAATCTTGAAGCGATCTCAATTTCTTCTTTTCCCCATATTTTTCTGCTGAGTACGGCTGAACCCAGTGTGATTCAGTTGCTGCTCTTCTCTTTTGCACTTCCATTCGGGGAAGATTTCATTCCGCTGTTGTTCCTGGAATTTCTGTGGCTTAGAGTCATCTTCTGCATGTTAGTTCTCACATTTCAGATCGTTGCAAGAGCAGGAGATAAGGCGACCCCGTTATCTCAGAATCAGGAACTTCAGGTATGTTATTTATGGACTCTTAGGAAAATTCTGTTCCATTCTTCTTCTTTTTATTTTCACTTACTGCGCGCAACCTCTTAATTTCCGAAATTGCTTTCTCATGGTTAAAAGATTAAAACTGGCCCACAAAAACCGAAAGTATATCAATTCCCCCAAAATAAACAGTTTCTTGAACCATCCTGGATTATATTGCTGTATATAAATTGGGATCCTTTTGGTCTTCCGAGTGCTTACTCTTAGGGTTATTTGTTTCCACGCTAAATCATTGTTTGCAGTGGAAACTAGCGGAGTCTCATTGGATGCTCGGGGGCGTGGAGGAATCAGCTGAATCCTGACTCTCAAGTACTTATATCTGAATCGCCTTGTCCATGTTAATCCAGAAACAGATGCTTTGCTCGACGGCGAAATTTTGACTCTTTCTAACGCGTGCCTCCTAAAGGAATGTAAACTTGAGACGTTACCAAGGCCCTAAAGCATATTGTTTTAAGGAAGATGAAGAAACAATTGACAGGTATACGGGACGATAATCCCCTGCAGTCAGCTATCCGAGCGGGAAATGTAGAGTTGGCGCAGCAAATTATTTCTGAGAATGGGGATGCAGAATTGAAAGAGTTGCTTTCTAAGCAAAACCACTCTGGTGAAACTGCCCTATACGTTGCTGCTGAAAATGGCCATGTTGATTTAGTGAAGGAATTGATCCGGTACCATGATATCAGTATGGCCTGCGTCAAAGCTAGAAATGGTTTCGATGCATTCCATATTGCTGCTAAAAATGGGTTCCTTGGTAAGTCTCTTGATTCTCTAAAATTTTTTGGATCCTATCTTCAAATCTCTTCCTGTTCCACACAGCATTGTTCAACCATATGATTAGTGTTTAGTAGTCCCATCGCAGAAACCCCGCATATAACAACTCTTTGCTCATTGGATTTGGATCCTCTAAGCTGATTGTTTTGGTGAAGCTTTATGCAAAATATGTTACTTTATGTTCATACTTCTTTATATATACAAGAGTAAATTTCCATAAAGTATCATTACTTTGCATTCGATTTCACCATCTTCACACAGCTTTAGAGAATCCAGATTCTTACTCGTTTGGCCCAGAAACTTGCTTGTTGAATTAATGATACAGAGCAATAGACATGAATTCAGACTTTCTAATGTTTTCATTGACCTTTATCTCTTTGATCATTTTCATTATTATCAGTCTAACCACCGGAGTTTGTCTGATTCCCCTTTCTTCCATTGGTTTGCAGAGATATTGATGGTCCTCAAGGAGGCAATTCCAGAACTTTCAATGACTGTTGATCTGTCAAACACTACAGCATTGCATACTGCTGCAGCACAAGGACACATCGATATAGTAAATTTTCTCTTGGACAAAGGTAGCAATCTGATCACTATTTCCAAGAGCAACGGGAAAACTGTGTTACATTCTGCTGCAAGAAATGGCCATGTGGACGTCGTCAGGGCCCTTTTGAACAGAGAACCTGAAATTGCCATGAGAATTGATAAGAAGGGCCAGACAGCACTCCACATGGCAGTTAAGGGACAAAATCTTGAGTTGGTAGAAGAGCTTGTGAAATCATTTCCATCTTTGACTAACTCAGTTGATACCAAGGGAAACACTGCACTGCATATTGCTACTCGGAAGGGTCGTCTACAGGTGAAAGACTGTTTTCTTTTGTTCTTTTGCTCAGCAGATGGAAATGAACTCATAACTTTCTGAGAGATTATAAAATATAAATGTCAGTCAAGAAAGTTTGTGTACATTTGGAACTTCAAAATAATTATCTTTTGTGAAAAACTGTTAAAAGTAACTAGTTCCTTCTGCAGATGAGTGTCTTGATTCACATACAATCAATTTATTGAGCATTTGTGGCAGTACACCGTATGTTGCCATAATTTTGAGTCACCTCTCTGGCATAAAACTCAATTGTTGTCACGTGGCAACTAGATGATAAATGTGTTTATATTTTATAATAAATTGGCTTCACGTCATCCTCAATGAATTAAGTACTGTTGGTCCTAAATTTTAACTCACCGTTGATCTGATTAGCTGAGCAGTTGACTAATTTATCTTCAAGATTCATCTAAATGTTCTTATGATTATCTTATAGATTGTTGGGAAGCTACTAGAGAACAGAGGAACTGACACAGATGTCATCAACAAATCTGGAGAAACCCCTCTGGACATTGCCGAGAAGAATGGACGCTCAGACGTTGTCAGCATTCTGCAAGATCATGGAGCTCAGAATGCCAAGTCCATCAAGTCACATTCTACAAACCCTGCCCTTGAACTCAAACGCACGGTGAGTGACATAAAAAGCGGGGTTCATAACCAGCTAGAGCACACAATCAGAACACGAAAGCGCATGCAAGGCATAGCAAAACGACTCAACAAGATGCAGGCTGAAGGGCTTAATAATGCAATCAATTCCAACACTGTCGTTGCTGTTCTTATTGCAACAGTTGCTTTTGCTGCCATATTCAACATTCCAGGCCAGTATCCTGATCTCCAAAATGGGGATGCACTCCCACCTGGAATGTCTCCTGGGGAAGCATATATTGCTCCAAAAATGGAATTTTTGATATTCATCATCTTTGATTCTACTGCCCTCTTCATATCCTTGGCTGTTGTGGTTGTGCAAACATCAGTTGTGGTAATTGAGAGAGAAGCAAAGAAACAAATGACGGCGGTTATAAACAAGTTAATGTGGTTGGCTTGTGTGCTAATATCTGTGGCATTCATTGCAATGTCATTCATAATTGTGGGGAAGCATAAATGGTTGGCCATTTCAGCAACGGTTTTAGGGACAGTGATCATGGCAGCTACACTAGGAACTCTGTGTTATTGGGTGATTGCTCACCGACTTGAGGCCTCCAGATTGCGAAGTCTTAGGAGGTCAACAATGAGCAGTAGACAGTCTTTGTCTATGTCTATGATGTCAAATTCGGAGAGTGAATACAAGACTGTGTATGCAATATAAATCTCAAGCTACAATTTTTGTATATGCAGCTTGCCTTCCTGCCTTCTAAAGTCTTATCAACACCATCTCATATAACTCAGATAATGCTGCTTGCATGGTTATTTTGTCATGTTTTGCTCTGTTAAATACTTAAATCAGTAACTGCACGTATGAGGATAATCTCTGCCATTAAAATGATTCAACAAATGACATAATGACGTGGCAAACCTGGCTTGTCGCTTAGTAGTTAATTGTACATGTCCAAGGATAGTGGCAAATGCATATCAATTTTTCTTGCTTCTTGTGCTTAGCCATATTCTTGGTGGGTCGCAATATCAGAAAGCAAGCAACAAAATAAAGACGGTCTTGAAAAAAATTATCGAGTTGATAACTTTAACGTTGGCTGCCATTACTCATGTGGCTCTACTTGGTTACTCAACCCAACAGTGCCACAAATTCTTTTACATATGAATCAGAAATGAATGAATTTCTATTCCATGCTTATACATCCGCATGTGATTCCGACGACGCTGTTTTCCTTCTTCCTTTTCGGCCTTCGGATCATGTTTTTCAGTTATTCCATGAAGAGAAAACTAAAAGCTAAAAGCCTAAACAAAACCTGCTTGGCAAGTGGGACTGGACATGGTGGAAAAGCAAACGAAGCCTATTCATCTTTTGTTGTACTGGACATGGTGGAAAAGCAACCGAAGCCTATTCATCTTTTGTTGTTGTCGTATAGTTGGAGGTAGGAGCTTAGCTACAAAAAAGGAAAAAAGTGCAAGGCATTACATGTTTGTTTGGTTATCCACTTGGGAGATGAGTTAGCACATCCGTGTTCGAAGAATAATTCACAAAAGCCTATCAATACTAGAGCTTTTGGTAATTTACTTCACAAGAAGGATGATCACATAACTTGTTACTGTAAATCGGTTGAAGCATTTTGTGGAATATGTTCAACAATTTTAGCACAATTATTCGTTTCAATATATCCATTGAAAAACCCCAGAATGTACATGAAGTTTTTTGGGTTTTATTCGATCAAGCAGAGAAGTGTATCAACTTGGGGAAGTAGACAGAGAATGGGGGGAGACAGGTTCATAGTTGAAACATCGATTTACATTAAATTGCAAAATTTGAAGCAGATTCTAAGTAAATCCTGACATCATCTGGAATCTTCGTTGAAACACATAATTGCTGGGACTGTTTGCAATGGGCTATGGCTCCTTCAATGGAACTTTCTCGCTCTGAGTTCACACTACTACTTCTTGAGCTTGAGCTGAGTGAAAAAGATGAAGATAGGGACCCAACTGATGACGTGGACATCAAAGATGAAGACTTCGTCCCAGAATGTCGAAACACCCCTGAAAAAGATCTACTACGTACGTCCCCACCATCTTTGATCAGCTCTCTGCTTGTGGTCTTCACGATTTCAGATGGGTTTTTCGATTTCTTTTCTGCTATTGCATTATTTGATACAGGTACACATGACTTGTCTGAGCAATCATATTTTCTAAACAGAGATTGCACGTAAGCTCGTGAAGCCTTGAGCCTTTGACCCAGCCTTAACTGCTTAATCTGTTTCAGCTTGTTGGACCAAGATTTCTTCGGAGGATCCCTAGCAAAGCCATTGATTTTACTAGGAAATACAGACAGAAACTTATATGGCCTTACTCCACTTGTAGCCATGGATGATTCTGAAGGTGAAATGCTTGGACGTGAAGAAGGCGAGGGAAAGCGATATTCTGTCAAGTCTGAGTGAGTTCTCGCAGACCCAGAGATGGCATTGGAATTGTTGAGGAGGTGAAGAGGAAGGATTTTTCCGTTATAGAAAAGGTCATCAGCAAGGGAAGGCAGAGAGTACTCTTTCTCAAGGGAAACTGAAGGAGTCGGGAACTCAAACTCTCGGCTTTGTGGGGAAGGATTGATCGGACGAGAGACTGAATTGGGAGAACTTAGTTCTAAGTCAATGAAGTCTTCATCCACGCGAATAAACGAAGCTTGTTTTGTGGCCATTTCATGTGCTTCTTCTCAAAGGAAAAGGAAGACCCTTCTTTAGTGTCATGGTGAGGCCGTGGCTCGTTATATATGGAACCAGTTTCCTGCTCAGGATGGGTAAGTTCAGATCCCATATTTAAATTTTTTTTTTTACTTTTAGTTTTAAAAAAAACTTATATTAATGGGTAAATAATATAAAATAAAGATAATATCTTAATTAAAATTTTTTTAAAAAAGGATTTTTTTTTCATTTAAAAATCATGAGTTAACAAAATTAAAGGGAAAATTATATTCAGGTATTAGGCAATAGGGAAAATGAAAAAAATGGTCCCTTTAGATTTCAAAATAATAAAATGGTCCCATTGACAGCTCTAAGTACTGATCATTGACAATTCTATAGGCACCATTGACAAGTTCTTAAGACCATTTTTTCATTTTAAAATCTGAAGGGACTATTTTTTTTATTTTTTCTTTTATTTAGGACCTAAATATAATTTTTTTAAAATTAAATCTGGACCATCCAAATAAGACAAACATTCCTATCTATCATTTAAATGAGTAGGGAAACTGGTTCTCGTTATGTATATAGCCATTGTTATTCATTTTGTATTAGGAAAAAAATAAACTTCAAAATGCTATTTCTAACCACCAAGTTTTGATTTAACTAGTAGGTTAAGCCTTAGGCCCTAGGAATCCTTTAAGTTAAAAGTGAGGTAGGTCTGGCATATTAAATGCTCCAAAGAAAAAATCGTGTCACCCCTATCTTAAGTCTTAACTTTACTTCTTCGTATAAATCATGATGCAAATAACAAGAACATATTTCCCCTCGTCCTAAATTTAGGAGTTAGAAAAATAGTTTATTTTAATTTTAAATATAATATTTAAATTCATTTTATCTCTTAAATTTATAGTTTTTGTCCATTGCGCATATTAAGGGGGTTTCATCAAGAAATTCTTGTGTAAAATTAGTTTGCCATATTATTTGTGGTCTAACCAATTAAAATACAATAACTTAATTAATACTAATCCTACTAGGCTGCTCATGTAATTTATGTTTTTATTTTTTTTAAAATAAATTCCTTAATTAAGATTTCACAAGTAATGAAAAAGTAAATTTTGTGAAATATTTTAATTTTATTAATATGCCAGATAATATTTAGGAGGTGCTAAATTAGCTCATGAGTTATTGTATTTTAATTAGTTAGACTACAAATGACGTGGCAAACCAAGTTCATACAAGAATTTTTCATTTTAATTTGGGGTAGTGTTAATGCACATAATTAAAGAGAGCAATTTAGGAAAGCAACCACTTATATTTATTGCAAATAACAAACTAAACTAAGTCTCTTAATATCTATAAATTAATTATCTAACTTTTATGTTAAGGTTCAGATGTTGTATATTACTTCGTATAGCATAGCTAAATTATAACTTTGAGTTAGTTACAGATAATCCATTGATATTTTAAAGTTCAAATTTAACCCCAACCTTTTATTTTATTCTTACAAATCCCCTGTTGAAAATTTATCATTATTTTTTCAATAGAAACTGTCATGTGAGATTAATGGAAGACAAGTGACATCTTATGAAGTCACTAATTTTATAAACCCCCTAAATTTGGACCAGTTATAAATAACCCCAGCATTTTAAAATTTAAATTTAACTCTTTAAAGTTTAATTTTTAATACTCCTCATGTCCTTAACATAAGATATATTTAAAAAGTTGATCTTGATTTTAAATATAAGACAAAATTTTCATATTTGTCAATTTTTTCATAATTTAATCGTATTGATTATCACTCAACAATAATTAAGGAGGAGAGGAAATGAAGGAATTGAGGAAGATGACTAGAATATTTTAGAAAATACATGTTATATTAATTAACTCAACTAACTTCCTTAATCAAATTAAATAAGGTAAATATGTAAATACATCTTATATTAAGGATAGGAGGAGAATTAAACTTCTTGCAATTACTTTTATCAATAAAAATAGCCTTTTGTATGGTAAGGAAAAAAAAAATAAAAGAATGATATTCAAAGAAATATAAAAATAATGGCTGATTTTTATATTTCTTATCATAAAAAAATATAAAAAATAGAAGAATAATATTCAATTGATACAAATATAAAATACCCTTTTATTTTTATATTTTTTAAATATCATGCTTGTATTTTTTTTCCCATACAAAAAGACTGCTTTAGCTTATAAATGAGAGTAAAATTTTTTTCTAAATTTATTAAGATGATAAAAGTAAAGGTAGAGGATTTGATTTTAAGGGAGTTAAATTTAAATTTTGAAATGTTAGGTTGGTCAAAGTTTAGGGGATTTTATAAAATTAGTAATTTACATATAGGATGCTATATATGTAGAATGCCACGTGTTTTCTAGTAATTTGATATGACAATTTTCATTAAAAACATAACGGTAAATTAATGTTAGAAGATTTATGATAACAAAATAAAAGGATTGATGTGGAGGCAAGATTAAATTTAAACTCTAAAGGTTTAAGGAGTTGTTTGCAGCTGACCCAGAGTTCAAGAAATATTTGTATAATTAGCTTTGTATAAGTATTAACAGCAAGCATTCAATAATATGTTTCCATTCCTATGTTTGTTAAATAAATATATATATATATATAATACTCCTTCCGTCTTTATGTATAAGAGCATTTTAACTGAATCGCGAGATTCTACAAAACAATTAAAAATAGTTAAATGTAATAATTATGTAAAAATTTTAATTTTTTTTTCAAAAATTCCCCTATTTATGAATGGGTGAGAGAGAGAGAGAGAGTAATAATGATAAAAGGATGAAAGAGAATGTATATAGTATAGTAATTAATTGAGGGCAAAATAGAAAAAAAAATGTATTTATTATTGAGACAAACTCAAAAGAGATATTACATTTAGGGACAAACCTATATATATGGACAGAGGGAATTCTTCAAAATAAAATATATAGACAATTTATTATGAAATTGGTTAAGAAGCATATATTTTTTTTTCTTCCCTTTTTATGTGAGGAGTAAGCATTAGTGGGATGAAAAAGCTAGAAGCAAGCTGCGTTGGAAGTGAAAGGAGCCAAGGAACATTGGACAGAAGGCAAGTGTGATTATAATGAAGGGTGAGCAAGATTCAATGCCTAAAGTATATATATTGTCCTTAATTATTAGTAGTTAAAATCATTGACACTCTCTGGCTCTCCCCATGTGTTGGATATATATTGTTTCGTCCCACGATTGTCTTCTTCCATTATTTGAATAATTTAGAAACTCTCAAGGACGATCGTGGCTTCGGACTCGGCCACTTACATCATAGATGTTGACATCAATCTTGTTGTTTTATTCCCAGGTTTCATTATAATATAAGTACTATGAAAGTGAAAGGTTTAGATGCCAGGTGGTCGTAATATGGAAGAACCCTATCTTGGTGTCTCCATGAATTGAATCAGCATGCATACATACGCACACGGCACACCCTTGTCTTGCACACGGCACACGAATTAACAGTGTCTGCAGAAGATGTTGTTCATAAGGAGATAACGAACATGCCAACAAACTCAGATCTAATTGCTTGCACAGTTTCTAAGGAAAGATTAATGCTTGTTTGGCTCTTGATCGATCACCTGAAAAAAGCTAAGCCCTCCAATAATAATGAGTGACAAGTCAGGAATGTGAGACGATACCACGTAGGGTTTGCCTCACTTTAAAAAGCACTACTACAGAATATACTTATAAAGACCCTAAAGGACGTCCCTTTTTAAAAAAGGGACGTCCAAAATATGGTCAGGTTCAAATTTTAGACATTGGCGCGTTTAAACGTCATAAAAAAAAAAAGCCTTTAGACGTCCCCAGCTAAGCTGGGGACGTGTAAAGACTATTCAGCTGGGGACGTCTAAAGGTATGTTTAGACGTCCCCAGCACAGCTGGGGACGTTGTCGAGCCTCACATGCACCTCAAATGACGTGACCGGTGCATGTGAGGATGTCAGAAGCTCTTCCTACTCACTCCCCTGCCATCTATCTCTCCTCCCCCCAACTTTACTCAATCACTCATTCACTCCCATCTCCGTGAGACTCCGTCCCCATTGCTGCAGTTTTTTCGTTGTTTCTCCTTTCCCATTCCACTCCCCTGTTGCATCTCCTCCCAAATTCATCACTCCATCCCCATTGATCGGTCTCCTCTCCCTTTCTTGGTTTTTTAATTTCTTTCTCCAAAGCTTCCTCACTCCGTCCAAAGCTTCATCACTCCTTCCTCCTTCTTTGCTCCCCTGCTGCAATTTTTGAGATTCTTGGTTTGCAGATTCTCCACCACCGTCGGCCTCCTCCAAAGCTTCACCAAAGGTTAGCATTTTCGTTTTGAATAAGATGACAGGGCGTTTTATTATTCTTTTTATTATTAGTTTTGTATGAATTGAATAAGTGTTTATTTTTTTATATATTTAGTATAGTATATTTTTAGTATTAGTTAGAGGTTTATTTTATTACTCTGTTTATGCGTTTTGATTAGGTTGATGATGGTAACTATTAGTTTTGGCACATGATAATGCTTTTAATTAGTAGGGAAAGGAAAAGAAATGAGAAAAGAATAAAGAATAAAAAGAAAGTAAAAAAAATACCAAAAAAATTATCTTGTAGACACACAATATATATATATATATATATATATATTTTTTTTTTTTTTTTTTGCCATAAGACACACACATTAATATATATATTTAGTGCTAGAATTAGGCAATCTTATTGTAACTTAGTGTACATAGACATTAATATAAGAAATTCGCGTACTTGCATTTTTTTTTTTACAATTTTTCATTAAATTCGCGTACATGATTTAATAATTTGGTTGCTAAAATATAAGTGTATTATGTTTGTGGTTGGTGTTAGAAGCTAAAGTTTTGTTCCATTTAAATTAAGCTGAGATGGTTTGTTATTTTGATTTTGGGATGTCTCAATTTTAAGGGGAAATGCTGTCAAAATTTTGAAAAACAAAATAGTAAATGGCATTCCTAGTGTTGACAATTATTATTAACTTAAGTGTAAATGGGAATGACGTAGGTGGTAATAAAATGGATCATAGTTGGATGAATGCTTTGAGAACAAGTGAAGAATATGAGAATGGGGTTGAAGAGTTTATTGAATATGCTAGAAGGAATGCTCCAGCCAGAAATGGCATGTATTTTTGTCCTTGTGTCAATTGTTTAAATGAGAGAAGACGGGATGTTGAAGTTATAAGGGATCACCTACTTTGTGATGGAATAAATCTTCGATATACAAGGTGGATATGGCATGGTGAGGAAGTAACTGATTGCCCGTTGCACAAGAAGGAAGCTGTGGATGTCATAGATGAAGATACAATGGAGAGAATGATTCATGATGTTGAGGTAGAATCCTTTGTGCAGTCGCATGAATATGACAGCCTGCGGAGTGATGCAGAGACACCGTTGTACCCAGGGAGTAAATACACACGGCTGACAGGAACATTACATTTGGTGAACTTAAAAGCAACTTGTGGGTGGACAGATAGTAGTTTCATATTGCTGCTTGAATTGTTGTGTGATATGTTTTCAGACGATAATGTGCTTCCAAATCGTATGTATGAGGCAAAAAAAATCCTATCTACAATGGGTATGGAGTATAAAAAGCTTCACGCTTGCCCTAATGACTGTGTACTGTACAGAAATGAGTATGAAGGTCTGAGTGAGTGCCCTAAGTGTCAAAATGCACGATACAAAGTGAGGAAAAATGGTGGTTGTGGTGATACGACAACTAAAAGGCAACCTGTAAAGGTTCTGTGATATCTTCCAATAATACCGCGCTTTAAGCGTTTGTTTGGGACTACAAAAAAAGCGAAGAAGTTGAGATGGCATTCGGATGATAGAATATCCGACGGAAAATATCTTCGGCACCCGGCTGACTCTCCACAGTGGAAGAAAATAGATGAAATGTTCCCTGAATTTGGCAGCGAGCCGAGAAACCTTTGGCTTGGGCTCTGTATAGATGGCATCAATCCGTATGGAACTCTTAATAGCACACACAGTGCGTGCCCAGTACTCCTTGTAATATACAACTTGCCTCCCTGGCTTTGTATGAAACGCAAGTATGTGATGCTTTCTATGATGATTTCTGGACCAAAACAGTCAGGAAACGATATTGATGTCTACCTGGCGCCTTTGATTGAGGACTTGAAGAAGTTGTGGGAGGAAGGCGTAGATGTGTTTGATGCATGTAAGAATGAGTCCTTCAAGCTACGTGCAATGATTTTCACCACGATAAATGACTTCCCTGCCTACGGAAACCTCTCAGGCTACAGTGTGAAGGGGCATAAGGCATGTCCGATCTGTGAAGCAGACACTCACTTCCACCAACTAAAACATGGAAGAAAAACGGTCTACCTAGGTCACAGGAGGTTCCTTCCTAGGTTCCACCCGTATCGTAGGTTAAGAAAGCGTTTTAACGGCTTGCCGGAGCATGGAATGGCTCCAAAGGCATTAACCGGAGAGCAAGTTTACAGTCGGGTTGAACGTATCAATGTCTTACTCGATAAGAATCAGAAGACTGCGGGTGAGAAGAACATATGGAAGAAGAGATCAATTTTCTTTGATCTTCCATATTGGCGTAGGCTTGACGTGAGACACAGTATTGATGTGATGCACGTGGAGAAAAACGTTTGTGATAGCCTTGTCAGTTGGAAATGGGGACGTCTAAGGTAGGACCTTAGACGTCCCCAGAAGAATTGGGGACGTCTAAGGTGGACTTTAGACGTCCCCAGTTCCAACTGGGGACGTCTAAGGTCTGCCTTCCACGTCCCCTATTTTACGGACGTTAATGACGTTTTTTTCTACGACCCTCACATAGACGTCCTTCTGTTTTCAGACGTTAAAAGGTTAAAATAAGGGACGTTAAAACCCTTTTTTCTAGTAGTGAAGGTATAAACATTAGTTCAATTCCCACGTTATTACTTTTCTTTTTTTATATGAGCTCCCACATTATTACTAAAATACACTACTATTCTTCTTCTTCTTCTTTGTTTTCTTTCTTTATTCATTTCTGCATCACCACCTGATATCTAAAATCACGCTCAACTCTAACTAATCCGAACTAAGTCGTATAAACCATAAGGGTAGCAAACTCTTTCAATGACTATTTAACGCAATTGCTTAAGATCACTTATTTTGAGCTACAAGCTTGTTAGTACAAATAATTAAATAAGTATGTTTTATAATTAAGTAATTTATTTAACTTCTTTAATATTTTCAAATTAAATAAATATGTCTTATATGTAGGATTAGAGGGAATACTATTTTTTTTTATATTCCAAATAAGCGCTGTTTTTTGTTCGGAGCATAAATAAGTATTGTTTTGTTTGAAGATCTTATTAAAAGAATTTGAAAAGTAACTTAATTTCCAAAAGAATAAAAAATAATATTATATATTTTCATTTATTTTTTAAATTTTGATTTTATTTTTTGTATTTGCTAAAAAAATTTTGACTGACTTTTTTTTTTTTTTAAAAGTAGGGATGCTCCTAAGTTATAACTTTAATTAATTTCTTAAAACAATTTTCTTATGCTGTTGAATTTCAAATCCTTGCTTCGGTCATTTTCTATATTCTGTCGCCTTTTTCATCCTTTGGCGTGCTTCAGTTCCAAATGGAATATATATTTTGACTGGCAAAAAAAAAAAAAGGAATATATATTTTGGTTATGACGGCTAAACATACACACGGACCAACTGACATATGAAATGCAAATCTAATCTTTGTCGATGATGTTTAGGTTAGTCCGCGAATACTTCTAGTTTTAGCATGGCAAAAGAACTTCCATGGTAAAACTTTAGTCCTTTTTTTTCTGTTTTCTATTTTTATGTTTTTAGGATAGTTTTATAAAAAAATTTAAAATAAATTTTGAAAATAAAAAATTTAGAAATATCTGTTTATATAATTGTTCTAAGAAATTGCATTTTAGAACAAAAAAACTAAAAATTTGTTTGGAACAATAATGGTTCTTATCTTAAAATTTACTTGGAGAACTGGGAGAAGGTAAGAAATAGAATGTAAGAAATAAAGTGGAGAGTGTAACAATGATGGAAAGAGTCGAATGACTTAGATACGATGTAGACAAGTGCGAGACAGAGCGTGAAGCATGGTCGCAAGTAAAAAGGAGAATTAGGAAAAATAACGAAACCAAAAAAATAAATAAAAAACACTACCTCTGTGGAGTCTGATTTTTAATAGGGAAAATCCCAAAAAAATATCATCAAAATAGGTAAATCCTAAATCAGTGTACCGAAATTGTGAAATCTCGGTTCAGTGTTGTGTCAGTACGGATGACAGTGCTAGATTAGCGAAAAGACAATTTTGCCCTTCATCCCTCCCTCTCTCCACTTTAGAATAACAACATGAAACTCTTAATTAACAAATCCAGTTTCTTCTTTATACTTTCACAATAACAACACCAGTCTTGTTATTAACAACACCATATTCTACATTAACAATTCTCATTTCTTGTTTCACAACTTCGTAATTTAAGTTTCAGGGCCAATAACAACACCTATTTCTTTATTAACAATACCATATTTTACATTAAAAATACTATATGTGTTTGGAGCAGCGATGGAAAAAAGGCTTTTTCCTATTTAAATTTTTGTAATCATACTTTTGATAAAAGCCAGATTTTGAAATATACGTTTATGTTTGGATTGGTGATTGTATAAATGACTTTTATAAAAGTAAGTGAGTGTTTGGATTGGCTTGAACATAAATGACTTTTGTGATAATAGAAGAGAGAATGGGTGGAAAAATATTTTAAAAAATCGAGCAACTATTTAAAAATTACTTTAAATATTAGGTGCTTCTAAAAAAATATTTTAAAGTAATTTTTGGAGCTGAAAAAATGCATTAAGAGTAAAATTGCAATCAGTCTGATAACATATTGGGTACAACTGAAAAAATATTTTAAGGGGTTAAAAGCACCAAAAAATATTTTAAAGTAATTTTTGGAGCTGAAAAAATACATTAAGGGTAAAAATGTAATCAGTCTGATAACACACTCGATACAACTGGACAAATATTGTAAGGGGTTAAAAGCACAAAAAAATATTTTAAAGTAAATTTTGAAGCTGAAAAATTACATTAAAGATAAATTATAATTAGTCTAATAACATATTGGATACAACTAAAAAAATATTCTAACATATCGCACGAATCCAATTGAAAAAAGTAGTCCCCTCATAGCTTAAATCAAATCGCATGAATTGCTCAATCGTATGATTTTTTATTTATCATTCCAAACACCCAATTAACGCTATCTCCTCCTTATCGTGTGAATTGGGCTGAAAACGTGTTACCAAACACACACACTATATTTTTGAGATATGAAGATGTGAAAGAATAAAGCGAAGTTGTTAATTAAGAGTCTGGTGTTGTTATTTCGAAGTGGAGAGAGGAAGGGTTGAAGGGCAAAATTATCTTTTCGCCGACCCAGCATTGTCATCCGTACTGACACAGTATTAAATTGGGATTTCGCAATTTCGGCGCACTGATTTGGGATTTACCTATTTTGATAGTATTTTTTAAGAATTTTTCCTTTTTAATATAAGATGTCATTCATTGTGCAACTTATCCTACAAAAAAGATTATATATTAAAGACCGGAGGTACATATTAGAAAACAATAACATATTGCAGCTTCCTATGGAATCAAGGACCAGAGGGTAGGAAAATGCATCTCATCGCTTGGGATTATATTAAATAGGATAAGGACTATGGGGGATTAGGCATTAAAGACTTTCAAAGGTTGAACACTGCTTTTATCATGAAACTGTATTGGGGTATTCTAACCAGACCTAACGCATTTTGGGTTAAATGCCTCAAAGGAAAGTATAGCTGTGGGGAAGGTGATTACCCTATGGTATACAGGAAGACTAATTCCTCAAATGTATGGCATAGCATTACCACTGTATGGGGGAATTTTACAAGGGTGTAGGGAGAAGATTGAAAAGTGGGAGTACATGTAATGCATGGTGGGATCTTTGACTGCCGATTGACGAACCATTAATCCATTTAGTGGATAAAAATCTTCACAGTCTTGATCCATGTGCGAAAGTTTATGACTTTGTTCTTCCGAATGGGTTGTGGAATGTTCTGAAATGGAGGCATTTCTTTCCACAGTGGGTGGTTGCTAACATCTGCAAGGTAAAACCACCATGTGAGAACAGAAAGGATATGTTTTGTTGGAGAAATTCTTCTGACGGCAATTTTAGTGTTCAAATTGCCTATAAATTTGTGTTTGCCCGGCAGGAACGGAATGGTTCGTCTCTGTGGAAAAAGGTGTGGAAGGCACCGGTACCAGAGAAAGTCAAGATGTTCCTATGGCAAGTTATTCATGAGAGACTGCCTACCAACTCACTTAGAGCGATGAGAGGATTATTGATTATTGACGAGTGTCCATTTCAATGTTAGAGAGTTGAGAGCACCCTTCATATCCTTCGTGACTGTGAGATTGCTAGAGATATGTGGCTATATTTTATTCCTACTAACTCTTGTTTTAGATTTTTCCAGTCTGATTTGCAAGTTTGGCTTAAGGAGAATTTGTCCAGATCTAGAGGCATGGGTCGTTTTCAAAATTGGCTTTGGCCCAAGGCCTTTAGTCTCATTTGCTAGCTACTATGGAAGAATAGATGTCGCGGGATCATGGATGGTGCTCGAAGCTTTTCTAAGGAGATCATCCATAGGGCTATGTACTTGATGATGGAGTCCACATCGTATGACATCTTCAAGCATCAGATTTTTCAGTCTACGGGAGACGAGGATGTGGCATGGCATCCCCCCTGGAAGGGGCTGTTAGTTTAGACACGGACGGATCTGTCAACTCTCAAGGACAAGCAGTTTGTGCGGGCGTGTTACGTGACGAATGGGGCAATTATGTCCTCGGATTTCAGAAACGGTTAGGTTTTGTTCCATCCACCACGGCTGAATTGGCTGCTACTCTATCAGGACTTCAATTATGTAAGCAATAAAACTTCAATAAGGTTTTTGCTTATACAGATTTTCTTGAGGCCTATCATCTGATTATGGGACACGGGGGTCATAGTCACCCATTGAGATCAGAGATAAATGCTATGAGGGACTTACTATACTCCCAATGGGACATTGAGCTCCATTATGTGTCTCGTGATACCATCAGGTTTGCTGATTTCTTAGCCAGGGAAGCTCATCAGTTGCAAGCGGATTCGGTGTTATTATCAGTACCACCCCCATGTTGTAATATTTATATGGCTCAAGACCTTAGTCTGCCAGCCTAAGTCTTTTGTAAACTCTAATTTGTAATTGGCCACTTTGATTATAAAAAGAAAAAAAAGAAAACAATAACATATAACAGTTGTTTTGAGTCTTTTTTTTCAAAAACTTATTTATATTTTTTTTACAAAACACTTAACTAAGAATTAACAACCAAACAAATTGAAAAAAAAAAAATGTTTCTAAAACAAGAAAACAAATACTCCTATACTCTTATAGTGCAAAAAGAGAAAGTTTATTTTGATTATATTTATAAATTACATACTAATTAAATATTCATACAAATATACAATTATATCCTTCATTTATTATTATGTTAATTTTATTTTCTTAAGATATATTATATATTAAATAACGGTAAAATTGAAATATTGTTAAAAACATGGTGAGAGTGACTTATGAATAAAATCATAAGATCATACCTTCTATTTTGAGATGGATTTTACTGTGCTGGTTGATGACGTTGGAAAACACAACAAAATAGATGTCCAAACAAGATTATGGGGAAAAAACAAACACAAACATAGGAAATTATAAAGATGTGGAGATGTGAGTTGGCAATGAACGCACACTTGTTCATCCCAAAACTTGGCATAGACTCAAGGGCAGGTTTGATTTGAATAACTTGTTTGGAATTGGTGGAGGAAAATAGAGTTGCGCGTCCATTATTTCTTTCCTTCTCAATCCTCCAATGAAAGATAGACAGGTACAACCAGCAACTTACCGAATTATATCTACGATCTTCTTTTGTTTCTGGTTTGGACCAACTGGTAATACCCTTCAAAAACATTAATTTGAAACCAGCCATTTGGCATTCAGCTGATCAGATATCAGTAGGCACTTAATCTTCACTATCATCACACAGACAGACAATTCAGAGAACAAAATCATCCAACACATATATTTGCAACCACGAACGACGTAGAAGAGTAAAAGTGGATAACAGAACTTTGATTGCAAGATGGTTCTGGACGAAACATCCTTGTAGAAGCTTCGTTAGACCATCTCAAGTTCTCGCCCTGAAAATCCCAAGAGGCAAGGCCTAATAATCACATGATTTACAAATTATGAGTGGCATTTTCCTGTGCTTTGTACAAACTTTATAATTTCTTTTTGGAGAATCGTAATTATAAAAAAAAAAAACTCAATAATAAGTAATTAACAACATTTATTACACTGGAATTTGTCATTGCTCAGTTATTATGACTCTTTTGCAATTACATTCTTTCCTCGTAATCTCCCAATGATCCTCCCAACTTTTTTTTTTTAACTTGTCTCCCTACAGTTTTATTAGATTCCATGCTATTTTATATTTATTCTTTTAATATTTCTCCATGTGGCCGAGTCAATAAACAGTCGGTATGGTCATGGGATCTCAGAAATCTCTAAGTGCATATGTAATATCCTAATTTTAATTTTTAGAATTTTAGCAAAATTTAAAAAATATATATATTTATGATAAATGAATATCATATATTTATTAGAAAAAATAGGATTTACCTAAAATAAGATAAATAAAATTTAAAATTATGAAACGATAATGTATTAAAAAAAATAATAAAATGATATGGAACGGAATAAAAAAAGAGACAGGCCAAAAAAAGGAATTGAAAAGGAGAGATTGAAAGACTTAAAAAACGGGAGCCAAAAAAATCAAAAAATAGATAGGTGATTTTTTGTTTTAATGATTTTTTTTTTAATTTTCACACTAAAAAAAGAGAAAATGACAAAAAAATATTTTAAAGATTTGGAAATGACAGATGAGTTTTTTTATTAAAAGATAATTAAAAAATATTAAAACGTGATAAGGAATTCCTAACTTATGAATTTACGAAATCACTCATCTATCATTTTTAAATCTTTAGTGCATTTTTTCGTTATTTTCCCTTAAAAAAATACATTCAAAAAGAAAAATAAAAAAGTGAAAGGGGGCACGTGGTCCCTTTATTTGAAAAGACAAGTCACGTGGGGGACTGGGGGTATTGTGAAATATATATCCCACGTCTTTTCAATCCACTAGGGCCACAGTAACGCGTTTTTGGGTTCTCTTCACCTACAGACACACGCAGTCTGCCATTATTGAGAGTATTGGGCAAATTTTGGACCTCATTTTATAACTTAAATCCACTTCTCCATCTCAAACGTTCTTACTAAATACTCGTGTACTTCTTAACATAAGATATAGAAAAATCCCTATTAAATACCATTTAAAATAACAAAATCCATAAAAGTCTTTTATAATATCTAAAAGACAAAAAAGGGATGTGAAATGTATCAGAAATATTGAAGTTTAACACTAAAGACCAAAATACCCTTCAACTCTTTTACTCACACACTCACGCGGGACGACTCTGGACCGCAGGAAGGCTCGGGGTTTTCTCCTAGAAGGGTCACATTGGGTGGTAGAAGGATCATCATCATCCCCAAATCAAGAAGCGTGGGTGCCGAGTGGAAGCCGTTGCGGTGTCATACATTCATTGATGGGAGAGTATTTCATGTTGATCAAGCTTAATGTCTTGTTCTATGTAATGTTTTTTACTCCTCAGATCCTAGGTTACATGTTTTAGTTTAACTTTTGTGGATTTTGTTTGGGTTTTTGAAGCACAAAAAAGCTGGGTACTTGTTCAAATAGGAATAAGTAATTCACGCGAGAGACACAGAGAGGACGTTGTTGTCATGAAGAATCTGGTATTTTATAAATTTCATTACTGTATTTTTCATTTCTATTATTACTCTTGTTAATGGTGATAGTTGATGTAATTAAAGTATATATGAAGGAACACATTCTTTTGGGTTCATGACTTATATGCATTGGGTATAGGTTGAATGAGTAATGTTAAATTATCATTTGAACCCTTTACTTAATAGTTGTTGTCATGAACATTTGTGATTTTTGTTAATATCAGAATAAAACTTGTCATTCCTATTACCATTATCGTCAAAACCAATAAAAACTTTGTCATTCCCACTAGTGAACTTGTTAGAGACCAGCCCTTTTGGGCCAACACTCTCAAATTTGGTGAGACTAATTTGTCATTCCTATTATGATTCTCGCCAAAGCCATTAAAAACCTTGTTCTTTATATCAGTTAACTTGTCAGCATGCAGCCCTTTTGGGCCAACACCTTCATAGGTTTGTTGAGAACATGTTGTCATTCTCATTACCATTCTCGTCAAATCCATTAAAGATTTTGTCATTTCCATTAGAGAACTTGTCAGAGACCAGTCCTTTTGGGCCAACACTCTCAAAGTTGGTGAGACTAATTTGTCATTTCCATTATGATTCTAGTCAAAACTATTAAAAACTTTGGTATTCTCATTATGATTTTCGTCATTGTCCAACCATTTTAGGCCAACACTTTCACACTTTTGGTGAGAATATATTGTCATTCTCATTACCAATCTCATCAAACCCATTAAAGGCTATGTCATTCTCATTAGTGAACTTGTCAAAGTCCATCCCTTTTAGGCCAACACTTTAACATATAAGATTTGTTGATTTACTTCTTCCTGTACAATAAAAGTGTATAATAGCATAATATTGGAATAAAGGGACTATTGCTTTAGTAAATTAACATACATACTAACAGTACATCACAAAAGGCCACTGCTATGAATTAGTATACAAGATTGGTGACCAAAATAACAACTTTACTATGTTACCCAAAATGCGGTGTTTGGTTACTAAGTTAGACAACAGGTGTTAATATTGATCCAGAATAATAATTTTAAAAATGTAAAATCTTTACCTATATATAATTTATTATTTTAGTCTTTAACCATAATTCTCCCAAACATAAATTGTTTTTTTTGGTAAATAAAAATAACAAATTAATAATAACATGAGGTATTCCGTGTTGGATAATCACGTGATAAGGTGTGGCGCCAAGCAACTGGAGATTTTTTAATATGGGCTTCCTGGTTTTTATCATTTAAAATTATCACTCTCATATTCTTGTTATTGTTATTGAAGTGAGGGTGTAAGAGGAGATGGGAGATCCGATTGCAGTTGTGTATACTTAGGATTTGAGAATTAGAATTGATCGTTTACGCTTTGAAGTACTTATCTTGTCATGCATACTTTGAGCTTACGGTTAATTTGGTGAGAGGGGAATTACAAGACGGACTTCGGATGATGGCCAAGTGCTTCTATGGTTTATGGGATCCCTTCTGGCATTTGATATCAAAGGAAAATTGGAATTCTCTTTCTAAGTATGCTAGAAGTTGAGGCATTTAGCTTACTAAGAGTACGTATATTGGGAACTGTTTGAGCTAAGTAGAGGTTTGTCAGTGGTGGTGGTTTTGACGATAATGGTAATGGGAATGATAAATTCTGTTTTGATATTAACAAAAATCACAAATGTTCATGACAACAATTATTAAGTAAAGGGTCCAAATGACAATTTAACATTACTCATTCAACCTACACCGATGCATATAAGTCATGAACCTAAAAGAAGGTGTTCCTTCATGTATACTTTAATTACATCAATTGTCACCATTAACAAGAGTAATAATGGAAATGACAAGTACAGTAATGAGATTTACAAACCACCAGATTCTTCATGACAGCAACATCCTCTCTGTATCTTTCGCGTGAATTACTTATTCCTATTTGAACAAGTACCCAGCTTTTTTGTGCTTCAAAAACCCAAACAAAATCCACAAAAGTTAAACTAAAACAGGTAACCTAGAATTTGAGGAGTAAAAAACGTTACACAAAAAAAGACATTGAGCTTGATCAACATGAAATACTCCCCCACCAGCAAATGTATGATGTCGCGATGGCTTCCACCCGGCACCCACGCTTCTCGATTTGGGGACGACTATGAGCCTTCTACACCTAATGTGACCCTTCTAAGAGAGAACCTCGAGCCTTCCTGCGGTTTGGAGTCATCCTGCGTGAGTGTGCGAGTAAAAGAGTTGAAGGGCATTTTGGTATTTAGCATTAAACTTCAATATCCCTAATACATCTCACATCCCTCTTCTGTCTTTTAGATGTTATCAAGGACTTTTGTGGGTTTTGATATTTCAAATGGTATTTAAATGAGATTTTTCCTAAAATATATTTGGGGAGCAAATTTTGGTTTTAAATATAAAATAAAATTTTTATATTTGTCCGGCAAAATTTTTCTTCTTCTTCATATTTATCAATCTTTTTCTAATTTACCCCTATTGATGATCCTTCAATAATAATTAAAAAGGAGAAGGAATGAAAGAATTGAGGAAGATGACTAAGACAGTTTAGAAAATACATATCATATTAACCAACTCAGCTAATTTCTTAATCTAATTAAATTAAGTAACTATGTCTCATATTAAAGACCAAAGGGAGTATTATTTTACTAATCAAAGCTTTATAATAATGGTACTACTGTACTAATTAGGATAAGCTTTAGAATTAAGAATACTTACATACTCTAGCAGCGCCACCTCATATGTACTCTAACTAATTAAAATACAATAACCCATCTTATTTTAATCCCACGTGACAGATGAATCATTTCGAGAAATTCAAATTTTATGACTTTAAAAAACAACAACTCATGGGAGAGAATTGCGTTTTTCTGTTTTTCAAACTATGAAGTTTATAGTTTTTAAAATTATAAAATTTGAATTTCTCCAAATGATTTATTAGCCATGTGGGATTAAAATGAGATGATTTATTATATTTTAATTAGTTAGAATATATATTAGGTGACATTTATAGAGTATGTGACTATTTCTCTTATGATTTGGGGTAAGTATTGAGTCAAATTAATATCATCATAGAAACTGAGAGGCAAAGTAATGGCTATATTTTATCAGTTTTAGATTTGTCTTGGCTATATTTTATCAGTTTTAGATTTTTCTATGTGTTGATGTGATAATTTAAAATTAATGTTTTAGTTAAAAGGTTCAAGATTTATTTAACAATTTTTTAAACTTGAAAGCTAAAGCTGTAAATTGAGAATTTTGTGCATTTTGATGAAATTTAGGATCATTAGTAACTTGAATGAGTTGTTTGGATTAAAGGAAAGAGGTGGACTGAGGTTATAACAGATAATTGGGGATTTAGGGTGGAATTAGAAGTTTTTGATAGTTATTTCAAAAAATTAAATTTATATAATAAAGTTAAGAAAAAATCTCATTTAAATCCATTTGAAATACCAAAATTTATAATAAGATCTATACTTTTAATAAATTCCTAATAAGACATGTAGGCCTAATTAGGGATTTATAAATATTTGATTTTACCAATTTGTCCTTTTATCATTTTCTCTTTGTCTCATTCTTTTTGTAATAGAACCTCCGTGTCAATCTATCGATTCCTCACATCTCCCCTCCCCATTCTGAGATTTCTCTAATTGATTCACTATTTGACATGTTATTTAGGTCTTAATTTATTCTTTAAGTCCATCTCCAATCACACATGTCCACGAAAATAGTTTTCTGACTGGGGATAATTTATAATTATTTTGAAATTTGAACTGATTTTGTTTCTAAGCAAATCAAAGATATTTTTTTTTGAGGCTATAGTTGCAAAAACACACTATATGTATTTATTCTTTCAATCATCCCATATACATTCCATGTAAAATGCACTGATATTAGGGTTAAAAAATTTGTGAGGACTTACCCTTCAATATTATTGAGTTGACTAAAAGTTGAGATCCCATTACTTAAGGGAGGAGTGGATTATGGGATTAGGGTTAAAAGTTAATAGGAATTTGCAATTAAAAATCTTCAATTTTTTTAATTATAAAAGGGCATTGTAGTCTTTTAGCAACATTCATGAATCCCTAATCAAGCCTATAAGGCTTATTAGGGATTTGCTAAAAGTGCAGGCTTGATTCTGAATTTAGATATTTCAAACAAATTTAAACAAGATTCTCCCTAAAAGTTAATTATATAATTTTTAGGGTTAAGGTGCAAAAATACACATGAGCTTTTATCAACAGTGCATCCAACACCAAATGCATTTTTTAGGTGCAAAAGTAACTATGTGGTTATAAAATAGGTGCAAAAGTCACATTTTCTGTCAAGAGGGAAACGTTGACTGTGAAATAGAAATTTGTTGACTAATTAGGATGACATGGCTGGTGACTTGGCAAAATCAGAACATGAAGAAATGCGGTGGGTCCCCTAGACTACCTGTGGAGAAGCCCATTAGGAGGCAATTCAGAGACATACGGTCGGAGATCGCAGATTATGGATTTAGGCGAAGATCGTGCGAAACCGATCCAAGGTTCTCACTGGACGCCGGCTGAATGTCGCTTGACGCCGGCCGAATGTCTCTTGAATGTCCTTCGATGATCCTCGTTACTCTCTGGAGGAACCTAGGGCTTCCCGGGACGGTTACTTGATCGGAACAACATTTCCGAGATGCCCACTATGCTTTCTGTGGTTGAAGACAATTCGGTGCCGGTTATGAGGACGGAAAGGGTCTAAGAAATCTGGCCGGTGGAGTAAGGCCTGTAGCATTTGGAGTTTTTTTAGAGGCGAAAATAAAGACGAGGATGAAGACAGGTATAGTAGAGTTATGGGGTTGAACGTTCTTACTCAGAATCTTGGCCAGACTTAAGAGGGAATCGCAATGTAGACGCCAGAGGTAGTTTCAGTGCGAAGGTGTTTCGAAGTAATAGCAGTGTGAGCTGGAGAAATGCACAGAGCATTGGTGGATCATTTGGTGCCCTCTGAGGAAGAATGATACTGTTCAGGCTAATAATAGACAGGGAAAGAAGGGCAAAGATGAGTTTGTATTGGAAAGGAATCGGAGTGCTAGGTATTCACCAAACCACTTCGACAATAGTCTCTTAAGGTTCTAATTGACGCCGATAAGAGGCAGCCGGAAAAATGGGTTCGTGAAAACCAGGTCGAACTATGGACATACCATTGCAAGGAGTGTACTTCGATTGTACTAAAAATTGAAGGTCCCATAAAAAAACACCCTGCATTTTTCTTTCACAGTGAGTAGCAATGCATGCTTCTTCAGTTACTCTTGAATAACATGAATTTTTTTATTGTTCCTTTTGCTAAAATACTGCTGCTTTCAGTGGCTATTCTTCCATATTAGTTCCTCTTGTTCCCAGAAAAGTCATGGGACATGCAGAGCTATTGATAATTTCGCCCTCCAACGCACTCAAATCCACCAATTTTTTTATCGCCTCTGCACCGCTGCCACCTCCGGCGACAATTTACTCTTCTCCGTCAAGTCCCAGCCGAACTCCCTCACCCTTGTTTCCGATGTTGAAGCTATTGTTGATTAAAACCAATATCATTGGCGACACCGAGCAAGACAATCTGTTGCTGATTAAAACCAAGAACAGATATGAGAGAGTGAGAGTAGAGAGGGAAAGTGTAGGCATTTGCAGAAGCTATTTGAATCCACACAGTAGCTCCAAAACCCACCTATGACGGTCGACTACATACTTTCAGTTTCGCCATTCAAGCTCATGTTTATCTTACCATCAATCAAGATTTGAAGCCAAAGAGATCAATTATGTGTGTGTGTGTGTGTGATTGTCTATCCGAGCTTCCTCTCAATTTCACCTTCTCCCTGCTCTTCGTCTGAATCGTTACCAATGGAGATTTGATATTAAATATGTGGTTCAGGAATAGGGGGCAGGTTTCATGAAGGTCTGAACTGCCACGTGCTCGTCAATTTCAAGGGAAGAATAACACATGGACACCAGCTGGAAATATTTTTGAAAAGTAACGGCAGTTATCTAACAGTAACGGATATATGTGACTTTTACACCTCTTTTATAAGTTCAAGGTGACTTTTGCCCCTCCAAAAAGCATTTGGTGTTGGGTGCACTTTGGAGATAAATACATGTGTATTTTTGCACCTTAACCCTAATTTTTATATTAATTTGTGTCTACATTAATTATGCAAAATGACTTGTAACTCGAAGTTTGTGAATTGGTGTTTTTGTTTCCCAGGTTATAACTTATAACATTAAGCTTGGAGGTAACCACTACTTTATGGGTCCGTTTGGTACGCTGGAATTGATTTTAATGAAAATGGATATGGATATGGAAATGGAAATGGAAATTGGGACTAAAAGTACATTTGGTATGTCATGGAAATGAGATCTAATTTTTGTATAAAAATACCAAAATGTCCTTCAATTTTTTATTTTTTATTTTTTTTTGAAGGTAGTGGAGGGTAATAGATGGAAATGACCACATGGAATTGTAAATCTTAGGTATTTTGATGGAATTGATTGGGTGGAATTGAGCCTATTTGGCTTCCACATGGAATTAGAAAATTTTCCAATTCTATCATACCAAACAAGCATCATGATGGAATTGATCCTCAATTCCATTTCCACCACCCCTAATTCCATCATACCAAACATGACATATATGTTTGCTTTGGATTGTAAGATGTTTTAGAAAATCTCTCTCATATAAGTGTGTAATACTTATTGGGTGTGTTTGTTTTGACGATTGGAAAAGTAGCTTATTTTTACTTAAACTTATGGAATCTTAAGATTGGAAAAAAGTTAGATTGGGTAAAATGATGAGTGTTTGGATTAGCGATTGGATAAGTAACTTAAAGTAACTTATGTAAAAGTTAGGATGTTTGGTTTGACTTTTGTATAAGTGACTTTTGTATTAATTACAAGAAAAAAATTGAAAAAATTATGAAAAATGAAAAAATGAAGGGATAATTGTGAAAAAAGTCATCATTGGCAACTTAATTGTCAATAGGACCTGGGAAGATATCTAAACACGGAGGGATTTTTTCACAATTTTTTCAAAAATTAACTTTGAAAATTTGGTAATGGTACAATTTTAATAAAATTATATCAAACTCTAATTTAAATTGGTACACTACAGAAGTTTTTTCTACTGTGCACCTCAAGCTTAAATCTTATAAATTATATCAAACTCTAATTTAAATGTTAAATCCTAACTTATATTTTCACATAGCTCAAAATCTAACAAAATAAACCGATTAAAATCTCAATAATACCTCCAATAATCCAAATAAATTATTTAAACTAAATTTAATGGGTAAAAACACTATATAGAAACTAATTTATGACATGTTTATAAAAAAATTGATTATAAAATCATAAAAAAAAACTAAATAATAAATCTAAACTGATTAAAATTAATTATTAATTAAACTTTACATTTCTACAGTCATATATTAACAAAACTCAAAATTTGCTTAAACTCTTATCCCAAAGTATTCTCTAATTAGCATAAGATTACTATCTAAAGAAAGAGAAAATTATTTAGAACATTTTTCATAAAAGAAATTTTGTGATTAGAAGTGATTTTGAGTACCTCATTGATCCCCAAATATATGAAAATACTCATTTCAATATTATTTTATAGCAATAAGCTCCAATAAGCTTCATTTTGAGGCTTATGACTTTTTCCAACTTTTGACTTATTTTACCTTAAATCCCATCACTGAAACAAACACCCACTTTTGGCTTTTCCACTGTTCAAGCTTGTTTGCATCACTGTTCAAGTCCATTTGCACGTTAAAACGCCAAAACAAATACGCTGATTGTTAATGTTCACTCTTTTTCTCGTGCTCACTATCTTGATTACTCACCTTCGTCTACATTGGGTGTGTTTGTTTTGATGATTGGATAAGTAACTTATTTTTACTTAAACTTATGGAATCTTAAGATTAGAAAAAAGTTAGATTGGGTAAAATGATGAGTGTTTGGATTAGCGATTGGATAAGTAACTTAAAGTAACTTATGTAAAAGTTAGGATGTTTGGTTTGACTTTTGCATAAGTGACTTTTGTATTAATTAAGAGAAAAAAATTGAAAAAAATTATGAAAAATGAAAAAATGAAGGGATAATTGTGAAAAAGTCATCATTGGCAACTTAATTGTCAATGGGACCTCGGAAGATATCTACACACGGAGGGATTTTTTCACAATTTTTTCAAAAATTAACTTTGAAAATTTGGTAATGGTACAATTTTAATAAAATTATATCAAACTCTAATTTAAATTGGTACACTACAGAAGTGTTTTCTACTGTGCACCTCAAGCTTAAATCTTATAAATTATATCAAACTCTAATTTAAATGTTAAATCCTAACTTATATTTTCACATAGCTCAAAATCTAACAAAATAAACCGATTAAAATCTCAATAATACCTCCAATAATCCAAATAAATTATTTAAACTAAATTTAATGGGTAAAAACACTATATAGAAACTAATTTAGGACATGTTTATAAAAAAATTGATTATAAAATCATAAAAAAAACTAAATAATAAATCTAAACTGATTAAAATTAATTATTAATTAAACTTTATATTTCTACAGTCATATATTAACAAAACTCAAAATTTGCGTAAACTCTTATCCCAAAGTATTCTCTAATTAGCATAAGATTACTATCTAAAGAAAGAGAAAATTATTTAGAACATTTTTCATAAAAGAAATTTTGTGATTAGAAGTGATTTTGAGTACCTCATTGATCCCCAAATATATGAAAATACTCCTATCAACATATTATTTTAGACACACACGACGTACAGACCGAATAATTGAGAGAGAGAGAGACAGAGAATTGTGACAGTGGGGGTGGGTGAGTTTTTAAAAAATAATTAATGCAAACCCAACAGTAAGAAGCAGGGAATATAAGTCACATTAAGCCTTGGGTCAGTGACTTACGCCTTTTTTGCACTTTTAGGATGTTTGGGCTTTTTCCAACTTTAAGTTAAACGGTGAACCAAATGCACAAAAATTACAATTTACTGTAGAAGCCCGATTTAACCACTGTTGAAGCCCGATTTCAGTCCCCAACGCTCAAACAAACAAGCAGATTATCTCTCAGTCACCCAACTCTTCTCTATTATTGTTGCATTCTTCACCCAGTCTCTTGCATTCTTAGTTCTTCAAATTGATTTTATAAAAGTTGTTTCAAATAAGTTTTATGTTTCTTATTTGCAAAAGTGATTTTTTTTAGAATAATTATCCAAATAGATCTTTATATTTTTTACTAATTCCCAAAAATAATTTTTAAAAATCATTTTATAAAACTGTTTTGGGAATAAGAAAATAGTACCAAACATGCTCTCATTTAAAAAAAAAAAATTCTAACAGAATCTCATTTTCTTTCCCTTTGGGTTTGGGCAGATGCAGGATGCCGCCGGTTTTCCATCCTACTTCGCAATGGGCCCAAAAACATGAGTTGATAATCGTTATGGGCCACACGTAATTTGCACAAACCCGAGTATGAAAGCCGAGCAGCTAAAAAATAAAATCATGATTGGGCAAAAATCTGTGACACACACCAATGGGTTGAATCTAGTGGAAGGGACTAGTTCCTAACAATGTGGCTAACTAAGATTTGAATTCTCTCTAAGAGAAATGCCCTTATTTAGTGTTTGACAGTGTCTCAAATAATATTATATCAAATAGTAGGAGCTCGTGCTTACCAAAAAAAAAAACTGTGATACACCAATTAAGAGCTTGTTTGAGTTCACGTTTGCACACCCAAAATGAGCGGCGGAAGCCTAAAAGCACAGTGACGATGAACTAAGGCCGTTTGGGTTGATGTTCAGCCCCATTGGGCTTCTTCGCCAAACGCGACTTCTGGAAGAAACCCACAATAGGTGCTTTCTTTCCGTGGTGACAACTTCATGATGAGCAGGTTATAAGCATAAGAGATGAAGCTCACTGAAAATGGATGTTGAAGAGAGGTTGCCGAAGGCAACCGTGGTGAGGGAGAAGGCCGCCACAACTATCAAAAAGGGCAATGATGGAGGTGATTAGAGGAAGAAGGGTCTGAGCTCGAGCTTGCACTGCTCTAAGACTGTCTCCACTCCCCAAAACTATAGGGCATATGTTCCAAGAAAGAAGAAGAAGCTTTGGTCAAATTAGGTTTTGACCAGGGACTGAAGTGCAAACTGCAAAAGTTCTTGAGGAGGGATTAAAGTGCTAATTTTGAAATATTTGTAGTGTAGAAATGTAATTTCCCAAACATTTGGGTTTGTTTTGTGATTTCCTAAGATCCCTTTTGGATTCACTTATAATTTTCATAAATTTTAGAGACCTTTTCTGTAATTTTTCCCAATCCTCAAAATATTAATTTTGACCCTTTAAAATCTTCAATTTCTTCCTAAGCACCTATAATGCAAGATTAAGCGCAAGGTAACATCATCTATGCATTCTAATTTAAATACAATTTTACCCATTTTAATCAAGTACCTTAGTGTAATTTCCTTTTTTTTTTTTTCCAATAATGATTGAACTTTTTGTATTTTATCAAATTTTAATTTTTCACTTCAATTATCATAATATATATAAATATACAAATATGTGTGTGCGTGTGTGTGTGAGATTCATGCCTTTTTCAGTCATTTTTTATCTAAACGGGCTTTTAACATAATAATTCAAATAAAACTAAGGTTAGAAAAAAAATTACTTATGTCACTGTCAATTTAAATCTAAATCACATTTATAATCTCATTCTTATCCTATCTTACTTTTATAAAAATCAGATTGTAAAAATATCATTTCTGTTACCGTTAAATTCGAATTTTGAAAAATATATTTATTGAAAAGAATTTAATCTTAATATTCCCGACTGGGCAAAGGTTGGTGTCAACTGTCAATTCTAAAGTGACTCGAGCCCCTTTAAATTTTCAACAACCAAACAATATGTTACCAAAATATTTTCCGCATTGCCTGATTTCGGTATGGTATTGAAACCCACATACAGCAGGGGTCAAAATCTCTTAATCGGTCAGAATTTTCATTATATTTGGATTTGCGCGAATTGGTCAACTCGATTTTGACCCAGTGCGACCTAGTCAACCCTTAAGGTTACTGGGTCAAACGAGTTGATGTTCATGTTTTCTCTCTCCTAAATATTGAAATAAAGTTGCTTTTGGCTGGGTTAATAACATTTTTTAATGTTCTGAATTTATGATACATTTTGGTAAATTTGTAACTTCCATGTATAAGATATTTTAATCGTCGCTACTTTAGCATCAAATCTGTATATAATTTCAGGACTAAAGTTGTTATTTGAATTAATAT
Source organism: Inga laurina (assembly GCA_963855925.1). Lineage (NCBI taxonomy): Eukaryota > Viridiplantae > Streptophyta > Magnoliopsida > Fabales > Fabaceae > Inga > Inga laurina. The sequence goes on along the minus strand of OY979703.1, from coordinate 14,240,727 downwards.
TGTATAAGATATTAAAACTTTATATGATACGTGGATGAAAATTTCATTTGCTCGGTGAACAATGCGTTATTTTTAATTTAAACACTATCCATCTCTACTCATGTATGAATATTTTTGTGTGTTTTGATTATATAATATTATTTTATCATAAAATCCACTTTCATACGGTTTGTTTCCAATCAAATTTATCCCATGCGCCAAACACTTGTTGCCCTGAAGCTCCCCATTACGCTGTTTCTGACATTCAACTCGATTTTGCACATAAGTAAATCACACACAAAAGTTTCTTCTCTCTCGACCTTCAAAAAAAAAAAAATAAATAACAAATGAATGAATGAATCGAATTTTCAGTTTCAAACCGATAATGAAAAGCCATTGTTTTAAACACACGACGCAGTCGCTAATGAAGCAGAGCAGAGCATGAGAAGAGCCTCCTTAAGAGTTTAAAGAAAGAGATTGCCTTAAGTTTCCTCCAAATCAAGCACTTTCTCCTCCTAAACTGAACCTTTCTTCTGTTCCACTTCACGTAACGCAGATTTCGCTTCATTCTCTGCAAACCCAAGTTCGTCTTCTCAGCAATACTCTGTTTTCTGGAAAACTTGTAGCTCCTCAGGAACATCTGTCTGCAAGAGATGCTATCCAACAAAGTGGAGTTCCCATTTCTGTTGTTGGAGCTCACACTCCTTATAAATTCTGCGTCTGATTCTGGCCACTTGTACAGATTCACGTACGTTGCTCTCATCATGGGCACGCCTTCTCCAACTTCGTTCATCCAGTTTGATATCCAAACAGAGTTCATCTTCTTTGTTTTCTGTTTCTTCAAGCAAAGGTTGTTGATGAGGAATGTTGAGAATCATCATCTTCACTGGTTTTATTGTGAGTCTTCATCACGTGTGATTCTGTTAATTTGAGCCCTCGTGTTTGTGTTGTTAGGAGGGAGTTAGATGGCCTAAAGAGATGAGGCTTAAACATGGTGGCCCGGTGGAAAAAGGCCGTTGTGCGGATTATTATCTGCATATTAAATTCTGGTCCGAGGTTGGCAGTTTTTTATTCAGAAACTGTATTGTTGTTTTTTCATGAAGTATGTTTTCTACTTATTTGATACTATTACCTATTCTTAACATAAAATCTAGTAGTTTTGCAGTGAAAGTTTCACCGCCACACAGTAGGTTTTACATTAAATGTTAGAGTTGATATATGAAATTTCAAAAAACTACGAAGTGGTGAATGAGAATTGTCAGTTTAATATATTTGATCAATTAATTTAAAACTTAAATTGAATAGTGGTTAGAACAACGGTGTTATAATTTGAAAATTTTTAAGGTGATATTGAACATAATTTTTTTTTTTTGATGCTCAACCCTCTTAAGAAAAAAAACCTTTGGAACAAATTTAATAACTATTTACTTTACGTACACACACACATATAAAAGACTTAGTTAAAAAGTATGCAATTATAATATTTTGATCAAAATACAGATAGCGAATATACTATATATATATATATGCGTCGCTTCTTAGAAATTTCTTTCATATTAAGGATTGTTTTAGTATTAGATAATTAAATTTATTTAATATTTTCCACATGATACGGTGTTGTCATTTTCTCTTCCATTCTCGCTCGCATTCTGTGATATATCTTATTCATGGTTGTAGACAATGTAATATGTTCTCTTCTAATTTTATTTATAGGGCACTTTCAATATTTTTTACATAAAGTAAAGACAATTTTAATTCTCATTAACTCTACTATAAAATTCAACAACTTTCTAGTTCTACCCCTTACTTAATGTGCATAATACTACATGAAAACAAATTCAATACAATAAGTAAAGGTTGAATTGCAAATCCACCTCAAAAATTTAATAAGATATCTTATAAATAGGACAAAAAGCTTATTTCTCTGCCCTAAAAAGAGGACCAGAAGGGTATTGTTTAATATATAGAAGACTCTATTATTAAGTGATCTAAGGGCCTCTAAAAAACGTGCATATTGTGTGCTTTAAATAATTGAAAAGCAATTAGTTGAGGACTAGAGACGGACGACTTTGAAGTGCAGCCACAGCCCACAGTCCTTTTGTCTATTCTTTTTGTTGATCTTTTTCATTTTTTGTTTAAATTCTTCCCACAGGATCGCCGTTGTTTTTAGGAGTTCAAGCCCTGGTACATTTTTTTTCCCTGCAACACAAGGGGTTCATGGCAAGCCTATTATTATTTAGAATTAACTTATATGCTTACTATTATATGCATATTGACTCAATTACAAAAAAGTTTTAATAATAATTAAAGAGCATGTAATAATAAATACCAGTGTAAAAAATGACAATATTTTAATTATTATTGAGACTTTTTGATAACTAAGTCATTTCCTTGACACCTCATAATAATTCACTCTATTCTTATTGTCGGATTGTTTAATCAAGAAATATAGCAAAGGTATGGTTTTACAATAATTCCATGATAAGCGTACGTATATATATAGTTAAATTAAGGAATTCCCAAACCCATATCGTCAGTGTTGCTTTGGCGACTATCAATATTCCGATCCCAAAACCTAATCGTCGTATCACATGTATACGTTTGTTTGTTTTTATCAATATATATACATATATATATCACTCACTACCTCTACTAATCTACAACAACAAGAAGGCTATTTTTCAATATCTTATGAGCTCATGAGGAACATGTGTTTATATTTCAATATGTCGCTGCTCTTAGCTTCATTGGCTTCTTGTTTGCCGGTGTTTAAGAATCTTGTCTAGTGATACAAGTTAATATAATCGCCTGATGATTCAAAACATGCGCAGCTGCAACTTTGGGATTTGAATCTCCTTCTAATAAAAACATGTAATGAAACCAGAGTGTGTCTGAGGGATCAACAAATTTCGATTTCAAAATCTCAAAAGCAACTCCCAACTAAATTTCAAGCCCACGTGCCATATTAATGTTCGTAAGATAAACCATGCGTGTTGCTGGTATGAGTAACAATACATGATACTCCCTCATGTCCTAATTATAAGATAAAGTTGATTTTTTTTGGAGAAATTAAGGAAGCTAATTATATTACTTTAGAGTATTTATATTTTTATTTTTTTCTCCAAACTAATTAGTTTGACTAATAAACTAATATACTCCCTCTAGTCCTATTTATAAGTAACTTTTTCTTTGATTGCGGAAAACGAACTAATAGTTAAAAGTAATCAATATGTCAAAAATGTCATGTTTTTTTTCCATATATGCCCCTATTTATGAAAAGAGTATAGGAGAGAAAATAGATAAAAAGTATGAGAGATAATGAGTATAAGATATGAGAGAGAATATGTATTTAATAAGGGTAAAATAGGAAAGATAAGCCTACATTTTTAGACAAAAAGTGAAAGTTGCTTATAAAAGGGATCAACCCTATAAGAGAGAAAGTTGCTTATAAATAGGACCGGAGGGAGTCTAATCTAAGAATACATAACATATGATATGATTAAGTAATTTATTTAGTTTCCTTAATCTCTCTAAAAAAAAGGTCAATTTTATCTTATATTTAGGATCGGGGGTAGTGCTAGTAGATTATTGGGATTGGTAGGAAACTGAGGGCCTATTCGTTTCTGTTTTTAAAAATAGTTCGCCTGGCTAATTAATATTTGTTAATAAACCTACTAGTTGTGAAATAAAAAGTAGAAATAAGGCGGTTAATTTCTCAGGTCACGTTATTTTCTCCTAGCAGAAACTAATTAGATGGTAGATCTAACGCCCATACCTAAAGTTGATTGCTATTAATTAATCAGAAAATTGGCATCCAATCAGAGTGTATGTCGTGTCGGCTTGGTTTCGTGTAGGAACGAATACGTGAAGACGTGAAGTTGTGAATATAATATATTGAGATTTAGGCGTGTTGGTGACCTCTTTTTGCATGGATTAAGGCGGTCGCACATGTCCATTTATCAAAGAATTTTGACCATTATCGTCTTTACCATTGTTTCCAACTGACCGAACGCAGTTTATTATGTTCAGAAACTTGACTCTAAGATTTAGATTTGATGTAACCAACATATGAAATTAAAGATCCCTGATCTATGATTTTTTTAATTATTAATATTTGTTTGATCATCTCCTCTATCTGTAGTTTTCTTTTTGGTTTGGACTTTCATTTCATTACTACACGCCTTTAGAACCAACCACGCTGTTATCCAATTAGCGATTTTGGTGCCACATACAAGAAATTTGACCATGTGACACCTTACCAGCTGCCCCAAAATACTAATCGCCATTACTAAATCATACCAACTTTGATATGAAAATCACCAAAAATGGGTAAATATTAATTTCACATGATACAAAGAAATTCATGCGCCTTTTCTGATATGGCTCTAATGCCACCAAGTGCATATAATAGTACCGATATATATATACTATCCTGGCCTTTAGTATAAGATATTATTTGTAGTGTAATTTGCACTACTAATGAGATACTAGTATTATATTAAGGACGGAGGTGATATATATACTGGCATGCTATTTTTTTTTAATGGTTATTAGGTTTTGTTAAAGAGCACAATAACATTCAACAAAATGGAATGTAGTTTTTAAAACTAAATGACAACGTGTGAATGCATATCAGGTTCGGACTTTAGATAGGGTAACTAAGCAACGCAATTAAGTAGATCAGAGCAAGAAATCTATGCATGTGGGGTTTGATCCTCTCCAACTAGAAGTCTCTCAATCCTCTCTCTAGCAGCATCTTGTACGTCCCTGAAATCTAATGGTCCGGAAAAGCCAAGCTTTCAAGTAATTAAAATAGCATCATCACTGATATTCCTACATTTATATGATTTTTATTATTAAAAAAAAATACTTGTCTTCATCGGACGCGACTTCTTGCTGTCTGTATGACTTTTGTCCTTGCCCTGTGCCTTTACGATTGTTTATATGGATGAAATTTTCCAATATTTAGATTACTGAAAGAGGCACCATTTATAGCAATTAATTATGCTTTTTAAACGATTTGAGAACTTGGCGTTTCTAGACCATTAGATTACACATGCCGATGATACTATTGGCGCTGGAGAGATGACTGACAGACTTTCGCAGGAGAGGACTTGAATCCCATGCATATATACGTAATCCCTGTACTTAACTCTGAACTCATCCAGACACTCATATTCAACGGGTGGGTTTGTATGCTTCAATTACCAAACATCTCAAGTCTTCCAATTCCAAATTGTCCACTCCAACTTCTCCACTTCATTCATTTTAATTTCATTCCCTTCTCTATATAATCGCCAAATTCTCATTACTCTTGCCATTAGCCCTCTCCCACCAATGTCTCAACCGCCTCCGCCGTCGTCCGCGTCGTCCTCCGGCGACAGATGTACCTTCTTCAATCAATCCATGGAGCTCGTCCAGCTCCCATATCAAAGGTCAGGCAGAGCCCACGTCTCCCGTAGCCCCTCCCTCGCCGACCTCCTTAAACGCGTCGGAGATGCTCAAAACGACGCCGTCTCCCAACCACACCAAGTCCTCGATCTCGCCCCTTCTCCTTCTCCCTCTTACTCCTTTACCCTTTCCTTCACCCACTTGACTTACAGCGTCAGAGTCCGCCGTAAAATGAACCTCTCCTCTTGCTTCTCTAGAAAACGCGTGGATTTGAATTCCCCACCCGAAGTTCATGGCGTGGCTGGATCCGAATCCGAATCGAAGAATAACACTACTAAAGTTCTGCTCAATGATATTTCCGGCGAGGCCCGTGATGGAGAAATCATGGCCGTTCTAGGCGCCAGTGGGTCCGGCAAGTCAACACTGATCGACGCCCTCGCCAACAGAATATCCAAAGAGAGCTTGAAAGGAACCATCACGTTGAACGGTGACGGCTTAGATTCCAGTCTTCTGAAAGTGATTTCAGCTTACGTCATGCAGGACGACCTCCTCTTTCCCATGCTCACTGTGGAAGAGACCCTCATGTTCTCCGCCGAGTTCAGGCTTCCTCGCTCCCTCTCTAAGTCCAGAAAGAAGGCCAGAGTCCAAGCTCTCATCGACCAGTTGGGCCTCCGTAACGCCGCCAATACCGTCATCGGTGACGAAGGCCATCGTGGCGTCTCCGGTGGTGAACGGCGTCGTGTCTCCATCGGAATTGACATAATTCACGACCCCATCGTCCTGTTCCTTGACGAACCCACCTCAGGCCTTGACTCCACCAGCGCCTACATGGTGGTCAAGGTGCTACAACGAATAGCTCAAACCGGAAGCATCGTCATCCTGTCCATACACCAACCAAGTTACAGAATCGTCGGATTATTAGACCGCTTGATTTTCCTCTCACACGGCCAAACCGTATACAGCGGCTCCCCGGCGAATCTGCCTCGATTCTTCTCGGAGTTCGGCAACCCGATCCCCGATAACGAGAACCGCACCGAGTTCGCCCTCGACCTCATTCGTGAGCTTGAACAAAACCCTGGTGGGACCACTGGCTTAGTGGAATTCAGCAAGTCTTGGCAATCGAATCACATGAAAACCAAACCAACCAGCGGCCATGAAACCTCCCATATTAACGGACAAAAGGTTTCGCTCAAGGACGCCATTGGTGCGAGTATTTCTCGAGGAAAGCTGGTCTCTGGGGCGCCAAGTAATTCGAATAATCTCACAACATCTACGTCTGTTCCAACCTTTGCAAACCCTTTTTGGATTGAAATGGCTGTGATTGCAAAACGGGCCATGATCAATTCCCGAAGAATGCCCGAATTGTTTGGCATTCGATTGGGTGCGGTTCTCGTTACAGGAATCATTCTGGCCACTATCTTCTGGCATCTCGATAGTTCCCCTAAAGGTGCTCAAGAACGATTAGGGTTCTTTGCCTTCGCCATGTCCACCACCTTCTACACGTGCGCCGAAGCCATGCCTGTTTTCCTCCAAGAACGATACATCTTCATGAGAGAAACCGCCTACAATGCCTACCGTCGATCCTCCTACGTTCTCGCCCATTCAATCATCTCAATGCCGTCCTTAATTTTCCTCTCCTTAGCCTTCGCCGCCACAACATTCTGGGCGGTGGGCCTAGCCGGTGGCGCGTCGGGGTTTTTCTTCTACTTCTTGATCATCGTGGCGTCTTTCTGGGCGGGAAACTCCTTCGTGACGTTCCTTTCAGGAGTGGTGGCTCACGTGATGCTGGGGTTCACGGTTGTGGTCGCCATTTTAGCTTACTTCGTGCTGTTCAGTGGGTTCTTCATAAGCAGGGACAGGATTCCTGCGTACTGGATATGGTTTCATTATATATCTCTGGTGAAGTATCCATACGAGGGCGTTTTGCAGAACGAGTTTGATATTCGGCCTCCGAGGTGTTTCGTGAGGGGGACTCAGATGTTCGACATGACGCCGTTGGGGGAGGTGCCGGAGACACTGAAGGTGGAGTTGCTGAAGAGTATGAGCAAGACGCTGGGCATGAACATAACGGGGTCGACGTGCGTGACCACGGGAATGGATATACTGAGGCAGCAGGGGATTACTGACCTCAGCAAGTGGAGTTGCCTCTGGATAACCATTGCATGGGGATTTTTCTTCAGGTTTCTGTTTTATCTGGCTTTGATGTTTGGAAGCAAAAACAAGAGGACCTAACGTGGTCTTTGAATATAATATAGAGTGTAATGAAGGCAATGCGGCGTTAAGTGCATGTCAAAACGAAAAACTACGTACAGTTGTTATAAATGATTGAGTTAAAGGAATTTTAATTGTCTTCTATATCGCTATTATTACAATATATTGTTAGATATTTTAATATATATTATAATTATTATTAGTTATTAATTAGGTAATTAATTAAAATATCCAGAGTGTGGCCCGTTAGTCAGATTTAGGCCCAATTCATGATTAGGGTTATTGGCTATTAATGTGGTTTTTCTGATGGTGGAAAATAACACAATTAAGTTGATAGCCGTCTAAATTGAGCGTACAAGGAAAAACCTAATCTGCTCATCTGAGGTTCCCTGACTGGCGACGGCTCTTAACCCAGTTGCCATCGCTGTGCCCCACAGCCAGTCAGAAAGAGACCTGAAATCATCTTTTGTCTTCAATTCCTTTTGCAGCTCTCTTTCATCAGGATTTGTGAGTTCTCTATCCGATCAAAGCTTAGCAATGGCGAGAGGTAATTCTTATAAGTCTTCCGCTATTGATGTAGGAAAATTCATGTACTCTAATTTGTGATTTATTTGTGTATTCATGAGTTTTGTCCTACATGTGGTATCAGAGCCACGCCCTCTGATCCTCTGCCTTCTACTCTTTGATCGGGGATGATCTAAGTATGAAGCTTGGATTTGAGATCGGATTTTTTAAGTGGATGAATTATATTATTGTTGAAAATTAATTCATCTGAGTTTTAATTTATTATTAATAAATTGTTTATCATGTTAAATTTGATTTTCGGATTATGAGATGTGAGGATGATTAATTTCATCCAAGGAATCATCATTACCTTTATACAGTCTCGAAGGATCCGATTTGATGCTTTATGATCAATCTTTCAATATATATGGATTTTCAGATTTTGCTCATCTACTGTCTTTGTGAATCTTGTTTCGTCAATGGCTCTTAGGAAGCATCTGATTAATGCTTAAATCTGTGATTAATTATTCTGAGATCTGAGTTTTCACTATTTCATTCTTGAATATGAATCGTTATTTATCGATTTTAATTTGTTCTCAATTTTTTTTTCCTCGTGATATGGTTTTCGAAATTTCCCTTGATTTGTATGGCGAGAGATCATGTTTGTGCTTGTTTTGCGAGAACGTCACGTCCGAAATCGTGCCTCTGTTTGTTTCGATTTCATGCCTTGCCTCTCGATTGTCATACTTGTATGTTTCGAATTTATGACTGCTCTTTCAGATCTTGTGGTTGCTTACGAAATTATTAGAGTTATTGTTTCGATTATTGAATCGCCGTTTTGAGATTTTGGATCGCCTGGGATTAGCACCTGGAATCGCGGCACGCGACCGACCCAGTCGGGTCTGCATCCGGGTCCTAGAGACCCTACAAGTTGCTAAAGACCGACCTTTGATCGCCGGAGAGCGATCTGGAATCGTGGGCAGCGAATGTAACCGGGTCACGCAGAAAAGTGGGGTCGGGTAGTAGGGATCCGGTACAAGGAAGGAGATGAAGCAGAACGCGCCGTTTTTGCCTTCTGGAAAGCATCTCTTCCCCCCTTGCGTACAACGTCATTTGCCCAATTAGTGAAACTATGCGTTTCACTTATTTAGAGAAGGAACAGACGCTTTGGGCTGTCCGAATTGGGCCTGCAACATATTTTTCTACTTTCAATTTTTGTCTAGCCTGAGATTATAAGCCCTTTTTGCTCTACGTTTTATTTTTCTGGGCCAAGGTTTTGTATCTCTTTTGGACTAATCTTTGAATAAAAGTTTGGCATTAAAATGAAAAATTGCCCTGTGGGCCAAAGTTTTTGGGTTTAGTTTAATTAGTTTTGGACTGGGACTTTAAAATTAGACCTGCGAGAAATTTGATTTTTTGCACTCTAATGAATTGAGAAACCTTTTGGGCCGACACCATTTAGCAAATTTGGGCTTTCAGGTTAATTTAATTGTAACAGTGTCATTTTGAGCAACCTTCTGGCCCTGTTATGTTTTTATTTAGCTGGGCTATAAAGATCTAATTTCCAGAAAAGTTTTTGGGTTAAATAGACATTTGCCCACTATTAATTAAATTGTTTTATCTATAATTTTGATTATGTCGCATTTAATTGTTTAAATTAAGAAAAGTTAATTTTGGCATTGTTCATATTCTGGAAAATTTGTAAAAATCATTTTGACATGTTACTTAATTGCCTAAATATTTTGATAATTCATTTTGGGCAATTATCTAACTATTCTAATTTTTGCAAAACTTAATTTAAATCGAAATATGCCAAAATTAATTCTTTAATCAATTTTTTGGATCCATAAAACAGTGGGAGGGTTTCTAATTAATTATTTAGGGGCTTTGTTGATCAAATTAATTGATTTATCCCTCCATCAAGAAGTGCATATATTAGTTTTAATTTGAATGCACAAAATAGTGGGAGAATTTATTTTTATTGATTATTTAGTCACATTTTGTTGATTAAATCAATCTATTAAATAAATTCTCATTAAAGTTTTGTGCATATTTGGAATTTAAATGCACAAGGTTGGTATTTGTGATTAACATGCATCTAGAGGCTTAGCCACAGCATCCTCTATTGCATGTATAGATAATCACTTTTATGTTTTAAAATATCAACTCTATTTAAATGGGTAATATTACTTTAATCAAAGTGGGAGGATTGTATTTAGTCACTTATGTTGATTAAATTAATTGGTTAAATCCTCCATAAAGTTTTGCATATACAGAATTTAAGTGCATATGATTAATATTTATGATTAACTTGCATGTTACAGTGGTAGCTACAACGCCCTCTTACAATATGCATAAATAATCATATATGGATTTAAAATAATAATCTTCAGAAGAAGTTGATTAAACTAATTAATTAGGATTCCCATTGACATTGTGTATACATATATGATATTTAAATTGTATATATTTGATATTAGTGAGTAGTATATATATTTTGTTTAAGGAATAGCTACAACATCCTTATACACATATTGTATGCATAAGTAATCATCATATAAGGTTTTACCATATCAAATTATGTTCATATGTACAATTAGTATACACAATGATGTGATGTCTTTGTGATGAGTATGTAGAATCGAGGAGTAACCACAGCATCCTCACTAGGCACATACACTATTTTGTTCTAATGAACAAAATACATCACTCAAAGATTTAAAGACATCAATTGTAATTAAATGTATGGTTATGATTAATCTTTGCCCACAGGTAGATAACTATAATCATAGTTTTAATTAGGGTGAAATGGAACAACATTATATTCTCTAAGTAGCCCACAGGTATTAGGGGATATAAATGCATTCCAGTTTCACCAATTTGAGATAAATTCATGCTATGCTAATGTCTTTGCCCACAGGTAGACTTAGTTATACGAATTTATAATTGTATGATTTACATTGGTAAACATATACCTATATGCGATGGTTGCTTGCCTCTTATAGCAATTTTGTAAGTATGATTTAATTTTGATTTTGACTTTGCAGCATGATTGTTATCTATTCAATTATTTAATTTGATATAATCTATTAGAGACAATTAAGCCTATAAGGAGAACTCCTACCATTAGGATAAAATTGACATTCAAAAAAAAGTTCTAGTATTTATAATACTAGCATGAGAAATGAGATAACATTATTGTCTCAATAAAGTAATCTCATTTAAAAGATGGTTATTATAAGTACATAAAGAATAGAACAAAGTCAATGGTTGTTGATAGGCTGAGGGACATATTTAGAAATTCTCTTAAATGTTATTGCATTGTTTTGTTGACTATTGAATGATTCTCCATCATATGGTAAGATGTCTCCATTAATCTTGGTGGAATAGATCCTTTGTTTATTATCTCATGATTTATTACTCATTTTCATGAATACATGCATGGATAATAAGTATTCATTGTAGATGTGTTTATATAAGTTTTGCTCCCTTTTAGAAAAGCATGAGATTTTAAATAAGGGACATCAAGCTACCAACCCTAAAGCCATAAAGCAATAGACATATCAAGTTTAATCTGTCTATGATTAGTGGCTTGATTGGAGGCAGTAGTGGATATACACTTGCCATTGGTTTTGTTTTAACAGATGAAATAGTTCATCCTGATTTAGTTGACTCTTCAAATACCTGAACATCTTTTGCTTTATAATTAAGTAGTGTCATTTGACACTTTTAGAGAATATAAAGTAGAAGTGGGTAATTTAATCTGGTGAACAGATTAATATAGTGAAGTCAATTAGAAGAGATGGATGACATGATGGACACATGTTGAGGATAGTAATTTAGCCTATATGTTTTCCTCTTAAAGAATGCACTGAAGACAATTATATATATCTTAGATGAGTTTCCAACAGAATTATGTTTAAACCCTTTTAAAATCTGAGAGTTGGAAGCTCAGTTTATATAGAATTGTCTCATAAATGAAAGAGTGTGTATGGAAAACATCCCAGAGATTAAGAATGCATATTTTGGTGAAGATGCAGAAAGATCTTGGGAATTCTATTGAGCTATCTTTTCCATTTTAGAAGTTGTGTAGTAATTTTGGAATGCCAAATTATTAAGAAATGGTATGATTAGTGGGAGTGGTCAAACTCATTCAGGATGATCACACATAACAGATTGTAACCTCTAATCATGATGGAACATTGGTTTTACATGATACTCTTCTCCTTGAGGTAGATGTGAAACATAATGAAGTTCTAAAATTCTCAATTGGTCAAGCTTGAGATAAGAAGCATCAACATTAAGGACTCTATCAATTGTTAGGAAAAATATCCCAAAACAAGCAAGGGATATTCTAAATTGATAGATGGTGCTCTTATTGTATAACTTCAATCTGTTAGCAGATTGGGTTAAGACCAAATGACAATTTAAATTTGGCAATTGCTACCAACTATACATCATGTATTTTAAATAATCTGATTAGAGCATAAACAGTGAGAGTGACCCTAAATTCCATTAGCATCTTTCCATTATAGTAACAAGGAGAGATGTGTGTGAATTAAAAGAAAGGCCACATAAATTATGAGGAGAATTCAGTTAGCAAAATTGAGAAACTGTCCTCACATGCATGTTTCACATTAGCGGTGAATAATGTGTTATGATGCAATCACATACATGATAATGTTGAAAGCATCATAATACTATTTATATCACTAGATTAGTGGGAGTTGAATCATCTATATTGAACAAAATGATGATTTACTCATTGCTTGTGAATTTTGACATAAGGTGTTACACATAACAAAATCATCATTGTTCAAATTTGTGATAGGACTAGGTTAAGTGTAGTATTCTTTTAGAATACATAAGGAAACTGTTCTCAAAACACTTGAGAATATTACAAGAAACCTATGATCAAATATATTTGAACATTTAGAGATAGATGGTAGTTGTTATGAAAATACAATTAGATTCTCCACATGTCTCTAATATATATATCATTTTATTCCTTCTAATCCAGTTTCATAGGTGCAGGCTTGCTTGAATGTGTATACAAACTGGCAATGCCATTGCAAGGAAACTTTAGGAGGATTATCAAGCATATTCTTGCTTGGATAATAATTGAAAAGCTGCAGGTCATGAAGTACATTTTAAAGAAAAATGTACATTAAGTCTCATGCTCTATATATAGGAGAATGATTAGATTTGTTTTGTTTAGTATGATGTGTTGGCTATAAAATGGTTAACATTCTGATGCATCTTTACGTTTACTGAACAAATTGCATTATGGAGGAGTACAAGATTGCTAAGTAGTCACTGATTGCTTAGTTCCACCATGAATTGCTTAATCTAATCATTCTTGGAGGCAAGTTATAAGATTACCGATTAAAGAATTTCATCATGTGGTTTTAAATTAATTTAAACCCATTAAGGGTGTTGTGTGACCATAAAGTCAATAGGTCACAAACACATAAAGTATAGATCCTTAAATGAATTGCATGCATTTAAAGACATTGAAGGATCAAATACCTTATTTGTGACTTAGATCACATTGAGTGATCTAAATAAGGTATTGGTAAATGATGAAATTCAAGTTGGAGTTTGTTGTCTCATATTGGTACCTAGTTATCGAGATTGACAAACATTCAAGAAGGAACCGAATAAACATTTAAGGTTTATTCATAAAGTTTTAACCCATTGAGTAAGGGTGCTGTTATGTAATACATGGAAGATAATACTCGATTTAAGGGGACTTATCGCCATGATTCTTGCAGCATAGCCTTAATTAATCTGAATAGGGCAACTGACGTTAGTTACGGGCCAAGTGGGAGAATGTTAGATATTTTAATATATATTATAATTATTATTAGTTATTAATTAGGTAATTAATTAAAATATCCAGAGTGTGGCCCGTTAGTCAGATTTAGGCCCAATTCATGATTAGGGTTATTGGCTATTAATGTGGTTTTTCTGATGGTGGAAAATAACACAATTAAGTTGATAGCCGTCTAAATTGAGCGTACAAGGAAAAACCTAATCTGCTCATCTGAGGTTCCCTGACTGGCGACGGCTCTTAACCCAGTTGCCATCGCTGTGCCCCACAGCCAGTCAGAAAGAGACCTGAAATCATCTTTTGTCTTCAATTCCTTTTGCAGCTCTCTTTCATCAGGATTTGTGAGTTCTCTATCCGATCAAAGCTTAGCAATGGCGAGAGGTAATTCTTATAAGTCTTCCGCTATTGATGTAGGAAAATTCATGTACTCTAATTTGTGATTTATTTGTGTATTCATGAGTTTTGTCCTACATATATAATAGGTATTATAGAATCAAACATTTGAATTTCCCCAAAAGAAAATAATAAGAAATTGTTTATCATTGAGATTATAAATTACAGGTTTGTATTTTGTATCTGGAAGGGGAAAACAGAAGGAACAATATTGAGCAGATATGGGACACGAGAGATGAAGGTTTGGACAAAACTTAATGTTGACAAGAACGTGGGGGTGTATGGGGGAGGGTTTCAGTGATTCTAATGGCGCCTTCGTACGTGTGTGTTCAGATTTCTTGATCAGATGGTGACATGCAGCTTGTGTGCTGAGTAACGTAATGGGCATGCATTATGAGTTTGCTATATATTTATCATCCCGATGAGGACAATGCTTGCTGTGGTGGATTGTCCTTTTGTTTTCCTCTGGTTTTCCTGATTTAGTGGCTGTTTGGCAAACTCTTACATTCACAGGCCCTTAAAAAAAGATGTGTGCGTGAGGCCCCAAAAATCCTACTCGCTGTTATACATAATACATTCGTCATCGCACAAATCACAAGCAAATAAGTTCTAAATAAGGGCCCATCAAAGACGGACTTAGATCCAAAGTCCAACACATACTCAACAGCAATGTGCAGAACAAAGAAGGGAGAAGAGAGATTCAAACATATACATACACAATCGTAACATTGAAGAATAAGTTTGAAGCTCTGCAGGTGTCGTTCAAAGCGGAGAAATCTCGCCCAATGGCGACCAAGAAAAGAGTTCACACAACCCATGGCTACCACAGACAAATGTTGGCAAGAAAGGAAGAAAAGTTGCAATGGACATCAACAACGATTCTGGCATCGAAAGAGGATACCATCATTGTCTCTTTTCCCATTATCTCGTCTCCACCCTAAATCCTAAAATGGATGGTTTAGATTTAGTATTTTATAAAATTATTATTATTATATTTTATAAATTAAAATTTATTTATTTTTTATGGATTGCAATTATGAATGATATAAATTAAATTTAAGAGTTTAAATTTACTTATTTATATTTATAGAAATAATTTTATAAAAGATTAAATTTGAACCATATATTATTTTAATCTAACGATAGATATGAGATTATGAGATAAAAATGAGAAAATGGATAATGAGAGAAACCCAACCCTTTTCACATTAGTGATGGATAGAGAAGAGCAGCAATTTGGCTAAGCAAAGAAAGAAGACCAAACACACAAGAACTTCTAGAATTTTATTCCCTTCCTCCTCTGCTCTCATCGACAGGAAATGGAAAAGATAAGGATGCAATCAAAAATATCTTGCGTTTTTTATTTTGTTTTGTTTTGCCTTTTCTTTTTTTAAAAAAACAAACCCAAGACCAAATACTGTTGTATATAAAGAGAGGCATTGTTTTTATAATTGTTATGGTTTTAAAACAAAAATAAAATTGCTTCTTTAAACGTAAAGAATTCAAACTCAATTTGAAAGTAGAAAACAATCATAATTTTCACTTAAACACACTTCCACTTTGTTGCATTTGCTTTTTTTTTTTTTTTTATAAGATCATGAATAATTTGTTATTCCCCTTTTTAAAGAAAACCCTTAATCTTCAACTTAATTTAAATTCATAAAATTTTATATCTTAATTTATTTTTATTTTTAGAATTCCTGAATTCCTAGGTTGTTATACACATACGTGTGTGTGTGTATAAAGATATTCTGACAATTAGCTGTACTAACTCATTATGAGATAATCTGTTCCGCCATTTACACACACATACACACATAGGCATGTTTATAATATTAACAACAGAATGTGTGTGTATAATTGATTCGAATTTAGTTTTCATTCTACTCCTCTTATGTTCAATATAAGATATATTTATCTAATTTAATTAGATTAAGAAAGTTGATTAATTTAGTTAATATGATATGTATTTTTTAAAACACCTTAGTTACATTCCTTAATTTCCTCATTCCCTTTCCTCTTTGATTATTATTGAGAGAACATCAATAGGGTAAATTAGAAAAATATTGATAAATATAAAAAAATTTTCTTATATTTATGATCACAGTCAACTCCCCAAATATATCTTATATTAAAGACGGAAGGGAGTAATTATTTGAAAACTGAGAAAAGGGGGAGATAAAGGATGGAGTTTTTTTTAAAAAAAAAAATTAATTTTGATTGATGTACTAGACTTTTCTTTTCGAATACATGTCTCGTTTTCTATTTTTTTTTTCCCTAGAGCTGTCCTATGAATATATATATCATCTTTCTGTAGTTTGTTCCTTTCGTAAGACACAGCTTGCTTTCTTTTTGAAAATAACTTTAACTGCGAGAAGCAAGCTCTCATTTTTTTTTTTCAAATTAAAAAACAGTTCCGAACTCGATGCAACTCGTAGTTCTTGCCATGCACATACTTTAAATACTAAAACACTCCGGAATTGGATTCCTGTAAACGGTAAAGAATAAAGACTACCATCATTTCACATATTTTTAATATGGCGCCAAATCAGCTTCTGATAACGGGAAACGTTGACGTATCACAAATTCACATTCAATAAAGGTAGCGATTTGGAATATATGATCGAGGTGGAACTCTCCAAGCAATACATATTCGCAAGATGATCATGGGAGATTTTTATACATCAATAAAATTTGAAACAAGACAACAATAAAATCATCATTTCAAAATTCAAAAGACTTGCTGGAGCTCTTGATAACAAAACAGAGTACTATTCACTAACTGGGAGAATCATTGGAAAAGGAATTAGAGTCTCAGAGAATAAGCTTCTCAGATTCTCTATTACTGGCTTGGGGAACCTTGCTGAAGATAGCTCTGACAAGATCGGCGTAGAGGGGGAATTGGGCGACGGCGTAGAAAGTAAGAGGCAAGATGGTGGCAGCGTAGAGCGGGAAAACAGCCTCCTTGAGGCTGTCCTTGAGCACAAAGAAGAAGGCGGCTGAGAAAGAAACCAATATGGAAGCGATGGAGACGAAGAGCGAACTCAACCCTAAAAGAAGCTTGAGAGGCAAATCTTTGCGGAAATCTCGAGGCTGCTGGCGGGAAGTGAGGATGGCGAGGAACATGGTGAGAGAGGTGATGGAGCAGCAGAGAGCCAGGAGGGAGGTGAGCGCAAACATGTTGAAAGCCGGGTGGCGTTGCAAGTAAGGCTTGCCGCTCCCCTCCTGAGTGCCGCCGGGGATGGTGGTGGATGTGGCAAAGGCCACGCCCGCAATAAGTGCGGCCACGACAGAGCACGACTCCGACGTGTGGTTAAGCCATTCAGTACCTTCTTTGACTAGATTCTCGTGATCTTCTCTAAAAAGGTCCACCGGTGTCTTGTCATCGTTGTTGGGCAGGAACAGCACATAGCGCGGCGTTATATCCTTTATATACTGCCAAAAAAAAAAAAAAAACCGTAGATATATGTAAATGAGATTAAAATATAGGGTTTAAATGCATCTAGTATCCTGAAGTATTTTCTCAAGAGCATCATGCATCTAAAAGTATTTTATGACGTATCCAGTGCCTTGAAGTATTTTTTCAGATGCGTCCAACACCTTAAAATATTTTTTAATATATTTAGCACCAAGGCTTAAAAAATATTATAGGACATTAGACACATTTAAAAAATATACTTCAGAGTGTGGGATGCATACAAAATATTTTAGAGTACGGAATACGAATGCATATGAGAAAATACTTTATACTGCTGGGTGCACCTTAACTTTAAAATATATGTCTGATTTGATTGATGACATGGCAAAAAAAAAAAAAGATTTGATTAATGAGGAAGAAGATGAGAAATAGATGATACCATAAACCATTTGATTTCCCACTGCATTTGCAAGGCAGAACCAGGGATGTGCCAGGGCTTGTACTGTGAGCGCCTGGCGGCTAAGTGGAGGATAGTGTTGCCTTCCTTGTCTACATTCTGAAGCAGGTTATCCCACATCCTCGGCTTATCCAGAAGCTTTTTGAAAAGATTAAAAACATGGGGTTGCCTACACTCTACTGCTACATGCAATACATTTTGTCCTTGCGAGTTGGTTTCGTGGATGGCCCCTGGTTTATACTTCATAATTTTCTCCAGTATTTCCAACACTCCATTTTTTGCTGCAATAAAAAATGCTGACTCCTTTTTTGTCCGACTCTTCTTTCTTCTCTCGATCACCAGGTTTGGGAAGATCTTTGACGGTTCGAAGTAACGAATAGCCTCGGAAGGCACTTCCACCTCTAACGTATGCTACATATTTATACTCCCAAATTTCATCCAGTATTTGGCGACACCAAACGTGCTTTTGTTTCTTCTTCTTCAAATCCTCTATATCCTGTAACCCTTAACATAGACAAAACCACACATATTCAGCAGAGAATTATTAAAACCATGATCGTTACATATATATATAGTTATATGGGCACAAGCCAGCTTGTCAGTTACTAATATTATAATTATGTAGAGAGAGCTTACCAAGGGTTTCAACGACAGGCTGAATAAAGCAGATGAATAGACGCACTAAAATATCATAACATGTCCAATAATTTGGCGGCACCACATTATTATGTCCCACGTAACCTGGGTTTTCTGCATCCGCTCCTTTAATTTGTACATCAAATCATGAACAGAAGATCATATAATATACTTTGATTATAAATTAAAGAAGAATAAGATCAAAATCAAACATGCCATGCACCTAGTTAGACTAACTCACCTACGATACTACGTACGTACTGCATGCAACTTACTTTAAGACTAAAAGCATGAGCAAAATAAAGATATACAAAATATGCTTTCATTAATATTAATAAACTTGCCAGTCTGGGTTTTTTGAGATAATTTTATCCACCAGTTTGACTGCTGCTCGCGGGTCCCCATCAATGGCTTCACGATTATGCCTTACGACACAAAAGGAAAATAAATAAATACTTCAATTATTGAAACATCCAACACAATAATGACAATTTATTTTTTATTCTGAGAAGTTACAAATTGACATCCATGTAAATGTGCTCATGTATGTTCTTTCAATATTCCCCCCCCCCTTTTTCATGAACCAAGCTTTCTGTTGGCCGGTAATGTGGAAATGGTCCTATAAGGGATCACATGTATTGAAATGCGGGGCCCCATGGAGCTCATCGATGTTGGCTCCAACTTTATTTTAATAAAAAAAGGAAAAAATTAAATAAATACCAGAGGTATACTTACACTTGTAGACAAGCTTGTTATACCATCTAAAGTTGCTGCTTTTTTAAAAGGCGGAAGGTTTGTTGGCCAGGATATGGAGAGGGGTGATTCCCTTTTCATCCACTGAGCCCACAATATCCCCCTCGTACAGAAGAATGATTTGAAATGCCAAGTCTGTGAGCGTAAACAAGAATCAATTAATCAATAAATGATTACTAATTAAGAACAAATAAAGGATGAAGATAAAATTGATTAAAAAGAAGGAGTAAGTAACCAAAGTGTTCACGGCGAATGGTGCAGTGAAGGACTGTCTCTCCGTCGCTGGTTCTTTTCCAGGGTCGACTGTATTGGTAGGGGCAACGAAAGTGGAGATAAAGAAAAGCATCCTTATGGCCGTGAAGAGCAGCCAAGTAGAGAGGAGTCTCTCCTTTCTTGTTGCGAGCTTCACTCAGTTTGGTGTCCCCGCCTTGAGCTTCGACGATGGCCTCGCACATCTTGAGGGACCCTCTTGATGCTGCACAGTGCAGTGGGGTATCCTCCCATTCATCGTTCTTTGTTTCCAGCGCCGACCACGACTGGTTCTTCTTTATTTCATCCACTATCTCCGCCACCATATCTTCTTCGTCGTCGTTCACCGCCACATGCAACACGGTGTCGCCGGAGCTGTTGATGGCTGTCTTGTGAATACCTGGGTTGTTTTTGAATATCGTCAAAGCTTCCTTCCAATCACCTTGTTGCGTGGAATGGTATAAACTCATGATCAGCTCCGTCATCTGAAGGTCAACGTTAACGTCCATACCAGCAGGATCCATAATATGTGATGCCAGAACGTAACCAATAACGTAATTAATTAATTAAGATGGTGGTATGGAGTGGTGGTCACTTTGCTCGCAAAACAAAACTCGCTTTATATACTGCCACATTAACGTCCGCCAGGCGCCTACCATGTACTGTGTCTGTACAGTACAGAGGAATCTCTTCTCAGTTTTCAGTGTCAGGTGATATCCGTTTTCTCTTTTCATTATGTCATATACGTGGAGCCCGTTGTTTACCACCTCAAATGGGATCCCAATGACTCATCTTTATTTAAAAAAAAAAAAAAATTCATGGATATATCTCTACGATCAGTTTTTTTTGAAAAAAAACCTTTTATATAAAAATTATCAGTTAAAAATTATTAAATTTGGATCATCTAAATCAAATCTGGAGAATCCAAATCTACTGAAGTCTAAGTGCTTATGAATTTGATGATCATCCACACTAGCTCCCTTCAAATGTGGTGAGCAACATTAATCTAGAAAGAAATTCTAAGACGTTGGAAAGCATACACACGCACACACGCACAACACAAAAACATACACATATATTCTGACAGTGGCTCCTAACATTTGGTACATATACTCTCCCGAACAATTTCTTCCGGTATTGGGTTATAGACGTGTGTTAACAACAAAATGTGAAAATAGTTGGCATGAATTTAATTAATATCAATTTGAATTAATTGATAACTGAAAGAAATATAAAAAGAAAAGAGTGACAAAAGTCTTTGAAGAAATATCAATTTGGAAGAACAGACGCAACAAAGTCTTTGAAGGAACCTCGGACCTTCCTCACCAGCTATTACACAGAGGACTTCATTTTCTCCATGAAGGCGTAGAGGAGGGTAGGTTCAAACATAAGATATTTAGAGTTCCAGAAAGATACTCAGAGGGCTGGAGTGCTCCGCCAGAAGGATATGTTCGGATCGATGTGGACGCGGCGGTAGATAACCACAGGAATTCAGCAGTTGGAGGAGTGGTATGGGATAACTCTGGAGCTTGGATTTGCGGTTTTCAGCAAAATACGGGATTTAGCCTCGGATCAACAGCCTCTGAGATCCAAGCTATTCGCACCGGCTTACAGATTTGCAAATCCAGGAAATTTAGAAGGATCAAACTGTTTACTGACTCATTGCAAGCCATTCAACTGCTTTTCAACACAGGCAGTCAGTATCACCCGCTTCAATATGAATTGGAAGCTGTCAGGGAATTAATCTACAGGGATTGGGATCTAGAAATTCATCTCTGCCACAGAGAAGCCCTTAAATGTGCTGACCTTTTGGCGAAACAAGCACTGGATTTGTGCAATGACTTGTCCATTCTACAGTATCCACCAGACTTCTGTACGCCACATATGACAGCTGATCTTAGCTGAGATTTTTGGGCGCCATTTTGCTCCTTGTTGTTAAGTAATTTTCGTGTTTTTTTCTTTTCTGGCCCATGTGGCCTCAAGAGCTTCTCATTGCTCTTGTCATTGTAATTCAAAAAAAAAAAAAAAGAGTGACAAAAGAGAAAGGGGTGGGAATTGAAGATCATGTAGGGCTACCTGTGAATATCTGCATGTCATGTTACTGTAGTTTGCTCCTTTTGTAAGAGACAGCGCTTTTTCTTTTTAAAAAATACAACTGTGAGCAGCAAGTTCTCATACTGCTCATATAGTTCTTGTTTTAGTCTGCCTTAGAACTTTAATTATATTGTTGCTGAAAGAATTTCCTGAGTCGAATGTATACGTGTAAAGGTCAAAAAATAAAGAGTATTCCATCCGTACTAAATCACGAGTATAGTGGTGTTTCATATATATGGTCTGATTCATACGTGTCGGAAAAAATAGCTGTTTCATTCTAAAGGCAGCACTCTCAAATCAAATGTTCCTTCTGTTGTGCTTTAATTTAATTGCCTCCCCATCTTGCCCTCACAAATTAGCAATCTTGAAAATTACAAAATTGAATTGACACTTTGAGAGAGAGCTTTTCGCTTTGCCCTGCGGAGGAAAGGACCGGCCATATATCTCCTATATTTTGAGGTGTGATATGGAGATGTTAAATATAGACACCTTTCCAATAAAATTTAAATATTACTCCCCTTTTGATTAATATAAGATATATTTATCAAATTTAATTAGATTAGAGAAATTAGTTGAGTTAGTTAATATAATATATATTTTTTAAAATATCTCGCTCATCTTCCTTAATTCCATCATTCTCTTTCTCCTCTTTACTTATTATTATTGATGGAGCATTAATAGAGGTAATTAAATTAGGAAAATATTAAAAAATGTGAAAACTATATGTTATATTTATGATCAAGATCAATTCTTTAAATATATCTTATATTAAGGATCGGAGGAGTAGTTAATAACATTTTGAAGAATAAACCCCCCTTTTATTATATTATATTCCCGTTAGTCATCGTTTATATATTTTTTAATTCTTAACCGTCCCTTGCTTTGCAAATTAAAAATCAATTTATATTTTGTGTTATTCTTTTTTTTTTTTCAGGGAGGAAGGTGGGAGGCAAGAGAGCATTAAATAAAAAATAAAGAAAAATAGGCCTAATATGATAATATCTAATTATGATGGTATCAGATTGTATCAATATCTCTTTTAAAATATAATATAATATAATGCGTATTTTTATAGAAGTTTTATAGTATGTTTTAATTTAAGCAAAAATAAATAAACTTTCCTTAAATTTTGAATAAGTCGCAAGTAACTCCATTTCCATTCACCTTTAAAAGTTTAAACACTGGTGAACTTTAATTTTATGTACTCAAAGGCCCCCTTACTGTTTATCTTATTAACACCATTTGCTATATCACATTAATGAAGTACACGGCAAACGATATGAAAAGGTAATTTATTAAATTTTTTTCATCATCTACCTAATAAAACTTATGCATTTGAGACACGACACCTAAACGAGTTAAGCTGGAAAATTCATACTTAAAGAAACACTCAATGCATGTGATTAGATTCATTATGGCACAAAGTCACTAGCAATTAATTAATTTTAGAAAGACATTGTCATTTTTTTTTAAAATTCAGTTTGTTACCTAATTTTAATGTCTCCACCTTAATCTAACCTTTCATGCTTAGCTTAATTTAAGTTTTGACACAAACCATCTTTTCAATGCGTAAATGGTTTTTTATAATTAAAAAACAACAACAAACCGCATACATTGAGGTTGCTTGGAATTGGTTTCCCGGTTCAACAGATTTGCTAAACAGGGAGAGCTAGCAAGATCTAAATTGTCAGATCTGATTTGGACAACTCATATCTATTTTCAAAAATCTATATTTTTAAAAACCAAAATTGGGCCGTCTAAATCAAATGTGACAGTTCAGATCTTGCCAGCTCTCCCTGCTCAACAAATATATATGTTGAGCAGGGAAATCGGGTGTTGCTCATATCAACTAGGTTTATAATCTCCTTTATGGTTTAGAAAATTTGAAGTATATATTTTATATTGGCATGCATTTGGGGAGTTATCAACACAAAATTAAATATACTTATACAAGTTTATATTGACCTTGGGGTTAAGTAATGTGGAATCAGATTTTAATCTAATTTGCAATTAAGATAAACATATACAAGAAGGCTCCAGATAATCAAATTAAAATGATATTGGTCTTGATTGCACCTAGTGTAATTGGGTGAGAGATTACATGATTAATTGAGGTAGGGTTATAAGTGGAACAACAAGCCTTTTTAGCCACTGATTAAGTTTTTGTATAATTAATATAGTGGGGGTACAAAATAAAAAAAAGTAAATATTTTTAGATTTGTGGTTGTTAGCCTAAGAATTTTTTATCTGATTTAAATGTTATTTCACTCTGTTAGTTTTAATTTGTATTTCTCAACTTCAATAAAACTGAGGACTTTAATTTTTAATAATCAATTAATTTGATTCTCCATGAAAACAACTTTTATTTACCATTAACCACTGTCGCGCCGTACAATCAAATTTTTGGTGGCATTTCTCTCTTGATAAACAAACAATTAGACAAAGGAAAAGCCATTATTGTAGATCCATCACAAAATGTAGGTTCAAATATGACGAAAACCAATTGAGACGAGAGCAAATTAATGAAGGAAAGGAAGATTAGAAATTCCGTGGCCGAGAAAATACATGATCAGACATGGCCAGAAGGGAGTGATTGGGGAACCTGTGTGATAATGGATTTCAAAATATCCATGTAGAGTGGAAACTGTACGATTGCGTAGATGGAAATAGCAAGACAAGTGGCGGCATATAGAGGGAACACCGCTTTCTTGAATCTATCCTCAAGCACAAAGAAATGAGCCGCGCAAAAAGATATAAGCATTGAGGCAATGGACACAAACAGCGAGCTTAAGCCCAGAAGAATCTTCAGTGGTAAATTTCTCTTAAAATCTCTGGGTAGTTTCCGAGAGGTGAGTATGGAAAGGAACATGATCAGTGCAGTGACAGAGAAGCAGAGCCCAATAAGTGCAGTGATAGCGAAAAGTTCAAATGCCGGTTGCTTTTCTAAGGTTGGCTTGCCGGTATCGCCGTTAGTGCCGCCGGGGACTTGGCTCGACGTTGCAAAGGAAACTCCAGCAACCAGCGCAGCCACCACTGAGCAAGATTCAGACATATCCTTAAGCCACTCGCTACTGTCTTTGACCAGCTTTTCATGTTCTTTAGTGAAGATTTGTTCCGGAGTTTGGCCTTGTGCATTGCTTAGGGAAAGGAAGTGGTGTGGTGACAACGATTTTACATACTGCAATTCAAATTTCATCGTTAAAATACGTACGTACATGGACATATATATAATTGGTACGAGTTTTATTAACTGTCAGGATGGCACGTAATTAAACTTAGTTATATAAAAAATAGCATATTAGTGATGGAATTGTACGGTTTTATCATCAAATAGGATATCATTAATTAATTAGTAATGGAATTATGTCGCTAAGTTGACTTAGCGACAGAATTCCATCGCTAATTAACTGTATTTTTTATGACCATTCTGATTAGTAAGTTAATTAATTACCTCATACCACTTGATTTTCCATTGCATCTGCATGGCAGTGCCATGAATCTGCCAAGGATGAGTCTTGGATTCCTCGTACTTGGCTGCTAAGTGTAATATAGTATTTTCATCAGTATCCATTGATTCAATGAGGTCATCCCACAGATTAAGCTTTAATTCTTTGTTAACTTGTTTATGCGCTGCCTCAATAACACTGGGTTGCCTGTTCTCCACTACTACCTGCAATATATTTCTGTCCTTTGATGTGGTTTCATAGATGGTCACCGGTAATTGGCTTAGGATTTCGTTGACCACTTCAATTACACCTTTCTGGGCTGCCTCCAACAAGGGTGTATGTGTTTCTTCAGGCTCGTCATTTGAATTCTTCTTATTATCTGTGTCCTCACCCTTGTTGCCTGCTAATATTCAAATCCATCAATACTATCACCAACTGCAAATTAAGTTTTTAAAAAAAGATTTTTTTTTTTGTTTAAAAAAACTTATTTAGAAAACTATTTTCAATAAGTTGTTTGAAAAAAAATAGAAAATTATTCTTAGAAAGTCAAAAACCAAAATAGTTTTTAGGCGTTTTTTTGTTTTTGTTTTTCTATTTATTATTTTTGTGAAACCACTACCTATCCACTATTGATACCATATCACCACACAAACCACCGCCACCTCACTATAGGCAACAACGGCTACCACGTCACTTCAAAAATGGATTTTTTTTTAAACAACCATCCAAACAGATTTGTTTTGTTTTTTTGTTTTAAAAACAATAAAATAGAAAACAGAAACGAAAAAACTCTAAATGTTTGTGTTGGATTAATTAACACAGCAGATATATAGCATGTTTGATTTGAAAAAAGTGGAATTCAAAGGAGAGACTATAATACCCTTTTGAACTTGAGCTTTGGTTGATGGTGATTTTAGCTTTCTCGGATCAAATACCTTTCCTCTTCCGGTCGGGTCTCCGGTCGGGTCTCTTCCGTCAGTAATGTAAGCTGTACTATGCTTTTTCATGAGTGTCTTCAATATCTGAACGCTCCATTCATGCTTTTCTTTCTCTTCCCTTATTTTGTTAACTATCAACCCTGTCAAATAATTCAATTCATACAAAATGAGTGCTGTTAATATAAATTTAACTCCAACACATGCCACACTATATTTACATGCCTGCTATAAATAATATAATTTTTCTTAACTTATTTTATAATTAAATACTAGAGTCAACACGTAGATTTACGTAAAATCTAAAAATGATCGAACATTATTCACGAGCCCTCTTGTGAATTTTAGATATAATGACGGGTGCAAGGAATGAAACTTGAATTGGGTATATATACCAAATACCGAGAAGCGAAACAAAGTTAGGTAGACAAAGACCAGAAGGTCATAAAGGGTAGTATAATTCTGTGGAATATTTTTATTAACATATGAGTTATTTGGGGCCTCTAGATCCTCTCCTTTCTCCTGTCCTGCGCAGCATAACAGATCAAGAATGCATGATCAGAAGTCAAAGTCTTTTAAGTCAAAGATCTTATCCATGGAGGAGTATGCCATCGCACAAATCACAAGCAAATAAGTTCTAAACAAGGTAATTAATTATTCATGTGATCCTGATGCATGTCAGCATCTAATATTATCTTACCCTATGTAAACACATGTAATTAAACATTTATCATTTTTTAGTGGGACTTTGTTTACTTTTCCCCGTTTATTTTTGGGGATATAGACTAAAAAAATTAAGATTAAGATCCATTGGCAAACATGTTTGAAAAATATAACCTGGTAAAAATCTGCAGATAATCTTTCATATTTCAAGTCTTGCAAATTATATCTTTTTATAGTTATATTTGCAAAAAATAAAATTTTTTTTTTTGTGAATAACTACGATCGGTTTCAATTAGAATTAAATACTTCTTTTTGATAAACTAAGAAAATTGAATAGTACTGAGAAGTAATAAGTTTCAAGAAATTTATTTTTTTAAAAATAAATTTAGCTTGTAAATTATGACTTTAACTAAATGTGGAGTTTGACTTATAAAATATTGTGTATTATTAGATTATATATCAGTTTATAAGTAAGAAAAATTAGTTTAAAGAAAAATGAAAAAATTAAATACCTTAAAGTAATTTATTTAACTTCCTTAGTATCTCTAAAAAAATCAACAGTGTCTTATATTTAAGACCGTATATAACACTAAAGGGATAATTATACTAAAGGTCCGACAGTTATTTGAAGTAGCTTTACATCTTATGAGATAAAATTTAGGTAGTAAAATTATTTTTACAAATGAAATCAGACCCCCAATCATGCTTATTTAAGTTTTAATTATTCTAATAATTAAAGTTAAAAAAATAGAAAAATAATTTTAAAATTATAAAATTTTAAATTAGGTATTTTCAAAAATTGAATTATGAATTATTTTTCGAATTTTATTATTTCTTTATCAACTCCATATAATAAATGTAATTTAGGATTTTACAATTTAAAGTTTTTGGTCTTTCTCCCTAAAAAAATCAGGTCAAAAAAAAAAAAAAGGCGGAATATACTGGGATGCTTCTTAGACCGACGTGATCGTACAAGGGCCGTCAAAGGTTTTCGGTGCTCCCAAAACACAAAAGATATCGTGAAGGACAAAATCATTGTTTGTATCGGCGGTCGAAAGGGTTACGATACCTACGAACAGAGAGCAGCCTGCAGAGCTTTCCCTTCTGTCAAACTACAACCTCTAGGTACATCCTCTTTCAACCTCGTTCCTTTTCCCTTCGATCTACCGTTCAATTAGCAATTTCATGATTTCGTCTGGTTTCTTCATCTTCGATTTTTATTTTCTGTTTGATTTTCGAATTTTGCAATCTAGGTTTTGTTTTATATCTCCATTTCAGTTTAAAATCGCATATATACTTCTCTCCTTGCGAACTTTGGGGTTAAAATTGGTGTAGAGGGTGTTTCAGGATTTTGGTGGAAAGCTGGATATTTTCGTCTATTTTCTCTTGAAATTGAATGCAGGATAACGATCATGACAATACTGCCTAGGAGTATAGGCGCAAATTGAATTGCTTCTTTTCAAAGACGACTTTTTTTTGGAAAAAAATGTATGATAGGCGTCTGGATTAGTTTTTGGGAAAATCACTTACAAGCAAGCAAGATATTATCAGAAGATATTATTAGAAAGTTCCTGATTACAACCTAAAAACATGTATTCACAACCTGCTGTTGATTGTGTTTTTATAACCTCCAGAGACCTTTATAATAATATCTTATTTACTTGGGACCTAGGAGTGATCTTCCCTTAGTTTTTTCTATGCGCACGTCCCATCATCTGTTCTTTACTTTTGTACTTGCAGTGGAATAGAGTGTCTATCTCCTTTCCTCCTCCCTCTT
Organism: Inga laurina; assembly: GCA_963855925.1. NCBI lineage: Eukaryota > Viridiplantae > Streptophyta > Magnoliopsida > Fabales > Fabaceae > Inga > Inga laurina. Next base: position 14,211,988 of record OY979703.1, on the reverse strand, counting down.
TCTGTTCAATCATTTTCAGCAAAAAAACGAGCTTTTTATATGGTGCCTTTCTTACTGTTGTTCTTGGGTCTCTAACATGGTTCTTTTCTCAGCAATAATGCCTCGCTACGATGATAAATACGGTAATACCCGTCTGTATGTGGGACGTTTGTCCTCAAGGACGCGTTCACGTGACCTGGACAGGGTCTTCGGCAGATATGGGAGGTAATGTCATTGTTTAATTTAATCATGAACAATCATTTAATTATTCATTGCTATGTTATCTCTGTTTTGCTCTCCACAAAAATGCATTTTGCATCAGCTTTCATTTTCACGTGGCATGGAGTCAAAATCCCTCTTTGGCATTCTGTTCCTGATCACCCATATTAGTGTTTCATTGGTCTGGGGCGTTAGCCATGTCTTACTTTACCCTGAGCATTAGGATAAGTAGATAACAGTCAGGTTTTTGGCTAAGCATATTATGTGCTTGGATTTATATTGGTTACTCGTCATGGAATGATGTTCCCTAGGTGTCGTGTTTTAACTTGAATGATCTTGTTGAAGGTTTCTGGGGTTTTGCCTAAACCTGGAAGGTCTATGGTAGGAGGGTGGCCTTGGTGGAATTCGTGGAAATTCCGGCCGAGTGTTGACTTTGGCGATTCTTTCTCTAATGTTATTGCGTGTTTTTATGGAAATGGCAACAATCACAAACTGGTGTTTAGTTCGTCTTTGAGGCGTGAAGTATCATACACTTGCAGTACTTGTGTGTACTGATGGCCTTACTGTTTCTGGAAACCATTTCCGCAGAATTCGAGGTGTTGATATGAAGCATGATTACGCCTTTGTTGTAAGTTGTCACTCTTGCCTTTTCCTCAGTCATCTATTTCTTTTCAAGTTGATTTCTTCTTGTGCCTTGCTCAAGGTTGTTTCCCAGTGTCTGCTTGAGGGGGTTCAATTATAAATGATGGTGAGAATGTCTATTACCTACGTTTCTGCTTTGTTTCTCACAATTTTTGGACAGGAATTTAGTGATCCCCGAGATGCTGATGATGCAAGATATAACTTGGATGGCCGTGATGTGGATGGAAGTCGCATCATTGTCGAATTTGCAAAAGGGGTATGGGTTAATTCTGCAATTCTTATCATGTACAATCTCTAGTTATATGAAGGGTGCTTTACTTTTATGACAACAATTACAATCATTTTTCTGAAAAAATGTTTTCCGCGTGTGTCTTTGTCTTTGCTTTCACACTGGATAACGAGAATGAATGTTGGTCATTTTACTATCACCCTTTAATAGTCCTATTTACACATTCACTATCCATACGGTGTCAGTTATTACATCTCTTTCTATTACACGATGTTCGCTTTCTTCAAATTGAAATATTTTCTTGCCCACTTATTGAATACCTGCTGTGATATTAGATCGCCAGCTGCCTCCTTTTTTTTTTTTTTGCCTTTCCATGAGTAACTTGTGTGTGTATACCCATGGACTTAACTTAATATCAAAACATTATTATTATTTATTTATATTATCTATCATGAATGTGCATCCTCTATTTTTCATGACTTGTTTGGTATTCATCTTTCTCTATGGCTTGTTTGCTTGAATACCTTTGGCATCCATAAATATCAATTGCCTCTGGGCTGCTTCTTCTCCTTCTTCTTCTTTTGTTTTTAAAAATCATGGTTCTTGTTCTTGGAATATGAATTAGCTTCTTGTTTGTTTTCTTGTTTCAATTAGGGTCCTCGTGGTTCCCGAGAATACTTGGGTAGAGGTCCTCCTCCCGGATCTGGGCGCTGCTTTAACTGTGGCATTGATGGACACTGGGCTCGGGATTGCAAAGCTGGAGACTGGAAGAATAAGTGTTACCGCTGTGGTGAAAGAGGTCATATAGAACGAGACTGCAAGAATAGTCCCAAGAAAGTCAGGTGAAAACATATGCTGTGGGAATTCTGAGCAACTGCTGCTTTCTTTCATGTTCATATTACCCACATTACACCTGCTGTTCTACTATAATTCCTTTGGTCTTCATGCTTGAAAATCACATCAATTTGATTTGTTTGTGCAGTGGTCGTGGACGAAGTGATTCTCGTTCACCTGTTAGGTCACGTTCTCCTCGTCGTGACAGAAGCCGGGATCGAAGCTACAGCCAGGATCGCAGCTACAGGCAAGACTATCTATATTACCCAAGTTTAATATACATTTATTTTGAGAAATATTCACTTATCCTACATGTTTGGTTTCTTCTGACCATGCCAGCCGATCAAGATCCCCTGTCCGAAGAGAACGTAGCCCTGTTCGGGAAGATAGATCAGAGTCTCCCGGTTACAGAAGCCCAGGACGCAAGAATAGTCCTCCACCTCCTAAGACAAGGAACGATAGCCCTACTTATGATGAAGGCAATCAACAGAAGGAGAGAGGGGACATGTCTCCTGAGAATGGTGAGCTGGCCAACCAGCAAGATGGATCTGACTATAGTGATGGTCCTAGAAGGAGGAGCAGAAGTAGAAGCCCTGTTAGTCCCAAAACTAATGGCCATGGCCACAGTGCTAGTCCTAGAGATGATAGGAGCCCCATTGACGACGATGATGTCACCCGCCATTCCCCTAGGGGCAGCGAGTCTCCTTAAAGTGCCATTCTGGGAAATGGCCATATTTATGTGCGTTGTTCATGAAACTATACAATTGGTTTTGACGGCATGTTAGAAACGGCTGTGTCATTAGCCCTTGTTTTTGTTGTGTGACATTTATTCTTTGCCCCTTTGTTAACGTACAAATCTGTATTGATGCCTGTAGCAAGTGTTTTGTTTTGGTGTTTAAGATTAATTTTTCGAAGACGAACAGAAAAAAGTTGTGTAGTATCCGCAGGAAATATTTTTGGGGTTATAGAGCACTCTGCCAGGCGATTATCAGGCTAGTTGGGATGTGGTCGAAGTCTTGGGAGTTTCTGTTTTGTTTAGTAGGTTCTGAAAATGAAATATTAGAACTGATCAAATTAAATAAGCATGCTTGAAAATGAATTGTATGAACATTAGTTGTCGATGTTTTTTTTGGATAAAAGATGGCCATATATTGGGCAAAAATGATTTTAGAATCACACAATTGGACTTTGAATTGTGTCTTTTAGAATGGCCATTCCCGACTGCAAAACAGAGGCTGGCCAATTGCAACATTTTTTTTGTCCAAAGCTTCTGCAATGACTTGCACACTGCAGATTTGGGGGGGAAAGAAAAATCATTCCAAAAACGGTGAAATTTGAGCAATAATAAAACGATGCCTGTTTTGCTCTAGGTGAATAAACCATATTCAAATCAATCACTTGTTTGTTTCTTCTACACAGCTAATCTGTCCTTGATGAACAGCTTCAAATATACCCTTCTTGTTGTAACCAAAAAAATGCGCCCTTGTTGGGCAAGTCATACATGCAATAAAAGTAAAAAGCTCAATCATTGAAATAACGCACAATCCAGAGCATCTCGGGATTAACAAAATCGCCTTGTACATGTACACACAAATAGTACACTGCTTATTTTCCTTTCATTTTGAACTACCTATTGTGATCACTTAAGTTTGTTTAAACTAGAACACTCGTCTCGCCAGCTTTCCATAACAAAATTTGTGAGACAAATCTCCTGTACAAAAGTTAATTTGTTCAATACTATCATATATTGTCAAGGCCCAGCTCGTCCTCAATGTCGTCTCCTTCTTCAAATAACTTCAAAAACCGAGCCTGATCCTGCTCCCTCTTCTTCTTTTGCCAGTATTTATAAGCACCAACAACTCCAATAATAAGTATAGTTGAGCCCAATACACTTAGCAGGACAACAACTGCTGTGTGCATCCTTTTTTCACCTTGCTGCGTTCCCGATGAAGAGCTAGGAGCTAGAAATACATACAAATACTATTACTATTGGGACGAAAACGAAATTAATAGAGATTAGCAATGCGAAAAAAAAGTTCATACATCCATACTCGAAATAAAGGTGCTCAACATGGAGAAAAGGGGCAAAAAGAACTTTTTTTCTTGTTTTATAAATCCATAGGTAGACAAATGACCGCAGATGAGAGTTTATTAAGAAAAGTAGCTTGGGACATTAGAGGGGCATGTCATGGGTATTTGATATTCATCAAAGTATAAATGGTACTTCTGATAAAACAAATTTTGAAATGGCATGTCATGGGTTACAGATGCTTCTGCTGGGGGCTTCAGTGTAATCAGAGGGGCTCACTTCTAAAAATCTAATAGTATAAATGTAGAAACAGGAATTTTTAAAGGGTGAAAGAAGTTACTCACCATTATCATATTTTAAGCAATCTGGACAAAGAAATGTGGCTTTAAATTCTTTTTCTTTATGTCGAATGTATTTGCCATGAGGGGAAGTAAAATCAGAAGGACAAAACTCCCATTCATCAAATGTATCATCCTTAACGATAAGGTCTTTCTCATAGAATCCGCATCTCTTGCACTTTTGACTCATAAAGTGAGTCAAAGGCTGGAAACAAGAAGCAAAATCTTAGCAATTGCTTCACACAATGAAAGATGTGATAACGAATGCCAACTATGTTGAATAAAATGACTCAGGCATGCAGATCAAGTAACATAATCACCAAGGCCCTGTTTGATAAATCGGAAATATTTTTTAAGAAGGGGAATAGGAAAAAAATAAATGCGAATGTGAGTGCCCTCGTGTTCGCTCTGCTGCACCCTTATCAGCACACAAGAAGGTCTTTTGCCTTAGTGCTATCCTTCCCTTTTGAGTTCGATCTACTTTTCCTGTTCCACACAGATCTGATTTTAAGGGCAAAGCGAGGAAGATACTATTGGTGAAGGAGGAGGACTATGTGTAAGGAAAAGGAGCCACAGTTGGTTGTTCACCGAATTCCAACAAGCTTGTTGTGGTCTACTTTGGCGGTCCTACAGCTACAGGTGCTGCCTTGTTGGCAAAGGGGGAAGGATTTTCTGGAGGTTAGGTTTTTCTTTTATAACAATATTTATTTTAAATAGGGGTGTTACATCTTTTCAGATGGGAGCGAAAAGGTTTATGGATTGCAAAGGAGTCGGGTTTGAAAATTTAATTCATGTATTGTAACATAATAATTTGCTCACAAATCTTGGCTTCCCAAGAACCAAAAAAGAATTCCATCAGACCCCCTAAATGTCTGTTTGGTACGAGGGAAATGGAGGGAAGGGGAAGGGAAAATTGGAGAGCAAGAGTGGGAAGAGATAATTAAATGATCATTTCTGTTCCACTTGTCTTACAATCTTTCTCTTCAAAAAATTTCTCAAATGAGGGGAGCTTATAACTAAAGAAGCATTCATTGACCTCTATTCCTAATTAATAGTTCTCAGACAAGGAAAAAATTTCAATATTATTTCCACTATTTCCTCCCTTCCCTTCTCCATTATTCCCATCAGAACATACCCTAAGAGTACCCATATGAGCAAATTGCAGCTGTTCACATATTAGCTAGTGAGTACATCAGCCAGTCATTTCTGTACTAAAGTGAATTTATGAATGTTAACAAAAAAACAAAATGAATTGGCTTGCCATGTCAGCATAGCACTATCCACAAATTCCAGTTTCAGAATTTACAGCCAGAATTGCACTTGGAAAGGTTTCTTCTTAAAAAACGTACAACAACGCCAGCTATGGTGAACACAAAGTTTTCCTAAGTTGCACACTGTAAACACACAGAACATACCCAAAAAAAACTGTTACTCTTTTTGGGCCTTCAAAACATCACATCCTTATTAATTACCACTACTACAGCAATCTGAAGCCAAAATGGAAATTGTTGTTTCTTTTCTGATACAAAAACAATGTCGATACAGATTTTATAACATGTTATCAGGTTATCCAAGGAAAAAGTTACGTTTGATGTCTTAATTTGAAGGGTAAGATATAAGAACAAGATAGAAAATGAACAAATGGTTACAGCAAAATCCATACCCAGGTTGCTGGAAATCTATTTGGCAATCACATGCCTTTGTCAAGCAGAATAAGAGAGGGCAGACAATATGAGATACTGTGACTACTGATATGCAGTCAGTTTTCATTCATTACGAAAAATGTTTAATTTCTATTCTCAGAGAATTAAACAGCACAATACATTAAGCAGCTAAATAATTATAGAACTTGAGATTATAAAAGGCATTGATTCCAATCCCAAATCTATCATATGCATTGAAGACTCGATAAGCAAAGCTGTATAAATAGGCGAGGAACCACAAGAGAGGAGAGACATAAACAGGAACCTGCCAAGATTCTTCGCCCTTGAAAGAGTACAAGACGTGAGCTTTCTTGACATCGGGCAGTATCGTCTTGTTCTCCCCTTTGCACGTGAAATAAACAGTAGGGGCCGCTCTCAGCCATTCATGGGTTTCATAGATCTCAATTGAACTCAGCGTAACAATTGCAGATAATATCAATCCTGTGCAATAAATGGCAGAAGCCACCGCAATGAATGATCCATTAAAAGTTAAAAGTTAAAGCAACTCATCCAACTTCAATCAAACAAAAATAATAACAGCAAAAAAACCCTAGAATTGTACAGATCACCTCCAAATTGAACTATGCGTGTTCATTTTTTCGCTCATACATCCAAGATTCAGAAATCAATTATTAAAAAAACAAATAAAAAGAAAAGGTAATCTACATCCGCGGAAATCTTACCTGGAAAATAGCTGAAGTATATGCAACAGGATAGAAGAGAAATAGAAAATCTAGAATTCGACAGGTGCCGAAACGACATGGCACAAAAGGGGGGAAAAAGAGTCTCCTAACTGATCAATCAAAGATAAGCATCCGAAATCTGGAACCAAGGAGGCGAGCTACTCGAATTGGATCAGAAACATGGCGGGAGGGAGCACCAGGTTGGTCGCTCCATTTTGAATACGAAACGCAAATAGAGCCAATTAGGTATGGGGTTCCCGGTGGCCGGTGGTGTGCGGGTCGAGTCAATATGAATCTGCCTGTGTTAAAAGCTTGAGCTTGGCATCCCGCAGCGTAGGAGGGAGGCTCAGGAATTTAATTTCCACGAATATAGGGAAAATCGCAGTAAAGTCCCAATGACCATAAATAATTACAAACAATCCCATAGCAAATTCCCCTAACAAAAAAGTCATCAGAGACTGTATTGTGATTAATTCTAAATGTGAAATTACTTGATTGCCTTACTACTTGAAAGCACATTATCAGGCATTGATAACTTTATCTGTTTATTTTGACAACTACATCTGCTTATTTTAACAAATTCATTTTTTCACTTGGATAAATTATAAAATAGCAAGTTAATATGCCTATTTTCACATTAGGCAGATGAAATTGTTAAAATTAGCACATAAACTTGTCAAAATAAACACATTCACCTGCCACATTGCAACTTGTCCAAAATGGAAAATGAATTTATTAAAATAGGCAGATGCAATTATTAAAATAGTTAGATGAAGTTGTCAATGTCTAGTATGTTTTCAATTAGTAAGGATAATTAGGTAACTTCACATTTAAAATTAATTATAATACAGCCCCTAAAACCTTTTTATTAAGAGAATTTGTTATGAGACTTTTTTATTGTGTTTTTTATGATCCTTGGATGACAGTGTGACTTTCCCACAAATATATGGCCACGTCATATAGGCCGCGTGCTGTTCTTTAAGACGTCAGGTGATATGTTAACTTAATTTAATTATATGGTAATTATCAATGAAATAAGAAATACATATTATACACTTCTTAAAAGAGTGGACCAAGACCAGCGCCTTTGGCGCAGTGGTCGTTTTTGTGGCCTTATTGCCCCACTCACCCCCTTTACGGGATTACGGGTTTGACTCATGCCGTTGCCGTTGTAAACCTAAACAAGAGTGAATTTATTTTAACTCTATAAATTAAGGAATTATCATAATTTAAAATTATATATTTTTTATAAAAAAAAAAAAAACATGATAAAACGCACAGGTGGCCTGTGTCTAACCGTGGATGAAATTCTTAAAGTCTTTTTTGGCTGTGTACCAAGGTGGAAATAATTTTTCTGCTCCAATGTGAGCTTCATTATTGATATAGAAGCATCCTTTTAAGAGAATAAACAAGAACACTTTTTTCAATGAAATTATTTAAATCTATCTCTAGCATCAGCTCGAACTTTAACTTAAAAAAAGAGACGCTTGTTCAATCTGTTTGACATGTTTGTTTAAGCACGTCATTAGACACTCATTAGAGTTAGAGGGATCCTTGTATTGCTTATCTTAACTTAGGCCCTGATACCTGGCTCTAATATCTTATAAGGGTTGTTTGACCTAACTTGAGCTCGAATACCTGACTCTGACATTATTTATAATATATAACATCTTACTTTTGATATTGCCTATTTTGTGTGGAGTGTCGAGGAGAGGTATTATGACCTTTATAATCCGCTTTCCAAGAAAGTCATTCAAGTTTATAACTGGTCCAGGTTCAAGTTGAAATTTAAAATAAGGATTCTTGTTTAATCTTTCCGGCACAATATATCAGTATAAGAAAATTGAGGAGGCTGGACAATCTTTACTGTTCGTCATTCTTCCAAGAGAAGGAAGAAAGAACGGGAAGAAGAAGGGGAAGTGGAAGAAGAGGGAGGAATAAAAAAGGATGAGGAAGTGGAAGAAGAGGACCAAACGTGAACAAAGAAAGAATGGGAAGAGGGAGAGGAAGTGGAAGGAGAGGAACGTGGCGTCGGTGGCGAGAGGGAGCTATGGTTGCTTTCTTTTGATTTCAATGGAAAATGACAATGGCGATCAAGAATAAATGTTGTATACATCCAAACCAAACCCCAAATTACAAAGCTGAGTTTAGTAATTATTGGGGTAAAAAAAAAAAAGCAATTTCAATAGGGATGGAAATAAGTTAGGCTCCTAACAGAGGCCTACAGCCTAACCTACATAAAACCTAATCTAATCTATTTTCCTGTTTGTTTCAGCGATTCGATTACTTATAAGTTGCTTTTTAATAGTGATTTACGGTATACGAAGTAAGTATGTGAGAGGGGTTGTATCTCGATTTACGTAAAAAGCAACTTATAAGCAATCGTAACGCCCAAACAAACAGCTCCTTAGTAAATAGGTTAGGGTCAGGCTTAGACATATTATCAAACCTATTTAGATAAACAGGCTAGAACTATTTTCATAAGGCCTAGCCTACAAACCTACAGGCCTGGCCTATTTAACTTTTTTAATTTATACTATAATATAAGAATATATAATATCATGTAAATAATTGTATAAATTATTTATAAATTTACCAATTTAACCTTAATTATTAATCCCCACCTCTCTTTTCTTCGATAGATCAAAATGGCAATGTTAACTCACTCCCTTTCCCTTGATATGCACCGTCCATTGAAGCATAAAAATTTATATGAGTTTATTTTAGTGCCAGATGAAATATTATAATCTTACTAGAAGGAGTTTGTCCCAATTTATGTGGGAACAGTAAAAGAGATAAAATCTAAATTTACATATTACTTGTTATACTTGATCAATTTTAGAAAATATATCTCATTAGTCAGCAGATATTAATTTTCTTATTCCTACTTGCTCGAACAATTATTGTCACTAGAGATTCTTTTATTTTCCTTACCAAGCCTTTATTTTATAACGAGAATAGATGCTAAGCTTTTAAGACATAATGTAATATTTTAAGTAAACGTGAAGGCGGTTATATATGAATTTAGATGCATATGTTTTAAAGGCTTATATTTTAAGTAGGATTTTAAACAGACTTCAAGCCTTCTCAAACCTTTTGAAGGCCCAGGCTCAAGCCTATAAAAAAAGGCTACATACAAGCTCAAGCTTTAAATTTCTGTTGTAGGCCCAGACCTATTTAGGTAAAGCCTAACCTAGCCTAGCCTAGCCTATTTCCACCCCTAACACTCAATATTTTATTTTGATATTATCATCCAGTATTATTGGGATTTACAAAAAAAAATCACGCTCAATATTTTATTTTGATATTATTATCCGATATCCGATTCGAAGTTTAGGATTGCCCCTCTCAATACAAGTGTCTCCACTGAGAGGCGAACTCGAGAATCAAAGGGATTTTGTGGGGCCTTATATCATTAGACTAACTCTATATTAGTATCATACCCAATGTTTTATAACTTTTATTTTTTTTCCTCAATTGAGCGCCAAGTGCCAATTTTTTTTTTATTTTAATAAATACTGCCTCCATTCCTCTTTTTATAGGTTATAATTTTTTGAATGGATATGATCCTTTTATAGGTTATATTTTAGAAATATCTAAAAATTTAAATTACACAGATAAAATTGGGTAAAGACAATAAATAAAGAAAAAAAATGCAACTTATTTTTCAAAAGGACCCTTATTTGTATAGATAGTGAATATAAGAGCATCATTTTTGAAAAACTAACTTTTTAAAAATTATCATTATTTTAGATTTTGTGCATATTAAAATAATTTTTAAAAAACATAAAAGGAAAAAAAAATATGGCTCTTCTAGATTAAACCTTGACAGTTCCCATTTGGATGATTATCACTCTTGATGAGCCTCCAAACTGATTTTTGAGTATGATTTGGAAAATAGATGAAAGAGTTTAAGGGACAAAATTATATGCATAGAGCATATCAGTGTTTTAGAACCCGGACTAGATCGGCTAGTTCGGTCTGGGAACCGGTGAACCGGACCATGAACCGATCCGGTCCGATGACCGCATTAGTTCACCAATTTTTTTATTTTTATTTTTTTTTAAATTGATTTTTTGCTATTTTTTTAGAATTTTATATTAATAAGCCTAAAATATTTAATTTTTTTACCGATTTAGTCCCGTTTGAGCTCCGGTTTGACCCACTAACCCTTAATCCAATATCACAATCGACCCAATATCCAATCTACATTTCAGAATCTTAGAGCAGATCGAGGACACTCAATAACACACTCTGCACATGACTACCCTCTTTTCAAACGACAAAAATGTCTAATAGGAGGTTCAATAAGATTTCCCGCAGAGAACCAATTACTGCCAATTATTCATAGTTATGCTGCTAACAATTTCATTTTTGTCAAGCACTTCTCGTATGTACCGTTTCGAACATGCCCCGTTTGATATGTTGAAATTAGGATAGAGAGATATAAAAATGGAATTAATTTTCATGCATAAATCTATTTGGGACAAAAAAATATCATGAAATTAACTTTTACGTGGAAACTAGGTAATTGAGCTTCATCATATAACCCATGGAATTATAAAAATATCTATAGAATTCTAGTTTTGCCCCCTCATCCTTCATCTTCTTCGTACCCTAACCCCATCACCTCATCATTGACCTCCAGCCACCCACGATGGCGACGGTGATGACGACCTCCAGCAACCCTCGACGGAGACTCATCCTCCTAATGGATCTCGGGCGACGACAACAAGATCCACACACCTCCTTCATAGGTTGACTGGTGTTCAACTTTCTGGTCCAAATCTTCGATTCTTCCCCGTTCTTCATCTTCTCATTCTCCTTCTCCGGCAACGCTTCACAACTTTAGATGTGGGGGTTCGATCAGCCTGTGGTGAAGTTGTACTATCTTCGAGTTCAAGCTCATCGCCGATGAAGACCCACTTCGTCGGCAATCTCATTCTCGATCTAAACAAAACCATAACAGATTGAGAAAGATAGATCAAGGATGGACATTTTTTTTCAGTTTCAATGCTATCGATTCGATTTTTTTTTCCTGGGTATTTAATGGAAGCATTTGATTATGAGATTTCATATTTCTGGCCCACACAGCCACGTTTCGTGGTGATGGGATTTTGGGGAACATTGTATTATTTTATTAATTTAGAGGAACATTTTGACTATTTCATGTAAAAATCAGATTTTATTTTATTTTTATGACATACTAAACACGATTTTAACCATTATTTATATGTTTATTTCTATATTCATCAAAATCAATTTTACGTACCAAATGGGTCCTTAGAAGAGCTTTCCTGGAGGAACAATAGCAAGGTGGACACAGGAAAATGCTCAGCAGGGCAGCAGAGGCAAAATATACCTCATGCAGAATTTGACTGGTTCTTGGATCAAGCTTCAGCTCTAGGCTCCTTTTTCTGGATTGATGTCTTCAGTAAACTTGCTTCCAATTCATCCATGTCTAGCTGGTCGTCGTCGTCGTCTACATCAAGCACTTCACCATTAGCTTCTTCAGCATCAGCATCATTTGCTGTTGGGGTGCTTGGACCATCATTAGCATCGCCATTTGCCTGTGGCTGAACACAACACAACGGGATATACAGTCAATTTAAGAAACATGAACTTAATGCTTAAAGAACTCAAATTAATCACGTTTTTGATAGACAAGGGAGGGCTAGAAATGGTGGGAGAGTGAGAAAGGTCAACTAAATCTGGAAGTCATTACTTTCCCCAGAAAATATAGAAGCTCTTGTATGAACACACGAAATTCACACACAATCATCCTGGAACCTTTCCAAATAACTGATGAAACTACTGGTCTTTCAATATACCAAGGCAGTGGAAATATAACAAAATTATACTTCCTCCGGTCCTAATTATAAGATAAAGTTGACTTTTTTTAGAGAAATTAAGGAACCCAATTAAATTACTTTAGAGTATTTATATTTATATTTTTTTCTCCAAACTAATTACTTTGACTAATAAACTAATATATAATTTAAAGATACTAAAAATATAAACACTCTAAAGTAATTTAATTGGCTTCCTTAATTTCTCCAAAAAAGTCAACTTTATCTTATAATTAGGATTGGAGGGAGTAATACATATTCACTTCTTAGCAATGAAAAGCTAACATAATAACTTCTTCTAGGACAACCTGCCAAGATATGTCTAAACCAAGGTAATTAAACCCAAACCGGTCAATAAACCGATCAGGTATTAGGTCAACGGTCAATGGGTCAGATCGGAGCTAAACCGAGATCAAACCGGTGAGAAATAGAAGATTTTAGGCTTATTAGTATAAAATTTTAAAGAAAAAATAAAAAAAAAACAATTTTAAAAAAAAATTAAAACTTGACCAAGACCAGATCAATCTACCGATCGGTTGGTCGGTTTCCGGTTCGGTCTGAGTCAAATAACCATGGTCTAAACCATCAAGTAAAGAAATTAACAAATCAATAAAAATAAATAGCGTTAAATTCTTCCCAACCCCATTAGTTTACGCTCACCCCATTCAAATAAAATTTATAGCCCAAATGTAGTCTGACTAGAGAGCTTTATTCCACTAAATTTGAATGGCGAATTATGCTATTTAAAAGATTAAGAAAAAGTAACAAAAAAAATCCTCAATTGTACTCCCAATAATTATCTAGTTGATGGGAATATGGGATGACCAACCCCTCAACACCCCCCCCAAAAAAAAAAAAAAAACCTTTCGTTTTCTCCCTCATGTAAGCCAAGATCCCATCGATCCCAAGAGAACTACAATAAACACAAGTTAATATACTAAAGAAGTTAAATATCAAATATCATAAGTATCACATTTGGTATCACGAAGGCTGCTTCCTCTTTTCCATGAAAAATGCAAATGAAATAAAAAGAAACACTGACAAAGGAAACTAACCTTCTGCTCATTATCGTTAGATTCTGGGCCTCTCTGATACTTGTCATATGCCTCGGCATCATCCACAAACAAGCTACCATTGGACAAAAATAGCTCGCGACCACCGCAAAAGAAAGTGGAAATAACATAACATAACATGATTAGCAAAAAAAGCAAAACAAGTTGAAGCCCATCAGCTTTCACAAATGGCTTTAAGGAGAAGAAACAGCTTCATGAAAATTACTTGAATGCAGTGAAGTGAAAAACACAGAAAAGTGCTTTTTTAAACTACTTTTCCACATACGGAAAAAAACTCCTTTCACATATTCATGTCAAATGTCCTAAAAATACTTCTAAAAAGTTAAGCCTTGTGTGGTCATTCTCAAGTGGCATGTTTACTTTTTTTAATTATATGTTAATTACTTCCTCCAATTCTTAATAGATGACCTATTGATTTTTTTGGATAAATTAAGGAAACTAAATAAATTATTTTAATATTATATTTATGGTTTTTCTCCAAATATATGTTAGGATTAAGTAAATTATTTTAATATTAATTTATCTAACTTATAAACTGATATAATTTAATGATCCACAATATATGTTATGATTAAGTAATTTATTTAACCTCCTTAATAGGTTAAAAAAAGTCAACCAGATTTTATATTTATCAATAAAATAAGACATGAATATCATGCACATTTAAAAAAGTATACATATTTATCAATATAAGATACAGTAGTTTGTGCTCTTGCATTATTCTGATGCTTATACCACTTTTTTTTTTTTTTTTTTGCCAACGATGCTTATACCACTTAAAAACTCGAAACTACCTGATTATGGTGAGTTTGGCTCGTTATATTAGAATATTCTCCATGGCACATTGTCTTTTAAGAAAAGGGGACTATAGTTGAAGCGTAAAATAAACTATCGCACAAAAAGCATGAAATTGTTGGCAACTAACATGAATGCACAGTCCAACAGTAACATTTCTTGTTGACGCAACAATATGCCCTGAAAGGCAGCCACTACAATACAACAAACCTAGAGCAAACATCAAAATCTGGGACAAATCCCCCTATTACTCTTTCCTACTGCGTACTTTCGAAATCTATTCATTTTTGGAGGCTAACTTGCTTCTGTAATAAACCGCAGTTTACTAGCAGTCCCTATCAACAAACTACGATCCTTCATTGATTTGATGCGCCGTCATATGGTAGTGTGGTCATCTTTCCTTTACTGGGCGTACGTTTGACTTGAGGATTTTGTGAATTAGATACAGTCTTCCCGGATTTATTAATAGGTTTCTTGTATTTCCGACAAACAATCCTCTGTGCCAACGATTTGAGTGGGATTGTAACGTCCAAAGGCAGAAGAATCTCCTCCAATTCCTGCCAATCAAGATCTTCAGAATCACCATCCTCATAGAGAACTCTGAACCATCCAGTTAGTTTGTCATATTGCAGCACTACACCTGTGTAATACCGCCCCATAAACAGCTTCAGAACTTCCCTTCCTTCCAACCATTCACCTAAACCTGAATGCACTGGTGCTTCAACCGTGCTTGAAGACTTACACAAAGCACGAGTGCTGTCACTAGGGATAATGTCAGGCACCCCATTAATTACAATAGCAGGCTCTCCGGGCAAATCAAAAACTGTTGTTGCTGACGCCTTTGATTGTTGTTGGCTTCCTCCACCCTCCATTGTAGAGGTTCTTTCTGATCGCTCTTCTGGCAACTCAGAAACTGTTGTTGCCAAGGCGTTTGATTGTTGCTGGCTTCCTCCACCCTCCATTTTAGAGGTTCTTTCTGATAAATCAACAGAGGTAAAAAAAAAAAAAAACTTAGTACCATGAAAAAACAACATATGTTTACAGCTTCAGAAAGACTGGAACTCAGATCATGAATCAAGAAAATAAATCATAATTCCAGAAAAAATTCAACAAACAACCAAAACAGATCACAAGGTCGTATGAAACTCAGCATTCACATGAAATGCAAAAGCCTTTCTCTCTGTAGATCTGAAAGCTATGTTTACCCACAAGTAGTTTGCAGCAAGAGATATGAGGAGAGATCAAGGAAAGCAAATATCTTGCCGTTTCAGGATTTTTAATATTATCTCATCTGGAGATAGTTTAGATTCTGATATCCACATCAAGTCATTCATCTTTTCTTCATGGCTTCCTGCAAGCATAGGGGACGCTTGAAATACTAGATAGCGCTGTGATGTATGTAGGCTTATGCAGAAGGATCTACTAGTGCTATGTAAACATAACATCCTCCTCCTCAGGCATCTGCTGAAGGCCTGAACTTCTCATGTGATGTATTAGACTACCCATTAGTGTAACAATCCCAGCCATTCTGCTGTTTGATTTATCTTCTACACCAAATCTATGGACTTCATTTTTAATTTCAATCCAACTATAACCAGGATTTGTTTTCAACCCCTTGTCTTTCATCATTTTTCGCACTCTTGCTACTTGATCCCACCAGCCTACACTGGCATACAAATTGGCCAGTTGAAGAAGTGTTGCAGGGCAGCCTGGTTCAAGCAATAACCTGCTCTCTGCTGCCTGGATGCCAATCCAAACGCTTCCATGAAGCCTAGAGGATGAAAGTAGTGAACCCCATATTACAGCATTAGGGTAAACAGGCATGTTTTGGATGAAATCTTGCGCCTCAAGAAGCAAGCCAGCCCGGCCAAGAAGATCGATAATACATGCATAATGATCTAAATCTGGCTTTAGGCCATGTTCAGCCATTGAGTTAAAGTATAGCCAACCTTCTTTAACAAATCCTGCATGCCGACATGATGATAACACACCAAGGAAAGTTATGGCATCTGGACTAACGCCTTGAAATTTCATCTTTTCAAAAAGATCAATAGCCTCCTTTGCATGCCCATGCTGCGCACATCCTGCTATCATGGAATTCCATGTGATAACATCCCTATGTTTCATGTGTTCAAATATGTATAAGGCATCTTGGATCACTCCACATTTGCCATACATAGTGACAAGAGCATTCACTATGTGGAGATGAGCATAAAAGCCCACTTGAATAATTTGACAATGAGCACTTCTCCCCTGTACAAGTGCACCACTACCCGTACAAGCACTTAAAAGGCTCGTGTATGTGAACTCGTTTGGCTTCCATGCTGATCTTCTCATACAATGGAAGAGCTCCAAACACTTGTTGATGTGAGACTCTTGTGAAAAAGCAGCTATAATTGCTGTCCATAACACCACATTTCTGACAGGCATTTCTTCAAAGGCCCAATATGCATCTTCTAACAAGGCACATTTACTGTACAGACTTACCAAAGAACTTCCAACATATACATTAGCAATATAGCCAGTAATTATTGCTAGGCAATGATATTGAAGACCTCCACGAAGGTCACACTTGGACGCACATGTGCTCACAGCATGAGACAAGAGGTGTGCATCAACTCCCATTCCTCGTTCGTTTTGATCAAGATGAATTGAAATCAAATTCTCAGTCTGCAGGCCTGAGGACGGAACAATTTTGTTGACTGCATCCCTCATTTCAGCCATATCCCGCATACGAACAGAATTAACCCTAACAAGTGCTTTTGCATTGCTACCCAGCATGCCCTCAATAAGCCGAAGATGGCTTTGCAGATTCTTTGCACCACCTGTCTTGGTGCTTACAACGTCCATAATTCTTAGTGCATTAGCTAACTCTTCTTTTTCTCCTCTAAATGCAAATTTGTGGGAAGAGAAAAGCCTCAAGAAAGAAAGAGTTTGCATAAAATGACGAGAATTCTTCTTGAGACATTTTTGAACAAGAAGAAAAAGAACCATCCCACCATCCCTGATTGAAGCCAATGAAGCAAGTCAATATAGCACTAGTGCTGAAACATTATGTACCCCGTTAATTATAATACCAGGGTAACTCAAAAATCTCAGTTGCCAGGGTATTTGCTTCCTGATTTCTTATCCTTTCCATTTCAATGAATTTCCATATTCTAGAATACAGACACGGCAGTCCCCCAAAAAAATCGAGATTGAAAGACAAAAGATCCCTACGCTGACACGGTATTCTTTTTCTGGGTAGCGAGTAGAAATGGATCCTACAAATATTTAAGCGTTGTGCAGGACTTGTCAAACTTAATTGAGATATCAAATATTTATAGGTCTCAAGAACATAATTTGTGGGGACTTATTCTATTCTCTCCTCTTGGGTAAGACTCACCAATTATGAACTGATGCTCATTTTCCTTTTCCTCCCTGTCAAGTGCAATTCCTCCAATTACTTTCCTATGGAATTCAATTTAACTCTTTCATATGGAAAGATAGGATGGGTACAGAATCTCTCAAGAAAAGATCCACAATTTCACACAGAACACTTATACAACGAAAGTATGAGTTAAAATTTCAATAAACCTTACCAGGAAGAGGAAGACGGTGGCAGGACGGCAGCAACTGGCGAACTGACGTGGGACGGTGGGGATGAGGAGGAGGGTATGGGTTTCGTAGTTTGTGAATTGAGGGGCGGGATGGGGAGGTCGCGCGTGCTTCTTCCCCTCTCTGATTTGTTTTACTAATCTTTTTTAATTAATTAACTGTTTTACTAATCCTATTAATTAACTTTACAGAGGCTTTGGCCCCACATTGATTACCATTTACCAACAGTTTAAAACAAAAACAAATAAAGGAAGAAATTTTAACTATTTTAGGTGATAGTTGTTGGATCCCCACAAAATACTTGAAGATAATAAATACATCTGAAAAAGTATTTTATGGTTTTATACCTTATCATTAAAAACTGTCAAAATTGAAAGGTGCCATTTGAATCATTTTTTATATGCAAAACTTGATATTGAATTATTTACAATGGATCGAGTGATAACACTGGAAATAAAAAACAATTATTTTTTTGGCCAATAAAAAAGAGGGAGAATTGGGAATAAATACTTTTTTGGCAAATTAATTATTGAATGCTACCAAGCGTGCAAGTCATTTTTTGTATGTGCAAAAGAACTTCCGTTGTATGCAAAGACTCTTCCGTGTATGCATAAATCTTTCATATAAATGTACAAATCATCTTCCGTTGTGTGCAAAATATCATTCGTTGTGTGCAACATATCTTCCGTTAATGTACAATCAATCTTCTATTGTAGCATTCAGCAATTAATTTGTCTCAAAGATATTTTTGGGTGATTTTCCCATATATGACATTGAACTGCCCTTTTCAGGTAAATAAAAAAATTGTCTTTTTAACATTTTGCCCCTTAACCAACAATGTTGGATTTAGCAGAAAAAGTTAATATCTCACACCATAATAAATTAAGATTCGAATCCCTGTTAAGATATGGGTCCATATTTAATATCCAACGATGTATTGAATATGATTATCTCTAATAGGCAGAATGATATATATGCTTAGCAAAAAAAAAAAAAAAAAATCATTTTTGCCCCATAGGACTATAGGAAAAACGTGCCCTATATCATTGGATACATTGAATAATAACTTAATTTTTCGCTAAACTAGAAAAAGAAGAATGAAAATAAAAAGGAGCTGTGGAGAATACCGCTAATTAATATATTTTTAGAAGACATTTTATTTAACAAGCCGACATAAGATACATATAAAATCACCCATTAATTTTGGGACAGGATTAAATTGGCCCAGAGTCTAAGATTAAAAGCACATTGCAACATACTAATATAGACACAAACATAACAACATTGAAACATATAAAACATGAAGCTATAACTAACAAGTCCAAAAGTCGGTAGGGTTTCTCCTCTCCCTCTCCAAATCGCTCTTCAGGTGGTGAGAGACTTCTTCCTCGCCTTTGTGCAAGTTGTTACAGCATCTCCCTCCCCGACAATCTCCATCGATGGAGAGAATGTCCATCTTTTTCTATTTCTTCTGTGGTGTTGGGTTTCAGTGGTAGTGTTCCCTGTTTTTTGGGTAATAAATAGGTCTGCAAAATCTGATTATGACATCTCTTGGTTGGATGGTAGCTTGAAGATTGATGGATCAGATCCCAATTTGATGGCTCGGATTTACATTTTTGGGGAAAGGATTTTGTTGATGGTCGATGCTGCTATATGTTTTACCTCTCATAGGACCATTGTTAGATTTGTTCGATGGTAGCGAATCCAAGGCGCTAATGTTGGCCATATACATCATCAAGAGGTGTTGTTTTGTGGGTGGTCGAGGGTGAGTTCTCTTCCTACTTTGGTGCTGAATTTAAACCGGGTGTTTGTGGGTGGTCTGCTTGTATGGGTTCTCTCATACTATTCAAAAATCATTATTGGTAGTTTCTTTGCTTACAAGAAAGGTGGATCTTTTGGGAATGGTTCCTTCGAATCACCAACCATTACAATGGCGTCATTGCCAGGGACAACGATTTCTTTTCTGCAGATTTCGGTGAAGAGACGACATGCTTTTATGGTGATCTTGTTGGTAACTACTCCCATTCATTTGGTTATTATTAGGGTTAATGTTATTGTTGTGGTTAAGGTTTATGTTTTGGGCCTTTAGTTTGTGGGCCTTTTTTTTTATTCTTTTGTTGGACTGTGTACTTCCCCATGCTTTTAATAATGAAAATATCATTATATCTGATAAAAAAAACTAGCAAGTCCAAAAGAGAGTCAGCATTTCAGAAACCAACCAAAATTTGAGTTTCATCTCAAACCAGCTACAACATCACCATATCAAATACTGCTTGAAGTTCAATAGAGCAAGACTAGATGGAGGCTACATGATGAATTGAATAGTAAGTTGGCTCCCGTCAAGGTGAAGGTCTCAAATCTCAATATGTTATGTGGGCCTCTCTGGAGCTTGAGGCTTGAGACTTACGCCTTCCCGCATCGCGTTAGGTGCAAGTTGTTGCTTTAACCAAACTACGCTGACTTAGGATACTCCCACTTCAAAGTAAGAAGAAGAGAGAGAGAGTGAACCGAACGGAACGTTCGCGATTTCCTTCACGGGGTTTCGTCGCCGTTCGCGCAGCTCTTCTCAGGCGAGCTCCGTCGCCCACTGCGACGGAGATTACAGAGTGCTCCTTGGTTGCGCCTTGCGACTGAGGAGTGGTGAGAGTTAACCAATATGGAACCCGAGACGGAGTCCGACGGCAAGTCTGAGGCAAGGGAAGAACAGGGGGCGAGGAGTTCGGCGGAAGAAGCGGACTTCAGAACTAGGACGAGGAAGAAGGGGAGGGTAGGAGGAAGCAAAGAGGCGGAGGAAGAAACGGATCTGGGGAAAGATCAGGGGTCTGGCACCTACCGAGATAAAGTGTTGAACTTGGAGAACCTATGTAAACAAGCGTCGGCTAGAGGATCTCATGCTATGGAAAACGCGTGGAAAGCCTATATTGATAGTTTGGACGGTTTTTTTGCCAAATCTGATGTAGACATCGTTTCATCGGCTGCGGAGAATGATGAGGGCCGTCGCATGACTCTGTGTCCATCGATGAAGGTTACTAGGGAGGAGTATGAGGCTTGGTGTGCCCCATGGAGGAAGTCGATCATCATTAAGCTCCTGGGTATGAATCTCTCAATCTACAAACTACGTCCAAGGTTGGAGACAATCTGGAAAACAAAGTCGCCCTTTAAGATGCTAGATCTGGAGAACGGTTACTTTATTGCCTCATTTGATACGCAGGAGGACTTGGAATATGTGTTGTTGGAAGGGCCGTGGATGGTTTTGGACCATTATGTATTAGTACAGCGTTGGCGCCCAAATTTTAACCCCTGGATGGCGGACTCCCAGCGGAAGATCGCGGCATGGGTTAGGATACGATCTGTTCCTGTCGAGTTTTATAATTATGAGTCATTGTGGAGGATGGGTGCTATGATTGGCCGGACGCTCAAAGTCGATTTGGCAACCTCTATGGGGTCCCGTGGTCGTTTTGCTCGTGTATGCGTGGAGCTCGATTTAAAACTCCAGCTCCTACCGAATATTGAACTCTTTGGGAGGACTCTTCTCCTGGAGTATGAAGGTTTGCACCTTGTGTGCTTCCACTGTGGGATTTTTGGACACCACCGTGACTGCTGTCCTCGGCTTGAACAGGTAGCTGCAGGGAATGAGGCCTCGGCTGGTCAAGAATTGAAGGAAACCCCAGGGCCGAAGTCGCAGGGTGACTTATCCACGACGGACAAGCTGCAGCCGGAAACGGAAACTCATAAGAGAACGAGGGAGGATGACATAGTTGCTGGTGGGTCCAACCCAGCCACGACGGCGGTTACACGACCGTTGAATCCTTATGGGCCGCAGATGCTGGTAAAACGGCAGTTATGGAAACGCGGATTTTTCTCCGAAAATAAGGGAGAGCGAGCGCAGTTTATGGCAGATTCGGAGGAGCTTAAATTAGGAAGCTATACAGAAAAGGAAAGGCGTGATTCACGGGAGAGAAATAAGGGTAATATGGAAGGCAAATATCTGAGCAATAAAGGGAATCTTCAAAGGGATAGAAAATCTGGTGATAGGGTGAACAGTATACCCATATTTAAAGAAAAAATTGGAGAGGTCAGGAGGACTAAGTCAACAAACGTGGGGACCATCCCACTTGAAAAGGAGAATGCACGAGATAAGGGAGGGAAATCATTTGGGAAAGAAATAAGCAATAACTTGCAGTGGGTCCGGGTGTCTCGTAAGAAGAATAACAAGGGGAGCACTATGATTAATGGCAAGGAAAATCGGGCCCAAATAATAATTCCTAAAGGGCCATCAAGCAAGTTAGTTTGGTTCAAATACCCAATCCTCTTAGTTGTGCCAATCCTTTCTCTATTTTGGATCTGGACCAAATTGCTACGGATGGGAATGTGGACCATACCCAGTCAGAACTACAATGTACCGAGGCCTGTGTGCAACCGGTTGTAAAGGTGGGTCCCATTGAAGAAGGTCTTTCTTCTATAGATGATATTATGGAAAACCAAGGAAATCGTCAGATGCTTACAGATGGCTCTCCGGGCAGTACAGCCCTCTCACCTGACCATGTTTCTCAATGATTTGTTTATTCTGGAATACAAGAGGTACTGGATATAAGGCCTTTAAGAACTTGGTACGTGAGCTAGTCCTCCGCCATAATGTGGATATGTTGGCCGTGCTAGAAACTAGAACAAATGGAGTAAGGGCAAAGGAGATTGCTGGGTCATTGGGTTTTAATAATTTCCATGTTGTGGATGCTCGGGGATTCAGTGGTGGATTGTGGATATTATGGAAAGATGAGTTAACATCTGTAGAGGTGTTAGAGGCTCGTGATCAATTTATCCATCTTCGGTTTCTTAACAATTCTCAATACTCTTATGTGTCAGCAATTTATGCAAGCCCGAATCCGGTGTTAAGAAGAACCCTGTGGGCAGACTTGAAGCGTATTAGTGGTACTATAGATGGAGCTTGGTGTATTGGAGGGGATTTTAATGGCACCCTATTCAGACATGATAGAAGATCAGGTATGACAGAGAGCAATCACATAGATAGGGATTTATATAGATGGGTGGAAGAGGTGGAAGTGTCGGATCTGTGTTGTAGAGGTCCTTATTTCACCTGGAAGAGGGGGACTAGTGAAAGCAGGATAGATAGAGTAATGGTTAATGACTTATTCCGATCTAGCTTCACTGATGCGGAGCTTCTTCATCTACCATTTTATAAGTCGGACCATAGACCACTTCTACTAAGAATGGAAGCAATAAGGCCAAGGCCTGTAATCCAGAACAGACCCTTTCGCTTTATTGCTTCTTGGCTCTTTCATGATGACTTTGATAACTTTATGAAGGCCACTTGGAGTAGAGATTGTAGCTGGTTTGAGAACGTGGAACGGTTTACTAGGGAAGTTCAACGATGGAAGATGGAAGTGTTTGGTCACTTGGGGGGGAAAAAAGACTTCTGTTTAATCGTCTAGAAGGTCTCTCACGAATGGCCGAGGTTTGTAGAAACTGGGCAGAACAAGAAAAACTTCAACGGCAGCTCTGGGTAGAGTTGGAAGGTATATTGGTTCAAGAAGACCTATTATGGGCTCAAAAAGCTAGGTGCGAGTGGTCTCTGATGGGGGATATAAATACAAAGTACTTCCACTCTCGGGCTAATGGGAGGAGGAAGAGGAAGAAAATTGAGGCCATAAAGGATGACAATGGGATCTGGATTTATGAAAGTGAGAATATCAAACATCTAGCTATCCAATTCTTTCAGTCCTTGTTCACGGAGGAGGAGGGCTCTTCGGATAGGTTGGATACATGCAAAATGAGTTATCCTGCTATTCGAGATGAGTATATAGATTTATTGGGGAGACCCCTGGCAGCAGAAGAAGTTAAACATGCAATCTCTGTTATGGGACCACTGAAGTCTCCAGGACCAGATGGGCTCAATGCTCTTTTCTATCAAAGCCAGTGGCCACTAGTGGGTGATTCAGTGGTAGAGCTGATGAAGCAGCTTTTTGTGCACCCTGAACGTATTAGGGAAGTGAATGAAACTTTGATCGTCCTCATTCCCAAACTAGACAACCCCGAGACTCTGAAGGATTTTCGTCCAATTAGTCTATGCAACGTTATCTATAAGATCATTACCAAAGTAGTGTCGGTCAGAATAAAAAGCTTTCTTCCAGAGATCATAGCCCCGAATCAGTGTAGCTTCGTCCCTGGGAGAGTGAGCTCTGATAATATCATCATAGCTCAGGAAATTATTCACACTATGAGAAATATGAAAGGGAAGAAGAGTTTCATGGCTATTAAAGTAGATCTAGAAAAAGCATACGACCGGGTGCGTTGGGACTTTGTGGTCTCTTGCTTGCAGGAATTGAAATTTCCTTCCCACATCATTGATATTATTCGAGCATGCATATCTTCTCCCAAAATGCAAATTCTATGGGAAGGAAGCAAGACATCAGAGTTTCTACCGTCTAGGGGGATTAGGCAAGGTGATCCTCTTTCACCCTATTTATTTGTTATTTGTATTGAGAAGCTTGCTCACTTGATTCAGGAAGAGGTTGAAAGTGGAAATTGGCGACCAATTCGGCTCAATAAGAATGGGCCCCCACTCTCTCATTTGTTCTTTGCGGATGATCTAATCCTACTTTCTGAAGCATCAATGGACCAGGTGGAAATTATTAACCGATGCCTTGCAAAGTTTTGTAATGCTTCAGGACAAAAGGTAAGCCAATCCAAGACACGCGTGTTCTTCTCGAATAATGTGAACCATAATCGGTCTAGGCAACTAAGTGAAATGCTGGGATTTACTCCAACCGCGGATCTTGGTAAGTACTTGGGAGCTCCACTTCATCACCAACGGGTTAATAAGTCCACCTACCAGCATATTGTGGATAAGGTGACACTTAAGTTGAGTAACTGGAAAGCGAACCGCATATCTTTTGCAGGAAGGCAAACGTTGATTTCTTCAGTGGTGACAGCTATACCCACCTACCCTATGCAAACTGCGCTTTTACCGCAGTCCACTTGTGAGGAAGTAGAAAAAAGAGCCCGTAGCTTTCTATGGGGATCCACGAATGAAAAGCGAAGGGTACATTTGGTGTCGTGGGAAAAAGTATGCAAAGAGAAGAAGAAAGGTGGTCTAGGGTTTCGACACATGAAAGCCCAGAACCAAGCGCTTATCTTAAAGGCTGGGTGGGGTTTGGTAAAAAGAAAGGATGATTTGTGGGTTCGTGTGGTTCGAAGCAAATACAAGTGTGGGTCAGATACTATCCCAGTTATTGACGTGTCCCGTTCCGGATCGAGATTGTGGAACGGTATTAAAAGAAACTGGGCAACTCTAGAGCAAGGTTTAGAGTGCACGAATATAGGAGGGAATAGGGAAATGACTAGGTGGAAGTTAGAAGCAAATGGGTTGTTCTCTGTCAAATCTGCGTATGGCCTCATCTGCTCTGATGAAACCCCAGATGACCCACTTTGGAAGAAGGTATGGAAGCTCCGTACCCCGCAAAGATGCAAGACATGTCTGTGGCTGATCCTGCAGGACCGATTGTTAACAAATGCTGCCAGAGTTCATCGTGGTATGGGAACTGATGCGAGCTGTTTGAGCTGTGGAGGGTCATATGAGGATATACTCCATGTGCTGAGGGATTGTCCGAGGGTAAAGGAGTTTTGGAGTTTGCGAATCCAAACAAGATATAGAGAGCGGTTTTTTGATCTCAACCTGTGGGACTGGTGCAGAATGAACCTTTTCAAGAATGTAGGGGACTCAGAGACGGTAGCTTGGGCAGACTTCTTTGCAGTTACCTGCTGGCTTCTATGGAAAATCCGTAATGAAAAGGTGTTTGAGGGAATTGAGCCTCAGACTCAATCGTTATGTATACGGGTTGAGGCTATCTTACAGACTAGGCAGCAGAAAATGAACTCCTTTAACCGCTTGAATATTAGCAACGCACAGTCCATGTCTAGTAGACCCCAGACTCTTCCACCACCGGGCTGGGCGAGGATATTCGTGGATGGAGCCTTTAGTAAAAGGAACAGAGCAACAGGTTGTGGAGGGATACTATATGATCGGGATGGGAACTTCCAGGAAGCTTTCATTATGAGGATCGCGGATGGGGATGCGCTGTTTGCGGAATTGTGGGCTGGCTTAATGGGACTGAAACGGGCTTGGGACATGGGGGTCCGGAACCTTCTCTTATTGAGTGACTGCCTTGAGGTGTGTTGGTGTATGAAGAATGGTTGCAGTGAGGAGCATCAGTATCGCTCTCTAATTTTGGAGATACAGGGTATGCTAAGCCGTGCGTGGCAAGTAGAGGTGAGACATATTGCTCGCGATCTGAACTTGGAGGCTGATCATCTAGCGAAGAGGGCTCTCAACACGGAGCCAGGCTTTCATCTGATTACCTCTCAAGCTGCTGTCAGGGCGTTGGCTGATGGAATCACATAGATAGAGTTTATTGCTTTGTTTTAGTTTTGTGTTTGTTAGCTGTTTTGTTCTGTAATTTGCTTTCATGTGTATCGAAAAAAAGGATACTCCCACTTCACCACAAATAGTAAGAGCATAGAAGTGATGGAATATTTTGTTATAAAGGCCACAAAGGTCTCTCTCTCATTCTTTTTTCCCAATATCAGATCTTTTAGCTTTACCCCATTCTTGTCTGCAAAGTAGTTTCCTTGCTGCTAAAGCATCCAATTCATGCCACTTTTTATATCTTTTCCTTTCGGCCTTTTATAACCCTCGTAATCATGACTTCACGTCTTCACCCACTGGGCCTTGTGTTCTTTTATCATCAACAATTACAAGTCACCATTATTTGTCACTAATTCATTGCATTATGTTACTATGAAAAGCAGAATTTACAGATCTCAGATCTCGCTCCAAGTAAGATTTTTTTTTTTTTTTGGGTTTTGATGAGGGCTACAATTGTGAATTCATATACACTTGGCGAGCATCATATATGATTAAATTTTTACAAGATTAAATCTTATATACCACATAAAATGGATGAGTAGATTTATTGGAAGAATTCATTTGTCCAAGAGTTGTGCGGTTTCTGTTTTGGAATGTTATTGTTCGGCAGGATTAGAGTACGATTCGGACACTTGACTGACCTGGTGGATCGATATTGCCCTCGGGGTCCTTTCGTCATTTCCGGCGTCTGGGAGCATAAGAGCAGAGATAAGCCCAAAGAAAATCCTCGACTATGTCATATTTTGCTTGGAGTCGTCCTTCTTGACTTTTAGCAGCCTAACCTATTTTCCCACCCATATAAACTGTGTTTGGGTGTATGCATTTGTAATCAGAAAAAAGGAAACATAAAAGAGAAAAGATATGTTAGATGTGTGCAAATGACCATTTCAGTCATTCCCGGTGTCAGATTTCAGTCAGATATATAAAGGCTTTAAGAAAAATAGTTTAAAATGAACAAACAAATAGAATTTAAGTGAATTTTTGAGACGGGGAACGGGACATTTAAGTGAATTTAAGTGAAGTACTATTAACTTCTTGTCACGTGTCTGCTGCCCTGGCAGAGTAAGCAGGTTAATTATCTCCCGTTCTCTACTTATAGATGTAATCCAAAAGGACTACTTGGCAATCAATTGGTATTATTACTACGATATGCAAAACGCATATGAAATCGCTTCTTTTATTATTCGCTGGGGCAACTTAATCCTAAACACTAAATGATAAACTAATCGTCAGATCCTCTTTCATCTGATATATTGGAAGCTAAATATTCACAGATTTAGTTGAATTATATTGTAAGCTTTTGCGAAAAGGCCCAGCACCCGCACTTGCAATATCCAAAAAGCAGGCACGCATATAGTAGGCTTCCACCGACTAAAAAAGATACTCAGATTGGCCGACGATAATAGACACTCGTTGAGAGAGAGAGAGAGGAAAAGGGGAAATATAAAAGATGAAAATCTGTAAAGGACACAATGGTCATTGTCATGAACCAAGCATCAAGACAGGCAATTCCAATCCATTATAATTCCAAAGACGGCACTCACAATAGTCATACAAACCAACCGTCCAAAAAGCCGAAGTAGAAGAAGCACATGATCCCATAATGGAAGAAACCGCAACCATATTGGCTGCACTCTCCGCCCTCCCAACTTCTCACCTCTCCGATCTCACCCACTCCATCGCCTCCGTCGTCCACCACCACAACCTCCGCCTCGTCTCCGTCCTCTCTTCTCAATCCCTCTTCTCCCTCGCCCTCCACTACCTCCACTCCCTCTCTCTTCACCAAAAATCTCTCCTCATTGCCCGCCACCTCCTCTCTTCCCTCCATACCCTCACGCGCCACCTCGATCCGCCGCCGCCTCCATTATCCACTGTCATGAGACAGCGTGACCTCGACGCCGTTCTCCTCCTCCTCTTATTCTGCGATGCGCACCAGCACCACCCACAAGTTCTCGAAGTACCAGTTCGCGATTGGCGCAGAAATCTGAGCAGGTGCTTCGCCGATAAATTGTTGGGGATTTCTTTTACTCCTATCGGGGAATGCAGCGCCGCGATTTTGATTCCGTATATTGAGATGGTGATACGGTGCTGGAGGCTGGTGGGTTCAATGGGATGCGGCGGAGAAAAGGGCTGCGGGGAAGTGGCGGCGTCGAGGGCAGCTGTGGTGGCGCTGCCGAGAGTGGAGGTGAGGGCGGGGGGAGGAGAGTGCGTGATATGCAAAGAGGAGATGAGGGTGGGGAGGGATGTGTGCGAACTGCCATGTCAGCACGTGTTTCATTGGAATTGCATTTTGCCGTGGCTGAGTAAAAGGAATACGTGTCCTTGCTGCCGGTTCCGGCTGCCGTCCGATGATGTGCTTGGAGAGATCCAACGGCTGTGGGAGGTCTTGGTCAAAACGTGTGGGGCAGAGGTGGGCGACTGATTCTGGAGAGCCCATTGGAGCGGGACCCACAGAATGGGAAAATAGTGAAAGGCTTGTGTCTGGTCCTGGCTGGTTTGTTTTGATAATTTATTTTGGAGGTTTGTGGTGTGGGTAAGTGTGTATAGTTATAGACAGATACTCGTGCGGCTAAGGGGAGAAGCACAATTTAAATACGTCCAAATCGACGACGGATTGGCTCAAATGCGCATTAAATTACTGGGTCCTTAGTAACGGGTAGCATATGTGGAAATAAACTGAATTCGGAGAGCATCTGGCCAAAATGATATTGTAGGGCAATTATTGGCAAAAATAAAAAAATAAAAAAAATAATAATAAAACAGAGATTGTAGGGTAGGGCATTTTACATGGCAGCTTCGGCTTTCACAATGTTGTACACTGGCAGAAGCGGCCCATTTTATAGCTTACTAGTGGAAGAAAAAAGAACACATTTTTTTTTTTTTGCCAACGAAAAAAGAACACATTGTAGAGCTTACGTTTTTGGGCCAGAATTATGGAGGGAGACAAATTCCTTTGCTATTAATGAGGAGTTTGCGTCTTTGAGATATCGTCGTGTATAAATTTCACAAAAAATGTACCAGAATGTTAAGACGAATGTTGCCGTGTCGCACCGTTGTTTATTGTAGTATTCCGTAGATTATTGAAACTTTTTGTTACTCGGATTTATTTATTTGCTTTAATCGGTTTTTGTCCGAGGACATGTCACATGAGTAGGATTCTTACGAGTATATAAGAATTCTCTACATATTTTCAAATTAACATATTTCGTTTAAAGTAGTATGATTTTCTTCACTTTGTACCACTAACTAATGAACCTAACTCATTCAACTAATAACTTTTATCAAGATTGATTTTTAGATTTTATAATAAATAATTAATTATAACTTAAAAGAAGGATTCGATAGGGTACAATTTTGCCTTTTGGATGTGTGATGGATATGGGCTTTGATCCTAGAGCCAGCCCAAAATGCTTGGTCCAGTTCCTTGTACCTAGATCTTTTAGTGAATGTTTGAATAATTCTGAAACCATGGTTTCACAAGCCCTTTTTGGTATGCTGAGATAAAACTTATCTCATATACTTACCTCGTAAATCGTAAAAATCATTCACAAAAAATTAATCCAAACACACTTATAATAAATAATCTCAACTCTTCAGAAAATCAAGATCTTTGGTAAAATCAAAATCTTCCCTCAACACGATACAAGGAAGATGGTAGAAAGATAAGAAGATTGAAACGATGCAAATTAAGGATGCCTAGCATTCACACTTGTGTGTTATGTTGATTGGTTGAGAGGAACAATTTCCTCACCACATATCATAAGTTCGAATGACATTGGTTAAAGCAAGAACATTCAGACTCACGTCAAAGAAAACATATTCCTTTCTTATCCACAAGATGAGCAGTGAATATTCATCTGCGAAATGAGTTTTTTCTTTATTTTTTGTAGTTAAAGTATTTTTTTTAGTTTTTTAAGTTTTACATAAGGTATACTTTTAGTCCCTTAACTTTATAAAGAATACTTTTAGTCCAATATTTCTAACATTGTTATAATTACTAACGGAAAATGTTGATGTAACAAACTTAAGTGTTGACTGTGTAACTGACAAAGCATATTTAAATTTGAATCTTTTTATCTCAAGGTTTTTCTATTTAGAATATTAAACTAAATTTTTTTATTACAATCGAGATTTTGATATTGATTGCATCATTAGGTTCTGTTATTCTCTATAAATTCTTGTATTTCATCACATTTTTTTTATATATTTGTTAGTTTTGAACTTAAATTGTGCATAAAGTTTATACATATAAAGAAAATGTAATGTAATGAAAATACTTTGGAAATTTTTAAATTTTGAGCAAAGTGTATAGAAGTTTTGATTAAATTGAAAAAAATTAGAAAGTTCATAAACTTCTTCTCTTTGTAGGAGGATGAGGACAAGAAGTAGAAGTCTACGTGGATCATTGGAAGTGAAAAAAAGAAGAACAAAAGTAAAAAAAAAGGAAAATCAAAGAAGTAGCTTGAAGGTACTCCCAGTTGCTTTTGCTTCGCCACAGTAGCGTAAAAGCAAAAGCACCCCAAAAATAGGCCTTTCTGATCACGGTTGCTGTTGCTACACCATAACAAAGCAAAAGCAAAAATACCCTAAAAATAGGTCTTTCTGACAACGTTTGCTGTGGCTTCGCTATAGCAAAGCAAAAACAAATTTGCGATTTTGATGCTGTGCATTTTGAAAAAAGTGATGATTCTGGGGGATTTTTAACCTAAGAGGGGCGTCAAAACAATGTAATTCTGCACAGAGGAGAGGTCAAGAACACAAGGAGGCTACTTGAGAGAGAGCTCTTGGAGATTTTTGGGGTTTTTGTAGGAGATTTGTGAAGAAATTCAAGGGTTTTTCTTGCTTTTTCTGGTTTTTCCCTCTTTTCTTCCCATTTTGCTGATATAGTTACAAGTCTTAAGCTTAGTTGTTGGTTTGTATTGATCATGAATAGCTAAAACTCCTAATTATGATTACTTTTACCCATTGTATGGATTGAAACTACTGGATTATCTTGCTTTTATTTATTAATGAGTATATATGTTAATTTTTCTTTGAGATTAATGCTATATTGAGATTGATCAACACATAATTAGAATTGTTCAATTGGAAGATGCTTGAGAGAGCTATTTTAATTGTAGATCTTAAGAAAAATTATGTTAGACTTGAACTTTAGGGATTAAGTGGATGGTTTGTTGTTAGAATAGAGATATATCTAATAATCTAACATAGTTTATTAAAGGATTATTTTGGAAAGATGGTTCTCATTAATTATAAACAAGAGATTGAATATTTTTAATGGAGATTAAAAAATAATCTTCCATTAAAAATATTCAATCTCAACTTGAGAGAGAGCTTGGTTGATGATTTTAGAACCTTTGACTAGTATATAGACTCATTTAATCAACATAAGTGGATAGTTGCATAATTTCATGAAATACAATGGGGAATAAGTAATCATAAGTTTATATCTCTTAAAGTTAGATCTAATTTCCCAATTTCCAATATGTTGCTTTATTGTTTTTAATAAATAAAACCTTTATTCAACTTGATCAAATTCAAATAAATCCATTCAACATTCAACCTAATTCAGAACATGATTATATTAGTTAACTTGCTTTTATCATAGTTCTTATGGAATGATACTCTCTTTCTCACTAAATTATTAGTTGCGACCCATGCGCTTGCGGTAAGCTAGACGGCAAACAAGTTTTTGGCTTTGTTGCCGGGATTGAACCTGGGTCGCCTGCGTGACAAGCGGAAATACTCACCATTATACTGTTTTTCAATTTACACATATTTTAAATTTAAGATTAGTAGCCCTTAATTACAATGTCATTACTTAAGTTTGTTACGTTATTTCTTTCCGTAAGCAACACTAACGGCGTTAGAATTATAGGATCAAAAGTATGCTTCAGCAAGTTAAGCGACCAAACGTATACCTCAGTCTTTATAAAAATTTAAAAGACTAAAAGTATACTTTAACCCCCCTTTTTTTTTTTTGAGTTAAGTTGTACTCTATTTAGTATTCTAAAGTATTTTTTTTAGTAATACTCATTATAAAAAAAAAAAATCAAACTTGTTAAATTGAAGAGGCCCAGTGACATTTATTCAGAAGCACTGGGAAACTGGCGCTGCGTGAAGTTATACAAGGTTGGGAAGCGATGGTGATTATTGGTGACCGAACCTGAAAATAATTCATGTGATAAGAGTATTTTCAAAAGCTGTTAAATGGATCCAAATCCAAACCATGCAACAGCCATTTGCGAATTGAAGCAGACGAGGAAGGCAGAGATGAAGAGAAGGGAAACCCCCAATTGTTGCTCGTCACGTGATTCCCCTAGCAAACAAACAAACACCAGCAGAAGCAACAAGACGTGTACGTACATGTTTCATGTTTGTTCATGCACCTTCAATTTTCAAATCTTTCTTCACTTTCCTTCCTTTGTCCAATCACTATTAGTCTGCTCTTTCCATTTGGCACTACTAGCTGGTCCGTACCTAATTAAAGCTCACTGAATATCTAAATAGTATATTAATTGGCACTCACCCCCTCACTTATTAATGCCATTTAAACTTTCTTGGGGTTGGAGGTGGAATTTTTTGTCACCATTTATTATACTCATGTTCATGTCAAACACGTTCTTCAAGGACGTCTATTATTTCACCTTCAGATTCATTTCAGCTGAACTGATAATTTGTATGTGGACCTACATTTTAAATACCAAAATCTCAATCTTTTTCTATGTACAAACAAACCCTCTAGCAGTGAATCTGGCTCATTCTTGATTTTCGAATACTCATGGTAGGCGCCGTTACTGGCAAGGAGGTCCATAATAAATGGAGGTGAGTTTTTGAATTTTTGCTTCCTTTTCCTTTTCATTCTCCTCTTCATGCATTTCAAAATGTGTTGTCTCAGTGACAGGAAAATGGAAGGGAAAGAAGGTTTCAACACAATCGAGTGTCTCAGAGCAAGATTGCTCACATAGAGACATGCCTCAAAGCTGGCCAATGAGGAAGTAGAATCTCTGGGCCTCAAGGTATTTCTGCTACTCACATTCCCGATAGTAGTTCTTTTAATTTTGGGAAAATGACACTAAAGACCTAGTTAAGGAAAATAATATCAAAAAAATCCCAAAAATTGATAATGGTAGTTGCTCCACTTGTCAATGGTTACTCTTTCATTTATTATTGACAGACTATATGACTTTTCTGATGTTATTTCTCTTAATTGGGATCTTAGTGTCATTTTTCCTTTTTATTTGGATGGTGGACATTTGATTGAGTGGGAGAACAACTTGAGGATGATAACAGAGGTGTGTATGTTGTGTTATTTTGGAGTTACAAGGATGCGGTGACATTCTGTAGACACAAGTGCCTTCTTGAAATATGATAACTTACTCCACTAGCTTTCTATTTATTTTCTTCTAAAGTTTCCTCAAAATATCAAAATTGTATCTTTACAAAAATAGCCATGAACTTTAGGAAATTGACTCCCTTTCCTTGCCACCGTGATCCTTTTTTTTTTTGGGGTTACATTTGGATCCTTAATAAGTCAGTGAGAATTAAAATGATATCATAATAAATGTGAGTGTATAAGAAAGCAAAACCATGAATGGAGCAAATTTTTCTGTTGAGTTAGCTTTCAGTGTTATTACAAACTTCTTTTTAATTTTTCGTAAACAACTCAGTTTCTTCCATAAAACAAAGCTGTGCCTTTAATTTTTTTTTTTTTTTTAAAAGTTGCAGGAATGGAGCGCTCGATTCTAAATTAGCATATTCAAGAATGGTATGTAATTTTGAGAATTTTTATATTATACGGATAGATTAATTATAAATAACAATCCTAAGACATTATGAAGTAACTTAAATTAAAGTGAGAATAAAAATTAAAAACCTTATAAGAGAATCAATCCAGAATAAGGATATTCAAATTATGAATTTAAATAAAAGTAAATAGTAAGACACTTTAGTAAGAATGGGCATCTTCCTCTTTTTCAAGTAAATACAAGCTTTCTGTGTGATAAGAGAAGAAAACACTGTTTTCCATTGCTCTCGCTAGGGAGTGGGTTGGAGTTGTTGGATTGTATTTATGAATTTGCCCACCTTCCATTTCAAGTATGAGGTCGCCATTCTTCCTGGCGCCTAGTATGTGATTAGGAAACATCTTTGTTGTTGTCGATAAGGTTTTTGCCCATAACTCCTGGTTCCCAAATTGTTTCAGGGTCCAAATGGTAAAAAGGTATGCTGCACCCTCTTCTTCTTCACCTGTTCCATCATCATCTTCTCCCTCTCGATCTTCACCTATTCCATCATCATCTGCTCCCTCTTCTTCTTCACCTATTCCATCATCATCAGCATCTATTTCATAATCATAAGTCTCTTGTATAAAGAGAAGTGATTCTCCCGTTGGCACAATAGATTTCGAACCATAAGGACGTGCGTCACTAGGAAACAGTATTTGTCCAAACATTTCATGTGTAAGGTCAAATGTAAGTATAAAGTAATATTCTTCTTCACGATGAAGAGCAATCGTATAAAGCACACCATTAAAGAATACGCTTGAAGAGAAAATGGGACATTGACGAAGGATACTATATGGCAGATGTTTCTATTTCCATGACTATGTGACGTATGAGGAAATCCATACTGAGTCAAACTCTTTATTATGCTTACAATAACCAAGATAACGATAAACAATATTCACAACTTTGAAATCATTGTTGATCCGATCAAAACCAAAGCCTATAATAGATAATCTTTCATTCCAAGTCCTCTTGAGGGGAAGCATACATATTTTCGAATAGTTGGGTTCTAAAGAATTAATTTAAAAGGTAATTCATTGGAAAGACATACTAACCCATTGCTTACGCCTACACCCTTGCGCCTTTAAAATCATCAATGGCAAGATTCTCTATGGTGTGAAGCAAATGGAATTGATCATTATTGGAATGTACTGAATAGTTTACTTGACAATATGGACAATGGATATTGTTCCTTCCATAAATTTCCACGTTCTCTGTGCAATGACAAAATTTAATAAGGAGAATTTGATTTTGAGAACCAAAAGTTTGGTGTGAGCTGCATGATATGAAATCAAGATAGTAATAAGATCATTCCAATCTTTGCAAATAAAGGAGCATTGGCATAGGGTTCTTGCATCTAGCTAGTCTAAGCAAAATTTCTTTAACAATGTGAAGAGGAATAAAAGGAATGTCCATGCGGGAAAACATGATGAGTTACAATGTAAGGAAATATAGAGTACAAAAGAGGCTACGCTGAGGAAAAGGAAATGTAGAAAGAGGCTAACTAGTAACTATAGGAAAAAGAAATATAGAATACCAAAGAGGCGTCTACGATTTGAGCACGGCTGATTGTGATACTTTTTTATGCATTAAACACTACAACTTATTTTTTCAGTCTCAATAATCATAACTTAATGTTACTTTTACTTTAATTTACACAACTGAAATTTATTTATTTCTTCATTTTATGACTTTGTCCTATTAACGTTACTTACTGTTAAAATTTATTTAATCACCACATGCGCATGATTTGTTTACTATTAAATAGATCTATTCATAGTTTGAGGTGAAAGTCTCTGTCACATGTTAAATACACATGCATCCAATGCCTTACCAATGCGCATTTAATTTATTTTAATTTGTTAGCATTAAACATTATCAAAATCTTTGGTTAAAAGAAAAATTAGTTCCAAAATTTTTGGCCAAAAAAATTACTATCATTATTGCAAGATTAATGTCATCAGATGCATCACATGGTAGCGTGCTAATCCCAAAGATTATCATTACACCTTCTGATGCATCTTTGCCTTTCACATTTTGTCGAAGACAGTTCCCTATCATGTTATCCTTTGCAATGACCATAAACAAAAGTCAAGGGCAGAGCCTTAAAAATGTGGGCTTGTATCTTCCTCATCCTGTATTTACACATGGGCAGTTATATGTTGCTATGTCTTGGGTTCGTAGCAAAAAGGGCTTGAAGATATTAATCCTAGATGAAGATGAAAATCCAATGAATAAGACTTGCAATATTGTGTACAAAGAGGTCTATTATAATTTGTTCATATGAGGTTATAAGCATGTACCGTTAACATTTCATGTCCATGTGAATGTGAATGGTTGAAATCAAATTGTTGTTTTTATGTATGTGTCCGTATAAGTACATACATTTCAATTAATCTTATGTGGCAAATTGCATTGTTTATTGTGCATTATAACCACATAAAACATCACTTTAGTTTACAAGGTTAATGAGTGACTTTCATACAAGTTGTTTGTGTATGTGGCATGCTTAACCAATTTTATTGACCTCCAACCCGTGCATCACACGGGTCCTAAATTAGTTTTTTATTAATTGCACGCCTATATTGCATTACTCCACATTTTGAACTTGGCGTATTATTTCCACGTAAATTGTTGTATTTACAAAATTAAGAATTTGAAACAACATGTTGACGCTGGCCAAAAAAAAAAAAAAAAAAAAGCTTAAAATAAGCTGGCTTTGCCTCTTATCATTTTAGTCCTATTTATAAGTTCAAATTAACTAACTTTTACATATTAAGGAGAGTTAATTAACTTATTAATTATAGGCTAAATTTCCATTTTAGTCTCTTTTATGATTGATTGCAAGAGTTAACATGAATTAATTCTTTTTGTATATTGTAATTAATATGGATAAAATTGTAAAAAACTGTATTTATTAATCTAAAACTGGCCTTATAATAAAGATTAAAATTTTTAATCAAAATAAACTTATAAATAAGATGAAAGTGGTACAGCAGTTAGGAGTGACCTAAGCCACCTCCAATGGGCTATTTTCAAATTTGATCAATATGAAGGATCATTGAAGCCTGCCTGTGTAATAATGGAGCCCAGTGACTCAGTAATTAATTGGCACTCACCTCCTCACTTATTAATGCCATTTCACCTTTCTTGGGGTTGGAGGTGGAATCTTCATCACCATTTATTTATCTCATGTTCATATCAAACAAGTTCTTCACGGACGTCCAGTCGTCTATTTCACCTTCAGATTCATTTCAGCTGAAGATAATTTGTATGCGTGCGTACGTACATTTCAAATGCCAAAATCTCATCTTATTGTATGTCCAGACAAACCCTCTGGCAGTGAATCTCACGCTCATTCTTGGTTTTCGAATACTCATGGGGGCATTTTTGGTTTTTTCTCTTTTTTTTTTTGGGGGACATGTGTGCCCCATCACGGACTCTTTTTGTGACCAAACTAAGCAAGGACAGCATTTATTTATCGTTTTGTTTATTCCTTCCTCGAGAACAACTTCACTACTGTAATTTAGTAATACTGTTTGAATTTGATGATATTTAAATGTGTGTGGGACAGTTGTATGTGCACTGAGAAGTTGATGCCACGAAACGACGAAGAATAGGGAAATGGTAGGTGCCGTTACTGGCAAGGAGGTCCATAATAAATTTTGCTTCCTTTTCCTTTTCATTCTCCTCTTTATACATTTCAAAATGTGTTGTCTCCGTGACAGCAAAATGGAAGGGAAAGAAGGTTTCAACACAATCGAGTGTCTCAGAGCAAGATTGCTGGCAGAGAGACATGCCTCAAAGCTAGCCAATGAGGAAGAAGAATCTTTAGGCCTCAAGGTATTTCTGCTACTCACATTCCCTCCCTCTTTCTATTCTGTGTGGTTCTTTCATATCAAAATGTTTAACTACTTGGGTGGTGGGCAGTTGATTGTGCTGGAAAACAAACTTAGACAAGAGATTAAAGTCAGAGAGAGAGCTGAGAGAAGGCTCAGATTTTTGGAGAAGAAGCTTGAGTCTGTCAACATTTCATCCACATCAGCGGAATCTGAGCAATCTTATTCATCAGATAAGTTTGAAAGTTCATTTACAACAAATAGTTCAGCTTCCACAGATGCAGAAGAGAACGAAACAAATCCTCATTCAACAAATTCTCTTATCTCTTTACACCAAGTCTCGAAAGACTCCATTCAAACCCAGAATGGTCCTCCAGTTTTAAAAGATTGTGATTGCACGCAAGATCTGCTAGAGAATCAAAGTCCAAACTCCGAAAATTCCAAGAACAGCGAAAGCAGGTGTTTAATTTCAACATGCAGAACCGTTGCATTGGATTAGAAATTAATATATTTTACATGCACTTGTTTAAAATAGCTGACTGTCTATGTCAGGCTCTCGTTTTCAAGCTCCAAATCACCAACAGGAGATTCCATTGCTCAGGACACTGATATTTACAGCTCACACGCAAGCACCAGCAGCTCCAGGTCCCCTGAAGACCCTACTCACAGTCCAAATTTGAGCTCTGAAAATGACAAGAATCATGAAATCAGGCATGGAATTTAACGAAGCAGTGCTTTATCTCATGATTTCACTCTGTCTTCAACGTGGCTGAGAATTTCAAATTTGTGGGGTAAGCTCAAGTTTGTGTCCGCTTACAGAGAGAAGCTTGTGGGCTTAATGAGATAAAGAAGGCAAGTGAGAATCAGTGGTAATAGTAATCTAAATAATTCGAAATGTTTTATTAGGGAAGGTGAGCCAAGTGAGATCACAAGAGCAGAGTGGCAAAGTTGGTGAGAATGATCACGGAAAGCATGTGAGTTTGAGGATTTTGATTTTTCTGGGTGTAAATGAATGTGGTCACTTGATTCTTGTGCTTTATAATTATTGGTTCAATTGGGTAGGACGGGTAGGTTGAGATCCAAAGGCATAATAAGTTGACAGAATTAATTGCCTTACTAGTTCGGTGTGAGGATAAAAGGATGGATAAGGATTCTTCATATCTAAATTTTGATTCAATTGCTGCAATATGTCAATTATAGCATATATGTAAAACAATTACACAATGAATGACATATGGTACGTTACTTTTAAAAATGATAAAGGGAGCGCCATAAAATTTAAACTAATAAGAATGACGATGCACATATTTTTTTGGAATTATTTTAAGTTAATAATTCTGTTTTAGTAATATCGCTTCCCTCTTAATTTAATTAGCTAAAAACTACTCTCTTTTTTTGGGAAAATTGCTCATAAATTCCTATATGAAAATTTATTTGTGAAATATGACCTAAGACCATGTAAAGGTGTGGGGCCCTTAAGTGTGAATGATTTTGATAGGATAAAGACAAAATTGCCCTTAAATAAAACATTCCCTTATGTAATCTCTCCCCAAGAACCAAACATTCATTATAAAACAATACTCCACAAGCGCTGAATTCATCAAAGAACCCTCAACGTGATTTAGCTTGAAAAAACTATGGAAGCAAATCATCATCTTCAAGCACAATATAATTCAATATAGACATAATCAATCTTAATAATATCAAACTCACATAAACAATGAAACTAAAAACAAAAAATTATGTCTTTAATCTTTTTGAAAACCCATGATGACAGAAGTCACCACCATTGAGCAAAGCCATCACTTTGCTTCCACCATAAAGACGGTGATGAGGAGTGAGGAGAAGACGAAGAAGATTGAAGAGGACCCAGATAAGTGAAGTAGATGAATGCAGTTGTCGATGGTTGCGGCGGCAACATCGACGATTGGGGAGGTTGACGATGGCAACGATATCAATGAGTGGGGTGGTTGATGGTGGTCTTGCATCTATCGTGGAAAGATAGATTGCACATTGGGGAGGTTGACGATGGCAACGATGAACATAAGGGAAGATGAATTATACAAAGGAAAGATGGATTGCACATAAGGAAAGATAAATTACACATTGGGCAGATCATTTGCACACAATGTAATTGCACATTAGAGAATTATTTCGCACAAATGGAAGATGTATTATATATAGGGGAAAGTTCTTATTTTGGGAAGATGTATTACATGAAAAGAATATCATTTGTATATAAAGAAAGATTGTTTGCACACAACATAATTTACAGATTGGACTAATTTTACAACGCAAGGGAAGATGGATCTCACATAAGAAAGATGAAATTGCACACAAAGGAAAATAGATTGTACGTAAAGGAAAGATATATCACAAAAAGGGAATGTTTTCATTAAGGGTAATTTTATCTTTTTCTTATCACAATTATTTATACTAAAGGACCCCCACCTGTACAAGATTTTAGATCCCAATTAACAAATAAATTTTTAAATAGGGATTCATGGGCAATTTTTCCATTTTTTTATTCATATTGTTTAGTAAAATATTTCTTTTTAATTAGGAAAAACTACCACTAATTATTTTAGGTTAATATGTTGTAAGCCCAAAGTTTAAACACTCTGTAAGGATATAATGTGTGTGAGTTATGACAAAAAAACAAAAAACCTACCATTAATTCCTACACTTATGCTTATTTGTTTGATTTATCAAAATTCATTGGTTATATATATATAAAGAGCGTATGCTAATGCTGCCATGATGGCTTTAATCAGAATTAATTAATTCTTTCTTTCTTTTTTAATAGGATCAAATGAAGCACACACATTAGTATTATCACACACAAACACTGCAGTGGAATCCAGTGACTGCTCCCGGAGAGGCGGGGTGCCATGTGAGCCAAGGCTCATTGGTTAATTAACTCTTCCTTCATTTTTGTTTTCATATTTTTAATTTAATTTAATTTAATTTTGTGATAAAAACATGGGAGAATTGTTAAAAAAGACCTTATTGGCAACATATTTGTCAAATGCGACTTGGGAAGATATTTACCCACGAAGGGAAGATATTTGCACACGAAAGGAAGATTTCTGTACACGTAGAGAAGATTTTTTCACATATATAGGGCAAAATTTTGCACACAAGGAAGATCATCTACACACACGAAAGTCCTATTTGGTAAATAAGTTGCAAATGAGGGATTTTTTCACAATTTTCCCTAAAAACATTGTACACATAAGGGAAAAAACTTGAAAGCAATGTAAAACTAATGTAAATTAACGTTTAGACACTAGTGTTTCTCAAATGAATTAGTCAGCGATTAGAGTCATACTAGTTGGTGTAGTTTGGGTGAGTGAAAGCGGCATGAGGAGAATCTAGGGTGATACACTTGTGTGTCTCAAATGGACTAGGCGGCTCAGAGAAGCCATAAGAATGA
Organism: Inga laurina; assembly: GCA_963855925.1. Classification (NCBI taxonomy): domain Eukaryota; kingdom Viridiplantae; phylum Streptophyta; class Magnoliopsida; order Fabales; family Fabaceae; genus Inga; species Inga laurina. Next base: position 14,170,516 of record OY979703.1, on the reverse strand, counting down.
ACTAGAAGCTTCCTAAATTAATATACATCCATTTGATCTCACATTTTCCGCACAAATATGGTTGGCCTACAGAGTATATCCCCTATTTTAATTAAACTAGTTGGAAATTGAATTTTGTACTAAATATAAGGTCTTAATTTACTTTCACTCCCAAATTTATAATTTTTTTTTTCTAAATACCCCTATTGACTATATACATTAAGGCATTTCTATTTAGGATAGTAATGATGAAATATGGTAATTTAGAAAAAACGGCTAATATTTATTATAAATAATCAAGATGACTAATTTCCTTAATTTATTCAAATTAATCAGCTAGCTCTTATATTAAGAATACAATATTACATTAATTTTTTGTTTATGGAATATGTCCCTTGAAATGCGATTAAGGACCTGGCAAAATTAATCAAACCCCAGAAGTTGTCTGATGCCTAAATGTACTATGAATTAGTGGCCTTCTTCCTTCTGGTGATGACTTAGTTATGTATTTAAGTCAGAAGGCGCAGACTGAAGAGTAGGCATCTTATCTATACAGCTTAAACAAGTGTCAAACCACAATTGAATTCACATAAAAGAAAGAAAACTCAGCATAAAAATAATAATCAAATCTTGAAGTCCCCTTATTTGGAACATCACAATATTATACATTCTTTTAAGAGTTAATATAATTTTGCTCCCTCAAATATATCCTCATTTTAGTTTTGGTTCATCAAGTTTTAAACTAGAACTTTTGATCTCTCAAATTTCATTCCATTTAAAATATTGATCCTTATCATTAAATAATATTTTGAACCATTTTGCCCCTTTAAAGATCAAAATTTCTCGTTTGAAACTTGAAGGACCAAAACGACAATAAGAATAAACTTAAAGAACCAAATATTATATTAACTATTCTTTTAAAGCAATACTTATATTTTGGGTGCGACAATAACATAGAGTAATAATGTTCTCACATTCTAACCAGACTTTGAATTGGTCAATTCATTGGGCCAGGGTCAAATCATGATTAGGCTGATCTTAATTAAAATACTCGTTATATTTAAAAATAACGTGTATGAAACAAACAACTAATACAATATTTTTTCCATATATTGTCATACATATCAAATATATCTTGTAATATTTGATCATATCAATTACATGTATGCCAATCTGAAATAATTTCATACACGCCCAATTTAAATACTATTGTCCATTACAAGTAATCAAAATCATCAAACACTCTAGATTAATTAATTGCCCCAGTCCAACTAAACTAGTACAAGCTTTTATGATTAATGAAGTTCAGGACCATCAACAATTCAGTGTGTGTGTGTGTGTTGTGGGTTAATAATTGCTTTTAAAAAAAAATAGTTATGACCAATTTTTGAGAGATGTCTGAAGTGGACTATAAACCAGTTTTAAATCAGACCAAACCATTCGAACCAACTCATCCAGTATAGCTTTGACGACCCTACCATATGCCTTATATATTTGGTTGAGTTTTTTATGTTATATATTCTTGAAAAATCACGAATGGAGGTAAAACTGTTTTATCCACAAAAAAATGAAGTGAGAAACAAAAAAAAATTGATTCATTATTGGGACTGGGATGGGGGAGTCCGGTACATATAATGAGATTTTTTATGAGCGTTTAAATGCTTTTCCGCTACAAACATATATTTGACGAAGCAAGAGGGCCATTTTTGTCTCCAAAACCAAAAGGCAAAATAAAACAAGATAAAAAAAGGCCATCACTGTGTCAGAACCACTAATTCATTATTAATGGAAGGTTGGCCCCCCAGCAAGCCATCTAATGGGTCCGACTCAGAACTCCCCTTCGTTAGAGTTTAAAAAAGAAAAGAGACAATACTGGAAAATAAAGTCATCAGAATATATATCAAACACTGTTAACAGAAAAAACGCATATTAGAAAAGCTGTCGGTCATAAGCGAAGCAATCCCGAATCTAGAAAAAGTAATGAATTCTCACCAAAACTAAAACAAGGGAAAAAATAATGTAATTAGCATATGAAATTGGAAAATGCAAATGTTACAATTAGTCAACCAAAGTAGCCTAAAAACTGAGTTATGCGGTTTAAAAAGCCATGACCCCTTGAAGTAGCCCATATCAGACATAAAAGATGATTAGGGACAAAGGGAAGGCAAAAGAACCATAATGTCAGAGCTTGCACTTCAAATCTCTCTTCACTTCCTAATCTCAGATCTTGTCTGACTTTGCTCTTAGCTATGAAGATAATGTGCCATAAAGCTCCAACTGCCGTTCCATGCTCTGTTCCCTTCCATCACTGAGATCATCGACCGTCTCTGTCATATCCAATAACTGTGATGCAGAAACATGGAACATAACTAAGGTCCCAAAACCCATTCAACTCAGATAAGGTACAGAGTATCAGAAGCAATTCTCTACATATTCTCTGAATTTTGCATGAAAACTTGTGGTCTTCCCTCATTAAGGGACATTTCTCATTTACTTTTAGCCCATACCCTTTTGGTCTTTTTATCTGAATTTCTCTTCACTTCTTGTCCTCTTTGCTTCTGCTGGCTATATATATATATATATATATAGCTTCAGGAAGACAAGGACCTTGAGCTTCTTGTCCTCTTTGGTTCTGGTGGCTATATATATATATAGCTTCAGGAAGACAAGGACCTTAAGCTGAAAGAAAGCCTTAAACTGACTATGGTTCAGGTCTGAGAAATAAACCAATTACTGCATCATTGGAACGATAAATCTGCAACATAAGCTTCTGTTAGATTGAAGAGTTGCCTGAGAAAAATGGTTGGATCCTGCTGGAAAACATTTGTAGAAGGTGAAGATGGAGATTTTAAAGGGAAAGTCGATGGCTTGCTGTGGTATAAGGATTTGGGTAAGCATGTGTACGGTGAATTCTCAATGGCTGTAATTCAGGCCAATAGTTCATTGGAGGATCGCTGCCAACTCGAATCTGGACCCTTCACTTCCAACCACTTGGGTCCTCAAGGGACCTTCATAGGTGTCTATGATGGCCATGGCGGATCAGAGGCCTCGCAGTTCGTTGCTGACAATCTCTTCTTCCATCTCAAGAGTATGCTCTTTCTTGAATATCATTCTCAGACACAAATTTTGCACAAACCAGGAAAAAAATTCAGTTTTTTTGTCCTCTCATTTCAGAGTAGTGCTTACTAAACCATTTTGTGTGTGTGTGTGATTCAGGGTTTGTGAGTGAAAAGCAAGGCGTGTCAGAAGATGTGATCAGAAGAGCATTTTATACAACAGAGGGAGAATTTCTCTCTGTTGTGAAGCAGCAGTGGCTAAGTAGGCCAGAGATTGCATCCACAGGAACATGTTGCTTGGTGGGCATAATCTGCAACGACATGCTCTATGTTGCAAATGCTGGGGATTCGCGAGTGGTATTAGGAAGAGAAGAGAAAGCAACTAAAAATACGGAAGCAATCCAATTATCTGCAGAACACAATGTCAATATTGAAACTGTGAGAGATGAACTTCGATCCAAGAACCCTTATGATTCACAAATCGTGGTCTCCAAACACAATGTTTGGCGAGTTAAAGGCCTCATACAGGTATTAATTAATTATTTAGACTACATAGCCTCAAATCCTTGTAGTAAGCAACAAAGAAAAGAACTTATTATCTTGTTTTTGCAGGTTTCAAAATCCATCGGCGATGCATATTTGAAGAGGACAGAGTTCAACAGAGCGCCTCTGCCATTGAAGTATAGATTGCCTGAACCCATGTTTAAGCCAATTCTTAGTTGTGAGCCATCAATATCAACCCATAAAATTGAACCAGGGGATCAATTTCTCATATTTGCTTCTGATGGATTATGGGAGCATCTCAGCAACCAAGAGGCTGTCAACATCGTGAGCAATAACCCACGCAATGTAAGTAAGGTCACAGTATTCCCACTTGAGAATTTTGCTGCAGCCATAACTGAACATTCAAAGTTCAAATTCAAAGAGATGATTTTGGAGTTGCAATCTGACTTAGTGGTTGTGTTTCGCATAATACAGGGGATTGCTAGGAGGGTCGTGAAGGCTGCACTACGAGAAGCAGCGAGGAAGAGAGAGATGAGATTGTCAGATCTCCAAAAGATAGAACAAGGAGTGAGGAGACACTTTCATGACGACATAACAGTAATTGTCGTATTTCTAGCTCCCAAAACGACTCATAATGGTTCACTCTGGGATTTTCCCCTTTCAATCAGAGGCGGCTCCTCTGCCAACTTGTAATGTAATTGTCTTCCCTTGGTTATGCGTGTATGTCTCCAGAATTCTAAATTATCGAAGGCAGAGTGGTTTCTCACCTAAACTTTCAAGATTATTACATAGAAAACCAAAGAGATGATAGTACCAGAGTACAAAGAATTTAGATGGGACAGACTAATGATGAATTAATTCATTAATACAAGGAAAGTAATTATATTGTTATTATTTCCTTCAAGTACTGTTAAGTGTTAAATATTGGCTAAGATGAGACTAAGCAAGCACAACACGAAACCAGCACCAGTATAAGACCCACGGATAACATTCAGTTGTCAAAAACATTTCCAAACATGCATGTTGCATGAGATCAATTTAAGATTAGCAAATTGAAAGGGCCATTTTTTAATTAAGAAATCTCTTAAAGAATGTTTTATGGGTTAATACTATTATTGGTCATTTTAGTTTATCTTAATTTTGGTTTTAATCCCTAAAGTTTGAAACCTATAGTTTTGGTCCCTCAAATTCATTTAGTCTAAAACCGTTATTCTCTATACTTTTGAGAAGGACTTGGAGTTAGGTTAATGGTGTTAAGTTTGCCTACATGTCACTGATGCCATTAACTTTGTGCTGACTGGGCAAGATGAGGTGGCAAAATAAATGCGTTAGCCATGTTGACATGGACATGTGAAAAAAGAGGGGGGAAAAGATAAGAAAATAAGTTGTCACGTTAATTGAACTGACAGTGTAAGGGAATTCTCTCTCTTGGAACTCATGCCCAGGATAACTCTCAATGGAAGACTCTGTAATTCGGAAGGTCCCGCCGGATAGACCGCGGGAGGAACTTGCTATACTTACTGCCCCAAAGAAGTCCAAAAAGAAGTTAAAGAAGACGCTCTCATGTCATATCAGATGGTTGATGTTGAAGAAAATGAGAATGAGGAGAACCATGAATTAGTGGTGTCAGAAGAGGAGGGTGGATCCTCAGAGAAAACACGGTATAGGAAGCGCATCTCATATAAAGACTCTCATTAATGGGGTTTAAAGGGTTGGACTTTAATGGAGTTGCTTATAGGTCCTCTAGCATGGATGAGGATCCATTAATATCGAACTTGAAGGATAAGTTGTGGGAGCTTCCTGAACCCTCAGAAGAAATAAAGAAGCTCATAAGTGTATATTTGTCAATGCAGATAACAAAAAAGGAATTTAATGAAGCATGTCAGCCATGGAACAATGCCTTAATCATCACAGTACTGGGGGCTCATTTTAACTTTCACAAATTAAAGGAGCTCCTGTGTAGGGTGTGGAGTTTTAATGAGTTTGAGTAAGTGGATCTACCAAACAATTACAATGCAGTGAAATTCACAAATGTTGAAAACTGGGGTGCGAACTATGAACTCATTTTATTTGAAGGACCGTGGTTGATTGCTTAGCATACAGTGCTTGTCCAAAGATGGTCGCCGAATTTTGATCCATTCCATAACCCCCTTAGGAAGATCGTTACGTGGGTCAGAATTCCTAATATTCTACTCATATATTACTCCCAGGAGTTTATCTCAAAATTGGGATATATGATAGGGAAGACCCTAAAAGCTGACTTGCATACCCTGAAATACCGAGATGAGTCTAGCGATAAAGCGGTGCGCGGGAGATACGCTAGAATTTGAGTGGAATTGGACCTCTAGAAATGCTTAGTTCCAAGGGTCATCTTGGCATCTGCTTGTTCGATGTGAAATACGAGGGTTTAGATCTAATATGCTTCTCGTGTGGAAGGTATAGACACGAGGAAAATGTGCCCCTGGAGGAAAAGGGAAGGCAAAACGACAAGTCAACAACAACATCAGATAGAATCAGAGGTGTCACAACCAAGTATGTCACCGGAACATCAACTTCCGGTGAAGGGTGAAGAGTTTAGGCCTTGTATGTATGTGGGAGGGCAAACAAAATCTCGGTTTCCAAGGAAAGAGGGTACTAGAGGCAGCGTGTCAGGTGCAAGGCATGGTGCAAAATTTGAAAAAAAGAGGGGAAGGGGTATGAGATATCAAGTATCTCGGTTTGCAGCCATATTTGAGTGGGATAAAGATAGAGAATATGAAGAGGGTCAAAAGGATAATCAAATGAAGAAAGGAGGTACGGTGGATGGGATAGGGAAAGCTCTTGTCATATATGAGGGGAGAGAAAATTGGCAGAGGAAAACAGAATAGGGCTCAATTCCGAAAAGTGCTCTAAGTCAAAAGGGTCACAATCATCCAAAAGCCATTTAGTGGCAAAAGGGAAAGAAAATAGTGAACCTTTTCAGTGGGCCGGTGTAGGAAAAGCCCAAAATGAAGTTATAATAGTGAATGAGGGGGGCCAAAAAAGCACTGATGTAGAAAGATCATAAATAAAATAGTGGGCGATAGGGTCCATAATGTCGTAATGGGCTCTTTTGACACTATTGAATCTAAAGTAGTCGAGTTGGGGAATCAGGTAACTGAAGACACTGAGCCCAGGGGTGCAGTTAATGAAGAAAGGTCCCTGCTGAATCCTACAAAACCGAAGGTAGCTAAAGGAGAAGGTAAAGAGGAGCTATCAATTAACAAGATGGCGCCAAAGACAAAGCCGAGACTGGAGAACAAAAGTAAAGGCAGTAAGGAAGATATATTGAAAGGCGGAAGACTCAGGGAAATAAAGAACAAGAATAGGCTGGCATCTAGGCGAATTCCACCAGATAAGTAAATACACATTTTCTTATGATTATTACATTTTGTTATTAATGATTGTATCGACTTGGAACTGAGGGGTAGGTGGTAAATCTTTCCCTCGTGTATTTTATTATGTGGTAAATAAACACAAAATACCGGTAATGGGTCTATTGGAAACCAAAAATTAGTGGGCATAAAGCATATTGTGTTGTTTGTAGATTAGGTTTTAGTAATTGGCTGAGAGTAGAAGCTACATGATTCGCTGGTGGAATTTGGGTGTTATGGAACGAGAATGAGGTCAGTCTTTGTAGACTATCTCTCATCTACCACTCAACTTCTGCATTGTTCACTTATAGAGAAGAGTGCAGGGGATAGTTTCTATGTCACCTTTGTTTATAGAGACCCTAGACAAGTTTATAAACAAGATTTATGGTCATCTCTCAGTGATCTAGCCAGCTCCATCAACGAGGCATTGTTAATTCTTGGAGATTTCAACTCCTATCTACATCCATCTAATAAAGAGGGGGTACCATTCCGCAATTTAGTTCCTTGGTTCCATTTAGATCATGTATTCATGACTATGGTTTTATTGAACTACTAGTGTTGGGAGAGAAGTTCACTTGGAGTAATAAGGAGGTGAAAGAGAGGTTGGATTGGTCCTTCTGTAATCTAATATGGGAATTGTCTTATCTGAATCATAAATCTTTTCATCATTTGTGATACAAGTTGGATCACAGGGTAATTGTGGTGTCATGTAATAATGTGTAGGCCAGATCTACACCAAATTCTTTCAAGTACCAAGTTGCATGGTGCTTGAGAGAGGATTTCTCAAATCTAGTTTAAACTACCTAGTAATAAGGCCTTTAGGCCACCCAAAATCATCAAGAATAATCTAGTCCAGAGAAATCAAAAAGTATACAGTTAATGCATCAAATCTCCAAAATAAATCAGAGTATGCAATATGAGTCTTAATGTGGCAATAAACAATAATCCAACATATATTAGAAAAAAGGAAGCACTATTATTAGCAAAAGTAGCTTAAGCTCCCAGAGTCTTCCCTGATAGACCAGCACGAGAACTATCACCTGGAAAAATGTTAAATCAATGGAGTGAGGCAAAAGCCTCAGCAAATGACAATCCATCTCATTGGGCACACGAGTAAGTGCTCGTGAGGTGTTAAGTGGGACAGTTATAAAATCATAGCATTATTAACAATGTCATATGGTTAGGTACACACACACACATCAATTCACAATATCATAATCTCATTCTCATACTTATTACAAGAGTGCACAAAAAAATTAATAAACAAGAATTTATTTCCTATCCTCCCTTATTTCCTCTCTGCCTTATTTCCTCTGACTGAACTCATGAACTAGTACTCACCCATGTGATTAGTAGTTCAATTCAATAAGCTCACAAATCAAGTGATATGGACTTACCAAAATCCATAGAGCACAAGACCGGACCATAGGTTCCGTCAATAGTGAGGTTTCAAGGCTCTACTAGACACAAATGGGTCAAAGGACTAGCTAGTATACACCTGGAAGCCTACCACCTTATTTCCTTTTTTTGTACAAGAACTCACCCCTTATCTCCTCTTTGAATAACCTCCCATCAAATCCAAATTCACCATCCCCTCTCATTTCAATACTCAAGAGATATGATTACATTGAATTATCACATGCCATTATCAATTCACAAGTTATCAAGAGAATCTTTCCAAACTCATAAATCAACACCAATTCATATAATATAATATCACTAGTTATTTCTCATTGAAAATAAGTCCTACAAGACAATTTCATTAACAACATAGTTTTATAATCCACATCACATGCCAATAGCAAATTTATAGTTCTATAAAGTTAAAAATTACTCACAAACATCATACAAGTATGCACAACAAAAGGAAAGTGGCTACCTCTCACTAAAGCAAATTATTACCATAATGCTTCTAATTTAAAAGCTCAAACACATGTCATAATCAATCTATAAGAATTAATTTACTACACATTAATAACTCTTTAAGTTATTAGAACAATTAACTTAATTCTATAAATTTAAAGTTTTGAATTAATTACTCGAAAATTTTAATTTCACACTAAAATCCCAACTATTTATTTTAATATTAATTCAAATATTTTTATTAACCCAAACAACTCATTTAAGTCATTGGTTATCATCAATTTCACTCAATTAAATACAATCCCTAATTTAAAGTTTAGGGAATAAAATAGCTAAATTATAAATCTCTACTTTAATAAAAAAATTTAAAACAATTAAAACTTTAAAAATAAATCCAACAGTCCAAATAAACCATTTAGCCCAAATTTAATATGCTAAAAATGTCCCATATAGAATTATTTATAGGATGATTATATAGAAAATTCATTATAAAATATTATACCAACTAAATAACAAAAATAAACTAATTAAAATTAATTATTAATCATCTTCTACATTTCTATAGTCATCTATTAATAAAACTCAAAACTTTCCCAAAACTCTAATCCTAAAATATTCTCTAGTCAGCACGAAATTACTATTATAAGAAAGAGAAAATTATTTAGAACAATCTTTATGAAGAAATTTTTATGATTATAAGTAATTTTGAATACCTTATTGATACTCAAAATTTGCCCAAAGCTCTGAAAAAAATGACGTGTAAGAGGAAGAAGACGAAGTGTCTGTTTGGATTAACGGTGAAGAAGGATTTTTTTTTTTTTTTTTTTGCAGATGGGCTTTTGGAAAAGTCATATAGAAAAAAAAGTGAGATTGTATATGCGATTTGTGTTTGGATTGACGGTGGCAGAAGTGACTTTTTTTCTAACATGAAACCTATTTAGATTAGTGTTTGAAAAGCCCATTTAGATGAAAATGACTAAAAACAAGCATAAATCTTATTGAATACTACACACACACACACACACACACACACACACATATATATATATATTATTTATATATATTGTGATAATTGAAGCGAAAAAATATAAATAAAATTTGATATAATAAAAAAAGTTCAATTATTATTGAAAAAAAGAAAAGAAAATCACACTAAAGTACTTAATTAAAAATGGATAAATTTATATTTAAATTAGAATGTATACATGAAATGGATCATTATTATTCAAAAAAAAGTAAAAAACCCTAAAGAACTTAATTTAAAATGGATAAAATTGTATATAAATGAGAATGCATACATTAAATGGATTATTATTGGATTATCTATTTCTAATAAGTTGGTCTATGATTTTGCTACGAACATGATTTATTTGTATTGAAGATAATCTACGGATATTTGATGAGGATGCTAATCTCTCATTAAAAGCATAAGGAAGCTTAATCAGTAAATTGATTTCAAATATAAAAAATATTAATAAAGCAGTAATAAGAAATGTGGTGATATTATTTGCAGATATTAACATGCTTATATTTACCGGCAAAAAAAAAAGGTTTAGATTTGTATTTTTGAAAAAATGTAATTGTCGTCAGTGATAATTTACAGATATTAACAAGAGCTTAGATTTGTATTTTTCAAAAAAACATGTAATTGTCGCCAGTAATGATGTCATTTGTATGATATGCAATTATATCATTATATTCATCACATCATTACCATTGAAATTTTATATTTTAATTAATAATGAAAAAATATTGATGATATATGTGATCATTCAAATATTAGATTATATAATTATCTCATAATACTCTCTCTCTCTCTCTCTTCTCATTCACCACCTATCCTCCTCTTCCCCTCGCTCTTTCTCTGCAATCTTCTTGCTCAGATTCTCTTGCTTTCCGTATCCTCAATGCTGGGCCTTCCTTTGCTCTTCCTTCCTCTGATATTTTAGCCACTGCTGTGATAGTGCTCCGCAACAAAGACGATCCTGCCGACGACCTCAAGGGATAGCTGGGGAATAAGGCACAACTCCGAGAACCACGACTTCCCACCGGTCAACAACCTATGGCCGGCAACGACTCACGATGAGCTTAAAACCAAGGACCACAACCAACACCGGATCGACACCCGAAGAGAAGAGGGTGACATAGTTTCTCAGAAGACAGCTGAGGAAGATGCTGTAACAGTCGCTTCCTTGCTTCATCGTGAAGCTGCACTGCAGAGAAAAAGAATGACCCACTGTGCTTTTTGCAGAAGCCACTTTTGGTGGAGAAGCGTAGTGATGCAAACTGTGAACCCAAACAGGTTTTCTTCACCCCACTGTGCTTTTAGGCAATGGCCGCGTATTTCGGACCTACAACCGCTTACCTAAACATGCTTGAAGTGGTTTGAGCGGCTTCTCTCTCTCACGCACAGTAGTAATTATTGAGGGAAGAAGTAATTAAATAATACTGAAGGGGAAAATTACCACAAAAGACTCCACAATTTCCATTTTTCTCCATTTCTTTTTTTTCCTTTTGCTCTCTATCTGTTTTATTGTAACCTTTCTTCTTCTTCTACTACTACTAGTAATAATAATAACAATTTATTTTTTTAATCTCTTTTATTTTTATAAATACTATTGTGAGTAATTTCCTATTAATTAAATAATTACATGATAAATTCTTTTTATCATGAAATAATTCTTTTATAATGTTACTTTAATTTAGGATTAAAAAAATTAGGATGTTACCCTATCAGTAAGCTACCAATTCTTACAACATCTTCCTGTAGAATATCCCAGACCTCATTCGAAGGTTGAAACTATAGTGTCCTTCTTGATTATTGTTGTAAGCTCATTTATACCCAACGATCCATACATCTATTACCTTCTCAGTATAATGATTGATTTTTATTTGCCAATCTTGATCTTGCAGCTCCATAAGTTTTAGTGTAGCTATCGAGAGACACTCAATTATCCCACCATGGTTTATATCCTCCACAATTTGTTAAATCGCATTCAGCATCTACTATTTTTTTTAAAAAGTCTATCCCAACATAATTGAATCCCTTCCAATAGGCCCCCATGCTTCTGCAGCCTTCCCACTCTGCTGTTCTAAACGTTTGGAACTACAAATTTTGCAGTTAAAAGTTTTCAATTTTTAAAATAGGGGTATTATAGCTTTTTAACAACATTATGAAATCCCTAATTTGTTGTAACGGCTTGATTAGAAATTTGTTGAAAGTGTAAGCCTGAATTTGGATTTTGCTATTTTGAAAAAATTTAATCAGGATTCTGCCTTTTAAATATGTCAATTTTTAACACTAACTCTTGTCTTTATATGAGTGTCTTGATTTTTTTTGGAGATTAAGGAAACTAATTAAATTACTTTAAAATATTTATATTTATCATTTTTTCTTCAAACCAATTTATTTAGCTTATAAACTAAAACATAATTTAATGATATATAATATATGATATTATTAAATAATTTATTTAGCTTCCTTAATCTCTAAAAAAAATCAACTGAATGTTATATTTAAGATAGGAGTTATACTAGTGCAAGACATAAATAGAGCCACTAGTTAGTTTCCTTGCTTATTTCATTTTGTACCAAAAAGAACTCAGTTTTAAAATAGGGTTAACCAATAAAAATACTCATAAACTTTTATTAAATTTTGTTAAAAGTGTGCCTAACATTATAATTTTTTTTTTTGTTACAAAAGTGCTTATAAATTTTAAAGAATGGGGCAAAAATACCATTTCCAGTGATGGAGTTAAACTTCGGTTACTTTATATGGGTCCACGTTATTATTTTTAAATGATTATTTTAACCCAAAAAAAATTCTTTACACGCTCTCTTTTCCTTGCCCTCCTCCTCAGTATCTTTCTCAATTTCTCTGAACCCCAACTCCATCACACACATGCTACCAGCAACTTTTTTTAATAAATAAAAACTTAGAAAAAAAAAACACACACACACACACACACAGAAAATACAATAAAATTAAGAAGCTAATTGACTCATCTCTCCACTAGTAATCCGTAAGTTGAAACGCTTGAGAGGATTTGAATATCCGAACCCAGGGTCAGCAACCTTTTAGTCATAAAGTTTGCTTCCTCCTTCTTCCATCTGTTGATACGCAGCACTTGGTTATCCCATTCTCTGTTCAATAAGCTCAGAGCCATTCCAATAAGATTCACATGAAATTACTCACTAATAAGTGCTACTGTATTTTAAAATTATTTCTGCCCTCACTGCCATTTTCTTTCACTTTCAATACCCAAGTTTTCAAAAATCTTGAATCTTTCATCTATTGCATTGTATTGGTGCAACTCTAACGCACCTTGTGTGCCACCGCAGTGAGGCTGACGAAGTCAAAGTTCATTCGGTGGGAGTTAAGAACTGAGCAATAGAGGGGGAATCCGGTTTCTCTCCTTTGTCCCAAAAGCAAAGGACCTCATTTTTTTTTCTCTGGGCCGTTGGATCAAGATCTCAACGGTCCAGATTTAATACATTATAAAAATATTATTATTAAATCTGGACCGTTGAGATCTTGATCCAACGGCCCAGAGAAAAGAAAATGAGGTCCTTTGCTTTTGGGGCAAAGGAGAGAAACCGCTTGCAAGGAGGGGGGGAGCGACGACGAAGGAGGAAGGCGGAGAAGAGTGAGGGTGCAAGGAATTATTGTTAAAATAATCGTTTAAAAATAATAATGTGGGCTCGAATATAAAAGTAATACAAGTTTAACTCTATTAATGAAAATGATATTTTTACCCTATTTTCAAAAATTTATAAATATTTTTGCACCTAAAAAAAAATTTATGGTGCAATGCACTCTTTTGACAAAAATTAATAAGTAGTTTTGTCTCTTAACCTTTTAAAATAATCATCACTTTAACGTCAAGAAAGCATTATTTTTTGACAAATTTCTATTAGTTCCTCTCTGGCCGAAACATGAGTTCATAATTAATTCAGGACACAATTAATGCAGTTGCAAATAATGATAAAATCGTGATAAATTAGCCCTAGCAACCAAAGGCTCATCACGCCTACCCGGAACCAGCTCTTGTAAAAGCTTCATGCGAGCATTGATTTTCTCTCACCTGGCCTTCGCAATTGTCAATTAAAATCATAGTCATTAATTAAGAAAAGCTTACGGAGGTCGAAAGAAATTTGATTATGGAAAGCGGTGGATGAATCAATGGCGGTGAAGCCGGTGGAATTGGGGGCGTCTCTTATGGAGGGTGTATGGTGGAATTGCTTGACAGCCATTTGAAGTAATGCCAAAGCAACGTCGGCTACGTTACGGTGTGGAGATGAAGTTTAACACTGTTCGGACGCTGCTAAGTCATCAGATGATAACACTTAACGGACTTGATTATCACATTACAAATGGTTGAGTAGGCTATGTAATTCTTTATATCTATGTCATCGGATTCTCAAATTAAAAACGTATAAAGTGTATATTCTTATAAAAATAAAATCTTAAAGATGTTACATTTATTATTATTCACATACCATGTTTTAATTAAAAAATAACCTAATAACAACGATACCAAAACTGAAACTGCTTATATTTGAACGAATGGCTAAAGTAGAATAGATTATTAATAATTTTGAAGATGATTCAAAGGATAGTTTCCTCAGTTAGACAACCTAACCAGCAGATTACCAAAGGGAGTAGTAGTAATAATTTAAAAAAGGGTGAATTCACATGCACTCAACCAAGATGGCACTGCTATGTATCCATCTTGTTCTTAGTCATGGAATTCCCTGCCGGAAGTGACAGTGTTCTCGTTGTTAGAACTTCTTTCGCTCCGGTCATTAGACTGACTTTGGCTGCATTCCTCTTCGTTAGTTGGCTTGCCCTGTTCCATTGAATGTTTAAGAAACAATTTAACAACAATATTTACAAACATGTACAAGTACAGTGGGAATGCCCAACAACATTGGAACATCTTAAAGGACTGATGTCCCAAAAAAATTAACAATATGGTACTTTTGGAACAGTCAAGGCGTTGATTCAAGGAACCATACGCTGCAGCTAAGCGAAATTTGGTATCAAGGAGACAAGGAATAACTATTTCGGACTAGCATGCCATCTATTTGTGAATGCTTTGAATTAGATATAGCAGTCCATAATTGTAATCACGTGCAATACCTGGAATACCACTTGGTCACTTACTCGGAGCGAGAGAGCGGAAAAATAGACTTTACCTTGTTTCTTTCACGCCAACCTAGTCCAAAATTTAGTAGACGCAACTTAGGCGGTGGTATTTCAACTCTTGGGCTTGGTATCCGATCACCCCTACAAAAATTTAATGAAATTTTTCTGAGAGAAAGGGGTTCTTAATAGTATGGACCGTTGAAACTTGAAAATTACGAGATTAATATGGCCAAACCTTCTATGACCTACATCAAAACGCACTGAACAATATAGGAACAGTGGAACACCTAAAAGGACTGATATTCCCAACAATAAATTGACAATATGGTATTTTTGAAACGTCAAGGTGTAGGTTCAAGAAACCATGATGAAATTTGAAGTCAATAGAAAACTGACATATGCAATGTTGCATGTATCAATCTACAATCCTCAATTTTCAATTGATACATGTGATAGATAAAAACTAGCACCTTGGAGAAAGTGCTTTCAATTGGCCAGATTCATATTGAAGGGTGGCCTCTAACATGCTTTCAGCCATCAAAACACGCTTTTCCATCTCTTTGATCGAGGCCATGGCCTTATCATACTTTTCCTGCATATGCATAATACTGGGAATGGATACAGTCATGTCTTGTAAGATATTTAATACAATGTGTCTACAGAGCAAGATCCCTAAATCAATTTAATTATTTCTCTTGGAAATAGATGTGGCCATATTATTCAAAAGCTCTTCAGCGGATTCACGCGCGGTAGTTATTACAATAGAAACGTACATAGAGGTAGAAGAGTTTATGTAACAATATTTGAGAAGTAATGAAGTTCAAACACGTTCATCCACACCACATTAGAATACTAGCAGGAGAAAATTTATAGAGAAAATATTTGATTTATAATAGTTCTGCTTCTTTATTTCTCAACCATCATGTTAGAAAATAATAAACTGGAATATTTTTACATAGTTGCATGTGAAACTACAGAAGAGCAGTATGAACCTGAGCTTACTAATCAATTGCCGCTAAAATTTTCCGGGCCAGATTTATTTATAGATGGGAACATAAACATTCATGACTCCTGATCAAATTATTAGTAGAATAAAAATAATTGTAGTTCCTAGTCATTATGATATCCAAACGAGGGACAAATTCACAAGATTCCATCAATGAAAATTTCAAAAATACGTTTTCAATTCAGAACTGAACTCTGATCTATAGTATACTTGAAAATCAATCAAATAACTAGGATCATTTCAAGATTATATGTGGGGCTACCTGGAGCATATGGACTACATATTTTTGAGCAGCAAGGTCTTGCTCAGCTCTTCTACGAGCATCTTCAGTAACCTTTTGCTCCTGCTCTACCCTGATTAGGACCTGTAACAAGAACAATTAACGCTTTCAAGAAAACAAAATTTGTGGTTTTTAATAATTACGTTTCACTAGTCAAGTATGAAAAGACGCTGCTGAAAACAGGAACCCAGTAGAACCTGCAGCATGGCAGTTTCTTGTAATTTCTTATCAGCAAGGGCTTGTTGTAGCTCAGCAACCTCCCGCTCTAATTGCTCAACCTGGATGATTATATTATGCAAACCTTACAAGCCAATTGATTACCAAAGCTTTTAAAGAATTGGAACCCTTATTGTACTTGAATTGACCTAGTTTTTTTTCCCTAGAGCTTGCTTGCATGTTTTCTTGAATAAGTAAAAGTCCTCTCTGCCAATTAGATAATTAAGAAATCAAATATCACATCAATTTTTTATTTCTTATCTGTTCATATTAAATACCAAGGATAAAGCATGGCAACACTATTGATTTGATACAGAGGTACATGTATTCATAACTTAGTGAATAGCATTGGTTCATACATGATAACTGATTGCACATCAACGTTAGCAGTAATAAATCTAGATAATGTATTTAAATTTTTAGATGATTCAAATATTTGTATGGTTAGAGGATGAGGGAACACGGTACATTTCTATTTTAATATCTTCAACAAGCACAGCAATCACCCAAATGTTAGATTTACCCTGGCACTCAGTTCCCGTCTATTATCTTGCTTGACCATCTCCATAAGCGCTGTTTCTAGCTCCTCAGTTCTGTCAAAGGGACACAGAGAGATTAGTTTATGACCTTAAGGCTACTCCATAAGGCGTGGTTTTGTTGGAACTTTTACATGACCAAAGAAAAGTGGAAAGAATGGACAGTGGAATGGTTAAGGAAAATAGAAAACAGGAAATAAAATGCCAAAAGTGACTAACAATAAACTTCTGTTTAAGTATTAGATCTTTAAGGTTGACAATCATCATTGTAAATGAAGTAAGAAAACAAAATTAAATTAATAGGCAGAAAAATAATGCAGCTCTTATCAAGGCTCTTGAAAGGGGCATTGGCATTTTCTAGAAGGGCTTTCCGAAAGTTATAACTTGTAACGCTCGGCAGGAGATGAGAAAGTAAACAGGTTAAGCATGATGCTAACTACACTGGGTAGGCCAATGCTTCCTTCCCAAAATAGATTTATCAACAATTATCTCTTAAAAAACCTCCTCCGAGCTTTATGATAGGTACTCACATCCATTCCTGGTCTATACTAGGAAGAAAATTGTGCAAAACCCATAGAAAGTAGTGTGGCATGTCTGTTTTATATTTAAATTATGTAAGGTCATCTGTTTTATCATGTCTTAGGTGGTGTAGTACAGTTGTAAAACATGGGGTAGCAGTTATTAGGTGCTAGAGTGCAGTTATTGTCAGTTGAGTCTAGTATTTAAGGATCTGGAAGTTGTTATCAAACTTATGTTGAATTATGAATTGAAAATATTTCCCTCCTCTAAGTCTAGAGTTACAGATTCTGGCTCAAGACTATCTCTTCTACTTCTCTCTTCCTCTTAATCCCTCATTTGTCCCTCTGAACCTAACAATTTGGTATCAGAACAGTACGTTCCTAATCTGTGGAACATGGTGAACACTCACTTCGGTAATCATGATCAGAGTTCTAACAACTCTGGTTCGAACCGACCCCTTCTACCAAATCCGCAACCTGAATCCTCTCACACAACGCCATCAACCACCCCCACAACACAACCTGACTTTCAAGAGTTTATTACTCACCAAATGGAATTGGTTCTTTCGAAAATGGGAAGAATGGACTTGGATATAACAGAATTAAAGAAAGGAAAAACCACCCCGAACCCAAATGAAACCCATTATGGAGAAGATAGGGAGGAGACTCATTAGGAGACGCCATGGTGGATGCAGAATCCATCAAGAAGACCACATACTAAGGTAGAATTTCCTAAGTATGATGGTGGAGATCCCAGAGGGTGGATATTAAAGGCCAAAAAATATTTTAGATACTACCAAACACTGAAAGACCTTAAAGTCGACATTGCAGCCATCAATTTAGAGGGAGATGCTTTAGACATTTTTTCCTAGGTTTCCTCCAACCAAACTATCAGATTTTGGGGGGAATTAGTAGATATATTTCAAGAACAATGTAGTCCTGCAAAATTTCAAAACATGGACATGTATTTGTGTAGTATCAAACAAACTGGTTTAATCCATGATTACAGACAAGAATTTGTTAGGCGCTCATCACAAGTGAAGGGATGGCCCAAGCAATGCTTATTAGGAGTCTTCATTAACGGGTTTAAAGCCGAACTACAATCGGATGTGAAAATATAGAAACCTCGTACAGTTTTCAAAGCAACTAGTCTCGCCATGGAATTTAAAGAGAAGTTGCAGAATAAGAACCACCCGAGATACTCTTAACATGCGTTTCAGCCATGTGGCAGTGAAGGAGTTTTAAATTTTAAAGAAAATAAAGGCACGTTTTTTTAGAAATCATTGCAAGGGAATGGGCTGGGATTTTCTCCATCAGTCTCAACACCTAACACATTCCAAAAGCAATTAACAATGCCTATCCAAAATTCACAATCGGCGGTTTCCCAACTCTCCACTAATAGCGAAAGTGAAAGACAAATGAGAGATGACAAAGGTCACTATTACCGTTGTGGAGATAAGTTCTCGCCAAGGTCGATGCAAGAGTTCTTCCTTCAAACTTATAGAGATCACCGAAGAAATTGATAACCTGGAAGAAGATAACCCAAGTAGAGATCAACATGTAGAGGGCGAGTTCATTGAAATATCATTACATGCTACCTGGGCAGCCCCTCAATCACTACTATGAAGGTTCAAGGCACACTCCATTCGAAACCAGTGTTGATCTTAATTGACAATAGTTCCACAAATAAATTCATCTCAGAGAAGATTGTGGCAGAACTCAACATTCCCGCGTGTTCTCTTCCCTCATTTGGGGTACAAATGGGCAACGGCAATCTAGTTCCTTGCAACTCAATTTGCAAGCAACTGGAAGTTCAGGTCCAAAGTTTAGTGATAAAAGATGACATCTTTCCTTTTGTAATTAGGGGTTCAGTTATGGTGTTGGGTATCAAATGGTTGGTATCTCTCAACACTGTTGAAGTGAATTGGCAGAAAATATATATGATTTTTTGGGCTAACGGAAAGAGATTTAAGTTGCAAGGTACACCCCAGCCACAAAGTTCTATTGCTGCATTACAAAGTTTCATGTGCTAGGAAAGGAACTCTCACAAAAAACACAAAACTCAACAGCTTATAGAATTCTATGATATGCTCGAAATATATGCCCCGATATTTCAAGAACTGAATCAACTGACTCCTTTTCATTCTCATTGCCACTCTATCAATCTTCATCCTGGTTCTGTCCCACCAAATATAAGACCATATTGTTATCCACACTTTAAAAAGGACGAAATAGAGCGACAAATTGAGGAACTATTACACAAAGGATTCATTTGCCCTAGTGTAAGCCAATATGCAAGTCCTGTGCTACTCCTACCAAAGAAGGATTCCTCCTGGAGATTTTGCATCGACTATAGAGAGCTCAACAGCATAACAATATCAGATAAGTACCCCATTCCCAATATTGATGAGCTCATTGATGAACTGTACAGTGCCACATATTTCTTCAAGATAGATTTAAGATCAAGATATCACCAAATCAGAGTAAACCTAGGTGATGTTCACAAGACAACCTATAGAACTCACTTTAGGCATTATGAATTCCTTGTAATTCTTTTTGGCGTAATTAATGCCCCTTCAGCATTTCAGGCTGCAATGAACAAATTATTTCACCCTTATCTTCATAATTCATACTGGTTTTCTTTGACGATATTCTGGTGTACAACAAGAGTTTACAAGATCACAATACTCATATTGAAATTGTCTTACAAACATTACACTAGCACGAATACTATGCAAACCCAAAGAAGTGTAGTTTTGCTCAACTAGAGATATTTTTGGGGCAAATTGTTTCCAACGAAGGAGTTGCAGTGGAGTCTAAGAAAATTGCAGCAATCACTAATTGGCCTCTTCCTCAAACTCTATCGAACCTAAGAGGGTTTTTAGGGTTAACGGGGTACTACAGGTGCTTTGTTAAGAAACAGAAATGACCAAAAAAGATTCCTTTACAATGGTCAGCTGCATCTACACAAGCATTCCAAGATTTAAATAATGCCCTTGTGCAAGTACCAGTACTTCAGCTACCAAACTTCTCTAAACCATTCGTGATAGATGTGATGCCTCTTCAGTGGGTATTGGAGCGGTTCTGCAACAAGAAAGACATTCGATTGCATTTTATAGCAAAGAACTATCTTACTCCAATAGACATAAATCTGTATATGATAGGGAATTATTAGCTCTAGTCTCTTCCCTTAAAAAATGGAAGCACTATCTTTTAGGCAGGAAATTCGAGGTTTAATAGACCATGGCAGTCTCAAATACCTAATGGAACAAAGGTTTAATACCCCGGAGCAACAACGTATGATAATGAAGTTGCTTCCCTTCGACTTTATCATCAAATACAAAGCTGGTTCTACAAAAAAACGTGCAGATGCTCTTTCAAGAGGTCCCTGTTCTGCAGATTTATTTGCCATCAGCATACCTCAAGCGGCAAATTTTGATGGACTTGAATAGATGATCTCACAAGATGCTTATACTTCATCTATTATTACCTCGCTCCTTGATGATCCTAGCTCTCACAAGCATTTTGTCTTATCTGCTGGCAAGCTATACTTAAAGAACGCTTGGTAATTCTTGCATCCATAGCGTTGAGTGAAAAATTATTAGTGGAGGCACACTCTTCTCCACTTGATAGCTATGGAGGGATTTTAAAGACCTTGAAAAGATTGCAGCAGCACTTCTTTTGGAAAACCATAAAAGATGTCAAAAGGTATGTGCAATAGTGCCCCTGATAGAAGTCCACGGCCTCTCTTGGTTTACTCCAGGAGGAAACACATGGCTTAAGATAGGTTTATGCCATTTGTTTGTCTAGTGGATAGTTTTAATTAGTTTATTGTAGTTATGTCAATTTCTTGGTTTATCCTTATCTTAAGAGAGTCGGTTATTTAGTCTCTAGTCTATATAAGTATGTGTGTAAAACTTATTAGGGATATGAAAGAATTATTTTGACTACCCAGAAATACTTACCTTGTCCTAGAGTTTTAAATTTTGACTCTAGTGTTTCCTATTTTTCTTATTTTATTTCCCTGTTCCTATCATTTTGGTATCAGAGCAACTTTCTCTGGGAAATAATAGAAAGAAAAATCAATGTACTGATTCTGTTGTCCCTCATCAGGAGGCAGAATCTTCCAAATCCCATGAAACCGTATCACCCTTAGTCCCATAAGACATGTCATAGCAATTAAACTTTATTGTATCTAAACTTTTGAGTCTAGATGCTGACATGAAAGTGAAGAAACGGAAGAATTCGACTGTTATGGTAGACCATGTGGAAAAAGAATCCAACAAAATTCCAGAAGAATATGAAGAATTTGAAAGTGAAACACCCTGGTGGAGCAAAAACCCGAACAAACGCCCTCATACCAAAGTTGATTTTCCAAAATTTGAAGGGGATGATCCTTGAGGGTGGGTTTTGAAGTCTGAGAAGTATTTCAGATATTATCAGACTCCTAAGGATTTGAAAGTAGAAGTGGCAGCCATGAATTTGGAGGGAGACATTAGATGTTTTCTCTTGGATATCACCAACTCAAACCATTCGTTTTTGGGAAAAGTTGATCCAAATTTTCCAAGAAAACTTTGAACCTACAGAATTCCAAAATCCTAACATATGTTTATGTGAAGTCAAGCAAAATGGGAGTGTTGAAGATTATAGGAAGGAATTTATACGAAGATCCTCTAGGGTTTAAGGGTGACTTGAGTTTTGCTTGTTAGCAATTTTTATCAACGGTTTAAGGGAGGAATTGAAGTTAAACGTTAAAATTTAGAAGCCCAGGATCATGTATAAGGCCGCAAGTTTAGCGCTAAATTAGCATCTCAGCCATCAATTAAATCTGTTTCAAGATTTAATTCTCGCGGTAATGATGGTGGGAATTATTGGCGAGATCCTAAGGGCTATTTGCCACGTCAGCAAGGGGGAGCAGTTCAAAATTTAAATAAGGCGGTTATGCCTTATTCAAATCCAACGCAATCAGCGGGATATTCTAACTTCCCAAATCTTGCGCAATCTTCAGCCAATAATGATTCAGAAAGGCAATATCGACATGAAAAGGGGTTATGTTTTCGTTGTGGGGAAAAATTTATGCCCGGTCATCGCTGAAAAAACTCCACTCTACGATTAATGGAAGTTACAGAAGATTATGACATTGAAGAGGGAAATTCTCAAGATGAAAAAGGCGAGAATTCTGGAGCCACTATGGCTAAGATCTCTCTACATGCCATTCTAGGCAATTCCTTGACGACAACAATGAAAGTGCACGGCATGTTGGGAGCCAAACAGATTCTGATTTTAATTGATAGTGGCTCTACCCATAATTTTATTTCCCAACAAGTTGTGGCAGAATTGGGTATTCAAAGCCAACGGCTTCGGCCATTTGGGGTTCAGGTTGGAGATGGTACCATGATTGCCTGTGGGCTATATGTAAGCAACTTGAAGTAGAAGTGTAGAGTCTTACTATTAGAGAAGATTTCTTTCCTTTCACCCCCGGTAGTATAGATATGGTGCTAGAAATCAAGTGGTTGGCTTCTTTAAACACGATTGAGGCCAACTGGCAGCAGATGTTCATGATTTTCTGGGTTAACAGTTGCTATTACAAGCTGTAAGGTACACCACAAAAAGATTTTTCTCCTTCTCTTCGCAGTATTAATATTGATCAACCACCTTCTTCCTCGAATTCATCTTTTTTTGCCAGAACCGATACTCTTATTCATCAATTTGAGGAATTACAGGAACTTCTGCAAGAGTACAATCTGGTTTTTGAAGAACCACATAGCTTACCTCCATTTAGACACAATTCCCATGCAATTCCTTTATATCTAGATTATGTTCCTCCTAATATTCGTCCATACCATTATCCTCATTCACAAAAAGATGAGATAGAAAGCAGGTCAAGGAATTATTAACCAAGGGATTTATCAAACGAAGTGTTAGTCCGTTTGCTAGCCCAGTCCTTCTTGTTGCAAAGAAAGATTCAACTTGGTGATTTTGTGTATACTACAGGAAGCTCAATCAAGTCACTATTCCAGATAAGTATCCAATCCCCAACATTGATGAATTACACGGAGCAAAGTATTTTTCTAAAGTGGATTTTGATAAGAAACCAGTGACCTTTTCTAGTGCATTCTATGAAGTTATTTGTGTTTTATGTTTTATTATGTGTCCTAGATTAATAGTAACAAGTGCCCATTGTTGGTTATTGCAAGTTACTAATAGTTCTATGTATTTAGGGGTTGGTAGTTACTTTCAGTTATGTTGTTAGAACTATAAATATCATATTATGTACTTTGTCAAGGATATGGATAAATGAATGAAGTTATTATAGAGATAATTCTCTCTTCTTTTTCCTAGAACTAGATTCTAGTTCTAGTCTCTCCCTCTTCTTCTCTTTTCTCTTCTTTCCTCTCTAGGATTACAGGTTCTGGTTCTAGAGTTCTCTTCCCTCTACTCTTCCTTCTCTTCCCCTAGGCCCTATTTCTACTTCTATTTTATAGGTTCTAACATATTTAAGGTCTGGTTATCACCAAATTCATGTCTTTCCTGAAGATGTGCATAAGACTGCTTTTCATACACACTCAGGGCATTATGAATTTGTAGTCATGCCTTTTGGACTTACAAATCCCCCTGCTACTTTCCAAGCTACCATGAATTATATATTTTGTCCTTTTCTTCGAAAGTTTATCCTGGTCTTCTTTGATGACATCCTCGTTCACAACAATACTTTCAAAGAACATATGTCCCACTTACACACAATGCTTTACACTTTGCAGCAGCATCAATTCTTTGCCAACCCAAAGAAGTGTGACTTTTTCTCTTTGGAGGTTTCATTTTTGGGACATATAATCTCAAGCAAAGGGGTAGCTGTGGATTCAAATAAAGTCATTGCTATAACAGCTTGGCCACTTCCACAAAATGTTACTGAGTGACGAGAGTTTCTTGTGCACGGGCTATTACCGCCGGTTTGTCAAAAATTATGGTCAGATTGCAAAACCTTTGACAGATATGACAAAAAGAGATTCTTTTGGCTGGATTGATTTATCCAAGCAAGCTTTCCTACTATTGAAGGAAGTACTCATTAATGCTCCAGTGTTGCAGCTTCCTAACTTTACCAAATCATTTGTGGTTGAATGTGATGCATCTTCTTCTGGCATTGGGGCCATTCTACAACAAGGAGGCCATCTTATTGCACTCTACAACAAAGGATTGTCCCCTACAAAGCGGCATCAATCAGTTTATGATAGGAAATTACTTGCTTTGATCTCAACATCGCAGAAGTAGAAGCATTATCTTTTGGGGCACAGGTTTGAAGTGCATACAGATCATAATAGCTTGAAGTACTTACTGGATCAGCATGTTACTAGCACTGAGCAGCAACGCTTATTGATGAAACTTCTTCCTTTTGATTTTCAAATCAAGTATCGTACTGGTTCCTCCAACCAAGGGGTAGATGCTCTTTCTCACATACCCCATTCTGCTGAATTTTTTATGTTAACTATACCCCATGCGTCTTCTTTGGATGATCTTCCTACAGTGTTACAACAAGACTCATATACTGCCCCTATTATACTAGCTATTCAACTTGACCCTTCTTCCAAATCTCACTTTGCTCTCTCGGCTGACCGATTGTATTACAAAGATCGTTTGGTTATTCCTGCCAATTCAGATATCAGCCGGCTCCATATGGTCGAGGCCCACTCTTCTTTTTTAGGCGGACATGGTGGGATGCTAAAAACTCTTAAGCGTTTGCAGCATTAGTTCTTTTGGCAGAATATGAAGAAGGAAGTCAAAGAATTTGTTACGAACTGCCTCATTTCCAAACAAAACAAATATCTTCCTCAAGCTCCAGCTGGTTTGCTACAGCCATTAGACATTCCTCAACAGATTTGGGAAGATATTTCTCTTGATTTCATTGTCGGGAAGTCCAATAGGTGGGAAACCATCCTCGTGGTAGTTGATCGATTAAGCAAATACGCCCATTTTCTTGGCTTATCAAGGCACTACACTGCAAAATCAGTTGCTGGCTGTTTTTACAAGGAAATTATTTGTCTCCACGGTTTTCCCAAGTCTATTATTTCTGATCGTGATACAATCTTCTTGAGGTTTTTTTTGGCAGGAGCTCTTTAAACTCAGCAATACCACATTAAGGATGAGTACAGCATATCGCCCATATACTGATGGGCAAACGAAGGTTGTTAACCATTATGTAGAGACATATCCCCGCTGTTTTTCTCAAGATAATCCTAAATCTTGGAGTCAATTCCTTCATTAGACAGAATTGTCCTACAATACTGGTTTTCATACCTCTTTTGGTACCACTCCATTCAAAATTGTATATGGGCAAGATCCTCCTTTTTCTTTTGCCTTTCTAACAAGGTTCAACCAATTTGTTAGAATTGGAAGATTATTTTGTTGACAGGGACGCAGTGCTTAATACGATAAGAGACAATCTTTCTTCTGCACAAGCAAGAATGAGGACTTATGCTGATACTCATAGACATGTACAATTCCAACCTGGGGAAATGGTATTTCTACGGATTCAGCCCTACAAGCAGCGCTCTTTGGCGAAATACAGGTTTGAAAAACTCCAATATTGATTTTATGGTCCTTATCCAGTGGTAAAGAAGATTGGTGCAGTAGCTTACGAGCTGCTACTTCCTCCTAGTGCCTGGATACTACCTGTTTTCCGTGTCTCTTTGCTCAAGCTTGCTTATGGCTACCTCCGACCACCTCCCACCTCTACTTATTAACGATGATTGGGAGCTTCAATTAGAACCCGAACAGATTCTGGATTCCAAAATTGCTGCTACTTCTTCAGTCCTGATTCCTTCGGAGATCTTGAGTTACTGGTCAAGGGGAAGGGCCACTCTTCTTAAGATTGCAGCTAGGAGCTTTATGATTCTATTGCCAACTTGTTTCCTCATTTCCGCCTCAAGGACAAGGCTCATTTTCAAGGTGGGATAATGATAGAAGTCCACGGCCTCTCTTGATTTACTCCAGGAGGAAACAAGTGGCTTAAGATAGGTTTATGTCTAGTTGTTTGTCTAGTAGATAGTTTTAATTAGTTTATTGCAATTTATGTCAGTTTCTTGGTTTATCCTTATCTTAAGAGAGTCGGTTATTTAGTCTCTAGTCTATATAAGTATGTGTGTAAAACTTATTGGGGATATGAAAGAATTATTTTGACTCCCCAGAAATACTTACCTTGTCCTAGAGTCTCATATTCTGACTCCAGTGTTTCCTATTTTTCTCATTTTATTTCCCTATTCCTATCAACCCCACTTGCCAACAGAATAAATACCTACCTCAATCTTCTGCTAGTCTTCTATAACCATTAAATATTCCTGATAAAATTTGGGAGGATATCTCTATTGACTATATTACCGGGCTACCAAAATAACATGGGGGGAACACTATATTGGTGGTTGTTGATAGATTTAGCAAGTATGCTCACTTCATTGTTTTATCTAGGCCGATAACGGCTAAATCTATTGCTGCAGTGTTTTATAAAGAGATCATTAAACTCGATGGTTTTCCCCACTCAATAGTTTCTGACTGTGATCCACTTTTCTTGAGTTCTTTTTGGCAAGAACTTTTCAAATTGAGTGGTACAAAATTGTGCATATGCTCTGCTTACCATCATCAATTGGATGGACAAACTAAAGTGGTTAACAGGTGCTTGAAAACCTATCTCCGTTGTTTCTCTCAAGAGTATCCTAAGTTATGGAGTCAAATTTTACATTGGGCAGAACTGTCTTATAATACAGGGTATCACACATCACCAGGTTTTACTCCTTTCCAAATTGTGTATAGCAGAGTAACCCCAACACTCTTACCCTATACAAAAAGCTCCACCACTATTGCTGATTTGGAGGAATACTATGAAGAACGTGATGTTGTTCTATCTACTATAAGGGACAATCTCTTAGCAGCGCAATCCAGAATGAAGAAGCAGGCTGATTTGAATGGCCGAGAGGTAGAATTTCTCTCCTGGATACTTGGTTTTCCTAAAATTATAAACCTATAGGCAGAAAAAAGAGGCAAAAAGGCATTATGAGAAGCTGGCACCACTTCTTTGGCCCATATCCCATTCTGCACGAAATAGGATCTGCTGCTTATGAGTTGCAGCTACCCCCAGGAACAAGGGTGCACCCAATTTTTCATGTCTCGTCTTCTCAAAGCTGCACATGGATTCCAAGCTTCTGATCAGATGCGTCCTTTACCAATCAATGATGATTGGGAGTTACAACTCCAAGCAGAACAGGTTCTAGGCACAAGAACAGTTGACAAAGGACATTAAGCTACTCATCAAGTGGAAAGACCGCCCTACGGAAGAAGCAAGTTGGGAATTCTAATGATTCGTTGGCCGCACAATTTTTGGAGTTTCACCTTGAGGACAAGGTGGCTTTCTAAGAAGGGGGTAATGATAGGGACTCACGTCCATTCCTAGTCTATACTAGGAAGAAACGTTTCATGTCCGTTTTATATTTAAATTATGTAAGGTCATCTATTTTATCATGTCTTAGGTGGCGTAGTATAGTTGTAAAACGTGGGGTAGCAATTATTATTTGCTAGAGTGCAATTATCATCAGTTGAGTCTAGTATTCAAGGGTTTAGAAGTTGTGTATCAGACTTATGTTGAATTATGAATTGAAAGTATTTCCCTTTTCTAAGTCTAGAGTTACAGATTCTGGCTCAAGACTATCTCTTCTACTTCTCTCTTCCTCTTAATCCCTCATTCTTCCCTTTGAACCTAACACTTTATGTCATAGTTTATGGGTTGGAAAATTGTTGTTTTTTAATCTTGTTGAGAATATCAAGTTTAGAAATATTAATAAATTATTATTATTAGGGATATCATTTAGTATTTATTATGATTATATATGAATATTATATTTTAGGAATATACCTTTAAGATATTATGATTTGTTTAGATTGGATTATGATAGATTTTAGAGTTAGAGTTAGTCTATTCTTGCCTATATAAAGGCCTCCTTGTACTCTCTTTTATTCTCAAGGATCAATAATATTAGTATTTCCCATGTGCTTCAATATGATCATTCAATCTCAATATGGTATCAGAGCCTTAGGGTTCTTTTTTTACCCCTGGTGGTTTCGTTCTCGTATCTTATGGTTTCATATTTGGATGAGTTTCGTCTTCTTCTGGTTGCATTCTTTTGATTTTGGTCCCTAGTAAGACCTTTCGTGTTCGTCCCTGGTGAGACGTTTGGAGTATTGGACCCTTTGGTATTCGTCCTTGATGAAACGTTTGTTGTTGTTTAGTCCCTTGTAAGATTGTTCATTGTTGGTTTGGTCCTTAGTGAGATCATTCGTTGTTGGTTTGGTCCCTGGTGAGACTGTTTGGTGTTTGTCCTTGGTGAGACGTCCGTTGTTGCTTTGGTCCCTTGTGAGACCATCCGTTGTTGGTTTGATCCCTTGTGAGACCGTTTGTTGCGGCTTCTACTTTGGTTTGATACTCCTTGTTGTTTGAGCTCCTGGTGAAGCTGGTGAATTATTACCTCGGCCTTTGTTGTTCGAATTATAGGCTATGGATCATTGTTTTCTTGAAGATCAGTTGCTGCATGTGCAAGCTATTTCCAGCTTGAGGGAGTGTTAAGAATATCAAATTTAGAAATATTAATTTATTATTATTATTAGGGATATCATTTAGTATTTATTAGGATTAGATATGAATATTATATGTTAGGAATATATCTTTAAGATATTATGATTTGATTTGATTGGATTATGATAGATTTTAGGATTAGAGTTAGTCTATTCTTACCTATATAAAGGCCTCCTTGTACTCTCTTTTATTCTCAAGGATCAATAATATTAGTATTTTCCATGTGCTTCAATATCATCCTTCAATCTCAACATATCTAAAAGGTAATATCATCAAAACACCAAAGCTACTAGCCTGATTATAGCAGATCTTTTCTCTTCTAGCATTCTGCATAACTCGACCTTCAACCAAACCACCTGCACAGAGAAGAATAATCTCAACCACTAAAAGACCAAGAAGAGCCTAGATGCTTACAGAGAAGAAGAACCATAATCATCCAATTCTGATGCCTTTTCAGTCTTTTGCGTGGAAGTGAATAAACCAATATGATGTGGACAGAGTCATCATATGACATCTAACAATAGAGAAAATGCTTGACCCAATTATTTTAGCTTGTTATGACCTTAGAAAATTCATTCATAGATCAGAATATGGAATCTCTGATTATTCAATGTATTGTATGCAGCACAAGACACTCTTACCATAATCAAATATGACCTGAATTTTTTGGAGTCAGACAAGAAGATGAACCCTCGTGTCAAGAATAAAATTCTATGATGAATTTAAGAGAAGAAAAGCTTAGTGGAAGATGAATTTCAACATGATTCAAAGGTAACACGTAAAGGAAGCAACCTGTTCCTGGAGATCTGGAAGAAAATCTACTTCTGAATCAACATTGAGGCTATTGAGCAGTTCATCCAAGTTGGAGGAATGGGATTTCAACTGTGATTTGTCCCCAACATTTTCCATATCATCTCCTTCATTGGTTTTCATTTCCTCAACCAGTGATCCTGGGTCATGCTTGAAACTGTACAGTTTAGATGCAAGCCCTTTGGAATCCTTCCAAATTCGCCCCTTTTTAGACCTTTCCTCCACAACAACTAGTACAGATGGCCGATGCTTTTCTCTCAGTTCCTGCAATCTAGCCTCAGACACAGCTAGAAAACTTACACAAGCAGTAAAGACGAGCTGACTGCTATCAAATGTTGAGCCGGCAAGTGATTGCAATAGAGTAATTGCATCACCAGCATCTTTTGTTGTAACTAATGCAGGACCTTGAACAAGACATAAAGAATTTGCAACATTGATGTTATTTTACTGGGTAAACATTATTCTGCACAGATCAGACACAAGAACAGGAAATTACAATTCATTACCATATAAATCCATTAGAGCAAGGGCTGTTCGAAATAGCATCACACGGTTCCCTTCAAATAGTAACACATCCCAAACTCGAAGAACTAAATACAAAGAAAACCCACCATAAGGTTGCAAGCTTTACAAATAACAAGTTCTAGGTCACCGCAGAAACACAAAAGAATATCTGTGCAAGTGTGTGTGAGAGAGAGGGGGGGTGGGGGTGAGTCTTCACAAAAATCTAACCACTTTCCCAAGGAATCATGTTTACAAAGATTGATAGGAACCAAGGTCCAGTTATCCAAGCCACCTGCACTCCCAAGTAATCCAGATGATTAACTGCACCAGAAGCATCGATAAAATAAAAAGCTGTCCCGAGTGCTTCATAGGACAACTAAAGAAGATAACTTTCAAAGCAAATCTAATATGCACAAACCCAGCTTGGGAAATCTTTCACGCATCAATTCCTCAAACACAAGCTGGTCTACCTGACAAAACAAAAACTACTGTGATTGCCAAAATGAATAGCCAAGAGTCCTGCTATAGCTAAAACTTTGTACAAATATACAATCCTGACTCAGGATATAATTAACTATGTCAGGAGTAAATATAATCGCACCTGGGATTCTACCATTTCCTCTGTATAATAACCTTCAAAATAATCATCAATAATGCCCACCAATGCCCTGAGATCCCATAAAAACAAATTAGTTCATAAATACATGACAAAACATGCGTTCTGTATAAAGAAACACAAAAAGTTCAAGGAAAAGTACACAATTATTTTTAAAAAAATGGTTGTTTCTTCAAATGAATTACCAAAAGATAAACTTAACGCAAGTATGCACCCTGAAACAGTTAATGTCTTCTCAGAAGCATCCTCTATTTCCATATAGTCCAGATTAGAGCTATTTATGCTTGAATGGGGGAAATACATGAGACAAGTTTCTCAACTCACCAAAATGCATTTTCCTCAGGCATAAGAAGCAGCAACAGACCAGCAAAGAAGTTCATTGCCTGCGGATGTTTTGATAACAAGAAAATTTAGTGACAATGATTATGGTGATGACAGCAACAATGATAATTAACACCAATAAATATGTCAATGAATAACATTTAACATAATTTCCCAAATAAGAGGGGATATCTATAATAACCTAGCCACAGGCTTATCAATATATAAAGCCACATTAATCATAAATGGCAAAAAATTTCTCAGAAGGAAAACATTCAAAAAGAACATCTAGATATATTATGTTTGATTTGCCCACTATTTCAATTTATTTAAACCCTCTGCAGAACGTTTTCTTCTGAAGGAAAATTTTATAGAAAGTCTGTTGAAAATGAAAAACGAAGTAGCAGGTAAACTTATCATGAAAAATTGGACCACAGTTACCTGACAGTAACCAACAGAGGGATTGTGCCGAGCATAGGCTATGAGTAAACGCCTTAAGGAATTCCTGCCATTTTCATCCAAAGCAGGATGTCCTGGGAAAGTTCGTGGTATGTCCTGTGAATAAAAAGCATGATCATTCTAAGAAGAAAGCCAGCTTGCAATCTAAAGGAAAAGAAACGGCACCTACAAATCAAAATAAAGTCCAAGGCGCA
Organism: Inga laurina; assembly: GCA_963855925.1. Classification (NCBI taxonomy): domain Eukaryota; kingdom Viridiplantae; phylum Streptophyta; class Magnoliopsida; order Fabales; family Fabaceae; genus Inga; species Inga laurina. The sequence goes on along the minus strand of OY979703.1, from coordinate 14,138,500 downwards.
TGCAGCTAATGACCTTCTCAATCTGCTTTCTCCATTTCCCTAATGCACCAGATGAATCATCCTGCTCCTTCCTTTCACTACTTAGACTTTCTTGAGCCAATAGATCCTCATAATAGCTTTCCACCCTACGTGTCTTCACTCCTACAAATGTTTGCCATACCTACAATAAAAATATTGTAGAGAAGACTCCACATTTTTACTCATGAAAATAAGAAGTGGCTTGATGAATTAGAAACATCAATTATACCTCTCCTCTGAGATCCTTTGGCACTCCTCCCTGAACTAGGGTCTCCAATTCCTTCAGCTGAGAGTGAAATGCAGGTGAGTCATGATCCTCTAAAGCATTTCCTTCCCTCGAGTCATTGATACTGTTATCTAGCATCTCTTTAGTGCAGACCTTTTCCCCAACGATGTCCTCAGAAACCACTTCTAGATGTTCAGACTCTTCTATACATGGAAGATTATCACATTTATCATTTGTCTGATCAACTTCAATTTTCTTTTCCTTCTTGACATGATTACTCATCAGTTTCTCAATAGCAGCAAGAGTAGGCCTAATTTCACCCCAGGTTTGAACCTTACGGGCCTTTTTTTCTTCTGGATAGTGCACCTCTTTTTCAAAACTACTTGCTGTTGAGCCATCAGAAACAGACTTCTTGCCAATTGAATCATTCCTTTCACTAACCCTTGCTGGAACTGTCCCTTCTTTCCCTTCTCTAATCTCAGCACATTCAGCAGCCCTCCTGTCACTTAACTCATCTGCTTCTCTTTGCCTCTCTAGATTTGTCCCTTCCCCTATCTCAGTACCTTTAAAAGACTTCCTGCCACTCAAATCATTTCCTTCACTTACCAACTCTGCACCTGTCTCCTGTTCTACCTGAGTCCCTTCACAAGATTTCTCCAAACTCAAATCACGTCCTTCACTTACCCTCTCAGCTCTTCTCCCTTCTTCTATCTCAGTCCCTTCACAAGACTTCCTGATGCTGAAATCATTTCCTTCACTTAAGCTCCCTGAACTTGTCTCTTCTTTAATCTCACTACCCTTAGCTTTAGATATTTCTTCGAGCTTACTCTCAGAATTACATGATTGAGATGATTTGACTATCTGGTCAAGGAAGAGTCTCCATTTATCTGCCCTTTCACCTTCCTCCTCCTGATATTATGTACAAACAATATATGCATTTCCATTAAAAATTACATACAAGAATTTTATTTTCATAGGAGACATGACATCAAGCATTGTTACGAGGTGAAGTTAATGTCATAGGTTGGTGTCATTTATTTTGATCTGGTTATTGCAGCCATTATCTCATAATCAACATTTAAACATAAACCTTGTCATTATTTAAATTGTTTGAGTCAAAAGCAGGGGCAAATCTTCCAACAGTTTATGTTAATTTTTATTTTTATTATACTAATTGTGAGCAAATTTATTTTATCCAAAAATACTAATAAAAAATCACAACTTTCTAATTACAGACTGTAACATATATTTCTAATGTGTGCACTTGCCTTTACTTTACGGGATTGAAATATTAAACCTGATATAGAAGAACTGAGAATCAAAAACAAAAGTTATAGATACCTTGTAGATAGAAGCATACTGTCTGTAACTTTGTGCGTGTTGAGGTCTTAATGCAAATCCGTAAGAATCCCTGCAGACGGAGATGCGTACTCATTGATACGATACAATAACAGAGCCAAAACACTACCAGAGTTTCTTAAATACCAGAAAAAGGGCAAAAATACAGCAGGTCACCGGGATTTTTTTTTTTTTTTTTTTTTGTATTTTTTGAGGGGGGGCGATGAATTATAGTTAAATTTTTAACTTGAGTGACGATCAACGTACAAGCAATGTTATGACCAAGGGTAATGTACACATGGGAGTCAGTACAAGATCAATTACCTAGAATCAACCTCCAATGAACGCTTACTCAGTAAGGACAACAACATACTTCAAGAACAGATGCAATTCTACTGCCCATAGCTTTTGGTTGAACCAATATCAAAATGCTACAGCATTTCAGACTTTAGAGCCACTGTAGGTGCCGTCTAACGCATATGACATTAATCCTACCCCTAAACATCCAATTTCTCAATAATAATCCAAATGGACCTCAGAATTCATGCGATGAACTCTAATTAATTGTAAAAATCAATAAACCCATCGTGTGTTCTTAGTTGAAGGGAAAAATAGCTGATACCAAGAGTTGGCCCACTCTCGAGATCAAACCAGAGAAGGTAAAATCACAGAGACGAAGAAATTTTCTGATTTCGATCCAACAAGTAGCAAAATTTTCGGGTTCCAGGACGCGTGGATATGCCAGTAAGGGCGATCATGTGCCGCATTACGACCTATATTTGCATACCTCATGGGTTCGACATTGTGGAGGAGACTGAAACTGAAGCCCGCCATACTCGGCTGCCTCAACGAATGCGAATCCGATTAAGCGTCGAGACTCGAGAGAGATATTGGCGGCTATTATTTTTTTTTTTTTTAAAGATCGAATACTGAATATTTCCCCTGTAGGGTCTGATTGGTTGGAGGGAAGGTTATGAAAAATAAGTCCCTCCCTCTGTCTGGTTTGAAAAATTGAAAAGAGGGGCTCTCAATCCCTCTCATTCCCTTATTTTTGTTCCCCCCAAATTGGGGGTTTTGAAGGGGATGGATAATGAGCCCCTCCCATTCCATCCCCTCCCTTTAAACCAAACAGGCCTGTAAACTGACTTCCCCCCTTGTTCGTCATCTTCACCGGTTATTTCACGTGTTGTTGTGATAGCGATTCGACCATTTAAAATCAATTTTTTAATCAAAATTTACATCATATATATATATGATGTAAATACATGAAAGGAGTTTTATTTTGGATTGATATAAAAGTACTTATAAGTTCTTCAAAAGTGATGTCAAACATACTATAAGATTATACTTAATAATAAAGTTAAATTTTAGATAATTGCTATTTTCTAGCTTTAGACATGGGTCATCATAGATTTTTGGGAAAATGACACCAAAATCCCAGTAAAAAAAAATAAAATAAAAAAATCTCATAACTTATCAATAATAACTTTTTCACTTGTTGATGACCGCTTTTTACTTGTTATTAGCAAGTTATGGGACTTAGGGTGTGTTTGAATTAACTTTTGGAGAATAGCTTCTGGAGAAAAAGTAGAGAATAGCTTCTGGAGAATAGATTCTGAACAGAATAGATGATGAGAAAAAAAAATGATTTTGATAAAATGAGAATGTTTGGGTATTGTCAGAATAGTTTTTTTTCATAGTGTGGGGCCCACATAATGAAAAATGACCAATAAGATAGAGGGTGGGGCCTACACAAGGAAAAAAGCAAAAAAAATGGATTTTCCTAAAATCATGGTTTGGAAAAAATGAAGGTGTTCGGATGTTTTTTTGACAAAACCCTGAAAAGCGCTTTTTCTGTTGGCATCCAAACATAGTGTTAGTTTTTTTTTTGGGACAATTATAATGAAGTCCCACACAAGATAAAAAATGAAAAAATGATCCCTGAAGTTGTTAATGACAAATCGAGGAGCGTCCATTAACAAGTCGAGAAGCTTACACTGACAACTTCTGGGACCATTTCTTCATTTTTTTCTCTTGTATGGGATTTCATTGTAATTGCCCCTTTTTTTTTAATTGGGGCCCTTAATGTCATTTTCCCTAAATTTTTTCATTTCTGAATCCTCCATCTCCAGTGACTTTTTGTTTAATGATGACATGTTTGGAAATTGGAACAAATAAGATAAAAAGCTAAAGAAAGATAGACATTTTATACTATAATAACAAAATTTTATCCCACTAGATAAAATTAGCTACATAGATAACATTATATGAGTCATTGAACTTCATCAAAAATTTAATCTCGCTCCATAACCTCATTAAGTATTCTCTTCAATTTAGACAGTACAGGTTTCAACGTACCTCAATCCATGCAGCAAGTTTTCCTTTTGTGACATCATGCTTGAAAACCTCAAAAAAGACCACTTGGAATCTTTCAACAAATGGAACATAGGCAATATCCACCTGAGGGTCACCATATTTCATGATCATAGGCATTATTATTAGATAAAGTTGGCGAAATCATAGATATTATTATATAACAGAGTTTTTGCTTCAGGTTAAGAGTTAAGACTATTTCATTAGCATGATAATCTCTTTCACCAAATAATTCACATACAAAGCCTGAGTTCCTCAGGAGTTAATAATAATAAGTGATCACTCCGAGAGCCTAGTTTAATATAAACAAGACAGCAAAACCCCTAATTACAACTCATCGAACTAAATTGGCCAAGGAAGAATGGCCTATCTTCGACTTTACCAAGGGCATTCTCCAAGAAATCAAAGCAGGACCTGAATGAAAATGCCAATTTTAAGCTATACTTTTTTATTTCAAGTTTTAACATCACTCACCTTTTCAGATACTCAAATCTTACTGGCTTGCTGCTTTCATTGAAGTGAACCCTTCCCAGACGAATTATCAACATGGGAAGTCTTAACAGGATCCTGAAAACACATTCACATTCTGATTTCACTGATCAACTAGAGAAGGGGACAGGGGTTATCATGATTCACAAACACATGTGGAATCTTTAGATTCTTACACTGGGAAACAAAGATGGCCCTTCAAAGTTTGAATCAATGTATTTGGTCAAATCCAGACTTTCTCCCAAAACCTTGCCGTTGACGATGGAACCTGAAAAATAACGAGGAAGTTCATGATCAATCAGTCGGACCAAATAGCTCAGTCAACCAAGTCAAGTTCAAATAGCAAATTACAGCAACACGAAAAATCAATATCATTCTTTAATTATCGAAACACACCTTATTTTCAGGGTAGACTTTCTCCTTAAATCAATAGTTGAGCGATCTAGTTAAGGCATGCTAAACTGAATAAAATAACCCCACCTGAAAGGAGTTATTAATGCCAAACTAATGGCTATACTTCAGTTGTTAAATAAAAGCACTTTCTTCATCTAACACTTCTTGCACAATATATCCTTCTCTCATTAATCCGAGCAATCCTTCCAACAATGCGTAAATCTCATCAGATCTTACATTTGAAGCATCCTTTGCGATAAAGCTTAGTAATCCTCCACTAGTTTCAATCCAGCTAGTCCCACGAATCTTCTTTAACCCTATCTCTTTCATTTTTCCCCTAACTTTATTAGCTTCTTCCCATCTTCCAGCTTGTGAAAATAAATTTGCCATAATTATGTAATTCCCAGTATTCTCAGGCTCAATCTTGAACAAATGATCACAGGCAAACTTGCCCATTTCCACATTACTATAAACTGAAGCCCCATGCAGCAAAGCACCCCAAAGTCTAGCACTTGGTTCAACTGGCATTTCAGAAATGAAGTCTGCTGCTTCCAAGAGCTTACCAGCTCGACTAAGAACATCCACCATGCAAGCATAGTGCTCTGCCAAGGGCTGGATTCCATATTTAAAGGACATTGTGTTGAAGATTTCCCAAGCTTTGTCCACTTGTCCAGAATGAGCACAAGCAGCCAGTAGTGTTGTTAGTGTCACAGGGTCAGGATGAACTCCGCTATTTAGCATCTGCCCATAGCAACTGAGGGCCGAACTAGCATCTCCATGCGAAGTATAAGCTGATATAATTGCCGTCCAAATTACTAAGCTCCTACATTCTGATTGATCAAAAACCCGTTGTGCCCCATGAATAAACCCCAACTTTCCATAAGTATCTATTATGGCGGTCGCAACGTATATAGTTTGGTCAAAACTTCTCCTGATAGCATAAGCATGTATCTCTTTCCCTCCTCTCAGGTTTGAAAAGTAGTAAATTGCAGGGAGGATGCTAGAAAGTGTAACGGTATTTAGTCTGTAACCTGAAGCCTGCATTTCTTGAACTAAATCCAAAACTCGTTCATGCTGGTTGTTTTGGACCAAACCAGATATTACAGCATTCCAGGTACTTAATCCAGGATGTTTCACTTCTCGGAACAAAGTCATGGCTTTGTCAACAAACCCATAAAACATATACCCTGAAATGATTGAAACGTAAGTAACTGCATCCTTCTCACCCATTTCTTCAAACAATTCCTGAGCATGATCCAAGCTCCCACATTTTGCATACATTCCAATCAAAGCATTACAAAGTGAAATATCCATCTCGATTTGAGTCTCACCGATTAAATGGTGGACTTCCATTCCGAATATAAGATCCTTTGACTGAGCACAGGCTTGCAGCACACTAACAAATGTCAATGCATCAGGATTAAACCCCGTTGAACATAGCAACTTTAAGTAAAGTTGCTTGCATTCTTCATAAAACCCATTCTGAGAATACCCAGCAATCACAGCATTCCACGACACAATATCTCTTCCGGGCATTCTGTCAAATATAGTCCTCGCGAATCCAAGCAGATCACATTTGGAGTAATACGTCACCAGAGCATTTAGAACAAAAACGTTGGAATCCAAGCCACGCCGAAGAACATAACCATGGATCTGTTTTCCAAAGGTGGGACTAAAAGATGTTGAAGCCAGCACCTTCAAAACAGAAGTAACAGAAACACTATCGGGTTGGGCACTGGCGGAGAACGATAAAGAGGAAAAAAGCTTTAGCGCATGATGGAACAGACCGTTAGATGAGTAGCCAATGATTATGGCATTCCAGGAGAAAACATTTCGGTGAGGAATTTCATCGAACACCCTACGCGCTTCGGAGATGTGGTTGGATTTGGCGTAGAAAGTGATGAGCTTTGAGGCAAGGAAGTTATCGGGTGTGACTGAGAACAGGATAAGGCGAGCATGAAGTTGCTTGGCTTGGCGAACAAGACCATGGTCCGTGCACTGCTGAATGACGCAGCCAAAAGCTCGGAAGTCGAGGCCTTGCAGGGTTAGTCGGACGCTTCCGGCGCTGATCATCTAGGTATTTAACCGGCATTTCCATCCCCATTCATTTCTTAGGAAGCCGCGCAGTCTTCTCTTCAATATAGCAAGTAGCAACGGAGGAGCATCTTTTGGGAAAACTAAATTGTTGTCGTATGTACCAAATTAATAATTAATAGACCACAATATTTTTTGAAAAAATCACGTAAGGATCCGAAAAAATAATAAAAAAGTTTTATTGTAGATTCTCTTATAAAGAAAAGTCTCTAATCACCTCAATGATATAAATTTTAAATGTGAAGTTATCTTTTTATAGCAACGGAGGAGCATCTTTTGGGAAAACTAAATTGTTATCGTATGTACCAAATTAATAATTAATAGACCACAATATTTTTTGAAAAAATCACGTAAGGATCCGAAAAAATAATAAAAAAGTTTTATTGTAGATTCTCTTATAAAGAAAAGTCTCTAATCAACTCAATGATATAAATTTTAAATGTGAAGTTATCTTTTTACTTTTAGTAATTGATATTTAGATATTATATGATATTTAGTTATATGACTAAATTCATATACTTGTCAATCGTCACTCTAAGACTTATTAATATAAGCATATTCACTTGTCAATAAAAACTGTTTTAGTTAATATGTATGGACTTGTTAATAGTCACTCAATGTCTTTTCAATATAATGACATCCAATTGTCAACGAGAGCGTTTTAAATTGTACTTAAAAATAACAATAGTTAATATGTATAAGTTTATCAATAGTCATTCTTTAACTTATTATCATAGTATATAAACTTATAGCACATATATCTTCAAGATATATTTATCTAATTTTATCATATTAAAAGAAAACCATCAGGCTGCCCAAACATTTTCTTCATTCCGTTTCAATAGCTTTTCAAACCGAAGAAAATTAAAGGAAAAGCTCTCTTTTACACTTATGTTTGTCTTTCTGATCGATCTCAAAAATCAAAAACTGAGCGAAACACGCATACACATGTCTGCCTATATCTTAGGTTTCCTTAATATGAGGTGCCGACGCACCCGCCTAATTCTAGAACCAGTTCCTGCTCATTTAAATGATGAAAGGTCAACTCATATGAACAATTCATATTTATTTATTTTATTCAAAAAACAATTATTTTAATGGGTAGAGAATCTAAAATAAAAATAATATCTTGACTAACATTTTTTTAAATGATTCTTTTCATTTAAAAATCAAAAGTTAAAAAAATAAAACCTTGATTATTCAGATGAGATAAGCTCTTTATGCTCATCAAGGATGAGCAAGGAAACTAATTCCCCTAATTTTGGTTACGTTTTTTCGGTTTTGAGTTTGAGTTTTATCAAAGACAAGGATAAAAAGATTTATACGCTCGGGGTAGGCATGGGCAGGGCTCGGTAGGGTGAGACCCTTATCAAATACCCAGCCTGAAGGATGAATGTGTTGTATTTTGCTGCTCAATGCTTGGCCCTGCCCGGTAAAGCCCTAACCATTTTAGGTTGGGCAAGGGTAAGCTTCCATGCCTAAGTGATGATGTCTTGCCCTATCCACATGTGAAAAATATAATTCCATGTAAATTTCATGAACATTCCTATAATTACCAATATCGTATGTCTTAACTTCACCCTAAGTAATATATACTTCAAATATATTCGATGATTCCACATCTTAACATATTACAAAATAAGTCTCCAACTTGAGTCTTGAAATTTAAAAACTACCATTTGTCTTAACAAATATCGATACTTCAAGAATTAAACAGCATCCATAATCCATTATAAATAAGGAAACAAAATAATTGTAATTAAAGTCGTGAAGTCCAAATAGTTTGCATCAATTCAATGTACCAAAAGTTGATCAAATAAAGAAGAAAGGAAGAATCCACTTGTAAATAGCGTTTAACAGCTATGGCAAAAAAGAGAGGATTAGAAGAGCATTATACAATAGACAATATATATTTTAAATTTAAAAAAATATATGGAATAACGTGTAATTGATATGAAATTATATGTTTTAAATAAATGAAAATAATTTTTCGGGTAAGGCCAAATAAGCAGGATAACACCCCATGCTCAATGTCCAACCCTACCTCATTATTAACCTATCCAAAACTGCTCAAAATTTTTTCAACTCATTTTTTTAGGCTATTAGGCTGGGCCATTTTTTATTGGGCTAAGATGGGCACACCAAACACCATACTCACCCCTATTATGCGCAGAGAAACTGAACTCACATACAAAAGACTAGAGTTAGATACATAAAAAAGACTAGAGTTGGATCGAGATTGAAGATGTGTTTGGTTTGAGAGAAGGGAGGGGGAGGGGGTAAATTACCTTTTTGGGAAGGTGGAATCCAAAATTATCATCTCATTAAAGGGCTTAGGATTTAGGATAAATTTTGAATTACAACCCGCATAAAAAAATAATTTACCCCTGCCCCAACCTCAAACCAAAGAGACCCTGAAGCTGCTATTTCTTTAATTTGGCCTGTCTATATGTGCCGAAGAGAGTCCGCTACCTCAATCCAATAACGTTGAAACATGCAGACATTAAAGTTGTGTGGTTTAATGGGTTTCACGCTAGTCATTTCTCATCAATATACGGTGATGTGATCAAGGTCAAAGCTATTGTTTTCAGGAAAACCTCATTTAAATACCAATTGAATTCTAAAAATCCTATAAGGTCTATTAAGAAATTGAACTGGCATAGAGATAATTGAGAGGAATCTGGGATATAGAAGTTTAATTATTTTTACCAAAACACCCCCATCTCTTTCTCTCTCCTCTCTTCCTCTTCATCTCTTCAAAATTGTCAACAAATGTATCAGAGTGTGAGCCCAAAATTGTCAGCGCCCACCCCTGTTGGGCTCACTCTCTAACACATTTGTGATTATGTCTTTTGTGATTCACATTATCTAATTTGTTAAAACCATTACTGAATTTATCAATATCATTACAACATTTGTTAGTTCCCCCCCTCTTGGCCAACAACACATTGAGGACATCATGTATTATTTATCATTACCATTAGTCTTTTTTGTCAAAACCAATTATGATTTTGTGAACACCATTGACAACTTTGTCAATCACATTATTCTTTTTGTCAAAATCAATAATGAGTTTGTGAAAACCAAATGAATTTGTCAACCTCATTATCCTTTTTGTTAAAACCATTACAGAATTTGTCAATCTCATTATCCTTTTTGTCAAGACTTATTATAAGTTTGTGAAAACCACTTATGAATTTGTCAGTCCTACTATCTTTTTTGTTAAAATCCAAGGTATTAAAACCCGGACCGGGTAGTGAACCGGTCGGGGTACTGGGTTAAGGGTCAGTGGGTCAGACCGGGACCAAACCGGAGCTAAACCGGGACCAAACCGGTGAGAAATTGAAAATTTTAGACTTATAGTATGAAATTCTAAAGGAAAAAGTAAAAAAAAAAAAAAAAAAAATTTTTTAAAAAAAGGGAACCGGACCGGCCAACCGGCCGGTTCGCCGGTTACCGGGCCGGACCGGCCGGTCCGGTCCGGTTTTCAGAACCCTGTTAAAATCATTAATAACTTTGTTAAAACCATTACTGAAATGGTTAATCACATTATCCTTTTTATCAAGATCAATTGAATTTGTGAAACCACTGATGATTTTGTCAGTCTCATTATCCTTTTTGTTAAAACCAATTATGAGTAAACTATTCTATTACCAAGCTGAGTAAATGCGTTGACTAATTTTGTTAATGGTATTGACAAGTTTAGTAATAGTAATGACAAGTATAATGATAGAGTTGACAAAAAACCAGAAATGTTTATGACATCAACTTCTTCAACTTGGTAATGTCAGATCTGCAATCCAATTTCAGAAATAAAAGACTCATCACATTCATTTATCACCCAATCACCCTTAGAAAAACCATTTTCGTCATCATCACCACTACAAAACATATCAGTAAAGGGGTATGAATCCTCCGACAACATCGAAGGATTTGAGCTTGTGGGCGTCTTTGGCAGGCGTTAAGCGAAGGAGGGCACACTTGCGGTGAACAAAACGACTAGATTTGGGATTAATAAGGAGAGGCCAAAAAGTTGGGATTTGAGATCTGGAGTGAGGGAAGGAGATGACGGGAAGAGGAAGAGGAGATGAGTTTTGATTTAAAGGGCATCTGGATCATTTGGTACAAACATGAAAAATCCAGATTCCCCCTCAATCCCTTCATTGTCATTTATAAGTGTTAATAAACTTTTTAGGAATTTTGACAATTCATATGATATCTATGTGTCTTTTTCCCTTATTTTTATACATGGGAAATAATCAAGGTCAATGCTATTGCTGGTTGGTAATGGCCAGAACTTAACAGAGTAATATTTTCACGACTCTTGATTACATTTTTTAATTTATTTATTTCTTAGATTTGTAGACAATTTATTTATTATTTTAAAGTTATCAGCAAGCTTTTATAATAAGGACAAAAAAGAGTATATTAGGATTTAGGAGAGCCATTTCTTTTAGGCTTTGTTTGGTTTGAGGGGAAGAGAGGGATTTTACTCCGCTCCCCTTGATTGACAAAACCAGAAATTTAGAAGAGAATGAAATTTTTTTTGAAATCTTTCCTTCCCTCTCCTCAAAATCTCTCCCCCCAAAATCGGGGGATTTGAAGGGGAGGCTAAAAATATTTGACTATTGAACTAAAATACCCATGAAATTTTTTCATTAACCCAAAAGTATTTTTTGTCATTTTTGACTAAAAGTGTATATATATAACTATAATTACAAAATATAATTTTAAATATATATATATAATTGTATTAAATGTTACTTATAATTTAGAGCATACAAATGTTATTTATAATTAAACTTTATTATATATTTAATAGAGTTGGGAAAAATCACTTATAACATAAGGATAAAGTTGTTCATGAGAAAATAATTTCCCTACCCTCCTCTCATGAACCAAATAAAGTAACATTAAAATTCCTCCTCTCTGCTTCCTTCTGATCAATCCAAACAAAATAATACTAAAATCTCTCCTATCCCCTCCTTTCCCCTCCCCTCCCTTAAAATCTCTCCATCCACTCCCCACTTTCAAACCAAATTTCGAGTCAAAGAGGTACGTACCTACTTTCAAACTCAACCATCTTTTGAATTTAATCTAACATGTAATAGCAAAATCAAAATTCATGTTAACAAATGTTAAAAAATAAATATTTTTTATTATTCTCTAAGTAATTATCATAATGTACATGATAAAAAATTTACTGTTTTTTTGAATTTTTTTTTACAAAATTATTCAAATATCATATATTGGGTTAATACAATATTTGATTTCTTAAATTTTCCCTTATTTAAGGGGTACCCTTACCTTAAATTTTATTCACTCTCATAAAATTCAACAACTCTTTATCCCTATTTAATGTTATTGTATTTCATGATAACAAAATCAATACAATAATAAACAAAGGATGAAATCATACATTTATAAGAGAAGTTTAATTAGGTGCCTTTAAATAGGACCGAAATATTTGTTATTTCTTTGCTTTATAAATAGGATTAGGTTGGAGTATATAAAGACACGAGTCTTTGAGCAGGTGTAACTTCTTTTCTTGATTATACAACATATTTTCAAATCATGTGCAAATGTTTTCTGTTTAACTTATTTGCCCAATAATAAACCATATAATTGTTATTCACTTATTCTTTTTTCCTTTTGCCAAGATGTTATTCACTTATTCTAATGCATAGAATAATAAGCCACTGTTATTTAATTTAACGTCTGGCTGACCTTGCTAACACTCAGTTTATTACAACAACATTCCGACCAAAACTTGTGAAAGTTGCTGATCAGATATATGGAGTGACATATAAAAACAGGGTTAGTCGTGTTAATGTTGTGTCAAAGGAAGATGCGTTAGAGTTTGTTATGACCAGACTCACAATGCTGAATGAGGTTAGCAAACCATCAAAATTTTTCAGGTGTCTTTACTGATGTTTGACATCTGATTTGGGTGGTGGGTGTTATTGTGCTAAATGGATCCAACATTGTGTGTGTGTGTGTGTTATATGAAAAAAGTGTCGGAGTTAGAGATAAAAGTACGCGTGTCAAATGAAATAAAGTCCCAACATTGTTTAGGAGAGGGAGAGTAAAAATGTGTATATTATATCTTGTGACATTAAGCTAGTAAATGGGTTAAAGGAAAGAATGGGCACGCATGCATAACAATGAGTCATCAGGAGGTAAACACAGTGAAAATTTTCGGGGATTTCCGCTGCGCACAAATTAAATATGAACTGGGATCTAATTAACTAATTTGAGTAAATTAAGGATTTTATTTAAACTAATTAATATCATATATTTTTTATAAAATACCCGAATCATCTACCTTAATTATCTTCCTCTAATATATATTTTGAGGGAATATCAGTATGGTTAATTTAGAAAAAATGGGTAAAAATATGAAATAAGTCTTATATTGAGAACCAACATTAACTCTCTAATTAATTCCTAGATTAAGGAATGAAGAAAGTATATATTTGATTGTAAACCCGATTGAATTTTTTAAAATTAAATTTTGAAGTCTAAAAGTGATACCACTATGTACCTTATTATAAGTTACTTGTACCACATTATTGCAAATCTAGAAAAACATTTAATGAATAAATTTTTCCATATTTTCCCTTAAATATGAAAGAGTACACATTTTATCTCACATTCTTCTATTTCTGTGCATTTACATCTCTCACCCCCCTCTTCTCTCTTTCCCATGTGCCAACCAATAATAAATAGGGGTAAAATTGACAAAACCATATTTACTACCCTACAAGTGACTTATTTTTTAGTAAAACTTTTTGAGTATAAGTGACTTATAAAAAGATATTGAGTGGTACACTACCTTTATAAATCATTCTCACCTCTCTTCTAACAAAAATTAAATAAATAAAGGTAAAATAGAAAAGCAATCATTAATACTGTATTTAACAACCTCTAGGTGCATTTATATTTAAGACAAAAAAATTCCTTTCACAATCGACTTATAATAAAGAGCATGTTGGTTCATTGTATTTATTCAAACATAATTAAGTACATTCCCCCAAACACATAGAAACCACCTGTAACTGCAAGCAATTAAATTTCTCTGTTTATCACCCTGAATAAATTCACAAGAATTTGTACCAAAAACCCATAATGGCCTTGAAAACTCAGCATCCAAAGAATAAACAGGCACCACCTTATTCTCAGACTCAATCTGCTGCGAATTAAAACAAAACCAAAACAGAAAGAATCAGTAAATTCATTGATGATTATTGTATGTCCAACCAGAGAATATGTTGATCCACACCAATTTTTGCCACAATTGTCTAGCCAATGTGGTTTTTAAGATAAGCAGAAACGAAACAGATTATCATCCTTGAAAAAACAAATTATCAACAGGAAGCATTAGCAGCTGTATTGTTTAACAATTAGATACTCAAACTCAGTAACGGGAACAACATAGCATGTAAGTAATTAATATTATAATGTATAAAATGTTAATTTAGCAGATTTCAAGCCGACTATGACTGTTAAAAGGGAAAAAATAAACCTATTAGAAACTCTACTTGGTCAAAATCAATAAATGTAGCCGGTAAGTGGAAGCACACAAGGTTGGCTCTAAAACTTTTATGCTAAAAGCCTAAAAGGATAATAGCTTTCAATTTACCGTTCTATTTCTGTACAAGTACTAAAATCACAATTTTAGTCTACGTCCAAAACTGTTGAAAAGAGAAACATACCCGAAGCTAATATTTACAGTTAATGTTACAGAAATTTAACCATTTATGGAGATTCCAAACGCCATTTCCCCTGTCAGTAATGAAAAATAGTTCCCCTGCATAATTACAATTATCAAATAATTGTTTGACTTAAAAATTAGAAGGCTAAGATCAAAGATCATTGCAAATTTTCTAGTTGGAGTCAACAGAAATCTTAAGAACATAGTAATAGCATACAAAAATTCATAACATTCATTGAGGGCAACAAGCATCTCTAAAGACAATGATAAGCAGTTATGCATCAAGAGTGCGTGTGGGTAGTAGCCAACATAATTACATACTTAATTACTTAAGTTAATGGGGCAAATTTCTATACCATCAGGGGACCACTTGGGTTCAGTTGCTCACTCCACAAGCGAAGGATCAGCACCAGCAATGCAGCTGCGCTTGTAGATCTCTCTGAGGCATGACACGCATAGAATAGAAGACTGTCACCAGCTGTGATAAAGAATTTGAAAAAACTGTCATACAGAATTTGAAAACGACAATTCCAATAAAAAAGAAGCAAAAGGAATGGCACAATGAGCAAATGAAAAACCTTTCAGAGAAAACTCATTTGGTTCAAGAGCCTTCTAAATACATAACTAAGTGAAGTGGAGTCATTTATATTGAAATCTTCTGTTTCCTTGAGTTTAAAAATGCTAGCTCTTATGTGATTAGTTTTTAGGCCGACTAGAACAAAGTATATCCAATGCAAAATTGGTTTTAATGTAATCAACAAAATTTTAGGTTTGTGTTTGGTTGTGGGGTTCACAAAAACAGTGGACTGCCTGTAAAAATGTCAGCTATTCCTTTCAAAACAGGGATTATAATACCCAAAGCACATCATGAAATAAAAGTATGCAATGAAAGTACGTTTAATCATCAATTCAATAGGAGAACCAACTCCGTAAACAAATGAACTCTTCCAATTGATATATATTTCCTGCTCACCCATTTTCAGAAATATAACCAACCCCAAGTTCTGATTTATCTATCCCAGGCCATGTTAGGGTGATTCCACTGAATCCATGCTATTCGTTCTGCTTTTGGATCAAAACGTGCATAGAAGTCACTTGCGCTAACTAATACTTCTGGCTCTGAATGTCACAACAAAACTTGATCAGATAGTGAATGGAAACATCACAAAGCAACTGAAAAGCTATGGACAGCATAATGGAATGCGTATTCACACTATTCAACCAACCCTACACAGTTTAAAGTACAGACTCAGATAACATGGAATTTACTACCTTGAACATTCTTGTTGCCAAGAGCTATTGAAGGTTGAATTTATATTGCTCTCCCGACGATCTACCAAAAATCTATATGACCAAACAAATGAGTGATTTAATAGGTGTAGATGTTATGGGAACATTCTAAAATAAGCGGTAGAGGCAAATGTGTTTTCTTTTCATTTAAAGTTATTCTCAGCAGACCTTCTCGTACACCCAGATACAACGGTTAAAGCGTGCATCCAATACTCCATCGGCATAGCTGACTACCGGTCCCCCATAATCTGGTGTGAGGGGGATGGGAGGAACATCTGCAAGGGACGAACCACATAGTTTCAGTATTAATTACGTTACATGAAATTCTAAGTAGACCAAACCCATTATAAGCCGAACAAAAAGTTAATAGAAATGAAATGGAATACATGATTGAAACAAACGTAAGACTACACAACAGGCCAAAACTTATAAAAAAAAAAAAGTGAAAAACGCGACACAAGTGCCCTGCTTATCAAATGTGTTAGGAAGTTCTTTTTGTTTTTTTGAAAGAAAAAAACGTATAACTGAAGGCACCACCTCCATACTCCTGAGCAACTGTTCGCACTCCAAACTCTTTAGGCGTGATATTGAACCAGGACTGCCCTCCTGAAACCCAGTCACTGAATCGATTTATTTCGATAACCCTAAATTGCAAAAGATAGCGAAGCTAGAGGTTTACTTGAGCAAGTGATAAAGAAACAGAACACCGTATAACACTCATACCCAGACTCGGTGGGGCGGGATTCCAGCCCAATGAGGCCGTCAACGGCGGCGCCAGCATGAAAGCGTGTGTTTAGATGAGCGTTAGTAATAATGGTTTTTTTTTTTTTTTCATATGATTTTTTATAATCTTATTTTAAGTAAAAGTTAAATTGTGTAATATGATTTATATTTGAATTAACGATTGCATAAATAACTTTTATAAAAGTAAAATTTGTTTGGATTGGTTTAAGCATAAATGATTTTTATGATAATGGTAAGAGAAAGTCGGTGGAAAAATATTTTAAAAATCAAGTAAATATTTAAAAATTACTTTAAAATATTATGTGCTATTTGAAAAATATTTTAGAGTGGGTGGAAATCAATATTATAAGTTTTGAGTGTTCTTTACTACTAAAAAAAATGCATTAAAGGTAAAATTGTATTCAGTGTCTTAAGGCTGGATAAGGGTTAAAAGAACAAAAAAATATTTTAAAGTAATTTTTGGAGCTGAAAAATGTACATTAATGGTAAAATTGTAATCAGTCTGATAGCACACTGGGTACAGCTGAAAAAATATTTTAAGGGGTTAAAGGGATTAAAAAATATTTTAAAGTAATTTTTGGAGCTGAAAAAGTACATTAAGAGTAAAATTACAATCAATCTGATGGCATATTAAATCCAATTGAAGAAATATTTTAACGCACATCGAACAAATCAATAGCAAAAAGCTCTATCTGTGAGCTTATTGCTAATCGAACGAATAAGAGAAAAGTACAAAATACCCTTATCTCCAACCAAACACTCAAAAAAAGTCCCCCCATTGTACGACTTAACTTTTAATCGTGCGATTTAAGCTGTATTTAGAATCACTTAATTTTAGAGAATAAATCCTTATTACGCAGGCTGAGATAAAACGAATCACGGTTTATAAACATTTATTATCTAAAAATAAGTTATTCCAAACAAACACTTAACCCCCACAAGTGCGTAACCGAATACTCACTAAATAGACCAAGGTATTCATACTACTACCTTTCTTTTTTTGTCAGAAATGCATAATATAAGTGTGTGTTTGAATTAACTTCTGAATAATAGCTTTTACGATTTACGAAATAAGTATGTGAAAAAAATTTTATTTCAATTTACGAAAAATAACTTTTAAAACCGCGTACTCATTTAGTCCCAGCTGGGTGGATATAATTTTTTTTTTGAATTTAATGAATAAATAAATTAGAGTATTAGACATCGAATATAAAATCGAAGGATATCAACAAATTCCAATGAAAAGGCAACAGACTACGCGCTTTCTGAAAGTTTTTCTTTTTTCTTTCTTTTTTTTTTTGGGAGCTTTCTGAAAGGTCAAAATCCAGAAATATGAATGAAAGCAACCAGACATCCGTTCACACCAAGGTTGGCATGGCATCATGGAAGTCCCTGACTATGTGTTTGTTTGATTGGGCGATGAACTGTCTTATAAGTGTTTAAGTATATAAATTGAGATAACACTCCTCTCACATATTTATCTCGTATTTTATAAATCATGATTGAAAAACTACTTTTGAAGACTCCAATTACTGTTCCAAACAAACACTATATATATAAATATCCAACTATAGCTCCTTTTAATTACGATTTATATTCACTGTTTAACTCAATATGTCACTTATTTCATAGATAACAAGGTTGAGTGGTCTGGGCCAGAACCAGAACCTGATGCAGAATTAAAACACAAAGAAATATTAGTATAAAGCATGAATAAAATATGCAGATAGATTTATAAGTTTGAGATTAGATATAGTGTTTTAGAAAACCCAATTGCTCTTTGAAATAGAACAAAGTATATGCATGAACTCTGGTGATTCTGGAGCCAATTAGATACAGAAACAAAAAAGTTTTCATTCAATAAATAAAATTATCTCATAGCCATAACTAAAGATAAAAAGTCGGACGAGAATTGTTCTTAGAGATGTTTGGCCCCTCTGCTTTTTCTAGGGGCCATGTCCATGAACCACGTTCTATTCACCATACTTTTGGTTTAAAAGCAAATGAATAACTGTTTGTTCAATGACCCAAATCTGATTTTTAGGTAGCATCATCGTTTTCAGAATCTGCCTTTCTTACTGTTTAAATTCCAAACCAAATAGAAGTTTCACTGTGACTTTTAGCTTTCTTTTTCTCTTTTTAAAGGAAAAAGATGTAACCCCGTGGATAAGTTGGCAAGTACGACTTATCAAGCTTCAGATTTTGATTATTCACTTGATAGTTATGAAAAATCATCTACTAGCTAGTCTCCACTTGTTTATGTGTTTTTCTGGTTTTGAGTTTGATGAAAAATCATCTTACACTAATAAAAGATAATGAAAATTTTCATCAAAGATTTATGCGATGAGAAATTGAACTCAATCCAATAACGTTCAATGATCATGTTTAGCCCTACATACCTTTCTACTGAGTCTTGTAACAAAAATATGATGAAAAAACCCGTTTGGAGGGACTCCAAAATCATCATGTTCTACTGATACAGGGCGAAAAAACAAAGAAAAGATTATCACTTTCTACTATGTAATAAGGAGTAGTGCTCTAGAGGACCAGCTGGGGGCCGGGATACTGTAGATTCTGTACTCCTGGCCGACTTTGATGTGCTCCCAGATCTCTTTGGCCAATGCCTCTGGTACCTTCAAATAGTAGTCATTATCTTGTCTTATTGACCGTGCATTATAGCACCCTTTTCTGCTACACACCACAGCTGGTCCTCCTCTAAGTGCCAC
Source organism: Inga laurina (assembly GCA_963855925.1). Lineage (NCBI taxonomy): Eukaryota > Viridiplantae > Streptophyta > Magnoliopsida > Fabales > Fabaceae > Inga > Inga laurina. The sequence continues at coordinate 14,119,095 of OY979703.1, read as the reverse complement.
ATTTTCATCCAAATCTATATGACCAGTTTGAAGTTCTCCCTTTTCGTGCTTTTTCTTCACGATACATTTGATATTTTCCACAGAAAGGTCCTCCTCTATGTACCACATTTTCATCTCAATCTATACAACCAATTTGAACTTCTCCCTTTTCGTGCTTTTTCTTCATGACACATTTGATATTTGACACGGAAGGGTCTTCTTGTGTATTATAGCACCCTTTTCTGCCACACACCACAGCTGGTCCTCCTGTAAGTGCCACATTTTCATTATGACCAGTTTGAAGTTCTCCGTTTTCGTGCTTTTTCTTCACGATACATTTGATATATGCCACGGAAGGATCTTCAAGCTGGAGAAGAAATGAAAGTAGCTGTGGAATTGAATGTCTTTCTTGTTCAGTCCTAGCCCTCATTAAGTTTCTGATAAGGACCAAGATAGTATAGGCTGTCAAAGTCCCACATCGAGTAGTATGGGCTGCTTGATGGGGTACTTAAGTGCATTGGCTCTTCCACCTCAACAGCTAGCTTTTGAGGGTGTGATTCTCTAAGGTGCTTGAGTGCCTATCATTTGGTATCAGAGCCGATGGTTGACAGCTCAGACAGCCCTACCTACGGAGGGTTCTGACCGGCTCTGATACCAAATGACCGGCTCTGATACCAAATGATAGGCACTCAGGCACCGGCTCTGATACCAAATGATAGGCATTTATGCACCTTGGAGAACTAATTAAATTACTTTAACATTAGGGTTCTGACCGGCTCTGATACCAAATGATAGGCATTTATGCACCTTGGAGAACTAATTAAATTACTTTAACATTTCCGGCTTAACTTTCAATCCGATTTTTAAAACATTGACCACACTCCAAAAGCTAGCTGTTGAGGTGGGAGAGCCAAAGCACTTAAGTACCATACTACCTTGTCCCTATTAGTTTCTAATGATCTCTAACATTTTTTTAACCCCTACATAGAAAAGAAAAAAAGGAACTTTGATGGATATTAGCCAATTTTTAAAGAAAATAGTCATGGATATTAACTTGTCATCATCACATCAAACCTGACATTTTTTTAACCCCTACATAGAAAAGAAAAAAAGGAACTTTGATGGATATCAGCCAGTTTTTAAAGAAAATAGTCATGGATGTTAACTTGTCATCATTACATCAAACTACCAAGATTAGAGATTAAATTGATAAATATGCATTTTGTCCAAAAGGACTAATTTGAGAAAAATAATGGATATTAACATATCATCAGATGATCAAACTTTCAAGATTCAGTCACCCAACAAGCAAGACACTACTACAAAATGGTTGAAAGGTGGTGCACATTTTGTGGCACTTCTGTACCCCTTTTTTTTGTTTTCTTTTTTTATTTAATTTTTTTAAAATTTTGGGACCAGCTGTGGCTCCTGGTGGATCAGGCGCCACAGCTGGTGGGGCCAACTATGGCGCCTGTCAGGGCAGGCGCCACAGTTGGCCCAATTGACCCAGCTGTGGACCAGGCGCCACAGCTGGTATGCACCTAAGGGTGGCGCTTGCCTTGGTCCCCACAGCTGGTCCACTTGGCAAGCGCCACCCTTGGTCCCCAAAATTTTAAAAAAAAATAGAAAAAGAAAAAAAAAGGTAGCTTTGGCACTTCTTTAAAGAAGTGCCACAATTGGCTGTATGTGAATTTTCAATTCTCCCGCCAATCAGATTTCCCTCATTTAACTTTACTTTTTATCTTTTCCCTCCCTTTTACCTTTTTATTCCCTCTTCCTCAGGTCGCGTTGATGCCCCTCCCCTTGTAAAAAATATCACTTTCTCTTGTACAACAAACACACACACTCGTCTTCTTCATTAAATTCTCTTGTCCCTTTTTCCATTTTTTTTTCGTCCGTCCCCACTCCTCTCCCTAGTTGTTTCCTTTTCTTCATATTCTTTGTCTCTCTTCCTCTTTTGAACCCCACTACATTCCACAGCTCACATTTGCTTATCCTCGTTACTCAAGATAGCGTCACCAACGTGGTCCCCCACTCCCTGCACTGTCAATTAATAGATTTGTAAGAAGAAGAATGTTTCATTCTAGCTTGCTTTGTTTAATTTTTTTTTAGTCAAGATAAACTGTCATATAACGTTTGCCTTTTTGTTCCTAATTTAATAGGAAAGAGTGAAAACCTAGCTTATTTCGTTTGCCTTTTTGCTTTGTTTAAATTTTTTGGCCGACAAACTTGCGTTTTTTAGTAGTCTTTTAATTTACTTAATTAGTTTTTGATGTACTGTGTTCACATATCAAGTTCTTGTATTGTGATATTTTTTATGTTAGCTTTGGAGAGTATTAATGTAAGAACATTATTGTTGGGGAAATGACAATAAATATATTATTTTGTAAGAACATTTTTGTTGGGGAACTTGAATTTTAAATGTGAAAATCATATATATATATATATATATATATATATATATATAATATGTTGAAATATAAAAAAGATCCACAAGAAAGAAAAAAGAAAAAAGAAAAAAAAAGGGACCCTACTGTGGCGCTTGTTAGAGGAAGTGCCACAAGAGGGGGGTTTCCTGTGGCGCTTGCTGACGCAAGCGTCACAGTAGGTCCCCCTCATGTGGCACTTCCTCCACCAAGCGCCACAGGAGGGTATTTTTTTAAAAAAAAAATTTTAAAATGTTGTGGCGCTTGGAAGCGCCACAGCTTTTTTTAGTAGCGTCCAGATAGTGGCACTTCTCTAGCGCCACAGCTAATACAATTATAAGGGCCACAACTTTACTTTTTTATAATAGTGAGATTATAAGAACATTATTGAGACCAACAGATCAAGTCCATGATAGATGATTTTTTATTAATTACCTCAGCTTGTTGGGATTCTCGATCTTCACGTACGAAACCACAGAACTCTGAACATATTTGGAAAAACACACATTATTAGTATATTAATCTTATGTAGATGCTGATCTAGGTTTTTGAACATCGTCAGTGATCGAGTTGTGAAAGAAAAGAAAATCAGGGATATTAACCAACTTATTATGACGTCAAACCTCCAAATACAGTTGAATTTGAATCCCACTAGTCAATTTTCAGCACCGAATTGAACAGAAAATTAAAGATTGAAGGAAAACTGAAAGTTATAATTAATCACCTGTAAGGATTCAAGATGAATAGTGTTTGCCTTACTTCACCTTTTGCTGTCAAGTTCTTGGAAGTTAGAGATCAGAAACTCTTCATAGATTGATCGATAAAGAAGTTCAAGATTAAACAGAACAAATCGCATTCATCGATAACTTCTGTTGACTGAACCGCTGAGAGTGAGCCATCGTTAGCCAAATGAGAATTAGGATTAGAGGAAGTTCAAATGAATGTGACTTCTGCCTTTTATTACCAGTCCTAACGTATTACAGTAATTTTTTTTTTCTTAAAAAAAATCCGTTATTTTAGTGCTCCCGACGTAACTGAAAAATTAACTAGTAACTAAGTCCTAACCTCCTCTAACTGATCGAGGAGAGTTTTACCATTTTTTATTCCTGCACACACCCACATCTCACAGGAATTTTATTTATTTTTAGGTAAATCTCTTAATCTATTTAAAGTTTTTTCTCCGAATAATTTATTTAAAGTTATTAGTAAGCTTTTATTGTAGGGAATATATTATTATTTTTTTGTTCAAAGTAGGGACCAGGGAATATATTATTAGAAGAGCCATTTCTTGTAATAAAAAAAATTGAGTCAAAGAGCTAGGGACCTTCTTTCAAATCTTCCAATTTTATCTAACATTAGGATAATCAAAATTAATGTTAATGGTTAAAAAATAAATATTTTTTATTATTCTCTATTAATTCTTATAATGTACATAATAAGAAATTTACTGTCTTATGAATTTTTAACAAAAATATTCAAATATCATGCATTTTATTAAAGCTAGCTAACGTATTCATGTTAATATAAATGCATTATTAAGTATTGCGATCCTAGTCCAGGGTGTAAACTTAGAATTCCTTCATTGACTACGTACCATTGAAACTTCTACGTACATGTTTTTGTTTCACGCCGTAGTGATTATAGATACGAGTAAGTTCAAATTTGAACTCCGCCTATTTCTTACTAAAAAAGATAAAATTCAAATATAGATCCGGCCTGTAATATTGGCATACTCCTATAAATTAATTGATTGATTGTATTAAATACTCGTACAGTATATAATTGCATCAAAGAAGGGCTTAATTTCAACCACCTGAACCCAACTTCACCTCTCTCCCATTTGTCCCCTATTCACACGACAAATTCAGTTAAACATAAATTTTTTGTCTGAAAGATGACACAATCATACTGCAAATATATTATGTCCTCTTGCCTTTGAGCGACTTAGGGCCTGTTTGGTTTCAAAAGAAGGGGATGAAGGAGAGGGTCTCATTTTTAATTTCTTCTAAAATCCCTAAATTTGGAGGGAACAAAAATGAGAGAATGAGAAGGATTTGTAGTCCCTTCTTTGAGACTCCTTCCCTCCAATTTTTCATACCAAATAAAAGAAAAGGCTCATTTTTCTTCCCCTCCTCTCCTCTACCCTCCAACCAAACAGGCCTACGTTTGTACCATTGCAAAAATTCTGATTTCATTTTAACATCATTTTGCTATTGACTCCAAAAAAAAAACTGCAAAAGTGCTTTCTCAAAGTTTTTTTTCCTTTTTGGGCCCAATGCTTTCAGTTGCATGGTTGAATTTTATCCTCGGCCGGAGATTTTTATCGTAACTAGCATAAACTCTCGCCCGTGGCCGGAGTAATTTTTAGCTGAAGAAATATGTCTTCAATATTCATTGTAAAGTACTTAGCCAAACAAAAAAAAGGGATACCTAAGCGAGCATAAACTTTGATTTTTCAGTAAAATCAAACTTCATAGACAATTAACCATTATTACTTTAGAAAAAAAGTTGCTTCTAACGCCTGCATCACCACAAGGTATAATCAAAGTTTAAGAATAAAAAAGTAATGAACATATATTCAAGTAATTTGAACTATAACATTTGAAGCAACTTTGGTTTTATTTAATTAGCAAGATATATTACATTGAATTAAATATAATTCAAACCCTACGGTTGCTTTAGAAGCAACTTTGGTTTTATAGAAGAAATATATCTTCATTACAAAGTATTTAATCGAAAATGAAAAGGGGATACATAAGCGAGCATATAGCTAATTAAATAAAGGGCACATTAAACTTTGGCTTCTCCGTGAAATCAAACTTCACTGACAACAATTAACCATTTCTCCTACAGAAAAAGGTGATGGTCCTGCCTCCATCTACACAGAAAAAAGTCCCACAATTTGGACTGAAAAAGATTTCATGCTAGACTATCATATCTGCAGCTCAAAAAAGAAAAAGACTCGCGCATCTGAGATTGCCCATTCTTGGATCAAACTCCACCTAATTTTAGTTGCGTATGGTGTTGGCCCTCTAGCTTGAACCAAAAATTGGAATTAAATTAAGGAACTTCAAGGAAGAATAAATTTAAACATTACAACAATGTTGAATCATCAACTGAAATTCTTGAAAATCTTCTTATAATCACATTTGTTGCAACATCACCTTCCTAATGTGGTCGCCCTTCTCTTTTGTTGATAGTGATGTTCTTACTCACTAGGTTCCTCTCCCATATTTAGTTTCTGTTAAAAAATAAGTTCACTTATGCAGTAAATATTTAATCATACTTGTTGAGCATCATAAGACTCACATTGAAATAGTTGTCAAACAAATAATGGTACATACCCCAAAAGCCAATAAAATACAATTAACAAAAAAAATGGAAAGTACAAAAGCATCAACTTTAAAATTAATGTATAGGCAGGGTGAAGCCATAATGCTTCCCTCATATTTTTGACCCCCTACTAATAGTAGCAACAAAGTTAGTTAGCATAGCCACCTTGCAAGTGTGTACAAGTCTTGACATAATCAGCATCCAAGGAAAAACAAAATATCATTCTTATGATACAAAGAAGAAAAATCAAATAAAAATGTTACCTTCAACTTGTTTCATACTTTCAGCAGAGCATATTGTATCACTCTACAAAAATATCAGCATAATGAATGACAATCCAATATGAACTCTAGCTTTGATAGCTCGAAGATAATTTGGCAGTGCACAACAATGGTTCGAGAATTCCAAACTAATAATGAGTTCATAACCTCACAACTTTAAAAGCTAACTAATTGATTTACCAAATCTAGAGTTTAGCCTTACATGGAGATTGATGCCTTAGCAGCAGACCTCACAAAGTCACCCTTGTTTCTTTGTTTTAACCCTTCCCTTTATCTGTTATGAGGCAAGTAGGAAATCAAGTTGACCTAATGACAACATAATTCAATTTTATTTGGTAGTGGCCAGGAGCCCAACGAGTTCGTTCCTTCCTCTGGTTAGCCTTCAAAGGAAAACTCCTGACGAATTCAAAAAGGAATAGAAGGCACTTTATGTCGAATTCTGCATGCGAACTATGTGATGATCCACTAGAAGACATCCACCTCGTGCTTCAAAGCTGCCCCCTCGCCGAAGCCTACTGGAAATGCCTTATACCTCCTGAATATCTAGTTAGATTTACAACTGAACCACTCCAGGCATGGTAGTTGTGCAATCTCAATCCGAAAGGACTAGCAGGAAGTGGGCGCTAATCTTTGGTGTTTTAACTTGGAAACTTTGGACTGCTAGGAACAAACGTGTATTCACCAGGGAGGCCTTCAGACTCTCTGAACTGATCACGAGCACAAAAGCAATGGTCAGCCACATTCTAAGGGCCACGAATCTACTAGCATTACCTTCGTAGTTAGTCTGGTCTTGTACAATTTAAATTTCAGCTACTATCCATCAGTATATTGTAGAATTGTTGACTGTTATTTTCTTGAATGATATTCCCTTTTTACTCAAAAAAATTCATGCAAACTTTAAAAACATGCACGGGCATGCAATCAAGTACAAAATTTTGTTGCTGGGATTTTTTATTTATATCTTCTGACTACTACTATGCATCAAACTTGAAATAGAAAAAAGGGAAAATGACACCGAGGTCCCAAGCAACAGAAAAAATACCATAAAAGTTCATTTGAAAAGTCAATGGTCAAAAAACTCCCTAGGGAGTTTTCTGGCATCAATTCCCAATGTCCATTTACACAATTACCCCCATTAAAATAACTACAAAAAAGGCACAGGAGGAAAGGAGGGAAGCTGCAGTTTTTGTCATTAAGGAGAAAGAGAAACGGCCAAACACAACATGTTGGAGATGCAACATTGAAGGGATAAAGTGTGTTGCTAATGTCCTTGGCAAAGGATCTGCAACCTCCATCTACGGGTACAGAAGTAGAACACCGAACTGAATTTTTTTTTTCTCTTTTCAGTCTGAACGTTGAGTAGATTGAAATTAAGGGGTTGGTCAAAGGTTGGAGCTTGTGCTCAATAGTGGAAAAAGTGATAGGTGGTAGATAAGAAATGCTAAGATTTTGGTAAAGATATGATCTTGACCATTGAAGTTGGGGTTTCACTTTGGTTGGGTTGTTTTTATGTTATATAGCTCTGTTTTTTGAGAAGATTACAGAGGGAGTGTTGTGTTTTAAATGGGAATAGTTGAATGTAATGGTGCTCCTTTGCTATGAAAACGCTGGTATGAAAAAAAAGTATTGCAAATTCGTGCATTTTTAGTTGTTACTATGGTTGTTATAGTTGTTAATACAGAACTTATACTCTGTTTTGGGCAATGTAATAGAGAGAATGCTCTGTTTTTGGGTAAGAAAATAGAGGAAAATACTGATATGATGTTAAAAAAAGTATTGTTAAAGTGTTGTTAATATGTGCATTTGTAGTTATAAATATTAATGTGGTAGTTGTTAATAACTAGATTATCTGTTGTGCTCAAAGGTGTTGTCCATTGTTGCTGGCAACCAACAAGTGAAGAGGAAGAAAGACATATAGCAGTTGTGATGTTATTTTGTAGTACATGCTTGTTGTTGGTTATGTATATATGTGGATATTTTGTAGAAAAGCCTTGTTGTAGGAAAGACATTCATTTAATACTCATGTAATGAGGCGTTTAACAATATCATGAGTTATTTTGACATCATGTTATTATGGAATGTTTTAATTTCAAGTTTGCCAAGCCCGAACGTTAACAACACTTTATGCTTATGTTTACAACATATTTAGTCATTTTTTTAAGTTGTTTTACAGGTCAAGGGAATGGCGTTTTTACACATCAAGGTCACCACAACAATTTGCTTAGTTTACAACTCGATAAGCATGTTTTCACAACATTGCAAGTCATTTTAACAACTTATTTTTTAAGTATATTTACTACAGCAAGTGACTCAGTTTACAACTTCGTAAGATTCTTTTACAACATGATGAGTCATTTTAACAATGACTAAGCTCGTGTCTATATGAAACTACGTTGAACACTGAAAATATGTTTGTTCACTACTTTACATTTGTATACAATACGTTCAGTTATTTTTATAACATGTTAAGTTATTTTTACAACTTCTTTTTGTCATGGCACCAAGAAACTACATATGGCCATATCAACAACTTTAACACTATAAACCCCGTTGTTTACAACTTCGTAGGCTTCTTTTACAACATCATGAGTCATGTTAATAATGACTAAGCTCGTTTCTAGATGAAACTACGTTGAATACTAAAAATGCGTTTGTTCACTACTTTGCATTGTTTTACAATTCGTTCAGTTAGTTTTACAATATATTAAGTTATTTTTATAACGTCTTTTTGTCATAGCACCAGTAAACTCTAACAACTGTATATTCTCAATGGGCCTGTCATAAGAACCGATTTAGTTTTTAACAACTTGTTATGCATATTTTATCAAGTTCATTAGACATTTTTACAAGTTAATTTAAATTTTGCCAGGAGTTTATAAATTTCATAACTTCTCATTGTCACAAATTCTTATCACCAGTTTAACACAATATTGACTCAATTTGATTATGAATCCTGATGCCACATTTGGCAACAGCTGATTGCCTTATTCACAAGTCATTAAGTATGTTTTCACAATGACATGGGTTATTTTCACAAGGTCATTGACCAACCTGTTGAAATTTTCAAAATTTCATGTGCCCCTTGTGACAACAACACATCATGAATTTAAATAATATCTTCTACCTATTTATTGCAACTTAATACCTATACTGTCACAACTGAATAGCATATCATATGACATTAAAATATTAAGTTGTATGAATAAGTGGTTATTCCCATCTATTCATTTAACTTAATATGATATCATCTTTAAATAGGTACACCAACTTCTAGACCCATTCAACAAGCAAAAGGGGTCACAATATTCGGAAAAATCTATCCTTCCTCAATAATCAAATCCTTCCATTTGATATGATTCATTTCTGGTATGGGTGTTGGCACCATTTGAGTACAATATGTCAATGATTACTTATGTACAATGGGAGAGCAAAAGGTTCCAATCTTTCATGACAATCTGCAACACGAACCTCGTATTAACAACTGCCATAGCTATATTTACAACCACAAATGCACATATTAACAACACTTCTTTTAACATCATATCAACATTTTCCTCTGTTTTCTTGCCCAAAAACAGAGCATTCTCTTTATTACATTACCCAAAAACAGAGCACAAATTCGGTATTAACAACTATAACATTCATATTAACAACTAAAATGCATGAATTTACAACATTTTTTTTATACCAGCATTTTCACAACAAAGGAGTACCATCACATTCAACTATTCCCACTTAAGACACAACACTCCCTATGTAACCTTCTCGAAAAACAGAGCTATATAACATAAACACAACCCAACCAAAGTGAAATCCCAACTTCAATGGTCAAGATCATATCTTTACCAAAATCTTAGCATTTCTTATCTACCACCTACCACTTCCTCCACTATTGAACACAAGCTCCAACCTTTGACCAACCCCTCAATCTCAATCTGCCCAACGTTCAGACTGAAAAGAGGAAAAAAAATTCAGTTCGGTATTCTACCTCTATACCCGTAGATGGAGGCTGCAGATCCTTTGCCAAGACATTAACAACACACTTTTTCCCTTCAATGTTGCATCTCCAACATGTTGCATTTGGCCATTTCTCTTTCTCCTTAATGACAAAAACTGCAGCTTCCCTCCTCTCCTCCTATGCCTTTTTTGTAATTATTTCAATGGGGGGAAATTGTGTAAATGGAGATTGGCAATTGATATCAGAAAAGTCTCTCCCTAGGGACTTTTCTGACCATTGACTTTTCAAAGAGACTTTTATGGTGTTTTTTCTGTTACTTGGGACCTATGTGTCATTTTTCCTAGAAAAAATATAGCTAATATTTGTAAAAAAGCATTATTAATTTATAATTACTTATTTAATTCTATTCTATATCTTATCAACACTATACTTTGTTTAGGCATTATTAATTTTTTTTGTAAAATTTTCAAGTTAATATTTACTCAATATTATCAAATAGGGATAATTTTTCAATTTATTTTTTTGCTATATACCTTTACATCTTCTTATTCCAATTAATATTCCATAATGGCACTTACCCATCTTATTCCAATTAATATTCCAGAAGGTCGCTTACCCATTTTTTATACTCCCTCTAATCCTAAATATAAGACAAAGTTAACTTTTTTTGGAGAGATTAAGGAAGCTAAATAAGTTACTTGATTATATCATATGTTGTGTAGTATTTTTAGATTATATATTAGTTTATTAGTTAAACTAATTAGTTTGGAGAAAAAAATAAAAATATAAATACTCTAAAGTAATTTAATTATTTTCCTTAATTTCTCCAAAAAAGAGTCAACTTTGTCTTATATTTAAAACCGGAGGAAGTACTTTTTACTGCTCATCACTTTCAATTTGATTAGATGAATTATTCTTGAGAAGAATCATTTGGGTGGCCTTTTGCAACTTAGTGCCTGTTTGGGTTAGTGGTGGAGAATGAACTTTTTTTGTATATGGGCTTTTGGAAAAATCAAATAGAAAAAAATTCAGATTGTAAATGTGATTTGTGTTTGGATTGGTGGTGGCAAAAGTGACTTTTTTTCTAATCTTAAACATGTTTGGATTAATGTTTGAAAAGCCCATTTAGATGAAAAATGACTGAAAAGAGTATAAATCTTATTGAATATTACTCTCACACACACACACACACACATATATTAGTTGTATATATTGTGATAATTGAAATAAAAAAATATTAAAAAATTTGATAAAATAAAAAAGGTGAAATTATTATTGAAAAAAAATACACGAAAGTACTTAATTAAAAATGAATAAATTTTGCCCTTGAATACCACTTTTAGCCCTTGCATACATTTTGGAGCAACATTAAACTTAAAAAAGCCTTCAGGGTAATATTGATTCTCAGCAAAAACTTTTGGAGCAAATTTGTACCTTAACCCTTTTTTTAATACCCAACTTTTCAAATGTTTTTACATTTTTTCTTTTAATAATTCAATTTTATATAAAATAAGTAACATTTTGATATCTTATGAATATAAAATGGGATACTTAAATTTTTATGATTTTTCATAAAAAAATTAAATTTGTCAATTTTTATATATATAATTCAAACAAATTTTTGTCTTATTGATTATTTTAGTAAAATTCTATTTAAACATAAATTCCATTGCACTGGTTAGCCAAATCTCCCATTTGCAAAAATCAAGATAAAAGTGGTAAGTGGACAAACCCCACAACATCGCACAAAGCCATCTGCATTTTGTCTTTTTCCTTTTTCATAAAGTATAAACTGTTTTTAATATTTTTTTTTACGGCCCCACACACTTGCTGTACTGATCAGGGCTCACTCGACAGTAATCATCCACCGTGATGAAGAGAGAAAGAAAACGCTGTGAAAATGGGCTTCGAAAAAATGCCACATTTTTTTATAAAAGTGTAGTGGCTATCAACTCTCTCCCAAACAGTCTCAATTATGCCCACCGGGCTTTTTTCTTGAAAACGTGCAGCTACCCCCTGAAACGCTATGCCAAACAGACCCTTAAACTATGGAAATATGGTACCGTGCGCAATTTTCATAAGCATATTTTCTTGTATTTACTCCAGAATTGCTTAGCGTATTAGTTGAGATGCATGCTATGAATTGATGTACATGTGTGGGTTATGCGATCTCTGATATTTTTTGAAGCGAAATCCCTGTATTTCAAGGATTCTCTTACCTCTGCATTTGTTAGGAGGTTACGGGACATGATTGATTTCATATGGCATGTCTATCAGCTGTGGTCATGTTTGTTTTGACGGTAACCCAGTTGGTCTAATTTTTTTTTTTTTTTTTTACTCCTTTCTGCAGATCGTTTGTTTAATTCTTATTGTTGAGTGATAAGTTTCAGTTGATAATCTTGCGATTACAAGTTTGTAGTCATTGCTTAGGAATCGGATTGAAACGAGGATGCATTATAGAGATCGTTCGTTGCTGGAATTTTCATCATGACGCGCCTTTTGAATGGGTCCTTGACATATAATACCCATCAGAAAGACATGATTTGAATTCCTTGCCTTTCCCGAAGTCATTTAACGAGTAGATTTTATCAGAGAAATGCTAATAATACTTTACACCGTTACAATATCAATATATCATAATCAAGCACTTCAGTATTGGAAAGAAAGATGCGTGTAGATTCACACCAGAAGAAAATTAAATTTGTTTCAGCGCATTCATTTTAAGAATCGAGATGTAAATAAATAAGAATCAAAATTATATACTCTCTCCGATTCTAATTATAAGATAAAATTGACTTTTTTTGGAGAAATTAAGGAAGTCAATTAAATTACTTTAGAGTGTATATTTTTAGTATCTTTAGATCATATATTAGTTTATTAGTCAAATTAATTAATTTGAAGAAAAACATAGAAATATAAATACTCTAAAGTAATTTAATTTACTTCTTTAATTTCTCCAAAAAAAATCAACTTTATTTTATAATTAGGATCGAGGGAGTAGTTTAAATATCACCAAAATAAATAAGAATCCAGCAGCCACAAGGAAAAAGTGAAACACTCTATACAAAGATCCAACGAAGAACTTAAAACATAAATAAACTGTGCGGGCTTTGTCTGTCGGTATAAAAACTAAACCACTCAAAGCTTCATAACTTACAAATATAGCTTGACTATACACCAGAACCTTGATAAATAAGTAGAAGCAAAGACTCCTTCAGAATGCCGATACATGGGGTAGACCTATTGCCCAGACAAGACACAAAAATGAGCCCAGCTCTTAAAAAAAAGTGACTCGAGATTATTAAAACAAGAATACCATATCAGGAATTGTATGCATCCTCGTAACAGGAATAGAACAAAATTTCAAAGTCTTTTCCTCAACCTATACTCTAAACTAAGAGAACAATGACAGCAGGTATTAACGTCTGCGATCCGATGTATAGCAGAGTGTCGTTTGAAATATCGTGCAGAAGATCTCATAAACAGCGTTGACAAGCATGTCACTGCCCCCTCTTGGTTCTAGGAGTGGCAGGCGAACGGTGAGAGCTTTGTGGCGACTCTGAGCTTGGGTCATATCTTTGTGAAGCAAGGTAAGTCAAAGCTGTGACTACATCAGCTATAACTGGACGTATGTTAGCCTGCTCCTGAACACACATTGCAGCAACTGCAAGGGCCTGGTATAAGCCTCTTGAAGGATACTGACCTTGGAGCATCGGATCCACCATTTGTGAAAATTTTCGTCGTTCTTTAAACAAAGGTCTCGCCTGCAATAAAAATGCCCCACACCAAAATTGCCCCTTTTATTTTAGCCAAGGTCGATGTATTATATGAGTTAAACAGCACATGCAACCACAAAATTGCGTGTAACTCTGTTACTTTACTAGCTTCTTTTAAGATTACAGGATTTGTTTTGGGAATAGAAGTATAATACGGTAATATTTTACAAAAGCATCCAAATCCTATCAAAACTATGGAAACTAGCTAAATCAATGAAACAGCATCAGCTCAAGAGGCTAATGCAACCATAATTATTTCTCTAATCATTGTCCATATCTATTTAGATATCATGCATTGTTAGTTTTGTTTAAAAAGTGAGTGAGAACAAAAAGTGATTAATTACTATAGATTCTCAGGCATGAATATGACTGTGCAGGTAAAACTTTCCAAGCATGAAAAATGCATATTGAGCTACGGGTCTACTTATCAACCAGGCACATTCACTGGTAGGTCTACCTGATATTTTGACTAATTCTTATGCTCTCCAGTAGCTCTTAACTCATCAACCAACCCTATTAGATATGACAAATGGAGGAGTTACATACCCATGCAACAAGATTCTGTTCTCCAGCAGCCTTTGAGTTGTCAATAGCTTTCCTTCCAGTAATTATTTCCAGAAGAACAACACCAAAGCTATAGACATCTGATTTCAGAGTCAGTTGTCCTGTCATTGCATACTCCGGAGCACAATAACCATAGGTGCCCATAACCCTTGTTGACACATGAGTGTTATCCCCTACCGGTCCAAGTTTGGCCAAGCCAAAATCAGATAACTTTGGATGGTACCCTTCACCGAGCAAAATGTTTGAGCACTTCAAATCTCGGTATATGACAGGAGGGTTAGCTTTGTCATGCAGATATTCCAACCCTTTTGCTGCCCCAGCTGCTATTTTCATTCTTGTATCCCAGTCAAGATGTTTCTTGCCAGGAGAAACATCTGTAAATCAAGCATTTACATATGATCATTATCTACGGGGCAATAATGCAGGTTTTAAAGAAAAAATTGTTTGTAGTTCTCGATATAAATACCATGTAAGTGGTCTTCCAAGGACCCTAATGGCATATATTCATAAACTAAAAGCCTTTGATCTCCATCAGCACAATAACCAATGAGGCTGACAAGGTTAGGGTGGTGTAGTAGACTTAACATCAACACTTCAACTAGGAATTCTCTATTCCCTTGCAGCCCATTTCGGTCAAGTTGCTTAATTGCAACAACCTAAATCCAACACTAGAAAGGATGAATTATGTCGCTGACTCAAACCACACAGATTTTAACCTTAAGCGCACAATGAGAAAACTCAGAAGCAACTACTTTAACAACCAAAATACAGCAAAGCAGAAAATATCATTTGGAATCAAAGTTACCTGATTATTACTTTCCAAGCGCCCTTTGTATACTCTCCCAAAACCTCCCTCACCCAACAAGCATTCAGTTCTGAAATTTCTAGTTGCAGTTGCTAACTCACGAAATGTGAAAGTCTGTGCTGCTATGTGGTCAGGGTTCCCAGTTTTAGAGGTATCCTTGGAATTTGTAGATGAATTCCTCTTCAATTTCCCTGTGCACATGATTAACCATTTGATGAGGAAGATGCAGAAGCCACGATATGTCTAGTACAAATATGAAAATAGTACAAGGCCCCTTTTATTGTCCAAGTAAAAGAAAAGTGATAAAGCAGGCTAGCATAAACTACCAAATTCCATATTTCTTCATCTGGGAGGTTAGCATATCGCAAAACCCCGCAATTGGGTATACCGAAAACATAAATAAAAGTCCTCAATTTTGATTTTGGCACGAAATACCAGAGAAAGCAAGAGATAGATTAGTAGAAACTGTATATAATTCCCCAGATAATTTCATCAACGAGATGCAACAGAAATCAAGTGAAAGCATGATTGACAACAAGGCCAAGAGGGTTTGTCACAATCATAAACCTTTTAAAGATTGTCATTTTTCCCACGCTACAATAACTGTATCACTACCTGGGGCTGCTTTTATCGGATCAGCCATGTTCTCCTGCACCTCCATCCTCTTCGTCGGCTTCTTCGTCTTCTTCTTAGTGTTTGAATTTCCAGAACAGGGAATCCAACCCATGTTTCACTATCCTATTTCTCTCTCTCCAGAGACGCAAGTAATAGCTGAAAAATCAACTTCCCCAAATTCACAGCGTGAGTGAGACTCATAGATGACCCGACACTGACCACATGACACTCGGGCAACCACAATTGGAAAAGAACCTGCTTGGTTCTTGCCCCTCTCTTTCTCGCTCACGCTATTTTATCGTTTCCGTTCGGGAATGGTCTAGTGCTCGTCATATTCTTTTCAACTAAAGTCTTTTTCTTTTTTTAATTTTTCCCAGAAAAATCGTCATTGGCTTCATTTTGATCGGAGAAATTCAATGTTTGATATCAAAAGAACAAGGAAAAGTCCAATGTCTATATGAATTGGATTCATTCAGTGAAGTGATAGAGATATCATCACGTCAGTTTAAATTTGCTTTTTTTTTTTTTTTTTTTGCCAGTGTCAGTTTAAATTTGCTGATCTGTAATCAGATCAAATTACAACAAAATTAGTCCTCATTAATTTAACTTGTATCTATGTTAATTACATTACATTAATGTATAACCTTCCAAATTCCGGGGAAGAAAAGATAAACTTCCAAATGATTGGGCAAAGGATTGTGGTAGGGATAGTGATTAAAAATTCAATTTTTACTTTAGTTAAAAAAATAACATCTTTTAAAAAAAAATACTTTAGTCAGGTTTTTAACATCCATTATGTCAATTTCTTTAAATACACTTGTTTATGTATCCTATTTCTTTTCAAAATATTATTATTTAACTATAAGCACATATAAAAATAATACAACACATGGACATGTGGGATTGGATAAGCATAGTGCTTTTGGAAAAATCACAATAATAAATGAAAGAAAACAAAATACTAATCTAATTCTAAATCTATAAATCTAATAATTATTATATTAGCTAGGTCACTGGTTTCAATTAGTTTTCTGATTGACTCATTCAAACAAAAACGTCATTAAATGATGTCATTTGAGTACCTAATCCTTCCACATTAAAATTCTTGCTTGTGTTGCCAGGCATAAAATATTGACCTCTGGATTTGTTAATTACTCGCATGAAATGGCATGCTAACGACTTCGGGAAAAAGTAAAGAAAAAAGAAATAAAAAGATGCTTCCTTTGTAGGTGTCCTATTGAATTTCCAGTACACAATTTTTGTTTCTTAAAAAAATCATGGTCTATGATTCATGAGAGGTCTATTTACCTAATACAGTAAAGATAAACCAATGATTATAATTTTGGCCACCTCTAAAGAGTTCAACCAAACAACTGGACTAACTACTAACAGCTGTAGATACGAGACATTCCTATGATCATCGCAAGGTGGGTCTCATTAACCATTTTATAAAAGTTATCTTTTTCCCCCTCAAGACATTCCTGTAATCAACAAAAGTTATCTTTCTTTAAAAGAAAAAGAAAAGGTCAGCAAAAAGATGCTAAGGATAAGGTTGCCCTGTCCATAATAATCAAATAATGTCATGATTGGGGCAATTCCTGTTAGGAACATCAAATGTCGGAGAGAGATGGTATGGGACGGGAATATTCAAAACTGCCATATGTTTTATAAGTATGGATAATTGTTTGCTCATAAAATCAGAGATATGAAATAATGATGATGCGCACACGGATTGCCGCGTCACATGATACGTTATTTATGCCAGGATATGAACTTTAATTATGAACCTCAAATTCATTAATATCTGTCTGACTCTAACATCATCACATGATATTCACAATGATTATATTAAGATTTAAATGCTTCCATCCGTCATGCCAGCCAGGAAAAAAAATAGAAAATGGGGTTATTGAAGCCTTTAAAACTTGACCCACAGATCAATCAAATGAGCAAAATGAGTTCACCAATCATTCCTAAATAATGAGCTAATTCTTACCGATAAGAATATTCAGACAATAGGTTACAGAACATGCCTCATAATAACACAACATTAAGGGAAAATCAATAATGTCCTCAGCCAAATCTAATACACGGTGTCTGATAAACCTCCAGATTAGGTCTGCTTGGCAGGAGGGAAATGGATGGGAGGAAAAAATTTTATGAGTTGGATTTTGAAAAATTGGATAAGTGGGGTTATCAAATTTTAATAAAGATAAGATGTAAAATATAAAAGTAAGAAAAAGTAATTAAAAACTTTCAACCCCACTTCTCAATTTTGTAAAATCCAACTCATGAAAATATCCCCTCCCCTCCCTTCCCCTCCCTTTCAAATCCCTCATATCAAACAGGCCCTTAAAGGATGGATAATAGACCTAAAAAACTAGGCAAGAAAGGAAAGAATGTAGTGACAGAGTTTTCAGAACAAGATCTTATATGGTCATTGGCACCATAATACAAATTCCATTTTCATATTTCATCTTGATGACTAAGCAGTGGATTTCTCCTGTTGTTTCCCAGTTGAAGAGTTAATCATGGCTTGACTTTTCCAGATGCCACAGCACCTATAGTTTTGCGTGGCATCTCATGGTTGTGTTTCCCTTCATACGTAGTGATAAATGCTTTTGGGTCATCCATTGATCTTTCCACATGTTTCCGGGCGCTGCACTTTATGTTAGTGCATCTATAATAACTTCTGCAATACAAATTTGAGTTGTCGTGAGATACTAATCAGAAGCTAAAAAGCTGATGCTAGAAAACAAACATAAGTGCACAAGAAGCAGGTCTGAACCTGGGATATGGATTGCCCTTAACCACCTTCTGGCCATATTTCCTCCAGCGAAAGCCGTCTCCGAGTACTTCAGAATCTGTAGAACTCTGAACCACCACTTGAGGCTCCACTAAACCGTCCTCTGCTACTGCTGCTTCATTGGATTGATTCTCGTTTTTCCTGAATGAAAGCTCAACTGAGTTTATTGAGAACCCTGATGACAGACATCAATGAAACTGTCCGGAACTTCAATTAATTACTTCCTCCAATCCTTAATACAAGACATAATTTAAGAGTTGATCTTGGTACTGAATATAAAACAAAATTTTCATATTTATTAATCTTTTCCTCATTTACCCCTATTAATGCTTCCTTGACAATAATCAAGGAGGAAAAAGGAGGAGGGAATTGAGGAAAACGATTAAGGAATTTTAGAAAATACATGTCATATTAACTAACTTCCTTAATCTAATCAAATTAGATAAATATGTTTTATATTAAGGACGGGGGGAGTACAATGGAAATAAGCTGATTCTCATTGAATCGGTCTTTTACCTTCTTTTACTTTTTGGTTCATCTTCCTCCACTTCATTTACCTTGCTTCCTTCCTCACATTCCTCACTCTGAGCATATGAGTTGTCAGGGCTTCCTCCAGCTTTGACAAGGTAACCCGTTTCCCTCTGGTTCTCTATTCTATTTTCATTCCTCTCACTGTTAGGATTACCCCATAAATGGTTATTACAGTTAGTATCTTGACCCAATCCATCAGAAGCGACTCCCGATCCTTGTGTTCCTGCTGTGTTGCGCTTAAGGGGCTGAGGCTTTGAATGGTTGTGTTCCCCTTTATACACAATTTCTGCAATCTGACCATCAAATGATCTTTCAACCTTCTTCTTCACTGGGCAATTAGGATGCGTGCATTTGTAATAACTCCTTGGATACTCGCTTCCTTTAACTTGCTTCTGCCCATATTTCCTCCAGTTATACCCATCATAACAAGGTTTATCACCACCATTACTCGTAGATGGTGAAGTTTTCTGGTCCTCCTCTGGGCCCTGATGTGCCATCTTGAAACATTCAATTGCAGGATTTCGTTCATCACGTGGGGTGTTATTATTCTGATGATTAATTGAGCTCAAATTGGCCCTCAGTTTCTCCTGATTGGGATGTTGAAACTGCTGGCTATGACTGGTACTATAATTTCCCTTAAGTGAATGACAAAAAAAAGAACTCATGAACTCAATCTCACATGAGTAACTTAGTCTTGTTAAGAAATGCATATAATACTGACCATATTTGCCAAAAGAGAAACAGTGGCCTTGGAAACAAGCTTAGCCTTAGGCTTGTAAACAACTGTTTGATTAGTGTCTGGTTTATGACTTTTGTAAGATTGGTTAGCCTGAAAATGTCAAAACCACCACATAGAGGGAATCAAGATTCAAGAAGTCCAGAAATAAGTAGAGTTTACGTTTCAGACAAGTGAAACTGAAAGTTTACCTCAGAAGAAATAAACCCAGCTGGAGGCAGGCAATTCACGGCAGGCTTGAATCTCACAGTCTTTGGTCTAATGGCTGAAACTGTGGCTTGAGAAGATTCAGTAGATGGAGAGGCATTGATGGCACCTGCAAGTAGCTCGGAGAAGGATCTGAAAGGGGGGCAAGTAGGCCTTGAAGGTACAGGTTTTGCAACAACTACCCTTTCTGCTTCCTTGACATCCATCCTTAATTACTAAGATTTTTTCTTCAAGGGTTGATCCTTTTTGAAATTCAAAACTCCCGGCTATCGACGCTGAAATTGAGCAGAAAGCTTCTCATGACAGCAATTTCTGGTAGTTTAGCTCCAAACTGGCCCAAGGTGAAAACAAACTTCTACACAGCCGAAACCGTAGGATGATAGTTAGATAACATTACGAAGGAAAGACAGCGGAATATTTGATTGTGATTTCCAATCAAGTCCCCCCACCCCAAAAAAAACATTGTACAGATTAAGAGTATGACTCATGCTACAGAGCTGATTAAGGATAGAAAAAGTGCACTGAAATATAATTTCGTTGTTATTATGTTTGAGGATAAGAACCATAACTATACTACCACCTTAGTCTTTCCGCAATTGAACAAACTTATAACCAGCAAGCGTTCCACAACTTTGTATTTACATTCACAAAACCATAAATGGGCATCATTTTTTGGTTGTAGACAAAGAGTATACAAGACATGAATGGTTTTGTTCCTCTTGAGCTTTCGCTGCTCGGAAGGAAGGAACGGGCGAGCAAGTTGTTTGCTTTCAACTTGGGTCATCAAACCGGGAAGTTTCAGCTTCTTGGTCATTTTTACGTTGAGCTGCATGGAAAGTCAAGGAAAACAGAAACATGAACTTAAATCTAGTCCAACTAAAAAGTAAAGTAGACCACCCAAACTCTAGTAAGTACAGACCAAGATCTATTCACAAGAACTGCTACTCTCAGGTGAGGAAGTTCTCAATCCACACACTAGAGGGAAGACTTGTGGGCTCTAAGAAATGAACAAAACCACCTAGACCTCTGTAGCAGCATCCTCAAACTTCAAGCTGGGAAAAATTGCGGACAACTGGAGTCAAAATATTTGCATAAATGAAAATATGAATCAGTTGTCCTCTCTGAAATCTCCCAAGCTTATGCTACACTCCCATGTTTGGAGAAATAATCACCATTTTGTGAGTCTCTAACTTACAAAGAGGCATACTTTCAAACATTTAACTTCATAATCCTGAATGTGGAACCATGTAAAGACCGCATGTCCCCAAAATGTCATAAAAAAGAACCAAACCTCAGCTCCCACATGGAAAAAAGTTTCCTGGTTTCATCAGGGAATTGTCTCTTCTAAGTGATTTGTAATATTACTTCTGTAATGCCAATGAAAATATTATAAACAAAAAGCACATTCTCAATACAAACATAGAAGCTATGTCCCTCCATGGTATTTTTTCAATTGGGATAGTGCAGAACAGAACAGAACTAGCAGCTATAAACAAAAAGCACATTCTCAATACAAACAGAACATATGTAATGCCCATATTACTTATGTAATGCCAATGAAAATTATAAACAAAAAGCACATTCTCAATACAAACATAGAAGCAATGTCCCTCCATGGAATTTTTTCAATTGGGATAGTGCAGAACAGAACAGAACTAGCAGCTATAAACAAAAAGCACATTCTCAATACAAACAGCACATATGTAATGCCAATATTACTTATGTAATGCCAATGAAAATTATAAACAAAAAACACATTCTCAATACAAACATAGAAGCTATGTCCCTCCATGGTATTTTTTCAATTGGGATGGTGCAGAACAGAAAGAAACTAGCAGCTATAATAACTGTCTAAAATGGAACCAAAGGGAAGAAAAACAAAACAGTCTAAACAACTAATCTACTGATACAATCCCATCTTCAATACACCAGAACTTGAGTCAGTGGACATGAAATATGCAGAATCCAGTAAAGCCAGAGAAGTATGCATCAAGCATAGACATGAAAAGCTAAGAATAAAATAGTAATATTCCGCTTTCCTTCTAGTTTATCCCCTTTTCAAACTGCTGGTTTCTTCCAATTAAAGAAAAATTGTTGAATTGGAAGATAAAATAAGAAGGAAAGAAGTGGACTAACCAGAAAGTCAAGAAGCTACCGGAAAGCATATCAAACTGAGCTCAACCATCTGCATTTCAAAGGCCAGAGTTTTATAAAGAAAACTAATAATCGAAATAAAAAAATATTTTAACATTAAAAAAAAAACCAGAAATGCCTCGAGTCAAGAGCCCAAGAATTAGTTAGAGTCAGAGTCCGGCGAAGGAAACAACTTACGCGGCTCAAGATTACACTGTTGCTAGGGTTCTTCTCCTCTTTCGTGCTCTAAATTTCACAGAATCCAGAGGCTTCCTTCTAGAGATACAAATACGATCAGAAAGAGGAGAAAGGGGTTATGATATTCTGGGTTTTTAAAGTTCTGAATCTGACTGTTTTTGTATTTTTATGAAAAATTGCCACCTGTTAAAAACTTAAAATTGTTCAATAAAAATTAATCCTTTTTTGAAAAAATAAAACTTTGATCATTAATTAATGATGGGATTGGGAATTCTGAAATTTGGGATTGGGCGTTAGCAGCTGCAGAGGAGAAGCCAACCCCGAGAACGTGAGGCGGAGGCCCAACAAACTTTTTCCTATGAAACTACTGGATAAAGCTTGGACCCTCCAACCCGACACTATATTATGGAGGACAGTCGACAGAGAGATATTCCACGCGCACAGGATGCGCGTGTAAAAAAACTTCGAATCCGAATTGCGTGAGAAACTGAGAATCTGACTTCTGTCGTCTCGTACGTAGCCGTTTCTCAGCCATTTGCTAAAAGCTGACGTTACAGATGGCGCTGTCTAACTTTATTTTATAGGAGATTAAATGCCAAGTTGGTACAATTGTACTGCTTGATGTAAGTGAAAAGACTGATTTATCCTCACTAGCTTCTTATGTCCTGCGGTAAGGGCTAAGGCAGGATAAAGAGGTTATTTCGCTGACCTTTTTTTTAACTCAACTTGTTTATAATTAACTTTTTATCTTATAGGATTGATTCTTTTTATAGGTATTTTTTATTTTTTATCTGAAAATATAATTTTTTTTATTTTATCCTTATTAAATATTTATTCTCTCTCATATTTTATATTTATTATTTCTCATATTTTTTATCTATTTTCTTTCTTATATTTTTTTCATAGATAGAGGCATATATGAAAAAAATATAACAAACATAACATTTTTTATATATTTATTGTTTTTATCTATCAATTCGTTTTAGTCAATTAAAGAAAAAATTATTTATAAATGAAACCAGAAGGAGTAAATTTTATGAGAGGTTTGTCGTTGGAAAAAAACACCATTGTATCATCAAATTTTAGATTTATTATAAGTTTTGAATCTTTTGCCACCTTGTTGTTCACTAAGAATGTTTACCGAGCTGTTGGCAAAAAGTATGATCACAGCGTTACTTTCTTCTCGATTTTTTATATAAGATTTATTTATTTAATTTAATCAGATTAAAAAATTAATTAAATTGATTTATATGATTTTTTTTTAAAAACACCCTAACCATCTCTTTTTAGTTCTTTTTATCTTTTTCTTACTTGATTATTATTGAGGGAATATTGAAAGCAGTAAATTAGAAAAAAAAAAAGAACTAATAAATATAAAAAATAAATCTTATATTTAAAATTATGATTAACTCTCAGATTAAGTGCTTGCATTAAGGATGGGAGGGAGTAACACTTATTGTTAGTTTAATTAAAATAAAATTTACAGTTATTTTCGTCTAATTATCAAACTCTTAAATATTAGGGGGGGAAATCTGATCGATCTTTCTTGGGTCATGGGAATTTTTAATATTACTATTACTGTTGTAATCTTTAGGTCTCTGCTTTTAACTTTTGATCAGAGTAAGCTTTAGGTCTCTTTCCTAGTATATTACACTTAATATCCATATATAAATCACTTATGACGTATTCTCGTAAATTATTAAAAGCGCTAAATGGATAATTTTTTTTTTATGTTTTCTTTTATTTATAAAAGTGTGAAATTTTTCTCGAGAAAATTCTAAATAAATACTATTTGAAAATGTATAACCCTAAAAAATATATTAATACTTTAAAAAGACTTAGAGGTACTAAATACCAAATTGGGTTTTTCAAGTTTTGACATATTTACCATTTTATCCCTCAAAATTTTTTTAAAAAATAATGGTGGTGCCCCTGCAGGAGCACCACCACCAGCCGGCCGCCGTCGCCCCGGTGGCAGGCCGACCAGGACCCCCGACGGCCGGAGCTCCAGTCGCCGATGATAGGAACTCCAACTGGTAGAAGCTTTTTTTGATAGGGAGGGATTTTTTTTTTTTTTTTGAAAAAAAGTTGTAGATAAATGGCAAGGGGAGGGATAGGGGCTTCTCTATTTCCCTTACCATTCACTTCCCTCCACTTCTTTATTCTCACCGTCAGATTAACTCTGAATGGTTGAGATTTAATATTCTATAAAAATATTATTATAATATTAAAAAACAAAAATGTATATAAATAAATTTAAATCATTAAAATTTGATATAACTATTTATATCTTTATACTTTTGTTAACGTATTTTATGTATAATTTTTAATTTGTATAGGATATTGAATCTCAACTGTTTAGAGTTAATCTAATAGTGAGAATAAAGAAGTGGAGGGAAGTGGAGAAGCCCCTCTCCCGAATCGAACCCATCCCACCCCTTTAGAAAAGGGGCATGGTGGTCACTGGGCCACCAAAGCTTTTTTGATATATATGCATTATTAAATATGTATAATATAATTAAACATGTAGTAGTTTTGACAAAGTAAGTAATGGCGTTGACAAATTCAATAATAGAAATAACAAGATTCATAGTGGTATTGACAAAACCGTTTGCTGATGAACCTTGACTTGCATGTTTTCATCAGCATTTTTGCACAAAACGTTTTTGTCAGAACCATTACAATTCTTGTCAAAATCATTATTGAACTTGTCAATCTCATTATTAAATTTGTTAAAATCATTTTATTTATATTACGAATGTTTTCATAATGGAATCTCATAATGGGATTGTCAAAACTATTACAGTTCTTGTCAATCTCATTACTGAATTTGTTAAAATCCTTTTATTTATATTATGAATGTTTTCATAATGGAATCTCATAATAGGATTGTCAAAACCATTACAATTCTTGTCAATCACATTACTAAACTTGTCAATGTCATTACTGAATTTGTTAAAATCCTTTTATTTATATTAACAAGTTTAGTAATGAGATTGACAAGAATTGTAATGGTTTTGACAATCCCATTATGAGATTCCATTATGAAAACATTCATAATATAAATAAAATGATTTTAACAAATTCAGTAATGAGATTGACAAGTTGAGTAATGAAATTGATAAGTTTAGTAATGAGATTGACAATAATTGTAATGGTTTTGACAATCCCATTATGAGATTCCATTATAAAATCATTCATAATATAAATAAAATGATTTTAACAAATTCAATAATGAAATTGAAAAGTTCAATAATGAGATTGACAAGTTTAATAATGAGATTGACAAGAATTGTAATAGTTTTGACAATTTCATTATGAGGTTCCATTATGAAAACATTCATAATATAAATAAAAGGATTTTAACAAATTCAGTAATGAAATTGACAAAATTAGTAATGAGACTGACAAGAATTGTAATAGTTTTGACAATCCTATTATGAGATTCCATTATGAAAACATTCATAATATAAATAAAATGATTTTAACAAATTTAGTAACGAGATTGATAAATTTAGTAATGATTTTGACAAAAACGTTTTGTGCAAAAATGCTGATGAAAACATACAAATCAAGGTTCATCAGCAAACGGTTTTGTTAATACCATTACGAATCTTATTATTTCCATTATTGAATTTGTCAACGTCATTACTGACTTTGTCAAAGCTACTACACGTTTAATTATATTATACATATTTAATAATGTATATATATCAAAGAAGTTTTGGTGGCCTAGTGGCCACCATGCTTCTTTTCTAAAGGGGTGGGATGGGTTCGATCCCACCCCTTGCTGTTTCTATACAACCTTTTTTCAAAAAAAAAACCCTCTCCACCAAAAAAGTTTCCACCGGCCGGAGCTCCTATCGCTGGCGACCGGAGCTTCTACCGGCCACCAGGGCGGCGGTGGCCGGCCGGTGGTAGCACCACTATTATTTTTAAAAAAACAATTTGAGGGGTAAAACGGTAAATGTGTCAAAACTTGAAAAACCTAATTTGGTACTTGGTAGCTCTAAGTCTTTTTAAAGTGTTAATAGACTTTTTAGGGTTATACATTTTCAAATGGTATTTATTTGAAATTTTCCCATTTTTCTCCCTCATCCCTTTATAAGTTTACGTGCCTGTTTAAATTAGCGGTGGAGAATGAGCCCTTTTTATAGATGAACTTTTGAAAAAGTCATATTATATATGTGATTTGTATTTGAATTGACGGTGACAAAAGTGACTTTTTTCCTAACCTTAAACATGTTTGGATTAATGTTTGA
Organism: Inga laurina; assembly: GCA_963855925.1. Classification (NCBI taxonomy): domain Eukaryota; kingdom Viridiplantae; phylum Streptophyta; class Magnoliopsida; order Fabales; family Fabaceae; genus Inga; species Inga laurina. Next base: position 14,092,485 of record OY979703.1, on the reverse strand, counting down.
AAAGTTTGTTTAAATGGGAAATGACTGAAAAGAGTATGAACCTTATTGAATACTACACACACATATATATATTGGTTGTATAAATTGTGATAATTGAAGAAAAATATATTAAAAATTTTAAAATATATTAAAATTTTTTGAAAAGCCCCCAACTGTCACTTACCCACAGTAGACCGAGCTTCCAATAGTCAGAAGCAGTTTTCACCAGCTTCTGATAGAAGCTACTTCATTTAGAGAAGCTCAATGAGATCAAACGAGTTCCCAAACATACTGAATTGGACTTTTAGGGCTTTTAGCCCCCTAACTGCACTTTTTTCAATGTCTACCGGTTCCCAAATAAGCCCTACATTTACATCTCCCTCTCTCTTCTCTCTTTCTCATGTGACCAGCTAATCATCAACAGTGATAAAATTGACAGATCCTCATTTTAATACCCTATAATTAACTTATATTTTAAATATAAATGATTTATATATGGGTATGGTACCTTTTCATGCATGACAAAAATTAGATTCTTTTAATCCCTGAACATAAAATGTCTGAGATACAAGGGTGCGAAAACCCGTGCAGAGGGACCCTGCTTGCAAGTTGCAAGATACATTATTTTTTTAACGCACGTGCCAGTAATCCATATTTCATAATCTGAAAGGCCAGGCTTTCATGCTTCGGTTTTCAGGCTTTTATAGTATTTTTTTTGTCTTAAATATAAGATAAAATTAATTTTTTTAAAAATATTAAAGAAATTAATTAAATTATTTTAAAATATTTATATTTATCATTTTTTCTCTAAACTATTTTACCTAACTTATAAACTGATATATAATTTAAGAATATGCAATATATGATATGATTAAATAACTTATTTAGCTTTCTTAATCTCTCTAAAAAAAATCAATTATATTTTATATTTATGACTGAAAATAGCATATACATCTCACCACTATTTAGCTCAATTACATATGATTATAATTATGACTTAATTAAAAGATAACTGCCGGCCAACGTTAATTGGAATCCGAATATCCCTAATTAAAGCTTGAATTCGAGTCTCATCATGATTATAAAGAAATCACTTGAGGAGAATTAGCGTTAGTCTTGGATAGATATGAATTAAATCAATGCTAAAAAGATTATTAGGCGTCTACGTGACTGTCAATAAGTAGAATAATTATGTGTTCATTTGGGATAGTTTATTTTTTTATTTATAAATATTTATAATTCATAATTTACAATATACGAGATAAATATGTGAGAAAAATTTTATACTAATTTATATAATAAGTGTTTGTTTTTAAAAAATAAACTATTTTAAACACTCAAAATCGGGTTTGAAATTTTACCAAAAACTGTAGGTAAAGCTAAAGAAGTTTGAGCATATATCCTATCAAAATAATACTCTCTCTCACTATCTTAAATAAGTTTAAATATAAAATAGAATTGATTTTTTTAGAAATATTAAAAAAATTAATTAAATTATTTTAAAATATTTATATTTATCCTTTTTTTCATTTTATTTTATATAACTTATAAATTAATATATAATCTAATAATATATAATATAATTAAATAATTTATTTAATTTTCTTATTCTCTCAACCAAAAAAAAAATATCAATCCCATGTGATATTTAAGGTTAGAAAGTATACACGTAGCACCAAGAGTTTTAGGCTTCTAGCTGTCGGGCTCCCTGCAGACCTACAAGTTTGGTATTTGAGTTGCCATTATGAATTTCTTATAACGGCAGTCCGCTACCAACTTTTTTGGCAGATTGAAACTTTTATTTACCGTTACTATTTACCAATAGTTGGATACTTAATATAAAATTCACTTTGGTAAAAAATTGAACTAATGGGTGAATCTTACATTCCATCATATTCTTAATATAAGTTATACTATTTGTCTAATTTGATTAAGTCATGAAAGTTAATTAACATAATTAAAATAGCATATATTTTTTAAAACACCTTAACTGTTTTTCTTAATTTTATTATTTTCTCTACTCTTTGATTATCATTGAGTGAGCAGTAATAGGGGTAAATTAAGAAAATGTTAACAAATATGAAAATATATCTTATATTTATTATTAAGATTAAATCTTTAAATATATATTATATTAAAGACTGGAAGAAAAGAATACTTACCCTTATAACTGTATCTGTGTGTGTGTGTGTGTTTTTTTTTTTTAATAATAGAGTGACCAATTACAAATTGGTGATTACAAAACCCATTAGGTCGCTAGATGAAGATCTTGGACCATATAAATAGTACAACCAAGGTGTGGAGCTTCTAAAACCACCAAATCCTCTTGCACCTGCTGGGCATTTTTGGCTAAGAAATCTACACACCTAATAGCATCCCATGACACATAATGCAACTCAATGTCCCATCCAGCATATAGTAAATCTCTTACTGCATTGATCTCTGACCTCTGGGGATGGTTATGACCCCCTTCTCTCATTATCAAATGATAGGCCTTGAGAGAATCTGTGTAGGCAACAACTTTGGCAAAATTCTGCTGCTTGCAAACTTGAAGTCCTGTTGAAATGGCTATCAATTCCGCCGTGGTGGATGGAACAAATCCTAACCATTTCTGGAATCCAATAATCCAATTGCCCCATTCATCTCGAATCAAACCCCCACAAGCTGCATATCCCTGAGAGTTGACTGATCCATCTGTATCTAACCAAACAGCACCTTCCGGACGCGGATGCCATTTCCCATCTTCATTGCCATGAAACTGAAAAATCCGGTGCTTAAATCCATCATACATGCTGGTCTCCATCATCAGGTATGTAACACCGTGGATGATTTCAAGAAAATGACTCCGAGCCCCCTCCATAATCCCGCGGCATCTATTCTTCCATAGTAACCAAAAAATGAGACTGAAAGCCTTGGATCATAGCCATTTATGAAAACAGCCCATGCCCCTAGGTTTAGACATATTCTCCTTGAGCCATGCGTGTGTGTGATTATTGAACCGTTTAATTATAGGCTAATTCATGCATGGTATTGTTCGTGCCACTTGACCCGTCATTGCCAAATTTTTATACTTAAATTACATATTAGTAACATTTTACCACATAACAAAGTGTGGACTTAAACTTTTGAATCTGGTGGCTTCTCCTTTGTATAGCCTTCCTTAGGGCAATTAAATTGGTGGTGGCGTTAAACATTTGAAAATGGCAACATAAGTCATAGATTTTCCTCTGATCATGTACTTAATGCACAGGCGAGCTTGCTAATTAATATGCTGAAATAATTTGTTTATATATACACACACAAACTACTGTACTGCGTAAAATTCAGGAGAGTGGATGAAATTAGGGTTTGGTGGGGGTATGGAGTTTGAAGATTTGGTGAGACCTTAGAATGTTAGCTGGGACACGTGCGGAAAGTTGACACGTGGCATGTATGACTGGTAGTTGTGAGTCCCCATTTTATAGATGGACCTTGTTATCAAAACTAAATGCTTCCGAGGGCGACATTTGATAATCCCTTACCCCACAGCTTTTCTCGGAATTCTCCGCGTCCCGTCGCTCTCCATTTATTTCCCTTCATGAATGTCCGATGTTAAAATTTTTTTTTTAAATCACAAAATTTAACCTAAGATTCATATTTAAAACTCTGAAGTCTAAAGCGTCTAATCTTTCCCAATTACAAATCCATATGTTCCTAAAGATAAAGTGCTTGTAAGTTCTAATTAATTTGTAGGATCTTGAAATTTGTTAGGATAGTTATTTGTAATTAATATGTAAAGAATTTGTGACTTGGTTAAAAAATACCCAGGCTATTTAATCATTATATTTTAACGCACAGAAATAAAAATGATACAATAAACAAAGGTATTTTAAGAAAGAAGCAGTTAATATAAGAGATAGAGTACCTCTTATTAGGAGTAATATGAAATGGGACTTTATGTTTATAATCAAACCAAGGGTGTGTTCTTATTAGCTTTTGGAGAATAGCTTTTGGAAAATAGATTATGAGAAAAAAGTGATTTTGAGGTAATGAGGGTGTTTGGATGTTATAATCAGAATAACTTTTTTCATGATCAAATTACTAAAAAGGACATTAACTTTTGTGATAATTACATATAAAGATAAGATTATATTTTATATATCATTTAAGGGTTAAGGTCCAAATTTAACAAAACCTTTAAATTTCACCTAAAGAAATTAAATTATAAGAAAAGAAAACCCCTGACGGGATTAAAAATGATACATCTTAACTCATTATTTAATATTAAATTTCATAATTAATACAAAAAATGAAATAAATTTGTCTATATGTAATGTTAATTAACTTAACTAATTTTTCTAATATAATCAAATTAGATAAATAGGTCTTATATTAAGAATAGGAGGGGGTATTAAAATTTTAAAATTAAAAAAACAACGCTGATAGAACGAGAGAACACCGAAATTCAAAAAAAAAAAGAAAAGAAAAGAAAAGATGAGAGAGAGTGAGTGGAGTGGGGCTCATACAAGAAAAAAGAGAAAAGGACAGGGGCAGGGGTGCAGAGTGAGGCCCAACGGTCAAAATTTTCTCAGCAAAGTAGGAGGAAAATAGTTTCTTGTGATAATAGCTTTTTTTGACCAAAATCATGATTTGGGCCAAAAACGGGATTCTGAAATTTTTTATGGTGTTCGGCTGCTCACATGACAAAACCAAGATTTGGATTTAAAAATACTTTTTTTTTTAGGTCATTCGAACACACACCAAAACTTTCAAATGATCTTATATTTAGAATTCGATAGACCGATGGAGTAACTCTCATTAGTTATTATTGCTTTTGTCCCCAACCTTATTAGTTATCTTTTTTTTTTTCTGGCCATTTAGTTATCATTGCCATCATAACTTAAATCCTCCCATTTAACAAAATCTTCTATTTTTACTCATTTAACATTTAACAAATAGCCACCCCTAAGATTAGCTTAAGGCTAGGGTGAGGCCAAATAGAAATCAAAATTTCAAATATCCTCGTTCAGTATAAAAGAACGTTTAATAAATGACTAAAATTCTAAAATTTTCAATTTTTGTGCCCACTATTAAGGTTTTACCGTGTTCAATACCACATTAAAACAAAATATGTTTTTTTTCCCAATTGAGAAATAAATGTATCCAGCACCTACTACTTTATCGGGTTTAGGTTCTCTCATAATCTTTTTTCTCATTTTCTTCTCATAATCTCATTATCGCCCCTAGATTTAAAAAAAATAGATGGCTCGGATTTAATATTTTATAAAACTGTTATTTTAAATATAAATAAATAAATTTAAACTATTAAAATATATAACTCATGACTATAATATAAATAAAATTAGAAAACTAATCTACAAAACGCTGTAAAATAATAATTTTAGAAAATTTTAAATCTGAATAATCTATTTTTTAATCTATAAATTAAAATGGAATTCTAAAAGGAAGATGAAAAAAATATGTAGTAGAGAATATGCTCCCCTCCTTTGTCTGCCCAATTAGACCACAGGCATCGTGATCCTGACCTGTCATATTTTGATTTATCCACCCGGCAGAATTTCTAGCCTTCTAGACGTGACTATGACATCTTTCCAATGAAATTATTCTAATTCAGTCTAGCTACTTTTGATATTATGTGTTTGGATTAATTTCTTTTAATAATTTTTACGATTTATGAGGTAAATATGTGAGAAGAATTTTATCTCGAGTTGCGTAAATTATGATTTAGAGGTTTGCCAAACACACACAATACTAAACAGATTCAAACTGATGTGGTGTGAAGATCTTATTAATATGTAATAAATAAATAGTTTTGCAAGCACTATGAGTCTTGAATCTACTTTGACCACTCAGTCCTTAAAATCTAATTCACGGGCATTTTGTAATATATACATTAAAAAAATGGAAGTTCGCTTACAAAAGAAGCTATGCCTCCGCACACAGCGGCAGCAGAAAATCGTGAACGTAATGAAGCGTTGGTTTAAAGGGAATATGTCTTTCACCAAAATAATAATAATAATAAAGGGGCTATGTCTTATTCGGCCACGTGCCATCGACCAAACGAAGTTCAAAATTAGATTCCATTTTAATATTCCCTCCGATCCTAATTATAAGATAGAGTTGACTTTTTTAGAAAAATTAAAGAAGCCAATTAAATTACTTTAGAGTGTTTATATTTTTAGTATCTTTAAATTATATATTAGTTTATTAGTCAAATCATTTAGTTTGGAGAAAAAAATAAAAATATAAACACTCTAAAGTAATTTAATTGGCTTCCTTAATTTCTCCAAAAAGTCAACTTTATTTTATAATTAGGACCGGAGGGAGTACTACTATAGACTTCAACGAGGGTGTTTGTTTTGATGTTTGTTGGACAAAACGGATTTGAACAATGGACAAAATGGATTTAAACAGTGTTTTAGTCAAAATAGATGTTCGATTGGGTGATTGGATTTAAGGTAAAAAGACGCAAAAATTGAAAAAAGTTATAAGCCTTAAAATGGAGTTTATTGGAGTTTACGTGCATGTATGTATAAAATAATATTGATAGGAGTATTTTCATATTTTTGGGAATTGATGATGTACTCAAAATCACTTTTAATCACAAAAATTCTTTTATAAAAAATGTTCTAAATAATTTTCTCTTTCTTTAGATAGTAATCTTCTGCTAATTAGAGAATACTTTGGGATAAGAGTTTAGGTAAGTTTTGAGTTTTGTTAATATATAATTGTAGAAATGTAGAGAATAATTAATGATTAATTTTAATCAGTTTAGATTTATTGTTTAGTTGTTTTATGATTTTATAATCAATTTTTTTATAAACATGTTATAAATTAGTTTCTATATAGTGTTTTTACCCATTAAATTTAGTTTAAATAATTTATTTGGATTATTGGAGGTATTATTGAAGTTTTAATCGGTTTATTTTGTTAGATTTTGAGATATGTGAAAATATGAGTTAGGATTTAATATTTAAATTAGAGTTTGATATAATTTATAAAATTTAAGCTTGAGGTGCATAATAGAAAAAACTTTTGGAATGTACCAATTTAAATTAGAGTTTGATATAATTTTACTTAAAATTATATCATTACCAAATTTTCAAAGTCAATTTTTGAGAAATTGTGAAAAAATCTCTCCGTGTGTAGATATTTTTTCAAGTCCTATTTGACAATTAAGTTACCAATGAGATCTTTTTTCACAATTATCCCTCCATTTTTTTCATTTTTCACAAGTTTTACAATTTTTTCTTTTAAATAATACAAAATTCACTTATACAAAAGTCAAACCAAACATTATTCATTTTTACACAAGTTACTTATCCAATCGCCAATCCAAACACTCATCATTTTATCTAAACTAACTTTTTTCTAATTTTAAGATTTCATACGTCTAAATAAAAATAAATCACTTATTCAATCATGAATCCGAACATGCCCTATATTGGCTGAATTCCAACGAAAAGATGACCAGCAATCTGGAACTTGGCAAAACGCTGTGTCTAAGGGATTTGGTGGTTCTTGTATTTCTCTTCCGATTTTATCTAACCTAAAAATGAGCATGTGTTTTCACTGATTGAATTAGAGGGGTACGAATGAGTTCAGATTATTCAGATTACAAGTGGGATCAAACTCATGATTTTCACAATGTCCTACTTACAGAAGATCTTTTATGCATCGGCCAAAAAAACAAAAAAGAGGATCTTTTATGCCACTAGGCATGTTCTCCTTCTCAGAAGCAGACATCAATGGAGGGTACTGCATACTCGTGAACATACTGGTGTGGGGGAAGTACAGCCCATGAATGTAAGAAGAAAATAGACTGACTGCCTACTGCGTTATAAAGTACGTAGTATTGCGAACGTCGGGTGCATAACTCAGTTGGTGAGAAGTCGTGCTAATTTAACCGTCTCCAGTTTGAACCGTAGGTATGTCACACACTCACCGGCATAGTTTGTCATCCTTTAGCTTGACACAGTCTAGTGGGGCTTCCAAGTATCGGGTCGTTTGATTTGAAAAAAACGCACTGTGATACTTAATTTAACTCATAATATATACCTCAACAATCCATATTTTGTTGTATCTATGAACTATTCAATCGTGAGAACGCTAACACTGTGTTCCGATGGACAAAAGGGTAAAAACTAGGGGAAGAGAAAATAGAGTGAGGGCCTGTTTGATATAAGGGATAATGTGTGTGTTCCGCAATCTATTCAAAATCTAGATTTGGCGACGAATACTCAAAATTTTTCCAAACTTAGGTTTTGATCTTAAAATTCAAGTTTTGGGAAAAACTATTTTTTTCTGTTTTTTCTCTTGTGTGGGCCCTATTCTCTCTCTCTCATTGGTCATTTTCCTTATGTGGGCCCCACCCTTTCTCTCATTGATCCTTTCTCATTATGTGGGCCCCACACTATGAAAAAAAGCTATTATAACCATAATATCTAAACACTCTTATTTTATCAACATCATTTGTTTTCCATAATCTATTCTATTCTCTTCAAAATCTATTATCCAGAAGTTATTCTCCACTTTTTCTCTAAAAGCTATTTCCCAAAAGTTAATCAAACACACATAGTTTGTGTAAAAAAAGTGCTTCTAGAGTGTTTTCATGTGTTTGGATAAATTTGCCCCAAACCATAATTTTATCTTAAAAAAGTGTTTTTTCACATGCATCCAAACACACACTAAAACAAAACTGAATCAACTAAAAAAATGAAGTTATTGTTTTTTTTCTCCTTCTGTACAGTTGAAAATTTTATATATTCTAAAATTATATGATACCTATTGGTATTTTTATTATATATTTAATTAAGTGATAAGCATATATTGCAAGTCTTTCAATCATAGACCTTTTTTTGGTTTTTTCCAAGCCTATATTTATAGACTTTTTTTTTTTGTTAATCTCAAGGTTAATTCTAACGAAGATAATGAATTTTCTTGGTATAAATGCTGAAGAATTGAAATTTAATAGATTTAATTTTAATGAATACTCGAACAATTAATAGTTAATTATTTTATTTATTAGGTTAAATTTGTTGTGAACATTGACTTAATTATTTTCATTGAAAATATTAAGTTATAAAGACTTTTTAATATTAATCTTTTTATGTTTGTAAAGTACTAATTAAATCATATTAATTTATTAACCACCATTCAACAAATAAGTAATATAAGATTATGTTAGGGTATGCCAGGATTTTGTTAAAACAAGTGAGGATTATATAAGGTTTAAAGCCTGAGTTTAGCATATAAACCTACGTAAGGTTTTTTCTTAGGTTTGGAATTGACTTGAAGCTTATCGCCTTATTTGAAGGCTTAATGAAAAATAATTTTTAATTATTTCATACTAACTAAGTAATTTTTTAAATGATTTAGTATTAATACCATCAAAAATATTGTTTTGACAAAGGCTATGGAAATATGCTGAAATACCCCCATAGCAAAATGTATTGCCCATAGTACCTCAAGACCTATGTATGTCCCTTGTTTAGATCAGTTTTTGGAAAATAGCTTCTGGAGAAAAAGTAAATAATAGATTTTGAACAAAATAGCTTCTGGAGAATAGATTATGAGAAAAAAGTGATTTTGATAAAATGAGAGTGTTTGAGTATTGTAGTAAGAATAGCTTTTTTATTGTCAAATTATTAAAAAAGATATTAACTTTTATGATAATTATATATAATGAATAAGATTATATTTTATGTAGTATTTAAAGGTTAAGGTCTAAATTTAACATCAAAGTTTTTCCTGATGGGCGTCTGGTACAAATAAGTTATGGAATATGCAAAAATAACAACAAACAATTAAAAAGGATGTAAATTTAACCTAATGACGTTAAATTATAAGAGAAGAAAACCCTTAACGACATTAAAAAGGATGCATCTCAACCCATTATTTAACATTAAATTTCATAATAAATATAAAAAATAAAATAAATTTGTCTATATGTAATTTTAATTAACTTAACTAATTTTTATAATATAATCAAATTAGATAAATAGGTCTTATATTAAAAATAAAAGGGAGTATTAAAATTTTAAAATTCTTAAAAAAAAGGGATTGAAGAAAAAAACAGTGAAATTAAAAAAGAGAGAGAGTGTGTGGCATGGGCCCCACATTAATGAAAAAGAATCAATTAGAGAGAGTTGGTGGGGCCCACGTAAGGAAACAAGTAAAAATAATTGAATTTTCTCAAAACCATAGTTTGAGATCAAAATCTTGGTTTTGCAAGAATTGAGGTGTTTGGATGATTTTTGCAAAACCATAGTTTAACAAAAAGTTGGGTGTTTGGAAGATTTTTTTAACAAAACCATGGTTTTGTCTCCAAACAATAGTTTTGTTTCTTATCCAAACACACATTTAGAGGGATGGGGATGAAAAAATTTTTTGGGCTAGGTTTAAAAAAATTGAAGAAACGGGTGTTATAAAATTTTAATTAAGAGAATATGTAAGATAAAAGACTAAAGTCAAATTAAAATGAAATTATTTTTATATTTTATTTTAAAATAAAAATATTAAGCAAAACATATTGGCTCACAAGCTCATATAGCAAAAAAGTTAAATTAAAAATAATGAAAATAATAAATAAAAATAAATTTTCTTTAAAAAACTCATGCTCTTTTCATTTTATTTATAATTTATAATTATATTATTATTACTGCTACTACCATTACAATTATAATTTTTATGAAAATTGTATTGATATAAGAAAGATAAGAAAAACTTATGTGAAAAAATATATAGGTCATGTTACTATATATACAACACTATGAATTTAGGGTGTGTTTGGTTTAAGGGGAGGGTACGGGAGGGAGGGGAGGAGAGAGGGGGTTAAATTATTTATTTGGGTTGAAGGTATTTAAATTTTGGGTAGGAACATAAAATTTAAAAGGAATGAGAGAGTAAATTTTGGATGAGAATCCAAAATTTAAAAATATGAGAGGGTAAATTTTGGGTTTCTTTTGTCCAATATTATAATTTTGCCCCCCTCCCTTCCCCTCCCATCCCCTCCCCTCCCCCCACCTCAAACCTAGCACACCATAAGCATCAAGGGGTTTCCCATGGCATTTTCATTTTAAAACATACTGAAGAGGAGCAAAGGAAGGACAAGGCGGTGACTGGTGAGTGAGGGTAGGGACAAGCTTGAGAAGCTAGTTCTCTCCAAAATCTTTGGGGTAAAACTACACAGGTTCTACACCATTTTTTTTCTCCCCTAATCCAAACAAAGGAATATCTATTTTCTGCTTCATTTTCCCTCTACTTTTCTTTTTTTCTAATTTTATCTCCATTCAAACACGCTTTACAACATATTTCGACCTTGTAAGGGACATATCTGTGAAATCAAAATGAAAAGTAGGGAATTTTGGAAATCTGACTTTTTGCCACTGTCGATTTTTATTTTTAGGTCGTATTGGAAATAGATTTATTGGTAAAAGAATAAAACTTTAATATACAAGCAGGTTCCATGGAGATGGAATGCAAGCTCTCTTAACTCAAAGTTTAAGTAACAAGGTCTATGAATGAACTATTCACATTTTCATACAGCACAGCTTGAAGAAGACAGAGCATTAGCAATTTTAAAGTCTCTATAAGGGAGTTATCTACATATCCAGTCAGCATAACAATTTCCATTAAAGACTCGTTGCCATAAATTGAACTGCAGATGCCAAATGAAAAAACTGGAATCACAGTAACCTATTTTGCATTGACACAAGGGTTGAAAGGCATGAATACACTCACATTCTACGTGAAGGCTTCTTGACCATTTTCTCTGTATAACCTTATCATTATGCCACTCGGACAAATATCATCTATCAGTTATCTTCTGCCTCTGGTGCATTTTCGTTTGTAAACTTGTGAACAAATTGTCCACAAAAGTGGGGCCGTTGTTCAGCTAGTTTCTTTCTACTTTGATACTGGACCTGCAATTCCAACCATTTAGAGTTTGACTTTCAGCATCAAAGGTGCACCAGTGTTCCACATGCTACACTCATCTTTTGGGTAAATTTGATCACATAGTCTGCTCCACTCACAGTGAAGAGAGTAACAACATCCCTTCCTAAAACCAGGTCTTATTCATAAGCATTTATCATAGATGGTATTGCCTGATTGCCAAGAGAAATTCATGATTTAACAAATACATCAGGCTTATCCGTCATACAAAGACAAACAAACCTCACTGAGTATCAACATCTAGGGATATCGTTCGCTGATAACAAAGATTAATCTTTCGTAATACTGAGGATAAATGATAGATCAATGATAGATCCCTAGAAACTAGATTTGTTCACAATATAAAAGTTAGGAATTGAAACCTAACCACTTGTTTAACAGATGAGGGTCTTTACCACTCACATCAACGCAAGTTAGTAGACAGTATGCTAATTTAAAGACAGCCCATTTCATCCTCAATTGGAGAAAATCAAATCAAAATATCATCTGTGGTCTCTTTCATGGAATGAGGGGAAAATGGGAGCAGGAATCTTGATGAGGGAATAAACAACTATGAAGGGAATAAGTATTAAATATGTCACTTCATATCATGTGATTCAATATATATGATTATTTAAACGGCAGTCCTATTGCAGCCTGTCTTAATTTCATCTCAAGATTTTACTAGTTGGAGCTGAACTCACAAATCTATGATATATTCAAAAAATGACAAATTCAATTAATTATGTCCTCATTTGTATTCTTTAATTACCTTCAAGGTACCCCAAGCATAATTGTAGGCTTCCTTGTTCCTACAAGTCCAAGCTATCATCCCTGAAGGAGTACAAGAAAGTAACAATAACAAGTTTTTGCTTTATGCCATTGGTTTATCAGTTTCTATATAAATATATGGAAAATTCTTCTAAACGATGGGAGAAGGTTATGAAGGATGCTAAAGGAAATATCACATCATTGGATGTCCTTATTATGTTTTGATAAGTGCCATTATTCTACTGTATGAAGAGTTTTTTCTTTTGGTCATTAAAGCACAAGAAGTTGTCACACATCCTCTGAAGGACTTTGAATTAAGCTGAAAGGGATGAAATGAAAAGGCATCTGGCAAGGAACCAGGCGGAAAAATGAAGCATCATAGCTAGCTAGTCTGTGCCTTTGACATCCCCAAAAAAATTAAAATAATGAAGCATCATACCCATCCATTCGTTATAATCATTATGTATGTTAGTCCAACAATTAACGAATTCATAATCATAGACGCGGTAAAGCAATGTATAAGTCCAAAATTGGACCACACCTCTACCTAAATAGATGCTTATAAACAGAGACATGCACATGTACCAACACGGATGCGATATCATAGTTCCTAGCCATGTACTGCAGTCAAACCTTTCAAATTAACCACACAAGTCCAAGAAAATGGAAGGACAGGATAAAAATAAAACTCAGATACAAAGAATGAGCAGAAAAAGAAAATGGTGTGGTAAAAAAACAAAAGTAATGAATCACTAACTGATATCCAGGAATAACAAGTCAAAGTTTATTACCTGTTTATGGATGCAACTCTCCTTTCTCTTATAGCGAAACTTACTTAAGGATGCGTCTCTCTTGGAAATCTTGTTTTGGTCTACCTCGTTATCACTCTTATTCCAGCTCCCACTCTTACTCCCACTAGGATCACTACTTCCCTTATTTCCTGCAAATCCATTGTCACCCTCTATGTTTGTCCCTCTGTCATCAACAGCAATGCTGCTCCCATTAGCCCATTGCTTCTGTTGTTGCAGCCCGATGCACTTCTGTTGACACTGTTATCTCCAGTATTATATTCAACCAGCACTTCCACTACATTAGATGACCCATAATGTGGTGCAGCTGCAGCCGTTTCCTTTAATGTTGAATCAACATGGTTATGTTGGTACTGCTTGTCAGCACTACTGTCATGGTTTTCAAATTGGCAAGAAAGTCCCCAGTTGGATAATCCTTGCGTATGCCTCCTTTTGGTGCTAGCATTGTCACAGTAGTCATATCTTTGTTATTACGCAATACAACTTGGTGAAATGTACACAGGTCGTTGCTTATAGGCTGGACGGCAGATACATGGTACAGACATTTGGCTGTTGAAGCTACAACTAGTTCCCTTGATTAAAGCCTTGTAGTTAAACTAGTAGTTAACTTGATATTAGAGCCTTTAAGACGAAATGGTAAGGAACTTGATCCTTGCCACACCACATTCTTCATAATCAAATGATATTTAACACAAGGGAGGTGAAACCCTGTTTTGTCCACACTTCAAGAACTATGGGCCTTAGAGAGAACAAGTAAGTTGGAGATGATGCTATTTATGAGCCTCGACATTTTAAGCTTTGAAATTAAAATCCATCCCTTTACCAGTATATACAATAATTTCTCACGATGTTATTTAACAAAATTGCTCAACTATAGGAGCAAGTTTTGATCCAAACATGAACTAAACAAATCCTTAAAATTAGGAAACTAGTATAACTATAGGAAGGTTTATAAAAAATTGTTTTATTATGCCTTGACACAATAAAAAAGCTATAGCACAACTAAAATTCAATTCAAATCCAACAACTTGTACAGAATTAATTTAATTAGTGGAACCTAAATGAAATTCCTACGGAATTATCCAAAGGTAGATCACAATACTGAAAACAAGCCTAACTTATTCCAAACAAAATGCAATCATGTTTTTTATTCATGATTCTTGCATTTTGATTCAACCAAAAAAAGAAAAAAAACATTGTTATTGTGACACCAGCACCTATAAATTTATAGAATGTTAATAGAGTAACTGCTTTGACAAGCTCAAAATAACATATGATATTTACCAATAACATCTGACTCCCATAAGACTGGATGGTATGTGTGTGGGAAAGAGGGAAAGATAATACAGTACTCTCTCCATTCCTTTTTATAAGTTTTCATTTAAAAGGTTTTAGTTTCCAATTTATAAGACATTTTGCAAAGTTTAGGGAGTAATTAATATTTTCCCCCCCAAAAATGCCCCTAAAAATAAATGTGTGGGGGGGGGGGGATTAATCAATAAATTTATGATGAAGAGCGAGGGATCGAGAGAGAGGGGGGGGATTAATCAATAAATTTATGATGAAGAGCGAGGGATCGAGAGAGAGGGGGGGGGATTAATCAATTTCCCTGGTATGTATAAAATAGTAAGATATATCTTATAGAAAGGGACAAAAGGAGCAATATGTGTACTCAAGCACTTTCAACCTTACCAAGTTGTTTCTTATGATTGGGACAACACTTTGTGGCCATAGGAACCATCTCGTCATCACATATTTGAGCAATGGAGTGAACAAATTGAGCGCAGGTGCTATCAGTATAATCTACTATTTGATACCACTGAGGCACTTGTTTGGAACTGTCTACTTCAACAGCTTGTTTGGTCCAGGAGGTCTGCCAAAGGAGAAAACAAAGAAACTAACAGGCCACTTTTGCTTACAAAAACTGGTGCATGACCTTTTGTAGGCTACCCAGCTGTACATATTTGGACAAGAAAAACAAGAGATTGTCTTTACTTAGCATCCTCTCTTGCTGGATTTCCAAACATTATCTTCATATGTAGTAGCACAGAAAGGCAAAACAGATGATAGCAAGGATTTGAGTTTTATGGGAATATTGTAACAGACTTAGTGAGTGTTTGACAATTTGCCAAATCTAGGTTTCATACTTAGGTTTGCGTAACCCGAGACAAAACTTCTCTCACACACTTACCTCTTAAATCCTAAAAGCTATTCTCAAAAGCTAATCCAAACACACACTTAAGCTTCTCTTAGTTTGTTCCTTGTTCATGCCAACACATGCTCAAGAAGAGAAGGTCAACAAAATAAGGAAAAGAATGAATCACATAAAGCCGTCGACACTTAATCACTCAACCAAATTTAACGGATTGCAACTTTTTCAGACTAAGGAACCCTTTTATCAGTTTGAGGATCCAGCTATAAGCCAAAAGTGAGGTGAAAGGGCAATGGCGTCCTAGACATGGGATCCAACTATCTGCCATGCTTTAATTCCTGTCCCCAAAAAAATGTAGAAAAAATTTGAAATATAAGATTAATTTAAAGCAAACCCTCAAAGCTGTAGCAATCAATGCATACAATTGAGAAAAATGAAAGACATCTATGAACACCAACTTGAAGTGGAATCTTAAGACCTAGTAAAGCTACAAGAGCTATACATGAATAAGTATCAACCAAAAAAGAATCAGGAAAATCAACATATGAGAAAAAGTTATACCTGAGTTCCACTACCATTGTCACTTCCATTCCTATTATTCAGATCTTCACTTCTGTTGTTGTCCTCATCATTGCTGTAAGTGTTGTTACCAGACTTCTCAAGGCTCTTTGATTTTACAGACTTCTCAGTTTGAGAGCCACTTTCACTCCCGCCTCCACTAGACTGACAAAAAAAAATCCCAAGGAATAATCAAGAATGATTATGGAAATGGAAGGTTTTTAATTTAGCAATATATTCTATAGATATGGCAATTTTCTTTCTAAAATATCACAATAATTTAAGCATTGGTAAATCATCACTAGTCCACAAATAAAATAGATATCTTGACATTGATAAGGAAAAATTAAGTCAACTCACACTATGGCATCGATTCCAAACATGCCGCCAAAGGTTTTTAAGCTTGTTCTTCCCTATGGGCTTTACAAGAAAGTCAACAGCACCCTTTGACAAGTACTTGAAGACTAAACCCATAGTCATGGGATGACATCACTGCAAACCAGTTTCATCAGAAGCCATAGAAAAGAGTAGCTTTTTTACAGCATGTAATAAGAAATATTAAAAATAAAGATTGAAAAACAACATGAGCCACTCAGAAGAACTTGCTAGTTACTGAAATGTTCTTCCGTGTTTGGTGACTCGTAATCTTGCGTAGAAGACCAATTCCTGATAAGCAAGGCATTGCCACCTCAGTTAAAATGAGATCAATATTATTAGTCAAATCCTCCAACATCTTCCATGCTAGCAATCCATTAAGATTACATGTAAATTATGATTGGTCAATCACAGTGAAAAGTAATGGATATTTA
Organism: Inga laurina; assembly: GCA_963855925.1. Lineage (NCBI taxonomy): Eukaryota > Viridiplantae > Streptophyta > Magnoliopsida > Fabales > Fabaceae > Inga > Inga laurina. Next base: position 14,075,473 of record OY979703.1, on the reverse strand, counting down.
ATATCTTCAGATTGTTTAATAAAAGGCAAAATAAAAATTTTGGGAAAGAAAAGCATTTTATGCCTAACCATAAGGGATAAAAGTAACTTCAAATGATAGTTTAAACACAGATGGTGTCAAATCAGTGTCCCTGCCTAGCCAAATAAGTAAACATCCAGCAAGTTGGATAGTTACTAACCTTCATAACAACAATTGCGAAGCAGTGCAGTGACAACATGGCGAGTAGAGTTATCATTCTCCACAAGCAAGACCTTCAGGGATCTGAGATGTAAAAACCTCTCCCAACAAACTACTTCCCCTTGAGTCTGTTGCTTTGCTACATGCGAGACAACAGGGCCTTTCACCGTCTCCCCTTGTCCAATCTTAAATTCTTCAACTATTCCATTAACTTGCAACTCATTTTTATCATGTAATCCATTTTCCTCACCGATAACTCCATCTTTAAGGATTTTCTTCCCAATTGGTAGATGCTGAGTCAATTCTTGTAATTCTTTATCATCACCATTAACACTTATCAGGGCACCCCTCGTCATTTGGATTAGGATTAGGAAACACCAGTATCAAGGAGTTTCCACACAATGTAACAATCCTTCCTCATCCGTAGGAAAAAGTGAACTAAACCATCTTTAAGATCCCCTGCTCAATACAAGTATAAGCAATTGAATATGCAGTAAGAATAATAAATAGATCGAGCCAAGTATAATTAGCGTATATTTGGTTGTATTTTCTCACACTGAAGGGAATCAAACACCCACAATGCTCTCATAAGCAACTCTTTAAGCCACTCAAATATCCACATTGTCAGACAAATTACACAGCTTCGAGCTTATTTCATGCAAATTAAAGGTTCCTTTCTTATATTCTTCATTTCAGAACTACGTGAATGTGTTTTATTAGAATAAATAAAATTCAAATTATTCTTCGAAAAAACAACATAAAAAAGATCCAGCAACATTCTCATTCATTCCTAAGAAAGCCGGGGGGTTTAAAAAAACGTAGACGTTTCAACCAAAGGAAAAATATTGTTAAACATATATCTTGCGTAAAAGCTAAACAAAATTCTAAGGGAAAATAGTTTCCGGCTCCATGATTTTTGGAAATGTTGAAACAAATAATTAAAAAACTATAACATGTATTTACAGAACCCTAAGCAGTCTGAAGAAAGCAGAAGGTTGACAACTGGCATCATCCCATAAACAGTTATCTCAAATCTACCAAAAATTTAACACAACCATGTATCAACGGAAAAACACGGCTGTAAACCCACAAATAATGAAGGTTTGACCATGAATACCCAAAAATGAACAATTATGTGCATCAATTTCTTTTCCCTGCGTTCCTGACACTGAAGAAAATAAAAACAGAAAGAAAAAAAAGAAAGAAAGCAGAGATATTCAATTACAAAGAGCATGAAAACAAAGGAGAACGATTAATACCATCAATTAGATCCACCAGAGAGGAAAGCGATCCTGGAGCAGCTGTATTGCATGATAATACTCGATAAAGTTGAACTTTTTTTAAAGAAATTTAAAAAATTAATTAAATTATGTTAAAATATTTATATTTTTTTAAAATTAATTTATTTAATTAATAAATTAATATATAATCTAAAAATCTATAAAATATGATATGATTAAATAATTTATTTAGTTTTTTTTTAATTTTTTTTAAAAAAATCAAGTTTATTTTATATTAAAAAAAAATGAGAATAGTTGCTGTAATCTGTGAACCATAAGCATCGGACTAAGTTTGGATGAAGTACAATACAACAAATTTTCCACTTCGACTTGCTTGACCAATCTGAGAACCAAGAGGGACAGCGGTTAGAAATCAGATAACTCGACGCCTGGTAGGGAAGGGAAGAAGATATGGAGTGCGAACTAGGTTGCTGACGTGGACGAATGGAGGTGTGAATGGAGGAGAAGTGCCACGTAGGAAGAGATCTTTCCATGCTGTCATCATATATCTTGCGATGGATCTCGCTGACGGGGACCAAATCTTAATCGGAGAGCTCAAGGGCGGACGCAGCCTCTGAAAAGAAAAAGATACGAAGCGGAACACGTGGTGCCATGTAAAAAAGTGGGGAAAGTTACGTTTTGGTTTTGAACAAAAGAAAAAATAAAAAAATAGTCATTTAAAACCTCAAAATTGTCAAAAAAATCCTTTAAGATTTTTTTATAATAAATTTCAATTCCCTTGACAAATCTATTATAAGTTTGCTAATAGAGTTGATAATGCGGGTTGGGACCGGGAGGGCTGGCGTAGCTCGCCCCCCTCGCAGATTGGCTTTTGCCAACTCGAGCTCGTTTAGACGGGCTTGTGGGCCAGCCCGCCAAATTTTTTTTTTTTTTTTAAATTTCACTTTTTTTAAAAAATTTTTACTCTTTTCCTCTTTCACCCTCTCATATCATATTTCTTTTTTTTTTTTATATATTTGTGTTATGAAGTCAATTTCATTCTTATTTTCCTTTTTTTTTAATCTATTTACATCACAAAATTATATAAGCACATCTCTTTTAAATTTAATAATAGTAGAATAAATAAATATAATATGAAAATAAGTGTCAAATAAAAAATATAGAGAACTAATTAAATACATCATCAAAGGAAAGGAGATTCAGATAAGGAAGACTAAGTGCATTTAATAAAAACTAAAAAAAATAATGCGGGCTAGCCTGCGTCAGCCCGCTGGCTAAACCGGCTCAGCCCGTTTAGCCTGAATTTAATCGGGCCGCCGCCGTTTATTTGGGGTGGGCTGGCAGGAAACTCTATTGGTAACAAGTTCATGGGCGTGTCATTGACAAATCTAGGGACATCCATTAATATATTCTGAGGTGTCTATTACAAGTCCATGATTGGAATTTAATGAAAAAAAGTCCCCAAGGAGATTTTTTGGCAATTTTAAAATTTTAATAGACTATTTTTTTATTTTATTTTTATTCAGGACCTAAATATAATTTTTCTTAAAAAGTACCCGTATGCTTTTTTTATAAAATTAAAAATTATACTTTTGATTCAAGGTCAACACTAGTTATTATCAAGGCAAATGCTTCCTTGACGTTATGACAAGGAATGAAGGAAGCAATTGTGTCACTGAATTTATAAGTTGAGATTTATTATTTAGAAGTAAAATATTTTTTTGCCAGAATTAGTAAAAGATTAAATAAAATAAAAAGTGTATCAGTTACGTTTTTTTACGACAAAACTTTTATTTTTCACTATTCAATTTAAAATTATTTATTTATCCATCTCAACTTATTTTAGTATGAGAAGATACGATATTTTTTAAATTATGAAAATTTAAACCTAAATTTTTATTTAAACTAGAGTATATCTTATTTTTCTTACCTGAACAGTATTTCAATTTTCAACGCATGCACATATAGAGATTTTTTTTTTTTGAATAATGCACATATAGAGATTAAGTGCTCGTTTGGATGAGCGATTCGATTGCTTATAAGTTACTTTTTAATAGTGATTTACAGTATACGAGGTAAGTATGTGAGAGGAGTTGTGTCTCGATTTACGTAAAAAGCAACTTATAAGCAATCTGGTCGCCCAAACAAACAGACGCTAAAGTTTTAGACTCACTTTTATATTTTATAGGAGTTTAATGTCGAGTAACATATAATTAGATTATATTTGAGTATTATTGGGTTCAATTGAGATTAGCTTCCTCAAAAGACATTTTTTATATTCACGCGAATTCAAACACAAACTCCTAAAGACATGTAACATATTTCAAAAATAAAACTAGTCTCGCTCGGATTAATTAATGCTGATTTAACTCACTCATTTTGGGCAAGTGAAATTAAGTTATATTTTTCAAACTAAAAGGAACATCAATGCCGATTTGACTTAGTTTTTTGTTTTTTTGCCGATAATTAAAGTAGCAAGTTCTTTTACGCACTAAGTTCTGAGTTTGGATGTTTTGTTAATTAATGAAATAGAACGGTGGAAGAAGATGAGAGTCTGGTCTCTCTTCGACCCTCCACAGTCAAAGTTAGCTTTCGTCTTGGGGCAAACAAAATTATCAACGCTAGTTTTATAATTTTGTGTAGCTTTCAATCGTTCACCGTTGCTGTATAAACTTGAATATGTTTGATTGGAGGAAAGGGATCTGACTTATTAAAGTGCAGGATCTTTTAATTAATAAACCATCCAAAAACTTAATTTTTGATAGAATATAATGACACCTTTTATAACTTTATTGTTTATTGTATCATCAAAACGCAATCACTCCCCTCCAAAACCTTGGGATTTTCAGATGTAAACCAGAGAGGAACATCTCTCATGTCCTTTCTAATACTCCCACCGGTTTTTAATATATAATATATTTAGGGAGTTAATTTTGGTCTCAAATATAAGGCATAATTTTTATACTTGTCATCTTTTCTTAACTTACCTTTATTAATGCCTCCTCAACAATAACTAAGAAGGAGAGGGAAGAAAGGAATTAAAGAAGATGACCCAGATATTTTAGAAAATACATGTCATATTAATTAACTTAGCTTACTTCCTTAATATATTCAAATTATGTAAATATGTCTTCTATTAAGGATTGATGGAGTAACTTGTTTGATTGAGGAAAGGAATATTTAAAAGCAACTTTTCAATTGTAATTTTCGATATACAAGATAAATATGCAAGAGAATTTTTGTTGGACTTTTCAATCGTAATTTTTGATGTATAAGATAAATATGCAAGAGAATGCGAGAGAATTTTTGTTAGGCTTTTCAATCATGATTTTTGGTCGTAGGAGAATTTTTGTTAGGCTTTTTAATTGTGATTTTCCATGTAAAGATAAATATACAAGAGAATTTTTGTTAGGTTTTTCAATAGTAATTTTTGGTATACAAGATGAATATATGAAAAATTTTTGTTAGCTTGAGTGAAAATACTTATGATAAACACCCCCAACCAATCACTAAAACTCCCTAACCAAATAGGTGTCAATTACTTTTCTTTCCTTAGAGAACCCTATTCTTCATTTCAAATAGGCTTCAGCGTTTGCTTTAGGCTGTGTTTGGTTTGAGGTGAGGTGAGGTTAGGTGAAAAAGGGTGGGGAAATTACTTTTTTGGACAAAAGAAATCTAAAATTTACCCTCTCATTTTTTTTAAATTTTGGATTCCCGCCCAAAATTTATTTTCTTATTCTTTTCAAAATTTTGAATTCCCGCTCAAAATTTAAATTCCTTTAACCCAAAAAGGTAATTTCCCCACCTTCTCTCACCTAACCTCACCTCACCTCACCTCAAACCAAACACAGCCTTAATTTCTCATTCAATTAGACATATACCCCAATGCCTCGTGCAAAATACCATTCATGACTCACAATTAAGTGCAACTTGTTTTAAATAGCGATTATTATCAAATCAATATATCATCAACTTTTGCATGTTCATGATTAATCAGAATCAGGATCATACATTTTTCATACATACATAATCGCACGTTATAGAAGCATGTCTAGCAAAATTAGTTTGATTATTTATCACTTGGATCAAGGAAAAAAAACACGTGGGGAACACCATTCATCTCGTACCCTGCAGATTTAAGAATTGACGAACTGGTAACGTGCCTGGTGATTTTGCTAGCTGTTCAAGCTTTACTAACTCGCGCTACACAAAGCCAGTGATATGTATATTATCAACTAATCTTTAAGAAAAATATGCCCAACCATAAAACATAAAAAATGTTAGATCCAAACATCCAGCAACGAAATAATCAAGGGTAAATCAGTATGAGGTTTCTGAAAAGAATGTATAAAAAAGTCTCACATGTGAGCAGCATGCATTGGCAAACTCTAGTGCAGGAAATGACAACAAATTTATGCTATTAACTTGATACTGGAATTTTTTTGTGATTGCATTCCGTCCTTGAATCCTCATAATGATTTTCCCAAGGACTCCTAGAGTAACCTTGCAAGAAAACCTATATGATCTCTCTATGTCAGTTGAGGAAAGTAACATCCATATTCCATTGTTAAAGAAAAGGAGTCATTGATGAGCATTGTTAAGTCATCAGGCTTATTCCAATGACAAGAGAGATCATATAGGTTTTCTTGAAAGGTTACTCTGGAAAGACCTTCCCCCAGTTCTCTTTAGCAATCCATTGGGCAATAAGATTAGTTTCATTTCATATTATGTTACATGGTACAACATACAGTGATGATGCTCGGCTCATATTGACACTTAACCATCCATCTGTGAAGCCTGGTAGAGATCCTGTCATGTGCAATTCAATATTCAATAATATTGACAATGATGATAACTGAAAGCCTAGAAGGGCTAAACTTAACGCTTACACTACAATAATTTTGATGTATAAAGATTAAGAGAAGTCCCCTTCTGTTTTCTTTCCTGCAAAATCGCCAAGCATGCGGCATAAGCATGCAAAGAATAAAATACTCACTTTCCTTGTACACATCATCACCTATTATGCTGCAGCGGATCGCTTGTCCTCATAATTATCGAGATTAAGCGCTTGCAGCAACTTTGGCCAAGATTCTGGGATCCCTCCTGGCAGGTCAAACTCCAATAGTTTTCCTCGACTGCGGTAGAACTCCTCCACAGGTTGGCTCTACATCAAAATAGAAAACAAATCATAAAACAATCTCTCCCACACACACAAATTCACAACATGGATTTGGATGCGAGAGTAAATAAGAATCATAAATATGCAGTCCAATTAACCCATCACAAGTCTATAACAACAGCAAGTAGATAACACACAAATCTTTACAGAAAGAAGCTACTCATGCGGCTAATTTGTTACCCTACCAGAAATTCCATTCAAAAAAATTCTTAATGATAAATAATTGAGAGATACCTTTTCATTGTATATACGAAGCCTTTCTTTGACTACTGCTTCAGTATCATCTGAACGAGTAATAAGCTTTGACATACAATGGGCCGGGGGAAGAAGTGGAGCCATGATAATTCCAGGACTCCCGTTCTCTCCCTTGATGTCAATGGAGGCCAAGTTAAAATTTCCCCCACACTGACTGCAAATTCTCCTACCAAGGCATTTCTCAAGAAGCACATCTTCTCGAAGCTTCAGATTGATTACCAAGTCAATGTCAGTTACCCCGTCCAATATTTCCTACACATAAAATGACAATCCAGCTTTAATGACATCCAGCAAAAGACATTAAAACTCCAACACATAGAGAGGTTTGGGTGGACAGGCCATAAAGTTCGAGGTTTGTTCACATAATATCTAAAGACATCACAAGATGAGATAAAGAGGAAACATGAAAGTAACATCAGTATCCTTATTCCAAGGATTGGAAAAGTTTTTCAAAAAAAAAAAAAAATGCTGGAGTAAAGTATTAGTAGCTTAGATGGAAACCATCACTTCTGCACACTTGCATTATTCTTCAACGAAAATTACATTTAAGGGCTTGTTTGGTCTGAGGGGAGGGGAGAGAAAGTGGATGGAAGGAAAAAATTTTTGAGTTGAATTTAAAAAAATTAGAAAAGTGGGGTTAAAAATTTTTAATCAATTTTTCTTACTCTTTTATCTTATATATTCTCTTTATTAAAATTTTATTACCCCACTTCTTCAATCTTTTAAAATTCAACTCATAAAAATTTTCCCTCCCCTCCGAATCCCTCACACCAAACAGACCCTTTGTATCAGGACTCACTATCAAGGAACTACAGATTCACCTGTGGTCGTGTAAAAGATTTACGGAGAAAATAAGGGGGAAGTACCTGTAATGAAATTAAATTATTTTCACTTTACCAAAGCGAAGATACTCACTGCTTGCCTAATTGTTCGAGGAAACCCATCAAGAATAAATCCTGATTCACCTTTAGCTTTCCCAGCAGCCAGTCTCTTTAATAATAAACTGAGTATAATTTCATCTGAGACTAATTTGCCTTGATTTACAATTTCTGACAGCTGTAAAAAACAGAAATAAAATTAAGATAGCATTCTTCATAAAATTACTCCTAGCCATCACTTACCAGCTAAATGCTTGATTCCAGTCAACTAACAAGAGTTGCAACACATTATTTGATATATTAGAACATCGGAAACATTCGCCATGAGAATTAAAAAGGGAAAAAGGTGATAATAAAAGATTAAACAATTAAAACACTAATACTAGACCTTACAATGACCTATACGGTTATACCTTTACTTCTACAAATGGAAAATGGCAAAGAGAAGCAATCAAGATTTCACTAAATCAATTCAATTAACACAGTACTAAATTTAATCTTTCAACCCTCAAACATTCACTATAAACCTTATGCTAGGAGGATGGTGGGCTTACATTATAATCCAGTGAATGAGTTACCTATGAATCAATGGGACTGAAGAATCCTTAACTATTGGGCTACTTAACAGAATTTGATAACTAATGGATGACCAAAGTAAAGCCATTAACTTTAAATTGTCTAGCAATTAGGTGTTATGAAATGAACTTGTTTTCATTCAAAGCTAAAGATGGGACACCAAACAATTAAAGTTCATATACGTAAAAAGGACATATCAAATATATGACATCTCCAAAGTCCACTGGAGGTTTCAGAAGGTCGAAGAATTAAGAATGTCGAGATTTTCAGCATGACCAGGATGGACCCCCTTGAACCTGGGATTCTGAGCGTGCATAAAGAACGGAATCGGGCCTTCTATTGTAACAAATGTATAAATTATAATATAATGCGTGGGTAGGACACCCAAGCCCAAAAGTTAGTTTGCAAAATGACAAAAGACTACCTTACTCGATATAAGGAATGAGAGAAGACATGAAGACACTGTCTATAGGCATAAAATTATTATTTAAACACCTACAGCTTGCTACCGGTTTTATATCTGCAAGTTTTGATCAGGAAAAGAATGGCAACTGGGATTTATAGAAAGTTATAGAAAATAATACCAAAACTAAAATTTATTTTAGCAGTCGGCAGGTTCTAAATTTTGACGGAAATGGACCCAAGAAAAAGGACAGCTAATGTTACTCAGAGGAAAATAAAAAAGGGCAACTTAATAAAAATGATCTAACAAGATTGCCATAAACGGCTAACAGAATTTGCACGAATGAAGATAAGTCTCGTTTTAGAATTTAACAGAGCTATTGTTACGATTTGATTAGCAGTTCCAGGCATGTTAAACGCCAGCAGTGCTTTCATTTGCAGAGCAATCAAGACAAATTCAAATTAAATTTTTGCCGCAAACATACACTGAAAACAATTGACAGATGGATGAAACCTGGGCAGAAAGAGGGCCAGAGGACGCGAGCTCTTCGCGAACGAGATCACCGGTGGCGATGTGAGGGACACCGATCAGAGTAGAGAGGCGGCTAGCGTAAGTACCTTTGCCGACGCCGGGAGAACCCAAGAAGACCCAATGAACATTCCCGTTCTCCTCCTGACCTTTACGTGAAAGCTGATGTTTCAGATTGATGGAAGAGGAATTATTATAAGGCGGCGTGTGAGAATTGGCACCGGAAGCGGCAGATGCAGATAGGCACCTCCTCGCCAAGCACGCGACGGAGGATTTGGGCCTTACCAGGCGGGTTACGGCCGCCATTGAGATTACAGAAGCGCGAGAAAAATTTAAGCTGCGGCAATCGAACTGAGAGAAGAAGATCGAGCTGAGACCAGCTCCAGCGATCTGACTGGTTCTTTATGCTTATTATAATTATTGCCCAAAACAAATGTAACTAACAAAGCTGAATTTAAATTTATAGCCCAGCTCCATTATTTATCATAAGAAGCATGAATATAAGTTACAGTATTATATTGATTATTATACATGGTATATGACAAATCATCTACGTATGTGGTATAACAATGTTTACACGCATTGTTGGCCAAAAAAATGTGTACCCACATCAATTAAAAGAAAATTTTGCCGTGTATGGTTTCTTTTTTATTCTTTTAACGTTACTACCATGTACGAGTATTGTTTTTTTTTTTTTTTTGCCAACGAGTATTGTTTATTTCAATATAGTACGTTGCGTGATTTGTATGTCTTCATTTTTTTTCTTGATATATACTTTTTGTTTTTTTATTGGTCGTCCTAAATAATCATAGATTTTTTTTTTTTTCCCGAGAGGCGATAGATTTGATCTTTACACAACCCCACAAATATATTAATTCTATATTAAATATACTTTTCATTAACTTTTCAAAAATTAATTTTCTGAAACATTTCATTTATAATTTACAAGTTTTTTGGTACTATAAATATAAATGTTATTATCAATTATTGTTAATGGATTAATTTGTTTTGCCCCACTATTAATTGATTAATTGATTTTTTTTTTTTGGCCAGTGATTTTTATTGATTTAATGTTAGAAAATCAGCCACGTATAACTTGGGCTCCACATTTTTTCGGCTCCGCATACTTATTTATTACATATTTATCATGTGAGCTTTTGAGAGAGGGAGAGAGCTCCAAAGTCATCGTTCTGCTGGCTTCCTCTCCCACAAACCGAGCGTCCATGGCAGCTTCTTTCTCCGCCACGCTTTTGCCTAATTCTTTACAGAGCAAGAGAATTACGAAGCAGAGCTTGATACTTAATCCCTCCAGCCTATCATCGAATAAGTCTGTTAACTTTTCTCATGCTCTTGAATATCCCAACAATTTACTCAAACTCTCACCAAGCAGACACTATGTCACTGTAGCCTCCGCAGCGTCCAGTTCTACAGGCAAGCTTATATCACTAATTCTCCTTGATTATCAAAGCGGAGGGGAAAAATTAGTTTTCTGTTTTTGTGTTCCGACCTTCAAATAAGGCCTAATCCTTTTGTGATTCTTTATATCTTGTTTGTTGGCTACCATACCGGCGATTATCGTTGGGTTAAATTGAATCTTGGCAGATCATTTAATGTTGAACAGGGGTTCAGCCAAGCGAAGAAACAACGAGTTCTCTGGATTCGGTGAAAGTCTTCGATTTGAAAGGAAATGGAATTCCACTTTCTGACTTGTGGAAAGATAGAAAAGCTGTCGTTGCATTTGCTCGCCATTTTGGGTGAACTTAGTTTTCTCGATCCACGAATTAAGTTGTTATTATTACTTGTTAGAAGCTGAGGGATATCTCTTGTTTATGAGCTTGTGTAACAGTTATCACTATGCCTCAGGTGCGTGCTTTGCCGCAAAAGGGCAGATTATCTTGCCTCCAAGAAGGTTAAAAGTTTGCAACTGTGCTTAAACATACTAGGACCATATAATTCATTTCATGTTGAATGGTCGCGCATATTTCCTTTTTCTACCCTTCTTCGGTAATTAGATGAAATTAATTGTAGTATATTCCTTCCATCTTATGTCATCTACAACTCCGGAAGATTCATTTCATTGGTGCATTGTCTTTTCTTTTCTTTGGCACATTGTTCTTGAGAAGGTAATTCTGGTTCTTGTGTTTGGAGTTGACATCAACAAGATATCTAGTTTAAAATGTCAGTCCGAACGGGACTCATAATTGTTGGCCAAAGGGGGACAGCTTTTGCCCTTTATCCCGCGATGAATAATTCTATAGCGTCCTTGTGTTTTCAAATATAATTTAACTATGTTGTTCTGGAAGAAGGATGCTTGTGACCTTCAGGTCAAAAACTTAGTATGCCAGACTGGTATTTTTGGACTCTCATTCCTCCAAGACTCCATTTGACCATATTCTTCTATCATTTCTTTCTTACCATCTCCATCTGAAACCCAGCCGTCTTCAAATCACCAGTTTTTATGGTGGTTCTGCCTTCTTCGTTTATGACTTTATGGATTTAACTGGTTCTTGACAACCCATTTATAGACATTAATCATATTAATTCCGATTCCCATTCCAACTATGGGTTGGAAGAGTCTTGGGTAATTAAGTTGCACATTCACTGTTATCTTTGGAGGACCATTTTGAGAGAAAAGGGATCTTCTTGGAACTGAATCACTTATTTACTCTTTCAAATATTAGCTGGAATTAAGGGTTTTGATTCCCTCAAAATGATGACAATATGCTGCTTAATCCTTATTGGGGATGTGGAGGGCCAAAAATGAGTAGTAAGTTTCCATTGTACGGCTTGTGAGAAAAGTTGTGCTGGGAGGATTCCATTTCAATATTTCTGCAACATGGTTATTTTATTAAGCATACAATGGGGAATATCTCCATTTCACTTGAACCTGCCTTTGACACCATAGAACTTTTATGCCAACAGGATATAATGGACGCATCTGGTGTGGCACTTGTACTGATTGGACCTGGAAGCATTGACCAGGTATTTTGGATGATGGATAGTAAAAGTGTCAATAGACCCACGGTGTGTTAGATTTGTTTTATGGGATACAATTTCTGAATGAAAAGAGCACAAGAATCTGCTTCTGTTCTTGAATTGTAACCCCCCATCCCCAAAAAAAAAACATCAATTAAAAATTACTTCCCTCTGACGTCATCCTAGTATGATGAACTTTGTTTGCTGATACATATGTGCTATTACAGGCCAAAGCCTTCGCTGAACAAACAAAATTTCAAGGAGGTACATTGCTTCTAACATAATTGCGGTGTGAGAGTCTTTGAAATTTTTGTCTTTTCATCGCAGCATAATGACAGTACCTTGTTATCTGTTTTAGAAATTTATGCAGACCCTGCTCATGCATCATATGAGGCCTTTAATTTTGTTTCTGGAGTTTTAACTACATTTACTCCCAATGTAAGTGAGATGCAGACTTTTTTTTTTAATAAAAAATGCATATACAGATAGCTTACCAAAGGATGAAATAAATTGAGATTCTTCAGCTGGACAATGGACATCCCATGTTGATTTCAGCTGTTATATTGCAGGCGGGTCTTAAAATAATCCAGTTATACATGGAAGGTTATCGACAAGATTGGAAGTTGTCATTTGAAAAGGATACTGTTACTAGAGGAGGCTGGTACGTAAACTATCCCACAATTAGTGTTGCTTTATTTTTGGGGGTTTCCCAACCACTAAAAGCTTTGTGTTTATTATGATTTAAGAGGAGATGAATGTCATTCCAGGGTAATGGCGCTAGTGTACCCCTTATGCCAACTTCCTTGTAGAAGAAACTTCTAACTGCACACATTTGGAATGTCTTCATCGACACTTCAGCAGAAATATTATCTCAGTTGGCATAATAAATGTTCATCCCAATATTTCAATTATGACTAACAGAAACTTTACCTCACCACATCCTAAAAGAAGATTACTTTGGTTATTGATGTCATGCCTGGATAAATTACGAGTGACTGCTGTTCAGTAGCAGCATCCGTATATAACAAGAACCTAAACACCTGAAATATGATTTTTGTTTGCAAAGAGCAGAGGAAAACCTGCTGGTTTAGACTATTCAGCCTTAGGGTCTGTTTGGTGTGAGGGATTTGGAGGGGAGGGAGGGGAGAGAAATTATGAGTTGAATTTTAAAAGATTGAAGAAGTGGGGTAATAAAATTTTAATAAAGAAAATATATAAAATAAAAGGGTAAGAAAAATTAATTAAAAAATTTTAACCCCACTTCTCTAATTTTTTTTAAATTCAATTCAAAAAATTTTTCCTTCCGCTCACTTTCCCTCCTCTCCCCTCAGACCAAACAAGCCCTTAGTGAGTCAATGGTAGGGTTATTTTATTCTTTTTGTGCTTGCTCGGAGTCTTATATTATGAACTTGGCTATGTAACAGGAAACAAGGAGGAATTATAGTTGCAGGTCCTGGTAAAAGTAACATCTCATACATTCACAAGGCATGTGTTACCTTCAAGCCCGATCCATGTTTTACTTATTGGAATTTTCCATCTAGCCCTCAATCAGAGTAATCTTGGTCTGTTTCATATTATTCAATAAGCGTGCTCTGATTTTTCTGATATTCTCTATTTGTATGAATTTGCACCGCAAGCAGGACAAAGAGGCAGGGGATGATCCAGACATCGAAGTTATTTTGAAAGCATGTTGCTCGTGAACGTCAGCGATACGGATGCTCTTTTCTTGCTATATGTGCTTGGCTTTATAAATGCAGGAGTCTCGTATATAGTAGCTTCTTGCTTTGGCAAGGAGCTTGACTATAGGAAAATTTAATTCATGAATTTTGAACACTGGTGATATATAGCAAGTTAGGAAAATATGAATGTAAATTGGAATGATCTTTGCAGTTTTATTTTTAAAAAAATTACGGGAAAAGTAAGCATTATTGAATGTTAAATAATGGTAATAAAAATGAAATTAACATTTCTATAAGAATAATCTTGTTTTATGTGCTTTTCATTTTAATGGTTATCTCAGCAGCTAACCTAACTTCATTTAGATTATGTACGACTGGAGTGAAAAAGCTAGAGAAATTATGGCTGCAACTTGAAATTTATGGTACTAGCTACTGCAATGAATATATTGTATTCAAATACTTCTATCTATATTTTTATGTTTAAGGCCTCTGTTATTAGTAGAGATAGTAATATGGGTTGGGATCATGGGTCGAGCCCACCCAATCTGATGAAATGGGCGGTTTGAGTTTTATAAAATTGGGACCATATTGATATAATCCTTTTGAGCCTGAACATATATGGTCTCAACCCGTGATGGGTTGGACCACCGGGTTGACCCATGTTTTTTTTTAAAACCAAGAGGAAAGAGCCATTAGCCAAGGCCCAACATCCAATAGTCCAAGCCGGTCACTCCAGAGTCCAATCTAGTACTCCCACTCCTCAGTCCTTACTCCTCAGCCTGGTCAACTCTCTTTTGTTTTTGCTTGAAACAGTCTCTCACTCCCTGTCTCTCTCACGACTCACGTTCTTAGTCTCAGAAATCATAATCCCCCCGAGTCCCTGACCGGCTTGTGGATTTATATTTATTTTATTATGTGTGGACTCATGAAGAATGTTTAATTTGTGATGTATTTTTAATTTTTTATGTTTAGGTATATAGAAAAAACAATCTTATTGTATTAAAAAAAACAATATTAATATATTGTTAAAAAAATTGAAAAAAATAAATGGGTTGGCAGGTTGGGCAGTTATGGGTTGCCAACCCATATTATTGCGGTCCTTTTGGGCCCAAACCCATATGGTCTCAACCCGTGGTGGGTTAACCCGAACCCACCAGACCGGATCATATTACCACCTCTAGTTATTAGTAATGTTTTCGGCTTCTTGCGTTGCGAAAATTAAATTCCTTTTGAAAGCTTGAATTCTTGCTTACGAGCCAATTAATGATATTTTTTACCTTCAGAAAAAAAAAGTGAAATTACGTTTTGTAGGTGAAAGATAATTATATCCTTCTTTTATTTTTTTTAGAAGAGCATTTACAAGATCAATAAAAATATTTACGAGATAAATAAAGGGATTCAAAAGAAACCAAATAGTTAATTAGAGCATTTTAGCTATTTACAAGATAAATAAGGGAATTTCAAGACAAAAAAAGGGTATTTACAAGATAAATAAAGATATTTATAAGATAAAGAATAACATTTTGGTCATTCACAAAATAAATAAGAAAATTTATTAAATAAGTAAAGAAAGGGTATCATTGTATTTTCATTCACAAAAATTAATTTCATTCTAATCCAACGGGTGCTTTAAAGTTTCAGGTTTTTTGGGGGTTAGCTAAAATAAAGTCTATTCTACAAGAGTTAACTAAAATTTTCTCAAAAAATTACTACTAGCATATTGCATTATTAAATGGTTAAAGTACAAACTTGTTTTGGAAGTTTTCGTTAAAGAACAATATTGCTTCGAAAATTATTTTAGGTTCAATTTTATCACAAAAGACTGAAAATATTAAAATTGAGTAATACTGATTTTATTATTAAAAAATCAACTGTCAATTATAGTTTTTAATCATTTATGGCAAAATTACTATATTTTAAAATTTTTAAAGTGACGTTATATCGGTAAAAACTTTCGGACAATATTGCGCATCACCTAAAACTTTCATGATAAATTTAAACCCTTATTAAATAAGGGGGGTCTCGACCAAAAACAGGGGTCTGTGATAATTGAACGGAGTTGCGGACTGCAGTCTGCCAAGAGGATAAAGGGGCTCAGAAAAAAACGCTGGCTCTAAAATCGCTCGAAGTCTCGAACTTTGGTTTCCCGCCCATCCCCTCGCTGATTACCGCTATAGAGTGTAGTGGGAAGCAGAGTTAGCACTTGCCGTGGTTATGGCGGACAAGAAAAAGCGCCGTCGCGTGGAGCCATCCGACGACGGAGAACAGCTTCCCTTCAAGAATAAGCTTAAATCTGATTCAGTTATCCTCCAAATCCTCAAGGACTTCGGCAATTCCTCTTCTGATTCGTTTTCTTCCTCCAAAGCCCTAACTCTTCAAGATCTCTCTCTTCCCTTCGCTTGCCGCGAGGTCAGCGACCTATCCCTCTCCTCTGTACAGTCCACCATCGAGTCCCTCGTTCTCAGTATCACTCGATCCATCCTTTCCGGCCAAGGCTTCTCCTTCGATGTTCCCTCTCGCTCCGCCGCTAACCAACTCTACGTACCCGAGCTCGATCGCATAGTCCTCAAAGACAAAACATCCCTACGCCCTTTCGCCAACATATCCACTGTTCGCAAAACCGCCGTCACATCTCGCATCGTTCAGCTTATCCACCAATTGTGCCTCAAGAATATCCATGTGACCAAGCGAGATCTCTTCTACACCGATGTCAAGCTGTTCCAGGACCAGACTCAGTCTGATGCTGTGCTCGACGATGTCTCTTGTATGCTGGGTTGCACACGATCTAGTCTCAATGTAGTTGCCGCCGAGAAAGGGGTTGTTGTGGGTCGTCTTGTTTTTAGTGACAATGGCGATATGATTGATTGTACGAAAATGGGTATGGGTGGAAAAGCCATTCCGCCCAATATTGATAGAGTTGGGGATATGCAGAGTGATGCTTTGTTTATACTCTTGGTTGAGAAGGATGCAGCCTATATGAGATTAGCTGAGGATAGATTTTACAATCGGTTTCCATGTATAATTGTGACAGCGAAGGGGCAACCTGATGTTGCCACGAGGCTTTTTTTAAGGAAGATGAAGATGGAGTTGAAGCTGCCTGTGCTTGCCCTTGTGGATAGTGATCCTTACGGGTTAAAAATTCTGTCAGTTTATGGCTGTGGGTCGAAGAATATGTCCTATGATAGTGCGAATTTGACGACCCCTGACATAAAATGGCTTGGGGTTAGGCCGAGCGATCTGGATAAGTACAAGATACCTGATCAGTGTAGATTACCAATGACTGAGCAGGATATTAAGACTGGGAAGGACTTGCTAGAGGAGGATTTTGTCAAGAAGAATCCTGGCTGGGTTGAAGAACTGTCGCTGATGGTGAAAACTAAGCAGAAGGCGGAAATACAGGCGTTGAGTTCCTTCGGCTTTCAGTATCTAACGGAAGTTTATTTACCTCTTAAATTGCAGCAGAAGGATTGGCTCTGAGTGATGCCTAGTACAATGGTGAAGCCGATGCTATCCTAACAAGTTTCCGTACTTAATCTGATGGCATTTGGTTCAATGTGCTATGTTATAGGATTTTATTGATAGTTTACATTGCAAGAGCATGAGGGGATTTCGAATTTTCTTTCATCAAAATTGATCAATAATTTCCATTTAAAAATTATGTTAATCTTGTCAGTGTGAGTTCCTCTTCTACATACTTGTGGTATTTGTTGGGGCTTCTTATTATACAAATGATTTAGATCGCCACCCCTGAGATACTCTCCGCATTTCTCTGCCTCTCTCCTTAACTATATTCCTGCATTTACACCATTCAAACTGAACCGAGGCTAACTATAACATATTTCAAAATTGAAGGTCTGTATGCTGTGGGTTGCTTGAGACTGACCTAGCTTAATGCTAATAATCTGTAACGTAAGGGCACGGTAGCAATGAAGATAAGCACAAGTGCAACTGATGATTTTATTTTCATATGCCTAGGGATCATCCGTTGTCGGAATAGCTATTAATTTTGGCTAATAATCTGTAACATAAGGGCACAGTAGCAATGAAGATAATCACAAGTGCAACCAATGATTTTATTTCATATGCCTGAGGATCATCCATTGTCGGATACATATACAGTGTATATCTATACAGGTTAAATAAGTCGGATCAGGGCAGAACTGAGGGGAAAATTGGCATATCCAACATTTGTACATACTTTTTTCCTGAGCAATTAAGAATATATCAGATCCTATCTATGACTGCTTACTTTTCTCTTCAACCAGTGGTGTAATGACTTTTTGGTTACCTTCAGCCTTTGTAGAACTGCAGGTCTCCTGGTCTTGAATTGTACTGACGTAGGTGAGATATCCTTTCCTGGCATAGCTTCCAAGTTGGGATTTAGTATGGCATGATTCTCAAATTTGACGGTGTCGTCTAGCGCAAATCTGGTTCTGGCTGGAATAACTTCAAGCCCCAATTCATCCTGGAGAAGTTTTGCTATTGCATCTTGGACTCCTGATATGTGTTTGGCTGGAGTTGTGTCTGCTTTAGTTGCTCCTATGATTATTAGAACATCATTATTCACTGAATGTCCTGGAACCATAAAGACCATAAGTTAGGATGCGCTTGTTCTACCACATTAAATTCTGTGCATTTTGCTATTCATCTAACTTCCCTAGTTCATGTAGTTATGAATAGCTAGCTACACAGACAATCTGACTATGCAAGTTCGCAACAGCGCATTCATACCTAAACCATAGTTCTCTTTGATCATTCGCAGAACAGCAAGAATGACCAATCGAGCTTCAACCTGTTGATAGAGAATGTTTTGACAACAAAAAGTGAGAATTATGATTCACTGAAATCAAATAGAATTTAAAACTACTGTTTGACAGACAAGTATAGATAATGGCGCTAAACAAAATGCTCTTTTAAATCTTTAAAAATATCATATCTTTGCCAACACCCTTATGGTGTAGTGGCGTGTAGGTTTCCCTATAGTGGTACATCTCACAAAAAAACGTCATATTTTTAAAAGCCATGCTCGAGACAGATATATGCCAGATGATGACAAAGCATCTAACAAGCATACCTTGGTGAGCCCTTGAACATCAATTGCTAGGATGTCTGCTACCCTCTTTTGCAGGTGTGCTGCAATTTTCTCAAGAATTATACTTTGAGGCCTCTCTAATTCCGATTTACTGCTGCAAGTAAACTCTCCTTGGTTCTGTCTGTCATCTTGTATCACTCCTTCGCACCACTCCTCAATCAGTTCCTGGAGATAGTAATCAGTGGCTTTGTACCTGCAATATGTTTGCTGTTTAGCTTTATAATTTAAGAAATGTGCTGATGCCCATGTCAAAGGATCTTCCAGCTCAATCCCCTAAATTGACAGCGCAACACGTAATCACTTCCATATGTCCAGGTTATTGAATGCTAAAGTGGAAGCATATTAGGACATGCTATATTTCTGGATAGAAACATGAATAACTCGTAGAAAAGACACAGCCTCTCAGTCACAGACATGTTTACAATTATTTTTATCCTAGATAAATTTATAATGAAAAGAAATAGCAATGGCAATATATTTAGGCCTCAATAGCAAGTAGCAACCAATTGTTTTAAAAGCACGAGTAGAGATCTGTAGAGAGGAAGTCAAATTTCTTCTTCAGTAATAATACACACACTGGTGCCACATTTGATGTAAAATACAGGGAAAAGTTGAAATTTAAAAATTGCCGACATGTGACCAGGGTATACATATGACATATACGTATAGCTTGAAAAAAATAGCCAAATAAGCACGTTATTGTAGGAGTCCAAGCTAACATACCCTGATTTCCGCATATCCTGGTATATGGCCAAGCATTGTTGCACTTCATGTAGAGAGCCATATTTAGTACGTGCTCTTAGAAGGGTAGTGTATGTCACCTGCCAAAATTATAAACAAAATAAATAAGCATCTATTTCATGAAGCTTCCTCTCTTGCTTCGAACTCTATCACAAATAACTTGTGATTTCCATCATATCACATATCTATTTACACATATTGAACACCTTATATAATTACTGTGCCTAGAAAACAGAGTAAATATTGTTCACAGCCATTATATTCGTCCTTAGTTGGAGTTTATAATTTTGGATACAGAATTCAAGAGCAACTTAATCCAAGTAGGATTGAGTTAGTAGCTACAGCATATGTTAGTTTACCATCTTGCCAAAATAGGGCCATCACAAGGGTTGGAACTCACCAAATTTGGACGTACTTTATATCTTTTCATTTCTTCATATGAGGATAATGCTTGCTCAAAATTCTTACTTTCCACGCAAACCTTGATTGCTGTTGTATATGAAACAACATCAGGTTCAATCCCAGCATCACGCATAGTTTTCAAAATCTGCATTGAAACACAATCAACTCATCAGATAACTAAAAGCATTATGATACCACTGTTAGCGTATATATATCATTCGGAAGATTGGAAGCGACTGGATTCTGCTTGTGATTTTTTTTAGAAGCTGACAGATTACTAAGGCTTGATGAACAGAGAAAGATGAACCTCAATGCCCATGAGTCCATAAACTGTTTCCATGGCCTTTATTTTTAGGGCTATGATAAATTTACCGGTCTCTAGCATTTACCTTGTAGCAACAATATTTGGTCTTATAGAGGAATTTCCTGTTGACATTTTGGAAAGCTTTTACGTTTATATATTCTATTCGCCTATCTAACCTTTTTGTCCTTAAATTAATGGAGTGTTACTTCTATAGGGACTAAAACAAAGCAAGCTATTCATAAAACATTAAAACTGTACCTTAGAAAAAAAGAGATCGAACATTCTAGGACAAATATTTCATTTACTGTCATCTTTGTGTGGATACATAGCTCCAATAGTAATGAAGAAAAAATCAAATATGACAATAAATGTATCATTTTACTTGTATGTTTTGAAGTGCTTCCTCTTATAAATCCTAATTCACTTGTATCGACGAAAAAAAAATCTTAATTCAACCTGCATCAACCAGGATTATATATGTACTTGACTGAAAACAGTATACCAAAAGTTGTGCCAAACAGTTTACGTGGGATGGAGTAACTAACACTTCACCTCAAGGGCACCCTCTACATTGCCTGATGCTCCGCATATATCTATCAAGGTTGACCAGCTTATGTGATTAGGAGTAAGACCTAAAATTTTCATCTCCTTGATTAATGCTTTTGCGTGGTAGTAATCAGTACCACAGGCCTTCAATAGAATATTATATGTCGTTGTAGTTGGTGTAAAAGGGAACCTCTCAGCAAAACTCAAGATATGTGAATAAGAAATGCCATTAGGCCCAGTAGGAGCCGACTGGCTATCTCCCTGCTCTAAATTGATACCAGGGCGTCCATTAATGGGCTGCAACATCTTGTTTCCCTTCCAAGACTGGAAAAAGCGAAAAGCTCTGTCATACTGGCAAGCTTCAACACATGCATGTAAAATGATGTTGAAACACTGTGTATTAGGCTCACAGCGAGCCAAAAGCATTTCTTCAAATAACCGAATTGCCTGCTCTACAAGCCCTGCGTGTGCACAGGCATTGATTAATGAAGACCACGCCACAGTATTTGGGGAAACACCGGCAGACAACATATCCTGTTTGATTTTTAAGGCCATTTGCCACAACTTCACATCTGCAAAAACCTAAAATTTGATGTGGGGTCAGAAAATGCCAGGTAATCCGTACAAATATTAGTTACATCTTCAGAGAATGTAGAAGAACTGAAGTGCTGTAGCATCAATAGGATCACGATGATTCTCTTCATCTATTTTGATGTACCTTTATCATTGTGCTGTAAGTGAAGACATCTAATTTCAGCACTCCCACTGATTCCAAATGTTTAACTTCCTTATAGATTTCTTGGGCAAAGTCAACTCTTCCAGCCACACAACATGCCTTCAGCAGGATGTTGTAAGATGCCAAATCCGGCTTCAGACCAAGATTCTAGATTTGCAGAACGTGTTAGCAAAGATTCTGTAATTATCAGGTGAAGGCCAAGAAACTTTTGTGCAAGTGTCAATTCTAGGCCAGAAAAAAAGGGCATATGCTTTCAATTGATATGTTAACTTATACAAGAATCTCTAATCAGCCTTCTTTTTACTCTTTTAGGAAATCAAATCAATACAAATATTAAATTTATAGCAAGCTGCACTATTCAAAGCATAGAAAAACATGTTTAGGTGAATGAAAAACTTGGCAACATAATTCAATTGACTGGCTTAATCATCCGTGTATAATAGAAAACTATAACAAGTCACACTATAAGCAATAAATATTATAGCTCACCACAAACTTTTAAGCAAATGCATGAGAATACATGTTCAGTTGTATGTAAAAAGGAGCAGCAAGGGCAAGGAGTTACATGTGCCCAAAATTTTCAGAATCTCCATCATTTTATGGAATTTGTTATCATGGAAAGACTAGGAAATAAATTATTTTGACGTCACGAGATTTGATGATCATCAAGTAAATGTTATAATCCTGAGCTTATAGAACATATACAGGTGAAGAGAATCCAAGTATGAGCAACTATATGAGCCACACATATATCTCTGTTCTTTTGCTTTATTCTCCATTCCCCACTCTCTTTCACTCTCTCCTAGGCTTGATATACCATATTCAGGTGTATATCTGCATGGGTGTGGGTGTATGAATGCCAGAAAAATGGGAAAGAAAGACGTTACCTGTATATTATTATATAGGTTCAATGTGTAATTAAGATCATGGGCATTCACATTCATAAGACTGTTAAATACGTATATATTTGGATTGATCCTCTGATTGAGTAAATCCTGCACCAGAATGAATGCAAATGAAGGGTGAGATAAATATCTCAGAAATATTGAATAGTACAGACTACATTCTAAACACTCATATATTTGTTGTTCACAGCATGATTGAGTTGAAAAGTTCGAACTTTGTTTTGAAATTCTTAAGACAAAACCTAAAGGAAATACCACCAACTTGATATACTTCAGACTGTACTATGACACTCAGAAATCCTTAAAAGGGCAAACCAAGTAAATAATATGTAAACTGATTGGGAAATACCTCGTATATATACCTAGATTTCTGGTAATCCCCGCAAAGACCGCAAGCATCAATTATTGCTCGATATATGTACATATTAGGACCAGTCAAATATTTCTTGGATGCTTCATAAGCTCTTAGTGCAGAAGTTAAATCCCTCATCCTTCCAAATTCAGATATAACGGTGCAGAATAATATCTGTGCGTGTGGTAGAAGACATGCATACCTACAAGGTGTGATATAATCAGGCAGTGGCGAATATAGAAACAGTCAACAAATGAAGCATGATTTAGGAAATGATGCAATACGAATAACAGTTTTAATAAAAAGGAGGAGGAAAACATATTATGCAGGGTATTAATAAGAAATATATGGATGCTGAAATTAATTCCCGCAATGTGATTAAGAAATAATAATCGCAAATCTCCTGTAGCCAAATAAAATCATACCTCACAGCTAGATTTGGTTTACGATTATGAACACATCGTTTTATCACGTCCGATGGCTGAACAAGTTCTCTGATTGATAACTGGAAACCTGGATGAAGAGATTTATATGGTATTTATTAAATCAAAAAATCTCAATCATTGCGAAGCAGCTCCATACTCGAGTTAAATTAGGACAATGTAGTTCAATATTTTAGAACTCGTGCATCTAAACAACTTGGCTGGACTGTTTTTTACTTTAGTTATATACTCACATAGAACCATAAGTCCAGAATTAAAGGTATAATCAGCATAACTAACACATTAAAAACATAAAGTTATTCGTAAATTTTAAAAACTGCCGAATCATTGTCTGCATATACGTTTGAGTTATACAGACAAGAAATCAAGTAGAATGGGTAGAATAAAAAGATGGTAAAAGAATTACGTGAGAGAACCTCCATCAATTCAACGGCTTCCTCAAGTTGCCCGCGCATCACAATTTGGCAGCAATCCTTTCCCAGCAAGCCCGCGGCGGATCCATCAAATCGAGCAAACAAAGAAATCCCAAGCTCCTGAACTTTTTTCAAAGTATCAATCACAGCTCGAAGTCTCCCCGCTCGAATGCCCACTCTAATCCCATTTGCAAGGAGCTCGGCACTGAAAGCTGGAGCAAATTGTGACGCATTCACGCCGGAATCAAGAACAGCCTGGACGACCATTTCAAGATCCTGGAAATTCGCATCTTGGACGAGCTTGGAGGCGAGATGGATATAATGTTTGAGGGGGATTTTGTGGCGAGGGTTAGTAACGGTCCAAGAGGGGGTGGAATGTGAAGAGGAAGAAAATGAGGATAATGGAGGAGATTGTTTGGCGGATGATGAGAACTTGGGAAGTGAAGACTTGTAGGGCTTGATGTTGGGGTTATGGTGTGAAGGAGAAGATGGATTTGGAGGAGTAACGATGGAGGAGCCAAGGATGACAAAATCTCTCATTCTTGGCCGATCGTTTTGCGGTGAGGAAGTTGATAATGAGGAGAAGAGTTTTATGGCTCAAGTATTGATGATTTTGGTGGGGATTGGATTTTAATGGCGGGTACTCGCCTTTGGAAGCTGGAAGCATTATTGAAAATTCGAGAGTGCTCACTTGTGTTCTCAGTTTAGAAAATTAACATCCACAATGCATCTTTCTGCCTCATTACTCTCTCCTCCAAAATATAATTCATTAACTAATTTACACATGATAAAGTATTATATCTATCATAAAATTTAAATAACTTTAATATTATTTTTATTATTTTTATTAAACTCTAATATTATATTAATTTTTATTCACTTTTATTACCAATCATATTTTAAACATAGTTCGACGTTAAACATGAATATGTTTCATTAGAAGTTTAAATATTAACTTCTTATATTATAAAAGACTAACCCCTTTTATTAAATTCAACTCATTAATATAATTTGTTTCAGTGTTTGGATATTTTTAAATACCAACCATTTTTGTCAAAGAAAAAACAACTAGAATAATTTGGAAATGGGTTATTTATTAATTCATGCATGACAGTTGAGACAACATATTGGTGAAATAATTATCATGCTTACTCACTTTAGTACAACATGCTCTTTTTGTTTTATAGTATAAGTCACTTCAATTAAATCATTAAGACTAATAATTAATAAGTAGTAGTTAACTCATTAAATATATTTTAAATTATTTTTTTTCAGCTTTACCCATATTAAATTGGGCTATATATTACAGGAAAAATGAAAAATATATATTTAAGCATTTTTTATACGGAGAATTAAAAGACAAGACTTAAGACTTCTATGTGCTACACAAATTAAAGAGACATAAATTATCAAAAGGGGCAACACACAATGTAGAGGGGTGTGAAATAGAGTCAGGAACTTGCAGGTCTTGTGGGTTGGCCCGCACCAATCCGCGAGCCATACGTGATGGCCTATGCGGCCCGCACTTTTGCAGGCTAGCAAAATACTAACCCTAACCCGTAGTGTGCGAGTTGTGGGTTAACCCGTAAACTCGCATTTTTCTTTAAAAAAACAGTTTTCTATTTTTTAAAAATGGCTGAAAGTACAAATCACATACATGTGAGTCATTAAATTTACCTTCCTAGCATCAATTATTTCTCTTATAAAAATTTAAAAATATAATCCACGATTCAAGAGATAAAATTATTCTCAAGCAACCAAGATATAATAATTTTATTTTAAATAAGGGAGGAGGTGAAGATTTTTTCTCTTTAGATTAGGAGGTACCAAAGTGGGAGTGGGCAACTTATAGATTTTGTGAAATAGTTATATGGAAAAAAATTGTGTGAGCCAACCCTCCAACTCGTGGATTGGCCCATATCAACTTGCAGGCCATGCAGTGCAAGCCTGTGCGGCCCACATTTTTGTTAGTTGGGACCTGCCCCAACCCTCGGGCTCATAGCCCATGGGTTGAGCCCATATTACTGACTTTAGGTGTGACAATCCTTACTTAACTAGGTGACTTTATGTTGTAAATTAAGATATTTGTATGTAAAAGTGATTTATGGGGGGATAAAAAGAAGTGCGAATGAGCAAAAATATCTATGATCTTTTCTAAAAGGAGCTATTAGCACCATAAAAAAAAAATTGGTTCAAAAATCCCTATCAAGACTCTAAAAGGGTTCAAAAATACAACTTCCGCCAAAGTGGCCAAACAGACGTTATATTATAAGTTGTGGGTCCTACGATTTATCCAACTGTCTTCCACCTTATTATTTTGGCTGTAGAATGTGGCAGGCTTTCCCTTTTTTACCTAACTTCGACCCTTTCGAATTTTTCTTTCATGCTACCTCCGGCAGCATCGAGCGATGCAACTACAGCAGCATCAACAACCAAACTTCATCTTCAACGACGCAAGAACAGCTTTCGTCTTCTCCGCTTCTTCCTCCAACAACACACCAAACCTTCTTCTTCTCCATTTCCCCTTCGCAACCGTTGAGGCAAGTTCATCGATCAACGACACCACTTTTTGAATCAGAGACGTTGCCATTTGCCGAAACTCAGCCCCCCATAATTCGCAACTCTATTTGAAAGCAATGTTATATCTTCATTGTTTTATTCCTCTCGTGCTTTTATTTATTGGCCTAAAACAGAAAAACCACCTGCATTATGGCAGCGCAATATTTATTTTATTTTCAAAATTAAACTAGCAATGACTTCAATTAAATAATATAAAGATTGAAAAACTTGGCTTAATTTCATATAGCATCGCGCTTCCAATAAAGGAGGAAAAGTGGCCAAACAAATGTTATAACATGTTTGACTTTCCATTGAGCAAATATGCTTCACTTCCGTATTATGCAGACTTAAGTGCAAGGTTGGAAAACTTAAATAATCTAAACACAGTCTTAATCTATATTTGATCCATCTCTCGTCTCGTTTTGTGATCGAGGGGAAATGGAAAAGAAGAAGGTATGGTGTTGTGTAGAGGCGTGATGGCCAGGAGGTTGTTGCCAATAGTGGAAGGATCAGAGCTGTGTTGTGGTAGAGCCAACATAGTGTGGGGAGTCAAAATGAGGGAGTTGAAGCTGGGACACTTGTGAGGAAAGAGGAAAGGACTTGATGGAATGGAGTTAAGTGAGCGGGTTAAAGGTTGATGGATCGTATAAGCTTGGAGGGCATGATAGTCAACTTCTTTTCACTCCTTTCTACCATGTGGTCCTCATAAGTGTGAAAAGCCCAGGGTGGATTCACCCTACAGATTCAAAGACAAGGAAGGATTTGATAAGAAGGTGAGACTAAAGAGGATGGCAGCGTAGTCAGAGAGGACGTGTGACACCAAAAGGAGAAGGCTTCAGTCTTAACCCAAGTTGTTTTTTTTTAATCTATGGTCATAGTCTTTAAACACACTTTGCCAACTCACCGTACATGTCATCAGATTCGGTTAATTTTTTGAAACAAATGGTCAACGTACATCAAAGTGATGGGTGTAGCATTTAAGTCCCGTTTTTTAATTTATGTAAATATTTTTGAACCAAAAATCTTTAATGGTGCTAGTAGCTCCTTTTGGTAAAGATCATAGGCATTCTTGCTCATTCGCCCTAAAAATAATATTAATATGTAATCGGTATTTTATAAAAGATATCAAATACAAATACTCTTTTTTTTTTTGTTACAAATGGCATACGGGAAGAGCTATAATTATTATAAGGTAAAAGTATATATTTTATTCTCTAACCCTATATAAGATTTTAATTTTTTCCACCAACTTAGATAAGTTTTTAATTTGATCTTTTTATAGAGTATTTTTAACATTATAATCTTAATTCTTTCCTTCTTTTTATAACTGGAAACTGCATTCCATTACCAAAGGCTATTGTCCCTTTGATTTAAAAAAAAAAAATACCAAGGGGTATAACTCAATCAATACATCGTTGTGTATTTTTCATCACCTTCCATTTCCCACATGGGAAGAAGGATATTGATCAAAGACCCAATAATTCAGTTTTATTTTTTGCCCGAACACAATAATTCCGTTTTAGCCTAATCTTAACTCTTTTAATTTATGCTCGATATTTAAGAATGTTTTGCTAAATTTTAAATTTTTAATCTCGGCAATTTTTTAATGGAACCCGGGTGGATTTAGATCACTAAATATGCACTTTTTGTTATCACAGTGATAAGTTACAAATTAAAAGGAATATATTTTTGAAAAATAAGTTTTAATTAAAATAAAACATTAAAAAAAGTTGAACGAATCGCAACTTCTATCAAGTTAGGGCCATTTGGATGGAAGTTGATAAAAGAGGGTCCCTGGCCCATTTAGCTAAAGCCACAATAGGCTGACACGTACACAGACTCAGGGGTACATCGGGAATTCCAATTTTTCGTAAACTTCTCGACCTCGTCCGCTCTCTCAAGGGACCAAACCCTAAGCTGACATCCTCTTCCCGGTGTTATAACATCAGCTCATCTGATAAAGCCTTCTCCGTTGTAACAGTGTTAGAACCAGATTTTGTACATATTGTTCATCCCTATTATCTGGAAGATTGAAGATTCTTTTTCGGATGCGGATCAGAGATGCCGCCTAAGCAGCAATCGAAAGCTGATTTAGCTAAGAAGCAGAAGATCGTAGAGGATAAAACCTTTGGTCTAAAAAACAAGAACAAGAGTAAAAATGTCCAGAAATACGTTCAGAACCTCAAGCAGTCCGTGCAGCCGAAGCCTGATCCTTCCAAAACCGCTGCCAAGGTTCCGATACCGCGTCTTGTCAAATTATTTTCTTCAATAATTTCCGTTGTCATGTGTTCATTTAACGTTTACAATCGCTAATCAATTGCATGCACCTTCGACTTCGTCAATTGGGTTGTGGAGCGTTGTATAAGCTCCAAAATTAATGCGGCATAGTTCTACTCTTTTTGGACTGACTGTCTGATGATATTAACAGAAAAAGAAGGAGGAGGACAAGGCCAAGGAGCAGGAGCTAAACGAGTTGTTCAAAATCGCTATTACCCAGCCTAAAGTGCCAGTTGGTAAGTATCTTCAACTTGTTTTCCTTTGTATGTTTAGACTTCTTTTCCCCTGAATAGATTTACTTAGTTTTATGGAAACTAATGAGAGGATTGGGCCAGGTGTTGATCCCAAGTCCATAGTATGTGAGTTTTTTAAAGCAGGACAGTGTACCAAGGGCTTTAAATGCAAGTTCTCACATGATTTGAATGTTCAGAGGAAAGGGGAAAAGATTGACATTTACAGTGACAAGCGCGACCAGGGTATTTTGCATCGAACTTCAGCTGTATAGGGCTTGTCTGTTGTTTTGAACTTCTGATACCGAAAAGTTTCAATTCTTAACGCACTTACATGCTTGTTATGTTAGATACGATGGAGGATTGGGATCAAGAGACCTTGGAGAAGGTGGTGGAGTCCAAGAAAACCGAGTATCAACAGAATAAACCAACTGACATAGTAAGTTTTGTGATGTTTCATCTGAACTGTCACTGTCACGATTGTTTGAGTCATCCCTTTTCAGTGTCAGTTTGGTTTTGGCGCATTAACATAAAGTTTTGTTCAATTGAGTGGAGGGACTTAATTGAATGGGGAGGGGAGGGGGAGGTTATAATTTTTCTTGTTTTGTTTGGTTTGTTTAGAAGGGAGGGAAGAGAAAGGATTTGTTGTGGATTAATCAAGAAATAGAGAGAGAGTAGAGAAAGAAACAGAGGAGAGGATAAGAGGAGAAGAGAAACAGAGAGAATGAAACTGGAATTCAGAAGTATCATTACTAATCAAGTCAGATGAATGAATGATCTTACAATAGGCACAAGAGTATTTATAGTATTCCCTCTCACTAACTACCGCCTCTTATTCTAAATCACTAATGGCCTTTATTAACTACCGCCCTTACTAGCCGTTACCCCTAATTATATATTACATAACAATACCCCCCCTCCCAAAACATCCTTGCCCTCAAGGATGATTGACGGCAACAGAAAAATACAGAACTGAAACAACAAAACAGAAGCTTCATAAGCTGCTAAATTCTAGAAAAAAATTCTGGTAATCATTGAAGTAATCTGGAACTTAAGCTGCTGCACACTTCTCCCTTTCTTTTCTTCCTACTTGGAGAACAGATTCGCCCATGAAGCATTGCGACTAACTCTCCCCTGAACCAAGGTCGCGGCAGAATTCTTGTAGGAAGGAGTTTAACATGAAAAACTCAATTAATAGACATGGGTACAGGCTTAATAGAAATAACCCATTGCAACCACGAACTTGGGCCCTTTTCTTGAAAAACAAAGCTTAGACAGTCATCTGCTAGTGCTAAACCCTGTGCTTTTCCCCAGGACTTCTGACTCTTAGGGTGTGTTTGGTTTGAGGAGAGGGAAGGGGAGGGAGGGAATGAGAGGGTGGGTAAATTACCTTTTTGGGTTGAAAGAATTTAAATTTTGGGCGGGAACCCAAAATTTAAAAAGAATAAGAAAGTAAATTTTGGGCGGGAAACCAAAATTTAAAAGAAATGAGAGGGTAAATTTTAGGTTTCTTTTGTCCAAAATGGTAATTTCTCCACCCTCCCCTCTCCTACCCTCCCCTCAAACCAAACACACCCTTAGAGAAAATGGAGAACAGTTGTATCCTTATCCACCCCGGAATAATACTTGCAATAGGATGAACAGTACTGGAAATAGGATAAGTTGGAGAAAATATGACTCTGCATGGCACCAGCTAGAACCCACTAACATTCACAGCCTCACACCTGTCCATATGGTCTGAAACCACCTGTAAACCTCCAACAAAGCCAAAGAATGAAGACCCCGCAACAGCAACAGTGTTCTTTGCATCATCCCTAAGTAATACAGATTCGGCCTCATAGGAATTGGGAGGAAACGAACCCAAATTTAACGCAGGTTCCTTGGGTTTGACCGGAAACATATTTTTGACCTTAATTAACTGGGACCCACTGTCCACACATGTCACGTTTGAATTGTTCCAAGCTTTTGGAGTTCGAACATCTTGATTAATCTCATGTGATGACCCATTAACTCCAAGCTTTACTTCCGTCGTTAGTGAAACTTGGTGGTGGTGTCCAATAATTCCAATATTTGAGACGTCTCCACATCGATAAACGTCCTTCGCGTCTATGGTCTTCTCTGTTGCAGTTGAAAGTGCAATCACGCCACAGCTTGTCTTCGTGTCGTCATTCTGCTCTATCACATGTAGCGTGACTAGAGCTTCATCATGGCTCTTGGTTTCTTGCTGAAGATCAGAGGCTTCTAGGCTTTCTTTTTCGTCTATCATCTTGCTGGGTTTCTTGTGCACGTCTTTGCCAACCATCCAGTTTAATAAACAATTCTTGCTCTTTGTCATCCCGCTCCTGATCAACGAAAGTTTCTTGCATTTCTGGGTGCGCTTCTCGTATCTCGGTCTTGACGAACAGAGGCATCTACTGCTGCCTTTCATCTTCCCAAGCCTTTCTTGCCTTCTCGACTTGCCTCTACAAGAATATCTCTTGCGCTCTGGCCATGGAACGAGCCGCTTGCATTGTGCAAGGGTTTACAATCGGACAGAATCTGCGTTCTTTTTCTTTAGTCCCGCCACATATGTCATGACGAGATATCGTTCTGGCAGCTGTATATTACTGGCATCATTAAAGAAGGCATTAAATTCCTTCACGCTGCCACGTTGCCGTAGCCACATCTTGTTTTCATCGGAGTCTTGGACAGTAGGGGGAGGCATGTTCTTGAGTACAACCGAAGATTGTGGGACGTCTTTTTTTTTTCTTTTTGGTAAGATATGTAGCAGAAAGAAGGAAGAAAGTTGTGGGAGAGACAGTCAAGGAAAGACCGCTCTGATACCACTGTTGTGGATTAATCAAGAAATAGCGAGAGAGTAGAGAAAGAAACAGAGGAGAAGAGAAACAGAGAGAATGAAACTGGAATTCAGAAGTATCATTACTAATCAAGTCAGATGAATGAATGATCTTACAATAGGCACAAGAGGTATTTATAGTATTCTCTCTCACTAACTACCGCTTCTTATTCTAAATCACTAACAGCCTTTATTAACTACCGCCCTTACTAGCAGTTACCCCTAATTATATATTACATAACAGGATTTTAATATTACATTGTTTGGTTTGGAAGGGGAAGAGAGGGATCTCTATCTCTCTCGTTTGGAAAAACAAAATTGCTTTTTTGAAGGCATGGTTGGTGAGATGGAGGAAGAAGCAGAACTGAACTGAACGTGTGAATGTTTTTTAAAGTTAGGATAATACCAATCTTGGAAATACATAAATTAGGGAGGTTAATATAATCATAGTGAAATTTATTTCCAACCCTCCCCTCTTAATCTCCCCACTTTCGGAAGGGAGGAAGAAAACTCGTTAAAATTTACCCTCCCCTCCATTTTTTCAACCTAATGAGGGGAGGGAGCCAAATCTCTCCAACCTAACATACCATGAGGGGCATGTTGCATGTGCTGGATGGAAGTCATTTTTTTCATATCATATTTGCCATTTGACATGCAACGCCTTTGTCATTTGTGTTTATGTTCAGGTCTGTAAACATTTTTTGGATGCAGTGGAGAAGAAGCAATATGGCTGGTTTTGGGTCTGCCCAAATGGTGGTAAGAATTGCCACTATAGACATGCCCTTCCTCCAGGATATGTTTTAAAATCTCAAATGAAGGCCCTGTTGGAAGAAGAAGCTGAAAAGATGCCAATTGAGGAGGAGATTGAAGATCAGGTAAGAAAAGGTTTTCTATGGTAGGTTTTGTCATTTGTGATTGTGCTGGTTATCTGACATATTACTTTATTGCTTTAGCGCTCCAAATTGAAAACAACTACTCCTATGACTCCTGAGTTATTCATGCAATGGAAGAATAAGAAGATTGCAGAAAGAGATGCTAATTTGGCTGAACAACAGGCAGAGAGAGCTAAGAATGATCGCATGAGGTGCGTATCCTCTTTCACTCCCTTTAATTATGTATATATGGACCCTTCTATTCAAATCGATGCTCCTCCTTAAAGCCATTTGTGAAAGCTGATCAGGACTTTAACTTGTTTTCCTCTTGTGCTAATCATGTTATGTTATTTCCACTTTCTTTTGCAGTGGTCGCGAGCTATTTTTGTCCAATGCTAGCTTTTTTGTGGATGATGCTGACGCATATGACAAGTATCAAAGAGAGCCAGAATCTAATGATAATGAGCAGAAGGTTAATTTTCTTTGTGTTTCTGTATATTTCATTTGCATTTTTCATGGAAAAGGGAATGCAGCCTTTGTGATACCAAATGTGATACTTGTGATATTTGATATTTAACTTCTTCATTTGTAGCACTAACACAATAGCATGAGTTATAAATGTGTGTCGATCTTTTTAGTATATTAACTTTTGTTTTTAGTATTTCTCTAGGGA
The DNA here is from genome assembly GCA_963855925.1 of Inga laurina. NCBI lineage: Eukaryota > Viridiplantae > Streptophyta > Magnoliopsida > Fabales > Fabaceae > Inga > Inga laurina. Next base: position 14,042,200 of record OY979703.1, on the reverse strand, counting down.
TTGATGGGATCTTGGTTTACATGAGGGAGAGAGAAGAGTTTTTTTTGGGGGGGGGGTGTTGAGGGGTTGGTTGTCCCATATTCCTATCAACTAAATAATTATTGGGTGTACAATTGGGGTTTTTTTTTTAATCTTTTAAATAGTCCAATCCGCAATCCCCACTTAGTGGAATAAAGCTCTCGATTGTTTTTTAGTTGATCTTTGGTCAAACTCCATTTGGGCTACAAATTTACTTGAATGGGGTGAGCGAGAACTAATGGGGATGGGAATTTTACGCCATTTGTTTTTATTGATTTGTTAATTTCTTTACTCTGCGGTTTAGACACATCTTGGCAGGTTGTCTTGGAAGTTGTTATGTTAGCTCTTCATTACTTAGAAGTGAACATGTATTATAATTTTGTTAGATTTTCATTGCCATAGTATCTTGAAAGACCAGTAGTTTCATCTGTTGTTTGGCTACTACCTTGTGCTTTCAAAGAGTGTGGATGTGAGATACCTATCTATAATCAGATCCGTAGAATAGAAATGATCAAAGTTCTTGAACAAATGGTTGTAATGCTTTTAGTTTGCTTGGACCTTTGAGTAATTGCCTTGTCAAATCAAATTTCAAGGGGAAAAAATCTATACTAGGCATTGGCTGTTGTAAAGGGGACAGGACGATGGTGTGTTAATTTGGTGCGCTCATACAAGGCCTTCTATGCTTTCTGGTGGAAGTAATGACTTCCAGATTTAGTTGCCCTTTCTCACTCTCCCACCATTTCTTAACCTGCCTTATATATTAAATGTGTGATTAATTTGAGTTCTTTAAGCATTATGTGCATGTTTCTTGGAATTGACCGTATATCCCGTTGTGTTGTTCAGCCACAGGCAAATGGCGATGCTGGTGATGGTCCAAGCACCTCAACAGCAACTAACGCTGATGCTGAAGAAGCTAATGGTGAAGCAATTGATGTAGACGACGACGATGACGAGCTAGACATGGATGAATTGAATGAATTGGAAGCAAGTTTATCGAAGACATCAATCCAAATAAAGGAGCCAGGAACTGAAGCTTAATCCGAGAGCCAGTCAGATTCTGCGTGAGGTATATTTTGCCTCTGATGCGCTGTTGATAAGTTTCCTGTGCCCACCTTGCTATTGTTCCTGCAGGAAAGCTTTTCTAAAAGCAGCGCTTGATAAAAAATGAAATTGTTAGCAGCATTGCTATGAATAATTGGCAGTAATATATAATTGGTTCTCTGCAGAAAATCTTAGTGGACCTCCTATCAGACATTTTTGTCGTTTGAAAAGAGGGTAGTCATGTGCAGAGTGTATTATTTAGTTTTGATGTTAGAGTGTCCTCGATCTGCTCTATGCATGTAATTTTGTCCTTCTGATGACCATTAGCCTAAACCGGAATTTGATATTGCTCACTGTATGCTTTTATTTCTCTTGGGTCCCTTAAAGAACCCATTATGTTTTTGGAAAGTCATGATTAAACAAAGAAAACATGAAACGCTGGACACAAACAAAGGAAGAGCTAAGGTTGAAAAATCATGATATCTTATGGTTCTGCATTGTTTATCAGGAGTTCATGAATCAGAGCAATAATGTATACCTTATTTTGGGCTCTTAGCAATTATCGTTGTATTGTGGAGTCTGAAAGGTGTTAAATTATTCGCAGGGGTAAAGTAAGGTGATTAGCTCAAGAATTTTACATGTGTGCATGCATATTTTTCCCTTCATTCATATTAATGGGTTAGTGACCCTCATTGGAGAGAAAATAAGAGATCTTTGTACGGAAATTGTGATGAAATTATGAAAATATTCCCCCAGCTTTGAGAGATAAAAAGGAGCAGTATATCCTTTCCTTACGAAAGCATGATACTTTATTTAAAACCTGAACATAACATCACCCGAAAAAAGTCTCTAGATGATAGATGGACCGGACCACATTGACCTTTGAAGGCTCTATTTTCATGGGTAAATTTTTTGAGATATGTATGTAAACAATGTCCTCAGGAAAAAGAAGGCATGTGATTGAAAAGTTATTAATAGCCGGATATCATTTAAATACTGTGAACAGTCCAAATGTAATACCCCGAATTTTGGGATTGGAGGTTTGAGAATAAGCCTAAATTAAGTGGACTGTTAAGCCCCAATTTAACAGGTGTCCCAAATTTATCCCCTAATGATTCTAATATTTTTGGGGTATTAAGAAAGCAAAATGATGAATTTTGGAGAAAGTAATTATGTTTTTGGTGAAATCGCCTGAGGTAGTAAGCTTGTCATGTTCATTTAAATGATCAAATGATGAGTAAAAATTATGAAATTTTACAGGATGAAAGTAGACACCCTAAGCTTTAATTTGATAGGTCATATCACTCAATTAGAGCTATACACAAAAAAATATGAATTTTTGAAGTCAGCACAGAAAAACTGTGAAATTTCTGGAACAATATGCAAAGATTTAAATTCTGGGAATTTTGTGATTCCAGAAAGCAAAAGTCTATATTTTTTCTTGAAAATAGACTCAATAAGGGTTCTATAGGCTTTGGAATCACCTCATTTCGATTTTTCTAGAATTAATTATAATTTTTCAAAGTTTGGGCAGAAATCTGCCAGAATTTTGTAAAATCCGAAATTTTTGGAAAATTAGTAAATGAATAGAATAGAATATATAATATGATATAAGCATATTCCTTCTTCTTCCTTCAGCTTAAACTGACGCAAATATCAGCTGAACATAAAGAGAGTTTAGAGAAAGAAGGAGAGGAGAAAACTCACGAGATAGGTCAATTTCTCCGGCGAATTCGTACCTAACGTGTATAATCCTTCTCCTAAGCCTCTCTTCTATGTGATGTAAGGTATTTGGAGCACAAATCTTGGTGTTTTGAAGTTAGGGTTTTCAGCCATTTTGAGAAAAGCTAATGGGAGCTTGAGGTAACTTCCAAACTCTTGTGTATTGACTATTCTAGCTGCTGTGGGCAATTTAATCAGTGAAATTTTGCCGAATTGCCATTAGTTTTAATTTTTGGAAATGGGTATGTGGGGCTGTTATGCTGCCCAAATTGGTACTAAATGTAATTGTAACCTAATGGAATAGTCAATAAAGTGGTTAGGAGTAGAAAGGAACACGTTTACAGAGCCGAAACCCAAAAACCCTAATTTTCCCCTTAAAACCTATATATTTTGGTCAGCATTGTAAATGGGTCTTAGAGTTGGATTTTCAATGATTTGATGGTTTCATTGAGTTCAGGAGCGAAAATTAGGTGGGGTTACAGTTGGGCACTTTTTCGGAAAAGGCCGAGAAGGCATAATTACGAAAATGCCCCTAAAACACTAAAATAAGGGCTGCCAAGGGCAATTTCGTCTTTTGGCAGTGAATTTGGTAATTCCGAGTCCGGAAATGAATTCCTTGGGCGAAAATATGTCAGGATAGCCCAGGTTAGAATTTCGAGAAAAATACAGCCGGACCGGGTATGATGGGGCCGGGTCCCCGGGGGTATTCTAGTAATTTTTCAAGATAGACTCATATAACCCCCAGAAATACTATGGAAGTGTCTAAATGGTAAATTTGGAATTGTAGAACAAAGTTGAGAGCCTGAGTTGCTGGCACGTAAATCGAGAAGAAAAGGCTGGAGGTAGAGGACTTACCTTACTTGCATGTATTTGATATCTTTGCTTGTGTAGTGATGTATATGATTGCTTTACTTGATTGTGTATAGCATATTTGAATAAATGAAGCTCTGTTTCTGTTCTGATGTGGCCATATTGTTACATGAAACATTGAGCATGCAGAAATGTCATTATGGGGCATACATCTAGATAAAGCAAACATGTCATACACATAGCATCAATCATGCATGCATTATGGTATCTGTTTCCTACTGAGATTCTCTTGAATCTCACCCTCCCCTATCAACAATTTAGACAGGAGAAGACAGAAGATATACTGAGAACAATGCAGAGAACCATATGAGGGGATTGCATTGGTGGAACGAAGATAAAAAGATGTCTCTGTTTTACTGGGATGAGTTTAGATACCCTAGTAGCCTTGTGCGGCTACATTATTTGAATTTATCATATACGAACCCCTATGGGAAAATTTATGTAATCATGCACATATTATCAGTATAGTTATGCTATTCCAGTGTTGCCTACCGAACTACATATCGTTTTCCGTAAATACTCTGGTAAAGGTTGAAATTGAGATAAGGGTGTGACACCAAATATCTCAAATTAAATAAAGCAATTGGTTTTTTTTTTTTCCTAATGCACGATCTGTTCTCTTCACATTTCTTTTGGCATCCTCTCTTCAAATTTAGATTAAACGAGACCGCTTTTATTTATATAATATGGGTAAATAAAGCAATTGGTGTGTAATATGTGATCTTTTAAAAAAATTAAATGGACAATAAATAGTTTTATAATATCTATCTATTATTTACATAATATGAATCCCACTCGTAGGGCTGGCTTACATAATATTACATCTATTACTGATCTAATAAATAAATTAAACTATTTAATATATTAGTATTCATAATAGGAGGGTCACTTGTTCGAAAAAAAGGGAACAATGTATCAAAAATAGGAAACACTGTAGTAGGTTGGCTGTGTGACAAGTCGAATACCCATTGGAATGCTACCTGGCGGCGCATCGTGTTGGACAAATTAAATTATGTAATATTACTATTATATGTGGGATAAATTAAAATATTTAATTTATTACAAAAATTTAAATACTGAATTCTTATATACACCACCACATAACTTAATAAATTTTTTCATAAACCTGGCAATAAATAAATAAATAAATTTTCTCATAAACATGATAATTTCTTTAACTTGCCTAAATTTTTTTAACAATTCAAATAATGAAATTTAAGAATATATATATATATATATATATAGGTAGATAGATAAAAAAAGAGAAGAAAAATTCTAAATAAAGGGGTTAGGATTATAGAAATAATAGATAATATATATTAATTTAGACATTTTGAACCTAGGTGAAGGTGCTTCTGTATTTCACGGAGAACGGATCGCACCTCTACTTTTATATAAGATAAGAGATTTTATTAAATTTATGAATAGCTTGAGACTATACGATATCATTAATGAATGCCACATGATTATCTCAAGTCAATCAACCTCTTTTTATACCGCTGGTTAATTGATTGAGACAAATTCAAGCATTGTAAATGAACCCTTTTAATCTTTTTCTTTTTTCCCATTAATTTACTTTACAATAATTACTTTATTCTCATGTCAATCTCGCACCTCCTCTGCTTTTAAATATGAACTTCTTTTGCCCAAACCAAGGGCAAATCAGCAATAAAATAAGAACTACTTCTGGATATCATATAGGTATAAACTCCAAGTGTAGAGAGAGAGAGCATCAAAACTAGTCGATGACTTAAACTGCTATTAAAACATGATTTCCAAATTATAACTCATGATTGCAATTTTTTCCTTATCTTGATTGGGGAATCAAATGTTCTGTTCTCCTCTGTAAAAAATAAGTGCAAAACCAAGAAAACATGTCTTCATAAGCAAACAATCCTAGACAGTGCCAAACGCTTCTTTGTAAGTTGCCGAGCAGGCAAACCTCATATAATATTAATGAAGCTGTTGGTTGGATAGAAGGCGTCAAGGGCCCTCTTAGACATCTTGCATGCCATTAAGTGAACCCAGTGATTGTACCTTTTTTTGCTTTGCATCTTTTGTCACAAAAAGACATGCTCCTTGAATAGTGTTTGACTTTATTCACAGGTTTTGCCAAAGCCAACATAATGGGATGTTAAATAAGCCACGTGTGCTAAGACATTGGTTTAGTGGATTTGTTTTAGTCCAACATATAATGAAGAAGTTACAGAGAGCCAGTAGACATGTTTGGGCCGTCAAGAAGGGAATGAAGAACTTGAGATAAGATGAAACAAGAAGAGCTTAATTGCTGTAAGATAAAGAAATAACAAGTTCCCTCCAATGATTCTTCATATCAAAAACTTGGATTTTGTAATAAAGGTGTTAGCTTTTACATTTTCCTCTTCGATTGACATCACGATTAGACGAAGTTGGCAATATGCAGTTTTGATTCTGTTTTCTTGCTTGATTTGTTATTTAGAAATCCAATTTATCCAAATCACATGCAGCGAAACTAAAAAACTTTTCTTAAATATGCTATGATGGTGGGAAAGAGGAAAAATTGAAGGACGGGTGGTCTTTAAAAATCTTGCCTTGCTTTATGGGTATGCCAACGGACCCGTAGTTAAAAGTTAAAGCGATTATCGTTCTTGTGTTCTTTTTCTTGGTATCGTTATTTTGAAACAGAAAAGCCGTTTGAAAGTTACTACTACAACTTGACCTCCCAGAAACCTCATTACGTAACGTAGTTGTTGGTCAATCTTGTTCATATAGCTGGAAAATTTTGATATAGAAAATCAAAGTTTTGAAATGGAAAAGTTTGATCTCATTTGACATACACAGAGTATCATATTAACCCAACCTGATATTAACTTCGCAATTAATCGAAGACAAAGCATGTTAGCGAGTAGAGTAGACCCTTGCAAGAATATAAAGAAGTCTCACTGAATCAAAGAAGCTGCATAAAAGTAATGTAGAAAAGGGAAGCACTTAACGTACAGTTCTGGGGGGGGGGTGACGCTTACATACTAATGTGAAGAAGCAACAGAGAAACAGTTAACACAGAGACAGAGTATTCTGCATAATGCACTGTGGGAAAGACATTAGAGAACGTAGAAACTATTGAACAAACCAGAGAAATGGGTGAGAGTTACTATGAAGTTGATATTTTTAAGCCATTACAGAATGATGATAATGCCTTGCTAGGCTCTCTCAAGTGTCTGAAGGCTGAGTCTCTTCGTCTGCCACCTTTTCCTTGCCACACAAGGCTCTTCCTGCTTCTTCTACCTTTCGGACAACCTGGTTCATAATTTTAGCTTTGATCTGTCCTCTGTGTGGAGGAAGCCTCTTCACCACCTTACTTGGTTGTGAAGATCCAGCATGTTCATTGTTCTTTGGCATTACTTCAAACTTAACAAGTTTTCACAGAGAAACAACAAAAATCTCTACGTATCTATGCTTCACAAAGTGTTGAGGCATATACATATATATAATAATGGTGTGACTTAAAGATGGCTGGTTCTGTTACTGGCACCTAAAGAGGAAAAACTGGTGGGGATAAAGTCTTTTTCGGGTTAGTGCTTATTAAAGTCACTAGGTGTTAAAATGGGTTATCTTCCAATCGCACAGTGGAGTATCCATTAGTTAGGAGACAATGGTGAATAATTGACAGACAAAAAGATCGGTTAACTTGTTGCTCGAAATCTAAGAAAGAAATACTGATGTTGACACATGGTGCGAGACATAATAATATTTTGTGCTTGAATTTCTTATATATAGACAAAGTGAAACTCTATATGGATAAGTCGTCGGGGTGGTCTAATGATTCAGACAAAGCTTAAAAATGTTAAAGAGAATTGTTTAAAAAATGTGAAGCTCAAGCCTTTGAATCAACTGGTCTTGTGTTAACCAATAGTTTCGTATTTAAACCTTTGATATGCAGTCCCAATAATTATTTGGAGATAGCGAGGTTCCCTAATTATGGGCTTACATTCTCACGAGACAAATTAGTTGATTGTTAGTAGCGTCGGATACCCATGGATTAATGCCAAAAAAAAAAAAAAGTGAAGACTTTTGAATCTTTCTTGGTTACTGTGCTTTGTGGGTGGTGACCCTAAATTGTCTCCCCCTGAAAGTGACCCAAAGCAATTCTAATATAGAAAAGCAGACAAGCCTAACAGATGTCTTCTTTTGTTTAAGATCAGAAGACAAAATTGAATAAGCAGTTCATGTCGAAGCCATGCTATACATCTCAGTCTAACCAGGTTCACTGGTTCTGACTCAAATCATATCCCACTTACAAATATCACTTTGGTTTCAGTGACGCAAGTTCAGTTTTGGATCTAGCCGTTCTGTACGAAACTTGGAGTCCCAATCTTTTGAATGATGTAAAAGCTGAAACGAAAGAGAGAAGAATGTCTTCAACTTACCCTACATGGATATAGAAGTCTCTCATCAGTTTCCTCAGGTCCACAAAGATGCTATAGGATATGCTAATAAGGACATGGTCAAGAAAATGGAAAGGAAAAAACTGTGATAGTACGAAATGAATGAGGAAGGGAAATGCCAAGGGAGATACCGAATACTTGTTTATCATATCAGAATTTGAATTTGGAAAATCAGAATAAGCCCACTATGAAATTTTTAATCTTGCTTCATTCTCATAATAATCTGAAAGAACCTGTTCTGAAAATAATCTGATCATTCTCAGCAAATTTCAATGCATTATATTATAGTTTATGGTATAAAATGCATATGACCAATGTCCAAACTAGAATAATGTCTCAATAATATTCCATGTCATTGGTTCACAAAGATTCTTCTACCCCTATGAACACATGATGATGCTTGGTCTCCACGAATTAAGGTTTGGCAAAGGTACTGTAGATTTCAAGACAACATATGAATTCCATTGAGGAGTGGTTATATTGGGGAAGTATGCAGCTAGTAACATTCATTTCTACTGACAACGAAAAGTTTGATGCGAGGATTCTGCTTCAGCTTTCTTCTACTCTTCATTCTTACTTGGAGAGTGTTTTGCTTTTAGCAATATGAAATTTATAAATCTTCTAGGCTTATATAGAATTTTACTGATATTTAAAATATTCTGAAACCCCATTGTTAAATCAGTTTTTATAGACTTCACTATCATTCCCTTGTAGATTTTGTTTGTTTGAATTTATACCAATAATTTAGGGCCTGTTTGGTTGAATTATAGATTATTCTAATAGTGCAATGCAATAGAATAGAATACAATATTTATTAGCACTTGTTTGTCTGACATGTCATGGAAAATGAGTTTGTTTTTATATTTAACTAAACAAATATAAAAATAAAAAGATGAAAATAACCCCCTCAAAAAAAAAATATTCCTCCTTCTTCGTGGCAAAGATAATTTTAGATTAGCAAAATTCGAAACTAGCACATAGGGGTGAGCATGGTGTCCAGGAGCCCGGTATGCCCACCTGAGCCTGATCAAAAATTGCCCTTCCCAGCCCAAAAAAAGTGGCCTGATAAAAATTTGGGCATCTTTGGGCAGGGCGAACTATCGGGCAGGGGGTACTACCCTGCTCATTTAGCCCTGCCCTGAAAATTATATACAATTTATTTAAACTATATATTATTTTATATAAAATAAATAGTATTTTATACATATTATTTTATTTAATATGTATATATATTATTTCATGTTTATGAAATATTTTTTTATTATTATTTAATATCCATCCACCACAGTTTACATATAATTCATTGCTTTTTGGATGGATGTGGTTTTTTTATTTGGATAGATGATGCAAAACATTAAAAAGTTGAGATCAAAGACAAAAAATTTAGTTTCTTTGAAGTCTCCATCGCAATTGCACCTATTCATTTCAATCAATATTTATACAAAAACACATTACTTCATAATTTGTCATGTAATTATCAAGACGTGTTAGTTTTTTTTTTTTTTTTAATTTCAAGACTTAAGTTATAGATTTATTTTGAGATATCTCAAGATGTGAAATTATGGAAATGTATTTGAAGTTTTTAATAGTATTTATTAAGTATAATTGGAGGTTTTGTACATGTGGTATTGGTTAGGGAGTTACCACTTAGGCAGGGAAGCCCGCCCTACCCAACCCACGCTTGCCCTGCCTGAAATGGTTAGGGCTTATATAGGGTAGGGCCAGGCAGCGGACTGCAAAATGTAGCCGGTTCATTCTTTGGGCTGGGCATCGGGTAAGGGTCTCGCCTTGCCCAGCCCTGCCCATGCCCACCCCTACTAGCACAAATCAACTCCCCACAATTTCAATTAGAGTTATGGGCACATCATCATCATCATCATCATCATCATTATCATTATTTTTGTAGAATCCAGACGGTATTTTCCAATCGATAACTAGAGGCTAATTCTTTCCAGACATAGAGATCACCAAAGTGGGTTTTACCTCTCTAAACAAAGTTTCATCCTTTTCGAGGCATAGAAATCACCAAAGTAAGTTTTGCCTCTCCTAACAAAGCTTTTTTTCCAATGCGCATGGCCTAGTTTAAACTCAGGACATCATATTTAAGGTATAATATTTATTCCTTCGTTACCTATGTAAAATATGATAAAAAAGGGAAAAAAGAAATGAGTTTTTCAAAGTTTAGGTAAGGCGCCATTTTATACATATTCTTATGGGTAGATCCATTGAACAAGACCTAGTAAAAACCACCGGTAGAAATCGGGGATTGTGGACTTTATTGAAGACAGGAGTCCTAATTTTTGTTCAAGATCGAATGAAGTGCTTATATCATCAATTAATAGTTAATTCAGATATAATATATAATCTGGTCTTATTTGCTAATAATTTTATAAATATCTTATTTTAGCTGGGGAATTATTTTTTATGGATAAAGATAGGGTTTCAGACTCTTAGGGCTTTTTTGGTTTGAAGGGAGGGGATGGAATGGAGAGATATTGGGTTACCTTATATAGTTTGGTTGGAAGGGATAGAGGAGGAGGGATTTTTAATGATTCTTTGTTTGGTTTAAAAGTAGATGAGAGGAAAGATAATAACTAATTTACCATATTACCCTTATATGTTAGTTATTTTTTTATTTATATTAATTATTTAAATTAGTTTACACCTCAAAATAAATTACATAATTTATGAAAATTCACTCTCTACTCAACATTGTTAATATGAATATGAAAACTTATATAATGATATTTTTATGTCTTATTGATATGATAATATAATTTTAAAAATCAAATTACGGCAACTTTTATGTTTGAACCACAAAGTTTTTTTTTTTAAAAAAAAATTTCAGTTTTTTATTTAACTAAACCCTACAATACTCGAGTGTATGTTTGGGAACACTTATTTTTTGAATATAAGTGCATATTACGCAAGCCGAGATAAAACTCCTCTCATATATTTATCTCGTATACCGTGAATCACGATTTATAAACACTTATTACCTAAAAATAAGCTATTCCAAACGAGCACCAAATACAAAACACTGCATCAACTCTTCCTCCTAAGCGTCAAGCATTGGTCGGCCCAAAAAAGCAAGGATAAAAAAGAAGCATGAACTAGATCCTCGCACGTAATGGTTCTACTGCGTTTCCACAATCTATAAATACAAGCTGAACAGAAATAGAAACACTTTCAGCGGTGTGCGATGAAACTCAAAACAAAAAGGTGTCAAAACATCAAGGGTCCACACGGAACTGGAAATACCGACTTACTTACAAAAACAAATCCCAATAAACAGTGGAAAATTACAATTTGGAAAGGAGAAGACGACGCAGTAAAGTTCCAAAGATAGAAAAAAAGGGTACCTTATTGCAGGACATAGTTGATTTCGTGGATTTCTCAAGTTGTTGGAACGAAGAATCGTGCTATGATGGACTCCAGTGCATGGCCACCGGAATGAACGATGGGCGCGAAAGAATGAAAAGATGAAGTGAGCTTCTGCGATGTTTTCAGAGTATATATGTTTTGGACAGGCAATTGAGTTTATTTTAATTGATATTGTTGTAATATTATTTTTTGCACTGTGATTTATGTTTGGATTAACGGTTGTATAAAAAATAACGATTGATAATTAGGCTTGTTTCTAAGTTTTGGGTACTCTTTACTACTAAAAAAAATTCATTAAAGGTAAAATTATAGTATGTCTCCTAAGATTGACTATAACTAAAAAATTATTTTAAAGGGTTAAAAACATTAAAAAATATTTTAAAGTAATTTTTGAAGCTGAAAAAGTACATTAAGGGTAAAATTGCAATAAGTCTAATAAAAAGCTAGGTATGACTGGAAAAATATTTTAAGGGGTTAAAAACACCAAAAAAAATATTTTAAACGGTTAAAAAGCACAAACAAATATTTTAAAGTAATTTTTGGAGCTGAAAAAGTACATTAAAGGTAAAATTGCAATCATTCTGATAATACACTGGGTAGTGGGTACAACTAGAAAAATATTTTAAGTGATTAAAAACACTTAAAAAATATTTTTTGATACTACATACTATTTAAAAAATATTTTATGGGAAAAATTAATATTATATAACTAATTTTAAGACAACACAACTTAGCATAAAATGACATTAGCTTTTAATAAAAGCTTCTTTCTCCAGCTTCTCATAATTGAATGGTCACCAATCGAGCTTAGGAAAAACTCAATTTCCTGTAAGCCTCCCCAAACACTAAAAAGAAAAAAATGATTGCTGTCAATCGAGTTTATAACTGCTCACCAAACACACACTATGCTTTCATATTTCGTGCAAGGGCATCAATGAGAATATTATAAAATTCATGGGGGCAAATTAGTCAAGATTTTTGACTGCCCTCCAAAATACCTCAATTTAGAGGGAATTAAAATAAGTGGAGGGAAGGGATTTGGAGGCCATATTTTGGCTTCTCTCTCTTCTAAAAATTCAAACCAAATGAGGGGAGGGGTTCATTTTTCCTCCACTAACCTCCAACCAAACAGACCCTCAATGCTCAACAAATGATTTAAGTCGTAGGCTCAGTAAAGACTAACTGGGCCTAAAAAAATGTAAACTTCCAAAAACAACGTATTAGCCCATGAACCAATATCCATTATTAATGATGATACTATTGGGCCGGGTTAGGTTCAAATTCATGGGCTTTAGAAAGATCATGTATTCAATTTCGGAAACACACCTTCGTTCGTTTCTAGTCCTGGCAAAACCCCATCTGCAAATTCCGGCGGTGCTACTCTTTCACATCAGCCATGGCCGCCGCAGCTCGCCCGCTCGTCACTGTCCAATCCCTCGAGGGTGACATGGCCACTGATGCTGCTGCAACTGTTCAACTTCCTGATGTCATGAAGGCTGCCATTCGCCCTGACATCGTCAACTTCGTCCACGCCCATATTTCGAAGAACAGTCGCCAACCCTATGCCGTTAGCAAGCGTGCCGGTCACCAGACCTCCGCCGAATCATGGGGTACTGGCCGTGCTGTGTCTCGTATCCCCCGTGTACCTGGCGGCGGTACCCACCGTGCTGGTCAGGGTGCTTTTGGTAATATGTGTCGTGGTGGTCGTATGTTCGCTCCTACCAAGATTTGGCGCCGCTGGCATCGTAAGATCAATGTCAATCAGAAGCGTTACGCCGTCGTTTCAGCCATTGCGGCCTCGGCGATCCCATCCATTGTTATGGCTCGTGGCCACAGAATTGAGTCTGTGCCGGAAATGCCTCTTGTCGTCACCGATTCGGCTGAGGGTGTTGAGAAGACTAAGGATGCTATCAAGGTGCTGAAGGAGGTTGGCGCTTTTCCTGACGCTGAGAAAGCAAAGGACAGCCACTCCATCCGATCTGGTAAGGGTAAAATGAGAAATCGCCGATACATCTCTCGTAAGGGTCCATTGATTGTGTATGGAACTGAAGGAGCCAAAGCTGTGAAAGCCTTTAGAAACATTCCAGGGGTCGAGGTTGCTAATGTCGAGAGGCTGAACCTTCTCAAGTTAGCTCCTGGTGGTCATCTGGGTAGGTTTGTTATGTGGACTAAGTCTGCTTTTGAGAAGCTTGATTCGATTTATGGGTCATTCGATAGGCCTTCAGAGAAGAAGAAAGGCTACTTTCTTCCAAGGGCCAAGATGGTTAATAGTGACTTGGCTAGAATTATCAACTCTGATGAGATTCAATCCGTGGTGAGACCCATCAAGAAGGAAATTAAGAGGGCACCGCTCAAGAAGAACGCGCTTAAGAACCAGAATACTATGTTTAAACTGAACCCATATTATAAGACTGCCAAGAGAAATGCTCTTCTTGCTGAGGCTCAACGGGTTAAAGCAAAGAAAGAGAAGCTTGATAAGAAGAGGAGTTCTCTCTCTAAGGTGCGATATTATTACTTTTCTTGCCTCAGTATCGATGTAAATTATTGCATGCTCGCATCCTTTTGCATATATGACTTGCAGCTTTCTTGAAATTGTCATTGTCAAATTGTAAATGATCTTTAGCATGAATGGATTATAAGGCATAGTAGACACTTGCATCCATTCACGTTGCTTGCCAATAGTTGTTTCATGTCACGTTTAGTTTCAACAAAATTGTAAATATTGTTTCTTCTGGCAAGCGTATGTGATTATCATCATAATGTTTTGTTTGGTTTGCATTGTTTTCTGGTCATTGCGATGTCTGCTTTGGTTTGCCAGTCGTCACAATTGAGTTATTCATGTCCAAATTTCAATGAGCACTACAGGATCATGCTTCATGGAAACATGTGTAAAAACACACTATATCATATCACATCCATCTATATTGAAAAATGGAAGAGAGTTCATCTAGAAATTAATCTCAACCTTGTTGGCCACTCTATCGCATTACTTAGATGGGCATTGTCTAAAAACAATGTTTAGTCTTTTTTACTGCCTTTTGTCATTGGGAAAGAGACTGCTTTTATTCGTAATTGTTTTAATCAGCCTTTGCTCGTTTCCTGTCAGGAGGAGGCTTCTGCTATCAAGGCTGCAGGAAAAGCGTGGTATCAAACCATGGTGTCGGACTCCAATTATGCAGAATTTGAGAACTTTTCGAAGTGGTTGGGTGTTTCACAGTGAAGTCTTGTCCTGTAGAATAGGACATAACTTACATTGTGTTTTGTTTTTATTATTTCAATTATATATGCAGTTTTGAGATTGCAATTACTAGTTACGTGCGGGAGTAAAACTTGAGTAATAGAGCACATTTGTTGTGGTTTTTTTCCCTTCCAACCTGTTCCTTGGTTACGTTGGTGTGTTGTCGCAGAATTTGTAATCAATCTGATGTATGCTATTTGGACACCAATAAACTTTGGTTCCAAATAAATTGATCTTGAAACGTTAATATTCTTTGTTTTAATTCGGTGGGAAAGAATCGGCAACTTAATTAAAAGTCGTCATTAATGTATTTGTTTGGAATAGCAATTGAAATCTTTAAAAATAATTTTTCAATTGTGATTTACGGTATACGAGATAAGTATGTGAGAAAAATTTTGTCTTAATTTATGTAAACAAGTACTTTAGAGATCCCATAGGTAATCCCAAACAAGCATATTGTGACTGACCAAAGAAAGAAGAACGAGTTTGGGAATGCTATTAGTGTGTCGGTTTGAATTTTTGGTTGTGATGTATTTATTGGAACCCTCAACACTGAAATATTTGTTTGGGTTTTTTCTCCCCGATCTCTATGGCGTTTGTAAACCCATAAAAGATTTGGGGAAACATTTTGCGAGTTGGCGTGTGCATAGTGTAGCACTACATTAAGGATTAAGGGTGTATTCGAATTAGTTTTTGGAGAATAGCTGAGGAGAATAGATTATGGAAAAAAAGTAATTTTGATAAAAGGATTAGGGTGTAAAAATACACATGTGCTCTGTCTCAAAGTGCGCCCAACAACAAATGTTTTTTTTAGGTGCAAAAATGATTATATGGTTACATAACTGTTGTAAAAGTCATAGTGTCAATTAAAAGGGAAACGTTCATCGGTTAAGTAGAAGTTTGTTGACCAATTATGATGACTGGATGCTGACTTGGCAGGTTAAGTAGCATTTGGAAAAACACTCGCAACGGAAAAAAGGTAAAATACTCAGCCTTGAAAAAGATCATTCGAAAGGCGTCAACCACAGGAAGAAAAGGGAAACACCATCGGACAAGAGCTAGATCGACGGAACACCACAGTGGCTGGGGAATTGAATCGGAGGGTGAATGGAAATGTAATTGAACCTGAGGGGGAAGGGGAAAGCACAGCTGTGTAATCTGCGTACAGAGCGTGAAAATTGGGCAAGGAACAACAATTTTCACCGCCAAATGCTCTCATACCTTTCACTTTCCTTGCATAGATGCTCATGTTAAAAAGCAGCACATTCATATCTACCTAGTCTGCAACGCAAATTGGACGGAACTGCCAGTGTTGACTGTCTACACCGACAAGCAGCTGAAGAAAGATGAAGTTGCCGACGAAAACAGAGCATACAACCTCGCACGAGATATCAAAACTCGGCCATTGAAAATCTATAACGATGATGAGCCTTTAATGTCTCCCACTTCCGATGGAGTTCCAAGGATTCAATGTCTCCCTTGTTGGTCCTCTTCTAATGTCCCCAAGAATTAGAACACTTGAGGCGTGCTTATTACCAGATGCAGCTATTGTGGCTGCATATAAGAGCCACGAAACTTACATAGTGGTGTTGAAGCTTTAGATCGAAGCGAGAAGAACCCTTCTCGTTGGGTCCACCGATCGTCTCTCAATTATCACCTTCTCGTTGGGATCCAAGAGAATTTTGCCATTACGGAGAATGATCAGCAGTGGCCAGAGATCGGAGTGTCGGATCGTGGATGCATTAACCGTAATTGATTAGAATCGACAAGAAGTTTCTGTGACGAATGACGCACTAAAAAAGGCAGCGAAAGTGATCGAAGATCGACGCGAGAAGAACCCTTCCACCTCTAGTTCCGTATCGTCTTCCTTCCCCCTTCGATTTGCCTCTAGCTCTTTGTGTTTCTCAGCCATACGAGTTAAGGTCGCGCTGGTGCTTATGCCGGTGCTTTTTGTGGATTCAGCTGAAATCATAAACTCCAGCAACTCCGTTTAATTTATTTTATTTTATTTCTATCAACTTTTATTTCTTAGTCAACATCTTAAACTGCCAAGTCAGCTTTCCTGGTCAACAAACTTCTATTTAACCATTGAACGTTTCCCTTTTAACTGAAACTGTGACTTTTACACCTATCATGTAACCCTATAGTCACTTTTACACCTAAAAAAAATATTTACTGCTGGGTGCACTTTGAGACAAAGCACAAATGTATTTTTGCACCTTAATCCTTGATAAAATGAGAGTATTTAGGTATTGGGGTTAGAATAGCTTTCTTTTTTCAAGGTGTGGGGTCTACATAATGAAAAAGGACTAAAGAGATAGATGGTGGGACCCACATAAAAAAAGGACCAATAAAATTGAAAAGATGGGACCCACACGAGAAAAAGTAGAAAAAATAGATTTTCCCAATACTTAACTTTTAACATCAATACCTAGGTTTAGAAAAATTTTGGGTGTTCGTGAACCAAAGGTTTTGAATCAATTACCGAACGCACGCTAAGACGATGATCTCTCATGCTTGGTTTTGACGCCGGATCGCCTAAACTGATCTTTATGGATTCGGGGCAAACAATCGTCAATCCTTGACTTTGATGTTTGAAAGGATCCAGCTATCAGAAGAATGTAGATTTACTTATTCTTGTGATGCAGAAGCTTAAGGGCATGTTTGTTTAAGCGTTATGATTGTTTATAAGTTGTTTTTTACGTAAATCGAGACACAACTCCTCTCACATACTTACTTCGTATACCGTAAATCACTATTAAAAAGTAACTTATAAGCAATCAAATCGCTAAAACAAACATACGCTAACTCTTTATCTGTGTACAAGATACAGAAGCTGAACTTATAGCTCAAGGCAATGCTTCTCTCCAAACGGGATTAAAGACCGCAAAAATAATTTTGATTGTTATCATTCATATTCATAGGATATCTGGAATTGCGTCTGTAATATGAAATTTCCATACAATGGTTTTGGGCTTTTATGTTTATTTTTGGGGTCGGGGTGATGGGCCATGTGTCCAATGCACTCACAACTTGCTGATGATTGATCGGAATATTTATTTAGCCCAATCAGTTTAATAATTAGTCATCAACCACATGGGGCCAAGGCTAATTTAGGTACAAAGGAGAGGTGGGGTACAGACTGGGGTGAAGAAACTCACTACCATGCACTGATTTTTAAAGCCAATGCTAATTTTGCTGGTGACGGTGGTGACAAAGGTTTTTACCAGCATTAACTTGACGTTCTAATTAAAAAGCGACATTGAGGATTTAATCAAGAGAGGACGTTCAATTGTTAATCACCATAAATGGAGGTGTGCGTTACGTTCACCTCAATTATTGGAAGCAAAATCATGAAAGCCACCATTAAATACCAAGCTGCTGTTAATGGAAGTCAGATTTTATCTAAAGCTCTGGCGAGACTCTGACAGTGAAACCTTCATGATCCCGTAATGAAACTCCAAAATTCAATTTAATTAGTACATATATCTATCAACACACCCTTGGGGTCCTAGATTTCTGTACGTAACGATAGGGTCCAAGGGATGATATATAAATGTAGGGCTATAGGTTACAGTTCTGGTGATTTCTTATTCCTATGAATTTGATAGCATTTTGCATTGCAAATACAGGCTGGCGGGACCATAACAGATTGGAAACTACCGTAACTGAAGAACCATTTTTGGAAAGAGTGGAATGCACAAACGCCTTGGGTTTGTTTAAATCATCTCTCTTAATTCTTTTTAATTATTTTTTGTAGGGAAAACAGAAGCTGTTACTGTTACTGTTATCCAACAAACTCCATGCAAACCTCAACGACCTGAACCTCTCTCCTCCACTGTAAGAAACAGCGTACCCTTGCTTTTTCCCTCCTCCTTCAGCTGCAGCCTTGTTTGAGTAAAAATCCACTAATCTGGTCTGTAAACCAAATAATAGTACTCCTCAATCTAATTTATAATAATAAATATTAAGTTCTACGTTTAAAAGATGAGGTAATAATAAAACTGTCACTCACGACTCACGAAGGAGAAACAAGAGAGTAAGGAGGGGGCCAAGAGAGGTGGCAAGCGACAAGTGTGCGGAGGATGAGCCAACATGCATCCAATGCACTGGTGTGTCTCATCACACCTGATTCCTCCCCACCTTTGATTACCCTACTCTGCTGCTCTCCCCCTCTCGTCCCATCTTCATTATCGTTCATAATAAATCCTAGGAAGTCTACTTTTCCTCAACACTCCATTAAATACGCCTTTAATTTTATGCTGCCCAAACATTATTCGTCTCCTAGCTCTACTTTTTCGTAATTCTTAATGCTACAAGTTATTTTATAAAATGCGTACAAATTTCATGATTTTTTTAATGGAGAACCCCACACATATTATTTAATGATTTAGAATTGTAAGAAAATTTCATGGCGCTGTGAATTCTTTTAAGAAAAATCTACCTGTAATTTAGTTACAAGTGTAAGAAAATTGAGTGCATATACTTTTTATTATTTATAAATATTGCAATTATAATTTTTTTCATGATAAATAAATATTGCTTTATTATTGTTTGATAATTTTATACAATTTATGAATGTATGAAACACTCTTTTAAATGTGATTTGATAAAGGAAAAGAAATGGACCCCACCACCCATTTCTTCTTCTCCTTCTGGGCTTCATTTTCCATCATATATAAAACACTACAACGACGCGACCTCTTTCTCTCAGAGTCTCCCCCTACTCCTCTTCCTCCTCCATTTTCGCTTGCATGGAGGTTGAAGGCCACTCATGATTTCCTCCTAGCCGGCGTCTCAAATACTCTATTTCCGACCTCTCTTTCCTCTCCTTCGAATGCCTTACCACCTCTGCGCTCTCTCACTTCCTCGCTCTCTCTCCTCAACTGGATCGTTGTATTCAACAATGTTGACCTGCATTTAGTGATCCATTTGTTTGGATCCCTGAAATTCCTACTACCTTTCCCTTTTATGTTATGACCATTCCGTCTCTGTTCGCTAATTGAGGCCTCCAGCTCTTTTTTCCCGTCCGAAAGTTATTTGAAAATCATCGGTTACGCGTTACTCCGGAGTCGCCATGTTGGATCTTAATCTCAACGTCGTTTCATCTGATTCCGCGTCGAATTCCGTTGACGTGCCTGCTGAGAATGTTGTGCTACTTTCTGGTAGCCCAATGGATAGCACTGGAAGCTTTAATTCTTCCATCGTCAATGCCGATACCTCCACCAATACTTTTGATGAAGACTCCTGCTCTTATGGCGATGCCTTTGCTAACAACTTCGGAACAGTGAACAAGAATAACATAAATGATGGCACAAGCTACAAGGCAGTTGATCTTCTTGTAGGTGAAGGTGAAGATGTCTGTGATCGGACCATCCAGCTTTTTCCGATCGCCGGTGCTGAAGAAGGTCGGGTCACTGCATTGAGAATCGGTCAGCGATTTCCAGGTTCGTCTTCAAGTAAGGGATGGTTGGATTTCCTGTGCCAGGAGGTGGGTCCCGGTGGAACGCCGGAACAGAGGATGCCGCCGCCGCCGCAGCAGAGACCGCAGGTCAAGAAGAGTCGGCGGGGACCGAGGTCGCGGAGCTCACAGTATCGCGGTGTTACATTTTATCGAAGAACTGGAAGATGGGAATCTCATATATGGTCAGTGGTTGAAAATTCGATACACTGTTCGGTATTGTAGATAACCGATTATATACGAACTCCAAATACACCTATTTTGTTTTTCTTTTGTTCTTCATTTCAGTCGTCTTTTCTGAACCTACAGTTTTTGGTACTCTGTGCAGGGATTGTGGGAAACAAGTGTACTTGGGTAAGCGAGGAACCATAGTGATAATAGAAATTCGTTTTCTCCCGTTTATGTTTCTTTAGTTGGACACAGGAACGTGATTCTGGACTTTCTTGATTTTAGTTGAGTCCTGTATATGTTATGAATATCCTATTTCATGTTTTACTTGTAGGCGGATTTGATACAGCACATGCTGCGGCAAGGTATAATGTTATTTTATAATGAAGTTTATTAAACTGATAATTGCGTTTTTTGTTTGACCATACTATACTGACTATGATTTAAGAATATTTTGTTATAATTTCATCCGTGATCCGGTTCTCAACTTCAGGGCATATGATCGAGCTGCAATCAAGTTCCGTGGCCTTGATGCTGATATTAATTTCAATGCTAGTGATTATGCAGAGGATATAAAGCAGGTCAGTGAGCAGATGATCTCAATGACTGTAGTTCATCTTATACTAAATTTTATCGGAAGTTTGACCTAGCGTGGTAATTCTTCTGCAGATGAGTAATTTCACAAAGGAAGAGTTTGTGCATATTCTGCGGCGACAGAGCACTGGCTTTTCAAGGGGAAGCTCTAAATATAGAGGAGTTACTCTACATAAATGTGGGCGATGGGAAGCTCGCATGGGGCAGTTTCTAGGGAAGAAGTAAGAAACCCTTCAAGTGAATTGCAATTATTGCTGAACACTAGAACTTTACATGTCTTATATTTGCCCATGCCTGCCATGCATGTAGATATTAAATGTAAACTTAATAGGTAGGGGGTTCCATATGCTTAGTTTGTTTGGCAATGAGCCCGATCTCTGTTTTTTAATTGGTTTAGGGTTCATTGCTTGCCTGCAGGTATATATATCTTGGGCTATTTGATAGCGAAATAGAGGCTGCAAGGTCTCATCATTCAAATATCAGATGATTTCGAGCTGAACGTCTTTATTTTTTGGACTTCGTTTCTGTCTTGTCTCTTTAATACTAAGTGTGCTACAATCTTATGAAACCAGGGCGTATGATAAAGCAGCTATAAAATGCAATGGGAAGGAAGCAATGACAAACTTTGAGCCAAGCTCATACGAAGGGGGGATAATCTCTCAGGCAGATAATGAAGGTTCTTCGCTTGCTTTGCCCTGCTTTATGAGAAGTATGATCATCATCACACTATTTTTTGACAGCATATCTGTTTTGAGAATTGTGCAGATGGCAACCCAAATCTTGATCTTAGCCTGGCCATTGCTCCCCCCGCTTACACTGATGGTTTTCAAGTCCAGCATGGCTGGGCCAATCTTCCTGTTGATGGGAGAGTTCCGGTAATGTTAAGAAATCTCGATGAATCCTCCTGTTCAATTCTATTCCAGCCTCTGCAATATTGCTCGTGTATTTAGTTATTTATATCTTGATCATCATTTTATGCACATTTTAACTTATGACATCCTATATCTTAATTCTGCTAGTTCGAGAACTCTGCATCAAGGTTTATGAAGGGTCAACCATCTCATGTTTTCCCGATTGCGCCCCAGCATCCTTCTGCCTGGAATAGTACTGATTTCTTTCCCTTCAATCAGGTAGTTCTGGCCACTAATTGCGGCTCTCTATTTTCCCCTCTTAATTAGGTTAATAGTTAAGATTACTTATTCTCATTTACATTCTCAGGAAAGAGCAATGGAGAAGAGAATGGAAGCTAATTCCCTACCAAACTGGGTATTTCAATACCAAGCTCCCTATGGTGAGGCTTCTTTGATTCCATCCTTCTCTGCTGCAGCATCATCAGGATTCCCTTCACCAAGGTTACCGCTACCAGCAGCTGATAGTCAGATTCATTTCCCAAACATGACGATCCATCCGTAGCTCTCCTTATTTTTCTTCATCAATCGCCAACTCTAGCATCCCATTCCCATTCCAAAGCAGAAGCTGATGAAAACAAAGTCGTCATGTGGATCAAAGCACCAATTTAAAATCATCTAGCTCGATAGTTGGTAGATCGTGCTTATCAGATTACTCAAGACATCTTGCCACTGAATTACTTCACTTGTCATCGATTAATTTTCATCAGAACATACTGCTATGCCCAAGTCATTTTGAGCTTGTGTAAGACCCTAGTATCTGTTTCAGCAAAGAACTAGAACTTTCAGCATTTCCTACTTCTCCAGCATTCATATTCGGCTTGTTTAAGTTCAAAATGGATGAAAAAAAGTTGTTGGTTGATGTTTAGAAAGAAGCAGGAATTTCCTTTATAAAGAAATACTGTAGTATTTCATATGAAAATTCCCGCTCAATTTCCTATATAATCGAAAGAGTAATTGTGATGTGTAGATCCTATATATGTGTTGATAGTTTTGAATGCATGTACGATGGAGTAGAAAGAATATAATTTGTCAAATTTGCTGAACCTATATCCCTCATGTGCTCCATGAGCTAAATATAACAATGTTTTCCTACTTGGTTTGATTATTGATAATATTTTATTTGTTCTGAAAGATCCCCGTAAGCTTCGCTTATGCAGGTGAGGAGTGTCTTCATTAATTTCTCTCTCCATTTATTCTCTATTGAGTGTATCTATCATTAGATTAACTTTTAATGGTTAATAATATGTAAAATAAAACATTATAATAAAAATTTATCATAATAAATTTCAATCATTGAAATTTTATCTAATGATAGATACACTTAATTGAGAGGAAATCAATGAAGACACCTCTCATTCAGCTTAAACAACGTAGTAAATTTATTTCAAAAACCTTAAGCGACTACTGAATGAATTGGGGCATGTTTGTTTTAGCGATTCGATTGCTTATAAGTTATTTTTTAATAGTGATGTACGGTATATGAAGTAAGTATATGAGAGGAGTTGTATCTCGATTTATGTAAAAAGCAACTTATAAACAATCGTAACGCTCAAACAAACGTACCCGGCCTATCTCCTGAGCGGTGGACTTAGAAATTGGATCCTCCTTTGATTTACAAGCCCTACCAACAGATTAACATTTTTTTTATTCGAGATTCAATGTGAATTGTGTGATCCAAATGTAAGTTGATAAACATAACAGCTCACCTGACCTGTGAGACCTTTTGGGTGGCGACGAAGCAAAAGCGAAGAAGAAAAGAAAGAGAGAAGAAAATAAGGTACGAGATAATTAATGAAAGTGGAATTGGATTATGATTTGTCGTGTAGTGAGGCCACGTGTGACGTGTCCAAGTTAAGGTGTTTCCCTCTCTACGTCCCTTCCCTTCCCTCTCACTGGGACTAAAGTTATTCGCGCATTCCTCGGCTTTACCCAGTACGTCCATACGAAAACACATCATGAATAAAATAATTACCCCGTCCGGCCTCCCATCCTTTTTTATAAGCAACATTTATTCTTATGGTTTAAAATGAACTAATGATCTAATTAAAAATAATAAATATATTAAAAATATTACCTTTTTTCAGATATATTTTTATTTATGAAAATAACATAGGAGAGAGATTTATAACAGATATAAGAGATAATAGATATAAAATATAAAAAAAAATATGTAATAAATAAAAAAGGATTAGTGGTGAGTGGAATAATTAATTTAAAGATGTTTACGTGATAGAATATAAAAAAATTATTTATTAATTAATTTTTTTATAAAAACGATAGGAAGTAATTAATTAATTTATTATTTAAAGCTTTTGCTTTTCCAAGTTTGCAAACAAACGTATTCGTGAATGTGAATAGTGAAAGGAGGGATTATATTGGTGGCAGCCTTTTGATTTGAAAATCTGAGGGTGAGAGGGGCCTATCGCGTCCGTACTCTTACAAATCTAAAGCTTTTTTGTCGCTTTTGGAATCCAGCGTCTGTCTCTCTGCTCTCCAAACTTCGAGGCTGCGAATGAATGGCCAAATCTGAGACTGTAACTTAGGCTTATCATCCTTTGTTGGGCTCTATGCTTCCATTGCAATGGTCACTCTCTCTTCCTCCTCCAGGTCAAGCCACTTCCTCATTCGCAAATATTTAATGCCCTTTTATTTATTTATTTATTTATTTATTTCCTCCTGATTTTTCATTATTACAACCCATGTTCTGTTCTTGACTCCTTTCCAATCCCTGGCTGGGATTGGATTCGCATTCTCCCTCCCTCTATATTTATATCACCGCCGTCCTCCCTCGAGACTTACAGCTCTCACTGTTCCTGTTTGCCTCTCTCTTTAGGCTAAAGTCCTGTTCAGTCCTCACCTTCACTGTGTCCCTCCATTTTGTACGTGAAATATATTAAATTTATTAACCAACACACACACACAGTCCCAGCTAATTTATTGTACCAATATGTTTATTAGTTTTAAAAATCTGACCGACTAATGCATCAAATTTGGTTGTATTGAATGCTTCAATTTAACGTGTCCATTATGCTAGTTGATGGAAGAATGACAGTGAAACCACAAACTCTCGCAACTAATTGATTTAATGGTGATTGCGTTTCTGAAAAATCATGAAGTTGGCGTAACATCTGTGTTTCATTGGTCTGTATTAACAAATGAGAGCTTAAGCTTCTACCTTTGCACTGAAAACGACCAGTGCTGAAAAGAACACCGTGGGAATCTAGTGGTTACACCAACCTATGTCAAAAGTTAAATTTCGTTGTCCATCGCCATAATTGATCCACCTTTGCTTTCCTAACATATTATGCTCGTGCTTTCTTTAGCTTTTTACTCAGTTCCATTCCAATGTTAGTTGATTCCTTGGTCCCAACATTTTAATTTTATATTTTCCCTACGTCTTTTCTTATACCCCTCCTTTATGACGCGGACATTCAAAATAAGATTCATCTTTACGCAAATTGTGTGAAGCAACCTAACCCCAACCCCTACAAAACAAAACATCATGCACTTTCGGGGTTTATTCAGGAGAGAATTAATACAAGATCTCAAATAAGGAATATAATTAATAAAAAATCTTAATAACAAGTGGGCAATTTCAACTTGTCATTTCATTCACTAAACTTATAATTACTACAATAACAATAATAATAAAGTTTTATCTCACTAAGTGTTTATTTGGGATAACTTAATTTTAGCTTATAAGTATTTTTTAATCGTGATTTACGGTATATGAGAAAGTATGTGAGAGGAGCTTTATTTCGATTTACGTAAAAAACACTTATAAGCTGAAAATAAGTGATCTCAAACAAACACCAAATGAGATTGACTACATAGATCATATAATGCTATTAAGCCCGATTAAGAATCAAATATATGTATAAATTGTTAATGAAAATATCTCGCTCAGTAATCTCACTGAACTTGTTACTACAGTGTGTCCAATTTTTGTGGGACCTATTATTCGGATATTCCATCTCTTCTTTAAAACTAGGTAATAATTCTACCTTCATTCAATTAAAGATGGAAGGTACAAGCGGGCAGCAACCATTCCTCCAGTGTCCTCACATGAGTAAGCAGTAAGCACACGATTGTCCAAACCAACCAGCAATCAGTACGACAGTTCACAGGTTGTCCTCTCTATGTGTGCCTGAGACCCACGTTGCCTTGCAGCCTTTTGACAGATTTCTATTACATGCGAAGACGTCAAATGGGGTCTTAAGCAGAGAATTATTGAACGAAGCCTGCTACTGCATGACACGCCATTAGGAAACCCAAACCACTTGCTTCCTATTTCTCGCAGAGTATCTATGAGACACTCACCGTAACAATTGTCCACAGATTTCAACTTCTAAGGCTCTCAAGTTTTTGACTGTGGCACTGTTCATACTAGTTGAACATACGCCACGAAACGGCACTAAGATGGTAAACTGCAAGTCATGATGACATAATTTTTTAATATTTTATGGTTTCACTATAGTTGGTATCAGATGGGATTCTACAACGTTGAACCATGCATGAAAGAGCTTTTCTCAACAGAGCACTGACGTTAGCAAGCTAACCTGACACCTGCTAGGTCTAATGGTATGATTACTCTTTTATAAATGGAAAGTCACGGGCTCAATCTCTCTTGTAACTCAGCCCGTTAGTGCTTGCCGCTATAACTCCAAAAAAAAAACGGCTATCTTGAAGTTCTAATCACAATCTTTCCACATGGTGGACGCTTGCCTCCCTTGGAAGACGGTTGAACTCTAACCTGTAAATTAATTAGCAAGTACTAAAACGGTTTTAGTGCTACACTTAAAAACAGAATACCATGGAATTCTCTCAGTATTTTGTACAATACAATTCAGTTCCAACAACCTCCCATTCACTCAGTCACTCAGACAAAGCACAGGTAGAGTAATATATATATATATATCCATGTCCGCCTAATTCCAAGCCTGAACCAGACATTCAATTTACAAAACGCGGGTCAAAAGCAATTGAAGCTTTGGCATCAACCAAAACAGGAGCTCCTCGTCAACCAACTTAAAATTGCCAGTCCCAGACATGAACTCTCCATCACCGACCACAGTAGTTCTCTTTCACATGTCCATAAAGGCCAGAAGACCAAAACCTGTGAACCAGCTTAACTGCAGACATGTTGCAGAAAATAAGTTAATATCACAAGCCATTACATATAAGGAGGGAATTCTAAAAGTTAGGAAATAATTGAAGATTAAGAATGGATATTTGGCTCACCATTATTAGTATTTACCCAACCCTATTTTGGCAGATGCATTTATGCCTCGACAAATCATTAGCTTATACTCAACATAACCTCCTTGAACAACTAGGGAATCCTCCATGCATGTAACCTCATAAAAAATCAGTTTCCATCCGGTTTGCTGTCTGTCTTGCACACCATTATAAAAGAGAGAACGAGATACACGTTTGCCAATAAAATTAAGCATCTGAGTCAAGGAATGAGTACCATGATGTCCATCAAAATCCACTTGATGTCAAAGAGGAATCAGATTTGAAGATACCAGAATCTGAAGCTAAAAGAGAACCCTGTTTGCTGTGGCTCACATCTATTTTCATTCACTTGATCAAGCTGATCCCTCCAGGAATTTGAAAGAGAATTCAATATTTCATGGTCATGAACATCTGAATGGGACAAACCACAACGTCCATATCTTTACAGAATAAGAATTAGGCAGGGACAGGGTATAAAATATATTATTTGGATCCCCTCTCAAGGCAGATCATCAAAAGCATATGTTCAAAACTTGATATTGTCATAATTGGAGATGAAGTTGTTATATAACAGTCGCTCATCATTCAAAACCTCCGCCATACCCAGACCACTGAAGTTCCTAGAATCATTCCAACCATTCCACAGGCTATTTGATGAAAGCATATTAGTATTGAATTGCTGGGGGTGAAGTTGCTGGTAAATTGAAGGATTGTTAGGTTGGAATTGATCAAGAAGCTTAGGAGTTATATATGAATCATTTTGAGGAGAAAATCTGTCCCCAACATATTGTGAAAATCTCAAATTCTGTGACTGCTGCATTAACAGCTTAACCCTAGCATCATCTTCATCAGGATTAAATTGTGAAAGAAAGGATTGCCTAATGTCAAGAGATGCATTATTCAGCTTTTTTGCCAGCTTCCCTTCACTAAATTCCAATATTGCAGGATCACCAGCTTCAAAATCTCTAAAACCGCCAACATTTCCAGAGGAAGGAGCATATTGTCCTTGCAATCGTCTCACTGGGAGGAAAAATTTTCATAAAAGAATATCAACAAGAAAAGTAGACATCCTAACTTAAGGGGAAGCACAAGAAAATGAGTAAAACTTGAGCCAAAAATAAAAACTCATACCAGAAGTATTACAATTCTTTTCTACTCTCCCACATGAAAATCCAGGAGGTATTCTGCTAGACACCGAAAATCCAGGTGGCATTGAAGAATGAGCATTGGACACTAACAAAACATAACAAATAAAATCAAGGAGAAATTGTCAGTGTTATCAATATTAGTTTATGTTTAGTGAATAAGCCTTGAAAGATCAAAGTCACCAAGGGCAAAACATCAAAATCAAATTATATGTCTATAAATTCACTCCACTACATTAACTTGAAAAACCTATACAGTTCCTCCCCCCTCAAAAGCAGACCCAAAAATCAATGTTAGTCACATTAGTCAGCACTCACCAGAACATGCAGATGAAATGAAGGACTGACTTCCAACATGGCTATCTACAGGTTTGCTTGAAGGAAAAACATGCCTGCCTTTCCCAGTCAGAATATCCTCATTTGCCGTTAAACCACCCGGTGAAAAAACTTTGCTAGGATGCCCAGCAATCCCAAATGATTGCTCAAAATCAGAAGCCTCATGAGAAAGCCCATCCTGTCTGGCAAATGAAAACCTTGACTGATTCTTGTCTTGGCCTTTCCATGAAACCGGTGCTTTTGATGATGTGCATTGTTCATCACTTTCACTTAACAACTTAACCAATGAATCTTCCCACGCATCCATTTCCAAAGACAAAATATTTGAGATGATGCTGCTCTCTGCCATATCTGGAGAAACTTTATCATCAAAACCTGTCCCATTATCAAAATAGACAGAGGGTTTGCCTGGATGACTGTGGTGACCAACCTTATCTTGCTGCCAGACTTGATGGCTTGATTGTTCTAGACTCAGAGGCAGACCAGGTAATGAAATCCCAGATGATAGATTATTTAAGCCTTTACTGCATTTTGGTTGCTCACAATCTAAGTTTAGTAAGTCATCCACTATAGTTTCTTCCCACAAAGCTGGCCAGGTTGCCTGTTCGGCAGAATATGGATTTTCTTCCATTGGGAGCTGCCCTCCAAATGAATCAGAGGAATTACCAGTAAAATGTGTATTGTCTGAACCAGGAGCGCAACATGCATCTTCTACATGACTAAAAAGGTTAAGTGAAGACACTCCAGAGCACAGCCCCAGAACATCATGATTTGAATTATGGCTAAATGCTTGGTCCATGTTGTGATCACATGATTTCGAAAAATCTACAATGCCTCTACTGGCAGGAGATACCACATCCAGACCATCATCTGCAACTGCCAGAGATGTTTCACGGTAAGACATTCCATCAGCAGGAAGCTTCTCCAAACCACCTGCTTTAGTCACATATGACTCATGGGCTTGCCTATTCCCCTCAATATCATGCTCGTTAAAGTCTGATGATTCCAACAAAGTATTAGAATGTGCATCAAATACAAGTCCACCTGATGTTCTTGTGTTAAGAGTTGATCTTTCAGCGCTAGAAACTCCAGACACAATGGTTTGCGGATCATTGGACAACTCAACTTTTCTATTCAGAGAATTACAACAATTTTGTGAACTTGAATGCGGTGGCAAAGTACCAGACACTCGCATAACCCTAATTAAAAACATTGCAAAGTAAGTATTTGCCCAAAATAATGATGATGATGTGAAACCAGTAAGTGTATGAAATACCAGGAGGTCGCTGCAGGGAGTGTTGTGCCATTCCCAGTGCCACTACTTGAACAAGATACCTTAACCTGGTTCTCCATTTTCTGCGCGGATGAGATATTTGAAGTTAAGGAAAAAGGATAACTTGCTGCCCAACCCATATCACATAACTACAAAATTAGTAACTAGCAACCAAGTCGAAAACAATTCAATCTACCATCCCAATACATATAACTGATATAAGTGAAGTGTATGGAAGCTTACATCTAAAGGATTTTTGGAAACTGGTTTAGCAGCCGGTAATATATGTCTAGGATCATCTGCTGGGGGAGGTAAGACATTGCCTGAACGCCGGTGCAAATTGTTTGTAGCACCAATAATTTGTTGAATTCTACTCCTTCAATATCCAAAGTATAACAAGACAAAACCATAATAAAATATAATTAGCTCCCATGCAAAAAAAAAAAAAACGAGACCGCAAGAGATTATGAATCCATGAACACACCAGTAACTACAAGAGAATTACACAAAACACGGTCTCTTTTGTTGTGGGGGGGGGGGATGTAATGCAAAATTGTCCATTTTACATGCATGAAAGAGGTACTTTCAAGGGTTAGAACTGTATGAAGGGGCTTCAGGAATTTAATGAGGGGCAAAAGTTAGAGATCATACCTAGCAAATGCTAAAACTAGTTCATCCTTGGTAAAGCTATCTTCTTGAGAGCCATAATCATGCAAATATAAACAATCTCTATTGCTGCAAGCCTGGACCAGTGAGATAATACATAAAGTTATAGATAGGTATACATATTGTCTAACAAGGATACATGACTTAAATATTTACCAAATTTCTCAACCATGCATGGCAATACTTTGTGGTTCCGAAACAAGCCCTGCATGCGCAAATACCCACCCATTATCAGATGGATCTAGTAATCTCATTATCCAATCAAAACAGCTTATCCTTACCTCAGTGATTTACCATCTAACACAAAACAATGCACTGATTGAATACAACGAACAGCCTCAGTCTCTTTTGAGTAAGTTATATACCTAAAGAGAGGTAATTTTGATTAAAGAATTGCAGCTTAATTTACAAATGACAGTCAACAAGGACCAACTTCCAACCTGAGGAAGAACTGTGACTCAACCAAAAATTAGGTAAAGACTAGTCACAATAAGGTAACAACTACAGGCACTCAAAACAACTCACACACAACAGCTGTTGTTCGCAGAATGTTGGACTACTCCCGTTGCTGTTCGAGAGATAGACACCTTCAAAACCTTTCCATACCTGCCAAAATACTCCTTACGCTGAAGCAGCTGGTAAAATCCAAAATAAAATGTTAAGCAAGGAATAAGATAATTTATAATATAAAAAGCCACACATAAAGTAAGCCATGCTCCACGGAGAAGCATCTAGCAAGACAATATACTAGACAGCACTTAAGAACTCACGTCTTCATCTGCAAGATTAAGAGGCAACCCAATTATGTACACTAAATTGCGTTGAATGACTCTGACATCACTAAGATGTTTCCTTCCATCTGATGCTTTGGGTTTTAATTTCTGCATTTTCCTTTTTTCCTTTAAATTCATTTCAGCCACCAATCTGCTTCATCAAGGTAACCATGCTTAATAGTTGCTAGCAGGTAATGAAATACATTAAATTTTGATATTTCTTCAACATCATGACTACCTTTGACAGTTTGCTGCCATGGCCACAATTCGTTCTTTGTCATAAGGTGTACGGCAAGCAGGACATCGGCCCTCAGTTCCATTCTTTTCAGCCATTTCCATAATGTAATGCCAACACCAGACACAAATCTGTAGAGAAGTTGGATAAAAAGAAATTATGAATAAAAATGAATTATCAAGGAAATGTTATGTGTACAATGTCACTGTTTCCTTTAGCTGAAAAATCAGAGGCTCTGAAGAGTTTGAAATGAAATTTTCACCTTCGAAAGGTGGAAAAGGATAAAATGCAGATATCATAAAAGGGTAATATGTACACACTGACGCACACAAGCACACATTTATATTGAACAAGATATCCAAGCATAGGCAAAGAACCAAATTTGAACCTCATAGCCACATTTGCAGGGCTTTAATTGCTGATCAGTCAAGTCCATTTCCTCAGTGCATATGGGGCAGGATTTTTCTCCCTTGTCACACATGGTTGTCCTGGGAATTAAGCACAAAAACAAAAATAAAAAAACAACACAATATAAGTCCCCAGCACAGAAAAGATAACTTGTTAGCGTTTAACATTTATAGATTTTCATCAGCATGACACTTAAAAGTTCATATAAGTCCCCAGCACAACAGAAAACTATCTCTTAAGTAGCAATAAGATTTCTGCGGGAGGGTTTACAACTTTCTTTTTTTTTTTTTTGGGGTAGTCCCTATTCACTAAGCATGCTCAATATTTAGTTATTAGTGATGTAAAAAATCAAAATTTTGTTCAATAACATGTTCAGTCTAATGTCCATGTAAGATGGTTAAGATGATTGCTGATCATATGGCAACATAACCAATCACCGATTAATACAACATTGGCAAGGTTCAGAATGACAAGGCTGATTTGGGATCCAACAAGCTATTGCAGCCTTGTTGAGAGCAAAACTGCATGTAACTGAAGCGTAAAGTAATAATCACTAATTCCCAAGATGACAATGCACCTCCAGCACCTCCGCAACCAAAGCCCTTTGTGTGCAAAATAACCTAGAGAATGCGGGAACGAGAACGCAGAATAAAATGCCATTATTCAAGAACAATTAATATTGCTCAGTATTTTACAGCCGTACTTAATTAAGCCCTACAATGATTTCCAACGTCCATCCAACTCCAGAAGTTAAGTTGTCTCTGCCAAACCTTATAAATAAGTTAGGCTCATTCTGGTCCAGGCCCTAGCAAAAACTATAGTTAAATGGGTCAAAA
This sequence comes from Inga laurina, assembly GCA_963855925.1. Classification (NCBI taxonomy): domain Eukaryota; kingdom Viridiplantae; phylum Streptophyta; class Magnoliopsida; order Fabales; family Fabaceae; genus Inga; species Inga laurina. Next base: position 14,009,459 of record OY979703.1, on the reverse strand, counting down.
TCTGATTAATAAACAAAAGGGAATACGTCTTTCTGTCTTTAATTTGCTTTTCCTTTAGTTATTACCTCACTTGGATATTATTTTCTAAACAGAGGAATAGTATTACAACCCTGAGTGACACAGAGTTAAAAAAAAAAATCACAATTTTGATGAGTTCTTGGGTCGAAAAATATATCAAGTTCTTCATACATTGTCTTCACTCGTAGCTAATCACAATATGTACTTCAAAATGTGATTTCAACAACCTAAACAACCAGCAGAGGGGGAAAAGCCTTAATCGAACCGGTAGCTCAGAGCCAAACCCCACGAGGATATGAAAAACTTATACGAACGACCAAGTATGGAAAATGAGGACGCGTGAATCACAAAACGTATCAAAGCCCTAACCCTAGCAAATGATAGGCATGCTCAACCAGTACGGAAGCAATTCCAAAACAAGCAAGAATAGGCTTGGGAAATGGGAAGGGCTTAAGCCGATTGGAAGTGGAGAGAGACAGAACTTACGATGTGAAGGAGAGGGGCCTCTTGGCGACGGAAGGATGGTGCGGTGCAGAGAGTGAATCCAAAAGAGACAGAGAGAGAGCCTGCGAAATGTGGATGCGGATGCAAACAAACACGCGAGTGGATGACAGCTAGCCTTTATCATTTTTTTAAAATAATTCAAATTTTTTTTAAGGGAAACTTTCTATAAAATACCGCCGAAATAGGGAAATTCCGTTTTAGTGTTAGGAATTCTAGAAACCCGATTCAATCTTGTGTCAGTAGGGATGAACAGTACAAGGGGTGTCAAAAGATGATTTTACCCTTCAGCTCTCATTCTCGCCACTTTCAGAATAACAACACAAGCCTCTTAATTAACAACTCCGCTTTATTCTTTTAGATATTCGTATCTCAAAAATATAATGTTAATGTATAATACGGTATTGTTAATAAAGAAAGAGATGTTGTTATTGATCCTGAAACTTAAATTACGAAGTTGTAAAATAAGAAATGAGAGTTGTTAATGTTGAATATGATGTTGTTAATAACAAGACCAATGTTGTTATTGTGAAAGTAAAAAGATGAAACTGGAGTTGTTAATCAAGAATCCGGAGTTTTTAATTTAGAGGCTCGTGCTATTATTTTAAAAGTGGCAAGAATGAGGGTTGAAGGGCAAAATCGTCTTTTGGCATTTCCTGCACTGTTCATCTGTATTGATACAGGACTGAGTCGGATTTTTAAAATTTGCAGCACTGAAACGAAATTTTTCAATTTTGACGATATTTTATAGAGATTTTTCCTTTTTTTTAATGTGTTCCAACTCGCTGGTCGATCGATGTTAAAGCCAAGCGGGGATGAGATTACTCATTACATTGCATTGCCGATGCAACGTTTGAGGCCATCCTATGTGGAATTCGAACCGTTTGACTTTAATTATTTAAATTAAATAATTTTTTTAAGTGTTCTATTTTAAAAAATAAAAATTACTCTGAACCTTTAAATTAAATAATTCAAATTCAGAACTAACATAAACATCAAACGCCAAACATCCATGTACATCCACATCATTTTTATATTTTTATTTAAAGTGCCACTCAATGCAGATACGTCTGAGCAATTACTAGTCTGAAGTCCGAAAACCGAAGTAACAAGTATGAACTACGAAGTAGTGTGATATGAAATTGGGATGCGGCCCTTGGTACTCGGGCCATGCATGAAGAAGGGAGGATGTTTAGGGAAGAAAAAAAGGAAAATGACAACAACAAAAAAGACTTAAAATATTAAATAGATAAATCAGGTGATGAATTTCAACGATCTCAAATCAGTTTCGATATATTGATTTAGAATTTTGAAAGGTGTAGAATAAAATCATTACCCTAACTTTTTTTAATGAAACAAACCCTTCCGTGTAGGTAACTGGTGACCAGAGCTCTAACAAAATCAAAGTAGCCAATAACGAAATTAAAGTAATAAACATAGTCTTGTTGTTGATTACTTCCTAATAACTATTCTTATTTCACAATTTATTGCTCTAATTTCGTTATTAAGTATTAACTACCACTATTTCAAAAAATGCAGTAAGAATTTTGCGGCCAGCCAAAATAATCAATGGTGAGACTATAGTAGTAGAAAGTGAAACAATTTTGACATGTGCAAGATAAAATAATTTCCCTAACTTTTTTTAACAAAACAAACTCTTCTGCGCAGGCAACTGATCACCTCAGCTCTAACAAGATCAAAGTAGCTAATAATGAAATTAAAGTAGTAAGTATAGTTTTGTTGTCAGTTATTTCCTAATAACTACTCTAATTTCACGATTTATTGCTCTAGTTTCATTATGAAGTGTTAACTACCATTGTTTCAAAAAATGTAGTAAGAATTTTGCCGATGGCCAGCCAAAATAATCAACGGTGAGACCAAAGTAGTAGAAATTGAAACAAAACTATTTCTTTTGATTCTTATTATAAGGCACTACTTAATAAATGTATTTAGTCATTTTTATAAGGCACTTACTTATTTCCAAAGAGTATTAAATATTTTTTCCATGTATGTCCATAATTAATAAGAGTAGTGGGTGAGAGTGATAATTAATATGATATTAGAGTTTAGTGAAATTAGTATGGGTAATATTGAAAATTACTTAAATTTTAAGATAAATTTAATAACTTAACTATTTTTATTAGTTCGTGAGAATTATTAGTATGTGTCTTATAATAAGAATTAGAGGCAGTAATTATTAGGGAATTATTAGCAATGAATACTCTATTTACTAATTTAGTTTCATTATTCATTACTTTTTCTTTGATGTCCAATTATTAGCCCTAGAGCTTCGATGACCTGGCCGTCGATGAGTGGTGCTGAGGTAGCATTTAAAGAAAATAAAAGCAAATGGAAATGATGTCTTTTTATAACATTTTAAAATTACAAAGACTGATGAATCATTAAAGTTCAAGTCCCCCATTTGTCTGATATTTCAAATTTTTAAGAAAATAAAAGTAAATGGAAATGATATCTTTTTATAACATTTTAAAGTTACAAAGACTAATCTGGAATCATTAAAGTTCAAGTCCCCCATTCGTTTGATATTTCAAATTTTTAATGGTATTTTATGAAATTGTTCCTAAGGAAAAAAATTAGTTTTTTTTCCTAATTTTATTTGATACGGATAAAAAGAAAAGAGAAGTAGCTAATAACATGTTCAGGTAAATAACTATACATTAACAGAATGAAAAATTATTCTCAAAATTTCCATTCTCTGAAAAAAAAAGTTATACATTCACGTGTGCATTAATATACTAAAGAACAAAAGAAGTAAACTCCATTTATCTTGTATAACTAGGGTGTTCTTGGAATGGAACAAGGGATTGGGAAATCTCATTCTCGATCCCGATCTTAAGAATAGAGACGGAAAATTTTGGGATTGGGATCATGAATTTCTCAAAATGGTTCACTTTTTTTTTAAAATTTTTCCTCTTATTGAATTTGTTCTTGTGTTTCCTTTAGTCTAGTATAAATATATAATTTGTCAAATATCATATCGTACTAAATTAGTCCAATATAAATATATAGTTAATCCAATATAATTATACAAATATTTAAAGTGAATTAAAATTACAGATTCATCAATAATTTGATATTCTAAATCTTTCGTTGTTTTTACTCCCTTTGACATAGACAAAAGGACAAACCATACATTTGGATATTTAAAAATATACTCCCTTCTGTCATAATTACAAAATAAAGTTGACTTTTTTGAATAAATTTAGGAAGTCAATTAAATTACTCTATAGTGTTTTTATTTTTATTTTTATTTTTTTCTCCAAACTAATTAATTTGACTAATAAAATAATATATAATATAAGAATACTAAAAATATAAACAATCTAAAATAATTTAATTGACTTTCTTAATTTTTTTTAAAAAAAATCAATTTTATCTTATAATTAGGACCAGAAAGAAATATTGTGTGTATATATATATATATATATTCAGGATCAGAAAGTTATATTCTCAATCCTATCCCAAACCTTATTTTTCCTGATCAAGAAGGGAAAATATTGAATAACCTGTGTATAACACAATATCAATTCTATTCAGCTAACAGTAGAAAGGGGAGGACGAAGGTGAGCAGGGCACAGGGCTACAGCCTCGATGCCTTGAATCCATAGCCATTTGGTGATTTGGTCCGTGTAAATGATTCGGGCTTGGTTAATTTTATTTTCAAAAAAACTGTTTTTCTGTTTTTGACTTTTTGTAAACAAATAAACTTCATGCCAAAAAGAAAAAAGAAATAAATTTGTTTGGAAAACTTTTTTCAATACTTATTTTTAAAATCTAAAAAACAAAATCAGTTTTTAGTTTTTTTTTTATGACACCACTTATTTATTATCGACACCACACTACCAGTGATAACCATTGTCATGTCCCCACTGCCGACAGTTGCCACCATGTTACTACAAAAACATATTTTTTTAAACAACTATTCAAATGTATTTCTCATTTCTTTTATTTTCAAAACTTATTTCTAAAAATAGTTTTATAAAACTGTTGAGAATAAAAAAATAGAGAATAAAATCAAACCATGCTTTATTTCCCAAGGCAATTTGAGAAACGAGCATGCACGCAACAAATTGGGGAGAAAACTCATCTCACAGAAATATTTCTTTCATCTGTAAGGATCTATCTTGTTCTGTATTCAGATTTTTCTTTTTGCACATTTTAAATAAAGCTTAAATATAGATTTACCAAAAAAAAAGCTTAAATATAGATAATGTGTATAATTGTCAAGAATTCATACAATTGCATTTCCAGAGTCATAAATGGATATAGACTCGGCAACCCTCTAATAAGAGAGGTGCCCATATTTAATATAAAATTGTCTTCAATAAAAAAATACATAATAATAAACTGAAGGTTGTTAATTAGATCCCGCTTAACTTGCCCCTAATCTCAGGATATTTGTGAGTGCCCTTTAATTAAAGTGAACTGTATCAGTATGGCGCTGCGTGGCATAATCAGATCCACTTGATAGATTTTAAGGTGAAACAAAAAGAAAAAAAAAAATACTTAAAAATACTGTCAAAATTGGTAAAAAAAAAAAAGGATAAATATGTTGAATTTCAATAATTCTAAAGAGATTAATTTAAAATAGGCTAAAATATATTTTTAGTGCCTTAAGTGTATATGAGGTATCATTTTAATCCTTTAAGTTTAAAAAATATACTTGTTGTCCTAAAATTTTAACACCATTAATATGATTAACGGAAAATGCTGACATAACAAACTTAAGTGATGACTGTATTATTAACAAAGTAAGTTTAAATTTTAATTTTTTGAAATTTATTATTATCAATTTCAATTTTAAAAACTTTTGTGAGATTAATTACTTTGTCAAACAGATATACTGGTAATATAATTTAAAAAAAAGATATTGAACTCAGTTGACCCATTAGATCCGAATTCTCACTCTCAACCGTTCTTGCCTTCTATTTTCCCTCCCCTTCAACTTGCCCGGGCTGTGAAAGGGCTCAAGCTCACAGAGGAAATGGCAGAATTCAAAATTTCAATGTGTTTCTTTTTTCTTTTTGTAAAATGGCCAAGTTAACTTGGATGTTACATACTACCTTCAGTCCTAATTATAAGATAAGTTGATTTTTTTTTAGAGATTAAGAAAACTAAATAAGTTACTTAATCATATCATATGTTATGCATCCTTAGATTATATATTAGTTTATTAGTCAAACTAATTGGTTTGGAGGAAAAAATATAAATATAAATACTCTAAAATAATTTAATTAACTTCCTTAATTTCTCCAAAAAAATAAACTTTGTCTTATAATTAGGACCGGAGGGAATATTACAAAACATAAAAATCATCACAAGGATTGACTAGTATCTTCCCCGAGGATAGGAATACACCCAGAATGGGGAATTGGCCAAACTACTATACTTTGAACTAAGCGTTGTGCATCTTTAGCGAAATAATCTACACACTTGATCATCTCCCTTGGTGCATACCTTAGTTCAATGTCCCATTTTGAGTAAATCAAATCTCTTACTGCATTAATCACTGATATGAATGGATGATTAAGGCCGCCATCGCATATGACCAAATGATACACCTCTAGTGAATCCATAGAAGCAATGACCTTCTGAAATCCATATTGCTTGCACAGTTGGAAACTTGTCTAAAAGGCAAGAAGTTATGTAGTTGTCGACGGAACAAATCCCAGCTTACGTTGAAATTCGAGGACCTAGTTGCCCCTATTGTCTTGAAGCACTCCTCCACGCGCTGCCTCCTGTTGACTATTGACTGAGCCATCTATATCCAAACACACAAATCCTTCCGGCGGTAAATCCAAAGCGTTAATTTTAATACAACATCATCAATTTATGAGAACTACGATCCAGGGGGAAAGTATATTACATCATGAGGATGTGGTCAAGCAACAAATTCTTTAAAATCCAACTAATTTACGGGATCTCCCAAAACTATGTAACATGAATGCGGCTAATGCCTCACAAATTGGCGATTATCATCAGTAGCAATTTTGTTACGACAACTAAGAGAAATTGAGGAAGGAGGGGGCAAATCGATGGTGGATAGAGACTAGGAGATCTCGAATCCGCTGAGCTATCTTTTTTTTTATTATATTATGAATCAATTATCAATATCTTCGTTTGACAAAGAAATTAATCTCACACAAGTTTCTAAAATTAAAATTGATAATATTATATTAAAAAAATTAAAATTTAAGCTTTCTTTGTCAACTGCACAACCATCACTTAAGTTTGTCATGTCAGTATTTTTCTTTAGCCACTTTGACGGTGTTAAAATTTTAGGACCAAAAGTATTGTTTTTAAACTTAAGGGACCAAAATGATATTTTATATAAACTTAAAGGACTACAAGTATATTTTAGCCTTTAGAATTAAAATGTTGTAAAATTTGAAAAATTACTTAAGTTGTTAATATAGATACTATAGTCGTAAATAGGTTGACAGAGGTTCGGCGGTCTCATATTTTTTTTTTTTTAATTTTTTAAGCAAAAGTCGTCAATATGGAAACTTGAGTTATTAATATGGATACTAAAGTTGTAAATAAGAAAAAACGGAGCTCCTGTGTTCTCATATATTTTTTAGTGAAATACTCTAACTACCCATATGTTTTGTCTTAATTACTCATGCCTCCCTTAATTTTAGAAACTCATATACACATTCCTTAAAATTAAAATATATATTACACAAACCTCCCTTATATTTTGAGATTCTATTTCAATCCGCCCAAACCATTAAGTTTGACTTTTGAACTTTTTTTGACCAAAATGCCCCTCTTTAATATTATAATTATTTAAACATGTGGGGGGGGGTAAAAATGTATACAACCAAAAATTTATTCTAATAGATTTTCTAAATTTCTAATTTGTTAAAAAATTTATTAATTTTGATATTATAAATTAATTTTTGACTTAAAATATATATTAAATGCATATAATTTCATCAAATACAATAAACTATATAAGATTGAGATTGTATGTGTCATTTAAGTTTATAATTTTATACTTTTTTTCACATATATTTATAAACACATTTTTATTTAAGAACTTGCTTGAATATTCAATGTGTGATATTTACATTAACCAATGCTAAAATCACCAAACAAATAACTATTTGTAAAGATAAAAATAGAAATTAATGAACAGATAAAGACCTCTTGAATTCTTTAAAAAAAATTAGTCAAAATGTGCAAGACAAAATAAATACAGCAACCATGTGTAAGTTTCTATATAACATCCAATAAATTTGATGTTATTACAAAGAAAAAATAAGAAAGCATGATTTTAATCCTACTATGAAGAAGCAACAGAAGGCGTTGGACAAGCAATTGAATGAGGATTGTTAGAAGCATTACTTGGGCTGATAATCTTCAAAATAAAAAAAAAAATAAGTCAATTAAAATACTACAAAATATTTAACAAAAGACATTGAATATAACAAATTGACGCATACCTTCCTTAATTGCATTCGATTAGTCTTAATTCTATATTTGGTAGTCAATTCATTGTCCATTAATTAATACTATCTCCGGTCCTAATCATAAAACAAAATTGTTTTTTTTTTTGGAAAAATTAAGGAAGCTAAACAAGTTACTTAATCATATCATATGTTATGTGTCCTTAGATTATATATTAATTTATTAGTTAAACTAATTAGCTTGAACAAAAAAATATAAATATAAATACTCTAAAATAATTTAATTAGCTTCATTAATTTCTCCAAAAAAATCAACTTTATCTTATAATTAGGACTAGGAGAGTGATTCATATCAGGATCAGCATTCAAAGATCCTTTCAATTTATTTGCTATCCAGGTAGATGTGGCAATGGGTTGATTAGTTAGCCTAAAGCAAGTGTGCATTTGTTCATATGTCTTTATCTTAAAAGTCACACATATGGGTTAGGAGAAGCATGAATTCTCTAAGGACAACCATCTGAAGTATAAATAGCAGTTACTCTTGCTTTTTCATTTTTTATTCTAATTATGTCAAAATTTTCTTGGATCACATAATCTTTAAAACATTTCTTAACTCATTCCCACTGATAAACAACGTATCTTTTTTCCAAGTACACTTTACCATTATCATTGTAATCAAATCTTGTTCCCTCTGACATTCTTAACAATGTCAAGAATTTCAGGTTTTTCCATGTCACTAGCGCTTGCTGAATTTTCACTACCTTCAATCTCAATTTCAAATTCAATACCTTCATTGTCTTCTACATCACTTAAAACATAATCATCATCAATCCTACCTTTTGTTGTCTTCTAAATCATTTAAAATAGAATCATCATCAATCCTCTCTCCCTGTACAAATTTATCTACTTCATTATCATCATAAGCCTCTTCTTCAGTATCATTATATAATTTATTAAAATGATGTTCACTTTCATCACAATTATCAATATTTTCGACAAAAATAATATTATCTTGTAAGGATGACAAAATTTAAAATTAAAATCAAAATAGAGTGCCAACAACATATTTTATGATGGCATACAATTTTTGTAAGGATGAGTTTTGGTGGACCAGTGTTCTATGATTCATCAATGTAGATTCTGTGTACATTGCAACCTAACTCTCATTCATTATTTCAATGCAACTCATCACTAATTGTTCTTCTATATATAATTGAACCGATAATCCTAATCAAAGAACAATTTTTCAAAAAAGAAAAAAAAAAAAACCACATGCAACCCTTACGGTGGATATTTATATATTTATATGTCATGTATAGTACTTCGTTTAATGAGAAATAAAAGACTACGGAATAGGCGATGTATATTGTTTAATGGGTCGAAATGAAAATTTGATAAGCCTTGTACCTGTTTGTTTCCATAATCCATTGTAATTGTTTTCTCCATCGAACACGTTTTTGTCGCTGTATTCCCTCAGAAGCTCCTGATTGCACTTCATTTTCTTCTGTGTCCAGATTCATCCTCACTGCATCAATATTTTTCTGCATGTCTTGAACTTCTTTCTCCTTCTTCTTCAATTTCCCCTCGGCCTCATTTAATTTCTGCTTCCTTTCACTGAGATTCCTTTTACTTTTGATAGAATCTCCTCTTATTTCTTCAACTTCTTTTCCCATTCTAGCAATTCCTTTGATTTCTTATCCATCTCTAGCTCCTCTCTTGCCTCGACACACTTAAACAAGAGATATTTATAGACACGTAGAGTGACTCTTAGACTGTCCTGTGCATGAATATAACCAGTAATCGCGTAATTTTTTTAAGAACCTTTTGATTGTAAATGCATGAACTCATCTAATTCTTCATAACATAAATAAACCCAATGAACTTAGACACGCTATTCACCAATTTGGGTTTATCCAAATATTAAATGTGAGTAATTTCTAATCACTCATTTGTCGTTTTTTTAATTTATTTTTCTGCGAACACGTGACCACACGGAACAACTTTGAGAACCAAAATTGGAAAAATATTTCAGATAATATCTTTACTTGGTGTAATATTGTGTGTGTGTGTGTTTGGTAGAGCTTTGAGGGGCTCTAATTGGGTTTTTAGGGGTCCAACTGGGCTTATGAATTTTTTTGGCTTTTTCTTATGTTTGAGAGCAACTTTTTTCAATTAGGCTTATCACATAAAAACAACTTTTGCCCATAAGTTCAAAAAGCTAGCTTATGCAATTGAGCTTTTGGCATGAGGGTGAATAATTAAAATATTTTTTCAGTTGTGCTCAATATGTTATTAGACTAATTGTAATTTTACTCTTAATGTGCTTTTTCAGCTACAAAAATTAATTTAAAATATTTTTCCAATTGTACCTAATGTGTTATCAGACTGATTGCAATTTTATCCTTAATATACCTTTTCAGTTCCAAAAACTACTTTAAAATATTTTTTGATGTTTTTAACCTTTTAAAATATTTTTTCAGTTGTACTCAGTCTTAGGAGGTTGACAACAATTTTACCTTTAATGCATTTTTTTAGTAGTAAAGAGTGCCTAAAATTTAGAATATTGATTTATTGATTTCCACCTGCTTTAAAATATTTTTCCAGTGACACCTAATATTTTAAAGTAATTTTTAAATATTTACTTGATTTTTTAAATATTTTTCCACCCACTCTCTTACTATTATCATAAAAGTCACTTGTGCTTAAGCCAATTCAAACAAGTTTTACTTTTATAAAAGTTATTTATACAACCGTCAATCCAAACATAAATCGCAATACATAATTTAGCTTTTATAAAAAATAATATTACAAAAAATCAAATTGAAATAAGCCCAATTGACAATCACTATTCTAAACACACACCTTATCAATCTCAAAAGCCTTCATCTCCTTTTCTGGCCTTTACCTTCATCTCCTTTTTCAGACCTGTAAAACCATGACATGAAGAAGTAAAATCTAAGTGAGCTCCCAACAAAATATACTGACAATATATTTCAAAAAGAGAAAAAATTCGAAAGGAAATCTTCCGAATTAATTTTTTGTGGATATATATAGATTTTACGTCTCTGTACTCAGGATTGATTGCAATTTTAGTATGTAAATTTTAAAATGTAACAAAAAAAAGAAGAAGAAGAGAAACTAACCTGGTAGATTTAAACTTTTAAATGACAACAGGGATGCGTTGAAATCGAAGAAAAAGATCACGCTCTCCAATAGCTTCACAGATTCAGCAGAAACTAATAATTCTCCCTGAACATACAGCACATGTACCAAAAAAGTTATTAGTTTGATGTCTCACAAAAATAACAGGAGACAATATTGCAAAAAAATTAGGATGGACAATGGGAAAACATCAATCAGTAGAACAAAAATGACAATAATAAACTTGACGAGAGGGGCTACTCTAACAGGTTTCACAGAAAGAGATCCAGTTTCAGTTTTGAATAGAGTCGGTAATTTGGGTCGGACCTGCCAGCCCGCCCAAAAAACCCTTAAAACCGGTTTAGCCCGCGGGCTGGCCCGTTTTTTTTTTTAATTTTTTTTGGTTTTTTTTAAATAAAGTAAATTCAAATATCCTTATTATTACCTTTCATTTGATGCCGTGGTTAATTAATTCCTCATACTTTTTATTTGATATTTTTATTCTCATATTATATTTATTTATTTTATTATTATTAAATTTAAAAGAGATGTGTTTATATGTTTTTGTTATGTGAGTAGATGAAAAAAAGGAAAGTAAGAATAAAATTAACTTCATAACACAGATGTATAAAAAAAAATGTGATATGAGCGGGTGAAAGAGAAAGATAGTAAATAATTTAAAAAAAGGGGCTCGGGCTGGCAAAAGCCAGCTCGCGAAGGGGGCGGGATGGTGCCTAAGATTCTAGCCTGCGCGGGCTGGCCCGCAACCCACAGACCAGCCCACATTCCCAGTACTAGTTCTGAACAACACCAAACTAAACAACTTATTATTGTCAAAGTTATTATAGCCTTATGTTTGATGGGTTTTAACCTCTGCCAGATGTTCAAGCTTGACCTGAATATCTTGTGTATCTATCCTCATCACTAGGTTGAAAGAATTAAATGTATATAGAGAACAATTTCTGTTCAGTTTGTTTGCATTATTTGGCTTCCATTTATTTGGTGCTAAAATTTTTTTGAGCATTAGATTGACAGGGATAGTCACTATAAACTAATGTTTCTCTAATACAAAAGGTTAACCAAAGGAGGAGGGGAAAAAAGGGAGAAGTGATTGTAGTAACAAAATCAAAATTGATATAAAGCATAGGTATAACATGCAATTTGAGGATGTAATGCAAACATTACATACGAAAGCAAATCGTGTCCATGACAGAAAAGAGATAACTTATTTATGTATGTAGCCTTCATCAAACAAAAGCAAAAGCCAGATGTATGGGATTCCAAACTTGTTAAAATAATGATAAATTTGCGGTTTCATCTCAATTCTTACTAACAGATGCATGATATGAGAATATGTTATGTTCATTTTCCAGATAGAGAACACTTTTCTCGAACAATAACAAGTTATGCTAAGCCATGACCTATGATACCTAATCCTCCTATTATAAAACAAGCTTTAATTTCATCAAAGACTCAGATGGTCCAATTTTTTTACTGCATATCCCTTGCTGACACATCACAGGACAGAGCAACTGTGTTTTGGAGAAGTGGTTTGAGCTCTTGCTCTAAAATCTATAAACCCATTTGGGTATCAATTCCATCAATTGCACGCAATGACTATTATGCTATTTAATCATTACTTGGTAGTATCTACTATTACCTCCGGTGTTAAATATAAGACAAAGTTTGTAGTGCAATACACTACAAACTTTGTCTTATATTTAGGACCGGAGGGAGTATTAATTTTTGAAGTAAAAGGAAGCGGGTCACTTCCAAGTCATTTTTTTCTATTCCCTTCTCCAAACCGATCATTTTTTATTTTGTACCTCTGGATGAGCGCTATAGGATATTGAAGCTCCGCTCTTATCTCAAATATGGTTCTCATGTCATATAAAATTCAAATCAAGTACACTTATATATGCATAAATGTATCAAATTGAAAGGTTTCAATCTCGCTATCTAAATGCAGCGGTTCCTGTCTTCTAATTTATAGGAGGCTAGAAATTACAAGATAAACAGTTCACAATGATGAATAACTTGGACTCTGAAACTAATAAATAAACTGTGTTACTCCAGACAATGAGAAATGCAAATTTCAGGTAAAGATAAAGTATTAGTCCATTAGAAGTTTGACTTTCTCAACATGATCTACTATGCTCAATCCTCTACTTTTCTGAGAACCATTCCTCTATCCCAATTAATAGAGTTGGGTGTTAGTTTCTGATAGGAATCCACGTCCTTTGCTGGTTTATACCCGCAAGAAAACGTGTTTCCCATGCTTAAGTGTTTCATGTATGTCTTATGTATTTCCGTGGCTTAGGTGTCGGTTACGTGACTGTTCTGTTTTATATTATAAGTATCTGTTTTGTTTTAAGAGAACGTGTCTGTTTTGTTTTAAGAGAAGTTATTAGCAGTTACGTTGTGTGGATTATACAAGTGTATTGTGACAGTGGAAGTATTATGAATGAATTATTATGCAGTGAAATTACTCTCTTTTGGGTCTAGAGCTGCAGAATCTGGCTCTAGTCATTATCTCCCTTTTCTTTTTCCTTTATCTCTTAACTGATAGCAAAAGGTTCCTAGAACCTATCAATTTGGTATCAGAGCAGTTCCTCCTTAACCTATAGAAACGTGGCGATCACATGCTCTTCTAACTATGAAGATGATTCTCATAATCCTAACCCAAACCATGAAACAACCCCCACTCTACAAAATCCCCAAGCTGAATCATCTCATTTTAACCCACATACACATATTCCAACCCAACCCTCATATATTAAGCCTTATTCCCAACAATTGGCTTCTATCCTATCGAAATTAAATAGGATGGATTCTGATATCTTTGAATTGAAGAAAGGAAAATTGACTGCTACCCTTGATGAAGACAACCATGGTAATTTTGGAGAAGAAGTGCATCATGAAACGCCTTAGTGGATGCAGAATCCGAATCCGACAAGAAGACCACACACCAAGGTCGAATTCCTTAAATATGATGGAGGAGACCCTAGAGGATTAGTACTAAAGGCGGAGATATATCTCAGGTATTACCAGACTCCAGAAGACCTTAAAGTAGATGTTGCGGCTATGAATTTGGAAGGAGAAGCATTGGATGCATTTACACGGGTATATTTAGGCGTAACTATTAGATTTTGGAATGAATAATTCAGTGTTTTAAGAGTATTTTGGTCCTGCCAAATTCCAAAATCCTGATGTATACTTATGTAGTATCAAACAAACTGGGTCAGTTCATGACTATAGACAAGAGTTTGTGAAAAATACGTATTAAAATCCTAAGCTGGAATTTATAATATAGTTGTCCAATACATAATATTATGAACATGATTATCATGTGTAGAAATAATCCTGCAAAATAGGTATTAAAATCCTAAGCTAGAATTCGTAAGTACTAAAAATCTACTGAATGATCTGCCAGCCAGCATTTCAGGTGAATACATAGCAAACTTCTCAGATATGGCAGTACAGCATGAGTATTCTTGTATGCATAGGTATACAATCAAATTTCATGCTGGATTAATAAATTACAGAAAAATTGAATCCGCAGTTTATGCTTGTATTGTATTTTACATTTTTACTCACACAAAACCACTTCGTGTGAAAAAAATATAACTTGCCTTAAATTTTTTATGCATACATAACAAATAAAAGACAAAACAAAAGGAGAAACACCTAACTGCATCATAATTAGTTGCCAGGTTCACATGATTCCACGTTAATACTGTAAAAGTTCATTTGTTTATATATATATTTTACCTGTTCTTATTTATGAAGTCAACCTTCTAAGGTATAAACTACATCGATCAGTTACATGTTTAAGCAAACATAACTCTCACTTTTTAACTAGTTTGTCTGCACATGCATGATAATCATTCTGGCATGACCATGGACACTAAGAAGTCCCCAATTAAAACAACAGTTAAGGAACAAATTTACCAACGAAGTTTTGTCTGAAGAGTGTTTGGCGCAAATATATTTTAGAATGGGCAAAAATACCAATGTACAATTAAAAAGGGGCATCAAGTATAAAAACTGTTAAATCCGTATTAACGGCGTTAAATTATAAGAGAAAAAAACCCTAACAACGTTAGTACGGATTTAACGGTTTTTATGTTGGATGCCCCTTTTTAATTGTTCATTAGTATTTTTACCCCTTCTAAAATATATTTGTGCTAGACGTACCTCGGACAAAACTTCGTTGGTAAATTTACTCCTTAACCCTTAAAACAATATTGTTGTGTTTGCCTAAACATACATGTGTGATTATCACTCACAGTTCAAAGAATACTAAAGTTAGCATTTGAATTTGCACACCATACCTCTCCTCTGGTGACAGTTTTAACCCAAGGATATACAGTCTCACCCTGCAAAATAAAAGACCAATGATATCAATGGTATGTAGTAGTTTGGAACTTTTTTTTTTTGTGACAACAGGCAAACAGGGCCTTTGGCCCCCAAACCCGGACTCCTCCCGGTATCCGGCGCCTTTTCCTAAATCCCTGGCCTTCTAACATTGAACCAGGTAACCCGTGGCAACCGACTAATCCGAAGCGGGAGACATTTTTTTTAAACACATCCCTGTAAGGTGTTTTACACCAAGGGTGGGTTCCCCCTCCCAACAAGTGCTTCTCTCAGGTTCGAACTTCCGGCCACCTGGGGGAGTGTCAATTGCCTTACCACTACACCCGACACTTGTTGGTAGTAGTTTGGAACTTAGGTTAACATAAAATAGAACCACACTATTATCAAAAATCAAAAAAATAATATAAAAGAGGGCCACACTAAGCATAGTAAATTCATCTTTATGCAGTGAAAGATTTCAACCATTGCATGCTTTAATTTCTGTTGCCAAAAGAGCAAAATATCCATTAATCCTCATAGAGTAGAATAAAAGCAAGCTAGTGTGTCCCGCGCATATTTATTTACCTCGTCTGTTGGCAATTTTGCTACTCTTCACTAGTATTAGCTTCAGACTTCCAAATAGATCATAATATGATAGATCAATCTGTTTTGAATTCATTGAAGAGAAACTCTCAGTTGGCTAAGCATGTTAAAGAATAGTTCATCCAGTTAAGTGAAATAATCTCTACATAAACGATGTCATAGGATGGTTGTTATGAGGAAGAGACAGAATGGATATGGTGAAGGAAAAAATAGACCAGGCCTACGGTGAACACACGTGAACCTATTTCCATTGAAGTTGAAAGTAATTCAATCTTACTAGTCCTAACCAACATGTTCAAGAATAATATCGAAAATGATGCAATAGAGTGGTGAGAAATGTTAGATATTATAAAAAATCTGTTCACGGACCATAAACCAGTCTATTCTTTCATTATAAGAAAAGGAATATAATACCCTCATAATACTCCACGAAAACGTACGGACTATAGAAGATTACGATTATAAATACGAGTGATAAATACACTCTTTTACTTTTTGCTAGAATCTCCTCTTCATCTTCTTTTCCCGCTCTAGCAATTCCTCTGATTTCTTCTCCATCTCTAGCTTCTCTCTTGCTTCCGCACGCTTAACAAGAGATCGGGCTGTGTTTGGAACAGTGTTTTGGAGCCCAATAAGCCCAATTTTGGGGCAAAAAGCCCAATTCAAAACGCACCACGTTTTTGCTGTGTTTGGAACAGCGTTTTACAAAAAAAAAAAAGCCTGAAAACGCAACTTATTAAATAAGACCAAGACACCCACTTTTTTTTAAAATAAGCTGCAGCTTATTTTTGTACACAGATTTTGAGCCCCACCTGCGTGCCTCGTTACCCACTCCCCCCCTATCCACACATCTTCTCCTATTTAATTCTACACCTTTTTTGTACGGGAAAAAAATTAAATATTGATTGTAACATTAAATTTTGAGTTAAAGTGTAAATATATTCAGTAAGTTTTTAATTAGGAATAATATTGTCCTAATTTTTTTTTGGTTCAAAGTATCTTGAAAGTGTTAAAATAAAATAATATTATAAATAATATTATCCATTACCTTTAAAAATAGAATAATCTTCAACCCGTATGAATCACATTCGTGACATGATTAGAGATCGATTTGTACGGGACATGTGATCTAATTAGTTATGTAATATTTTTATGTGAAATTATATATTTTAGTATCACATTTTCTAACTTCAATTTTTCTACTAATTTTTAATTTTAAATACCTTATTTTGTTATAATTAAAACAAAATCAATAATGTAATTGCCAATCCAAATAAGTTTTTATTTTTAAAAAAACACTTATATAATCGCTAATCCAAACATGTTTTGACTTATGAAAAATCATTTATTCAATTGCTCATCCAAATATAAATTACATTACAAAAATTGACTTTTTTATTAAGTCATTTTTAATAAGTCAGAATCATAATCAGTCATTTTTCCTACCGCTATCCCAAATACACACATTTATAGGTACATAAAGTGACTCTTTGACTGTCCTGAGCATGAACCTTGTAATTGTAAATGCATGAACTCATCTAATAGTTTATAACATAAATAAACCCAATGAACTTATTAGACATGCTCGACCAATTTGGGCTTATCCAAATTAAATGTGAGTAATTTCTATCACTCATTTGTCGTTTTTTTAGCACAAAAATATATTTAAATACTATTTTAACTTCAAAATTTAAAATTGGTTTTGTTGACAATAAAAATAATAGGATTAATAAAAAGAATATAACAATTAACAATTTAAATTTTTAGAAAATTATTAATTTAAGATTTTAAAATTCAAATAATATTTAAATGTGTTTTTACCTTCTTTTAAATGCCAGCTTTGTTGTTTATTTATCTATACCTCTGCGAATACGTGACCCCACGGAACTCAAATCTGGGAGAAAAGTTTTAATCTTAAAACACGCACGCGTATGATCTTACAATAACAGTAACACTGATACTATTATTTTGACAAGAAATATCAATATAAATTTTCTTTTTTCTTTTTAGCCAACAATATCAATATAAATTATCTCTATCACATATGCCCGTCATAATATTATTGAAATATATATATATATATATATATGCCCTATATTCGAATTAAATATTAAATAATGACCAACATATAAAAAATTACTACCTCCGATCCTAATTATAAGATAAATTTGATTTTTTTTTTTGAGAAAATAAGGAAGCTAAATACGTTACTTAATCATATCATATGTTATGTATCCTTATATTATATATTAATTTATTAGTCAAACTAATTAATTTGAAAAAAAAATTAAAAATATAAATACTCTAAAATAATTAAATTAATTTTTTTAATTTCTCAAAAAAATCAATTTTATCTTATAATTAGAGACGGAGAGAGGATAATGTTGTAATCTATTCTCTATCTTTGCACGTGCGTTGTGGGGGCTTTTTAATTTTCTATTGGAAAAGCAAAGAAGGCAAGGGTCTCGTTGATATCAATATCAATATTCAATTTAATATATAAATTAAATCAGTTCTCGTCCTCTTTAATTTACTTATCATTAAATGTCATTTTTAAGTTTCATTTTTAAACATTAAATTAACATTTGAGATCAACACAGAGTTAGTCTTAGCGTGTGTTTAGATTAATTTTTGAGAATAGTTTTTATGATTTATGAGGTAAGTATATAAGAGGAGTTTTATTTCGACTTACGGAAAGTAGCTTCTGAAACCATGATTTGGGTATTTTTCAAATCACTAGTGTGTGTTTGGATTAGTTTTTAAAAATAACTATTACGATTTACAAGATAAATATATGAGAGGAGTTTTGTCTTGATTTATAAAAAATAACTTCTGAAATCGTCATTTGGATATTTCTCAAACACTCCCCTCCCTCAAACTGCATTTATAAAGAGGCATTTGTAAAGAAAGGAGCAGCTGCTGCCTCAAACGGATGATAACAAAAAAATTGAGGGGTGGGGTGATGATTCTCTCTCCATTGTAATTTATTTCGTGTATGTTTGAGAATACTTATTTTTTAAATGTAAGTGTTTATTATATAAGTTATAAAACTCCTCTCACATATTTACCTCCTATACCGTAAATTATTATTTATAAGCTCTTAATCCCTAAAAATAAACTATCCCAAACTAACACCTCATGAACCGTCGAACCGTCAATTATGAATTATATTTAACTTAAAGCGGACGAGCGAATCATTCTTTCCCATCTGAGGAAAGTAGAAGCAGGTACCTACTGATGCGGCATGGGTGGCACCGCAGCCATATTACACGTGGCGTTTTGTGGTTCATTGAACAGTTCTCGGTCCCAAGCCGAGGGTCCCCCACCCGCCCCGGAGCAAATCGTGCCATCATCCTGGCCGTTCGCTGTGGAACAACGGCCTCAATTCAGCCACCCCTTAAACAAACACGAGAATGTTCGAGCGAACCCCAGCACTGCCATTTATACTGCTTCTTTTCCTCCCACAGTCTTTCTCACTGCGTTGATTGTGTGATCGCGCTCTCCGTGATTCGGTGAATCAGGTCAGTTATTTTCCTCACTCCCTCGTCATTTTCCCTTAAACTTTCGGTATTTGTTAGTGTCCAAGCCTTGATCGTTTTCCTTCATTGATATATAATGATTTGGTTACCGTTAAAACTTAAAACAATCAAATTCTTGAGATTAGGCGGGCTATTTTCTTACTTAACTGCAGAGCTTCATATTGTCATTTTGTTTAATTCTCTCCTATTTTCAACCTTATAAGCAACAAAAATTTGCTGGAGAGTTTGATCGAGTTGAAAGTTTTTGCTCGATCGCTTATTTATCATTTCCCGCTGGTCCAGAATTTGCTATTACCATGGGGAAGAGTTACCCAGCTGTTAGCCAGGAGTATCTGAAAGCTGTCGATAAGTGCAAGAAGAAGCTCAGAGGGCTTATTCAAGATAAGCATTGTGCTCCCATCATGCTCCGATTGGCGTATGAATTCTCTATCAGTTTCTTTTATATATATATATATATATATATCAGAATTCTCTATCAGTTTTTTTATCACTAAAAAAAATCTAGTTTTATGTGTTTGCGCGGGTGCGTGTGTGGCAAGTACATGTAATATTTACGGGGCTGCAAACCGTCATTTGTATGCAGATGGCACTCAGCTGGTACTTTCGATGTGAAGACGAAGACAGGAGGACCATTTGGTACCACAAGGCACCCAGCAGAGCTGGCCCATGAGGCAAACAATGGTCTCGACATTGCAGTCAGGCTTCTGGAGCCGATCAAGCAGCAGTTTCCAATAATATCCTACGCTGACTTGTATCAGGTGTGTTTGTGTGTATCAAACCGTTAAACAGCTGCCAATCGTTGGATTTTCTCAAATTCGATCTTAACTTATGAATGGCGTGTGATTCTGTTTTACTGCAGTTGGCTGGAGTTGTGGCAGTGGAGGTTACTGGAGGACCCGAGATTCCCTTCCACCCTGGGAGAACGGTTAGTAATCGTAATAGTTCGAACTGATCCTTTATATGTTAAGATTCACGTGTTATTTTGAGGCATATGTCTCTGTTAGTTGTTGCCGCTGTCGTAACTGTTCTATCTTAATTTTAATTTTAAAGAGTCTCTTCAGTCAGTTTCTTTAGTCAGATCTTTGTTTTGGAAGTAACTGATGCGATCAAAATGATTAAACTACGTATACATATTTATCAAGCCGTTTGATCTGACACTCCTATTCGCAGTCTCGTCAATATTTTGATCACAGCCTTAGTTCTGTGAGTTTATCTTTCACAAATTAGAATAATGAAGCAATTTTTATTGCATTAACATCCGTGGCCTTTCCAGTGATAACATAAGGGTTTCTGGAGACAAAATACGTCTCATTTTACGTGATTAGATCTCTTAATTTTTTAAATAAGTGATTTAAAGAACCTGGTGATGAACTTATAAAATAACTTTAGTTTATTTCTTATGAGATGAAGGGCCTTCTTTTGGATAAGGGGCGGTCCACAACTCTGCTCCTCATCCTGGAACTGGTATCCGTTATGAGTTAACGTGTTTCATGTTTCTCTCAGAATCCTGCTCTCATTAATTTGTGCTTCCATCATTAGTTCATTATAAATTTTTTTAGATAGCATTGCATCTTAATTAGTATTTTGAAGTCTTAATTGCTTTAATATATTTCCTTCTGAATATGATATTGAGTAATTGACCTATACTTTTAAAGAGAGGATGACAAGTATCTTTTTGTCCACAGGATAAAACTGAACCACCTCCAGAAGGTCGCTTACCAAATGCCACAAAAGGTTGGTTTTAATAATTCAGAGACATTAAAATCTGTAGAAGTTTCATGCTAACCTATGAAATTCTTACAAACCATTGTAATCAAACAGGTTCGGATCATTTAAGGGATGTCTTTGGCCACATGGGTCTATCTGACAAAGACATAGTTGCCTTATCTGGTGGTCACACACTGGTATGATCTGAAAAATGGAGATCTTTTACTAGCTTCTTTGTCGGACTTTTCCTGGTTTAATAGAACAGTTAAAGCAACACACAGCGTGATAGTAAACGAGTATGTTGGTTGTGGTAATCAATCATTATGCAGGGTAGGTGCCACAAAGAACGCTCTGGATTTGAGGGACCTTGGACACAGAACCCTCTGTTTTTTGACAACTCTTATTTCAAGTAAGTAATCTCTCTCTTATTTTTGAAATTGACAGTGTGATTCCTTTTACTTACATCACATGCATGATCTGTTGATTTGATTCATGGTGTTTGGTGCTGGAATCTCTTTCTATTATATTAAATACAGAGCAATAATTTGCACACTTCACTGGTAAGGGAAAAGGCCACCAGGGAGTGTGCTGCGTCTGCCTTTAGTTTATAGTTTATGATACACGTGACAAGTGGAGCTAAATAGCTAGTACAATTTATTAATTAAGTGAATAAATTTTTGAAAAAAAAAAAAAAAGGCTCACTGAACTGTGAAGTAGACCGGGAATACCCTGACCAGCTAAATCATGTGAATGTGATTTTCGATATAAACAGGGAACTCCTCGGCGGAGAGAAAGAAGGTTTGATTCAGCTGCCATCAGACAAGGCCCTTCTAAGTGATCCAAACTTCCGTCCTCTTGTTGAAAAATATGCCGCCGTGAGTACCTGCACTTTCCCTCAATCCTCTTTCTCCTAAAATTGGTCACTATATGGTAGGATGAATAATCTTGTTTGAATACTGAATGTTCGTTCTTAAATTTTGATACAGGACGAGGATGCGTTCTTTGCGGACTATGCTGATGCTCACCTGAAGCTCTCCGAACTCGGGTGAGTAGGAAACATACTTCTCCAAACAACTTTACCAATTGTATTGTGTTTTGATGTTGAACTTGACAGTTGATTTTATCTTTGGCCTTCATCATCAGATTTGCGGATGCAGAGTAAGGTCTTACAAGAGGCGCTACTGTTTCTACTTGTTTTAGTCCTGTCCCGAGCAGTGGTTCTTATGCTTGTATTATGCATATGGAATGGTTTATCACCCTTTTTGGCCGAATAATGATCTATCACTTTGTAATAGAACTATGGTTGCAATTGTTATCTCATTGTAATCATTGGCACCTGTTAAAGTGAACTGTTTTATGGTTTGCAATAGACGTTGTATTGAAGAAGTGCGCCGAGACTTCAGTTTGATTTAACATAATTGCGAATATTGCTTGCATCTGAAGATACATTTCAACTATGCAACACACAGATTGCGCTATAGATTCCCTTATTTCATATATAATCAAATTCCTGTTAGTTGGAAGGAGAAATAGAACTATCTTTGCTCAATTACTATAGCGACCTGAGGAAAAAGGGTTAACTTTTCTTAAACCTAAAACTTTAATCCTTTTTGTTTGATTTAAGAAGTTAAAACATGACAACTTCCTCACATTCCTTGACTACACACAGATCACACGACACAAGCTTTAAGACTACGGCTTGAGGGGGACTATTTGGAGGAAAATACGCTTGATTTAGTAAAAGCCGTTGAATCTCGTTACAAAATTTCATTGACGCCACTGGAATTTTTTAGCTGTCAAATTAGGATCTGCTTTGCCTTTGCTCTTAAAAGTTAATAGGTATCAAAACTAAAAATATTATGGTTCAAGGAATAAAGAGTGTTCGACAAGAACCTTCCAGATACTTAAATCTATTTAATGGTGGGAATAAGTATTTATGTAATTTAAATATTTTCAATGATGCCTGCATTAACTACTCGCTCCGGTTCTAAATATAGGACAAAATTTATAGTGCAATGGAGGTAGTATATCAAAATAATACCACATCTTTATCACCACGCTATAAAATGGATCGGAAGAATTTCGGAGTCCATCCTGTGGGTCCTCCTTCTTCAAGATCCTTGAATACTTCGAGCTTAAGAAAGAGCAGAGGAGTTTCGTGTTGATTGAAAACCACTAGAGCCCCAAAAGCAAAAGGCAGAGAAAGGTTACGCATACGCACTACAATATATGACTTTGTCTACCTGGACTTGATTTATTTGTTTGGGGAAGATAGTTTACTCCTAAATTGTGAGGCCGTGCAATTCAAAGTCCAGAATTGAAAAGCCAAGGGGATAAAAAGTGGAGTCCTCAAAAAATCACCATTGATTATTCTGCCGTCTTTTTTTAAAGCTGTCAAGTTTGCTTCTTTTTATTTTTATTTTGTTTTGTTTTTCCTTCCCCCTGTCGGATCATGCTTTCACAAAGCTCATCAGCATCATTCACCAAACTACTATAATCCAAAGTCAAGTGGGGGTTCTGATGATCACTACTTTGTTACCCTGGATAAAATAATAAATAAGGTCAAATAATTATGTTTGTTTTACATGTGCGATGCTTTTGTATAATATACACACAAATTAAATTAAATTTACTTGTTTCATTGAATAAGATGGTATTTTTAAAGCATCATTCGTCCACTCTCAATTTCTGATTTATTGCTTCCTCGGATTTTTTTTAAAAGAAAGGGAAGAATAGTTATGCCGGTGGGGAAATAATTATTGTTAGGCATTATATTATTTGTTTAATGAGAAAAATATATCTATACGTGACAATACGTTGAAAGAACTTGATTAAGTGTATGTTTGGGAACACTTATTTTTTGAATACAAGTGCTTATTACGCAAGACGAGATAAAACTCTTCTTACATACTTACCTCGTATACCGTGAATCACGATTTATAAATACTTATTATCTAAAAATAAGCTATTCCAAACGAACACTAATGCAATGGAATAAAATTCTTGTCTAACTCTGGGCTGAATAACACTAGAAAGTGGGGAAACAGGAAAAGACTCGAGTTAAAGTCGCAGTCAAAGCTTGGAAACTTGGTGTGAAAGATGTCAAATTGAGAAGAATTTATGAACCGATACAAGCATGTAAGGACAATTAAAAGAGCATTATTTCTCACGGCAAATTATCTTCAGTTGCTTTCCTTAACGAAAAAGTATTAACTACCTTAGCTCGCAATTCATTATTTATTAGATATAATATTGACAAATTGATATGAATTTTCTTTCGAGGTGTGAGAAGGATAACAAGGCAATTATACATCATAATTGTGACTATTTTCGTGGTGGCGAAACAGGAAACACACACAAACATATGACATGTGTTCTAAACAGTACACATTTATACAAACAACTAACGTGTGTGTTGCATTAATTGGAGCGAATTGTGTATAAATTATCACAGTGTTGTTGTGCAGATTGGTCTACTGATAAAAAAAGAATGAAGGGGCAAAAGAAGATTGGGAAAAGATGGCAATTGGTACGAAGACGGAAATGGACAACCTTATATGTAACCGCATTGGTGTACCAGCAGGACGTACCAGAGATTGTTGAATAATATATTATCTCTGATTATAAATATAAGATTTAGTTATTTAAAAAAAATTAAGAAAATTAAATAAATTATTTAATTATATTATATATTATGTATGATTAATAACTATAAAAAATATTTTATATTATAATTCAAAATTACACGTCTATTTTAATAATAAGATTCTAAATAATATAATGTTTAAGTTTGAAGCTTTTTTTTTTTAATTTAGAATTGAGAAAATAAATATTCTGTGTTTCATTCCACGAAGAGTCTGACTAATATCTGCCATGCAAACTTTATGTGGGCCCCACAAAATGCTTTATACACAACGACAACGATTGCCCTGCCCTGTCCCAGAAACCTCCTCCTGCTCGATGTTATCTCACCACCCGCGCTCTCTGGGGCTCAACTCTCTCAAGTTCCTTTTTTTCTTTTAACTTCATCATATTTTATTTTACCTATCTGAAAAAAATCTTCAAATAATCGAAGGTTAGGTGCATTGGTGCTTCATTGTGATTCCCCTGCATCTGCTTTTCGACTTTCCTTTTCTCCATTAGTGAGTGAGTGAGTGAGAGAGAGTCGCTTTCTCTGTTGGGTTCCTTCCTTTCCCCCATTTTTATGGTCTGATATTCTCAGTGAAGCTTTCCAAAGTAGAAATGGAGGGTAGGCTACTGCTCCTATCCTCTCTCCCTTTCATACTCTCACTCCTCTCTCGTTTTTCCTCTGCTCAAAGCCCAGGTACTTCTCATCTCAGCGCAATCTCTGTTTTGCTAGCTCCTATTCACTACCTGTTTTCTTCATTTGGTCTCTTTCATGATTGAAGCTTCTTCATTTTACTACCAATATTGGTACAGAATGATAGCTTCAAGTTTAATTTAACCGTACCTGCTCTTCCATCCCCAGCTCTTCGGCATTCTGATTGTTTGTATTTTTGTTTATACATGCTTCTTGATTGTATTAATTATTTCTTTTTTAAGATCGTCCGTATCACCTTCTGTGGTTACTTTCGGAGTCCGAGTTAAATTCAAGAACTCCTTTCGAGTTTTCTTTTCTTGTAGAGCTTTTTATGTATACTTTGAATCTCACGAAATGTATCCACTTTCCTTTTTCGCACCCCAGCAATGATTTTCAACAGAGCGCTTGTTCCCTAATGCTTATGCTAACAACAAATGAATCATAGCAAGATCAATATCCAGCCTTAATATATATCATGATTCGTGGAGATTCGTGATTTTGTCTCTATTGAAACTTGCATAGTAGATTTTGCAATTTGCTATTACTTAATTCATCTGCACTCTCATAATATTTGTCACGTTGAGCAGGTTTTGTTAGTTTGGACTGCGGAGGTAAAGTAAATTTCACTGATGAACTTGGTCTTCATTGGACTGCTGATGATAATCTTTCTTTCGGGGAAACAAGCACTGTATCCGTTGTCAATGAAACCCGGAAGCAATACACAACACTGCGACACTTTCCTGCCGATTCTCGAAAATACTGCTACACGCTTAATGTTGTCAGTAGGACAAGGTACCTGCTGAGGGCGACATTCTTGTATGGCAACTTTGATAATAACAATGTTTATCCAAAGTTTGACCTTTCCTTTGGAGCTACTCACTGGGGTACAATTGTTATATCTGATGCTAATACTATAGAGATGCTTGAACTTATATTTCTGGCTACAAGTTCAACAGTAGATGTATGTTTATCAAATGCAACGACTGGGCAACCGTTCATATCTACACTTGAGCTCCGGCAATTCAATGGTTCAGTCTATTATACGCAGTTTGAAGAACATTTTTACCTCAGCGTCTCTGCAAGGATAAATTTTGGTGCAGATAGTGATGCTCCAATCAGGTGCTTTAAGCCTTCCCAGTTCCTATTTATTGCTTTGAAGCCTTCATTTTACTTTTTCCTGCGTTAGTACAGTGTACAAGCCCATAGACATCTGTTATATATATTTTATTGTTTTCACTAGTCAAGAATCAGAATTTTGTAAGTGTCCTCAAAACCAATAACTAATTAGAAGATTGTTTCTAGACACGCTCATTTGTAGTTTTACTATCACCTCTTGTAGTTTTGAAGCAGCTTCTTATTCTTACATTAGAAATATTGTATATTTTCCTTATCAGGTATCCTGATGACCCTTTTGATCGAATCTGGGAGTCAGATTCTATCAAGAAAGCGAATTATCTTGTTGATGTTGCTTCTGGAACCGAGAAAATTTCTACCAATTTACCAATTGATGTTAACCATGATGAAATGCCACCAGTAAAAGTGATGCAGACGGCTGTAGTGGGTACAAATGGATCTCTAACTTACAGGATGAATTTGGAAGGTTTTCCGGCAAATGGATGGGCATTCACCTATTTTGCTGAGATTGAAGATTTGAGCCCAGATGAATCCAGAAAATTCAGGCTAGTTCTTCCAGGGCAGCCTGATATCAGCAAGGCTGTCGTCAATATTGAAGAAAATGCTCTAGGAAAATATCGCCTCTACGAACCAGGATTTACCAATTTATCCCTACCCTTTGTGTTATCCTTTAGATTTGGCAAGACATCTGATTCTTCCAGGGGTCCTCTTCTGAATGCTTTGGAGATAAATAAGTATCTAGAGAAAAATGATGGCACACTAGATGGTAACCCTCTTAATTTGGAATCTATTGTGACACCATAAAGGGTTTTTTCAGCCTACTTGAAACTGTCTAGAGTAACCATTTAATTTGCTACCTATTTCAATATCAACTTTTGTCAGTGAAAACTTTTATAAACCGTTGCAGTTTGGTTAATGCTTCCATTGAATGCTTTGCAGGGGCAGCCATTTCTGATGTAGTTTCACATCACACGTCAGCAGATTGGGCGCAAGAGGGAGGTGATCCATGTCTGCCTGTTCCTTGGTCATGGATCCACTGTAGCTCAGATCCACAACCAAGAATAGTTTCAGTGTAAAGTTTTTTTTTTATTATTATTAATTTTGTTTCTCTGTCAATTGGTTTTCCTTGGTCGCCCGGTACTAAAATAAAGAAGAAAAAACTCCACCGTCTTTCTTCTGATGTGATACATTTCATAAAAGAGAAGTTCAACTGATCTGACAGCACTTACTTTGTGTTCCTGGTTGTTTCAGTTTGTTGTCTGCTAAAAACTTGACTGGCAATATTCCGTCAGGCATCGCCAAATTGACTGGTCTGGTTGAACTGTAAGCTTCATCTTTCCCAATAATTTTTCTGGAAGGAGTTTGGTTCCATCAAACTTATACTTTGGTACTAACATGATTTGATTCGTGGATGCAGATGGCTTGATGGAAATATGTTGACTGGATCTATACCTGATTTTACTGGATGCATGGACTTGAAGATTATGTAATCTCTGATGACATATTCTATCTTCATTCTTTGTGTATATTTTGGCTAACCACAACCTCTGCCTCTTGCAGTCATCTTGAGAACAATCAGTTGACGGGTGAGATCCCTTCCTCTCTGGCAAGCCTCCCGAATTTGAAGGAACTGTAAGTTATCTGGAACTCATATATTGGTTGTTTGCTAAAATTGATTGACTTTAGACCAGATTTTGTTGTCTTGCTTAATGAGCATCAATCTTTCCGTTCAAGTAATATTCAAACTTGTTCATTTCTTTCTAATTTTTTGTTTTATTATTAATATAATTTATATGTTGATTCTGATGGTTATAGGTATGTGCAAAATAACATGTTATCTGGAGCAGTTCCATCTGGTCTTCTGAGCAAAGATTTGTTTGTAAAGTGAGTATCAATATTTACTGATCAAACTTGAGACTGAAATCATGCAGCATTTTGCTTGCTTACTCCTCTTTTCAAGATACTTATTTTTGCACGTGCTTATGTGATGTTTTGACATTTGCCAGAAATGAGGTACTAACTGATTGTAGCCTGTAGCTAGCTCAGACGGTAAGGGTAATATGTGGTGTAGGTGGAGAAACTAAAAGGGTTCAAACCCTCCTGATGCAATAAAAAAGGAAAGTAGTACTGACAGATAACTTGATAGATTTATAAGTAGAGAAACTATTGTTGTTGGTCCGATCAGTGAAGGAGAAGACCATTATGCTCGCAAGGTTACAGGGTGTAGAATTGCCAGATATTCCTGCAAGTCCTTTGATTTATGACTGTCAATGGGATGAGTCATGTTTTGTTGTTGCTCAAATAGATCATGTTAATAAAGGCTTTGAATGATTGTTGTTGTTTTTCTGCCTTATCTCAGCTAACACATTACATGACAGTCTCTTCAGTTTTCAGTTTGTCTCGCTTTTTCTTTAGATTGATTGTG
Source organism: Inga laurina (assembly GCA_963855925.1). Lineage (NCBI taxonomy): Eukaryota > Viridiplantae > Streptophyta > Magnoliopsida > Fabales > Fabaceae > Inga > Inga laurina. The sequence goes on along the minus strand of OY979703.1, from coordinate 13,980,281 downwards.
CTATTGATGGGTACTTAAGCGGGATGGGAATCCTATCTTAAGAGCTAGTTGTTGAGGTGGGAGAACTAAACCCACTTAAATGCCCAATGTGGGACTTAGGATCGTGTATTACCAAGTCTCCATTTGTTACAAAAATTTTAATCTCTGTTAAAACGTAGCATTTCTTCTGGAGTCATTGGTCGTTATTTTCTGACAAATGTTCCAATTTCCTCCATATACAATATTTCCATTGATTACTCCTTTGGTTCTCAACAGCTATACTGGAAACATGAATCTTCATAAAGAAAGCAAAAAGAAGAGCCGCTTCATTGTCATCGTTGGCTCATCAATTGGGGCTGCTGCTCTACTCTTAGCAACAATTGCTTCTTGCCTGTTTATGCGCAAAGGAACAAAAAGATACTATGAGGAAGGCAGGAATTTAATACCAAATTTTATAGTGTTGTTAAAGTTTTTGGATGGTAGAACATGGATTTATTTTTGACACTCGTTGCAGATCACCTTTTTTCCCTCACTTCACAAAGGCTGGCTGCTTCCAAGAATGATGCTCCTGCTGCAGAGGCTGCTCATTGCCTCAGTTTTACTGAAATTGAAAATGCCACAAGTAACTTTGAGAAGAAGATTGGTTCCGGAGGTTTCGGGGTTGTGTACTATGGGGTACTGAAAGATGGAAAAGAGATTGCTGTTAAAGTTCTAACCAGTAATTCCTATCAGGGAAAGCGAGAATTCTCCAATGAGGTAAACTGCATTCAGTTAATTTCTTTCAGTGTTGCAGCTATCCCTACTTAATTTGGTTTGTGTAAACTTCCATATCATAATTTATGTTTGTCTGCTTTGTTTCAAAAAAGTTAACAGATGTGTCTATATTCATCTGGGGATTAAAATTTGGGTAGCTATTAGGTGTAACAGCTTAACCTCATTCAGAGAAAACCAGGGGATCAAAATATTGGCGGCAAATCGTAAGATTATATATCTGTTTGATCCAGGTGACTCTTCTTTCAAGGATACATCACAGAAACTTGGTACAGCTTCTTGGGTACTGCCGAGAAGAAGGCCATAGTATGCTTATTTATGAGTTCATGCATAATGGAACTCTCAAGGAACATCTTTATGGTAAGTACTGTATGATTTAAACGAAGGAGTGGAAGTCCATATGCATATACTCAATTGTGTTTTACTTCTTTTAGGTCCATTGACCCGTGGGCGGAGTATCAATTGGATCAAGCGTCTGGAAATTGCCAAAGATTCTGCCAAAGGTATAGTTAACTAAGTTACCATTTATAAAATACTATTTAAGAGGATAGCAGAAGTTTCTTGTTCTTGTGTTTGCGGATTGAAAACAACAGATTGCATTTCTCTCATGCTTGTCCAGGGATTGAATATCTACACACTGGCTGTGTTCCTTCTGTTATTCACAGAGACTTAAAAAGCAGCAATATTCTTCTTGACAGACACATGAGAGCCAAGGTTTCAGATTTTGGCCTTTCGAAACTAGCTGTTGATGGAGTCTCCCATGTTTCAAGCATAGTTCGTGGCACAGTAGGGTATCTGGATCCAGAGTAAGGCCTTAACCTTGAAAATTTGTGTTTCCTTGAGATCAAGCAATGACTTACTTTCATGCCAGATTACTTGAATCCGACTTGTCTTCATTGTCCAAGTCAACATCTGGATTGTTTTTTCCCATGTAACATAATTTAAGCAATTCCTGAACAGGTACTATATTTCCCAGCAGCTGACAGACAAGAGTGATGTTTATAGTTTTGGCGTAATTCTCCTTGAGCTCATATCAGGTCAAGAAGCAATATCAAATGAGAGCTTTGGTGCAAATTGCCGTAACATAGTCCAATGGGTGAGTTTTGATTTCTCTGCAGCAGCAGACACTGTGTAACTTGGGAGTCACATAATTTGTGAAATGGATTTAAACTCGTAAGATTTGCTTGCACAACAGGCAAAAATGCACATTGAGAGTGGAGATATACAAGGAATCATCGATCCTGCGCTGCGTAATGAGTACGACCTGCAATCTATGTGGAAAATAGCAGAGAAAGCATTGATGTGTGTTCAACCTCACGGGCACTTGCGGCCATCAATTTCTGAAGTTCTGAAGGAGATACAAGATGCAATCTCCATAGAAAGAGAGGCTGAAACAGTAAGGGAAGGCAATTCAGATGAAATGTCAAGACAATCTGTTCATTCTTCCATGAACATGGGATCAGTGGATCTTGGTGCAGCTGAGAATTACTTGTCCATTGATGAATCCATTGCACAGCCCACTGCAAGATAGGCATATTATACTTGTAAACCTTTGCTTCTTTCATTTTCCCTCTTATTTTTCTTCCCTATGTGCAGCTCCAACAAAAACCTCCCCACCCAGAAAAAAAAAATTGGCGACTTGAAAGTAGGATCACGAGTTCTTGAATGTCATAAATTGTTTAGTTCAATGAAGCAACTCTAGAAAGGCAAGTTCAACTCTTTTATTTTATTTTTTTTTATTGCTTCTGCTCGGGCCAGTTTTTATGGAAAAATATATGTCAACATATATGATTATGTATCAAATTATATTATGTGATGATTAAATCAGTTACGGTGTAGTTTGATTTTTACATTTTTACAACTAATTGCCTGGCGACAATTCTGTTGAATCTGATGACGATGATAAGCTTCCACAATTTGGAAACCGTGAAAGTCTTATCTTCTATTTCATCAGTGGGTAGCTAACATATTCAAGATTTTAAAAATAATTAGAAGATAGATTATAAATCCCAAGGCAGAGTTGGTTTAGCGGGATACCTCTGGCTCTTGAGTTTGAGTTTCAGATAAGACACATATGGCGGGAAGGGTAGCCACAAATCCTGAATCGGATATCCGATGATAATATAAACAAAAAAGGATTATAAGTCATGTAAATAGTAATAGATGCTGCATGACATTAATTACTTGCCTTCTAAGTTTTAATTATCAGGAAACTGTTCCTTACTAATAAACCAGCCAATGTCGTCTGCTGCTATTCTTTTTTTTTTTTTTCCTTTTAATTATTGCGTTTGATGCAGTTACCTTTAAGAACATGAGTAGCGATGGTATTTTGTACTGATATTTTTATAAGCAACTTTTATTTGTATGGTGTAGAACGAACTGATAGTTAAGATTAATTAAAAACAATAAATATGTTAAAAATATCATGTTTCTTTTAAATATATCTCTACTTATCAAACGAGCATAGGAAGAAGAATGAGTAACAAATATGAGAGGGTATGAGTATAAAACATGAGAGAGAATGTGTAATAAATAAGTAAATGAAAGAGAATTAGAGATAAGTGTAAGATAATTAATATAAAGATGTGTTTTTAATAGAAGTAGAATTGGAAAAAGTATAAATTTTGAAACACAAAAAGAAAATTGTTTATAAAAAGGACCAACTTAAAAAATAAAAAATTGCTTGTACAAAGGACATGAGGAATAGTTATTAGGGAGAATCCTTTAAAAATAATTTGGAAATTGGAAAATGATAAATCAGATATTTTCAAAAAGAAATTGAGAATTGTTTATTAAATTTCGATATTTTTTTAATTAACTTTTAGTAAAAAATCTAATTTACCATTTTCCAATTTCTAAATTCTTTTTCAAGAATTATCCCTAGTTATTATTTCTTATCATTATCGCTGGCAAAAGTCATCTACCTTACTGGCGAAAAACACAAAAATCATTGGGAAAATTCTAAAAAACTATATTGGAAATAGTAAAAAGACAATTCATTACATTGAAATTGCAAAGGATAGATCCGGTGGTGTCAGACGGGCAGATGAATTTGGGATTTTGAAATCTCGGCCAAATAACGAAAATGCCCTTTAACCTTCAGTCGGAATAACAACATAGGAGTTGTTAATGGCGAATCCGGAGTTGTTAATGGCGAGATCGATGGTGTTATTGGCCTTGAAACTTGTTATTTGTGAAAGAAGAAATTTGAGTTGTTAATTTTGAATATAGAGTTGTTAATTAAGATATGGGTGTTGTTATTGGCCCTGAAATTTGTTAAGTGCGAAAGAAGAAAATAGAATTGTTAATATCGAATCCGTAGTTGTTAATGGCGAGATCGGTGGTGTTATTGGCCCTGAAACTTGTGAATTATCAAAGAAGAATTAAAGTTGTTAATAACGAATCCGGAGATGTTAATTACGAGGATCATGTTGTTATTCTGAAGTGGGGATGGAGGGTTGAAGGGCATTTTCTTCATTTGGTCGAGATTTCAAAATACCAGATTCCTCTACCCGTCTGATACTGCCTGATTTATCCTTTTACAATTTCAATATACTGAAATGTCATTTTACTATTTTCAATGTAGTTTTTTTGAAATTTTCATAAAATCATTTACCTTCACAAATATTTATGTTTTTTATGGGTCACATCAATGCGGACCAGGTAAAAGGGCGTAATGGTAATTCACCATAGCCACAGACGTACCATCGCTCAACAAAACCGCATCGCGTGAGGGATCATATCAGAGATTTGGATCTCTTCTTTTTCTTTTTGTTTGCATCCGTTCCTCACAAAATGCATTGTTTTCGTATAAAATACGTAAGTTCCTTATTTTTTTAAAAAAATAATATTGATCATTCTAAAATATTTTTTAATTACCTATCAGTATTCTATAATATTTTTTTTAGTATTATCCAATATACTGAACTAATTTTTTAAGATCTTCAAAATATATTTTAAGAAATTAGCTGATACTGAAAAATATTTTAGGATAGTTGACATTGTTTTTGAAAAACAAAAAAAACAAGAGGAGTTTATGTATTTTACACAAAAATAGTGTAATTTGAGAGAAAAATACGCGAGCTTACTGTAAGGGAAAAAGAGAGATCCAAGTCCGATCATCTCCTTCCCATGTCTATTTCTGCAACTAGCCGCCATTTGGTTTGTAAAATGTTGCATGGAAATAAAAAAAATAGATTTTATTGAAGGAAATAATCATCTTTGTACGACATGAAAAAGGAAAAATGAACATTTGTATTTGGTTGGATATTAAGTTCCCTAACATGCGCACCACCACAAATGAAGATAATATGAAAATATTTACTATTTAAAACGTTAATTTTGATGAGTATTATGCAAAACATTCCTGTGTGAAAAAATCCATATAATTATTTCGTTTCTGTAATAAAAATGTGAAGTGAATTAAAATATCTGTTAAATTTATTCTAATATATAGAAACTGAAAAGAGAAAATATCAACACAGATTATTCATTAAAATACATCACTTTAAGTTATTTATTGTCATTTTCAATTTATGCACAACTTATTTATACTTTATATAGGAAAGGATTATTTTTGTTATATGACTATTCAACTAGGTCTATATTTTCGTAATAACTTTTGTGCACATAATTCCTAATCTTGTTATAGATCTTAGGGGCAAAAATGATATAATAATAATAATATTATTATTTTCCCCATAACTAATGTCCGATGGGAAGGGGGAAGAAACCTCTCTATTTTCCTTATGGTCCACTCTCTTACTTCTTTATTTACACTAATATATTATTATAATATTAAATCATCAAAAATAAAATTAAATCATTAAATTTAATGTTGTTGTCAGCACATTAAAATTTAATTTAAATATTATCTTTATAATTTTATTAAAATATTTTATATATCCATTTTAACTTTTTATAGGATATAAATCTTACCATAAAAAATATCTAACGATGTTAGTAAATGAGTGAAGAGACAGATAAATGGGGGAAGCCCATTTTCCAATAACAGGAGATTTGATGCAGCGGAGGCGTTCCTCAAACTCGGAATAATGACTGGGCACAGGAACCACGTGGTCGAATCATCTGCCCAGCCGTGATCTTCAGTACAGAGGCCCGAAGGTGGGAGAGAGAGAGAGTGTGTACAAAATCTCCAAAGCGAACAAGAAGGAGGAAGGTTTGTTTATTTGTTCCATTAAAACAAAACCAACGGTGTTGATATCACTCACTCTCTCATCTTAATTGTCTCCTTCACTCCTTCCTTCTCCAGCGTCCGATCCTTGTCCATTCTCACCGATCTCAATCCCGCCAAATACAAATTTCCCCCAGGTAACTACTCTCCACACCCACCCCGCCTTATTTTCTCTCTCCTCCTCCTCCCCCATCTTCCTCCCCTCTCTAGGGTTTCGTTTCCATCCGTTCCTAGGGTTTTTCTTCATCTAATCGATGATGTATTTGTTTCTTTTCTTTGTCGTATTAGGATTCCTGCAACGATGGCCGAAGGTCCGGCCAGTCCGGGCGCGGGTGGTAGCCACGAGGAGAGCGGTGATCAGAGCCCACGCTCTAATATCCGAGAGCAAGACAGGTACCTGCCCATCGCCAATATCAGCCGAATCATGAAGAAGGGACTTCCTCCCAATGGAAAAATCGCCAAGGATGCCAAGGAGACCGTGCAGGAATGCGTTTCCGAGTTCATCAGCTTTATCACCAGCGAGTGTGTTTTTTTCGTTAATGGTTCATGTATGTAGTTATTCTTGTCGGAAATATTTGTCGCTTGGGGTTTAATTGGGGTCGAATCATGTAGGGCGAGTGATAAGTGTCAGAGGGAAAAGAGGAAGACGATTAACGGCGATGATTTACTTTGGGCAATGGCAACTTTAGGGTTCGAGGATTACATCGATCCCCTGAAGATTTATCTGAGCAGATACAGGGAGGTAATCAACTTTAGAATTACAGTTCTGTTTATCGCCTATCTTATTGGTTAAACGATGTGAATAAAGTTCAGGGAAGATATTATGCCCAAAAAAAAAAAGGTTCAGAGTAGATAAATCTGTGGAACTTTTGATTGGTTCGAGTCCCTGTCGTTCAACTTTGATTTTCCACTGACTTTTCGTTGCTTCTTTTTTTGGGCTCTTTCCTTGGGCGATTGGGCTTGTTGCAGATTGAGGTTAGTTCATACTTCGATAGTCCTACTACAGCTATTCCACTTTCTCATTTTTTGACATTCGACTAGACTTTTTTTATTTGCCAGTAACCGTCTCTGTTATGGCTTTCAATAGGGTGATACTAAGGGTTCGGCGAAGGGCGGAGAAGTATCTGCTAAGAAAGATGTTCAACCAAGTCCCAATGCTCAGGTATATATTTGCACATGCATTTATGCGTACTTTACTTTCATTGATAGGAAGTCATTTACATGACAATATCTGGTGTTGACCCATTTTATTGTAAAATCTACAGCTCGCTCATCAAGGTTCTTTCTCACAAGGTGTTAACTATACAAATTCTCAGGTAACCTCCGTTTCTTCATCTCCCTCGGTATATCTCTTCCTGAGATCTTGTGGCAGGACCATTTTGTCATAATGAAGAAAATGCTGACTTTACTGTTTGGACTCATGTCTTAATTGCATTTAATTGTTTTGTACTTTCCAGGTTTAATTCCTTTTCTTCTGAAAAGATTGTGTTTAAGGCTAAATATAATTAAACAGTATCTTAGAAGCAATGCTTTATCATTCTTCACCATAAGATGAGCCAGAGCTCCTACTGGCTCGTATTGCACTGAATGTGCTGAATGGCAGCTTGTTGGTTTTAGTTGGACCCACACAATGAACGCATAGGAAGCTGGTGCCTAGAAATTCTTATTCCTGATGAAATTTGCAAAGCATATAGAATGGATAAGCTTGAAGTCTCAATAGATCTGGACTTCTCTCTATTCATAATGCATAAAAATTGATCGAGGTACTGTATATCATTGGTTGCAATTTTGCTTCCTTTGGGTTGTGGCCCCGATATTGAGTGTGTTGATTTATTCACTTAAGAAAAGAGGCTAGTTAATCTGATGTGAATGATTCCCGCTGGTTTCATGGTACCCTCCCTACGGATGGATGTTATCTTAAATTTATATGCAGTCTGGCCTTGCTAGCTTCTCTCTTTGTAATTATGTTTTGATTATAGTATATCAATTAATTTACCAAGGTTGTGAGAAAGGTATTTCATAATTTTCAATTTCATCGAATATTTTTGTATTAGCTATTATGGTTGATACTTCGGGTGGTGAATCGTCTGAGATTAAGCCACTGCAGTGTCTTATGCGATAAGTCTGTCTCCAGGCAGATGCCTGACAGGTTGATGTGTCAGTAGTGATCAAATCAAAACTATTTGGGTTCTTAAATTGGATGGTTCCCGTTCTTTAAGTTGTTGATATTGGCATCTTTTTTTGCCAGTCACAAAGTAATGAATGATAGTGCCCCATCTCTTTGCGTAATGTGTCTTAAGCCCTTCTTTCTTCGATACTTGCTTAGCTTCTTGCCAAATTATTCTAGCCCGCCGGAAGTCTCTATTTTTTTTTTAAAAAAAACGCATAGTTGGAAACTTTCCCCTTGTTGCTGCATTTGGAAGTGAAAGCTCAAAGAGGTTATAGAGCGAGATGTATTGGTTAATTATTTATCTAAAGATCTGGTTTTTGATATAGCATAATGGCGTTGTGATCCATGTAGCCAGCCCCACTTGGTGGGATAATGGCTTTGCTGCTGCTGCAATTTGCTTGGTTGTGATAATTGTAATTTAAGGAGTTTATATTATCACAGTTTAATAGACGGATGACAGGTTCCTCATACATATTGGTTAACCCTTTTTTGGTAAAAATTGGCAGCAGGTTCAACATATGATGGTCCCTATGCAAGGCCCAGAATAGTTCTTCACACTCCGTCGTTGTGGGATTTGAATGTTATTGGAGATATGGTAATTGCCACAGGCAATTCAACATATTTAGTGCATTTATGGCATTAGGCGGTGCTGGTTCTCGTTTCCGGATTTTTTCCATCATGATCTGTATATTATCTTTAAAGTAGCATTTGTTTTTTGGATAAATGAAGTAGCATTGTTATTTCATAGTGTTTAATGTAAATGCCAGAACCAAGTGTGCTTCACTTGTTCCATCTGGGGTTTTGGCAGACTAAATATTTTAGAATTGTGGTTGGAAATCTGAAGTATCATTCGGTCGTCACTCCCTGTCCAGTATCATTTCGTATTTACTCGTCGTTTACGTAACTAAAGGCTTGAATTTCAATACCACGGACAAACAATGCCAATCACCAATACGCAAGAGGGAGAGCGCGCAGTGAAAATCCTTGACGCTCATTCTTTAGTCTTTACTGTATGTGCAAGTTGTGGGTTATTCTGTCTGCTGATTCCTCTTTTTGGTTTATTTTGGATCATTTTTTGACTTGTGCGTGTCATTAATGTGCATGGGTCATGTTAGTGTGTGTGTGGGGGGGGGGGGGGGGGGGGGGGGGGTTGAGCCCCAAACGCAGGATTCATCACCAAACGCCCAATGGGCAATTTAAAAAAAATTGTGAGTGTTTGGGGATCAAAGTGGGTAATTGAGTTTGAGATTGAAAAAATAGCTTTTGGCATAAGCTCAACTTTGGAGCTTTTGATGATTTAGCTTTTGGGGAGAGTGTGAATGATTAAAATATTTTTTCAGTTGTGTTCAGTGTGATACTGATTGCAATTTTACCCTTAATATATTTTTTCGGCTACCAAAATTAATTTCAACTATTTTTTGGTGCTTGTAACCCTTAAAATATTTTTTCAACTGTACTCAGTGTGTTATCAGACTGATTGTAATTTTATCCTTAATGTACTTTTTCAGTTCCAAAAATTATTTTAAAATATTTTTTGGTGTTTTTAACCCTTTAAAATATTTTTCCACCCACTCTCTCTTGCTATTATAACAAAAGTCACTTGTGTTTAAATCAATCCAAATAAGTTTTATGTTTATAAAAGTCATTTATACAATCACTGTTCCAAACATAAATCACATTACACAATCGAGCTTTTACCAAAAATAAAATTACCAAACGTTAAATTGAGAAATTCCATTTTTCTCATCGTTGTTCCAAACACACTCTTAATCTTTTCTGTATCGTTCCAATTCTATTTGATGTCCTCTTGGGGAAAAAAAACACCATCACCCGTGTAGTATAGGGTTTTTTTTCCCTCATAAATTCAAGTTATCTAATGTGCGTAAATCAGTTCTAGTGCCGTAAATCTTTCTTTGTACCAAAATACGAAGCAAAAGAAACCCTGCATTTGAAGTGAGATGATTACAGCAAGACCAAGCTGACGTGAAGCCGTGAACTACTCTTTCCATGGCTAAAAATATGATATCCAATTATCCAAACCAGGAAGACTGAAAACTTGTGTATGATTATTTATTAATAGTTTGGAAAATGAAATGAAACAAGAATATGTGAAAATGTTTTTATAGGTCCAAGTATTATGAAAAGGATAAAAACTTGGAAAAAAATTGCTTAGTACCACTATAGTCTTATTTATAAATCCAAATTAATTAATTTTTGCATATCAAAGAGAGATAATTGCCTCAATAAAATGGATTAAATTTATATATTGTTTTTTTCAATTTTACCCTCATTTATAAATAAATATTTTTTAGCTCTCTCTCTCTCTCTCTCTCTCTCTCTCTCTACGATTAATAGGTGTAAAATTATAATACTTTCATTCATTAATCTTAAAGTAGGCTTATGATAAGAACCGAATTACAGTACTTATAAATAAAATTACTGAGTAGGAACTGATAAGGGAAACCGAAGCTGTGGTTGGTGTGGTGCGCACCACATCGTGACCCTTTTCCTCCAATTCATTGGTCATTGTGGAAGGAAGATAAAGGCATGCCATTTTCTTTTGCTTTTACGCTATTGTTTAATTGATAATTTAGGTACTAGTGAGGCCTTTTTTATGCCCACCCCAAAAGCCTCTTGCCCCTTCAGTGCCTCTTGCATGGTTTTCAACGTTCATTTCCTTACTCAGATTAGCACCGTTCTGTGATTTTCCAAAGTAAAGTGTGCATTTATTTATTAACTCTTTATCTATCCTTCCCCACTAAGAAATGTCTTCACTTATTATCTCTCCTTTCTCTTTAGACGCCAGGAGTTCATTTACTTCGTATCTTCATTTCGCGTCTTTGATATAAAAATCATGAAATGTAACTCTCACAAATGAAATAGGGGAGGAGGATATTTTTAATAATACTTTTTTTTAATGTTTTTTAAATTAAATCAGGGGACAAGGCAACAGTAAACGAGGACAAAAATATGTGATTTGGAGGATATAAATATACATTATTTGAGGTTTTAATTTTTATAATCATAGATGACCTATCAGGATTATAATATTCTATGATTTTATCATCATTTTAGAGAATTGTTTGATTGAAATATTCAAATAGAATGGTCTGGAAATTAAATTATGATAGATTATTTAATATAACTTTTTTATTCGGTTTAGAATATTTTTTGACCTCCTCTGGTTTAGAGAATATGATTGTTAATGCTAAGACATTATAATGCTAAAATGTTTTAAGTAAATGGCAAAATTAGAATAAAGGACCTAAAAGAAATAATATTTATTATAGAGGGTCATAAATATGGTAATTATAATATAAATTTAAAAATACTAAATTGCCTCTAACTAAATTTTCTATTTTTCTTTCTTTTTTCTTTTTAAAAAACTATAGTTTGCCTGTCAATAGATGTAGGGTCTGTTTGGTATATTTTGATGGATATGGAAATGGAGATGGAAATAGGTTTTAAAAGTATGTTCGATATGTCATGGAAATGAGACTTAATTTTTATATCAAAAGACCAAAATGCCCTCCTAAATAAAAAACACACTTCCCAAATCAACCCATCCCATCTTCATCTTCGAAAAGAACACCTTGCCAGCATCGTTCTATCTCCTCCCTCTCCTTCTTCCTCTCCAACCAGACAACATCACCTTCCTCCTTCGAGCAGCTTTTTCACACATATGTGATGGGCATAGCTCAACGAGCTCCATTAGCATAGCTTGACGACTCCTCCTCCTCTGCACTAGTGAACTCTTCGCACAGATCTAAGTACCAAACAGGCCCATAGGCATATGCCAATGGAAGCCATGGTAGAACAACTTCAGCAGCTTGAGGATGCTTCCTCTTTGGGGTCTTTTTACTTTTTTTTTTTTTTTTTTTTCTGTTCTTGTATATCCATCTTTACTCATATAATAGGAGGGAAGTTCGTAGGCTGACTGTATAACATGTTGCAAGCACATTTGCGTGCTACAGGCTGTGTTTGTGGGGAGTGTTTGGACCCCCAAAAGCTCAATTGCCCCCAAAATACCAATTGACAATTGAATTTAAAAAAAATGAGTGTTTGGTGAACAAAGTGAGCAATTGAGCTTAATCTCACTTTAATAGCTTTTGCCACAAGCTCTATTTCCTAGCTTTTGGTGATTTAGCTTTTGGAGAGAGTGAGAATGATTAAAATATTTTTTTCAATTGTGTCCAGTGTGATATCAGATTGATTGTAATTTTACCATTAATATATTTTTTTAACTACAAAAATTAATTTCAACTATTATTTGGTGAATCCTTAAAATATTTTTTCAATTATACCCAGTGTGTTATTAGACTGATTGCAATTTTATCTTTAATGTACTTTTTCAGTTCCAAAAATTATTTTAAACTATTTTTTTGTGTTTTTAACCCTTTAAAATATTTTTTCACCTACTCTCTCTTACTATTATCACAAAAGTCACTTGTGCTTAAGTCAATCCAAACAAGTTTTACTTTTGCAAAAGTCATTTATACAATCGTTGTTCCAAACATAAATCATATTACACAATCGGACTTTTATTAAAAATAAAATTACCAAAAGCTAAATTAAGAAACTCCATTTTTCCTATATCACTATTCCAAAGACACACATAATTATTATCAGCTCAAAGTAGATGCCACAATGCACCATTCGTAAATTTTCTAGCCCGCTGATAAATACTGTTGCACCAAATAGGCAAATACCCACTTCTTAAAAATATCTTCTTTTATGAACTTGTAATATTTCTCCGTTATAAGTTTAATGAACATTTACCCTCCACGTATTGCGCGACATGAATATAATTTAATGATTCATATATTAGAAGAAACCTTATAAACCCACAGAAAAAATCACATAATGAAAATAATATAGTGAAATATAGAAATAAATTAAATCTCCCAAAATTAAGGATGTGCTTAACATGATAAAGTTGGATGGGATTTCTCTATCTACAACAATTTTAAGGTCTTTATTAATAAATATTTCTTGTTGTTGGTCTTTTCCCCTAATTTTCCCTTATGAAATAATTCATAATCTTAAATATGAAATATATAACATAAAAATAATCTCAAATCTAAAATACCCAAAAAAATTTGTAATCAAATCTTTTATTAATATATAAAAGTAGAGCTGTGAGGAGCCGTGTTGCTGCCACATAACCCATTTTCCTGGCTCATTTTTTATTTTAAACATGAGTTAGTTAGGAAGCTTATTTTGATTCTAAAAGTATAACCATTTAGCCAAATTTATAAATTTTTTAAAACATCCACATAATCTTTTAAATTTTACTTCTAACCCATCCCTCAACCTAGTCACACCCAACCATTGTCCACTTGGCATTGATCACAACCCCTCTCATTCAAGGGGTGTGAGGGTGCCACTTGAACGGCTAAGCCAATGACACTTGGCACAAAATCAATCATTCTGATTGCATATATAAAAAAGTTTCCTTTATGAGATAGTTTTCCATATAAATAATAAATTAAAGAGAGCATTTTTGAGAAGCTAACCCATATTTTACAGATAACTAATTTTTTTAATCTTTATAAATTAGTTATCTAGTTTGTTTAAATTTCTGAAACTTGGGTTATTTCTAAAGTCTAACCTATTATTTTGCTAATCCTATGTATTTGGAATAGTTTAGCGGGATGGGGGCAGCAAAAACTGATAGTGGGAGCATATAATATTATTTTTATTATATTAGGATATTTCAATTTTAATAATATTTAAGTGATATTTTATTTTAATCACTGAATTTTACTCAAATTATTTGATAAGATATGAAATGATTTTAATTTTTTGTTCTGGTGAATAGGGTCTGATTGACATCATGTTAATAATATTTGTTTATTAAATAATACAATGCTGATAATATAATATAAACAAAATTTAAGAATATAAATGAATAAATTCTTATATTAGTATAACTAAATGATATATTGATGATATAGATATGGATTTGGTGAAAAAAAATTCAAAAAAAAGAAGGAAAAGTTATGATTATGCAGATTACGGGAGATATAACATTTTTATATTTTATTAATATTTAAAATTTATTTATTAATGGATAAGATAATTATCTATTATTTATTATCCTTATAACTAGCAGGTTAGTAAAGGATTATGTGGTGGAAAAATCCAAACAGAAAGATTTGACGATTTTGATTTGTTCTAAAGGAAGTATAAAATAAACAAAAGAAAAATGGTTATTATGGAATAAAAATTTAAAAAAGTGAAAAAGTGAAATGGTTAAGATTGAATATGAGTAACTTTAATGTATTAAATAGCTATTTTCTAATCAACCAACTTAATAGATTATTTTTTGGTCGAGAGAACTTGAAGGGATTATAGTTACTATTATTTTGAATGAGAAAAATGGATTAACACTAAATCTATGCAAAAATTGATCAATTTGAATTTGTCTAGTTCCACTTATTTTTCTGATTTTATCACCAAAGAATCTAAATTAGGAAGAATAATCGGTAGGATCGTTGATTACAATTATTTTATATCAAGATAAAGAGATAGACAAGTGGCCACCGTTTCTTTCTTTGCTTAGGGCTAGAGGGAAAAAAGATCAGTTTATTTAAATAATGTAGTTTAGTTCATTTAGTACTCATATTATTGACTCCTTGAGAAGGGAATAAACACATCAGATAAATAACCAAAATCATAAATTAGCTTGTTGGGCTAATTAAGATTCCAGGCCCATTGCTTCATCAAACGCCCTGACTTGGGTTGAACGATTGGGATCACCAAGTCCACTAATCCAATGGTAGAGCATGTATCATAAAAAAGAATCGGATGCTTATCTTAGTGGAAACACCTCTCAACCCTCAGCTAATCGGTTTTGTATTTGTTTTAAATCACAGGATTTCGGAGCCGCATTGAGATTCGTGTACGTCACAACTAGCATATCAGGATCCCACTTATGAGGTTAGTTATGAGGTTTAATAGGATTATTATCGTATGCATTACAATTTACCTTATATCCATGTTCTGGGCTTTCGCATATAAATATTATTATTTTTGTTGAGAAATTTAATTTCCTCTTTTCCTGATCGCTGTTGTCGTTGGAAACCTTAATTTAATCCTTCACCTTCAGACTCAGAAGAATTCGTCGATGAACTGAGACGAAGAAGGGAAGGCAAGGGAGAAGAACAGCCTTAATATTAGCATAACATATTTATTTATTTTTTTCATAGAAAACTGGTTCCTCGACTTCCTCTAAGACCGATTAACCTCTACAACTAGGTAACTCAACCACAAACCATTGAAACTTTGCCATTGAGTCTTCAACTTCCCTCAATCCCTCCTTAGTTTATTGGTTTTTATTTGCTGTCATTGCTGTTTTCAATGTGATTACTTTGTCTTTTTCACCCATGGATTTCTCGTCTTACAAATGATCAACGGAAGACGTGTTTGCATATTATTTATATGTGTACATGTCAGTCATATGTTCCAGTGTTTCTGTTTCCTCGCCCATCCTTTTTGCTTCTGAACCTGTTGTCTTTAATTTGTCTAGTCTCTGAGACTTTGAGGTTTCAGGAGAGCACGAGTTTGTCCTTCCTTTTTCGACGATCACTTTCCTGACCAAGTTCGTCTTTTGTCTCTGATATGATTTCGTTACTGAGAAATCGGTAGCACGATGACTGGATTAATTTTGAAGATAATAGGAAATAATTCCCTAAGGGACGAAACCTGTTATAGATTGTTGTTATGGACTTCTTTAAGTGTGAAAGAACAGAATATCCCGTCTTTCTAAATTAAGACTTATTTGGCCTGCCTTTATTTATGAATTTATGATAATGAATGGCAATCTGATTAGATTTTTAACTACACAGGTGTCTATTTGCGTTGCTGTATAAAAACAATTAATGGAAAATCGTGGTCAGAAACGCCCAGATATGGCGGATGAACTACCTGCTGATAAACGGGTGTGCAGTTCATTGGACTTAAGACCAAGTTCTTCCAACACATCAAATCAAATCCATACCAGTTCTACAAACTTAGTGCCGGAGACCCATGATAATGACATGGATACTTCATCATCTGCCTCGGCTTCAAGTCAATCAGATGGAGAACCTGAAAAGGATTCTGCTTATGGGTCATGTGATTCAGATGACATGGAACAACAATACTCCAGTCTCCAAGGCTACCATAGGCAGAGATTATCTAGTGATCATGGGAAGTTCAAAAAAATCATATCAAGTCTGAGTGAAGAGACTGAGCCTTCTGCTCAATTAGCTCTTCTTACAGAACTTTGTGAAGTTTTGTCATTTTGTACGGAGGGTTCACTCTCCAGCATGACTTCAGGTTCATTATCACCGGTACTGGTCAAGCTGGCAAAGCATGACAGTAACCCTGATATAATGTTGCTGGCTATAAGGGCCATCACCTATATATGTGACGTGTATCCTCGATCAGCTGGGATCCTTGCAAGCCATGATGCTATTTCTGCTCTATGTCAAAGATTACTGGCTATTGAGTATCTTGATGTAGCTGAACAGGTTATTTATTGTTGTTTATTTACAATATCTTTTATTAATCTGTTTGCCCTTATATAGTATGAAGGGAATATATGGTTATATATCTTGTGTTAATGTAGTGTCTCCAAGCATTAGAGAAAATATCCCGGGAGCAACCACTCGCTTGCTTACGTGCTGGGGCTATTATGGCTGTTCTAAGCTATATTGACTTCTTCTCAACAAGTATTCAGGTAAGCCTCAAACTCAACATGGCATGATCTCACGGGAACAGGTTCTTTTTACAATAAATTTTTAACTCCAAGAATTCATTGGCTTTAGCTGTTATAGGGCTTCTTGATGAAATAATTCTGTTTCACTAACCCTCCTCTCCCTCAAAACACTTATCCAGAGAGTGGCTCTATCTACGGTGGTGAACATATGTAAGAAGCTTCCTTCAGAAAGCCTGTCACCTTGCATGGATGCCCTGCCCACTTTATGCAATCTTCTTCATTATGAGGATCGGCAGGTACTAAGAATGGAATTTGGATGATGCTTCTGTCTCTTCTGCATTTTAATATTCCTTTTTTAATAGTTATTTACCTTATTAACTTAATTCCTCAGCTTGTAGAAAATGTTGCTACCTGCTTAATTAAAATAGTTGAGCAAGCTGGTCACTCATCCAAATTATTGGATAAACTTTGTGAGCATGGGTTGATTCAACAAGTCTCAAATATTTTAAGTTCGAATGGCCGAACAACTCTATCTCAACCAATTTATAATGTAAGAATTTTTTCCTCTTTAGCGTCTACCTTTCTCCACTTATTTTCTCTTTCGTCCCTGAAAATGAGATGAGCTTATTATTTTGATTGGCAGGGACTGATAGGGCTCCTTGTCAAGATTTCTTCTGGTTCAGTTGTAGCCTTCAGGACTTTGTATGAACTTAATATAAGCAATGTAATGAAGGATATCTTGGCTACATCTGACCTTCCACACGGGGTCTCATCTTCTCATCCACTAGGCGGACATTGCAATCAGGTACACAGTTTAGTCTGCAGTACTGTTTTAGTCCACACAATTTAAATAATTATTGCAACTTAACTTTCTGTGTTAAGCTTTTCAGAAAATAAAACCAATATCTAGACCTTCAATCCATCTTAGGATCATGACACTATCTTGTGGATTCATTTTAAATTGTATGGGGGATTTAGAAGAATGCTTTCATGTGTTTTTCAGGTCATTATTGGGCTAGGTTTGCACATTCGGTTATGGTTCTATCATTTTGAATGCAAAAATCTTTATAGCCTAGCATTTAATTTCATTCCCCAAATTTTCACATTTAAGTTGTTTATCTAAAATTTGCCAGTCAACACCTGGAACTCCTTTTCTATATGTTGCACCGCAGCATCTGATTTCTGTTTTAAAAAATTACCATTGGAAGGAAACCTTACCTAAAATTCCACTCAATTCATAAGCCCTCCTGTTGCATGCTCAGACCTAATCTTTTAAGTATTCGTATATTCTTCAGACTAAAGTAGTGCTTGCTGTGACTTGTCTAAATATCATTCATTTAAATAATCACAAAGCAAGCATGTTGTTTTTCACGCTGTTGATAATATTTTGTGCTTTCTAACTGGAAGTATAACAAAGCAGGTATTTTTTTGTTCATTGCTTAGCAATATTTTATGTTAATTTATGTCCACCGATGGAATGGTCAGACTCGAGAATCTGATATAGAATTGTTACTTGATCTATGAATTATTCCTTCCCTATACGGAAGTAGAGATTTGAAAGAGTAGGGTAATACTTTATAAATACAATTTATAGCCTTTGAGTTTGGGGAGTTTTCTAGTCAAAAGTAGCATGTTCTCTAAGTGAATTTAGTTAACCACGGACACGTATCTAAGTGGTCATAATTGAATATATTGCACTTTGATTAGTTTTTGCCAAACACATTGAGATTGCTTTTATGCTGTTTCAAAATTATCTAATTCAAATGCGTTTTGGCATCTGTAATTCACAAATTGTAGCCAAATATGGAATATCCAATTTAATTATTCCCCAATTCCATGATACAATTTTCTGATAGACATATCGGTTGAAATAGATCATGTTGTTGCACTGGCTGTTTATTATGTACTCATGATTCACATTTTAAGGTTTTATGATGTAATATATCAAGTTAAAGTGTGTATTTCTCTTCTTCTGCCGCATAAAATGCTTTGAGAGATGCCTTTCCTTTGCTACAGCCTATGAGAGGATTTGGAGTTTAGATTCCAACTCTTGTTACATCTGTCGAGTTTTGTCATTGGCATTTAGTTCCTTCTGTCGAAGGGAGGCTTCAATGTGCAACATATCACTTGGTTCAATTTTTTCTCTATTAACAAATTATAGTTTGTCCTACTTTGTGAGAACCTTTTTTTTTTTAAAAAATTAATATTTTGGTGAATATTGATTGAGGATTGATGGTAATGTCAGGTATATGAAGTTCTGAAATTGCTCAATGAGCTTCTCCCTAGGTTGGACAAAGATCAGAATGATCAACTAGTGCTAGATAAAGAATCCTTTCTTGTTAATAACCCAGATCATCTGCAAAAGTTCGGGATGGATGTAGTTCCCCTGTTGATCCAGGTTGGCTTTTTTTCTAATTGATATGTTTTCTTTTTTAATGTCCTTGTTATTTTTTATTTTTACCTGCTGCACCCTTGTACAGGTGTTTAATTCTGGTGCAAGTTTAAATGTTTGCCATGGATGTTTATTTGTTATGCACAAGTTAGTTTACTTGAGCAACTCTGACATGCTTGTTGAATCACTTAAGAATGCCAGCATTTCAAGGTAAAGCACGTTACCTTATTCTATTGTGTTGAAGTGTTAAATTAAATAATTTTGACAAATTATTGATCTTTTTCGAGTTAATGTGGCAGTTTTTTAGCGGGAGTATTCACTCAAAAGGATCGTCATTTGCTGATATTAGCCTTACAGATTGCTGAGATAATTCTTCACAAGTTTTCAGATAATTTCCTGAAGTTGTTTATAAAGGAAGGTGTCTTTTTTGCCATTGATTCACTATTAGCACCGGGAAGTTCATCAGAATTGATGTACCCAGTGTTTGCCGGCACCCAATTGGCATTTGCCTCAAGTCAAACGTCTTCTTCTAGGGACCTCAAATGCCTTTGTTATGCATTTTCTACTAATCAATCTTGTACAACAACATCGGATGCAGGAACTTGCAAGCTTGAGAAGGACTCAATTATTAATCTTGCAAAGCATATAAAGTCAAAATTCTTAGCACCAGAATTATATGATTCTGAGAAAGGATTGACTGAAATTCTTCAAAATCTTAGAGCACTGTCTATGGCATTAAATGATTCTCTTGGCACACCTACTAGCAACGGTTCTCTTGCTCTGCCTGAAGGGAAGGTTGATAATATACTGTATCAAATGATGGAGAAGCTATCGGGCAAGGAACAAGTTTCTACTTTTGAATTTATTGAGAGTGGAATTGTAAAATCATTGACAAACTATTTATCTAATGGCCTGCTTATGAGGAATAATGGAGAAAGACAAGGTGGTCATGATGTTGTCATTGAAAAACGATTTGAGGTTCTGGCAAGGGTATGCTTATCTTATCCTCAGCTTCTTTCTGGAGGCATACCCCTTTCCTTTCTAATACGGAACTTACAGAGCGCACTGGTTTCTTTGGAGGCTTTTCCTGTTGTTCTAAGCAATGGACTGAAAGTAAGGAGTTCCTATGCTGTAGTTCCTAATAGATGTCCGATATCATATCCTTGCCTGAAAGTTCGCTTTGTCAAGGGTGAGGGGGAGACATGCCTTAATAATTACACTGAGGATTTTCTTGCAGTTGATCCTTTTTCATCCTTACATACTATTGAGGGATATTTATGGCCAAAGGTTAGCTTAAAAAGCACTAATCATGTAAAATTACCATCCAGCCAAGTAGCATTCCAAGCAGAAAATCCACCCATTCATCTACCATCAAATGCAAGTTCCTCTCAAGTAAATATTGGGCTAGCCAGTTTCATTGAGACACAGGTTACATTTCTAAAGCCCTGGTCACGGAGTTACTGACCCAGTGAACCTGCATTCTAATTCTTTATTCTTGATTATTTAATGTATTTTCCTTTTCTTTTTTTTTTTGGGTAAGACACCTGGATTTTCTCACAAGTAGAGATCTATTTATTTTGCAGGGAGAAGAGACAGAGCTGTTACAACCTAGGCCTGATCAAGCTGTCAGTACAAATCCAGGCGAATCATCTTCGTCTGAAACTCATGTAAGTACAATTATTGTTATAGAACAAATTTTTGGTTGTTACGTGTCAACCTATGGTTATAATGGATCAATGGTTATAAAGCTTGTCATTTTATAGATTTCATTATCCATCACTACTGCTTAGTGGTTAATTCTAAAAGTTTCCTTTTTTAATGTTTTGAGATTCATTGTACTGTAGTTTGTACTATTTACTTGGTACTTGTGCTTTTTAGTTCACATGTGTCTTTTTCAATCTTCAAATTTCTATTAAGCACAGTTCTGATATATGTGCTTTAGCTAATATTTTGATCTTTATGATTATATTTAACAGGGGCATGAAGAGAGAGAATCACAATTGAATGCAGAAGCAGGCCGAAAACTGGAAGTACATCCGGCTTCTTGTAGTAACGAAACTGAACAAAAGCTTGTTTTTTACCTTGAAGAACAGCAGCTGGATCCTAAATTGACATTGTACCAGGCAATTCTTGGTCATGTAATGAAAAAAACCGACTCTTTCTGTGTTTCAAAACTGTGGAGTCAAGTGCACATAATAACCTATAGAACGGCTGTGAAATCTGAGGACGTAGCCCCTCCAGAACGTCTTTACTCACCTGAAGATGTGTTCATCATTGATAAAGTTGCAGCTTATATGCAGTACACTCCTTTTTTCTCAGACATGTTCTCCTGTGAACTTGTTTCTGATTTGGAGAAGTCATGCCTGATTTATGATATTTTGTTTCTCCTTAAAAGCTTGGAAGGCATGAATAGATTTATCTTTCACATCGTGTCTCGTGAAAGAATTTGTGCTTATGCTGAAGGGAAACTTGATAATCTGGATAGCCTCAAGGTATGGGTTCCTTCTGTCCCGCAAAATGAGTTTGTGAGTGCAAAATTGACAGAAAAACTGGAACAACAAATGCGGGATCCTTTTACAGTCTCTATTGGTGCTATGCCTCTATGGTGTAATCAGTTGATGGTTTCATGCCCTTTCCTATTTGGTTTTGAGGCAAGATGCAAGTACTTCAAATTGGCAGCATTTGGTCTGCAACAGAGTCAACCTCATGATTCAGCAACAACAAGCAACGGGCGCCTGAGCCCTGGGGCATTACCTCGGAAGAAATTTTTAGTCTATCGCAACCGGATTCTGGAATCTGCTGCACAAATGATGGACTCACATGCCCGTCATAAAGGAGTTCTTGAAGTGGAATATGACGAAGAAGTTGGTACTGGTCTTGGACCAACATTGGAATTTTATACCCTAGTCTGTCAGGAGTTTGAGAAATCTGGAATGGGGATGTGGAGAGAGGATAATTGGTTTTTAACATTGAAGACAAACTTACAGGTTGAGATGAGAATTCTTTCTCCTTATGGACTATTCCCTTGTCCATGGCCTTCAACGCTTGAATCATCTGGTGGAGTACTGTTCTCTGAAGTAACAAGGAAATTTTTCCTTTTGGGACAAGTAGTTGCTAAAGCTCTTCGAGATGGAAGGGTCTTAGATCTGCACTTCTCCAAAGCCTTTTATAAACTTATTCTTGGAAAGGTACACCAATTCTAGATGCAATTGATGAGCTTCACTTGAACTTGAAACCCAACAAATGGTGAATTATTTGCTTACAGATTATCATTATGTTTGACTTGGTCTCTTTGTTTGCTTATCATCTTTTTTAGGAACTGTCTCTCTATGACATTCAGTCATTTGATCCTGGACTTGGTAGTGTGCTTCAAGAGTTTCAGGCTATTGTTAACCGGAAAAACTTTTTGGAATCTGTCTGTGGAGGCAATTACATGGTGGAATTTGATGCATGCTTTCGAGATACAAGAATTGAAGACCTTTGCCTTGATTTCACTCTTCCTGGGTATCCTGACATTGTTCTTTCTTCTGGGACTGATCACACAGCAGTAAGATATTATTTTGTGATTGGAATTTGTTGTTTTTTTTTTTGTTAATTTCATTGGTGGTGAGAATTTGTTTTTTGGGCAGGTGAATACGAGAAACCTGGATGATTATGTTTCACTTGTTGTGAATGCCACTGTGAAGTCTGGAATTGCCAGACAAGTTGAAGCTTTCAAATCTGGTTTTAATCAGGTTCTGCCACTATTCGCTTTGACTAAATGATGCTTAAAATACTTTTTAATGTCTTTTAGTTTTTAACAATTGAAATGATTAATACGCAAACCTTCTATATTGCTACTCTCTCTCTCTCTCTCTCTCTGGGCACTCGTGCAGGTGCAAGTGGTCAAGAGAAATGGGCTTCACATATCATATGATGAACTGAGAATTTGAACTTAAATCTTGTATTCAAGATTTTGAGGGTTTCTGTTGTTGCATGGTTTAAAGGGTTGGAATCCAAAATGATGAGATGTGGATTCAATTATGAAGCAGAATTAGCTACTGATTAAACATAGACTATCAATTGAAGAAGATTCTTTATTGTTTTTGGGCATTATGGTGATCATAAGTTTGTCAACCTCAGCCCGCACTTTATAGTGTATATTGTGTTTCACTAAAACCTTACAGAATGCTCCTCCTCCTCCTCCTTTTTCTTAAGACATTGTAATAGTCAATCAATTGATAGTTTTTTGGCCAAAAAAAATTAATTGATAGTTTTTTTTGCCAAAAAAAAAATAATCGATAGTTTTTTAATATTGTGTTTGTCAGTGATCTGATTTTTTTTTTTCTTTTGTCAACTACAGGTTTTTTCCATTGAGCATCTCCGCATCTTTAACGAAGAAGAACTTGAGCGATTACTCTGTGGAGAATTTGATTCTTGGGCTGTATGCATATATTTCATGTCTCAATATGTATAAACCTGTTTGTGCAGAGAGAAAATTATGAAAACAACTAAAATTTGATAATCTCTTTTTGGCAGTTCCATGAGCTGGCAGATCACATTAAATTTGATCATGGGTACACTGCTAGCAGTCCTCCAATCGTTAATGTGAGCCTTCCTGTTTTTCAATTGTCGTTATATGTTTTTTTTTTGTTGGTTTTGACTGTGATTTTATACCCAAATCTTATAATCTGTTGCTTACTGCTTTGGAATGTCAGTTGCTGGAAATCATTCAAGAATTTGACCATGTACAGCGAAGAGCATTCCTTCAGTTTGTGACCGGGGCACCTCGACTTCCTCCTGGAGGACTGGCATCTCTTAATCCCAAGTTGACTGTTGTGAGAAAGGTGTGTGGATATTATACCCCATAAGATGGATATGTGGTTTTTACGCTAGACTTTATGGTTGTTAGAACTCCTACTTATACTATTGTTGTTTTTGACAGCATTCTACCAACCAGGCAGACGCAGACTTGCCTAGCGTGATGACTTGTGCAAATTACCTAAAGTTACCTCCTTACTCATCAAAAGTACTTTTTCATTACTTTCAAACTTGAATGACTAAAGCATTCAGAAAATAATGTTCATAAACTGGAGCCTAATTTTCTTTAATCTTTGGTCACTTCTTTTTATATAAATTCCAGGAAAAGATGAAAGAGAAGCTCGTGTATGCCATAACCGAGGGACAAGGATCATTTCACCTTTCATAACTTCATTATCCTGACTTGATCTGCATTTCAATGCTGAACCTGTAAGTATTAGCGTAGCCGATACAGGTGTAGATAAGGATCTGAATGTGTTGCTGGCTAAAGTGGTGGTGGTGGTTGGAAGAGGAGCTGATTTGCTGCTGAAGGAGAAGAAGCTCCAGTCTTCACTGACTATATATTTGTTGGGGGTGTGTACATAGCCCGCAAATACAGGTAGTATTGACTTGGGTTGGTTGTACAGAGACCAGAGGTACTTTTAAGTGGTCGCTCTTTTAGATTTTTTTTTGGTGATACTCTTTTAGATATTTTTATGTACAGAACTGTGTACAGAAATCTCTTTGGATAGTAGCCTTTTTATTTATTTCAATAATTGCCTTTCGCCTTCAAGGGCATACGCCAATCGTGTTATTTTCTTATATATTCTGAACACTTTTTCTGCATTTTTGTTATCATCTCTGTTTGTTATTTAACATCTTTAATGCCTCAGTAGTTCAAGCCCATCTCATGTTTGATTACTTGCTGCCCTTTTTCCCAAGAGGGCTTCCAATTGATATCAAATTCTGTCCAGATGAGCTAGATTTAGTATGCCTATGAATTTAACGAGTTTAAATCATATGATAATTTCCAAAAGCTCCGCTTCTAAAGAGGTACATATGCGAAGATGACTTGAAAGTGAACATTTTTTTGTGAATGGGGGTGTATATTGCAACTATATGTTTGGATGGAAAGAAAATTAGAGAGGGAAAACTCTCAAAAATAGTGAATATTTTTATCATTTATAGGAGTTTTTCTCCTAGTATTTACTTCTTCCTATTTTCCTCTCACTTTCCTCTCTAAATGTTGTGACAATGTGTGATGAGGAAGATGGTAGAGCGGGAAGTCAAAGTTCCAGGATCCTTCCTTATTCACCGAGCTGGTCACATATTTATTAATCAAAAGATGTGTATGGCTGTGCTTTGCGGTTATAGGGAGAATCAGATTCGACAAACTGGTTTTTTTATCATTATTAATTGAATGAATTGAACATGGATTAAATCATACTTCATCCAATAG
This sequence comes from Inga laurina, assembly GCA_963855925.1. Classification (NCBI taxonomy): domain Eukaryota; kingdom Viridiplantae; phylum Streptophyta; class Magnoliopsida; order Fabales; family Fabaceae; genus Inga; species Inga laurina. Next base: position 13,954,833 of record OY979703.1, on the reverse strand, counting down.
ATTTTGTTTGTAGTGCAAAACTATTATAAACTTAGGCTTGTATGTAAGTAATTCTTTTTTTTTTTTTCTCTGCATAACTTAGCAAAGAAAACCTACAATTTTAATTATTGCAAATAACCCTGCGGTAAATTATTTTATCAAACTTCTGATGCAGCAATTGTGCAAAAGAAAAAAAAAAACTTCTGATGAAGCATAATATATTGTTCACCAAATATCCCTTAGATTTGTTTTGACACCCTTAACATTTTTAATCTTTGTATTATATACAAATAATACTAAACTTTAAAACATATATGGATAAATCTCCTATTATTTTATATTACTTTAAGAAAATCATGGATAAAGTAGAGACAAAGATATCATTTACATAGATATACAACTTAGAAAATTTTATTGTAGAATTATAAAAATAAAAAAAAACATCAGCTCTCTAGATAAATTAAAATTCGAGAAGTCACATATAATTTCAGCCTTGAACAATGTTGGTTAGGGGATAAGCCAATTTACCCTCGTGAATAGGAAAGGTGAGAGGAAACCAAAAATATGTTTGTTATGATGTTGAGATTGCTTATAAAATATTTTTTATGTAAATTGAGACAAAACTCATTTTACATATTTATTTTATATACCGTAAATTACAATTGAAAAACTGCTTTTAAGTATTTCAATCACTGTTACAAACAAGCATAAAATCCCTTGACCAAATCAAAATTTTAGCCTTGAATAAAAGTTCTTAAATATTTTCGGAGTATCACATTATTTATACTCTTTCAACTAAAAATAATTAAATAGAAAATTTTCATCAAAAGAAAATAATACTAAAATCTAACTTGAAAACTTTCTCCGTATAAATAGTATTCTAATTCAAATTTTAAATTTAACGAAGTACTATTAACAAAAAAAAGAGAGGAAAAGAATAATACTTCTTAAAAGAGTAAAGATATAATGATAAAAAATTTATTTGAATAGCATATTGATTATATCAATTTTTTTTATCAAAAAAATAAGTTTTCTATATATTTCATAAAAAAAGATAATATATTTTTTTACCTGAAAAAAGATATTATATTTTTATTTTATAATATTTTAATTAAATTACTAAGCCACGTATCAATTAAAAAAAAAAGAAAAGAACGCGAAGCACTCCAGCACTTGCCACGTCGTTCCAGTATGATTCTTGGGTTCTCTTCCGATTTGTTTATGATTCGAAGCGATAGAGGCATTTTGGTACGAAACCAGCTTTTCAGTACCTCACTCTTCCTGAATGCCTTCCTGCTCTTCCATCCTTCCAAGCTTGAACCGTCCAATGCACTTGGTTTGTAGCCTGATGAGAGCCGTTTCTTGCAAAACAGGTTCGCATTTTTCTCCCTCTGTTCTCGTGGTTACTCTGTCATGGTGTTTCAAGTTTATCTCAAATAAAATCGCGTCTATTTTTCGCATTTTAGGTTTTCCATAATGTCTACTATTTCTGGCCACATCGATTTAAATACCGATGCCGTTTTCGGTGATCGGCAAAATGAGGTTGCTGCTGTCCCTGCTTCTGTTGATAATGAGGTTGAAGTTCGAGATCATGAGTTCTGCCGGCTCGGAGAGAATCTAGGAGAGAATAGGTCGGTGAAGCCGGGCTACGATGAAATGTCTCGTGGAAGCGGACGAGAGGGTTTAGATAAAGATGCTGAAGTCGTGCGTAGAGCAAATGATGTGGAGGCAGGGGCAGAACTTGTTGATGGAGTAATCAGAACTGATAAATGCCTAGATTTTGAATTTAACTATGACGTTGTGAATGAACTTGAGTATGGATACAAGAGTGGAGTTACTGAAAAAGGTTCAACTGGCTTTGAATTTAAATTAAATGAGGAGGCTCAAGCAGAGGAGAACAAGATCGTGTGCTATAGTGCGGACCAAAATGCTAAAAAAGATTTTGGCGATGAAGGGAATGGAAGCGGGCAGAAGTGTCGTGTTGATGAGTTGGAAGTCCAGGGAGCTAGCACAGTTCTGGTAGATGAAAACAATGTCAAAGCTGATGATGATGAGGTTTCTACGGATGGTCCTAAAGATCATTGTGCCTCAAGAACTGCAGAATCTGTGTGCCAATCGCTTGATGGCACTCTACATATGGAGGTTAAAGATGTTAACTTCAAAGAATCTTTCCATCAAGAATTCCCAAATTCGAGAAGTAATTTATGTCTGGTAGAATCCTCATATCTCTTGAAACGGCCATCCCTCTTAGTTTGTGCACAACCGGAGGAGATAAAAAGTCAGACCACGGACATCAACTTGACAGAAGCATTGCCTTTGGGAAATATTCAAGACGAGTGCCATGGTCTTAATCTTGTTGTAGATTTTAATTCATGCAGTAAGTTGGTGGAGGTTGACATGAACATGAAATCAGTGTCTTCAGAATTCTGTGTATCTGATTTAGTGTGGGGAAAAGTGAGGGGTCATCCGTGGTGGCCTGGCCAGATCTTTGATCCTTCAGCTGCATCAAAAAAGGCAACGAGGCATTTTAAGAAAGGGAGTTATCTAATAGCATATTTTGGGGATCAAACATTCGCTTGGAACGATGCATCAAAGATAAAGCCTTTTCAAATGTATTTCTCGCAAATGGAGAAACAGAGCAATTTGGACAACTTTTATATTGCTGTTGATTGTGCATTGGATGAGGTCTTAAGACGAGTTGAGTTTGGCTTATCCTGCCCCTGCACACCTGAAGTGTTCGCCAGTCTTAAAACCCAAATAATTACTAATTCTGGGATCCAGGAACACTCAGGCAGAAGAGATGGAGGTGACAGGTTTCTGAATGCAATCACTTTTGAACCCAAGAAACTTGTTGACTTTGTGATATTATTAGCAGAGTCACCACTTGTTGAATTAGATAGATTGGATTTTGCAATAGCACGTGCCCAATTGTTGGCCTTCCGCCATTCAAAGGGTTATTCTCAACTCTCTGAGTTTGTAGTGAATGATGCGTTGTTCAAGAATGATATGGAAATTATACCCATGGACGTGGAGGAAAAGGGGCAATATGATTATCAAATTGATAGCCAAGGATTAGAAACTGATACTGGCTATTCACACAAGCGAAAGCACATCTCTAGAGGAGATTGCGTGTGGCCCTGCAAGAAACATAAACGTTTGTCTGATTTGATGTCTGAAAAGTGTTTGCGTCTCCCAGATGACAAGCGTGTTTTACGTAGGGAAGCTGATGGTGATGAGTCAAATCTGCTCTCTTCTGCATGGAACCAAAAGGCGTATGAGAACACTTCTGATGATAATTGTCATAAATCCCAAAATATTAAATTCGTCCAGTTGCACAAAGTTTCTGTAGATGAGATGTGGTGGCAACTTCGCTTGGCTGCTACAGATCCCACAAGAGATGTCTGCTTAACCCTCATGGCGAATTTTTTTGCAGAATTCAGAAATTTCTCTAGTCCACATAATTCCACGCCACTGGAGCTCTTCAAGGATTCTTATTGGACTGACAGAGTTATTCAGTGTATTCCTGACGAGCAATCATTGTTAGAGAAACAGAATGAGAGAGAGGAGTTACTGCCTGTGAATCCAACTGAAGGGGGTGCTCCCTCTTTTAAACCCCAAGCAGCTGCTGATGGGAAAGAACGTTTTGATGAGAGATCTAAGGAAGATACCTGCCCAACAGCCCTGATTCTTGAATTTACAAACTTGGATTCTATTCCTTCAGAAACAAGCCTCAACAAAATTTTTGGCCGCTTTGGACCCTTGATGGAATCACAGACCGAACTATTAAAGAAAAGTAGACGTGCTAGAGTGGTTTTCAGAAGACTTTCTGATGCAGAAAGCGCTTTCAGCAGTGCTGGGAAATATAGCATTTTTGGACCTTCACTTTTTAGATACCACCTCAAGGTTATGCCCTCATCATCCAAAGCCCTTGTTGGTGCAGGAAAGCGAGGCAGGAAAAGAAGTTCTGGGGAAGGCACTGAACTCTAGTGCCTTTGCATAGATTTCTTCAATATTAGATATTTACTTTAACGCTAGGTGTTTTCGTTGTCGATATCACTGTTCTTATTCTGAGTCTTTTGACAAGCTGACGTGTCTAGCATGCTAATACTAGGAGTGAGCAGCCTGACTAATTGCTGAGATAGATATCGCTCGGGAGAGGATCGAGTTGATATAGTTAAGAATGGTCCATGCTCTAGTAAGTAGTAACTTCCTTTCGTGTGACTGATAAGTAGTAACTGATTATGAAAATTACCAGGTTGAGGCTGATAGGACATTATCAACCTTTTTCTTTAAAACAACGCACACGTGTGACCGTAATTATCTGGTTTAGCGTGTTAACCAACGACTAGAACTTCTAGCTACTTCATTTTGCTGGTATTCGGTAAGTTGTTTCCATCTAAGCTAGGGAGTTTTGGGAATAAATATTTTTTTAGTAAATTAATTGTTGAATGCTACTAAGCGTGCAAGCCATCTTCCATGTGTGTAAAAATCTTTTATTGTGTGTAAATAATCTTCCGTGTGTGCACAAATCTTTCATATAAACGTTCAAACCATCTTCCATTGTGTGTAAAATATCTTCCGTTAAAGTGTAACCGATCTTCCATGGTAGTATTCAACAATTAATTTGCCCCAAAAATATTTTTTGGCAATTTTCCCTTTAAGCTATGCATTCTTTCATAAGAAGTATGTGTTATAGTAATGCTGTGGATTGTTGTAGCTTTTTGAATAATTGTCCTTCAAATTTTTTTTAAGCTCCCCCCAACCATATAAAAAAAATAGAGATGATAAAAAGAAATAGTGCAATACATATAATATCTCTTTGGATTGCTAACGATCGATGAATGTCTTCAAAATTTTACTCATGAATTTGTATTAATATATTCCTTTCTTTCTTTTTATAAGTAATTTTTATTCTTATTGCGTAAAACAAACTGACGGTTAAAATTAGTTAAAAATAATATATGTGTCAAAAATGTCATGTTTCTTTCAAATATGTTTATATTTATGAAAAGAGCATAGGAAAGTGAATGATTAATAAATATGAGAGAGTATGAGTCTAAAATATGAGAGAGAATATGTAATAAATGAGTAAATAAAAGAAAATTAGTGGTGAGTGGGGGATAATTACTATAAAGATCTATATTTAATAGGAGTAGAAAAGGAAAAAAGTAATTTAAAATTTAAGATACAAGGAAAAAATTGTTTATAAAAATGGCAAACCCCAAGAGAAGAAAATTATTTATAAAAATGACTGGAGGGAGTATATAATTATAGCAAAATGATTTATTTACATAAGTTATGAATAATTTGACCCTTTTTTTTTTTTCGTTTAACTCAGTGGTTTATAGGACTCAATCTAAATTTACTGTTTACCATTATACTTGAAAAAGGGTTGCTAAATGTCTGATATATGTTAAGTCGGAACGTCTGCTTTTAAAATTTTAACAAGTATCTTGAAGACAATAGGATGAACAACATGATGTAACGGTTTAAGTGCACGTTTGGGTTAGCGGTAGAAACTGTTTTTATAACGTAATTTATGATATATAAAATAAGTATCTAAAAAGAGTTTTATCTCGATTTACGTAAATATGTTTCTCAAACGTCAACTCAAATAAGCCCTAAATCCGGTTTCAATCTTGTATCAATAGGTATAGCCTTCCTAACAAAATGGATGTATTTTTCCCTTTATGTTTACCCGTCTTTTATTTCTTTCTTTGTTTTTTTCTTTGGGGCGTGACATTATACTACCCGTGATGTAAATCATATAAAGAAGGAGGCTTTCCAGTTTACCCGCCATGCTGTATTTGAGATGTGCTATTCTGTATTAAGACATTTTTTTTAGTGTTAAAGGGGTAAAAATATCTATAAAATTTTTTTAAAAGTGCACCCACTATTATAAATTTTTTTTGGTACAAAAGGAACAATAAACTTTCAAAATAGAGGCAAAAATGACAAGATTAAAGAACAACTAAAAGAGATGAAGGCAAGAGTGAAAAAGAAGAATGAAAGAGGACAAAAAAGAGAGAGAAATGGGGGGGGTTGCCACCTTCTCTTCTTCCCACCACGTCGTTAATCTTGCCGCCTCCAATGAAGATGACATCGTCATCCTACTCTCTCCAAGTTGCGATAACGATGGGAAAGGATCGGTGAAGATAAGGAAGATCAAACCCTTGCCATGCTTTATACACCTCCATCATTGATGGAGAAAGCCAACGCAGGCGCTACTGTTTTTTGAGAAGAAATTGAGGCTGTCGAGCGTTGAGAGGGGAGTCTGAGAGATGGATGAGAGGGATAAGGGAAGGATAGCAATGAGAATTAAAATATTTAGCCATTTTTATTTTTTTTAAATGATGTGGGGCCAATAAAGAATGATAGCAGATGGTAGCATGGGGCCCACCAATTTCCTCTTTTTTTCCAGTTCATCGTTATTTTTGCATCTAAAATAAGTTTATAGTAGTGGGTACACTTTTAAGAAAAGTTTATCGATATTTTTATCCCTTAATCCTTCTTTAATTAGGGATAATTTGGTACTTTTACACTGGAGTAAACGACCGTTGGTTAATTTTAATAGTAGTGTCACTTTTACCTTTTTTTAAAAGTTTATAGTTACTTTTATACTAAAAAAAAATTACGGTGGTGAATGCACTTTTAACAAAAGTTTAAGAGTAGTTTACCTTTTAACCCTTTTTTTTATATGGTTTGAAGTTGATATTGAAACTAATGAATGAGTAAACTGGCTTTTGCGTTTGTTTGTTTTTTTTTTTTTTGCATTCTAAGGACAAGAGTTAGACTCTTGGGGTTGTCATAATGACATTACAGCTGCACATCACAGAATCAAACAAAGTTATTGTCCTAAGTCCTCCAGCATGGGGCCAAACAATAAGCCGGAGGGGTTTGCAAAATACTTAGTTCACTACTTGAACCTTGTGCCAACTTGGCCAACATATCGGCACAATTCAATGCTTCTCTATGGTTATGAATAACTTCTACCTCCCATCTAGAGAAAATAAGATCTTGAATGTCCATCAATAAATGAGATAGTGGGTGATAATGTCCTTGGTCGGATAAGAACAACCCTATTGCTTCTATGGAATCCGAATACAGCTTGATTCTCTTGAAACCTTGGTCTTTATATACTAGCAATCTCTTTTTTATGGCTTCTAATTCTACCTCAGTGGAAGAAACGAAACTAAGTCCTTGTTGGAATCCAACTATCCACTCACCTGTTGAATCACGAGCAATACCTCCACATGCTGCACTTCTCTAGTCATTCACCAAGCCATCTACATCCATTCGAATGAAATCCGCCAGAGGAGCCATCCGCCTCACGTCAGATCTGTTCAAGACTTGATAGATTTGATGCTTGAAGTTTCCGTCTTGCACTCCCTCCATTAAATGGTGGATGCATCTCTGGGCTATGTTCCTGGCTGGATCCTGAGAGCCTTGAAATATTTTGTTGCATCTATTCTTCCATATAAGCCAGCAAGCCGAACTGAACGTGCTCATCCACGGCCACCCCGACATCCTTCTATTTCTAGGTTTATGCTTCATGTTCCACTTGATCAAATCCTGTAAATTACCACTAAAAAAGATACTAGTATATATTGCGTTTATTAGTCCATGAACATGGATGAGAAACAATCTACTCATTAGCTGATATTCTTAGAATAAGTTACAGCATTTGTGCTTGTTTTAAACTGCAGAGAAAGCGATCATTAAAAAATAGACGCTGGCTTTTCTATATCCTAATATTATAAGTGAACTTGTTAATCGGGCAATTAAGATTGCGCTCAAACACATTTAATTTGGATGAATCATATATGGCACTATGATTCTCATCCATGTCTGTGGATGCTTTGATTGAAGTTTGCAGACTTCAAACTCTAGTTTGTAATTCAGAGATGCAACGGTCATGTTGGCTTTCATTGATTGGAATTGTGAATCACTCTACTCCCAAAGGTTATGCATACAAATATACAATGTGTTTGAGCCCATACTATGTAATACTACTATAATCTAAAACTTCAATTCTTAAAAGAACTTCCCGCTGATTTCTTAATAATAAAATAGTATATAAAATATAAATAATTGCGCAACTAAATTACTGGACAAAACAACACTTAAAATTAAAATACATAGTGTTTTCACCAATATATATAGTGTTTATTAAATTTCTATTAATCTTATCGAAAAATGTGATGATATTTTTAACCATATAAAATCTCCCTTTTTTTCATTATCAGGCCCGCTGGTTTCAAATTCATGAATGAAAAATAAAAATTATAATGCTGATATTAATGGAAGGTGTTTGACCAAACAAGAATTATAGAAAAATGACCCCACGGCTAAAAAAAGATAGAAAAATGACATATGAAAATTTATATTAACTGGTGATAGGAAATAATATAGTACTAAATGTTCTTTTTTTTGTCAAAGAATACTAAATAGAGAAAAGATAGAAAAAAAAAAACTTTGAATTTGCAAAATTTTAAATACGGTGTTTCTTAAAAAAATGAGTTGTGAATTGCTTATCAAATTTTTTCATTCCCTTATCAAATTTTGATAACACCTGATTTAAGATTTTACAATTTTAATTTTTTTTTCGTTAAATACTAAATAATTATATTAAAAAAATCCAACCCTCACTGGCTCACTACTAGAAATTGATAGCTTGAATCTGAGGCCCAAGTTCATCGCGGCTCAATGATGTCACATGCCGCGCCCATTTGCCCGGTCTTTCTCCCTCGTCTCTCTCCTTTATTTTTCATTTTCAAAAAAGGTGAATTCTTATTATTTTATTTATTTTAAATCTAATGATTCAGAAAGCCGCTTCTCCCAAGTTCAAAATTCTCAAACCAGACAACTCCCTCCCACCTTGGCCACTGAGTTGCCCTACTCTGATCCTCGCTTTCGAATTTCGACTGTTCTTTCAGAATCTTTCACATCCTTCTTTATCTTCGCTGGTTAAGTGCGTTTCAGATCGATCATATTTTCTGAAATGGAGGGTTCTCAAAGTAAGAAGGATGTTCAAGACCGTCGACTTAGCATTATCGACGTTTCGTCGGCCGACGATTCGCTACTCGATCCCCTTTCTGGGAATCCCGACAATCAAGATTTGGGTAAACTCGCAGGTTGGTTTTTTAAATCCCAATTCCCTGTGATATTACTCAAAATTTCTTTTGTCCTGATTTCTGATTGTTGGTTGGATTTTTACTGCTTAACTCGCCTTTACATTTCTATTAAATTGCTTCCCTGGTCATTTGTTCTTCTAAAGCTGTTGGAACCTTGAACTACTGATGCTTCCGATACTTGCTCTTGTGTGATTTGGTATTTCTTGGTCATTTGAACTACACCGTGTATTTCTTGTTATTTCTTTCTGTTTTTTAAGAAAAGAAAACAAAGAAAGAAAAACTTGCTCACTGCGAAATTTCAGTGATATCGAAGTTTAGTGTTTGTAGGAAATAAGTATAACTTATTTTGAGCTTCATACTTATGAACTCACGGTCTCAATTATACTATGATTTCCTCAGGCGGGAATTTCTACTTGTCCTAACATCTTGACTTCAGTGATATGTTACGATTTTATATAACCGATGAAGCTCATTCATGACGTTTTTATTAGATTTATACATTTAGAGACTAATGGGATGAAGCATAAGTGATGTTATGATTATCAGTTGTGGCACTTGTTGAATTCTCAGTCACTTGACTGTATAGTTATGGTGGATCACTAGTTCCAAGGTGTTAACTAGTATTTCCTATGTAATCGAAAAGCATTGGGTTTAACATATTATTTATAGCACTATGTCTTTTTCTTGTCCACGGACTTTAATAAGGCCATGTCGTGATCTCATGTTTGCTTCACTCCTGAGATTTGTGTACAAATCTATGTAGACTCTCTATCGGTTCCCCCTGTTTTAAATCTACCATTTTTCCTTATGCTTTTTCAAATTGATGTGTATATATATATTTTTTTAAAATTCTTATTTGAATAACATGTTTCAGAAAACCAAGAGCATGCAGAGTTGTTAGATACTCCTAACTCAAAAAAGTTTGAGGACGCATCAAGCAAACTTGAAGAGTGGGATCAAGAGCCCCGGCCAAATGAAACCTTTGAAATGGGAAAGACAAAGAAAAACAAGTGCAATTTGCGTAAAAGTTTAGCTTGGGATAGTGCTTTCTTCACAAGTGCTGGTACGTATCTTTGAACCCTTGTAATTTGTGTTGTTCTTTTTGTCGCCTCACCAAGATGTCTGTGTTTCATTGCAAGTGCCATGTGTTTATTGTATTCAGGTGTTTTGGATCCTGAGGAGTTGTCCAGCATAATTGAAGGTGTAGAGAAGGATGAAAAGCATGCATTACCGGGAATTAAGGAGGATTTATACATGTCTTGTGAGTCCATCTCTACATTAGAAAGTGACAGCTTGACGCTGGAAAGTATAGATACTGATTTATTCGAGGACATAAGGGCTTCAATTCAGAAATCTGGCAAGACGTCTGATGTGGCATATGGAAGCAGCAAAGTGACGTCAGGGGTAGCAGGATTCCAGACTGATGACTGTAAGCAGCCATTACCAGGAATTAAGGAGGATGTGCACAGGTCATGTGAGTCCATCTCTACATTAGAAAGCGATAGCTTGACTCTAGAAAGTATGGAGGCTAATTTATTTGACGATATAAGAGCTTCAATTCAGAAATCTAGCAAAACTTCTGATATGGCGAATAGAAATAGCCCAGTGCTATCGGGCGTTGTAGGACTCCAGACCGATGGCGGTAAGTTTCTCTGCCTCTAAACCGTGTTGTTGTACCGAAGACTTCTGTCTCCCTAGTTAGCTAGCTTAAATGTGTTCGTTAGGAAATTTTATAGAATTAAAGTACATAAAGTTTTTTTACTATGATGAGCATTGGGCTCGCGTCTATATTTAAGCCATAGTCCTTTCTGCATGCCATTAGTTTTTCCTTTTCACATTTGGCCATGTTAAGAGCAAGATAGAAAGCAGGCTGGATGTTATTTAATCCCTCTGTTCTTATATTCTGAACTTCTGCTGTGGTAGCTGATATTGTACTTCTTAAATTTGTATTTTTCCCCCCTTTTCCAGTGTTAAAGGCGACTGGCATGACTTCTGGGAATAAGGTAGAACTAGTTTTATACATCAGTACAGGTTTATAATATTTGAATTTTTGAATGATTTCCTTCTTATCTCGACAAAAATAATTGACAATTTGACGAAAAATCTCTCCAACAACTTTCTGTTATTTTAGTTGAAAGCCTCATCTTCTAAGAATTCCAGTACTACCAGCATGCAACTATCGGGAAGAATGACCAAGAATCCCGTACGTCCCCCTGTTTTACAGGTATGAATGTATAGAAAAGCAAGAAGAGAACTTATGGCTTCTACGTAAGCAAACTAATGCTTAGGCAGGGGGAAGCAAGTGGTCAGAAGTAAATTTTGGTGACTTTATGTTGCTGACACCAGTTTCTTTTGTGTTGAAGAAGCTCAGTGCCAGGAGGGGAGATCCATCTACTGTAAAGCAACCCAAGCTACCTGCCAAGTCTACTCCAGGTTTAACAGTTTCAGCAAAGAGAGCATCTCTTGGTGGTCCGCATCTTGGAAGTGAAAGAGACAAAACAAAACGAGTTGTTGGTGATTAAACTTTGCCCTTGCTTTATTTTGTTTTCCAAAATTAGGCCTGAGAGTGTATCTCTCTGACTTTAAATCACTTTTTGGTTGATTTGACCTTTCAGGCAGTGTGTGTTCAGTGCCAAAAGCACCCACTATCGGGGGTTCGGGAGGTATCGTGACGAAGACTACAATAACATCCAAATCATCCTCAGCTCCATCAGTTGCAAACAAGACAAAATCAACATCCACATCTTTTGGCAGAAATTCATCTGGTAATATCAGTAAATCTCCTTTGAATTCCTCGAAAAGAAAAGTTGATGCTGGCACCATTAAGCCACCTGCATCTGGCTCAGCTGTCAGGACACCATCAAAAATTGCTTCAAGGAATAAAACTGAGTCTGGGAATTGTAGACTCTCAGGCTTAACCAAGCTCTCTTCTAGCATTTCACCTGCTAGCTCTATCAGTGACTGGTCGTCAGAGTCGTCTTCATCAACTTGTATGAGTAAAAATAATTCTAATGGGTCAAGGACTAGCATTGATAGTAGCTCTCGCAGAAAGGTCGAGTCAGACACTGGTACACGACAAGTTTCAAGTTCTCTGAACTCTCCAAGTGATTCAACCTCAGAAGGGCAGGAGAGTCAGTTGATTGGGTCTGTTAGTCAGTGTGTAAGGTCCATTTCTGCAGGAACAGTGATTCCATCGGCTCCCACGAAACCATCGGGCCTTCGAATGCCTTCACCAAAGATTGGCTTTTTCGATGGGGTGAGTTTTACATCTTTGTATGTCTTTGATGTATCATAATGGCCTGGTCGTTCAGCTTAAAATCTGTATGTTGTTTGTGACCGATGCAGAAGATACTTTTATAAAATATGATTTTTACCCATTTATTTCTGCATTTCCATAGCACACCAATTTGTTAAATTAGTGTTAAACTTGTTACGCAGATGAAATCGTCGGGGCGCACCCCTCGTGGTGGAATGCAGTCGCACTCTGTTGTGCCTCGTGGCTTGCCCCATGGAAGTAGCGTCGGTTCAAGCGAAGGCCAAAACAGAGCAAACCTTGGAAAAGTTCAGCCAGCTAGATCTAACGTGTCAATAAAAAACGCACAACCCAATAACCAGCAAACTTCACAACCAAATCCTGTTCATGAATCATTGGGTGTAGAGGTTATGACGTCTAGCTCTTTGCAGAATGTTGAAAGCTCCTCTGACATGTCCGTGGAAGTTCCAAACAAGACTGTTCTTGAAAGCACTGCCGGAAACGTAAGTAACACGACAGAAGGACATCCCGTAGGAATGCAAGATCTCAATCTTGATTTGACACAGAACATTGGAACTGCTGATGAAAAGACTAGTAAAAGTGCTTCTGGTTCTACTTGTGATGGTGAAAATTTATCTCGTGAGATTGTTGGGGAAGGCTCTAGATGTGGCGAAGTTGATCTTCCAAAGGTTGAAGGTCCGGTTCTTCTTGAAGCAATGGAAACCAAGGAAACAATGGACATTTCCATGGATAAACTGGGTCCAGAAGGAACTAATCACATGCCTTCACTGCATAGAATAGACAGCATTGTTACGGGCGGAGAACATAGTCCTAACATCTCAATTGCTACGGAAATTGATAGTTTGAGCTGTCAACTTGAAGTTATGGATATAAATTCGAAGATACAGAAAAACTTGGACAGTCATTCTATTTCTTGCTCTGCGTCCGACGTCAACTCCCAAGATAATCTTAATGGCGTGGAGCTATCTAGTCGCAAGGAGCATCTTGATTGTCCTGAAGTGGAAGAATCCTTCAATGGTCCAAATTCCCGTGGTCCATGTTCTCCTGCTCACACAAGGAGACCCTTTGCTGTGAAAGACTCCTTTTGCAATATGGATGGCTTGTACAGAGTTTCTATGGAATCGTCAGTTGCAGAGGCAAAATCAAACTCGGCCTTGCCACAGAGCATGAGCAAAGAGAATTGAGGTGGGCTGGGGCTAAATATTCTTTTGATTTGCCGTTTTGTGGGAAAATTGCAACTATAGAAGTCTTGATTCTGATTTGACTTGTCCTATTGAATAGAAGAATTATCATTCCGAAGCCCCAGATTAGAATTTATGTGAATTATATGGGGATCCTATATATAGTTGCCCGAAAAGAAACCGCAGTGTATTGTGTTATGTCATGGAAAATAGGAAATGGATTGCCCGATTACCGTGGAGAAATTCGATAACTGAGCAAATTTTCGCTCTTTTCGGTTACTTATAATTATGCTTTGGTAATCAAACGAAAGAAAAATGGTTAGAATCATGTCCAGAAATTTTTCTAAAAAGGTTAAATAATAAACACCGCGTTTAAAATCAACATGGAAGGCATTTTATTGACTTCAATGTTGATTTAAACAATTATCGTCCATCAAATTACCAAATCATGGCTTATTCACTAAGGTTAAACCTTTCATAGGTAATGCATTTTACGCTCGTCTAACTTGAATTGGTGAATGAGAAATTTTTTTGAAAAATCCGATGCACTTGGAGTTTATCATTCATCAATTATATGTATATTACCTGCGAAGTTTGCCAATGGAAAAAAAAAAACATTAAAATGTCATATAATTAGGAAGTCACTCCATTTAAATTCTGGAGTTTTCCAAAGGCCCCAAACCCCTGCCACTACTCCCAAATCATTCACTGGACTGCCCTTGTGATTGTGACTGCGTTGCAGCCCATTCGGTCTGGGTAGGAGAACGTCTGGTTTAATCGGTTTTAAGCAGGAAGAGTTCGTAAAGTTTACCATTCACATTTGTACATCATAACAGGCCAAGCATTGATTCTAAGATTTGTATACCATAACAGGCTATGGATTGATTCTAACTTTCGTTCTGTACTTGCTGATGGCATCATTATCGCACCATGTTCCATAAAATCATGTCTGCTTCGAGAGAAACACATTAAACTGCAAATCAGATTATATATGCAGTCCCAGTTAATCACCTTCATAAAGTAGCATGTGCTTAACTATTTCAAGACACGAACATGCTTATGATCCTGACGTACTTTTTAATCGATACCAGAGCTTACAAGAAACTCATTAATGAAGCAACAACTAGATCGCAAGTTGTAATTAACCCACCTGTTCATTTCTTGTCGAGCAAAAAACTGATAAATTAAAAGTTTAACGGCTCACGATGGTGAATAAACCTAGCAAATCTCCATTGATTCCAGTAAAGTTGGTGTAAAAGTGTACTAAAACAGCCAAAAAGACTAAAGATAGATTGGGTTGCGTAGAAGGAGATTCAAAATTGTTCATCAACGAATTTCAACATCACGAAGCAAGATTCATAAGACTCCAACAATACTAAGAAAAACCAATAAGGCAGTCTAATTAATTTAAGACCTTGGCTTCTCCTTCTTTTCCTTGAAGAGGGCAAGGAGTGAGACACCAGATACCTTCACGACCTTGAATCTGACACCAGGAATATCACCCACAGCATGACCCTTTCGTCCAAATCCAGCTATCAAGACTTCATCCTACAACCAAGTGGGCACAACCCATAATCCACAATTTGAACAAAAAATCATTAAAACACACGCAGACATAGATATAAACAAGGGCCTTACATTCTCTTCTATGTAGTTCAAGCAACCATCGTTAGGGACAAAGGCAGCAATCTTCTTCCCATTCTTGATCAGTTGAACCCTGGCACACTTACGAATGGCAGAGTTTGGCTGCTTAGCCTCAATACCTCTGGCATATGGAAGAATACCGCATTAACATCCAAACATTTGAAGCTCTGATGAAAGTTATATGAAATGAACGACAAGGACAAGTGAAATTGTAGCTTACATCTTTTCAAGTACAATACCCTTTGCATGAGAAGATCCAGCAAAAGGTTTCTTCCATTCGTTGCCAAGGTGAGACTTCTTGTATGACTTATCAGCCCACCTTTGCCTCCTGCGGTGGGACCGCAGCTTGCGGGCAGCTCCCATACCTCTGGTCTTCCTGTGGAAGACGGAAGCCAAGTGAGAAATTCAATCCCACACATCATGTGTTATTTAGTTCTTTTCTTTCAAATATATCCCTCTTCATAAAATATGCAAACCAACTTTCTGAAATGAGGCGAAATTGGAAGAATATTATCTTAGAAGTTAGAACCAACTTTCAAATGTTGTTTTACCACGTCACCAAACATATTAATAGATAATCTCACAGGAACAAATTATTGCCACAAATATCAATAAACAGGCACACATTTTTTATTCACTCAAGCCCCAAATAATCAACATAAAACACGGACACATTTTTACTTCAATCAAGCAAAGTTAAAACCAAAAGTTTTTTGGCACGCAAACAAGCTGCATCTTGTTTATAAAATCTGGATTGTGCGAATGACTTGCCACATTTCCGGTTTATTACCACCCGATTCCCCACATGATCAGTGGAAATCAAACAGAATCAAAAGAAGAGAAGAGAGAACACAACAGGATCTGACAGAGGAAAAGGAGTGACGAAGAATGAGCAGCTTTAAGGCTAAAGTTGCATTTCCAAACTAATATTGGAGTCCAATAAAAATATTATGGGACAAGTCACAAACTTCGTGGATCACCCAGTAGTAAACAGAATGAACTATAGTACTATACTATAACAAAATCAACATATTACCGGATTCAGCAACTTCATTTTTTAATCATCAATTTTTTTACGCAGAGCAACGAGGGGAATGACAAATAAACATCAAATATCTAAAGACGTTAAATATACATAACAAAAGGCGCAAGGGAAGAACACTTGGGATAATGAGAAAATAGTGATTTTGAATCATAAAAGGTTCTCGTATAGCTAGAAAGATAGCATTAGTCCAGAACAATGCAAGGATCCCTTACCCCATGGTTACGGATACTTGGTCCTTCTCCCCTACACTTCGACGTCGAAGAAATGTGAGCAGCGGCCACGAGCTCGAAGAAACCCTAACTACGGAGTTCAAAGGGATGTTTAAATAGCCAAGATGGGAAAACTTACCTGGCCTACTACTGAGCGGGCCGTGTAGAATACACACTAAAAATTCTAATGAGCCCAATAGGCCTTGCTTGATTGGAGATCCCCATATACTGTAATCTTTTAATTTTAGGCTTGGCCCTCATTTGTATCAAAAAAATGACAACAGAACTGTACCAAAAAATGGTGAAATCAATTTTTAAAGGGGAAAAGATCTGGTCAGGCCCAAAAAAAACAGGTAAAGGGAAAAATCTGGCCTCGCGGATAAAGTAGAAAATCTTCGTTAATACCTTCCCAAAAAATTTATAAAGAGAGTTAAGAACTCTTTACTCTCTAATTCTAGAGAGAGAAATTATTAATCTAATAAAAAAAATTTATAAGGAATGATTATGTCTTTTTAAAAAAATGTACCCTTTTTTTAGTGAAAAATGTACATTTCTTTTTTATTTTTGTGCCCGATTAAATTAATGTACATTTCCAAACAAACATGGAATAGGGATATTGAATTATATTATAAATTATATGTATGTATGCAAAATAAATTCATGATCATGATATTATTTATGAAACACCATCCTATTATTTATGATCATCATGAAAAATGCATGAAGATGTGTAAAACAAAATTTGTACATAATTCCTATACACGTTTTTCAAATTCCAATTCATTAATGCTGATATTTTTTGGAGAAAAAAAAATTAGATTAATATGACTTGGATTAAAAATTGAATTATAGTTAAGTAAATATTCCCTCCAGTTCTTAATATAAGATATATTTACTTAATCTGATTAGATTAAGTTAGTTAATATGAAATGTATATTCTAAAACACCCTAACCCTTTTCCTTAATTCCCTTCTTCCCTCTCCTCTTTGATTATTATTAATGAAATATTAATACGGGTAAATTATGAAAAGACTAACCGACGTTAAAAATATGCTTTTAAGATCATTATCAAACTCCTCAAATACTTCCTATATAAGGAGTAATATAAATGGATGGATTTGAATTTTTAGTCCAGTGTTTTCTTAACTAGTAACATTGGCATTGGGCAGTACATTTCCCCCCTTTTAGTTAGCTTCAGTACAACTAATGTATTCCCAGAAAATGACGGACGGTTCTCGCCTAGTGCTCATAGAGCTGCATAAACGTCTCTATTGTAGAAATTCCAAGTGTTGTATCATGCTCGTTTTCCACTCATCCAGGTATTTATTGAATTTGTTATGTTAATTTTACTCTTCTTTGACGTCATCAAAGTTCAAAACTTGAGGAAAAGCGAATCAAGCATAATAATAAATTTTTCCTCTACGATTGAGTATACATGCACAACCATTTTATTTAATCGCTACTATATATATATATATATATATATGACAAAATACTCATTTATGAAAAATATTATTCTATAAGATATGATTCAGTCTTTTGGAGACCAGATCCATACCGTAAATGTTGCATTTTATTTGTCTCAATGACACAAAGCAGAACAGATCAAATAAAATATTGAACAGAAAAGGTGAACTCGCGATTGATTGATTCAATACCGGCATGCCACTTAAGGTCAGGAGAAGTAGTATTGACATCAGTCTCAAAAATAACCCGGCTATAAGGATCACTTGAAAACAAACCAACTGAAAGATATTACAATTACATTTAGGTCTATAGTCCATAACCACTCTGAAAATAGTCAAAATACCAGATACCTTAAGCTTGAACAACTAAATTCCAAGTATCTACAAAATAATTGTAACGCAACCTTTTTTGACAAGGATTCACCCATGCAACTGCTCCAATGGTCATGAAACACAAATACCTGGACAACCAAATCAAAGAGGAAACAAAAGGGTCACTTGAAATGGCACGTTAGAACCATCTTGTCAAACATGTTTAAGTATAGTGTCAAACTACCTGAGGCGTGTCTGCTAGTGAGTCTTCTTCCACAACACTCCAATCTTCTTCAACATGTTTGTATTCTTCTTCTTGGGTGAGTCATCATCTGTGTCTTCTAAATAGGGCGAATTCATCTTGCCAGCAACAGAGTTAAAGCTACTATCAAGTGAGCTATTTCTCTCCACAAATTTTCCATTGTTTCCTCCAGAAAGCATAGAAGCTGCTGCTTCTGCTGCTTTTCTCCACTGGTCTGATTGCACTTTTAATCTCCTTAGCTCAGCCTCCAATTCTGAATTTGCACCCTGCGCCGCGTCTAGCTGTTCGGTCACTAGTGCTACTCTTCGGTTGCTCCTATCAGCTTCTTCTGTTATGTGTCCCAGTTTCATCAAAGCTTCTCGCTCTCCAGCCCTTGCTGCTTCAGCTGAAGCAATAGCCTCCTCGCTCATTTTTTTCTTCTCCAATTCCCCTTTCTGAATTTCCATCTTGAGCGTGTTGTTTTCGTCGGTTACATTTTGCAATTCTGTCTGTCTGCCCAACAAACTCGCCTTCAACTCCACTATATCAGCATCCAAATTTTTTAACTCCATTTCAAGTTGGTTTTCTTTCGTTCTCATGCTAAGCTCCTCATTCTCCTTTGAAATATTCTGCAACCGAGATTCTTTGTCAATCAGACTAGCCCTCAGTTCTTCAATCTCAGCTTTTGCTCCATTCAACTCCTCACGTAGTTCAGCCTCCCTCAAGCTAGACTCTGATTTTGCACTCTCCATTTTCTCGAAAGTGCTTCTAATTTGCAGAGTGCTTCGGATGTACTCTTCTTGGTACCTTGTGTCAGCTGCCTCTAATGTAGATTTTAATTGTTCAACTTCAGATTTGGCAGAGATAAGCTCAGCTTTGAGCTGTTCAATTTCCTCGTTTTCTTGATTTGCCTGTGCAAGTCCAGTTTCATTGGTTGGATCCAATGCATTCCCGTTAGCAGTAGCAGCCAGATCAGCCTGGAGTTTGCTCACAAGTTCTTCCAGTGATTTTACTTGTGCTCTGGATCGTTCCAGCTCCAAAGCTAATGACTTGTTAGTTTCCATGGCTTTGATTCCATCTGACTGGAGTGTTTCCAAAGTCTTATTTGCAGCTTCCAATTGCAGTTGAGTTTTGCCAACTACTTCCAGGGCCTGGGACTCCGATTCTTTGCAATCACCCAATTCATTTTTTAGCTTTTCCACCAAGGAAAGAGTTTCAGAAAGTTCCATCTGCAATTCCTGAATCTCAGCGTGAGCTGACTCTGCATTCCTAACGTGAGCGGCTTCAGATTCTGACACTCTTTCCAGTTGAACTTTGAGCTTCTGGATTTCATTCATGGCAGAAAGCAGGGCAGCTGAGTCCATTGAATGCTGCTTCTGGACTGCCTCTAGTTCAGACTGCCATGCTCGATCGCGATCTTGTGAAATTTTGCGTAGTTCTTGAAGCCGTGCATCCTCAGAAGCTGAAATCTCCATGACTTGTTGTTCTGATTCCTCAAGCTTTTCTGAAAGGACTAAAACATGCTTCTTTGCTTCTTCTGCCTCCTGTTGGGCTTTTCTCTTCAATGACTCGGATGAGTTCAAGTGCTCCTGATACCCCTTCAAATCTTCTTGGAGTTGAGCAAGCTGAGACTCCAATTCCTGAACTCTACCAGGTCTCTTCTTCTAGTATATAGAACATAAAGATTCAGAATAAAAAGCAGATATTGAAAGGTTAACGGAAAAAAAAATGAAATACCTCAGACATGAAAGAAACAGCAATGAATTAGATGTTTTGGATTCTAAATAACATTGACAAATGAAATACCTCAGACATTGGACTGCGTGGTGATTTGCGCTCGACAACCTTTGGACTCCTATTACTCGAAGACTTGCTTGCTGGATTTGGAGACGATGGGTGTGAGTCAGGATCAGATGCTGGTGTCTTCAATTGCCGAGCAGTCCGAGGTGTTGCCGGAGATTTCTTTTGTGGTACTTCTGAAGAACCAGCTCTGCTAATCAACAAGTCAAGCAAAGAGAATCAGTAAATCAGCGGGATGTCACATACTAGTGCTCCACTTTCAAGTCCATACCATCAACAAATAATTCAAATTCGCTATTTTCCCCACATTAAGAACATCAATTGTCCCTCATTAAGATGTCATATTAACACAGCTTCATGAATTCATGCATGCATTACAGAAACCCAACGGTTATTTATGACGGCATGAAAAACGGAATGCTTAAATAGTAATGGATCTTACCTTGCTTTTGGTGTCTGCATATTTAATCACCCAGGTGATAGCTCGAAATGCAAACTGAATGGTTCCTTTTAAAGCCCCTGACCCACAACACATGGAATAGTTCTGAGTAAGAATTAAAAGATGAAAAGGAATATGATTTATAAGTAGGAATCGTTATCGAAGTTCACAGGTAATGCCCACCTCGGAACAGCATTCAACAGAAAAGCTAACAAACAAACCACATATAATCCCTTCAAAGAAACTCTAAGTAAACTAACTCCACTACCACCTAACATAAACAAACCACAATTAAATCAACCCAAAAAAAAACAAAAAATCGCAATGTCACACCTTATAAAATAATTAAATTATCATTACGCAAACCAGCGTCCAAGTTCCCACTTTTTGAATTTTCTTTTCCAGCTTTCCTCGTGCTCTAATATAAAGCTTTAACCCACCTAGAGACCCCACAGGGACCAATTACACACAACAATAAAAGCCTGTTAGGACAAAAAAACTGCTCGATAAATGAATGCATCAGAAGCAAGTTATTTTCCACATTCATGGTTTGTTCCAGAATATATTAATAACAACAAATAATGGGTGTACAGACCGGACACCCATTACTTCATAGCTATTCAATGTTTTATCGTTCCAGAACAACAACATTGGCCCAAGTTCTTTCCTGCGGCGGGAAACCAGAAACTGTGGTGCTTGTGGGAATTTTCTGAAGGCCTCGCAAGGATTTTGAAGATGCAGAGGAATAAAATATGTATGTAGATAAAGCTCATAAAACTATAAAAGTAGAACAAGAAGAGACAAACGTGAAAGGTGCTATTAATGGAGATAGGAGTGATTACGTGTGAGAGAAACCCAGATCTACGAGCAGTCTGGGGCCAAATTACTGATCCGAAGGACTAGTAATAAATAATAAATAAGAAAAACAGAGAGGGCTTTGGCAGAGTTCCCACTTCAGTTAAAAAGCAAACATACCCTTCAATTAAGAGTGAATAAACAGGCGAGCTTTCAAGTATTCTCGTATTTTAAAATAAAACTAAAGGAGAATACAAAATTAAACACAAAGTCCATACTTCTTAGTCTTCAACAAATAACCAAAAACTGGAATGCAGATTCCAGGCTTCACATCCTAAGCTTGACTTTGTCTTCGTTTCAAAACACTAAGTTAGCCAAAAATAACAGGTCATCCATGGAGAAAGATCAGAGAGTAAGCAACACAAGGAGGACAAGAGAAAGGAGGAAGAAAAACAAGACAGAAACTCATTTAATAAAACAAGAACATAAGCCAGAACTCTCAAAGCATTCCCTCACGAATGGGGGTCTTAAAAATCATAGTCGGGGTAGACTTGAAGACAAAATGAGGGAAGAAGCGAATCTACGAGAGATGAACAGATTGAGAGAAACAGAGTAATGGTGGGTCATACCTGAAAGTCTCGGGCGTAATCTGAGATGGTCGGAATCAGCAAACCCTAGTTAGAGGGAAGGGAAGGTGGTGAGGAAGAAGGGATTGTTGGCAACAAGGCATTGTGTTGGATGGGTAACGGAGCATTTTCAGCTGCCTCTGCTCAGCGCTCACTTCCCAAGCCGCTCTCTCTCATGCCTTTTCTGGCACTGTATTTTTTCGTGAGTGGAGGGAATTGCTCGGGCAAGAAACTGAGAAATAAGTTAATTCATGTCACGCTCTTAATCAACCACGCGCGCCACGCTCCTGTTTTCAAATTTTTCATGGGGCCTACCCCCGCCCTATTTTTGTTCGCCGCGGGTGAGTGGCCACTTGTCAAGGGTCCATTTCCAGAAGAGCCTGTCTTATCCTGTGAATTTCATTTGGTAATAAATAGATTTTTGAAAATATACATTACATAATATAAATTTATAGTTTCATATTTATTATTAATATTTTTAAAAATAAAAAAGTTTTGGATTTGATCGTTGGTTATAATGAGAAATTATTATGTGAATTTATTTCTCAAGTCATTTACGATCTAACTAGTTAAAATATAATAACTCAACTAACATTAATCATAGTTGATTGTTCATATATTTTATATTTTTATTTTTCTTAAAACAATGAATTCCTTAATAAGATTTCACAAGTAATGAAAAAATGAATCTTTTGAAATCTTTTAATTTTATTAATATACCAACTAATATTTAGGAGGTGTCAAATTAATTCATAAATTATTATATTTTAATTGATCAGACCATGAATAACATGACAAATCAAATTCATACAGGAATTTAGCAATTATTATTTTTGTCTTGGGTAGAAGTACTGTCTTTTATTGATAACTAATTACCACCTCTTCAATCCTTTTTACCCTTATGATATATGATCCTGGAATATGTCATGTTTCTTCTTATAACAATAAGTTTATTGGATGTCTCAAAAGTTTTGATTGAACTCTCTATTTTAATTTGAATTAATTACAAAAATTACTCATTTAATTCCCCTTTTTCTAAGATAACTTTCTCTCTCTGCCATGCATTTTTTCTTCCCCGCATATTATCCTTCTTCTATAGAAATGAGGGTATTTTTGAAAAGTAAAATTCATTTTTAACATGTTTATTACACCAAACAAATTTTAACTAACTTTTTGAAGAATGCAATTCAATCAATCCTATGTTATAAAAATGAATGGAATGAACATTAGTTATTAATTGTCAATTACTCAATTAAATGCCACAGTTAAAATGCACTTCCTTTGGTCCTTAATACAGAACATGTCTGAGAAGTTGATATTTATCATAAATATAAGACGCATTTTTTATATTTTTTCAATCTTTTTCTCATTTATCCCTATTAGTGTTCCCTTGAGAATAATCAAGGAGGCGATGGATGATGAAATCAAGAAATATGGTTAAGATGTTTTATAAAATGCATGTCATACTAATTAACTTCCTTAATCTAATCAAGTTAGATAAACATATCTTACATTAAAAGCTCAAGGGAGTACTTTTTAAAAACAAGACAGGCAATTAAAATTCTTTACCATGAAATGTGTATTTATACCTAAAATCTTACAGTGAAACTTACAAGAAGAGATATAAACAAATTTAGAAACCGCAACTGGGATACTTATAGTATATACTCTATTCTATTTTATTTATAAGTAATTTTCTCTCTTATAGAACTGATCCCTTTTATAAACAATTTTTACTTTTTATCTGAAAATGTAAGACTCTCTTTTCTATTTTATCTTTATTAAATGCTCATCCTCTCTCATATATCATACTCATTATCTCTCATATTTTTTATCTATTATCTCTCCTATACTATTTTCATAAATAGAGGCATTTTTGATACACTTATTATTTTTAACTACTAGTTCGTTTTACACAATTAAAAGAAAAATTGTTTATAAATAGAACCGGAAGGAGTATAACAACTAGAAATAGAGAAGATGATAAAACTTTAACTCACATGGTTTCAAAAAAAAACCATACAATCTTAACTTAATAACTAGGAAGAAGCCAGGTATGAATTGCTTCTACTTGCTTGTTTGGACGACAATGGGGACTTTTAAAAATATTTAGTATATGTTTGGGATCACTTAATTTTAGAGAATAAGTCCTTATTATGCAAACTGAGATAAAACTCATCTCACATATTTATATCATATATCATAAATCATAATTTATAAACACTTATTATCCTTAAAATAAATTATTTCAAAATAGCACTTTTATCGAGATAAAACCCATTTTAAATATGTTTTCAGTCAAATCGCGTTTGGACGCCAAGGCCACGAGAGCCATGCAGGGACTTGAAATGTAGTGGTATTATGCATGGTTAGCATTTCTAAAAATTGTTTGGATGTTTACTGTAGAGCCACGTTTCAACCGTCAATCGACCTGACAAGGTCTTGTGACCTGGTGAGCTTTGAGCTGATCATTCCTGCCCAACGCCGTCTGTTCTTGTCAGTACTAGTCTCAGACTCTGTTTGGTTTTTGGGTTGGGGGTGGTTTTGGGGGAGGGGGAGGATTTTGGTCCCTCCACTTGATCGGTAAGAAAAAAATTGAGGGAATTTAGAGGGGAGTAGTGTGTGTTTGGTAAAGCTTTTTTTAATAGCTTCTGGAGAAAAAGTGAATAATAGCTTTTAGAGAATAGATTGTGAATAGAATAGATTATGAGAAAAAAGTGATTTTGATAAAGTAAGAGTGTTTGGATGTTATGGTCAGAATAGCTTTTTTTCATGGTCAAATTACTAAAAAGGACATTAGTTTTTTGAATAATTACATGTAAGGGATAAATTTATATTATATGCATTATTAAACATTAAATGTTTAATAAATTCAAAAAAATTCGAAATAAATTTTTAAAAAATTATAATAATAAAATTAGTCAAATATACAATATCAAAAAATATATAAAATTATTTTATAAATTATATTATTAGTCTATAAATTCAACTAGAAGAAAGGTAATTCGGTCTCATCCCTCAGGACAAAAAAGTTCATTTGATCCATTAATTGAAAAGAAAAATAATTAAACTAAATACAGAAGGGAACTCTCTGAGCTTTATATAAATACATACATACATATATATATATATATATATATATATATATATATATATATATATATATATATATATATATATATATATATATATATATATATATATATATATATATATATCGGAACTCTCTGTATTGCTTTCCACTATACTTCCAACCCTGAAGCAAGCAATTGCCATTGTCGGCAAATAAATCTCTCTCTTCCTCTATTTCGTCTGCGAGGCAGAAGATGCACAGCCTTCTGGGTATTAGCACTGCTCATTTTTCTCTTCTAGTCTCCTTCTGCATTACATTACTTCCGTTTCTATTCTTTTCTTTAATTCGATCATTTATCAACTGCACCGTGCGCGAATTTTACAACTCCAAACTCCTCCACCGTCCACCATCAGCCAGCCACGGTTTCCAAATAGGGCGCCAGCTGAACCAAAACGCCGAATATGGGGAGATCGGACAAACCGTCGACGGAATCTGGAAGTGTTTGAGCCGAAAATGTCAGCTTGGACGGGATCTGGGAGAGAAGGCCACGGATGAGTTCGACGGGAATCAAAGCTGGAGGGAAACACGAAAATGGCGATCAGCAATCCTGTACTCGAGCAAGCGATCCGGAGGTTCAGATGAGGAAGAAATCGCGCAAAAGAAAACGGAAAAAGGAGGAGACTCGAAAATATAGAAGGGAAAGGGGAAAGAGAAAAGAGAGCAGGGTCAGGGGTAAATATCCCATCACAACGGTCATAAATATGGACAAAGCTGAAAAAAATAGATTCTTCCCAAATCATGGTTTGGGCCTCCCAAACCATGGTTTCACATACAAAATGGATTCTGAAAAATTGTGAGTGTTTGGATGAAATTTTTTCAAACCATGGTTTGGCCCCAAAAGCAATTTTTTTAATTGCATCCAAACACTCTCAGTGCCTGTTTAGAAGTAGTGGAGAAGTGACTTTTTTAACCATCTGACTTTTAAAAAAGTAAGATAGGATTAAAAGTGAAAATGTAAATGTGATTTGTGTTTGGATTAGCGGTGGTAGAAGTGACTTTTTTTTAACCTTGAACCTATTTGGATTAGAGTTCGAAAAGCCCATTTACATGCAAAATGACTGAAAAAGGCATGGATGCTATTGAATACTACATGTGTGTGTGTGTGTGTGTGTGTGTGTGTTATTTGTGTATATCGATATACTTGAAATAAGAAAACATAAACAAAATTTGATTAAAAAAACTTAAATTATTATTAAAAAAATATACACCAAAGTACCTCACTAAAAAAAATATAGTGGTCCTCGAATTTGAATGATAATAATTAAACATCTTGTTTGGATTTGTAATTAATTGTAATTAATTATAATTAAGGAAAAAATTGTCATAAATTTGTAAATTATTCATACAAATATTTTTTTTGGACTTTTAATGCTACAATTGTACTTAATCTTACATTTCAGGTGTTTTGGAAGGAAATGAGAGATTTTGGGGTTTTAGAATTAATAGTTTGAGATTGGGGAAAACTACAAAAAGGGCCTCACAATTTTTGAAAATTACAAGAATGTGAACAAAAGTATATAGGAAAAATCACAGAATACCCATGTGTTTTTGGGAAATTTTATTTGAGCCCTAAAATATTTTTTAAAATTTATACTTTAGTCCCTACTCAAAACTTTTCACATTTCAAGTAGGTCCCTGGTCAAAACTTGCGTTTTGACCAGGACCTAGATCACAGTGCTTTTACTTCTTCAGCTAAGAGCATTTCGAAATGAAGGGAGCAATAGTTGAGTGGAGCGCCGCAGACCCATCATCATCGTCGCTGGCGGCGTCCACCTCCACCATGAACAGAGCTCAGACACAGATCCGACACTGAGAGGGAGTGGACTGTCGAGCACCATGAACTTTGAAGACGAGAGGGAAGAAAACACAGCCACAGATCATCAGTTTCACCACCACCGTGTCTTCTCTTCTCCACTTCCATCGGAATACCACTAGTACCACCTCCGGCGGAAGCTCAGATTCGAACAAACCCACAGCTCAGAGATGGCATTTTGCATGCGTGAATGTCGAACAAAACCAACAAGTTTGATGGAAGAGAGATAACAAAAGTGCTATGGGGGAAGAAGCTGCGCGATGGAGCTTCAAAAAAAAGTTACGATAAAGGGAGAGAAGTGCAGTGATTGCTGAAGCTTCGCCAAACGGTTCCAATTCCTCTAATGAGCTTTTTTTATGCTAAACGTGCGGTAACCCATGGGCACCACTTTGCTAAACAGACCCTTAAAGTATTGGATCAATTGTACTAAAATGCCCATGAAATTTTTCTGATAACTCAAAATTACCCTTCATGCCTTTTATCTTAACTTTCGAGGCAAGTATAATGGTTTATTTTCCATTGGAGGTTGTAAGTATAATAAGAATTGGAAGTAGCTCATTTTCCATTGATAAAAAACAATAAATACACAATATACATTCAGATTTTTATTTCGATTTTTTTCCTTTATTAAAATTTATTGATGTGGAAATTGACTGTTTTTTCCCATTTTTCGTTTTCGTTTCCAATAAATTCCGTCGCTTGTCTAATGATTTTTGAATGGGACCTAAAATTCTTGTTGGTTTCCTTTTTTTTATGGTGAACTCTCGGTGAGTTTTCAGCTTCTTTTCATCATACATCATTTTTAAAAAAAAAACATACATACATACATATAACTATAATTATAAAATATAATTTTTAATATATTTATATTTGTATTAAATATTATTTATAATTTATGTCATAAAAATGTTATCTATAATTAAACTTTATTATACATTTAATAGAGTTTGAAAAAAAAATCACTTATAACATAAGGATAAAGTTGTCCATCTCAAAATAATTTCCCTCCCCTCCCCTCCTTAACCAAACAAGATAGTATTAAAATCCCTCCCCTCTCTTTCTTTCTAATCAATCCAAATAAGGTAATATTATAATCACTTCCTTCCCCTCCCATCCTCTCCGTCGAAGTTCGAACCAAACAAAGCTTTCGAGTGCTTCTTTGGTTAATGTGTGTTTGAGTTGACGGTAGAAACTGTTTTTCTGACGTGATTTATGATATAGGAGGTAAGTATATGGGAGGAGTTTTGTTTCGACTTACGTAAACATGCTTCTCCAATGATAACCCAGACAAGCCATAAATGTCTATTTGGATTAATAATAAAAGTTGTTTTTCTACCGTGATCTACAGTACAGGAAATAAGTATGTAAGAATAATTTTATCTCGATTTACATAAATATATTTTTCCCATGCCAATTCAAACTGACACTAACTGGGTTATTGTGTTTTCTCTTAGATAAAAAAATACAGGCTGATAAAAATTGTTTTTGAGTCATCTGGGTGAAGGATAGGGAACAATGCCCACCAAACGGTCCAGAACAGAAACTCGTGGCAGTTAGTTCCGCACGCGTAGAAGAACGTAGCCAATTGAAGGCAGAATCTTCGGATCCCTGTGTCTATTCTTTAAAAAGAATACTATTCCAGTTGAGTGCGTAATAAAATAGGGCAAGGTTTCGAGAAATAGTGAACAGATTTCACCTAGTTAATCCCAGCACCGCGGAATCCCAAAACACCCCCTGGGAATTCGCACTTAGACCAATCTGAAACGAGGGTCAATGCGACCCGTTTCAATGGATCGGATCGGATCGGACGCCAAATATTAACAAATTAATAATGGATGCGTGCTTCTGCTGTTGCGTGCATTTCCGTCCACAGCATCAAACCCGAACCATTTAAAGCACCCAGCACGTGATTGTCATGTGAGGGCAAAATGGTTCATTCTCTCTCGCTCTCGCCTGAGTTCATCTGAAAGAGGTCGATCAAGTGTGAAAATGAAAGGCAAACACGAATGAATAAAAAGAAAGGAGAGATAGTGCTTTCGTGGGGGTAATTCTGGAGGGGGCTTTGCTTTGTGTACAATGAAAGGAATGAAGGTGATAATAATAATGAAAGAGCGGCGCGTTTTGATGATTTCGCTTCAAGCCTAAATCAACTAACTCCGTCCTCAATGGGACACTTTGCTCCAACAACGACAAGTGTGTGTGATTGTACGCACTAGCGAAAAACAGATGTATGACAATGTTTATGTGCAGCAAGGTGGATAAGTAAATTAAAGTGCAACTTGTTCTTGGTTTATTATCTTTTCATCTTGATCACTATGGGGATTCCAACTCTTTATCCGATGTACCATGTAATCTGTTTTTCGGTGGAAAGTAAGTATCACGGACCCAGAAGAAAACACAGAATTATCCAAAACAAACAAAAGAAGCTTTAAGCTGATTATCCTAAATCAGAGCCTCCGCTCCACGCGTAACATTAGAAAAGCCTAGAAGAAGAGGAGGAGGGAATCTTGATCACGTGTAACATGTTAGGTTTTTTATTTAATTTGGTCATATGAATTGGTTACTTGATTTTCCTCAGTGTGAAGAAAAGTCTGCAGTGTCAAATTTTAATAAAAAATGCTCCGCTCCTGAATATAAACTTTAAATTTAGGAATAACTCCACCCTAGGAATAACTCCACTGCAAAATATAAGTCTCGTTTTAATTTTGTCTCAACATTTTTTTTTTTCAATTTTACCTTGTTAACTACATATATGTATTGCATTTTTTTTTTACTAGTGACTATGTGAACTACATTAATTAAGATGGCATATGAGAATTATATTTTCGAGGGAGAGTATATATGAAAAAAAAAAAAGCATGCTACTTACATATTTATTGTTTTAAACTAATTCTAATTACTTTCCTGATAAACAAAAAATGATTATTCAAAGTTTATATTTGGGGACATGTCTCATGTAGTTGAGAAATCTTATTCTCTTGTTTTAGCCTAATATTTATTAGTTTTTTTCCTTAAAATACATGCATCATCCTATCAGAAACCATTTTGCTTGTGACATTAACTGTGTGTTTGGGTAAGTTCCAAACAGCGATTCCAAAAACCTTTTTTCATACATCAAGATAAAATCTTCCCATATATTTACATCATAAATTGTAAAAAGTATTATTCAAAAACTAATCCAAACACACACTAAATATAAACACATAAGATTCAAACCATTTTAGTGTGTGTTTGGATTAGCTTTTAGAAAATAATTTTTACGATTTATGAAGTAAGTATATAAGAGAAATTTTATCTTAATTTACAGAAAAAAAAATTAAAAACCGTAATTTGGGGCTTACCCAAATACACATTTAAAAGAAGTGGGGAGATATTCAATAATCAAACCAACTAGAGTGGGGCGTAGACCTAGTCATCAAACAGGTCTTATTAAATGGGGCCAGAGATGCAGCAGCAAAGTATGGCCCAATCCAGTATTCAGGCACCCCAATAAGAGGGTGAGTTATGATGGATTTTTGAAATTAAATTAAATGAAATTAAATGACTTGACCAGCGCAAACTGGTACAACTGGTAAGGGCGTTGTGCCCCTTAACCATCATCTCTGGGGTTCGATCCTTGGGGAGTGGGAATGGAGCAGGTGTGCCTGGGAGGGTCGCCCCCATTATTGGGCCCGACAATACCCGACGGATTAGTCCTTGACCCACCAGGTTGGGGGATATCGTGCAGTAGCAAAAAAAAAAATGACTTGCCGTATGCAGAGTGATGTCATTAACTGGGGCCAAGGCGTTGTTGACTCAAGGCGGGACTTTGGGGGGGGGGGATACCGAGAGGGTGAATTTTTAGTCTCCCAGTTTATATACCCCGCGCCAATTATTTTTCTTTGATTTTTAAAGTTCCAAAATCAAATGCATTCCTGGCCCAACAAAAAATCATCAAATGCATTCACTCGAGAAACATATTATGATGAAAGACATACATGTCTTTTAGATTGATATGCTCATTTCATTTCACTTGAAGCAGTTTTTTTATAAGTAAAATCACATGTAGAAACTAAAACGTTCCGATCCAGATAACAATCAGGGATGAATATTGCATTTCCTATAAAAAAAATTTAAAATGCACCTAACGAGATTCTCCTTCCAATTTTAAATGAATAATCTAATAAATACTAAGATACGAGTATTTTGCTTATATACCTATTACCTCGAATAGCAACCTGCTTTGATGGGTTTTTAAATTTTAACTCTTGGCAGCGTGCTTGCGGAATTTCAGTCTGCTGATCTCGAACAATATTGTGCCTATTTGTTTGGGCGTTACGATTGCTTATAAGTTGCTTTTTACGTAAATCGAGACACAACCCCTCTCACATACTTACTTCGTATACCGTAAATCACTATTAAAAAGCAACTTATAAGCAATCGAATCGCTGAAACAAACGGGCACATTGATCTTCGTAAAAAGGATTTCTTTAAAAAACAAATTTCAAGGAAAACGAATCTCTTGTTCGCCCATATACTGAAATAGAAATGAATTAATCGATGTAATATAGAAGGACAAATGATTATATTCTCGGTGCACTGAAGAAACAGACATGTTCATGCATTGATCTTTTTTTTTTTTTTTTCTTTTTTTGCCATGCTATGAAAAATATGCTTATAATTGCACAAAAAATTGGCGTCTAAATTTAATGCAAAGGATAAACGGAGTATCTCCGAAATCACGGTGCGAGATATTTGATCCCCCAAGAAAATTCCCATAATTTACGCGCGAAAATATGCAAGCTTCCTATTCAAAAGCGATCCCATTGAGATAAGCAAATTAAAATTAACCAAAATTCTTGCATTGCTCATCCATGCACGAAGCAATTTGGAGGAGAGAATCAACAATGGCCGAAAAATGCCTGATAGCTGCCTCCTTAGCTGCCCTGGTTTTTCATCCTAGATCCTCCATCAAGTGTTTCAAACCCAAACCTGACCCTAACAGCACCACCAGTACTACAACCCCACAAAAAAACCATAAACCTGCCAAGAAAAAACACAGTACCCCACCCAAGCCTCCTCACGAACAATCCAAACCTAAAGCCCAATCGTCTTCTTCCATCGCAAGAAACTCTTCACGTTCTAACCAACTTACGGAGCTCCTCGAAGGCGACTGGCCTATTGATATTGTGGCAGCCATGTTTCGTGCTGGGTGGCCTCTGGAGAAAACGGTTGTGATAGAGAAGATACTGAAGGTGAATCACTCTCTGGATCTCCTCACCAAATTTGAAGAATACAGAGAGGGAGTGAAGTCCAAGTCTGAGAAGATTTGTGAACCAGAGAGTACCCAGAAATTAGTGGTCGACGGGAATGAACTCGTACAGTTTCATGGTGTGCTTATCAAGTGTCCTTTGGGGAGAGGCAATTTATCACTTGACGTTTGTTCGAACAGATGGTGTGCGGTTTGTAGGATGGTGAGCTCTACGTTCCCCGTGAAGGACGTTTCTGTGACGTTATATGAGAATAGTTGGAGGGCACACACGAAGATTGATGGAGGCTCTGTAGGAGATAGGGCCTCCGCGTCCGCGAGGACCGCTTCTGTGTTATGCAGGGTGATCGCGGGCCGGATTGCAAATTTCGATAAATTTGGGGCCACGGATGTAAAAGAGGGTGGGTTTGATTCCATGGTATCTCCGCCTGGGAATGAGTCACAGGTGTCAGAGGAGCTAGTGGTATTGAATCAGAGAGCAATCCTTCCCTGTTTTGTTGTGATATACAGAGCCAGTTGATCTGTAGATTGCAGAACAGGGTGGTAAAATGGTGGTTCATATCAAATTGAAGATTTATTGTCAGTTCATAATTGGTAGCTGGGAATGCAAAGAGGTTATCACAAGGATAAAAAAATGACAGTAAATTTTCTTGAGACCTTTTATTCGGGACAATATTATGATGCAACTAAATGTTACTTGCAACTGATGGCAAAAAAAAATAAAAATGTTACTTGCAACACTCTCTGTTTCCCCCATTCTCTCCCAGTCAATCCCCTTTTTCGAAAAAGTTAAAGTCATTGTTTTTTGTTGTTTGATTTTTACAGTGTATGTGTTGGGGGTTATAATTTTTAAATACATATATATTTTATGCATCATAATTTACAACCGATGTTTAAATAAAATTAATGCATTTGATATACGTGTACAGGGCAGCATAAGTGTAGATTGAGCACGACAGGTACCCGTTGCCAGGTGTTTTATTGCCACTTAAAACTCGTGAACAAATATTGTGGCTTCCAGCACTCACACAGGGAAGCGCTCAAATGCGCAGATTTTTTAGCTAAAACGGCACTAGACTCGCACTATGATTTGTCAATGTTAATGACTCCCTTAAGGTTATGTTTGACCCAAATGCTAGCTGATCTCAGCTAACTTTTGATCCTTACCTCAATCATTTCTGTCTTTTCTATAGCACGTTGTTGTATTGGTCCAGCGTGACCTTCAAGAGTATTTTCTCTTATCCATGTAACACAAAAAAAAAAAAAAAAAAAACTCGTGAACAAATATTGTGTTTTAACTTTTAAACAAGCAATTGAACCAACTGTTTTGAAAAAGGGGTATATGCCGGTGACAAGTTGGACATTCCTCGTGCTCTACGCTCTCTGCCTCCCCTCAAAAAAACCCTTACCAAACAACGCATTAGAAGTATAAAATCCATAGCGGAGTGAACTATTTTTGAGCTATCTATCAGACCCTTTTTCTTAGATTTCGGTAAATGTATAATAAATTATCATTATTTAGATCTGATAGTTTTATTTAAATTGTTGAGTTTAAGTAAGTAAATTTAAAATATATACTAAGAAAAACAGAATAATAAAATAATCAATTAATATTAAAATACAGAGAAAGAAAGAAGGGAAAAAAAAAAGATAAGAAAATACCATTTGAATTTCAAAATCTCAAATAATTCTGGTTGTTTATAAGAGTATTGGTATTGACTATAAGATTACAACAATTAACCACTCATTTTAATAGAAAATCACTAATATAGGATTTTAAAATTCAAACAATATTTTTTTATATTTTTTTCTAAAAAAGAGAGGTTGTTGAACATGGCATGGGGCGGATCACATTTTCATGTTTGGAGCCCCCGGGGCTGATAATCTGTTTTTTTGGCTAGTCCCAGGGTCATGGAATGTTATGTCTACTCTTTCCGATTCTAAATATAAAATAAAGTTGATTTATTTTTAAAAAGATTAAGAAAGCTAAATAAGTTACTTAATCATATTATATACCGTATATCCTTATATTATATATATATATATATATATATATATAAGTCAAACTAATTAGTTTTGAGAAAAAAATAAAAATAAAAATACTCTCAAGTAATTTAATTAATTTTTTAATTTCTTTAAAAATCAATTTTATCTTATATTTAAGACCGAGGAAAGAAAATACACAGTAGTTGAATTAAAAAACTGCTTCACCCCTGGTTTGATTTTCTGCGGTGAATTCCTCATTAATTTGATTTGACTGAGCACGAAAATGATAGGGCAAAATAAAGCAATGACTAAATTGGGGAAAATGGAATAACTTAATGTTTATTTGGGATAGTTTGTTTTTTAATAATAAATACTTATAAATCATAATTTACGGTATATAAAATAAGTATATGAGAGGAGTTTTATATCGACTTATATAATAAATGTTTATTCTTAAAAAATAAGCTAATCCAAACATGTTTATAATCAATTAGACAAATCTTTTGTACAGCTGCTCTTTTCCCTAGAAATAAATAACAGAATGGCGAATATGCTATGCTTGTTTGGGATAGTCTATTTTTGATTTATAAGTGCTTATAGATTGTAATTTACAATATATAAGGTAAATATATAAAAAGAGTTTTATCTCGACTTACGTTATAAATATTTATTTTCTAAAAAAACACTATTCCAAATATAACTGTGAGCTATTACTTGTATAATTTGAGCCACGTAGGATAGTTGTGTGGCACATTTTAGATCTACCTTCTTATCACATGGCAATAACATGTACTAGATAAATTATACCACTTAATATGTTATTACTAGTATTATTATCATTATTACACATCAAGGGGTTGTTTGATATGAGGGACTTGGAGGGAAAGAAATTTTTTTGCAAGTTGGAGTTAAAAAAAGTTGGAGAAGTGGAGTTTTAAAATTTTAATAAAGAGAAGATGTGAGATAAAAGAGTAAAAAAATAAATTAAAATCTTTTATCCCCACAATAAAGGGTGGGCATGGGTAGGGTTGGGCAGGGCGAGACCCCTGCCTGATGTCCGGCCCTGCCTTATAAAAGCTCTAACCATTTCGGGCTGGGCAAGGGTGGGCTAGGCAAGGTGGGCTTCCCTGCCCAAATGATGACGCCTTGCCCTGTCCACATGTGAAAAATATAATTATATGTAACTTTCATGAACATTCATATAGTCATCAATACCATATATCTTAACTTCACCCTAAGTAATATAAACTTCAAATACATTCGATGATTCCACATCTTGGCATATTTCAAAATAAGTCTCCAACTTGATTCTTGAAATTTAAAAATTACCATATGTCTTAACAAATATCCATACTTCAAGAATTAAACAACATCCATAATCCATTATAAATAAGAAAACAAAACGATTGTAATTAAAGCCATGAAGTCTAGGTAGTTTGCATCAATTCAATGTCCCAAAAGTTGATCAAATGATGAAGCATCTGGAAAAATAAAAAATAAAAAGCAACTATAATTTAATACATCACAAAGTAAAGAAGAAAGGAAGAAATTTACTTATAAATAGCGTTTAGCAGCTGGGGCAAAAAAGAGAGGACTAGAATAGCATTATATAATAGATAATATATATTTTAAATAAAAAATGTATATATGAAATAGTGTTTAATTGATATGAAATTATATATTTTAAATAAATGAAAATAATTTTTCGGGTATGGTCAAATGAGCATGGCAGCACCTCCTGCCCGATGCCCGGCCTTGTTTGGTTATTAGCCCGTCCAAAGCTATCCAAAATTCTCTCAGGCTGGGCTGGGCAATTTTTTGCCTGGCTCGGATGGGCACACCGGGCACCATGATCACCCCTACCTCACATCTCCAATTTTCTTAAATTCAACTCACAAAAATTTCTCCTCCCCTCACTTCCCCTCCAATTCTTTCATGCGAAACAAACCTATATATTGATAACTTTAGGGATGAGCAAAAACCCGGTAGTCCGGTCCAGTCTGGTTGACCCGAGCTGGTCCGGTGTGGTCCAAATAAGCAATATAATGAAATCAGACCAGACTGACTGGTCGGGTTGGACCGGGTTCCAGACCAGGGGACCAAACCACCTAGACTGGTCCGGTCTAGTCCAGGTCAATTTCTTAAACAATATTTTTATAATTTAGATGTTATTTTTTATTTAATGTTGTTAGAGTTTTTTTAAGGATTTATAATCAATTTTTATTTTTTATGATGATTTTTATATTATTATAGGTATTTTTATTATCTTAATTATATTTATCATGTTTAAATCTTTTTCTCAACATATTTTTTTTACTGTTGTTGAATGTTGTTGGATATTCTTATAGATTTATGATGTTTAAATTTTTGTTGACATATTTTATATTATTATAGGTATTTTTGTGGTCCTAATTATGTTTAATAGGTTCAAATTTTACCTTCTAAAGATAAAAAAATAAAATATTAAATTTAGGTCCTGGACTACCTGGACTAGTCCAGGTAGTCCACCAGACCCGGTTTGGTCCAGCCCGACCTCGGGTTGGTGTTGGACCAGACTAGACCACGGACTGCTTTGTTCAACCCGAGATCTTCTCAAGACCAGACCTCGGGTTGATGTCAAACCCGATCCGGTCCGATCCATGCTCATCCCTAGATAACTTCATGACATATGTGACCATCTACGATTATATTATCATAACTTCCTTATTCTTTTTTGACAAAGTAACTTCCTTATTCTTTTTTAAAATCTAAACCTAAAAAAAATATGAACCCCTATAAATTGAAATATTTAATGTATTATATCTGAACCCCTATATAAACTGAAATATTTAATCTATTATAACAATTTGCCAACAAATTTTATGTTTATTCCATGATTCTAAAAATATGATATACTTAAAAATAACTAAAAAACTTACATGTATTATATAATTTCTATGGTAGGAGCAGGGAGGAAAGCCAAGTCTTAATTTTTTTAAAAATCAAAATTAAAAATTTTTATATAGATAATTATATAATCTCTAATTTTTTTCTTTACCTTGATATTAGATAATTATCTATATAAATTTGATTATTTGCATCGTTAACAAATTAGGTAAGTTAAAAAAGTTATCGTGTTTATGAGAAAATTTATTAAGCTATCATGAGTGTATATAAGGATTCAGTATTTAAATTTTTGTAATAGATTAAATATTTGAATTTATGCCGTCCACGTTGAGATTTTTTATTAGTTTTAGATTTTAAAAATGAATTAGACATTTATAATAATGTAACATAGCATCCACATATAATAATATTAATATTATTAAATAGTTTAAGACACTACCAGATGATGTTTAAGTGGGAATTTAACTTGTCACACGGTCACTTACTACTAATGTTCCCTTTTTTAACAGAACAAGTGGTCTTCCTTTTATAACCCAATTGTCACACAATTAGCCTTATCAGTATCGCTCATATATTATATGGATAATAGATAATAGATGTTATACTATTTAATTTTTAATTAAATATGTGAGTTACCAATATAATTATATGTGTGTGTGTATATACATATCTAATTATGTATATTAGACTATGATGTTTATCAAATTCCTCCGGGTAAAATCAACCGCGACAAATTAAACCAATAAATCCGGAAAACAAGCGAATTACAAATTTAAAAACAAAGTATTAAACCATTAGCACATGTTGTAAGCTAAAAGGAAGATTCTTGGCAAGACAATCAGCTTTCACAATATGAATCATATCCACTTTCCAGTCTCTTCGAAAATTTTGTTTAATTTCTTGAACAACATCCTTATCGGTATGAAAGTTACCATCGGGGTTTACCAATGAGAGTGAGAGCCATGTTGCATATTTATTGGTCAAGTATAATAAATATAGTGCATAGCCTCTCATTTTAACCTTTCTTCTCATTGACTCATCCCCTTGTTGTCAGAGCAAATAGCGAATAGGAAAGGAACTCATTGTTGCTATTTTTATCCTTCCTGCTCCAGCTCAAAAAACCAGACATGAGGGATATAAAAGTGCTATATTGGGTAGAAAACGGAAGGAAGATGATGAAGGAGGCTCTACTATTGAGTTGGATCAAAATTTACAAATCCAACGTCTAGGGGAGAGTAATGGGCGGGTTGGGCAGCCCGTGCCCTAACCCATAACCCGCCCATTTAAATTTAGACGGGTATGGGCTAGCCCAAACCCGTACCTCAACCCATTTAAACCCGTATAAACGGGTTAGTACATAAATGGGCGGGTTAGCACGGGTTACGGGTAACCCATTTATGTTGGATTTTCTTTTTCTTTTTTGTAAAAGAAACACATATAAGCAGCAAGTATTCATTCCAAATCCATTATTCATCCATCAAAGTTCTGATATCCACAATTCACACACAAATTTAGACGAGTGGTGCAAAGGTTACACAAAGAGAAAAGAGAGTGACGGATTAGAGATGACAAAGATCGCCGGTGCTGCTAGGATCGATGGTTCGGCAAGGGTCTCACGTCTTGGCCTCTCCTCTTTCGGTTTCAGTCTCTGGGTCTGTGGGTCGAGCGTGGTCGACAATGGTTGTTGGGCGTAATCGGCAGTCCGGTGTGGTTGGGAGATCCAGTCTGGTGTGAAGGTGTGGTGACTAACTCGGTCACTCGGGGTTGTTGATGGATGATGGTGAGTATCTAAGAGACTGGGACTCTGTGAGTGAGGGTGAGACTAGTTGTGAAAAGTATGACTGCAGGAGGGGAGTAGGGGACGAGTGGATTAGTGAACAAAAAAGTGATTGATTAAAAAATTTTAAAACTAGAAAAGTAATTAAAAGTATGACACTATGACTAATTGCGTTGGAATGGTGGGTGATGAGTGAGCATAGTGGTATAATAATGATTGGCATGATGGTATCCAAGGAAGGTAGCATTGATCAAAAAAAAAAAAAAGAAAGGAAGGTGGTTAGCAGGGTGAGGTTAAAAAAAAAAAATTAAATGGGCGGGTACGGGCAGCCCGAATGTGTGCCCATAGCCCGCCCATTTAAATTTTCAATGGAACCCGCCCCGTTACGGGTCCATTTTGGGCGGGCTCAAAATAGCCCAATTATCATGGGTTGCAGGCGGGCTCATGGGTAATGGGCTTATTGCTCTCCCCTACAACGTCAACAACCTATAGAAGTAGTGTGCGGGGGGAATAACTTACAGGATGAGGGCCGGGGCTCAAAAAAAAAAAAAAAAAAAAACCAGACCGTTCTGAAGATGCCAGCTAGTGTAGTGGAGTCACTCTGGAAGCATATGAACCCTGGCGATAATATCACAGTTTACAAAGTTCCCAGCGGGGGGCCGGGACTTCTATTTTTGATTGTTTAAAAGGAGTTCTTTTTTTCCTTGTTTAGTTGTTTTTGTTAAGAAGAATAAGGAAATATCACTAGTGGCTCTTTATTTCTCCCTTTTTTAGTTGTAAGTTTACTGCTGTTTTTGAGATATTGGTAGAGCTTTGAAATTCTAAACTTCTTATCCTCGAAAACTTGCATAACATAGGTACTCCTCCAAGATTATAACACCGCTACGTGGAATCATTTTCGTGGTGGAAAATTATAACGAGCATCGGTTATCAGATTCTATGATCATCACTTATCGATAAGCCGCATGAATTTCAACTAATCGTTGAATTCTTGTGGGAAAAAAATTATTCATTTACTAATCAGTAGTAACTTTATATATATATAATTAAGGGTTTCCCTAAGATGTTCAGAGGTTTAGAAAGGAAAGGATTCTCACTTCTCTCGTTAATAGTAACTTATGGTACTTGAATTACTATCAGTAAGTCATTTATTGCTCACTTCCCTTCAGATGCAAGGTGTTTGTGCTGAGGAGAGGGGTGTCTCCATTGATTTCCCTCACTATTTACTTTCTATTGAATGTATCTGCTATTATATCAACTTTTAATGGTTGGGATTTATTATGGTAGATTTTTATTATAATGTTATTCTTTACATATTAAAAAATCTCAATCATTGAAAGTTAATCTAATAATAGATACACTTAATAGAAAAAAAATGGAGAGTGAAATAATGGAGACACCCTCTCCCCGTTTGTGCTGTGCATGAGTGTCAGCTTCGCTCATTAAGAGTCTTCACAACCAATGAGGCTATTACTGACTTTAATTGATTAAGTAACAGAAGATTCTCAAATTGTTGTTTTCAGCCATTTTTTGGGTAATTATAAACCCTTAATTATATCTATGGTTCCACAAACTTAGAACACTCTTTCCTTCATACTCCCTCTGGTCCTAAATATAAGACATAGTTTGTAGTGTAATTTACACTACAAACTATGTCTTCTATTTAGGACCGGAGGTAGTATTATTTTTTCTTTGTCAATGCTATTTCAATCACTTAGTATGTGCATTTAATTAGATTTCTGAGAGACTACGATAATTGCTTATAATGATTTCTGCTTGATGATGTCAAAGAAACGGAACAATCTAATCGATCAAACAGATCTTTTGTATGGCTGCTCTGTTCCTTAAAGATAAATAACAAAAGTGGCAGAGGATATGTAATTTCGTTAAATACAAGAGGTCGCACTTATCAGAAGATACGAAGATGGTAGCACCAGGCC
This sequence comes from Inga laurina, assembly GCA_963855925.1. Classification (NCBI taxonomy): domain Eukaryota; kingdom Viridiplantae; phylum Streptophyta; class Magnoliopsida; order Fabales; family Fabaceae; genus Inga; species Inga laurina. The sequence continues at coordinate 13,913,905 of OY979703.1, read as the reverse complement.
GCACAACATTTACTATGGCAGGTGGCAGTCTGCAATTAATGTTTGATATGAGACAGTGTTACGAAGTCAGTGCCTTATGAGAACCAGGATAAAAAGTAGCTATAGCTTGTCAACACTCATGCACGTTAAAACTGATTATATAACTAGATATATCTAATTCTGTATATTAGACTATGATGTTTGTCAACCTACTCATGCACGTTAAAATCAACCGCGACAGATTAAACCAGTAAATCAGGCAAACAAGCGAATTACAAAAACAAAGTATTAAAACATTAGATTATATATTTCGTCTGTACGAAGAAAAGGAAAAGAACATACAAGCTAAGAAAGGCCATATTACGTCACATTCCAAAAATATTTTTGAGCTACCCCACTAGCACATGCTATAAGCTAAAAGGAAGATTCTTCGCAAGACACTCCGCTTCCACAATATGAATCATATCCACTTTCCAATCACTTTGAGGAATTTGTTTAATTTCTTCAATAATATCCTTATCGGTATGAAAGTTACCATCATGGTTACCAGTGAGAGTGAGAGCCATGTTACATATTTATTGGCCATGTATAATAAATATAGTGCATATCCTCTCATTTTAACCTTGTTTTCTTATTGTCTCATGAGTCAGAAGGTGGATTTTTCTTTTAATTTAGAGGAGGGTTTCTAATAATGTGAGGTTGTAGGTAAAACCCCACCACAAAAAAAATTTCATCCCCTCCTGCTTCAAAGGCCATAGGCGAAATTCCTGTTCTCTGTTGTATGCCCTCTTTGTGCACTTGGGGGACCGTGAAAATAAAGAAGTAGACCTAGGCGTCGAAGGTGGCGACATATATATATCTATGATTTTCTGTCGCCGTCAACGGATTCTCACTCACCAACGTCCCCATGTGCACTTGCTTTTCCTTGTATTCCCCTTGCTTCAAACAATCACCTCTTTTGCTGCGAAATTTACAATGACCCTCCTTTTAAGTAATACTCTATATTGTTATTACTTCGTTATTTTGCGTGATTGTATAATTTCATTTATGCTATTTTTTATTATTTTCAATAAAACTAATTTAAATTTTAAAAAAAGGCTCAGAATGAGTTATTCATCCGGTAAGAAAGGGGGGAGACAAAAAGGCAGACCCCAAATCATGTTCCTGGCTCTCTCTTCTTGTCATGATATAAATATAATACGTGGCACCTTTGTTTGGGTTGGGCCTAGTCATTCCTCGAAGAATTTGGCAAAATAGGGAGCCATGAGAACTCTCAGGACGGAGAAAAAAATTCAGAAGGACATAACAGCCATAAATGTCGCTGGGCATCAGTAGGGTCAGATGTCACGTTGCAAGTCATTCACGAGCATGGATACTCTGTAACATCAATTTATGTTGAATTTTAGGGAACCTGATGATCTCCATGCCAAGTGTCGCTTGTATGAGTCTGTTTAGCTTTTATATCGTACTATTGTGGTAATATTTAGGGGGTGTTTAAATCCAAGATGGCATTGGGATCACTTATTCCCGATGTTTATTTCAGGGTTAGTCGGGAATGGGAAGTTATTTTCGGTTTCGGTTTTATTTCTGAGAAATTCCCGATATAATTGGGATTAGGAATTCCCGGGACCGGGATCGGAAATTTCCAATTTCAATAATATAATTATATTAATTAAATTTTTTATAATATAGTCTTTGAAGTGATTGTTTAACATTTAATAATGTCATAAAAATCACACAAATTGAATTAGAATTAAAGAATAATATAATAATAATAATATTATTATTATTATTATTATTATCACATTCATCATTTTTATTATTATCTTTATATATTATATAGTTATGATTAATATCACGATATATACGATTTAACTCTGATTAAATATGTGATATACATTTTATCAAATGATAACTTAATTTATGGGGTAAAAAATACAAATATAAAAGAATAACTTATTTTTTAAGGAAAAAAAAAACCGGGACCGGGAATTCCCAGGATCACAAGGTGTGATTCTGATCCCAACCGGGACGAGAAATTTTTGGGATAAAATGTCAGGGACCGGGCCGGGACAACTGGGATCGGGACACTTTGAACACCCCAATAATATCTATCTATTATCTATTATATTACTTGAAAGCTTGTAAAAACGGCTTCAATAATGGTGTTAACTTGAAACATTTGATAATACACTACTTTATTAATGGTGTTAATTCTTTCAACCAATTTTATTAGCACGAGGTAAAAGGTCATATTGGGATATGTATTGTTAAAGAAGAAAGGAAGATGAAAGATCTACAATTATTGTGCACAGAAAAAACGTTCACTGATTTGAGACATGAATGATATTAATTAATTACTTTTGAATACCAAAAGTTTCATGGTAAAGTGGTTGCACATATGGGTTCAATAACAATGTTAACCTGAAACATTTGATAATGCACCACTGTATTAACTACGTTAATTCTTTTAACAGATTTTATTTGCATGGGGTAAAAGGTCATATTGGGATATGTATTGTAAACAAGGTATTAAAACTTATACCGGGTATTGAACCGGTCGGGGTATTGGGTTAAGGGTCAGTGGGTCAGACAGGGGCCAAATAGAAGCTAAACCGGGATCAAACTGATGAGAAATTGAAAATTTTAGATTTATAGAATGAAAATTTAAAGAAAAAAAATTAAAAAAATCAATTTTTTTTAAAAAAAGGTGAACCAGTTCGGTCACCAGACCGAACTGGTTTAGGCATCGGTTCACTGATTCTCAAGCCAGACCGGCCGGTCCGATCCGGATTCCGAAACCCTGATTGTAAAAGAAGAAAGGAAGATGAAAGATCTACAATTAATGCGCACATAAAAAATGTTTACTAATTTGAGACATGAATAATAATAATTAATTACTTTAAAATACCAAAAGTTTCATTGTAAAGTGGTCACACGTACGGATTCAATAACAGAGTTAACCTGAAACATTTGACAATGCACCGCTTTATTAACAGCATTAATCCTTTTGACAGATTTTATTTGCACGAGGTAAAAGGTCATATCAGGATATTTGTTGTTAAAGAAGAAAGGAAGATGAAATATCCACAATTAATGCGCACAAAAAAAAAACGTTACTAATTTGAGACATGAATAATAAAAATTAATTACTTTTGAATACCAAAAGTTTCATGGTAAAGTGGTTTGCTAATCTTTCACATTCATTTATAAATGTTGTGTTTTGAAACCTTAATAATTAATATACATCATTGGCCAATTGCTTTTAAGTAGTATGATGGTGTGATTTGCATTTGTGCACACGTGCAAGCAATCTTTCTACTCATTTATAAGCCGATCAAAGGGACAACTGAATGAGATGAGGGAGATGGGGGCTACTAGATGAGAGAGAGGTGGGCTATGTGGACATGGGACAACCTAGAAAAAGAGAGGGGTCCGACGATTAAGGACTAAATCGGAGGTAGAGGTGAAGGCAACTAGAGGAGGAGGAGACTAAAGATAATGGAGGAAGGAAGATAAAAAGAGGAACAAAGTGGGAGGATGGAGCACAAAGGAGGTCAGATGACTAAGGAAAGTAGAGGAAGAAGGTGAATAGAGATGACTGGAGAAGCATGGGGAGACAGACTTGATCAAAGACGACAGGAGAAGTACAAGGAGATTGGAGACGGGTGACCAAAGACCTAAGGCACATGATTGGAGACTTGACAATTTGAGCAATTTTGAATGAGGGGTATTTTTTTCTCAAGATTGGATCTCCAATACCACAGGGAGAGGTGGGTTTAACAAATCACACTTGTGTGATATTCACTAATCCCAAACTATCCACAATCCCTCATGCCAAACATCACAAGATAGGCAATATCAATACCAAGCCTCTGGCCCAATACCACATACCAAATGAGGCCATAATGGTCATCATGCCAATACACTGTTTTTATTCTTCAAGTGAGCATATTCTATTTTTAGATATTTTTCTTTTAAAAATTTTTTTTGTTCTCATATATTATATTTATCACTTACTATCTTTGGTCCTCAATATAAGATATAGTTTGTAGTGCAAATTACACTACAAGCTATATCATATATTTAGAACCGGAGGGAATACTTTTAAAGTTTACAATAGATGAACATAGCATCTATAAACGAATCTTAAGGATGAATAACAAATCCCTTAAATAAAAATCATTTTATTCACTTCTAATTTAAAAGTTTATATTTTGAATATGTTACGAACAATAAACATTGTCCGCACGGAGAGAATACCTCGTTATATACATTTCACGAAGACTATGACCAAACTGTTGAGAGGCGTGAATTAATTTAGTTGGGGAACATGAATAGTTGGCGATCCAAAACGAACAAGGCGGCTATCCTCGACTCCACACGACTATCTTTGTCTGGTATTTTCCAGATTTGACCCTGAACTAACGGAATGAGGTGGATGAGGAATTCAGGATTATGCCCATGGACCACCACTTCCTTGCCCCTTTTTCCTTTTCCTGCTTTTCGCAAGCCACTATGGGTGAGGACCACCCTTTGTTTAATGACCCAAACAATCCATTTTCCACGTCACCGCTTCCTGCATCCCAACTTCTTCATCTTACCCACACTTTGAAAAACTAGCCATGATCCTATTACACCACGACGACTTTTTAACCCTAACATGAGTGGCATTCCATATAATCAAATGCACACTCAATTAGTTGATTGAACTTGTATTGTATTGGGGTCAAGTCCAAAACAACTCGTTCAAAAATCTAGTCAAAATTTTAATCTAAAGCTTGTGCATTTTTTATGCGAATAATCTCTGGAAGGTAGAAAATGAACAGAATGACATAGTGCGAGCACATGGGGCATCCTCGTCCGTGTCCGTCGTCACGCTGATCAGTTGGCGTTGAGGTTTTGGTGACGGACACTACGACCGACAACTACAGGTAACCACTCGCCACGCACCTGCCACGCCAGACACGCGCCGACCAAGCCCCGAGCCAGAGTAAGTTGGGCGTATTATTTGCTGACGCGTCCATATACTCACCGTCAGATGGACCACCGATTATGCCTTATCTGTTAATCAAAAGGTCTCACGTTCAATTCTCCCTATCATCACTCGCTCCCTATCTCTTTGCCTAACGATAGCTTATGGATAATAGCAAAGGTCTTTATTTCTTTTTAGTATAACAGAAAATCAGAAAAATATACGAATTAGAGGATAGATCAGGTAATACCAATAGGTTTTTCACTTTTCGTCGGAACGCAAATTCAAGCGTCGGCTAGGGATAGAGACTAACCGCACAGTACACACGACACATAGAGGCTCTTTTTAGCATTTCTCCTATTTGGGTTAATTTTTGAATAATAGATTATGAGAAAAATAGATCTTAAAAAATAGATTCTGAAATAAAAATGGAGAATAGCTTCTGAAGAATAGGTTATGAGTAGAATAATGATTTGGGAAAATTGTGAAAAAATCCCTTATTGCCAACTTATATGTAAAATGAAATTTTTGTGTGCAGATTATCTTCCACGTGTACAGAATATCTTTTTTAGTGTGTAGATGATCTTCCCTGTATGTAAAAGGGAGTATTACAATTTTAAAATTCTTAAAAAAAAGGGATTAAAGAAAAATCGGTGAAATTCAGATAGAGGAAGAAGAGAGAGTGTGTGGTGTGGGGCCTACATTAATAAAAAAGACCATCTAGAGTGAGATGGTGGGATCCACATGTGGAAAAAAAGCAAAAAAAATTAGATTTTCTAAAAACCATGATTTTGAGATCCAAATCATGGTTCAAGCTTAAAACCTTGGTTTGACAAAATTTAGGGTGTTTGGATGATTTTTACAAAACCATGATTTGAATTCAAAACTATAGTTTAACAAAAAGTTAGGTGTTTTGATGATTTTTCTTAAAACGAAGGTTTTCTCCCAAAAATAAATTTTTTTAATTGAACACAATCACACACTGGTCGAAATTTTTTTATGTTTGCCAAACTGTTAAATGAACTTCTTTTTGTAATTTTTTTATGTTCGTTTTGAATACTGGTCGGAATTTTTTAATTGGAAAATATAGCTTCAAGATTAAGCTTTGAAAAAGTTGCATTTCTGTTGTGTTTTGTTCTGGTTGCCCGTTACCATCATCACTCTGTCACTTCAAGTTTATATGTAAACGCCAGAAGTGACCTTCTCCTTTTTCCCATAGTCCTGATCATGAAAGTGCTGCTGAGACGGGGGATTTCATCAACTACTGAGGTGTGAGCGAGCTGTGACTGTTATTTTGAGTGTAAATGGCGGAAGTAGACTCGTGGAGAGACGAGCTGTCAAGTATTCTGGACAGCTCCGGCGTACGTTATACCGGAGATCCTGCGGAATCCTCCACGACGTCGTTTGAGATGAGAAGATCGGAGTCTATGCCCCGTGAATCGCTGACGGTTGATTCGGAGGGATCGGGCGAGAGCTTTAAGGATCAGGCCGTGGGATTTGTGATGGCTTGGTGTGAGATACTCGCGGAATTTGGTAGAGGTTGTAGGGACATTGTGCAACAGAATTTCCTGAACGAAAACTCATATGTAGTGAGAAAGCTACGAGGGCCTTGTGCCAAGGCTTCGAGGAGATTAAGGTTTCTCAATGAATATTTGCCCGAGGATCGGGATCCGTTTCAAGCTTGGTCGGTCGTGTTCTTCGTTTTCATTCTTGCACTCGCAGGTTACCTTATTGACTTCCCTCTCTGTTCGCTCTTTCTTCAATTCATTTGTTCATTAATTAGAGTTTCTTTTCTTTAACTTTTTTTTTTTTTTTTTCTGAAGTAGATGGTTGGTAATAAATTGATATAACATATCCATATAGTAGAGGGAGGGCCAGCACAAGCCCTTGGCCCTCCCCTTTTATAGTTGTAAGTTTACTTCTGTTTTTGGAGATATTGATAGAGCTTTGAAATTCTGAACTTCCTCTTTTCGGGCGTTTCTACTTCTGCAAGATTATAACACCGCTGTGTGGAATCATTTTCATGGTTGAAAATTATAATTAGCATCGGTTATCAGATTCTATAGTAACTTATAGTACTTGAATTCTTATGGAAAAGAATTATTCATTTTTTAATCAAGAGGAACTTATAGTACTTGAATTACTATTAGTAAGTCATTTATTGCTGACGTACCTTCGGACGCAGGGGATGTGTGCTGTGCATGAGTGTCGGTTTCGCTTATCAACAGTCTTCACTACTCTTCACAAACGATTAAGCTATTATTGACTTTAATTGATGAAGTAATAGAAGATTCTCAAATTGTTGTTTTCAGCCATTTTTTTGGTGATGATAAACCTTGATTTATATCTAGTGCTCCACGAACTTAGAGCACTCTTTCTTCATATTTTTTTCCTTTCCTTGATATTGTTTCTTCTTTGTCAATGCTATTTTAATCACTTCCTATGTGCATTTTATTAGATTCCAGAGAGACTACGATAATTGTTTATGAATGATTTCTGCTTGATGATGTCAATTCGGTAAGAAATTTACTGACCTTTATAAGCAATTTGCAGCTATTAGTGTAGATCCCAACCGTGACTCCGTATCCCCTGTGGTAAAGGTGCGCGTGCATCCTCCCAGTGCTAGGCGCATTCTTCTTCCTGATGGTAGATACATGGCTTATGAAGAGCAAGGTGTTCCTGCTGATTATGCTAGATTCTCCCTTGTTGCTCCACATGCTTTTCTTTCGTCCAGGCTAGCAGGTGAGTTGTCAGAATTTTAAATTTTTAGGATTGACATTCATAATCTCTAGCATGTATTCTCACATGGAACCTACAATAGATCCTATGTTCTTGTCTGCTGTCTGATTTATTGCTGTTTCTTCCCCCATGGAAAGGTATACCTGGTGTCAAAGCTTCTCTGCTTGAAGAGTACGGGATACGTTTAGTCACATATGATCTTCCGGGTTTTGGGGAAAGTGATCCTCATCCCAAGAGAAATCTTAACTCCTCGGCCATGGATTTACTGCATCTAGTCAATGCTGTCAATGTCAGTGACAAATTCTGGGTACTGTGCCACTCAAGTGGATGCATTCATGCTTGGGCTTCACTCAGATATATTCCCGACAGAATTGCAGGTATTTAACTATATTATGATTTTAGTGTTTAGATTCTGCTTAATAGCTATGTGTTCAACATATGGAGTTTCATATTTCCCACCTGTTGATTTAAGGTTGCTTTTGAAGCTTTAAATTTTGAAAGTTTAATTTGAGACGTAATTAGAGACTTTGCTGGTTAAGACTTTTGGCTTTTGGGTAATTTACAGTGTGAATGCCATCTGTGATATTGGTTTTATCTCCGTTCATACAGCTTAATGCAAATATTCTTGGAGTATATAGCAATGAAAGTTATGTTCTGTATGGTGTCCTTCCTCTATTAAACTTTTTTGTTCCTTTTCTACTCCCATGCTACTTGCACAAATAGAAATAAATATATTAGAGGGTTCGATGTTATTTATGATATTACCTGAAATTGCAGGTGCAGCTATGCTAGCTCCTATGATCAATCCATTTGAGCCACGGATGTCTCAGAATGAGATCAAAAGAACTTGGGAGAAATGGCTGCCAAGGAGGAAGTTCATGTATTCATTGGCTCGTAGATTTCCAAAGCTTCTCTCCTTTTTCTACCGGAAAAGCTTCTTGTCTGGAAAGCATGATAAGATCGATAAGCAGTTGACCGTTTCCTTGGGAAAGAAGGTGAATATACTAATCCTTGAACCATGTTACAAGCAGTCGTTGCCTTTTTTTTAATCTATATGTTAGAATTTTTATTTTATATGCATTGATAATAGCTATGTGAATTCATGTCAACTGGAAGCAACTGGATCCATCAATCATTGGCTGTTGTCTGCACATGCTAACACATGGTTGATTAAAATACTCATGTTTTAACAACTGGATATAGAATGGAAGCTGGTTCCTAGTTGTATCCTGGAAAAGTCTGTCCTTAACTGGTTAAAATATGTAGAATCATCTAACATGTCAACCCTTTTGAAATTTGCTATATCAAATGAACTGAAGCTACATAAACTGATAGCCATAGTGGGACTCATTGGGTTTAATCTTAGTATTATGAGGGGAATTGAGTGCTAGAGTATCTTCAGATTATATAATGTCATCGTTCTTGTAGTTATCATATAGAATGTGAGGGCTTTGTTGATATGCTTCTGACTGCAAATAATTAATATCCATTTGAAAATGGGCTCTTGTCGCTTTCCTCTAATCTTGCCTGTGAAACTGATGTCTGAGTATAATAGTGAAGCTGATTTAAAAATAGGAATTAAAACACAGTGCTTGGTAAAAGATTTCCTCAGTTCGATAAAAGGCATGAAATTTCTGTCTTGATCTGTCAAATTAACATTTTGGCATGTTTAGGACGAAATTCTGATAGAAGAGCCTGCGTTTGAAGAATTTTGGCAACGGAATGTGGAGGAGTCAATACGCCAGGGAAACGCACAGCCATTTATAGAGGAAGCTGTTCTGCAGGTGACAAATTGGGGATTTGATTTAACAGAGCTTCAGGTGCATAAGAAGTGCCAAACAGGAGGCTTGCTTCTTTGGTTGAAGTCCATGTACAGTCAAGCAGAATGTGAATTAGCAGGATTTCTTGGCCCTATAAACATATGGCAGGTTTGAACTCAAATGTCCTTGTCTATTACTGTTTGACTGTTTCTTCTATGCTAACAATATTGCATGGAGAATGAGCTCATTTTGATGCTTGGCTAGTTAGTTTTGTTCTCATATGCTTTCTTTTTCAATCCTGAACAGGGATTGGATGATAGGGTGGTTCCACCATCAATGGCGGAATACATTAGACGAGTTTTGCCAGAGGCAGTTATCCACAAGTTTCCAAATGAAGGCCACTTGTCCTATTTCTTTTTCTGTGATGAATGTCATAGGCAGATATTCTCCACCCTCTATGGAACGCCTCAAGGTCCGCTTGAAAAACAAGAGGAAACTGCAATTGAGGAAGATTTACCGGTTTTAGCTTCTGATACGGAATGACACGTGGATACTGATTCATGCTTCCTTAAGCTGTGATTGTAAATACCACAGGCTGCTCCTATGCTGGATGGAGCTTGAAACACGACAATATTCATTACTAGTCCGAAAATTTTGGATCATAAGAGCTTTTGGAGATAGAGGTAAAAGTAAAAGCAACAACACTTGGGTTGTTTTTTTCTACTTTCTCCCATTTGCATAATAAATTGTATCTGTTATCTCTTGTTTAGGATGTTTTTTTGGTATCTTCATTAACTGAGCGGCAGAATTCTGTCCAATGGATAACATTCCCACTTGTCAAATTGGATCCTCCAGAAATGCTCGTTGCCTCTTTGGTGCTTAACTGCATATTACGAATGTTGCTGCAAAGCATATAAAAGTAAAACGAACTAGTTTTCCCAACCCGTCAAATGTAATTCGATCTGAATATCTTCTTCTTTTAGCTAAAGATCTCTATGAGGATTATGAGGTTTGTTGACCTTTGAATTCAAGAGATCAATAGGACAATAGCTACCCACAGAAAGTTTTGTTATTGGCGGAGTACAAAGCTTTTATAGCATGGTTAAAGTACAAAGTTTTTACAGCATAGTTATCTTTACAACGAAATTGTAAACTGTAAAGAGAAGTGAACAAATAGTCTCTATACTGTATATGATTTTATATCATATTTATAACTATATATTTCCTTTGGTCCTCAGTGTAGGATCTATATAAGAAATGAGATGGGATGAGAGAATTAAAGAAAATGACTATAATGTTTTTAAAAAATATATGTCATATTAACTAATTTATCTAATTTTTTTAATTTAATCGAATGAGGTAAATATGTCTTATATAACATCTTGATAGCTATATGTTATTTTATTTATATGTTGAACATCGATTTACCGATTATTATGTGTTATTAAACCTTCGTAAAGATGTGGATAAATTTGCCCATTTGTCATTATTTCTTCCTCCAACTCCCAAACCAAGTCACATTAAAATCCTTCTCCCGTCTGTCCGTTGAACCCAATAGAGTACTGCGTAGTGAAAAACCTTAGAGCACCGAACAATAAGCATGCGAGATGGATGTTGTTAGATAGGATAGAAAGTGCAGCAATCTTATTTCAGTATTTCATCGTATATGCTTGGATTCACACTACAAAATTGGACCACAATTATAAAATGTACAGATGTCATTCTTTGTCACAAACTACAATCCTTCAAAGATTAACGTATAATATATGAGGACGGAAACGGAGCCAAAAAATCTCTGTATTCGAATTTATAGCCATACTGATAATCATATCTTGCGAGGACAGAGTAATATAAATCAACGAGATAATGAAATGGAATATACATGATATGTCTCAAATGAGAAATCACGATCTTCAAATAGAATGATGATCTGCTATTACAAGGGAGATATCAACCTGTTCTTGTAAGAACCCTTTTCCGTCTGAGAGAAAAAAAAAAAAAAAGATGATACAAATTCCCAAAAAAGAAAAAGACAATCAGCAGGTAAAACGACTTTAAATGCCTTCAGAACGATAACACAAAATTTAATTTATAAAGCCAAGTAAAATGGAACACTCAAGTCAAGCGAACATTTCTCTTATTTTTCAGACGATCTTTCCAACCTCACCTCTGAAACTTTCCTCTTCTGATCTATATTCAAGCAGTCCCACCATTACCCATTGTGATTTCTGAATTTAAGTTGTTTTCTACCTTCGGTGGCCCACTCAAATGCCGCCGTGGCCTCGCCGGCGACAGCGGGTAAGAAAGCCGTTTCTTTGCGGTCCCAAAAGACCCTTTATCTCTCTCCTTCTGTGGCGTGCCGTTCTCAGCTGCCAATGGACTCTGCGTCCTAGACTTAGCTTTTGCAGACTGAGTCGCCACCATGTAAGTCGGAACCGCCGGCGAGCTTGCAAGGCTTTCGTCGTCTCTAACCGACGCGCCACCGATGGAATGCCGCCGGAACCTCCCTGACTGCGCACTGGCCGAACTTCTAACATCATCATCCATTGCAAAACTGTTCTTTGGGCTAGCCTTCTTGAGTTTCCTGGAAGCTGGCTTTGAAGGAGTTGAGTACAATCTGAAGCTAGGTGAGTCGTTGATTTGGCTTGCTGCGGGAGATTGCTTCTCAGAATTTAGTTGGTAACGAGCATATGATTTGCTGATTTCTCCCCCGCCGGTGACGCTGCGGCTACAGCTTCTCACAGATGAACGGTGATCGTTCATTTCTTTCTCCATTGTGCTTCGGCTCTCCCATGTCCGAGCTGCCATCCACCGTTCCAGCCAGCTCCAGCCCCATGAAGGATTTGTTGGATCCATGAACATTGGGCTTATTGATCTTGATGAATTCTTCCATGTTTGCTGTTGGATATTTTTATAACAAAAATCAAAACTTGTTCATTTGATTTGAACATACCATGCAGGTAAGCCAAAAAGAGAGAGAGAGAGAGAGAGAGCGGCCATGCTACTTCATAAGCAGATAGAGAACCTGATGAGTGAATGCATAAGCCAGCGCTTTTTCTCTTCTCATGGCTGCCTCATACTTTTGTAGTAACTTGGCTTCAATTTGTTCTTTGGATTGCAGGCTATCATCCCATTCCTCTTCAATCTGTGATGAGAATTTGAAACAAAGTTCAAAACTCACTGAATTTATTGTATTGATGACAAGGATAAAGCATTGTTCGGTGAAAAACAAAAGAGAGAAAACCCAGACCCGCATGCTCTCGAGCTCTTTTGCATGCTTGTGTAAGAGCTGTTTTTGCAGAGCCTGATTCTCCTCGAACATCCTGATCCTCCTAGAACGAATCTGAGATTGCACACGAGCTAAAGCTTGCAAAGAACGAAGAGTGCTACTGGCTTGGCGTTTTACAATTGGCCCTTCCATCAGTGTCCTCAATCTGACCAGCCCTCTTAGAGCTCGCAAAGCTCTTCTTGCCTACACCATTTTTACAGAAATTTCAGTTCAAGAAGTTGACTCAACATTCAATTAACAAGAATTTCACTTCTGACCCCCTGATTGCCCCAAAGCTTTTAACTTCATGTGAGATAAGAAACCTACGATTTTAGAAGAAACATATGAAGAGTTAACAACATTGGTCTTGTATAAAATGCAAGACATACCAGATAGCCCCTAAAAGCTGTCTGAATCTTTATTGCAGCAATCTCTTCCCTTGATTTACCGGCAAACCGAGAGATTTTAGGGGCTTGAATTGCAACAACTGGTGTCTGAATTGCAGGGATTGGTCTCTCAACTTCCACAGCAGTTGCAACTTCATGAACATGGCTTTGGTTGGCTTCATTCTCAACATTATATGATTTAATTTCTTCAGGTGGAGGAGCAGGGGGACGTTCTGTTTTCTCAGAACCCACGTATGAATCTGAGGAGATCTCCAATTTTTGCTTCCCAAACCACTTCTTCTTTGATTTGCTTGATTTCTGCGATATTAGGAGCTAAAACTAGCAGAACTGTTTTACAGAATTAAGATAAACGGACCAGATGTATGCTAACATACCTGATCTTCCTTTTTCTTTGACTCTGGGCTGAAAGCTTTCTTCACAGTAGAAAACCAATTTCCCTTCCTCCCCATCTTCTTGGCATTCCTCAATTTGATCCTATGTCAAGAATGAAGAAATATTAAAAATGTTAAGATCTCATACCTGATAACCCATCACAAACACAAGCTTAAAGAAGCAAAAGGGAAGCACAAAAACCAGAACCGAATCCATAACTCTCGGTAATCCTACCGATTATATATCGAGTAATGACCCGTAAAAGGAATCTGCGTAACGCTTGGTAAACTAGACAACAGTTTTCTGACTTCGGTTCTTCAAATTGATATTGAATCAAACATATAACCGACTAATAAAATCTTCATTTCCGGAATTCCACAGAGAAGTTCCGAATTATCAAAATGCATTGCTAGATGACAAGCTTCCGGAGAAAATTTAGAAACACCAATATGTTGTTGAGATTTGAGAAAGTTTCAGCGGACTCAGGAATTAGGAATATATTCCCCAATCGAAGAACGTAAGCAGAGAATCAAAGAGAAGAAAATGACGAAGTAGAGAGAATCAAATACGGAGCTAAACCAGAATAGCAAATTGAGGGACCAATTAAGATGAGAGCAGGAGAATGGAAGTACCTGAACTAAAACCAAGATGTCAGATCGCAAATAAGCTCTTCATATCTTGACAGAAGAAACAAAAAAAGGATTTGAAGTTGAAATCAGAGGGAAACGAAATCAGATCTTGACAAGAGGCTCTCCATGATATGAGAAAAGGAGAGAGGGAAGAAGAGGACCAGCTGGTTTTTGGGTGATATAACAATGGCCCCGCACAGCCTACCTGGGTTTCGCTCAGTGGTCCCCACCTTATTAACATTAATAAACCTCGTTGTTACAATATCACAGAATTAAACATACGAAGGAGAAGTCACGATGTAATGTTCATGCCTTTTGATTTCCGTGCTGCCAATCCAATCCACCTCCACCGTGCCTTAATTATTCACCAGCCTCCTCCTTTAACTGCTTGACAGTGTTGTAGCAGAGAAGCTTGTGAGGTGTGACTGAGAGATCTCAGAGTGACTTGATTCTTTTTCTCTTTCTCTTTTTCTTTTTTCTTACCTTTTTCTTTTTCATAAAATACCCGCGCTAAAGTGTTAGGCTTGTGTTCAAATTTTCGCGGAGGTGTAATGTACTACTCCCAATCCGTCATGTTCTTTTTATAAATAATTTTTTTATAGGATTTATTTATTTTATAAGAAATTTTCATTTTTTGTCTGAGGATGTAAAGTAAATTTCTTTTTCTTATTTTATCCTTATTAAATACTCATTTTCTCTCATATCATATAACCATTATTTCTCATACATTTTATCTATTCTCTTTCCTATATTCTTTTCATAAATAGGGGCATATATGAAAAAAAAATATGACATTTTTGACCTACTTATTGTTTTTACCTACTAGCTTATTTTGCACAATCAAAAGAAAAATTATTTATAAATAGAAAGGAGGGTTAGTAATAATTATCCAAACGGCGATGAAAATTCTCTAATACTGTTAAAATGAAGGGAGAATCACATTTAGGTCTCAAGGAAGAGGAGAAATAAAGAAATTATCCCTATAGATTGCAAAATGAAAAAATGGTCTCATAGAGTTGTCAATACAGACTCCTGGAGTTGTTAATAAGTTGTCAATACAAGCTCATAGAGTTGTTAATGAGACCATTTTTTCATTTTGCAATCTATAGGGATCATTTCTTTATTTTTTTTCTTCCATGGGACCTCAATGTAATTTTCCCTAAAATAATCATTGATACAATCTTTAGAATTTGACAAGCTTAAGAGACAACGACTTTGACGAAATAAGTGCCCTTAATTAACTGGGCTTAGTTGCCGACTGATGTTAAGTCCTCTTAAATTTTTTTATATATATGCCAACGACAAAAAGGTCGAACATATAAATCACAATTTCTTTGAATGTAGAGTCCCCTTGAACCCTCCCCGTCAATATTAATAGAAACGTGATGGGATTGGTGAAGACATCAAATCATGCGGGACGCTCGTTTTATTTAATTATGGCGGTATACAAAATGCAACTAAATGAATTTGTTTTTTCAATATAAATAGAACACATTTTTTAAAAAAATTAAACCTGAATGTCAAATCACTTCCCAAAAAAAAAAACAGATTCCATCTTTATTAATCCCTATCAAGGTATCAACATAGACAAGGGAAAAAATACAAAAAGCTACCAAAATTTAAAAAAACAAAAACAAAACACTATAACTCATCTGATGTTTTGGGTAAAATAGAGGCCCCTTGATATATAGGTATGCTACAAAAAGCAAGTTGTGTGAGTATAAAATTGATTTCCATTTATTTTAATTATTGAGAATGATTCAAATGTGGGAGGGGGGTGTTGACAACGAATAAGGGTGCACAAGTTTGAAGTTTTTGAATAAGAGGGTTTGCAAATGGACAAAATGCAGGAGAGAGGAGGCGAGAAAACACATGTAGAGAGTGAAAAGTTGCATTATTTTAACAAATTAAGGTATCCTGAGGACGACGTTACATTGTGAATACTGATGAGTGCATACATCAACGTGTCTATTATTTTTATAGACGTTACATTGTGAATACTGATGAGTGCATACATCAAACATGTCTATTATTTTATATTATATCCAATAGGGTGCCTCTGTCACTTCATTCACACCTCCTGATTCAAGCAGGAGAAGCCAAAATATGGTTTACCTTCAAAGTTACAAACTTTAAAACCTGGCTTCCAACCTAACCGTCTCAATGTTAAAAGTCAAACATAATTTCTAATTCCAACTAGCCTCTAAAGAAGCAAAAGCTAGTTCCCAAACAAGCACTCTTAGGCTCCTCTAATAAGTGGTTTTAGTATAAGAAATACCTTATATTGTTTATTACTTATAAATAATATAATTTATTTAAAATTATATCTTATATAAACTGAGACATGTGAAAAATCTAACTACTTTTTTTTGGACTGAGAAAAATCTAACTACTTACAGGTGATAATCATGACCATAAATAACAGTTTACTAGCAGATAGATAAGCTCTCAGTAATTATTTTAAATAAAAAACACAGCTCTCAATAAGTCATAAGGAAAGACAGTGCAGAGACCAATATTTTTTCGGTCCCCAGCCTTGCAATGCTTTGCAACCCCACGTGATTGCCATCAAAACTCTTCATGAATACTCACATGAACTCCGGGGTTGATGTGGGCCGCCCTCTTTATTTGAATTCCTTTCGTTATGCGTTTAAACCATGTCATTAAAACCCGGATCAGGTATTGAACTAATCGGGGTATTGGGTTAAGGGTCAGTGGGTCAAATCGAGGTCAAATTGGAGCTAAACCGGGACCAAACTGATGAGAAATTGAAGATTTTAGGCTTATAGTATGAAATTTTAAAGAAAAAATTAAATTTTTTTAAAAAAAATTGTAACCCTGACAGGACTGATCTACCGGCCTGTCCGGCCCGGGTTACACAACCCTGGCTTAAACCTTTATTTAAAAATAAATAAACTAGCGGAATGGGCTAGTTCTCACGAGCGAATCAAGATTTAAATCCTGTTAGAAGATGTGCTTACATTTAGTGCTCGACAGTGTCTCAAATAGGATTGTCTTCAATAAGAGAATATCTATGCATATTTTCACTAACGGGGGTTGAGTCTAGTGGAATGAGTTAATTCCTCACAACACGATGAATCAAAATTCGAATTTCCTCTGGGAGGGATGCCCATAATTAGTATCCGACAGTGCCTCAGATAGGATTGCCTCTAATAGGAGTATCCTATGGTTAGAAAATAAATAAATAAATAGATAGATTTTTGAGAAAACCAGTGAACAAAACTAGATTAAAAATTTTATTGGACATACTGGAAGGACCTGAATTAGAATGCGTGAACTTTCTGTTTATGAAATTATGTAGGGTGCTGACAATTTCTATGTGTAAAATCATAGCAGGTTTTTTTTACCAATAAATTTTGTAAACATAGAATTTTCGCCAATTTTCCCTAAAATATATTATTTACATCATTATTCAAAATTTTCAAAATCTATGTGTAAAATAATAACTATATTTGAACATCATCATAAACAAAAAATCTCCATGCTTGCTGTTTAAAATGTACTCCTCCTCCTGTTTTTAATATAAGACATATTTGGGAGTCAATTTTGATCCTAACTATAATACATAGTTTTCATATTTATTATTCTTTTTTAAAACTAGTCCTATTAATGTTGTCTCAATAATAATCAAGAAGTATGAGGAATGAAGAAATTAAAGAAGATGAATAAGATGTTTTAGAAAATATATGTCATATTAACTAACTTAACTAGTATAATCAAATTAAATAAATATATTTTATATTAAAAAGCGGAGAGTATTAAAATGCACTCATGGGTGTGTATTACAGGGGACGCTTATTCCATATTTCCACGTTTGGATAAACTGGGCATTATATTCCATTTTTGCGCTCCGGAGGGTGCTGTGTTTTTCCCAATAGTTTGTGAGCGCCTCAAACGGAAAACACACACAAACAGGACATAGACACAACAGCATTACCAGAAAGAGTAGTGATGGGGCTTCATTGTCCCACCAGTTAGCGATAATAATGAAAAGTGATGATTCATAATTGAACGACATTGACCTGACACCACACAACACAAAAAGAAACATTATGGATTAAACTGCTCTGCCATTATCATTCACAAGGCGTAGAACAACATTATCCAGAACGAGGACAAATGTTACTCCGGAAAAAAATTCAAGCATGGTTGTTTGGTTGTCGTATTACTAGTTTGTTTTTTGAAGGAAAAATACCAAAGTATCAACAAGCTAAAAAGTTTCGCCACATCCAAAAAAAAAAAAAACGGAACATTTCTCCTCGTATTGTTCTTGTTATCATAGTCCGTGTGATTCTCATCATATTGGTGATTGAAAACTTTGGTGAGTTGCAATTTAAGATTAATGTCTCATGTATGGACAGCAGCTCATGCTCCCAAATCCTTAACGCGGATGCCGTCACTCGTCACAAATTTAGTCCCTCGTCATTTGGGCCTTTAATGGGCTTTTACTCGTAAATGATCCGTCTGCTTAATCTAACTGGGCCTCGTACCCACTTCCACCAACAGAGAAGGTCCAATCTTCATATGATTCACTTTCTTTTGTGATAGCCCAAAAAAAAAAAAAAAAATTGGAAAACCGTTAGCTAAAAGATCACATGTAGTAACCGAGATAGAGTTGATCTAGCGGTGTAAAACCTCATTAAATCCTTTGGGTCTTAAGTTCGAGTCCAATAGGAGACATTTATGTTGGGAGGGAAAGCCATGAACTCCAAACCGGATACTAGATGATAATATATATATAAAAAAAAAGATCACATGTAGTATGGAAGACATTGGTCCAGTTGGTAAACTGTTGGATCATAACTATAAGGCCGTGTGTTTAAATCCCACCGATGTGAGGACGTTGTTGGTAGACCATCGTAAGTGTCTCTATAAGCGCTTTTTAAATCCGAAAACATATTTTGGCTCTAATGAATCCTATTCACCTAAACTTTGTTATATATAAAAAAATGCAGTATAGAAGATGAATTCGCTGATGTCAACCAAAGTTAACAATCCATACCAATATATCAAATTATCAATAAGGTACGCAAGGAAGAAGTAAAATTGGAAAAAAAATGAATAAATTGCTCACAGTAGAGAAATAAATTTCTGTCTGTGTCTCAGTTGTGTATCTGTCTCTATATTCACTATCTATTATTTGCCTCTTCCTTACCTTATGATGAAATTCTCAAAACTTGACTTTTAAGAGTGGGTTGAACATGAAAATTAAAATGCCAGAGCAGGATTTTGGAGCAATCATCTGGTGGAATTCCCTTCAGCTTTGACTCATCTTCCAGAATTACTTGCTTCACGAACTTGATTGAATTCTAAGAAAATGAGAAAAGAAGCCCAATAATAAGAAAAGGAGTGTGCCAAAATAATTAATAACAAAAAAAAGAGTGCGTTGTATCTTGGAGTAGAAGGAATCGACATTATCACTGAGATAATGTCCTAGTACAAAGTTCTATTGTCATTGTCGTGATTAGTTCAACAAATCAATTATGCTATCATTATGAATCTGATATCTCACGTTTTTCTTTTTCAAGGCTTCCTTTTTATAAAGTTGTTGGAGAATAGCTAAATCTCACCTAAACATAAGTAGTCACTCAAAACTCAAGTGGTGATTAAATGATTGTGCACAACAAACAATAAATATATCTTTTTCATAATTATAGTCCTAGTAGGAATAGCAGATCAGGGAATGCGATATTAAATTCATCTCGTATGTCTTTTTGTCAAAAAATAAATGGCTCCCTAAAAATCATAACATGTACCTGAGAGGGATCTTGAACAGGTGAAGCGCGACCCCATCTCTCAGGATCCCAGAGGATGGAACTATTGAATGCCAAACTTGAAATACGAATTTGAGAACTCAACATATCTGTTTCATTGTTCTTATTCCTCAGATGCCAACCTACGACTTGCGAGGAATCGCATACTGGTCCTTCCATCTTCACTTTCTTCCTATTTGCTTTTAGCATTGCCATCGGCCATGTCCCAAACATCCTGATCAGTCACACACAAATCAAATCACAAGGCCTTTCTCACAGAAATCCAACAAGTTTAAAACACAGGAATATAAGAGGAAACGATGCCGTACTCGATATCTCTAAGGTGGTGGAAGAATTCAAGATCATAAACATTGGAAAGCCCAGCAAAGTGGACGATCCCACCTAGCCTGTGATGCTCAATGTGTTTAAGTGCGAGATTCCTCTGGTGATTGAGTTCGGCTTCCAAGTCCGTGAAGTTTTCCTTAGACTCCAAATGTCGATACATAATGCCTGTCTTCCTCAATATCTCCGACACTTCCGTGGACTCCGATTGTGGTTCCACCACAATCCACACCAATGGCGGAGGAACCAGCTTTATAGTGTTGGCCAACTTTCTCAGATACACCCCTTGAAACCTCAGTTTAGTGCTCGTTGGAGTGACAATGATTATCAGTCGACGAGGTTTCAACTCGGCCTCTGTTTTTTCACGCAGATTCTTTTTGTGTATGGGGAATCTTGACATCATGGCAATCGAACTTTTGTTGCCATTTACTGTCTGGTGAGCCACTTGCAGAGGCTGTGGCGCTAATTCTGGTCTATTGGAGGCGGCGATTGGGGAAGAGAAGGTTGAAGACTTACCTGTAGGAGCGAAGCCTGTGAAAAAACCCATTGCAAAACAGAGAGAAAAGTGAATCATGGCTTTCTTCCATATCTGGGATTTCTTCTTTGATCTTTCTACTGAAACCATTTTCTGCAAACACTTGTTCACTCACTACCTGATGATGGTGGAAACAATGGTTAAGAATATGGAATATAAAGCAGAGGATTTTTGAGAGCAAGTTTGTATTGTTTTGTAGGTGTTAAAATGCTAGTACACTGGAGGCAATGGTTAGTGCTGCCAAATTGAAAGGGTACAAATTGTAATGAGGGGGTTTTTCGTTGGTAAGGTATTGCTTCGTTTGGATGTCACTTAAGGTAAAAGGAATGTGAGAAAAGGTTCTGGGAAGAGCATGAGTTGCTGTCCATACCAAATGGCAGTTGGGATGGTTCCTGTCCATCAATAATATGTACCCCCTCCATGCAACTAATATTAGCGTTTATGTTAATGGTTAAAGGATTTTTTCTTTGGAATTTGGAGTTGACCAATATAGTCCAATAAATTATAAAAGGGATTTCAAAGTAAACTCTGGAACTGTATTGTCAACATAACTATGAATTTTTTGTGGGGGAAAACATCAGATTATTTGGGGGTATTTCGATTCTAATGAAAAATTTGGCCATGGTTTTGGGATTTGAGATTCTGACATCGAGACGGCAAAATTCCTGGTGGGCTTTGATCTTTTTACTCAGAATTGTGGGCCAATGTCCACCTTCTTGGTACGGTTTGGTTTAAAAATAGGTCTGAAACTCCACAACACAGAACTGTAGTATTGCACCAACCTGGGCTTTCATTCTGTTGTTTTTCTCTATTACTAGTTGGGCTAAGAAAGGTTGGCTGTAGACTGAGTCCTCTTTCTACCCAAGTAAAGCAATGTTTTATGACCTCGTACAAAAATTTATAACTTTACCCATCATCTGTGGGTTGAGTGGTGAGGAGGTTGGACTTTGTGCCTGGTTGTCCGTCTTGGCACGGGTTTAATCCCTGTGAGTGGCACAAAGTGTCTCCACCGTGGTGTTTGGGGAGACATCCAGCTTCTGGGTGTCTAGATAAACGTTTGAGAGTAATTGAAGGTTCGCCCTGCCTAACATTGGTATTACCTATGAGGAAAGGAGACTTCACCCTGCCCTTGGATTGTGAGTGAGCCCAACCCTTTTCCTAAAAATTTTGCACCAAAAAAAAAATTATAACTTCTAATCCTTAAAGCATTTTTAATCATTAATTTAGTGCTTGTGTAGAATTGTTTATTATGTGCGGTTCACTTAAACCAAAAAATTCATCCCACATACTTATCTTATACATTATAAATTATAATTAAAGAGCTCTTTATAAAGATTCCAATCGATATTTTAAACAGGCTTTTAAACTATAAAATTTGACTCAAAACAACTCGAACTTTTGTATTATACTATGTTTAAAGAAAAAATATGGATCAAGTTGTTTTGAGTAAATAAATTATAGGGGTCAAAATCAATTCAAATAAAAATATATAGGGCTAAGATTGTTGTGAGTCAAAAACTTATATCTACTAGGTTGTTTTAAGTTACAACCTTATGAATCAAATAGAATAATAATTCAAAATACAAAAATAGGAAAAGAGAAAATGGTGCTGTGAATTGTTGAAATCCCAGTTCAAAACCTTAGTAGGAATCTAGGATTTGAAATTGTGATAAAAAGACGAAAATGCCCTGAGTTAAGTTATCTACTTCACTTTCTTGTTTTACAACTTCGTATATAAAAAACCAACACATGCCTAGGAAAAAGTGTGAAGTTAACAAGTTTGGGGAGTAAATAACAACACATATCTCTACATTAACAACATCATATTTAAAATTAATAACTTCACTTTCTTATTTCACAACTTCTTATATGAAAAACCAACATATGCCTAGGAAAAAGTGTGAAATTAACAAGTTAGGGAAAATAACAACACCTATCTCTATATTAATAGTACCATTTCTTGTTCCACAACTTCCTATCTAAAAAACCATATGCCCAGAGAAAAGTGTGAAATTAATTAGTTAGAGGCCAATAACAACACATGTCTCTGTATTAACAACATCATATTTGCATTAACAGATTCACTTTCTTGTTTCACAACTTTTTATCTAACAATCCAACACATATCCAAGGAAAAGTGTGAAATTAACAAGTTGGGGGCCAATAACAACACATGTCTCTATATTAACAATACCATATTTGACACTAACGACTTCACTTTTTTGTTTAACAACTTTCCATATTCATCATATCATGTTTAATGATAGTCTGCATAATTACATTCACCTATAACCTGAAACCAAATAATTTGTGACATTGACTCTTTTACATATTCACATACTTAATGACAAATGAACGTTAATATTGCACTACCACATAATGTTTCCTTGTCACGAACATTGCAATATATAAGAGATTGTGAATATATTACTTACAAAATGGATTAGGCATATGACAACAACTCATCTCCCAAAACATTATGAGTGGGTTGACAATAAGTTCACAACAACACGAACATTACTTTCAAAAGTGTAACTTCAAAAGATTGTAGGTCCTTCTGTTTGCAAAAAAGTTACTTCAAAAGATATGGGGCTACCCTGTATGTCTTCCATAACTTTTTCCTTTACCATGTATGCTTTTTTGTATGTAGGAGTAACATCATATTTTGTGTGCAACGTCTTTCTTATTTCATTGGGACGTTTGTTAATGTGATTTCTCCCCACATCAGCTATAATTGAAGATGTCAAGTTAGATCTTCCACCATGGGTAACCTGAAGATTGTCTTGGGCACTATGATAATGTTCATCTCTGAATGTTGTCACACATAGTAATAGAGTCGTCTTACTGATAGCATTTGCTGTTAGCCTCTAGGGACAATATAAAATCTTATATTTAACTAAAACACTGTGCTTGCTATTTTTCACATGTTCGAAGTCAAACTCGTATGCGATGCTTTATTTGTGTAGTGCCTTTTTAAAAGCATCTGTATGTGCAAAAGTTTGCATCACTCCTGAAAAATAATCCCCTTATTTCGTTCAGTTCAACTTCAGCATTGGTGTAGGTGCGCTCTCAACTTCACATAGTAGCCTGTTAGACCCTCCACCAATTTCAGCCATCAAACAAGCAACAACACTTTCATAATAGAGAGGTTGATAATCATTTTCCACGATACTTAGATAGATAATAGATCTTTGTTGTGAGAATCCCAAGAAAATTTCAACCCTGCAATCAATTGCAAGTTCTGTTAGTTAATAACCAACAATAGTATATAACAAAAAACAACTATGATACCTAAAAATTTTTCACTTACGTTTCTTGGTCATCGAATATCTCGGATACATTATTATTCCCTTTTAGTGCTATATACAATGCTCATTCCTGTCATTATAGTAAAAAGGTTTTCAAATTCACTATCATCATTTTAATCTATTAGTGTCCTCTCATCAAAGCTCACTATAGATTTCATCTCACACATGTTACAATCAATACCAAGCTATGATGATATCATCAACCTCAAATCTGTAAGTGTTATTACCTCTTTTTAGCACTTCACTTTCACAGAACCACCATTAAATTGAATTTTACCTTCATCATTACATACAAATTTCCCTCTAACATGGAAATACCAAAACAATTCCTTTAAAGATGATGACCCTTCATTACATGTCATTTTGCATGCCTACCTGCAAAAAAAAAAAACACCACTAATCATAATGTTAGTTCAATAAGTTTGTGATACAATGTTTATTAAACTAAGTAACTTTCCACGTCATCACCCACCACTTACTATTAACAACAATGTTTTATATTTTAACATCTCCATCTTCACTATTAACGATAGCTCCCCTTATCATCACCTTGTATCTATTATTAACATCAACATAATATATTTTAACATCTACATCTTCACTATTAACAACACCCTCCATATCATCACCGTGCATCTACTATTAACAGCAACATAGCTTCTTTAACATCTCCATCTTCATTAATAACAACACTCTACCCCAACCTTACTACCAATAGCCGAAGTTCATACCCACGAAAGACCCATCAGTGTTAAACCTTTAGTCAGCCGCTAGCAACAAAAAAGGGACAATTTTCAACAATACTGCAACCAAATACAATGAAATCGATCACACAGGTATGAAGATTCTCCCATTACTTTAAAGCCGCTACCTTGTAGAGGTGGTAATATGGGTTGGGACCGTGGGCCGAGCCCACCCAACCCGACAAAATGGGCGGTTTGGGTTCTACAAAACTGGGACCATATTGATACGGTCCTTTTTGGCCCGAACCCATATGGTCTCAATCCGTCACGGGTTGGACCACCGGGTTGGCGGGTTGGCCTATACTTTTTTTTAACTAAGAGGGAAAAGGAAGAACCATTAGCCAATAGTCCAAATCTCCAAAACTGTAAGTCCAAAGTCCAGCCCATTTCTCCTCAATCCCTACTCTCCTCAGTGTGCTTCAAATTGAAACATCTTTAATATTAACTAATTTAAGTTATACTGATGACTTGTGGATTTATATTTATTTTGTTGTGTATGGACTTGTGATGAATATTTAATTTGTAATGTATTTTAATTTTGTTATGTTTAAGTGTGTAGAGAAAACAATCTTATTGTATATAAAAAAAACAATCTTAGTATATTGTTAAAAAAAATTGAAAAAAAAAAATGGGTTGGCCCGCCCAACCCGCCAACCCAGCGGTTATGGGTTGGGTTGGCTAAATGCCAACCCATATTGATGCGGTCCTTTTAGGACCGAACCCATATGGTCCCAACCCGTGGTGGGTTGGCCCGAACCCACCGGGCCGAACCATATTACCACCTCTACTACCTTGTATAGATATCAGAACCTCTAATACCAAAAACAAAATCTCTGATATAAAAAATCCCAACCACAAACCAAAACCAATTTTCCATGATCTAGATGGAATAATCACAACATAAAGATGATTTCTATACAAAAATTGCTTACCCATGGCTTATCTTTGCTTTATCGTCACTTTTCCTTTCTTTGGTCTTGTCACTTTTTCACGCCACCTTTCGTTTCTTTCATCCCACTCGTGCGCCTTCATATGTTTTTAGCTTGCCACTTAACTTAGGGCATTTTTGTCTTTTGATCACAAATTTAAATTTGAGATTCCTACTGAGTTCTGATTTGGAATTTCGACAATTGGCAGCATCATTTTGTCTTTTTCCAATTTTGCTTGCATTTTTCTAGAATTTTCCCTACTAAATTTGTATTATTTATAAAAGCAATTTTTCCATCAGTTTGGGTGGATGATATTTTTACAAGAAAGGGGTTTAATTGCCATGAAGTTCCAATGACAACTTATGAGTGATGAGTATGTAATAATAGGTTTCAATATAAAAAATGACAAAATCCTTGTTTATAATTAAGACTTGTTTTCAATTAAGTTCCTTCCCTAAAACCTCACAGTAATTAAACTTTTATAGATAACGAAGACTCAAGATATTATAAAAAAGGACTTTATAATCACTACTTAATGATAAAAAATGTACACTTTATTTCCTACTTAAGGTGGAAAATGACCAAGAAAGAGTTATTATAATGAGTTAATTTATTCTGGACCATTGTGAGTCTCCCCTTTCCCCCTTCTTCTGTGTCGTTTTTTCCTTTTTTTCTTTTTCCATTGCAGCTAAAAAGGTTGGATTTTTCTCGGATGCTTTTTTCCGGGGGGTCCTACCATTTTTTTTTTAATCCAGGTCTCGGACTCTAACCCTCTTCCCTCGACGTTTCTCTGAAGTCTGAATGCAATCGCCGACCAGGTGGAGCTTCCCCCATCTCGAATCTTCACGATTCGTACGCGATGCATTTTTCTGACAAGATATAATCGTGTTTATCTCCTTAGTTTGACTCTGAATTGGTCCCACTACCCCTCAATTATCAAAACCTCTGATGTCTCAGATCTGATCAGTTCAACATCCACACGAATCCAAGCCCTGGTATCAGACTTCCGTTACGTTTTCGCTTCTTTAGCATGACAACGCCACCGCTCAAGGCCGTGACTCTGACCCATGTCCGGTACCAAAAGGGTGATCAGTTGGGCCACTTTCTGGCCTGGGTGTCGCTCGTCCCGGTCTTCATCAGCCTTGGTGGCTTCGTTTCTCATTTCATCTTTCGTCGTGAGCTCCAGGGAATGTTCTTCGCTCTCGGCCTTCTCATTTCCCAATTCATCAACGAGTTCATCAAGACATCGGTTCAACAAGCACGTCCTGAAACATGTGCTTTGCTGGAGATGTGCGATTCACATGGATGGCCCTCAAGTCATTCTCAATACATGTTCTTCTTTGCCGTCTACTTCACTCTCTTGACTAGTAAAGGGATCGGTTTTTGGGATTCGAAGAACAACGTGTTCCTGAATTTCATAACATGGTCTCTGGCATTACTAACCGTGTATTCTCGGGTTTATCTGGGTTACCACACTGTGGCTCAGGTTTTTGCTGGAGCCACCTTGGGAATTTTTCTCGGAGCGTCATGGTTCTGGGTAGTCAATTCTATTTTAATTCAGTACTTCCCTGCTATCGAAGAGAGTGCATTTGGAAGGCAGTTCTATATTAAGGATACTTCCCATATTCACAATGTGTTGAAGTTTGAGTATGACAATGCTAGGGCTGCAAGAGAAAACAGGGTGTCCGACTCTAAATCTGACTGATTCTGGGAAGCTACATAGGTACGTAGGGATGCTGCAGATATATTTATTTCTCTTGAGTTAAAGAAACTGGTATTAGTAGCATGCAAAAGTTTGTAGTTTATTTGTAAGGTTTTGACCCCAAGTCTACTTTTCCATTCACCAGTCAGTTGGTTCCAGAACAAAAGCCATGATTTTAGTTTTAAAGTTCATTATACTACCTCCGGTTCTTTTAATTATCATTGTTGAAGAAAGTTTGTCTCTATTCACCTGTCAATTTTTAAAGTACAAGACATTAGTTTCTATTTCTCCAATTATACTATTATCTTCACTTCAATAACTTTGATTATGGGAAGTAAACTGTCTGATACTGGGTGAGATAAGAATCTGTCGCTTTTTGTGCACACAACTCTCTCAAAATAGGAGTCCGTGTAAAGTCTTTTCAGTCCAGGTAGGGATTTAATCGAGGAGAAGGAACTTTATAGATGCTTGTGTGGAGTTGGGATGTGGGTAAATGATTTATTTTGTGCTTTGTGATGGTTCGGCATTTGTAAGTATGTCATACAATTGAGCCCTGCAAATTTGTTTGTGGAATTGGGGATATTTGTTATAAAAAGTGGAACAAAGTGGTTCAATTGCGAGTGGTAATTGGTATAATGGTGTTTTCTGAAGTGAAGGAAACTATAAACAAGCACAGTAGCACACGTCACCAGAAACCAGAAACGCTTCTTGTTCATAGAATCTCCATGGTCTGATCATGCATGGAAGGAATCTGGAATCTTCTTCTTAAGTTGACAGTTGCAAGGACGTTTAACAGGAAACAACATTAAAATTCCATGTTTTTTGCAGATTGGCTCAGATGACTGTTGAAATCTATTAATGACTATCTTGTCCTTTGCCAATGGTTGTCTTGCGCTTTGTTATGTACTCTCCCATCCCATCTGTAGGGCTCCAATTTAACAGTAAGACTGCTCCAGGAAACATCAAATCTCTATATAAATGCTAACTTCACCATGCTTCAGCCATCTTACTTCCCAATGTGACCATGGATATAATAATTAATTAATAATTAATAATTACAATTGTTCTAGGAAGGAAAGTATATCTGAAATTTGATGCTTAGGACAATGGTTTCTTGGTTTATTATTTCCTTGAGTAGCGTTAATAACATCATCACTAGCCCTGTAAATGACATATTTCCCCTCCATGTTTTTGTTAATTAATTTTCTATTTAGTGTAAAGAAAGGAAAGAAATGTTCTAAACCGTGGTGTGTGGAAAGGCCTTCTCTGTTTTTAGTTTTGCATATTGTGATACTGCATGTTATAATAATTGCATTTCCACTTGTTGCTTTTGCAAGGTAGACTGCTGTCACAGCTCCAAAAATATCTACCAGGACACGTTTTGGCTGATGTTGGTGGCATTCTTTACTAATTATCATTTCTTCGGCGCATATCAGTTGAAGCCATAAACTTAAGGGAAATCAAGGGGCATGTTAATTATATTAGTGCTGAGAGCCTCAGAGCATACACTATACCTTCAGAAGTCAGAACTTCTATAAAGGCTGATGTAGATGCTATTCATAGAATTATCTTGCTTATTAGTTGGATGTTTTAAGCAAATTCAAAAACACGATCAGGAGGAAAATTTCCCTGGGGTGATAAGTGCACGTTGTAACTTATAATAATATTGTCTCAATGGAATGTTCATCTGGACACTATTTTTCTCAGGGTCCATTGCTTATAGCATCAATCATTCGTTTTGCTGTTAGGGATGTGTGTGACGTGCTGTTTTTAGTGGTTTTGCCATCGGCATCACACTGTTGCTATCAAAACCAGTCTTTTGCTGACGTGGATCCAAACATTAATGTCCCAACTTTTAGTTCGTGGGAGATCTGGTGCTTGCACGATATGTAAACTTGTAATACTGAGTATTCTCCTATGGTGATACGGCGTACTCAGGCAGGGACATGAAATTTGTAGCTTGTCAAGGAGCCAAACATGCCAGAATTCAAAACGGACACTCAACTTCTCTTTGTTTTCGTCCTCCTCTTTTGTTTATTTTCTGAATTTCCATTCGGCCTGAGCACCAAGGTGTAACGTGCATTGAACTTCAAGTTGCCAATTCATTTAAGAATCTCAGGTCATCATTTGTGCCCGGTCAGGGTCTTGCCCAGCTCAATTCTATTTAACCTAAACCTTTGGATGATGTTTTAAAACTAATGATTATATTAATGTATGTTTGGTAGTAAAGCAATGATCCTATTCTGTTATTCTCTCTAGTTGAATGAACATGCAGGTCTTTTCTATCTTGTAAAAGGGAAAAGGATTGATCCCCATTCGCCCGCCATTCCCTGGATGACTTCACGTAGTCTTGAACAAAAATAAATAATGGTGTTAGAATCACAGTAGGCACATTAGATGGTTTATATTGAAATAATCAGATGAATGCGTACATGAGAACATTTGGAATTGCAAATTCTTTTTTTTTTTTTTAAATAAAGTAGTACTTTGTTGGTTAAGTGACGATTATATGATATCAGCCAATGACAACCTCAAATTGGATTCCTTGATCAGGAATGTTTCCTACGATATTTTACTGCAGTCTCATTGATGTTTTTGTTTTGTTATTGCATTTTTGACTCTGTATAACTAGTCTCTTGATAAATAGTAGTCTCTTGTGGAGAGAAAGAAATCTGTAAGCCAAGAGGACAATGCATTAATAGTGCAACTATAAATTTTGACACAAATGAAGAGATACCCAAGATAATAGAGATTTCTTGTATGTGCATGAGATCTCAGTCACATTTTACAGCATGATTTAAAAAAAAAAAAAAATCATATTTTACAACAAAACAATGATTGAGATGAAATACTTATTTCGTCAATTAACACTTAACAGAGTTCTAAATTCAATCAATCAATAAATGGTCTAAAAAATACTCCTAATAGAAAATCTAAATTGCTTATCCCACCCTTGACAATTAAACAATGTACTGTTTTTCATTGCATTTAATTGAGGGTAAGAATGGAAAGAAACAACTAATTTTTACTTATCTCATAGATTTTAATTATTTATGTATAATTCTTTTAAATATGAGACATTATTACAATTATGAATGATATATTTGAGAAAAGTTGATAAATAATGAGAATTGTAATTATATAGAATAGTTAAAGGAAAAACCTCATATAAAGCTACTTAAAATAGAAAAATTTCAAGTTGAGTTGATGAATTCATTAAATCTCTAATTGAGTCATTAACCCAATTTAGGATTTCAAAATATAGGTAAAATAACTTTAATACTCTCTCCTCATTAAAGAGTTTTATTACTTCCTACCTTATGTTTCCCAATATGTGTATATATCAAAATTAATTTTAATACAACAAAATATGATTCATCTATAGTTCAAATATATTAACTATCATCAAAAGAACAAAAACCTACAATATTTTGAACAAAGAGTTCATTTTATTAACATGAACAATTTTTTTTCTCAAAAAACTTATAATATATGTCACTGTAAAAAAGATATATTTTAGTCAATATATTAATTAAGTATAAATTTTACTATATTTTTCACACACACATATAGATGTTTTTTGGAAGTTATTATATTGATGTAAACCGTTTTATGAAATTTTAAGTGCATTTTACATCTTTTTTCTAAAATATCTACAGAAGTATACGAAAATTTACACACTTCTTGTTAAAAAAAATAATCAATATTACTAATCTATATTAAAGAATAAAAAAATTAAAAATTGAAATATTAACTAAATTACTTTTTTAGAATCTCACATTTATGTGTTAAGGAAAATTATTCTGGTTTAGGTTAATATTGGTAAAAAAGACTTTTATTTCAATTCATGTTTGTAAAGTGAACTTGGCATCTTGGCATGGGTTATGCTTTCTTTCTTTCTTTCTTTCTTTTTTTGGTTTTGTCTCACCTTATAAAAATAACAACTTTCTTTGAAAAAATAAATCACATTTATTTTTTATCATTAATATCAATTAATTGATTTTCAATTAAAGATTATTTAATTGATATCAATGATACTATCATGGCATGGCATACTTGAATTACTCTTGATTATCCTTTTAGAAAAAAAAAATCATTTGATTTAGCATATATTAATATTGATATATAGAGCTACAAAGTCATAAAGCAATATTCTTTTAAGAGGAAATAAAAGAAAGGCGAGCAAAAAAGAGGGGGACAAAAGAGAGAAGGGGCACTAAAGTCATTTTACATAGATTTTGAAATCCTAAATTGAGTTAATGACTCAATTAAGGATTTGTTGGATTTACCAACCTAATTTAGAATTTCTTTATTTTAGGGAGCTTTGTTTGGGATTTTCTCATGGTCAAATATTAAAATAAAAATTTAAAAATAATAAATTACCTCTAATTAAATCTCATACATTCTCCTCTTCAATCTCTCCCCCCATTCTACTTTAAAACTAATATCAATTTTATTTTTTTTACCAAAATTAAAACAATCAAAATCTTCCATGACAAGATTTTTACTTTTATTTTTCATGCTAAAGTATATATTTAGTCATTTATGTTTATATCAAGTATCACTTTAGTTCCTTAAGTTCATAAAGTGCATTTTCAGTCCCTAAATGTTAATATTATGAAAAATATTTGGCAAAAATATAAACATATATACAATGCAATAATTTTTATATCTCAAAATTAAAATCAAAACAACAATTGAAAAAGGTGTTCACAGCGTCTCCCTCTTCAAACCACATATGCAACTCTTTTAACCTACAACCGATGGCATCTCTTTATAGCAGTTGGTCCTTTCTTTTCAATTTTAGTGGCAGAAAATCACCCCTAAAATTTAGAAAGCTCTGCATATCACTTTTGTTTTACATGTATCCCGAGTCATAATCAATCCTTTTGGAGGATGCTGTGGAGATGGGCGGCCCCAGAAAAGATAAAGGCTCTTATGTGGCTTGCTGCTCATGGGAGGATCCATACGGCGAAACTGAGGGAACAAAGAGGCTTGATGGAACATGCAGATTGTGGTTTTGGATGCGATTCTGAGGAAGATTTGATGCACTTACTGAGGGATTGTGTCAATGCAAAAGAGAGGTGGATTTCCTTAATTAATCCTCTTCTGTGGGAGCAATTTTCTAACCTACAGGGCTTGGAATGGATCAGCTGGAATCTCAAGAATGAAGCAGGAAGAAATTTCACTAATAAAGTAAGCTGGCCAATTTTGTTCGGGTATGTTTGTTGGGACATCTGGGTAGCGCGTTGCTCGAAGCTGTTTGGGAATGATCAAGAGATAAGAAATCTCAACGGACACTCTAGTTTATTCCGGGCTGCTTGGGATCAGGATCTAACCCGAAATTGTCGGTTCTACAAGGGAAATTTTGTCCAAAATGCAGTGGTTATGGGGAGTAGACCAGGTTTTGCTACCTTGCAGACAGATGGCTCGATCCTGGGTTCAAGTATGACAGGATGCGCAGGAGCTATAAAGGATGCCGACGGAAGATGGATTTGTGGATATATCAATCGACTTGTACAAGTGCCCCCAGTGGTGGCAGAGATCATCGCAATTATTCAAGGTCTTCAGATTTGCTGGAGCAAGAATCTAAGGAATATCATTGTCTTCACGGATTGTCTGGAGGCGATTAACTTAATATCAAGAGGTTACCATAATGACCACCCTTTTGGGGAAGTGATTGAGGATGCAAGAAGCTGGATCTCGAAGGATTGGCAAGTTCTTCTGAGTCATGTTCCAAGGGAGAATAATACTCTTGTTGATCATTTAGCGGGATTAGGCCATAGTATGAATGAGAATTTTGTTATTCTTGATCACCCACCACCTTCTTTGGGGGAGGCGGCTGATCATAGATAATAGCTCTTTTGCGTTCTCTTAGGGGAACAGGGTTTGCTTTGTAACCTCCATTGGTTATTGTATTCCAGTTTTTATTCAAAAAAAAAAAAGCTCCAAATCTCAGCATATGCAATCAACCTCACTTGAGCTCTGGCAATTCGAAAGATGGTTCGATCATAGAACTCCATTGACAGAGAGTAAAGGGATCCACACGAGTTGTCTAGAGATGACGAAGATGATCTAGCATCACACTCCCAATCTCCCGTGCCCTTGTTTTGCTTTCTATGATCGAAATCATAAATAAAAAAAGGATTTAGGTTTAGAAATCAGAAATAGTTCTGCAAGAGAAAATTCAGCGGAGAAATAAAAAATTTGGAGGGAGTAGCGCAAGTGATTCGAAATCGAAGGTGACTAGATAGTCGAAAGCATAACAGAAGGTGAAGGGAGGTCAACAGAGGAGACAAGGAAGTCAACAACAATGAAGAAGATGAGGGGAGGGTCCTTGGCTTGTGCAATACAATGGGAGGTGTTTGGAGAAGGAGGGTTGTTGCCTCCAACCAACGCCAAAAACAAAAAGAAGAGACCAGCTTCGAAGAGGAAGAAGCTATGGTCGAACAGTCATGGGAGATAGAAGATTTCCTTAGTTTTAGTTTTTATTTTTAATTTTAAAGTATACAATTATTATATTTAATAATTAAATTTTAAATATGCGTTGTCAATATCTTATTGCTGAGTCAGCATTATGTTCGCCATGTCAGCATTTCCCGTTAGCGAAAGTTAATGATGTTAATATTAAGGGACTAAAATGATACTTAATATAAATATAAAGGACTAGATGTATACTTTAGTCTATTTTTCACTAACATCTATATAATCATACATTCAATTTATGATGTAATTATTAACAAATTTATTTTCAAATAATTTAAAATGGCATATTTTTTTTTAATTCACTAGATATATATAAATATGTAACCTTTTTTAACATATATAACAGACTATGAATAATCTCGAGTTTTCTTGAAATTATATAATCTTTATTTTCAATTAAAGCCTGGGTCAATTTTAAAAATAAAATTATAATTTTGATAAAATTGAAGAATGTTAGTGTTATTTTTTCTGCAATAGATATCCACATAAGTGGTAAAACTTGAGAAACTTCGTTTAATTCAATGAAATTTTAAAAAATTATATTAATTTTAAAATTAGAATGCGGGAGAAAATATATGAGGTTGAGTTATAGATAATTTAATACTTTTAAATTTATATTTTGATATTGGTAATTTTAAAAAATTACAACTTTTATAGTTATCTCCAATAAATATTATTTACTTTAAGTACTTCATTCTAATTTTTCTATAAATTATTTAAATATTATGGGAAGGAGTTTATACCAGTAAACAAGATTCTAAATAAAATGATTGCCTTTGTTATTAATAGAATTATTGGCATATTATTTATTTTAAAATTTTAAAATTAATTATATTCTGAGTTATAAACAAACGTCACAATTTAATATTAAAAAATAAATAAGCTTTCTAAGTTTCATATGTTTTATTAATTAAAATTAATAAATTTAGGACTTATAAATTAATAAAATTAAGTAATAAATTTTATTATCAAATCAACATATAATAATATTTAATAACTTAAAATTAATAAATTAACAATTAAAAATGATTAATTAAAATAGATAAAAAAGTGTTAAGTACAGTATTTTGTTTTCCACCATAGATCTCATGTTTACTTTTTTTTTGGCCAGTAATCTTATGTTTATAATTTTTTAAAAAACGTTTAAGTAGAAATTAATGGTAAAGAATAAGATGGAAGATTAAATGTTATTAGAATTTTACCGTTGAATTCATAAAAAAAAAGAAAGAAAGAAGAATTTCACCGTTGAAGAAATAGTACCGTTGTGGCGGACTGGCGCGGACTGGCGGGGCGCGCTTCTTATTTCCTAAAAATCTAAAATCAGCGAAGCAACTGGAAGAAATAGTTCCGTTCTGAGGGCATTTTATTTCCTAGATCAGCAAAGCATTGGGAAGAAATAGGTCCATTGTGGGGCCATTTTATTTCCTAAATCAACGAAGCAATTAGGAGAAATAGTTCCGTTGTCGGTGCTTTTTATTTCCTTCCTAAATCACCGAATCGTTTCTTTAGTGACCAGTTCGAACTCTTCGGCAATGCAATGGCAAAGCTATTTACCGATGAATATTGGAGGAAAAATGTTGCTCTTTATGCTACACCACAAGGTTCCAATGATGACTGGTAATGTAATACTCCTTCAGTAGTTAAATTTCATTTGACTAATTTCACTATACATTCCAGGATCTTTTGTGCCTTTGATCTGTACAAGTACAGTCTGGAACAAATTTATTTTCCTCATCCTAAAGTCTTTTTTTATTTTTTATTTTTAAATCATATGTGTTGGCTATATGCAGTTGTTAGCCGTAAAACCTTGTTGGTGACAAACGACAAGATGAGAGTCCACTTGTTCCAACTATTAGGTTCTAGTCTTTAATTGGTAAGTTTATTTTGGCTTTTAATGTCATCATTTTTATTACACATTGTTATGAAGTTTCCATGATTTTCCCCTTATTGATCTTCCTCACCTCAGTTTGGTAAGTTTGGGTTTGGGGTGTTCTCATGATTACCATCATCGTATGATATTCTCACATTAAGTACAAAAGGATATTTCTTAATGTTAATTGTTAACCACCAAGTCCAGCTTATGGTTTGTTCACGTCAACCAGAAAGTATTGCTTCTTCATGTTAACGACCGACCTAAACTATGCCTTTTCCCATGCTAACCATTAGTGTATGACTTTTTTAACTCTACACACCATTGCGTTTGATCACTTAGGCCTTATTAGATATCACTGACTTTTTTAACTCTCCCTATAGCTACTATTGGGCTTGAGCCCCATCATGTACTATTTCCATCATCAAACCATCTCTCCTCTCCACTGGTTGGTTATTATACCTTGAAGAAATTTAGAGAAATGATGTTCTTGTCCCTTAAATTTTCTTAAAGAGGATTTCTTATTTCTTTGGAATGGAATAAGCTGTATATGTATAGGAGATCCCTGGGGAAAAAAGCTGCTTGTGGATCCTCCGAATTATAAAAGCATGAATGGCAAAATTAAAAACTGCATAAATTTATGAACAAAAGATAGCTAAAAATGGAAATCATAGGGCTGATTTTATGGAGGAAAAAAACATAGACTTCAGTCATCACATAAAACATGCTTAATCAGGTCATGAAAGAGATTAGGTTTGAATTTCAAGTGATGAATGAGGAGATCAGAATCAAAATTCTACATATTCAGTATCTTTTTTCTGTTTCTCTAAGAATAAGGGGTAAGTAGCCAAGTTGATGTATAAGAAATCAAATGTTTGAATCATTATTGTCAACATACTTTTGTAATTTTGTGTGCTTATGATACATGCATTTTCAACACTTGGATGACAAGTTTCTTGTCTATGTTTGTTTCCCCTTAATTGGGAATACATTACAACAACAACAAAGCCTTATCCCACCACTAGGTGGGGTTGGGAATACATTAAATGCATTAATTTCCTTTGGTGTTTGGTGATAGAAATCTTTTGGTGATAGAAACAAATTGATGTTTTTTGTTTCCAAAAAACATCAATATGTTGTGGCAAGATGAGGTAATATTTTTTACGTTGTATTTCAATTGTACTGGTTGGAATCCCAAGTTCTTTGTGATTGCCTTTTTATAAATGTTGGGAAACCTGTCAAACGGCCATTGTTTTAAATCTTTATTGCAATCATACTCATTAGAATGGTGATGTGTGTCATACTTGATTACTTATATTGTTACATGTCATTGGGGTTGTAGCATTATTAGATCATGTTCTTTGTTTTCATAAATATTGAGTTTATATAAATTTACATTATTGTTGAGGTCTCTAATTGTGTATTGTCTAGATGATTTATCATCTCATGACGCATGTTAGCATCTGTCCTAAATTTCACTGATAAATCAACAATAGGATTTTTTTTTTTTTTTTTTTGGGTTTAGGCTTCTTACTCTTATAATATGTCACGTCCTGCTAACTTGCTAACTTGCGTCAATTACAATTTTTGAGTTGGTTATTATTGATTGAATGTAATATTTGTTGAATTGGGGGTTCTAGATTCCAAAGATGAAGGCATATGTTAGTGATACAGAAGACTTGAAATAGGATGAATCATATCAAGACACTTGGGATGACATGATAATCAATGTGAGTATGATTGACTTCTTAGCCATCTTGTTATCCTTTTTGAATGTGTTTTGCTTGGTAGAAATACACTCTGAAACCAAACTTCTTGGTCAATCTTTAAGAATGTCAGATTCTTGATTTGTTTTGCTGTCTAAGTTTGTTATTGTTTCAATTAGGTCAATTTTAGGGGAAAAATAGGATGTTTCCTGGACATTAAAACAGTTTTAAATTCAGTGTGCTTATTAAAATTGTCATATGGATAGACGAGAAAGTTTATTCTAGCTGTGCATAGCTAATTTGGTATAGTTACTTGTCCCTGAAAGTTTCCAGAATTAAAATTAATAAGTGTGCAGGCACAGGAGATATTAATATCGTTGATGTCTTTTTGTGGCAGTTTCTTGCAGAATCTTTGGACGTGATTCAAGAGTCAGAATGGATCGTGTCTCTTGGTAATGTTTTTACCAAACATTATGAACTTTATGCATCTGATGATGAACATGATACTCTTCTTCACTGATACTGATGCTTCATGTAGTAAGTGTGCATTCTTACACTCAGTGAGAGCATGACACAATAAATATTGGTTTATATTGTGTGAAAACTCTTTTTTTTTTTCCTGATGTGTTGTGCCATATATAATGTCTTACTCCTTAGATGGCTGTTATCAATATGGCAATTACTTCCAATTTTATTGACTCAATTTTTTAATTACTTCATAGTTTCTGCATCAGATTTAAGTACCGCTTGTTTAAGATTGGAAAGATTGGACAGGATTTGCAAAATGACATTGGTCTTGAATGCAAATGCCTGGAAATGCTTCTTCAAAAGGTTAATGACAGAGCTTATGTTTGTGATAAGATAGATTGGATGTATACACAGGCCAACATTGCTATCCAACAAATAGGTTTGGGTTAGCCAAAGCAATGGGATTGGTACTCTCTAGTTTTCTTTTGTTGAATGGTCTTTCCATTTCTTGTTGCTTACTAATTTAGTTTCCTGTTTTTTGGTTCCCTTTTGTGATTACAAGGTTGCTGCTTCTCACTTGGACACTGTGCTGGGGAAGCTGAAGGATATTCTGGATAATGTTGGACAGATCATGTTTAATAGGTTTACGCCAGACTTATAGGATTGAGAGTATTCACTTCTCTTTTTATATTGTTTTATTAGCATGAATAAGTTATTCATGATTTTGTGCGAATGTCTAAGTTCAATGCATTTTTTTTACTGAAAGTAGAAAGGTTTCTATTTTTACAATTTATATTTGATATGTTAATTTAGCACATAAAAAGGCACTTCCCTGTCTGATGTGCTGCCTTTTTTAAATAAGTCTATCTCAAAGTCCATGAAGCTGTATTGTTAACAAATGGGGAAGGTTATCAGAATGAGACGTTTTGTTTTGGACTTGAAAAATCAATTTTTTGACGCTTCAGAACATGATAACAATGTATTCATCAGCTCTTAATTGTTCTTCTGTTGATTCATCAGCTCTTAATTGTTCTTCTGTTGATTCATATTCTTTCCAATTCTACTCTTTTCAGCATTTGTCCGACATGTTTGTGTTTCATCTGTACAGGATATTGTCATTCTTCTCTGATAGTTTTAGGACAGAAGACACTGATGACATACATGCTGCTTTGGCTCTAATGTATGGATATGCTGCAAAGTGTGCCCCCTCAACGGTTATCCAAGCCCGAATAAATGCCCTTATTGTAGGTCTTCTCATCCTCTCTGCTTATGGCTTGTTCTCTTTATGATGATCTTTCTGTTGTTGTCTTGATTTTGGAAGAGATTACCATTTTATTTTATTTTTTTGAAGAAAGGTGAAAGAGAGATTACCATTTTAATTTGTTAAAGAAGATGTCATTTTACTATAGTAAACTATAGTAAACTTGCCATTTTATTATTCCCCTTTGCCCAATGCTACCAAAATGGTTCCTGCTTCACAATGCACTGTAGCCTTTAGGTCAATGCTACAGCTCCTGACACTATGCCACATTATGCAACTTTCATATACCCCCACTTTAGCTGTGCTGTGAGAGCTATTTTTTAGGTGAGGTTGGTTTTTATTTATGTTTGTCATTATCATGTGTGCTTTAAATTTTCTAAAATTATGCTTTATATTTTCGGTTAGTTTGCACAACTAAGTATGCTATACGCTCTAGTATTTTGTCAATATATTTTAGTATGTTATTGTGATGGTGTCCTTGGCTGTTAGCCTGCCATT
The DNA here is from genome assembly GCA_963855925.1 of Inga laurina. Classification (NCBI taxonomy): domain Eukaryota; kingdom Viridiplantae; phylum Streptophyta; class Magnoliopsida; order Fabales; family Fabaceae; genus Inga; species Inga laurina. The sequence continues at coordinate 13,874,154 of OY979703.1, read as the reverse complement.
ATCTCTGTATTTTTGAACTTTCTGACTTGAGATCTGTATGCAGTTTGCTATTGATTTGAATTATTGGTAGGTGTTTGTCTTTTAATTTGATACAATATAAGGCGTGTATACTTAAATGTTGTGCGTAGAATCCTATTCATGTTGCAGTGATGCATCAAACTGTTAAGCAGAGTATACTTATTGGAAGTGAAACACCAGTGCAGCTGCTATATCTGCATGAAATCACGTTGCTTAGTTGATAGGAAGACTTGTTATTAGCGAAATGAGAATATTGCTTTCAATTTTGGAATGGTGCAATTGATTTGATTATTAATCATCAATTATTGTAATAATTCCATGTTTTCGCATGAAAAGTGTCTATCTTTTCTTCTAAGATATTTAAATGGCTGATTATATTTCTTGAAAAACATTCTCTCGCTTCAGGTTGATATCTATTGATGGAAATGATTTGTGTTTAAAATCAGGCAAAATTGATTTTATTGCGTTTCAATTTTTGGGGATTGTTTATTCTAAATTACTTATACTGCAGGGGACTAACATGCTTTTAAGGCTTTCTACATGTGCGAAACCCCAGATCCAAGCAGGCTGTCTCAATGGATTTATTAGGTTAGATATGTCTATTATTGTAACTTTTCAATGTTATTCCAGTTTGCTGTTTTTATTTTAGTACAAAGTACCTATGGTTTTTCTTGCTACATGCCAAGTATTGGGATATTTTTCAGTTTTTCCATGTTTCACATTACATTAAAGAATAATCCTAACAAGAAACTGCATTTACAAGCAAAATTAAATGGAGCAAGTGAAGTAAATTACACATGCCCCACTGCATCTGCTGCGCTAAACTCTCCCTTTATTGCTTATGTTATGTATTCATCATGTGAGAGAATTGTGTGAAATCTATTGTTATTAAACATTGCCCCCCTGTAACTTTTGGGAATTTTTTTTTTTTTAGAGGCAAAGAGATTTTATTTGACAAAGAAGGGGGAGTGCATTGTGAAGATATGATGACCTCCTAATCCCTAAAAGAAACCAGAACATTCCTAAAGAAAAAGAGGATAAATCATGATAAGCATGACAATGCACTTTCTGTCATTGAAAGATGTGGATTGCCACTCACAACTTCAGCTGAAGCATTTTGAGAACTAACATGAAATTGTGTGTCCTGATAATTTCGTGCACAAATGAAATTATTGTGATTTTGACGATATTGCAGGCAATGCTGTTAGTAATGCCGCTGAAAGTGGCTCACCATTTCCATTAAAAAGAAGGGTTCAGGTGCTTGATTATATATTAACTTTGATGCGTCGAGATGACAATGATGGCTTTGCTGATTACAATGAACTTTTGCATACTCAGGTATGCATAAGGGTTATGGAAATGCCTCTAGATGAAGACATTTGGTGAGCTTTTGTTACAAATTTTGATTTATTCATTTATTTATTGTTTGATGTTATGCAGGCCCTTGCTATAAGTGCCTGCACTACGTTGATCTCTGTAGAGCCCAAACTAACGGTCGAAACTAGAAATCATGTTATGAAGGTATGTGATCTCATTAAATTTAAGGAATGTATCAGTGACAATGCTTCATCAATCTGAACTTTTAGATGAATCTGACAGGCCACGTTAGGGTTCTTTGCTGTACCAAATGATCCGGTTGATGTTGTAAACACCCTCATAGACAACCTGATCACTCTTTTATGTGCGATGCTTCTCAGTAGGTAATTTAAGTGAAATGAGCTACAATGTTTTGCTTGAGTGTTTATTTTTAAAGTGACCTGTCCTTCTGAATGTTGCCATGCTGTAGATTTTGTTGGAGAATGTCACTTTCACATATTTTTAGGGCTATTTTGTATTTAATTATTTTAGTTAATGGCCCCTTAAATGTCGGCCAGATTAGTATAGTGTTAATTTGATTTATTCTCCAAGATTCTAGGAAGATTTTGGGGCTATAGTTATTGGCGGCAAAACCTAATTTAGCCTATATGTACCTATTGTTATGCGACTAATGAAGTAAGAAATTCAGAATCCAATAATTCTTCACATGTTACTCTTTCCTTAGATCTAGTTTATTAGCAGTTCTTCATTCTAAATAATTCGTAACTGTCATGACAATAGATACCTCTTAACTTGTGCAGGGTATCATGATTAAAAATGCTATTATGACTTGCATGCTCTACTGCAATAAATTTCAATTTATTGCTTTATGAACTATGGGCCTTTGAAGTAAGGGAGGATCACTTTCGTTAGTCCATAACCTTTAGGAAAATGCATCATATACTTTATCCAACTTGCATTTAACACTGTATGTTTATTTTGAAGAAATTTATTTTGTTCTTGTCTTGTGAAGGTTAAGAAGGGGACCAGTGGGGCTAGCCTCTTGAAGTCTTTCTACAAGGAATTCCCTACACATAACATGAGGAGCTCGTTGTTCAAGATGCAAGTTACTTGGCCCGGTTGTACTCTTTCCTTGCACTTTTATATTGTGTTGTTTTTCATTTGATTGGGCTGGATTGATTGCATGTTATTTTTGAGTTTTGTGTGCTTCCTTTGTTTTTATGTTATGGGGGGAAGTAATTTTTCTTTTTTCTTTTTTAACTTCGAAAACAAATTTGTTTTGGATGTGAGAGTTGCAGTAGAGGGTAATCCTTGGTTTGGATGCATTCTTGAATTGAGGAGTGATTGATCGTGTGTTAAGTGGAAAAGCTACATGGCAATTGTTTTGGCTTTAGGTGAATCCTAAGTGGGTAGTCATGACCTAGTGAGGTTTTTGGGCCTATTCATATTCATTTCATGTGTGTACCACCTATCTTTTCCTTACTCTAGAACTTGGCTTGCGTCTTGTTTGAGACCACATATTTGCATTTGCTAGACATGGAAATGAGAAAGGCATTCATTTTGTTTATAGCTAGATCCAAATAGCCTAACCGCCTTGATGCATTACCACATCCTTTGCCTAACCACTTTGAGCCTTAAATTATGTTTTCCTTTCACTACCAAAAAAAACTTGTAAATACTTCCTATCATGATATTTATAGCTAGATCTAAACGCCTACCTCAACGCATTACTACATCCATCGTCTAACCCCTTCTGGCCTTAAATTATGTTTTCTTTTAACACCTATAGCCAAAAAAAACTTCCTAAATATTTCCTACCTTGATGCATTGCTACACCCATTGCCTAACCACTTTGAGCCATAAATTATCTTTTCTTTCAAAGCCCATAGCCAACAAAAAAACATAGTCAATAAATTCCTACCATGCTGAGGTAATTTAGATTGTTGAGAGTCTTACATTTATGTATGGGACTGATAGAGATGCATGTTTATGTTTTATGGCCAATTCACTTTGACCGGATTTGATTGATTGGGGAGTGTGCACATCTGGAATATTCTAATACATGCATAAATCTCTCATATTCATTGTTGATTGTGATGGATAATTTGATTATATTCTTAAGGTTAGCCTTAGAAACAGGTAAGTCAAATGCTCTGTGATCAGTTAGTCTTCAGTTGGATTTTGTGAATATCTCACGAGAGAGATAGCCTTGTTGGAAGGATCTTTGAGCCTATGTTTCCGAAAATTGTGTGACTAACCTCCTACGCTGGTAACTCTTCAGAACTTGTTCTAATTCTTTTCATGGCTACTTTGCACATGTGCAATTCTTTAAAATGAGAGAGGCATTCATATTCTAAACCCTTTTTATCCCAAACACAAGCCACGAATATCATTGTCCCTTGCTACCCCTTTGAGCCTATCACCTTTCTCAAATTCCATTTTATTGTGGTGATTTATTGTGCATGTAAATATATTTCGAAGCATTCTATTTGTCATTTATTAAATTTCATCTCGTGGTATTGTTGCTATTATTTAATTATGCGTGGGATGACAACAAAAGGAGAAAAAAAGAAGTTGGCCAAAAAAGAGAGAAGAAGAAAAAAGAAAAAAAAGCAAAAAGGCATCCCATAAAAAGGGAGAAAGGAGCCAAAGAAAAGTAAAGAAGAACGTATAGCTCCTCAAAAGGAAAAAATGGCGAGGAAAAAAAAAAGAAAGGGAAAATCAAGAAAGCCAAGAAAAAAAAAACAGAAGAGAAATAAAGGCATCCCACCAAGCTCTCTTGATTAGCAACATTATCACTATTTTGTATATTATGTGACAAACTTTGGATGCTATTTATTTCTTAGTACATGTACCATAGTTACCACTCCCATCATCCATTCCACAAGGCCTATCTCCAACATTACAAGCGGGAAAGACCTCTTGATTCTTGAATGCACATGTAAGTGGTAGCAGTGATTAGAATTATTACAAGCCTATGGTAGAGCCTAGTTTAGGTTGGTTTGAGATAAAAAACCCCCATAGAGGCGAGATGAGCGAAACACTTACATCCCTGAGAGACTCTCTCGTCTATATTCCTCTTTCCTAATTGTGTTCATAATTTGATCTCGTAGCATTATTATTATGTGGCTTTTGCTAACTGGGAGGATATAATTGTTGAACCATCACTTTTATGCTCGAATATGAGGGATTGCCTGCTTGTGGAAGATATTTCAGGATAGTTTTGTGCTTTGTTCAGGAGTGCCAAAAAAAGAACTTGAGGGAAAAAAAGGCAAAAAAAGTTGAGAAAAAAGAGAGAGGAAGAAATAGAAAAAAAGAAATGGAAAAGAAAGAAAGAAACACGAGAGAGAGAGAGAGGATATGTTTGTTATTTATGCATATTTCCCTTTTATTTACCAAGTGGTTGTGAATTCTAGGCCTTAAATTTATTGTATGCATATTCTTTCTATCCTATGATTTCCTTAACGACTCTTGATTTTCTAAAGCGCCTACTTTACCACCCAATAAAAGTCCTTTTGATCTATGTTCAGCATTTGATTGTTAGTGGTGGGGAATCCAGATGATAGCCAAGCTTATGGAAAGGGGATTGGGTAAGGTGGATTTTTGAGTGTAAACACAAGCCCAGATACTTTGAGTGAGAGGGCTAAACACTTGCCATTTGTGAGGGACTACTAGCTTAGGTTCACCTTGTTAAACCAGTTGCCATGGTGCTTAGAAACTTGATTCATGTTGAAGTTACTTTGATATGAAAGATGTTGAATTACCTTGGCTTGCCTTTGGTTGTGAGTCTTATGTACTTTCAATTTGTTTTCCTTTGGGTTTGTTTGGTTTTTGTCATTTCTTCACTTTTTTCCCATTTGCATTTTATCTTAGATCTTTAGCTTTGCACCGGGCCATTTAATAACCCCTATCAAACCAAAATTTCAATCAACTATTTTAGTTGCTTTATTCTCTAGGACCTGATCCATACTGTACAATGGTGTGCTGCAGGAGAGGTTGAAAAAGGAACATGAAGAAAAAGAGCACAAAGGAAAGGTCAAGGCTTACCTCTATACTATTATAATGTTTCTTAGTTTTCCAACCTTTATTCTACTGAAACTAATCCATTTTGTACAATGGATTGTTGTAGGAGAGGTTAAAGCAAGAGCATGAAGAAAGGGAGCACAAATAAAAGAGAAGGTTGCGACTCACCTCTAAACTGTTATAATGGTTCTTAGTTTTCCATCCTTTGTTCTTGACAAACTAATCGGTTTTTTAAATGATTGTTGCGAGAGAGGTTGAAGAAAGAACAAGAAAAAGATCACAAAAGGAAAAGGCCGACGATCACCATGAGATTATCATAAAGGTTCTTAGCTTTCCAACCTTTTTCTTGATGAATAACAACTAATTTGCCAAGTGAAACACTTTAAATATAGCATTTTCTAAGGAAAACAAATTCATTAGTGGTGTTTGTTCTTAGGTGGCACAAGATGAAGATATTGAAGAGCATATTGATTTGATTATTAATCATCAATTATTGTAATAATTCCAGGTTTTCACATGAAAAGTGTCCGTCTTTCCTTCTAAGATATTTAAAGGGATGGTTATATTTCTTGAAAGACATATTCTCTTGCTTTAGGTTGATATCTATTGATGGAAATGAATTATGTTTAAAATCAGGCAAAACTGATTTTATTGAGTTTGAATTTTTGGGGATTGTTTATTCTAAGTTACTTATACTGCAGGGGACTGACATGCTCTTAAGGCTTCTACATGTGCAAAACCCCAGATCCAAGCAGGCTGTCATTACAGCAATTGATTTAGGAGGTCAGATATGTTTATTATTGTAACTTTTCAATGTTATTCCTGCTTGCTGTTTTTATTTTAGTGCATAGCACCTTTGGTTTTTCTTGCTTGCTGGGTATTGGGATATTTTTCAGTTTTTCCACGTTGCACATTACATTAAAGAATAATCCTAACAGGATACTGCATTTACAAGCAAAACTAAATGACGCAAGTGAAGTAAATTGCACATGCCCCTCTGCATTTGCTGTGCTAAACTCTCCCTTTATTGATTATGTTATGTATTCATTCTGTGAGAGAATTGTGTGAAATCTCAAATTTTACACGCTTCAGAACATGATAACAATGTATTCATCAGCCCTTGGTTGTTTTTCTATTGATTCATAATCTTTTCGATTATACTCTTTTCAGCATGTGTCCGACATGTTTGTGTGTTTTCATCTGTACAGGATATTGTCATTATTCTCTGGTAGTTTTAGGACAGAAGACACTGATATGACATACATGCTGCTCTAGTTCTAATGTATGGATATGCTGCAAAGTATGCCGCTTCAATGGTTATCTAAACCAGAATAAATGCCCTTATTACAGGTCTTCTCATCCTCTCTGCTTATGGCTTGTTCTCTCTTTATGATGATCTTTCTGTTATTGTCTTGATTTTGGAAGAGATTGCCATGTTATTTTTATTTTTTCGGAAGAAAGGTGAAAGAGAGATTGCCATTTTAGATGTCATTTACTATAGTAAACTGTAGTAAATTTGCCATTTTATTATTCCCCTTTCCCCAGTTCTAACAAAATGGTTCCTGCTTCACAATGCATTGTAGCCTTTAGGTCAATGCTACAGCTTTTGGCACTATGCCACATCATGCAACTTTCATCTATCCCCACTTTTGCTATGCTGCGAGAGCTATGTTTTAGGTGAGGTTGGTTTTTATATATGTTTGTTGTTATCATGTGTGTTTTAATTTTCCTAAAATTATGCTTTATATTTTTGCGTAGTTTGCACAACACAATGTGCTATATGCTCTAGTATTTTGTCTGCCATAATCTGTGATTCTCAAACTTTTTGACTATAGATCGACCTATATGCAGTTCCCTATTGATTTGAGTTATGGATAGGTCTGTCTTTTAATTTGATACAATATAAGGCATGCCGTGTGCAGAATCAAATTCATGTTGCAGTGATGCATCAAACTGTTAAGCAGAGTATACTTATTGGAAGTGAAACACCAGTACAGTTGCTATATCTGCATGAGATCACCTCGCTTAATTGATAGGAAGACTTGTTTGCTGATTAGCGGATTAAGAATGAGAATATTGCTTTCAATTTTGGAATGGTGCAATTTATTTGATTATTAATCATCAGATATTGTAATAATTCCGTGTTTTCACATCAATTATTTGATTAACTATGCAATTTTGACTTGCATGCTCTACTGCAATAAATTTCAATTTATTGCTTTATGAACTACGGGCCTTTGAAGTAAGGGAGGATCACTTTCGTTAGTCCATAACCTTTAGGAAAATGCATCATATACTTTATCCAACTTGCATTTAACACTGTATGTTTATTTTGAAGAAATTTATTTTGTTCTTGTCTTGTGAAAAGGGGACCAGTGGGGCTAGCCTCTTGAAGTCTTTCTACAAGGAATTCCCCACACATAACATGAGGAGCTCGTTGTTCAAGATGCAAGTTACTTGGCCCGGTTGTACTCTTTCCTTGTGCACTTTTATATTGTGTTGTTTTTCATTTGATTGGGCTGGATTGATTGCATGTTATTTTTGAGTTTTGTGTGCTTCCTTTGTTTTTATGTTATGGGGGGAAGTAATTTTTCTTTTTTCTTTTTTAACTTCGAAAACAAATTTGTTTTGGATGTGAGAGTTGCAGTAGAGGGTAATCCTTGGTTTGGATGCATTCTTGAATTGAGGAGTGATTGATCGTGTGTTAAGTGGAAAAGCTACATGGCAATTGTTTTGGCTTTAGGTGAATCCTAAGTGGGTAGTCATGACCTAGTGAGGTTTTTGGGCCTATTCATATTCATTTCATGTGTGTACCACCTATCTTTTCCTTACTCTAGAACTTGGCTTGCGTCTTGTTTGAGACCACATATTTGCATTTGCTAGACATGGAAATGAGAAAGGCATTCATTTTGTTTATAGCTAGATCCAAATAGCCTAACCGCCTTGATGCATTACCACATCCTTTGCCTAACCACTTTGAGCCTTAAATTATGTTTTCCTTTCACTACCAAAAAAAACTTGTAAATACTTCCTATCATGATATTTATAGCTAGATCTAAACGCCTACCTCAACGCATTACTACATCCATCGTCTAACCCCTTCTGGCCTTAAATTATGTTTTCTTTTAACACCTATAGCCAAAAAAAACTTCCTAAATATTTCCTACCTTGATGCATTGCTACACCCATTGCCTAACCACTTTGAGCCATAAATTATCTTTTCTTTCAAAGCCCATAGCCAACAAAAAAACATAGTCAATAAATTCCTACCATGCTGAGGTAATTTAGATTGTTGAGAGTCTTACATTTATGTATGGGACTGATAGAGATGCATGTTTATGTTTTATGGCCAATTCACTTTGACCGGATTTGATTGATTGGGGAGTGTGCACATCTGGAATATTCTAATACATGCATAAATCTCTCATATTCATTGTTGATTGTGATGGATAATTTGATTATATTCTTAAGGTTAGCCTTAGAAACAGGTAAGTCAAATGCTCTGTGATCAGTTAGTCTTCAGTTGGATTTTGTGAATATCTCACGAGAGAGATAGCCTTGTTGGAAGGATCTTTGAGCCTATGTTTCCGAAAATTGTGTGACTAACCTCCTACGCTGGTAACTCTTCAGAACTTGTTCTAATTCTTTTCATGGCTACTTTGCACATGTGCAATTCTTTAAAATGAGAGAGGCATTCATATTCTAAACCCTTTTTATCCCAAACACAAGCCACGAATATCATTGTCCCTTGCTACCCCTTTGAGCCTATCACCTTTCTCAAATTCCATTTTATTGTGGTGATTTATTGTGCATGTAAATATATTTCGAAGCATTCTATTTGTCATTTATTAAATTTCATCTCGTGGTATTGTTGCTATTATTTAATTATGCGTGGGATGACAACAAAAGGAGAAAAAAAGAAGTTGGCCAAAAAAGAGAGAAGAAGAAAAAAGAAAAAAAAGCAAAAAGGCATCCCATAAAAAGGGAGAAAGGAGCCAAAGAAAAGTAAAGAAGAACGTATAGCTCCTCAAAAGGAAAAAATGGCGAGGAAAAAAAAAAGAAAGGGAAAATCAAGAAAGCCAAGAAAAAAAAAACAGAAGAGAAATAAAGGCATCCCACCAAGCTCTCTTGATTAGCAACATTATCACTATTTTGTATATTATGTGACAAACTTTGGATGCTATTTATTTCTTAGTACATGTACCATAGTTACCACTCCCATCATCCATTCCACAAGGCCTATCTCCAACATTACAAGCGGGAAAGACCTCTTGATTCTTGAATGCACATGTAAGTGGTAGCAGTGATTAGAATTATTACAAGCCTATGGTAGAGCCTAGTTTAGGTTGGTTTGAGATAAAAAACCCCCATAGAGGCGAGATGAGCGAAACACTTACATCCCTGAGAGACTCTCTCGTCTATATTCCTCTTTCCTAATTGTGTTCATAATTTGATCTCGTAGCATTATTATTATGTGGCTTTTGCTAACTGGGAGGATATAATTGTTGAACCATCACTTTTATGCTCGAATATGAGGGATTGCCTGCTTGTGGAAGATATTTCAGGATAGTTTTGTGCTTTGTTCAGGAGTGCCAAAAAAAGAACTTGAGGGAAAAAAAGGCAAAAAAAGTTGAGAAAAAAGAGAGAGGAAGAAATAGAAAAAAAGAAATGGAAAAGAAAGAAAGAAACACGAGAGAGAGAGAGAGGATATGTTTGTTATTTATGCATATTTCCCTTTTATTTACCAAGTGGTTGTGAATTCTAGGCCTTAAATTTATTGTATGCATATTCTTTCTATCCTATGATTTCCTTAACGACTCTTGATTTTCTAAAGCGCCTACTTTACCACCCAATAAAAGTCCTTTTGATCTATGTTCAGCATTTGATTGTTAGTGGTGGGGAATCCAGATGATAGCCAAGCTTATGGAAAGGGGATTGGGTAAGGTGGATTTTTGAGTGTAAACACAAGCCCAGATACTTTGAGTGAGAGGGCTAAACACTTGCCATTTGTGAGGGACTACTAGCTTAGGTTCACCTTGTTAAACCAGTTGCCATGGTGCTTAGAAACTTGATTCATGTTGAAGTTACTTTGATATGAAAGATGTTGAATTACCTTGGCTTGCCTTTGGTTGTGAGTCTTATGTACTTTCAATTTGTTTTCCTTTGGGTTTGTTTGGTTTTTGTCATTTCTTCACTTTTTTCCCATTTGCATTTTATCTTAGATCTTTAGCTTTGCACCGGGCCATTTAATAACCCCTATCAAACCAAAATTTTAATCAACTATTTTAGTTGCTTTATTCTCTAGGACCTGATCCATACTGTACAATGGTGTGCTGCAGGAGAGGTTGAAAAAGGAACATGAAGAAAAAGAGCACAAAGGAAAGGTCAAGGCTTACCTCTATACTATTATAATGTTTCTTAGTTTTCCAACCTTTATTCTACTGAAACTAATCCATTTTGTACAATGGATTGTTGTAGGAGAGGTTAAAGCAAGAGCATGAAGAAAGGGAGCACAAATAAAAGAGAAGGTTGCGACTCACCTCTAAACTGTTATAATGGTTCTTAGTTTTCCATCCTTTGTTCTTGACAAACTAATCGGTTTTTTAAATGATTGTTGCGAGAGAGGTTGAAGAAAGAACAAGAAAAAGATCACAAAAGGAAAAGGCCGACGATCACCATGAGATTATCATAAAGGTTCTTAGCTTTCCAACCTTTTTCTTGTTGAATAACAACTAATTTGCCAAGTGAAACACTTTAAATATAGCATTTTCTAAGGAAAACAAATTCATTAGTGGTGTTTGTTCTTAGGTGGCACAAGATGAAGATATTGAAGAGCATATTGATTTGATTATTAATCATCAATTATTGTAATAATTCCAGGTTTTCACATGAAAAGTGTCCGTCTTTCCTTCTAAGATATTTAAAGGGATGGTTATATTTCTTGAAAGACATATTCTCTTGCTTTAGGTTGATATCTATTGATGGAAATGAATTATGTTTAAAATCAGGCAAAACTGATTTTATTGAGTTTGAATTTTTGGGGATTGTTTATTCTAAGTTACTTATACTGCAGGGGACTGACATGCTCTTAAGGCTTCTACATGTGCAAAACCCCAGATCCAAGCAGGCTGTCATTACAGCAATTGATTTAGGAGGTCAGATATGTTTATTATTGTAACTTTTCAATGTTATTCCTGCTTGCTGTTTTTATTTTAGTGCATAGCACCTTTGGTTTTTCTTGCTTGCTGGGTATTGGGATATTTTTCAGTTTTTCCACGTTGCACATTACATTAAAGAATAATCCTAACAGGATACTGCATTTACAAGCAAAACTAAATGACGCAAGTGAAGTAAATTGCACATGCCCCTCTGCATTTGCTGTGCTAAACTCTCCCTTTATTGATTATGTTATGTATTCATTCTGTGAGAGAATTGTGTGAAATCTCAAATTTTACACGCTTCAGAACATGATAACAATGTATTCATCAGCCCTTGGTTGTTTTTCTATTGATTCATAATCTTTTCGATTATACTCTTTTCAGCATGTGTCCGACATGTTTGTGTGTTTTCATCTGTACAGGATATTGTCATTATTCTCTGGTAGTTTTAGGACAGAAGACACTGATATGACATACATGCTGCTCTAGTTCTAATGTATGGATATGCTGCAAAGTATGCCGCTTCAATGGTTATCTAAACCAGAATAAATGCCCTTATTACAGGTCTTCTCATCCTCTCTGCTTATGGCTTGTTCTCTCTTTATGATGATCTTTCTGTTATTGTCTTGATTTTGGAAGAGATTGCCATGTTATTTTTATTTTTCCGGAAGAAAGGTGAAAGAGAGATTGCCATTTTAGATGTCATTTACTATAGTAAACTGTAGTAAATTTGCCATTTTATTATTCCCCTTTCCCCAGTTCTAACAAAATGGTTCCTGCTTCACAATGCATTGTAGCCTTTAGGTCAATGCTACAGCTTTTGGCACTATGCCACATCATGCAACTTTCATCTATCCCCACTTTTGCTATGCTGCGAGAGCTATGTTTTAGGTGAGGTTGGTTTTTATATATGTTTGTTGTTATCATGTGTGTTTTAATTTTCCTAAAATTATGCTTTATATTTTTGCGTAGTTTGCACAACACAATGTGCTATATGCTCTAGTATTTTGTCTGCCATAATCTGTGATTCTCAAACTTTTTGACTATAGATCGACCTATATGCAGTTCCCTATTGATTTGAGTTATGGATAGGTCTGTCTTTTAATTTGATACAATATAAGGCATGCCGTGTGCAGAATCAAATTCATGTTGCAGTGATGCATCAAACTGTTAAGCAGAGTATACTTATTGGAAGTGAAACACCAGTACAGTTGCTATATCTGCATGAGATCACCTCGCTTAATTGATAGGAAGACTTGTTTGCTGATTAGCGGATTAAGAATGAGAATATTGCTTTCAATTTTGGAATGGTGCAATTTATTTGATTATTAATCATCAGATATTGTAATAATTCCGTGTTTTCACATCAATTATTTGATTAACTATGCAATTTTGACTTGCATGCTCTACTGCAATAAATTTCAATTTATTGCTTTATGAACTACGGGCCTTTGAAGTAAGGGAGGATCACTTTCGTTAGTCCATAACCTTTAGGAAAATGCATCATATACTTTATCCAACTTGCATTTAACACTGTATGTTTATTTTGAAGAAATTTATTTTGTTCTTGTCTTGTGAAAAGGGGACCAGTGGGGCTAGCCTCTTGAAGTCTTTCTACAAGGAATTCCCCACACATAACATGAGGAGCTCGTTGTTCAAGATGCAAGTTACTTGGCCCGGTTGTACTCTTTCCTTGTGCACTTTTATATTGTGTTGTTTTTCATTTGATTGGGCTGGATTGATTGCATGTTATTTTTGAGTTTTGTGTGCTTCCTTTGTTTTTATGTTATGGGGGGAAGTAATTTTTCTTTTTTCTTTTTTAACTTCGAAAACAAATTTGTTTTGGATGTGAGAGTTGCAGTAGAGGGTAATCCTTGGTTTGGATGCATTCTTGAATTGAGGAGTGATTGATCGTGTGTTAAGTGGAAAAGCTACATGGCAATTGTTTTGGCTTTAGGTGAATCCTAAGTGGGTAGTCATGACCTAGTGAGGTTTTTGGGCCTATTCATATTCATTTCATGTGTGTACCACCTATCTTTTCCTTACTCTAGAACTTGGCTTGCGTCTTGTTTGAGACCACATATTTGCATTTGCTAGACATGGAAATGAGAAAGGCATTCATTTTGTTTATAGCTAGATCCAAATAGCCTAACCGCCTTGATGCATTACCACATCCTTTGCCTAACCACTTTGAGCCTTAAATTATGTTTTCCTTTCACTACCAAAAAAAACTTGTAAATACTTCCTATCATGATATTTATAGCTAGATCTAAACGCCTACCTCAACGCATTACTACATCCATCGTCTAACCCCTTCTGGCCTTAAATTATGTTTTCTTTTAACACCTATAGCCAAAAAAAACTTCCTAAATATTTCCTACCTTGATGCATTGCTACACCCATTGCCTAACCACTTTGAGCCATAAATTATCTTTTCTTTCAAAGCCCATAGCCAACAAAAAAACATAGTCAATAAATTCCTACCATGCTGAGGTAATTTAGATTGTTGAGAGTCTTACATTTATGTATGGGACTGATAGAGATGCATGTTTATGTTTTATGGCCAATTCACTTTGACCGGATTTGATTGATTGGGGAGTGTGCACATCTGGAATATTCTAATACATGCATAAATCTCTCATATTCATTGTTGATTGTGATGGATAATTTGATTATATTCTTAAGGTTAGCCTTAGAAACAGGTAAGTCAAATGCTCTGTGATCAGTTAGTCTTCAGTTGGATTTTGTGAATATCTCACGAGAGAGATAGCCTTGTTGGAAGGATCTTTGAGCCTATGTTTCCGAAAATTGTGTGACTAACCTCCTACGCTGGTAACTCTTCAGAACTTGTTCTAATTCTTTTCATGGCTACTTTGCACATGTGCAATTCTTTAAAATGAGAGAGGCATTCATATTCTAAACCCTTTTTATCCCAAACACAAGCCACGAATATCATTGTCCCTTGCTACCCCTTTGAGCCTATCACCTTTCTCAAATTCCATTTTATTGTGGTGATTTATTGTGCATGTAAATATATTTCGAAGCATTCTATTTGTCATTTATTAAATTTCATCTCGTGGTATTGTTGCTATTATTTAATTATGCGTGGGATGACAACAAAAGGAGAAAAAAAGAAGTTGGCCAAAAAAGAGAGAAGAAGAAAAAAGAAAAAAAAGCAAAAAGGCATCCCATAAAAAGGGAGAAAGGAGCCAAAGAAAAGTAAAGAAGAACGTATAGCTCCTCAAAAGGAAAAAATGGCGAGGAAAAAAAAAAGAAAGGGAAAATCAAGAAAGCCAAGAAAAAAAAAACAGAAGAGAAATAAAGGCATCCCACCAAGCTCTCTTGATTAGCAACATTATCACTATTTTGTATATTATGTGACAAACTTTGGATGCTATTTATTTCTTAGTACATGTACCATAGTTACCACTCCCATCATCCATTCCACAAGGCCTATCTCCAACATTACAAGCGGGAAAGACCTCTTGATTCTTGAATGCACATGTAAGTGGTAGCAGTGATTAGAATTATTACAAGCCTATGGTAGAGCCTAGTTTAGGTTGGTTTGAGATAAAAAACCCCCATAGAGGCGAGATGAGCGAAACACTTACATCCCTGAGAGACTCTCTCGTCTATATTCCTCTTTCCTAATTGTGTTCATAATTTGATCTCGTAGCATTATTATTATGTGGCTTTTGCTAACTGGGAGGATATAATTGTTGAACCATCACTTTTATGCTCGAATATGAGGGATTGCCTGCTTGTGGAAGATATTTCAGGATAGTTTTGTGCTTTGTTCAGGAGTGCCAAAAAAAGAACTTGAGGGAAAAAAAGGCAAAAAAAGTTGAGAAAAAAGAGAGAGGAAGAAATAGAAAAAAAGAAATGGAAAAGAAAGAAAGAAACACGAGAGAGAGAGAGAGGATATGTTTGTTATTTATGCATATTTCCCTTTTATTTACCAAGTGGTTGTGAATTCTAGGCCTTAAATTTATTGTATGCATATTCTTTCTATCCTATGATTTCCTTAACGACTCTTGATTTTCTAAAGCGCCTACTTTACCACCCAATAAAAGTCCTTTTGATCTATGTTCAGCATTTGATTGTTAGTGGTGGGGAATCCAGATGATAGCCAAGCTTATGGAAAGGGGATTGGGTAAGGTGGATTTTTGAGTGTAAACACAAGCCCAGATACTTTGAGTGAGAGGGCTAAACACTTGCCATTTGTGAGGGACTACTAGCTTAGGTTCACCTTGTTAAACCAGTTGCCATGGTGCTTAGAAACTTGATTCATGTTGAAGTTACTTTGATATGAAAGATGTTGAATTACCTTGGCTTGCCTTTGGTTGTGAGTCTTATGTACTTTCAATTTGTTTTCCTTTGGGTTTGTTTGGTTTTTGTCATTTCTTCACTTTTTTCCCATTTGCATTTTATCTTAGATCTTTAGCTTTGCACCGGGCCATTTAATAACCCCTATCAAACCAAAATTTTAATCAACTATTTTAGTTGCTTTATTCTCTAGGACCTGATCCATACTGTACAATGGTGTGCTGCAGGAGAGGTTGAAAAAGGAACATGAAGAAAAAGAGCACAAAGGAAAGGTCAAGGCTTACCTCTATACTATTATAATGTTTCTTAGTTTTCCAACCTTTATTCTACTGAAACTAATCCATTTTGTACAATGGATTGTTGTAGGAGAGGTTAAAGCAAGAGCATGAAGAAAGGGAGCACAAATAAAAGAGAAGGTTGCGACTCACCTCTAAACTGTTATAATGGTTCTTAGTTTTCCATCCTTTGTTCTTGACAAACTAATCGGTTTTTTAAATGATTGTTGCGAGAGAGGTTGAAGAAAGAACAAGAAAAAGATCACAAAAGGAAAAGGCCGACGATCACCATGAGATTATCATAAAGGTTCTTAGCTTTCCAACCTTTTTCTTGTTGAATAACAACTAATTTGCCAAGTGAAACACTTTAAATATAGCATTTTCTAAGGAAAACAAATTCATTAGTGGTGTTTGTTCTTAGGTGGCACAAGATGAAGATATTGAAGAGCATATTGATTTGATTATTAATCATCAATTATTGTAATAATTCCAGGTTTTCACATGAAAAGTGTCCGTCTTTCCTTCTAAGATATTTAAAGGGATGGTTATATTTCTTGAAAGACATATTCTCTTGCTTTAGGTTGATATCTATTGATGGAAATGAATTATGTTTAAAATCAGGCAAAACTGATTTTATTGAGTTTGAATTTTTGGGGATTGTTTATTCTAAGTTACTTATACTGCAGGGGACTGACATGCTCTTAAGGCTTCTACATGTGCAAAACCCCAGATCCAAGCAGGCTGTCATTACAGCAATTGATTTAGGAGGTCAGATATGTTTATTATTGTAACTTTTCAATGTTATTCCTGCTTGCTGTTTTTATTTTAGTGCATAGCACCTTTGGTTTTTCTTGCTTGCTGGGTATTGGGATATTTTTCAGTTTTTCCACGTTGCACATTACATTAAAGAATAATCCTAACAGGATACTGCATTTACAAGCAAAACTAAATGACGCAAGTGAAGTAAATTGCACATGCCCCTCTGCATTTGCTGTGCTAAACTCTCCCTTTATTGATTATGTTATGTATTCATTCTGTGAGAGAATTGTGTGAAATCTCAAATTTTACACGCTTCAGAACATGATAACAATGTATTCATCAGCCCTTGGTTGTTTTTCTATTGATTCATAATCTTTTCGATTATACTCTTTTCAGCATGTGTCCGACATGTTTGTGTGTTTTCATCTGTACAGGATATTGTCATTATTCTCTGGTAGTTTTAGGACAGAAGACACTGATATGACATACATGCTGCTCTAGTTCTAATGTATGGATATGCTGCAAAGTATGCCGCTTCAATGGTTATCTAAACCAGAATAAATGCCCTTATTACAGGTCTTCTCATCCTCTCTGCTTATGGCTTGTTCTCTCTTTATGATGATCTTTCTGTTATTGTCTTGATTTTGGAAGAGATTGCCATGTTATTTTTATTTTTCCGGAAGAAAGGTGAAAGAGAGATTGCCATTTTAGATGTCATTTACTATAGTAAACTGTAGTAAATTTGCCATTTTATTATTCCCCTTTCCCCAGTTCTAACAAAATGGTTCCTGCTTCACAATGCATTGTAGCCTTTAGGTCAATGCTACAGCTTTTGGCACTATGCCACATCATGCAACTTTCATCTATCCCCACTTTTGCTATGCTGCGAGAGCTATGTTTTAGGTGAGGTTGGTTTTTATATATGTTTGTTGTTATCATGTGTGTTTTAATTTTCCTAAAATTATGCTTTATATTTTTGCGTAGTTTGCACAACACAATGTGCTATATGCTCTAGTATTTTGTCTGCCATAATCTGTGATTCTCAAACTTTTTGACTATAGATCGACCTATATGCAGTTCCCTATTGATTTGAGTTATGGATAGGTCTGTCTTTTAATTTGATACAATATAAGGCATGCCGTGTGCAGAATCAAATTCATGTTGCAGTGATGCATCAAACTGTTAAGCAGAGTATACTTATTGGAAGTGAAACACCAGTACAGTTGCTATATCTGCATGAGATCACCTCGCTTAATTGATAGGAAGACTTGTTTGCTGATTAGCGGATTAAGAATGAGAATATTGCTTTCAATTTTGGAATGGTGCAATTTATTTGATTATTAATCATCAGATATTGTAATAATTCCGTGTTTTCACATCAATTATTTGATTAACTATGCAATTTTGACTTGCATGCTCTACTGCAATAAATTTCAATTTATTGCTTTATGAACTACGGGCCTTTGAAGTAAGGGAGGATCACTTTCGTTAGTCTATAACCTTTAGGAAAATGCATCATATACTTTATCCAACTTGCATTTAACACTGTATGTTTATTTTGAAGAAATTTATTTTGTTCTTGTCTTGTGAAAAGGGGACCAGTGGGGCTAGCCTCTTGAAGTCTTTCTACAAGGAATTCCCCACACATAACATGAGGAGCTCGTTGTTCAAGATGCAAGTTACTTGGCCCGGTTGTACTCTTTCCTTGTGCACTTTTATATTGTGTTGTTTTTCATTTGATTGGGCTGGATTGATTGCATGTTATTTTTGAGTTTTGTGTGCTTCCTTTGTTTTTATGTTATGGGGGGAAGTAATTTTTCTTTTTTCTTTTTTAACTTCGAAAACAAATTTGTTTTGGATGTGAGAGTTGCAGTAGAGGGTAATCCTTGGTTTGGATGCATTCTTGAATTGAGGAGTGATTGATCGTGTGTTAAGTGGAAAAGCTACATGGCAATTGTTTTGGCTTTAGGTGAATCCTAAGTGGGTAGTCATGACCTAGTGAGGTTTTTGGGCCTATTCATATTCATTTCATGTGTGTACCACCTATCTTTTCCTTACTCTAGAACTTGGCTTGCGTCTTGTTTGAGACCACATATTTGCATTTGCTAGACATGGAAATGAGAAAGGCATTCATTTTGTTTATAGCTAGATCCAAATAGCCTAACCGCCTTGATGCATTACCACATCCTTTGCCTAACCACTTTGAGCCTTAAATTATGTTTTCCTTTCACTACCAAAAAAAACTTGTAAATACTTCCTATCATGATATTTATAGCTAGATCTAAACGCCTACCTCAACGCATTACTACATCCATCGTCTAACCCCTTCTGGCCTTAAATTATGTTTTCTTTTAACACCTATAGCCAAAAAAAACTTCCTAAATATTTCCTACCTTGATGCATTGCTACACCCATTGCCTAACCACTTTGAGCCATAAATTATCTTTTCTTTCAAAGCCCATAGCCAACAAAAAAACATAGTCAATAAATTCCTACCATGCTGAGGTAATTTAGATTGTTGAGAGTCTTACATTTATGTATGGGACTGATAGAGATGCATGTTTATGTTTTATGGCCAATTCACTTTGACCGGATTTGATTGATTGGGGAGTGTGCACATCTGGAATATTCTAATACATGCATAAATCTCTCATATTCATTGTTGATTGTGATGGATAATTTGATTATATTCTTAAGGTTAGCCTTAGAAACAGGTAAGTCAAATGCTCTGTGATCAGTTAGTCTTCAGTTGGATTTTGTGAATATCTCACGAGAGAGATAGCCTTGTTGGAAGGATCTTTGAGCCTATGTTTCCGAAAATTGTGTGACTAACCTCCTACGCTGGTAACTCTTCAGAACTTGTTCTAATTCTTTTCATGGCTACTTTGCACATGTGCAATTCTTTAAAATGAGAGAGGCATTCATATTCTAAACCCTTTTTATCCCAAACACAAGCCACGAATATCATTGTCCCTTGCTACCCCTTTGAGCCTATCACCTTTCTCAAATTCCATTTTATTGTGGTGATTTATTGTGCATGTAAATATATTTCGAAGCATTCTATTTGTCATTTATTAAATTTCATCTCGTGGTATTGTTGCTATTATTTAATTATGCGTGGGATGACAACAAAAGGAGAAAAAAAGAAGTTGGCCAAAAAAGAGAGAAGAAGAAAAAAGAAAAAAAAGCAAAAAGGCATCCCATAAAAAGGGAGAAAGGAGCCAAAGAAAAGTAAAGAAGAACGTATAGCTCCTCAAAAGGAAAAAATGGCGAGGAAAAAAAAAAGAAAGGGAAAATCAAGAAAGCCAAGAAAAAAAAAACAGAAGAGAAATAAAGGCATCCCACCAAGCTCTCTTGATTAGCAACATTATCACTATTTTGTATATTATGTGACAAACTTTGGATGCTATTTATTTCTTAGTACATGTACCATAGTTACCACTCCCATCATCCATTCCACAAGGCCTATCTCCAACATTACAAGCGGGAAAGACCTCTTGATTCTTGAATGCACATGTAAGTGGTAGCAGTGATTAGAATTATTACAAGCCTATGGTAGAGCCTAGTTTAGGTTGGTTTGAGATAAAAAACCCCCATAGAGGCGAGATGAGCGAAACACTTACATCCCTGAGAGACTCTCTCGTCTATATTCCTCTTTCCTAATTGTGTTCATAATTTGATCTCGTAGCATTATTATTATGTGGCTTTTGCTAACTGGGAGGATATAATTGTTGAACCATCACTTTTATGCTCGAATATGAGGGATTGCCTGCTTGTGGAAGATATTTCAGGATAGTTTTGTGCTTTGTTCAGGAGTGCCAAAAAAAGAACTTGAGGGAAAAAAAGGCAAAAAAAGTTGAGAAAAAAGAGAGAGGAAGAAATAGAAAAAAAGAAATGGAAAAGAAAGAAAGAAACACGAGAGAGAGAGAGAGGATATGTTTGTTATTTATGCATATTTCCCTTTTATTTACCAAGTGGTTGTGAATTCTAGGCCTTAAATTTATTGTATGCATATTCTTTCTATCCTATGATTTCCTTAACGACTCTTGATTTTCTAAAGCGCCTACTTTACCACCCAATAAAAGTCCTTTTGATCTATGTTCAGCATTTGATTGTTAGTGGTGGGGAATCCAGATGATAGCCAAGCTTATGGAAAGGGGATTGGGTAAGGTGGATTTTTGAGTGTAAACACAAGCCCAGATACTTTGAGTGAGAGGGCTAAACACTTGCCATTTGTGAGGGACTACTAGCTTAGGTTCACCTTGTTAAACCAGTTGCCATGGTGCTTAGAAACTTGATTCATGTTGAAGTTACTTTGATATGAAAGATGTTGAATTACCTTGGCTTGCCTTTGGTTGTGAGTCTTATGTACTTTCAATTTGTTTTCCTTTGGGTTTGTTTGGTTTTTGTCATTTCTTCACTTTTTTCCCATTTGCATTTTATCTTAGATCTTTAGCTTTGCACCGGGCCATTTAATAACCCCTATCAAACCAAAATTTCAATCAACTATTTTAGTTGCTTTATTCTCTAGGACCTGATCCATACTGTACAATGGTGTGCTGCAGGAGAGGTTGAAAAAGGAACATGAAGAAAAAGAGCACAAAGGAAAGGTCAAGGCTTACCTCTATACTATTATAATGTTTCTTAGTTTTCCAACCTTTATTCTACTGAAACTAATCCATTTTGTACAATGGATTGTTGTAGGAGAGGTTAAAGCAAGAGCATGAAGAAAGGGAGCACAAATAAAAGAGAAGGTTGCGACTCACCTCTAAACTGTTATAATGGTTCTTAGTTTTCCATCCTTTGTTCTTGACAAACTAATCGGTTTTTTAAATGATTGTTGCGAGAGAGGTTGAAGAAAGAACAAGAAAAAGATCACAAAAGGAAAAGGCCGACGATCACCATGAGATTATCATAAAGGTTCTTAGCTTTCCAACCTTTTTCTTGATGAATAACAACTAATTTGCCAAGTGAAACACTTTAAATATAGCATTTTCTAAGGAAAACAAATTCATTAGTGGTGTTTGTTCTTAGGTGGCACAAGATGAAGATATTGAAGAGCATATTGATTTGATTATTAATCATCAATTATTGTAATAATTCCAGGTTTTCACATGAAAAGTGTCCGTCTTTCCTTCTAAGATATTTAAAGGGATGGTTATATTTCTTGAAAGACATATTCTCTTGCTTTAGGTTGATATCTATTGATGGAAATGAATTATGTTTAAAATCAGGCAAAACTGATTTTATTGAGTTTGAATTTTTGGGGATTGTTTATTCTAAGTTACTTATACTGCAGGGGACTGACATGCTCTTAAGGCTTCTACATGTGCAAAACCCCAGATCCAAGCAGGCTGTCATTACAGCAATTGATTTAGGAGGTCAGATATGTTTATTATTGTAACTTTTCAATGTTATTCCTGCTTGCTGTTTTTATTTTAGTGCATAGCACCTTTGGTTTTTCTTGCTTGCTGGGTATTGGGATATTTTTCAGTTTTTCCACGTTGCACATTACATTAAAGAATAATCCTAACAGGATACTGCATTTACAAGCAAAACTAAATGACGCAAGTGAAGTAAATTGCACATGCCCCTCTGCATTTGCTGTGCTAAACTCTCCCTTTATTGATTATGTTATGTATTCATTCTGTGAGAGAATTGTGTGAAATCTCAAATTTTACACGCTTCAGAACATGATAACAATGTATTCATCAGCCCTTGGTTGTTTTTCTATTGATTCATAATCTTTTCGATTATACTCTTTTCAGCATGTGTCCGACATGTTTGTGTGTTTTCATCTGTACAGGATATTGTCATTATTCTCTGGTAGTTTTAGGACAGAAGACACTGATATGACATACATGCTGCTCTAGTTCTAATGTATGGATATGCTGCAAAGTATGCCGCTTCAATGGTTATCTAAACCAGAATAAATGCCCTTATTACAGGTCTTCTCATCCTCTCTGCTTATGGCTTGTTCTCTCTTTATGATGATCTTTCTGTTATTGTCTTGATTTTGGAAGAGATTGCCATGTTATTTTTATTTTTTCGGAAGAAAGGTGAAAGAGAGATTGCCATTTTAGATGTCATTTACTATAGTAAACTGTAGTAAATTTGCCATTTTATTATTCCCCTTTCCCCAGTTCTAACAAAATGGTTCCTGCTTCACAATGCATTGTAGCCTTTAGGTCAATGCTACAGCTTTTGGCACTATGCCACATCATGCAACTTTCATCTATCCCCACTTTTGCTATGCTGCGAGAGCTATGTTTTAGGTGAGGTTGGTTTTTATATATGTTTGTTGTTATCATGTGTGTTTTAATTTTCCTAAAATTATGCTTTATATTTTTGCGTAGTTTGCACAACACAATGTGCTATATGCTCTAGTATTTTGTCTGCCATAATCTGTGATTCTCAAACTTTTTGACTATAGATCGACCTATATGCAGTTCCCTATTGATTTGAGTTATGGATAGGTCTGTCTTTTAATTTGATACAATATAAGGCATGCCGTGTGCAGAATCAAATTCATGTTGCAGTGATGCATCAAACTGTTAAGCAGAGTATACTTATTGGAAGTGAAACACCAGTACAGTTGCTATATCTGCATGAGATCACCTCGCTTAATTGATAGGAAGACTTGTTTGCTGATTAGCGGATTAAGAATGAGAATATTGCTTTCAATTTTGGAATGGTGCAATTTATTTGATTATTAATCATCAGATATTGTAATAATTCCGTGTTTTCACATCAATTATTTGATTAACTATGCAATTTTGACTTGCATGCTCTACTGCAATAAATTTCAATTTATTGCTTTATGAACTACGGGCCTTTGAAGTAAGGGAGGATCACTTTCGTTAGTCCATAACCTTTAGGAAAATGCATCATATACTTTATCCAACTTGCATTTAACACTGTATGTTTATTTTGAAGAAATTTATTTTGTTCTTGTCTTGTGAAAAGGGGACCAGTGGGGCTAGCCTCTTGAAGTCTTTCTACAAGGAATTCCCCACACATAACATGAGGAGCTCGTTGTTCAAGATGCAAGTTACTTGGCCCGGTTGTACTCTTTCCTTGTGCACTTTTATATTGTGTTGTTTTTCATTTGATTGGGCTGGATTGATTGCATGTTATTTTTGAGTTTTGTGTGCTTCCTTTGTTTTTATGTTATGGGGGGAAGTAATTTTTCTTTTTTCTTTTTTAACTTCGAAAACAAATTTGTTTTGGATGTGAGAGTTGCAGTAGAGGGTAATCCTTGGTTTGGATGCATTCTTGAATTGAGGAGTGATTGATCGTGTGTTAAGTGGAAAAGCTACATGGCAATTGTTTTGGCTTTAGGTGAATCCTAAGTGGGTAGTCATGACCTAGTGAGGTTTTTGGGCCTATTCATATTCATTTCATGTGTGTACCACCTATCTTTTCCTTACTCTAGAACTTGGCTTGCGTCTTGTTTGAGACCACATATTTGCATTTGCTAGACATGGAAATGAGAAAGGCATTCATTTTGTTTATAGCTAGATCCAAATAGCCTAACCGCCTTGATGCATTACCACATCCTTTGCCTAACCACTTTGAGCCTTAAATTATGTTTTCCTTTCACTACCAAAAAAAACTTGTAAATACTTCCTATCATGATATTTATAGCTAGATCTAAACGCCTACCTCAACGCATTACTACATCCATCGTCTAACCCCTTCTGGCCTTAAATTATGTTTTCTTTTAACACCTATAGCCAAAAAAAACTTCCTAAATATTTCCTACCTTGATGCATTGCTACACCCATTGCCTAACCACTTTGAGCCATAAATTATCTTTTCTTTCAAAGCCCATAGCCAACAAAAAAACATAGTCAATAAATTCCTACCATGCTGAGGTAATTTAGATTGTTGAGAGTCTTACATTTATGTATGGGACTGATAGAGATGCATGTTTATGTTTTATGGCCAATTCACTTTGACCGGATTTGATTGATTGGGGAGTGTGCACATCTGGAATATTCTAATACATGCATAAATCTCTCATATTCATTGTTGATTGTGATGGATAATTTGATTATATTCTTAAGGTTAGCCTTAGAAACAGGTAAGTCAAATGCTCTGTGATCAGTTAGTCTTCAGTTGGATTTTGTGAATATCTCACGAGAGAGATAGCCTTGTTGGAAGGATCTTTGAGCCTATGTTTCCGAAAATTGTGTGACTAACCTCCTACGCTGGTAACTCTTCAGAACTTGTTCTAATTCTTTTCATGGCTACTTTGCACATGTGCAATTCTTTAAAATGAGAGAGGCATTCATATTCTAAACCCTTTTTATCCCAAACACAAGCCACGAATATCATTGTCCCTTGCTACCCCTTTGAGCCTATCACCTTTCTCAAATTCCATTTTATTGTGGTGATTTATTGTGCATGTAAATATATTTCGAAGCATTCTATTTGTCATTTATTAAATTTCATCTCGTGGTATTGTTGCTATTATTTAATTATGCGTGGGATGACAACAAAAGGAGAAAAAAAGAAGTTGGCCAAAAAAGAGAGAAGAAGAAAAAAGAAAAAAAAGCAAAAAGGCATCCCATAAAAAGGGAGAAAGGAGCCAAAGAAAAGTAAAGAAGAACGTATAGCTCCTCAAAAGGAAAAAATGGCGAGGAAAAAAAAAAGAAAGGGAAAATCAAGAAAGCCAAGAAAAAAAAAACAGAAGAGAAATAAAGGCATCCCACCAAGCTCTCTTGATTAGCAACATTATCACTATTTTGTATATTATGTGACAAACTTTGGATGCTATTTATTTCTTAGTACATGTACCATAGTTACCACTCCCATCATCCATTCCACAAGGCCTATCTCCAACATTACAAGCGGGAAAGACCTCTTGATTCTTGAATGCACATGTAAGTGGTAGCAGTGATTAGAATTATTACAAGCCTATGGTAGAGCCTAGTTTAGGTTGGTTTGAGATAAAAAACCCCCATAGAGGCGAGATGAGCGAAACACTTACATCCCTGAGAGACTCTCTCGTCTATATTCCTCTTTCCTAATTGTGTTCATAATTTGATCTCGTAGCATTATTATTATGTGGCTTTTGCTAACTGGGAGGATATAATTGTTGAACCATCACTTTTATGCTCGAATATGAGGGATTGCCTGCTTGTGGAAGATATTTCAGGATAGTTTTGTGCTTTGTTCAGGAGTGCCAAAAAAAGAACTTGAGGGAAAAAAAGGCAAAAAAAGTTGAGAAAAAAGAGAGAGGAAGAAATAGAAAAAAAGAAATGGAAAAGAAAGAAAGAAACACGAGAGAGAGAGAGAGGATATGTTTGTTATTTATGCATATTTCCCTTTTATTTACCAAGTGGTTGTGAATTCTAGGCCTTAAATTTATTGTATGCATATTCTTTCTATCCTATGATTTCCTTAACGACTCTTGATTTTCTAAAGCGCCTACTTTACCACCCAATAAAAGTCCTTTTGATCTATGTTCAGCATTTGATTGTTAGTGGTGGGGAATCCAGATGATAGCCAAGCTTATGGAAAGGGGATTGGGTAAGGTGGATTTTTGAGTGTAAACACAAGCCCAGATACTTTGAGTGAGAGGGCTAAACACTTGCCATTTGTGAGGGACTACTAGCTTAGGTTCACCTTGTTAAACCAGTTGCCATGGTGCTTAGAAACTTGATTCATGTTGAAGTTACTTTGATATGAAAGATGTTGAATTACCTTGGCTTGCCTTTGGTTGTGAGTCTTATGTACTTTCAATTTGTTTTCCTTTGGGTTTGTTTGGTTTTTGTCATTTCTTCACTTTTTTCCCATTTGCATTTTATCTTAGATCTTTAGCTTTGCACCGGGCCATTTAATAACCCCTATCAAACCAAAATTTCAATCAACTATTTTAGTTGCTTTATTCTCTAGGACCTGATCCATACTGTACAATGGTGTGCTGCAGGAGAGGTTGAAAAAGGAACATGAAGAAAAAGAGCACAAAGGAAAGGTCAAGGCTTACCTCTATACTATTATAATGTTTCTTAGTTTTCCAACCTTTATTCTACTGAAACTAATCCATTTTGTACAATGGATTGTTGTAGGAGAGGTTAAAGCAAGAGCATGAAGAAAGGGAGCACAAATAAAAGAGAAGGTTGCGACTCACCTCTAAACTGTTATAATGGTTCTTAGTTTTCCATCCTTTGTTCTTGACAAACTAATCGGTTTTTTAAATGATTGTTGCGAGAGAGGTTGAAGAAAGAACAAGAAAAAGATCACAAAAGGAAAAGGCCGACGATCACCATGAGATTATCATAAAGGTTCTTAGCTTTCCAACCTTTTTCTTGATGAATAACAACTAATTTGCCAAGTGAAACACTTTAAATATAGCATTTTCTAAGGAAAACAAATTCATTAGTGGTGTTTGTTCTTAGGTGGCACAAGATGAAGATATTGAAGAGCATATTGATTTGATTATTAATCATCAATTATTGTAATAATTCCAGGTTTTCACATGAAAAGTGTCCGTCTTTCCTTCTAAGATATTTAAAGGGATGGTTATATTTCTTGAAAGACATATTCTCTTGCTTTAGGTTGATATCTATTGATGGAAATGAATTATGTTTAAAATCAGGCAAAACTGATTTTATTGAGTTTGAATTTTTGGGGATTGTTTATTCTAAGTTACTTATACTGCAGGGGACTGACATGCTCTTAAGGCTTCTACATGTGCAAAACCCCAGATCCAAGCAGGCTGTCATTACAGCAATTGATTTAGGAGGTCAGATATGTTTATTATTGTAACTTTTCAATGTTATTCCTGCTTGCTGTTTTTATTTTAGTGCATAGCACCTTTGGTTTTTCTTGCTTGCTGGGTATTGGGATATTTTTCAGTTTTTCCACGTTGCACATTACATTAAAGAATAATCCTAACAGGATACTGCATTTACAAGCAAAACTAAATGACGCAAGTGAAGTAAATTGCACATGCCCCTCTGCATTTGCTGTGCTAAACTCTCCCTTTATTGATTATGTTATGTATTCATTCTGTGAGAGAATTGTGTGAAATCTCAAATTTTACACGCTTCAGAACATGATAACAATGTATTCATCAGCCCTTGGTTGTTTTTCTATTGATTCATAATCTTTTCGATTATACTCTTTTCAGCATGTGTCCGACATGTTTGTGTGTTTTCATCTGTACAGGATATTGTCATTATTCTCTGGTAGTTTTAGGACAGAAGACACTGATATGACATACATGCTGCTCTAGTTCTAATGTATGGATATGCTGCAAAGTATGCCGCTTCAATGGTTATCTAAACCAGAATAAATGCCCTTATTACAGGTCTTCTCATCCTCTCTGCTTATGGCTTGTTCTCTCTTTATGATGATCTTTCTGTTATTGTCTTGATTTTGGAAGAGATTGCCATGTTATTTTTATTTTTCCGGAAGAAAGGTGAAAGAGAGATTGCCATTTTAGATGTCATTTACTATAGTAAACTGTAGTAAATTTGCCATTTTATTATTCCCCTTTCCCCAGTTCTAACAAAATGGTTCCTGCTTCACAATGCATTGTAGCCTTTAGGTCAATGCTACAGCTTTTGGCACTATGCCACATCATGCAACTTTCATCTATCCCCACTTTTGCTATGCTGCGAGAGCTATGTTTTAGGTGAGGTTGGTTTTTATATATGTTTGTTGTTATCATGTGTGTTTTAATTTTCCTAAAATTATGCTTTATATTTTTGCGTAGTTTGCACAACACAATGTGCTATATGCTCTAGTATTTTGTCTGCCATAATCTGTGATTCTCAAACTTTTTGACTATAGATCGACCTATATGCAGTTCCCTATTGATTTGAGTTATGGATAGGTCTGTCTTTTAATTTGATACAATATAAGGCATGCCGTGTGCAGAATCAAATTCATGTTGCAGTGATGCATCAAACTGTTAAGCAGAGTATACTTATTGGAAGTGAAACACCAGTACAGTTGCTATATCTGCATGAGATCACCTCGCTTAATTGATAGGAAGACTTGTTTGCTGATTAGCGGATTAAGAATGAGAATATTGCTTTCAATTTTGGAATGGTGCAATTTATTTGATTATTAATCATCAGATATTGTAATAATTCCGTGTTTTCACATCAATTATTTGATTAACTATGCAATTTTGACTTGCATGCTCTACTGCAATAAATTTCAATTTATTGCTTTATGAACTACGGGCCTTTGAAGTAAGGGAGGATCACTTTCGTTAGTCCATAACCTTTAGGAAAATGCATCATATACTTTATCCAACTTGCATTTAACACTGTATGTTTATTTTGAAGAAATTTATTTTGTTCTTGTCTTGTGAAAAGGGGACCAGTGGGGCTAGCCTCTTGAAGTCTTTCTACAAGGAATTCCCCACACATAACATGAGGAGCTCGTTGTTCAAGATGCAAGTTACTTGGCCCGGTTGTACTCTTTCCTTGTGCACTTTTATATTGTGTTGTTTTTCATTTGATTGGGCTGGATTGATTGCATGTTATTTTTGAGTTTTGTGTGCTTCCTTTGTTTTTATGTTATGGGGGGAAGTAATTTTTCTTTTTTCTTTTTTAACTTCGAAAACAAATTTGTTTTGGATGTGAGAGTTGCAGTAGAGGGTAATCCTTGGTTTGGATGCATTCTTGAATTGAGGAGTGATTGATCGTGTGTTAAGTGGAAAAGCTACATGGCAATTGTTTTGGCTTTAGGTGAATCCTAAGTGGGTAGTCATGACCTAGTGAGGTTTTTGGGCCTATTCATATTCATTTCATGTGTGTACCACCTATCTTTTCCTTACTCTAGAACTTGGCTTGCGTCTTGTTTGAGACCACATATTTGCATTTGCTAGACATGGAAATGAGAAAGGCATTCATTTTGTTTATAGCTAGATCCAAATAGCCTAACCGCCTTGATGCATTACCACATCCTTTGCCTAACCACTTTGAGCCTTAAATTATGTTTTCCTTTCACTACCAAAAAAAACTTGTAAATACTTCCTATCATGATATTTATAGCTAGATCTAAACGCCTACCTCAACGCATTACTACATCCATCGTCTAACCCCTTCTGGCCTTAAATTATGTTTTCTTTTAACACCTATAGCCAAAAAAAACTTCCTAAATATTTCCTACCTTGATGCATTGCTACACCCATTGCCTAACCACTTTGAGCCATAAATTATCTTTTCTTTCAAAGCCCATAGCCAACAAAAAAACATAGTCAATAAATTCCTACCATGCTGAGGTAATTTAGATTGTTGAGAGTCTTACATTTATGTATGGGACTGATAGAGATGCATGTTTATGTTTTATGGCCAATTCACTTTGACCGGATTTGATTGATTGGGGAGTGTGCACATCTGGAATATTCTAATACATGCATAAATCTCTCATATTCATTGTTGATTGTGATGGATAATTTGATTATATTCTTAAGGTTAGCCTTAGAAACAGGTAAGTCAAATGCTCTGTGATCAGTTAGTCTTCAGTTGGATTTTGTGAATATCTCACGAGAGAGATAGCCTTGTTGGAAGGATCTTTGAGCCTATGTTTCCGAAAATTGTGTGACTAACCTCCTACGCTGGTAACTCTTCAGAACTTGTTCTAATTCTTTTCATGGCTACTTTGCACATGTGCAATTCTTTAAAATGAGAGAGGCATTCATATTCTAAACCCTTTTTATCCCAAACACAAGCCACGAATATCATTGTCCCTTGCTACCCCTTTGAGCCTATCACCTTTCTCAAATTCCATTTTATTGTGGTGATTTATTGTGCATGTAAATATATTTCGAAGCATTCTATTTGTCATTTATTAAATTTCATCTCGTGGTATTGTTGCTATTATTTAATTATGCGTGGGATGACAACAAAAGGAGAAAAAAAGAAGTTGGCCAAAAAAGAGAGAAGAAGAAAAAAGAAAAAAAAGCAAAAAGGCATCCCATAAAAAGGGAGAAAGGAGCCAAAGAAAAGTAAAGAAGAACGTATAGCTCCTCAAAAGGAAAAAATGGCGAGGAAAAAAAAAAGAAAGGGAAAATCAAGAAAGCCAAGAAAAAAAAAACAGAAGAGAAATAAAGGCATCCCACCAAGCTCTCTTGATTAGCAACATTATCACTATTTTGTATATTATGTGACAAACTTTGGATGCTATTTATTTCTTAGTACATGTACCATAGTTACCACTCCCATCATCCATTCCACAAGGCCTATCTCCAACATTACAAGCGGGAAAGACCTCTTGATTCTTGAATGCACATGTAAGTGGTAGCAGTGATTAGAATTATTACAAGCCTATGGTAGAGCCTAGTTTAGGTTGGTTTGAGATAAAAAACCCCCATAGAGGCGAGATGAGCGAAACACTTACATCCCTGAGAGACTCTCTCGTCTATATTCCTCTTTCCTAATTGTGTTCATAATTTGATCTCGTAGCATTATTATTATGTGGCTTTTGCTAACTGGGAGGATATAATTGTTGAACCATCACTTTTATGCTCGAATATGAGGGATTGCCTGCTTGTGGAAGATATTTCAGGATAGTTTTGTGCTTTGTTCAGGAGTGCCAAAAAAAGAACTTGAGGGAAAAAAAGGCAAAAAAAGTTGAGAAAAAAGAGAGAGGAAGAAATAGAAAAAAAGAAATGGAAAAGAAAGAAAGAAACACGAGAGAGAGAGAGAGGATATGTTTGTTATTTATGCATATTTCCCTTTTATTTACCAAGTGGTTGTGAATTCTAGGCCTTAAATTTATTGTATGCATATTCTTTCTATCCTATGATTTCCTTAACGACTCTTGATTTTCTAAAGCGCCTACTTTACCACCCAATAAAAGTCCTTTTGATCTATGTTCAGCATTTGATTGTTAGTGGTGGGGAATCCAGATGATAGCCAAGCTTATGGAAAGGGGATTGGGTAAGGTGGATTTTTGAGTGTAAACACAAGCCCAGATACTTTGAGTGAGAGGGCTAAACACTTGCCATTTGTGAGGGACTACTAGCTTAGGTTCACCTTGTTAAACCAGTTGCCATGGTGCTTAGAAACTTGATTCATGTTGAAGTTACTTTGATATGAAAGATGTTGAATTACCTTGGCTTGCCTTTGGTTGTGAGTCTTATGTACTTTCAATTTGTTTTCCTTTGGGTTTGTTTGGTTTTTGTCATTTCTTCACTTTTTTCCCATTTGCATTTTATCTTAGATCTTTAGCTTTGCACCGGGCCATTTAATAACCCCTATCAAACCAAAATTTCAATCAACTATTTTAGTTGCTTTATTCTCTAGGACCTGATCCATACTGTACAATGGTGTGCTGCAGGAGAGGTTGAAAAAGGAACATGAAGAAAAAGAGCACAAAGGAAAGGTCAAGGCTTACCTCTATACTATTATAATGTTTCTTAGTTTTCCAACCTTTATTCTACTGAAACTAATCCATTTTGTACAATGGATTGTTGTAGGAGAGGTTAAAGCAAGAGCATGAAGAAAGGGAGCACAAATAAAAGAGAAGGTTGCGACTCACCTCTAAACTGTTATAATGGTTCTTAGTTTTCCATCCTTTGTTCTTGACAAACTAATCGGTTTTTTAAATGATTGTTGCGAGAGAGGTTGAAGAAAGAACAAGAAAAAGATCACAAAAGGAAAAGGCCGACGATCACCATGAGATTATCATAAAGGTTCTTAGCTTTCCAACCTTTTTCTTGATGAATAACAACTAATTTGCCAAGTGAAACACCTTAAATATAGCTTATTCTAAGGAAAACAAATTCATTAGTTGTGTTTGTTCTTAGGTGGCACAAGATGAAGATATTGCAGAGCATATGGGAAGGGACATGAGGAAAAATAACACAAATAGTATGAAATGCCGAGGCTCACATTTATACTTTTGCAATCTTTCTTAGTATTCAACCTTCGTTTTGGGGAAACTAATCCATTTTGTGCAATGGATTGTTTCAGGAGAGGCTGAACAAAGAGCTTGAAGAAACAGAACACAGAAGAAAGAAATGGTTGAGGCTCAGCTTTAAAATATTATAATGGTTCTTAGTCTTCTGTGTATTCTTGACAAACTAATTCTGTTTTGTACAATTGATTGTTTCGAGAGAGGTTGAAGAAAGGACAAGAAAATGATCACAAAAAGAAAGGGCTGACGGTCACCTTGATACCAATTACAAAGGTTCTTAGCTTTGGAACCTTTTTCTTGATGAATAATATCCTATTTGTGTGTTGTATATTTACCGCCAATGTCTAGTTTTTTCATGCAAGCTATTGAGCTGGTCTTAAGCTTGTTTATCCCTCAGATATTGTTGTCTCAGTTGATTGGGTATCCTATAGTTTTTGTGTATATAAATCGCATTTGTGTGTTTTATTACTCTTGTTGCTGATTTATATCTTTTGGGTGGTTTGTTTGTGGATCATCAAGTGAAGAGTTTGTTATTAAGAAAGGCTAGGAGCTTTTGAAGAAGGTCAGTGGTGTTAATTTGGCTAACTACGCAATTCTGACTTGAGATGCTCTACTGCAATGAATTTCAAGTTATTTTCTATTAGCTATATGAACTTCTGAAGCAGATTGATTTCATTCATCCATGACTTTTTTTTGAACTATTTCAGCTACTTTATTCTTATGAATCTGATCTATTGTGTACAATGAATTGTTGTAGGAGATGTTGAAGAAAAAACATGAGGAAATAGAGCACAAACAAAAAGAAAGGTCGTAGTTTACCTTTATACTATTATAATGTTTCTTAGTTTTTCAACTTTTATTGTGGTGAAGCTAATCGATTTTGTACAATGGATTGTTGTAGAAGAGGTTCAAGAAGGAACATGAAGAAAAAGAATACAAAGAAAGAAAAAGGTTGGTGCTCACCTTTAAACTATTAAATGGTTTTTAGTTTACCGTCCTTTATTCTAGAGAAATTGATCCTTTTTGTACAACTGATTTTTGGAAGAGAGGTTGAAGAAGAAACAAAAAGAAAAAGAATGTAATCTTGATAAGAACTCTAAATTTTTAAAACAGCATATGCTTTTTCAGATATAAGTAAATATTATTGTTTCCTTTTTCTGGTTTTGTATCCCTTGTAATTTACTTGTCTTCTGTTTCTCAACTCCTATTCCCTTTTCCACCCAACCTAAATATGAAAGGACTATCCTCTAGGCATGTTAGCTAGTCCACATAATATCAAATGCATCTATCCTGAATTCTGGAGCAAATGCCTCATATTGTGAATAGTATTTGTTGTTGCAGAATAAACCAATTTGTAAATGGAATAAGATACTTGATAAAGCATGAGTTCGAGTATCCTAAGTTTTTCTGCTTATAAATTTCATCAATTACTATTTGTGTTGTACTTTGTGTTGTGAGCAAACATGCTATTCTCCAATTTACTTCATTAGTTGAAATAGAAATTTCAGTTGTTCATATGTCCTTTTATCTGATAAAAACGTGCGCGCGCACACACACTCACTTTTGGCATATCTCAGAATTTTTTTTTTCCAGAATACGCTTAGATATCTTGTAGATATGGTTAATTCTGAAACTTCTACTCTGGTTGTTGTTGCAATGCAAGCACTAGGGCATATTGCACTGCATATTTCAGTGCCTTCACTTGTTAATGATTCTAGTTCAGGTATAGTTTTTATATGATGGATTCTAGTTCTGATGTAGTTTTTATGCAATGACTAGTTTTTTCTATCTGTTGGCCATTTATCTATCATGGGAATGCATGATTAATCTGCAGATAACATTCTGATATCTATCTGTTGGCCATTTATCTATCATAGGAATGTATGATTAATCTGCAGATAACATTCTGATAATTGTGCGTGATAAATTGATCAAGCTTGTGGGAGATGACATTAAAGCAATACAGAAGATTCTTATATCAATCTGTCATATATGTCAGGAGGAATCATCATCTGATCAACTTGATGTGGCACTCAATCTGATTGTCTGTTGAACCAAGGTATTTCAGTGCAGTTCCTGACTAAACAAAAGATCTTTTTCTTCCTTGAAAACTGCCAAGGTGGCTTTGCTATTTGTGTGGAGTCTAAAGGCACTTTGCTACGAGAAGCTGTTCTTAGAATAGCAACACACTTCCTTGCAAAAAAAAGGATTTATCTCGTTCTCTACTTTTATCACCAACCACAAGAAATCTTGCATAGTCATCTCCATCCTATCATATAATCTAATAGGAGTCTTATACAATGAAAGGTAGGAAAGGGGGATAGTGGCCCGGGAGAGTTGAAATAAAGTTATTTGTTCTACAGGAGAAAAATAAACCCCTTGCTAACATTCATCTCCATCCTATCATATAATCTAATAGGAGTCTTATACAATGAAAGGTAGGAAAGGGGGATAGTGGCCCGGGAGAGTTGAAATAAAGTTATTTGTTCTACAGGAGAAAAATAAACCCCTTGCTAACAATCATCTCCATCCTATCATATAATCTAATAGGAATCTGATACAATGAAAGATAGTAAAGGGCGATAGTGGCCCGGGAGAGTTGAAATAAAGTTACTTGTTCTACAGGAGAAAAATAAACCCCTTGCAAATTGTCAAGTATGTGCAAAATGGGGTTCCAGAAAGACAAAGCTCACTAGTAGTCAAGGAAAATAGTAAATTCCTTCAACTATCTCATTTGATTCTCCCTCAGTTCTTTTCAGAATGTTAACCAATCAATAATATCATTGAGTGTTCTCTTTGGTCTTTCTCTATCCCTTTCAAGATAGCAAATTCTTAAAATTTCCATCCCATCCGACAAATCTTGCACTATTCAACTCTTTGAACCCCCTAGTAAACACAATTGTTGAGAAAACCTTGGATAATTCTTGAAAGCCAAGAGGTAGTGTTAAGGGTCTAGGAGTCTTTGTCTTTGTTTTCCTTTAATAAAAGGAAGCTTCTTGGGGTCATACAGTTAATCCTTTAGAAAGTTACTTGTCATTAACTGCTTTGAAATTTATGTATGTTGAGCTCTTCTTCAAAATATTATGATGATGGAAGGTACAATGGTTGAACTGTGGTGTGTAGTTTTTTTGTTCAACCCTTAACGTATTATGAATGTGTTCATGATATTGTAATTTTTTGCAAGTGTCATGTGTGTAACTAAACTTTCAGCTTGAGGACATACCTTTGCTGCTGGGAAAGCTCTGTCATTTTTGTGGGTCAGTCTTCCTGTCAATGCTGATATAATTCTACAAACTAGCTATTCTTCACTATCTATGGCTTCAAACTTTCTCATGAAAGACTCAGGGTCTTCTAAGTTAAAGCAGTTTCCTTTTGAACAAACTAAAGTAATTGAAGATTTTCATGCTTATACAAGAGATGCAATTACCAAGAAGCTCTTTGATGATCTATTATAAAGTAAGGAAAGAAGAGCGACGGCGGGAACTATGTGGCTTTTATCACTTACAATTTATTGTGGACTTCATCTTACTATTCGGCAGATGCTTCCAAAAATTCAGGTTTTGCGTTAAGAACTGAAAATGCATCATTTTTCCCCTTTCCAGATTCTTAACAATTACATCATTTACGGTATTTTAAATTTTTTCAAGCTCACATGCACATAGCTGACCAATTTTTTTACTTTAATTTCAAAATATTGATAGATATCTCATGGATCTGCTTTAATGTTTGCATTGTAGCCAATATTGTGTTTTCATATTTGAGTGTCATATATTTTTCCTGGAAGATGGAGTTAACTTTGAAGATTATAGGCTGAATGTGGTTTTGTAGCGTTGAATGAGGCCAATTAGGTTTCTTTACCTTTGCTTCTTTGGTGGTTCCCTCTTTTTAGTGTTTTCAGTCTTTGTGATTGAGGAGCCTAAATCCTAATATGATGTCCTAGGGCTCCATTGTTTTTAAGTGACTGTTTATTTGGTGAGTATATATATTTGTATTTTCATGTCAACTAGAGCGTCATTACATTAGAACAGGTTAGGTGTGTTTTTTAATATTTGTTTAGAGGTTATGCTTTTCCTTCTAGGACGTTAAGCTCTTAACATCAGAATGTGTTTATATATCTACTGGCTGTTCTGGATCAATTGAATAAAATTAGAGCAATTAATCTCCACTTTCTTCAATTATTAATAAAATAATCATTTGAAAACTAGAATATCAAATGTATAGGTTTTTAATGTCCAACAAAAGCCTATCTCTTTGGGTTTAAAAGATTGGGGCAGGAATATGTAAGGGGGAAAATTTATGAAGATGTAAAGATGTTATTTGGTATATATGGCTAGAGCTGAATGCTCATATTTTCCAGGTTTCTTCAACCGAACAATCCTTAAAGGGTTAATTTTGTTATTGGAATCTTCTGGAGCTTTGCTTATGGTTTCTCCAAGGGAGCAATTGTTGATAGATATGCGTAGGAGGCCTATTATGCATGTTGTTATTGTGAATTGTGATGTGATACTTTTCATGATTAATATGATGGGCCATCCTGATTGTGAAATCAGGAAATTTTTCTTCTATGCCTAAAATATTCTTATTCTCTTGACCATATCCTTTCTGCAGTTGCATAAAGGAACGTAGAGTGTTAATGTAATCATTATCATGTCAATGCAGCAGGCTTTCTCTCACTTACCTGGTGATCAAAATGAACTCACCCAAGAACCGGTGGCCTCTTAAGGCATAGAGTATTGTGTATGAACTTGGTGATACACATGAAAAAGAATTTAGTGATTGCACATGTGAATACTTTGACTGGCTCAGGAAAGCAGAAGAGAGACATCAAAGGTGAGTTGTTAATTCCTTTCAGATTTCTTGTCTGTTCCTTTCATTTATGTTTACCCTTATATTTGGATCCTTGGAGTTTTGTTTGCAACTTGTAGAAAATACAGAAGTATTTCAAGATGGAGCTCTAGGTGAAAGCATTAGTGGAGGCACCCTCATGTAAATGAGTTCCCCCAAAAAAACATAGCTAAAGCTATTACATGCTTTTTGCACTTCTCTTTTTCTTTTTTTGCAGTTAACAACTTCACCTACCCCGAAAGGGCACCAAATGGAACATACTGGAATTTTACTGGAACATATGGAACCAATGGAACATACTGGAATTTTACTGATAATCAAATGCTCTTTCCCCTCAATGAGAGACAGGAAGCCAAAAAATTTATGAAAGGCAACTCTCACAGCCAAACACAAGGATTTGGTTTGAGAAAACCAGCACTCCGCTGTTACAAGAACTCTCAAAACCTGCATATCCCCCCTCCCCTAATACACAAACCTAACGACTATATAAGTCAAAAAGCACCAACACACTTTTCAAAATAACTTTTATATGCTGCAGGTCCTAAAACACCTAATAAACACCCTACAATACTTTCTCCAAAATAGTGGAAAGGCTATAAGTCAACATAGGAATCTCAGAAAACATGTTGCTCCTTTCCTTGCAACATCTTGTGCTTTCTCTTATAGGTCTGACCCCACAATAGGGTCCTATCATCACCCTCCCCGAGTAGTTTCACCTTGTCCTCAGGGTGGAAAGCCAGAAATTGTTTGGTGATCACTTCAGCCTCCTCCCATGAGCTTTCAATTCCGGCATCTCTTTTCACTTAATGAGCACCTTCACCACCCCATTGGTGAGTTTTCTTGCTTTGCATACTTACTCTGGCTGAACTTGCAACTCTAGTTGCTCAGACAAGGCTGAGGGAATGGTACGTTGAACCATGCTAACTGCAGTGATTTCTTGAGAGCAGAAACATGAAAAACTGGGTGCACTTGAGTTGTAGGAGGAAGGTCTGGCCTGTATGCTACTTTCCCAATTCGTTCAAGTAACTTGAAAGGCCCGTAGTAGCGTGGACTCAATTTTTTGTTAATCCTCTTGGCCAGTGTCTTTAATCTACAAGACTGGATCTTGACATAAACATGCTCCTCAACCTCAAATTGAATATCCCTCCTTTGCTTGTTGGCCTGCCTTCTCATTTCCTCTTGTGCCTTGATCAAATTTTCCTCAAGGGTGGAAATGATCAATTTCCTTGCTTGATCTGCTCATTGACTTCTTCAATGGGTGAAGGCCCGTCTTGTAACTTGTGGAAACTAGGCGGCTCTCTTCCTTAGACATCCTTAAAGGGTGTCATATTAACTTAACTTTGGTAAGAGGTATTGTACCAATACTCAGCCTATGGCAACCATCGGGTCTACTGGTTGGGCTTCTTACTAGTAAAACAACGCAAGTAGTTTTCTAGTCCTTTGTTCAATACCTCGGTCTGCCCATCGGACTCTGGATGATATGCTGAGCTCAGACACAACTTAGTATCATCCTGTTTAAACAATTCTTTCTAGAAATGACTGATAAACACCCTGTCTTGTTCAGAAGCTATAGTCTTAGGAAAGCCATGTAAGTGCACTATCTCTTTCACAAATAAATCAGCCACATCCTTTGCAGTAAAAGGGTGATTAAGGGGCAAGAAATGGGCATATTTAGTTAGGCGATCTACGACAGCCAATATAGTGTCATACCTTTTGGATTTAGGAAGCCCTATGATTAAGCCCATACTAATGTCCTCCAAAATTACATTATGAACCGGGAGAGGCTGAAACAAGCCAGTGGGGGATAGTGCTTGATATTTGTTTCTTTGGCACACTTCGCACCTCGCCACATATTGTTAGATGTCTCTCTTTCATGCCTTCCCAATACACCACACTTGAGAGTCATTTGTGTTCTCATATATCCCAAATGGCCTCTCACCAGTGAGCTATCATACTCTTGCATCAATATGGGAATTTTTTTTGAGAATTTTGGCAGCACCAACCTTCCCTTGTAGTGCAAACAGCCTTTAACCAAGCTGTAATTTTCTACTTCCTCTTTAGTTGTAATCATGTGCTGCAAAATTTCCTTCAACTTAGGATCGGCTTGAATTTCTATTTCCTCGTGCTCAATATCATCATTCTGCCATAATGAGAAACCCATCAAGTTCAAGGACTCTTCTTGCCGGGAAAGAGCATCAGTTGCTCTGTTTTCTTTGCCCGGTTTGTACATGATCTCAAACTTAAAGCCCATCAACTTTGACACCCATTTTTGTTTGTTTTCTTCCAACACTCGCTGCTCTTGTAGATACTTCAACGCCTTTTGATCAGTTTAGTTTTGATAACAAATTTTTGCCCCCATAAGTAGTGTCTCAATTTCTTGATTGGCATAATGATAGCCGTCAACTCTCTCGTACAGTGAGCATGGTTGGACAGTTTTTGGCTATAACAAGCAATGGGTTGCCCTTTTTGCATCAATACAGCCCCCACGCCAGGTCCTTGAAGTGTCGGTTTTCAGCTCAAAAGGCAATGAAAAATCGTGCATAGCAAGCACTAGAATAGTGGTCATGGCTGTTTTGAGGGTTTCAAAGGCTGTTATGGCACTTGGAGTCCATTTGAATGCTTCTTTCTTGAGTAAATTAGTCAGTGGGCTAGCAGTTTTAGCATAATTCTTCACAAATATTCTATAATAACCAGTCAGCTTGAGGAAACCATGTGAGGATTTGATAGATTTAGGTTGTGGCCATTTCACCATGCTCTCAACTTTCTTTGGATTAGCTTGAACTCCTTGCTCGGAAATTATATGGCCAAGGTATTCAACCCTAGGCTGAGCAAATGTACACTTCTTCTGGTTAATTACAAGCTGATTTTCTGTTAAGACAACCAACACTTTCTTCAAATGCTCCATGTGTGCACCTATCTCTTTGCTGTAAATTAAAATATCATCAAAGAACGCACAAACTTGCTTAAATAACCACGAAATATCTCATTCATCAAGGATTGAAAAGTAGAGGGTGCATTAGTAAGTCCAATGGCATCACCTTAAATTCATAATGTCCCTCATGGGTACGAAACGCGGTATTATGCTCATCCCCCTCTTTGATTAGGATTTGGTGGTACCCTGACTTAAGCTCCAGCTTTGAAAACATCGTGGCACCCTTCAATTCTTCTAAAAGCTCATCTATAGCAGGAATTGGAAATTTAACGAGCATTATGATCTTGTTTAAAACCCAATAATCCACAAAGAACCTCCATCTACCTTCTTTCTTCTTAACTAGCAACACCGAACTTGAGTACGGGCTAGTACTAGGCTGAATAATTCCTGCCTGAAGCATGTCTTTCACTAGCTCCCTAATTTCTTTTTTCTGAGCAGGCGGGTAGCAATAAGGATGAAGATTTAGGGGCTGCTTTCCCGGTTTCACCATTACGGCATGATCCCAAGCCCTCTTTGGTGGTAAGTTTACCAGAGACCTAGCATACAGTTGGAAACTCATGCAATACTGCCTATATATCTGCCAACAACGTCTTCTCATCTTCACTGTCTTTGGTCATACTTCTGCACTCAACCAAGAAGGCTTATCCTTTCTTTTTTATTGAATGCATGA
Source organism: Inga laurina (assembly GCA_963855925.1). Lineage (NCBI taxonomy): Eukaryota > Viridiplantae > Streptophyta > Magnoliopsida > Fabales > Fabaceae > Inga > Inga laurina. The sequence continues at coordinate 13,832,943 of OY979703.1, read as the reverse complement.
AAGCTCTGTATGTTACTTGGGTTCTTGACAGCGTTGGATCACCTTGTTTGCATACCCGGTTACTTTTCTTCCCAATCTTCATAGTCATTTGCCTCCAATTCACTTTCACATCTCCCAGTGACTCTAGCCATGCAATACCCAGAACAACATCCACCCCCCTTAAAGGAAAAGGGTAGAACGTTTGCACAATGGTGAGCCCTTCTACCTTTAGCTCCACCTTCTCGCAACAATGTCTGCGTTTCACTATGTACCCATCACCTACTGTCACTTTGTACTTTGGCGTTTCTGTTGTCTTCAAGTTGACTTTGTCCACTAACTTTTCTGCAATAAAGTTGAGTCACCCCGTTGTCAATTAGAATCACCACGTCGGTTCTGAAAATTTTTCACTGTATCTTATAGTATGATTGTTTTCAAACCCAGCAATGGAGTTTAAAGACAACTTCATTCGATTGAGTTCCCCTTCAGCATCAAAATAATTTTCAACCCCCTCTGGTTGCTCCCTGCCTTCCTCCTTTGCTGTTTCAGTGTCCACGTTCAGCAAAAAGACTTGGAGTTGTTTGTCTCGGCAATGGTGGTTCGACGCATGTCCCCGCATTTGTAACAAAGGCCTAGTTCCCTTCATCGTGCCATCTCTGAATCGGAAATTTGTCGGCTCATCCCTGAACGGTGCGTTGAAGATATGCCCGTCGCTATACTCCCTATTCTCACATCTAGGAGTTTCAAGTCCGTCTTCACCTGGTTGGTAACAGGCGTGTAGGTGGGCACAGTTCGGTTGGGTTAAGTGTTGTGGTTTACCTTTGGATAATATGGTTGGGCCGAAAATCCTTTGGGCCCAATAAAGCCTAGAGCCTTTTTTGGAACCCAGTAACTGAGCTTTCCCATCAACTCTTACAGCCTTTTCAATAAGCTCCTTTAAATCGCTCACATCGGTCAATTGAAGCTCTGCTTGGACCTCGGGTTTCAACCTATTCAAGAACGCTCCGATTAAGCATTCCTTCGAGGCGTCTCTTAACGGGTATGACAATCACTCGAACTCCTGAACATACTCCAGCATCGAGTTCTCTTGTTTGATTGCGAACAAGGTTTGATACTCTCCCCTTAACTGCCATGCCTGAAAGTGTTTGAGTAGCTTCTGTTTAAACTTGATCCGGCTTTTTAAGGAAGATCGAGCTTCTTTCCAAAGGTCCCAATGCAACGCCTGACTCTCTTGACAGACTACCGCTGCCTCTAACTTCTCAGCCTCAGTGATCCCGTTGATATGAAAATACCATTCAACTTTGAACAACCATCCTAATGGATCTTTACCATCAAACACAGGTAAATCTAACTTCCAGTACTTCACGGCTTCCTTCTCAAACTCTCTGCCACTTTCGGTTTCAAAGTAATCACGACGCTCCTCCTCCTGTCATACTTCTGTGTCTGTGGTTTTTTTGTGCTTCTTCCTGCTTTCCATTTGCAGCAAAATTCTCTCATGACGTTCATGCCATCATTCAACTCTACTACCTGCTTGGACAGCTCCGCGAACCCGTTGACCTTCTTATTAAGATTGGCCATGGCTGCCTTCAGGTCCTGCACCTCGTTTCCCATCTTCCCAAATCTCACTACTCTGATACCAATTGCAGTGAACCAATAGAAAATACTGGAAATATCACTGGAATTTTACTGATAATCAAATGCTCTTCCCTCTCATTGAGAGACAGGAAGCCAAAAAATTTGTGAAAGGCAACTCTCACAGCCAGATACAAGGATTTGGTTTGAGAAAACCAGCACTCCCCTATTACAAGAACTCTCAAAACATGTATACCCCCCATACACCAACCTAACAACTATACAAGTCAAAAAGCACTAACACACTTTTCAAAATTACTTTTACATGCTGCAGGTCCTAAAACACCTAATAGACACCCTACATACTAGGTACTTTCTCCAAAATAGTGGGGAGGCTATAAGTCAACATAGGAATCTCAAAAAATATGTTGCTCCTTTCCTTGCAACCTCTTGTGCTTTCTCTTATAGGTCTAACCCCGCAATAGGGTCCTATCACAATAAAAATTGTTTATCAATCCTTCCCATGGTTATTATTAACTTCGGGTTCATTACATTTGTTATCTCTCTGTTTAAGATGCTATGGTGGTACATATATGGAAATCACTAGTGGCCAACTCAAAGAAAACTTAGTCAATGTCGATCTAGGCTTTGTCGCTCACATGAGGCATCGTGCCTTGCCCTTATGGATGTCATCCAAGATGAAAATTTCTTGAGGTCATTAAGATTATTTTCAATTTTTTATATAATATAAAAATCTTGAGATTTATGTGTTAATTCTTTTATATGTTTTGTATTCAATATAATGTGCGCATGAACTAACTATTTAAACTTTAGCCAGCTAGTTGGGAAGACTTGCTAGTGTTATTGTCTATGCTTTTTGCACATTAGATGTCAGATTTAGAGGATGTTTAAGGCCTCTGTCGTGTTAAATATATGGCTGGAGAGAAACAGGAAATTCTTCAAGCAAAAAGAACAAGACAAACCTAAATTTGACAAAGAAAAGGAAATTGCATGTCTTCTCTTACTAGAAGCCTTCCTTGTCAAGCCACTAGAAAAATTATGTGTGCAGATATTGGATCTAAGTAATTAGCATCATACTATTTGAGTAAAACATTAGAAAATTTGACCAGAAATATAATAAATTAGTTAACTTGATCAAGAGAATTTTATATTTGACATCATAATCAATTGGTAGAACACAAGAATTGGATAATTATAATTTGTAACATGCTACAATAGACTGTAAGATTTAGAGAGGAATATATTCTAATTCATATTTTTATTCATGATTAGAAGAGGAATATATATATATACAGAAGTAAGGAGCCTAGGCATTAATGATAGTTAATGGCTCATAATGATAATTGCCTACACTAATTACCCCCTAATTCTCTTCCTAATTATATTCTACGTACAATAATTACATATTCTAACACTCTCCCTCAAGTTGGAGCATAGATATTAATCAAGTCCAACTTGTTACAAAGATAATCAACCCAGATCCCATTCAAGGCCTTAGTAAGTAGATCATCACCCAATTGGTCGCTAGACCGCACATGCCTTGTAGAGATAAAGTTTTCCTTGATCTTATCTTAAACAAAGTGATAGCCGATCTCAAAGTGTTTTGTTCGTTCATGAAACATAGAATTGAAAGCTATGTGTGGAGCAACTTTATTATCACACCACAACTTTGCTGGAAATGACGTGATGAAACCAACCTCCTTCATCAATTGATGGACCCACGCAATCTCTCACACCGATTGTGCCATAGCTCTGTACTCATCTTTTGCATTGCACCGAGATGCCACATCTTGCTTCTTACTCTTCCAAGAAACCAAATTTTCACCTACAAACACACAATATCCAGTAGTAAATCTTCTGGTAGCTTTCAACCCCCCATGATCTACATCACAAAAGCATTCAATCTCAGTGTGACCATGATTCTTGTATAGTATACCACTACCTGGTAATCCCTTTAGGTAATGTAAGACATGCCCCACGGCTTCCCACTGGTCAACTGGCAACACTATCATATATTGGCTAAACACATTGACCGAAAAAGTGATATTGGAGTGGGTCACAGATAGTTCAATTTTCCAATCAGTCTGCGGTAGCTCTCAAGATTCTCATATGGTTTGATCTTCTCATAATCAAGCTTGCTCTTCACATCTTCAAGTAGCTCTTCAAATGGTGCATGCCATCAACATCTAGAAATGGATTAGGAATCATAGGGAAACTACTCAACGCTGCCCCAAGTTTCTCTATTTCTTTCAGGAGATCAATAACATATTTCCTCTAGGTCAAGAAAGTGCCTTTCTTGCTCCTTATAACCTCTATTCCAAGAAAATACTTCAGCGGGCCCAAATCCTTCATTTGGAAATGAAAATTGAGGAAGGTCTTGAGCAACGAGATCCCTAAGGTATTACTACTTGTGATCACAATGTCATCAACATACACAACCAAGAAAATCATGCCTACATCTGTTTGTTGATAAGATACAAAATGGTCACTTACTTTGACTCATGCCAAACTTCTTAACAACAAAGCTAAATCTGTCAAACCAAGCACGTGGACTCTGCTTCAAGACATATAAGGATTTTCTTAGGCGACATACTTTCCCACAACCCCTTGAGTAACAAAGCCAGGTGGTTGCTCCAAGTAGACTTTTTTATGAAGATCACCATGAAGAAATGCCTTTTTTTTGATGTCTAATTGGTGAAGTTCCCAACCATAAGTAGCCGCCATAGAGATAAAGTGTCAAACAAAGGATAACTTGGCCACAGGTGAGAATGTTTCAAAGTAATCAACTCCAAAAGTCTAAGCATCCCTTAAGAGTACTATCAGCCTTCGTCTTGACAATAAATACCCATTTACACCCAATGGCCTTCTTTCCTGCAAGTAAGTCCATTAAAGTTCAAGTACCAACTCAATCAAGGGCCGTCATCTCCTTTACCATCGTAGCACGCCAACCCAGGTAAGCCAAGGCTTCATGAAGAGTTTTAGGGACATTGATAGAATTTAAGGAAGCAACAAAGGCACTGGAGGCAAGAGACAAGTGATCATACGAAACGAAGTTCAAAATAGGGTAAGTACAAGTAAGTTTACCTTTTTGAAAGGAAATAGGAAAATCAAGAGAAGTGTCAGTCATAGGAACCAAATCGTCCTCGGACTCGGGAATTAAATCATGTAGAGACAATTCAGGCTTAGGTACCGAAGCTGGTTTGGATTTAATGACTGGGTTAGGATGAGACTCAGGTTGAGGAGTCACCTCAGGATCTGATAACGAAGCAGATAATAGGGGGCCTTGATCTAGGTGATAATCACTATCTTTGAACGTCAGGTCGAGCAAGTGTTTGAACTGGCATTTTTGGAACGACATGAGTGTGTAAGAGGTGGTCAAGCAGGTAGTTGCCTAATTCTATGCCTGATTATATATTCTATTCACAATAATTACATCTTCTAATAGAGACTAAAAAATGAGGGGTCTAGTACATAAAGTTCCCACAAAGTGAGGTCTAGGGAGGGATAGATGTACGCAGCTTTACCCTCACAAGCAGAGAGGCAATTTCCAAGATTTGAACCAATGACTACCAGGTCACAGGGCAGCAACCTTACCGTTGCGCCAAGGCCCACCCTCTAATTAGAGACTATTTCTTGTTTTAATTATTATTTACTTGTTGATTATGTCTAATTCCTGAAAGCATTCAGCACAATTCTTTAACCTTTTTGTAGTCGGGTTCAGAAATTCACAGCATTTTTACCAGATAACTTCATAAATGCACACGCATATTTATACAATTGTAGTTAGAAGAAAACTTAATGTTGGAACAACTGAGAGCTGAAAAGGAGAAAACCAGTTTGGCTATAGGAAACCTGAGAAACTAGTTGATCTTGATGTATCTCAAGCATCTTAAAATGCCTTCAATCTTTCATCTTGTTCTACAGGTTAGAATGCATCTAAACAGATTATGGTCTGCAGCATTTCTTGTCATTGTATGATACAAAGGAGACTGTCAGAATTTCTGGAGACAAATCATGTTGCGCTGTGACTAAATTAACAACAAGGCTTTGTGATGTTTGTCTATCTGATATGTCAGATGCACGCTAAGCCACGGATATTGTTTTACCTTTTCTTCTTGCATACGGTATATTAAGTGTGTGTTTGGATTAGTTTTTGGAGAATAGTTTTTACGATTTACGAGGAAAGTATATGAGGAGTTTTTTCTCTGTTTGCAGAAAAGGGCTTCTGAAACCATGGTTTCACAATTACCAAACTTGCACTAAGTAAAGTTGATATTGTTCGAAAGGCATCAATGGCAGTTGTAATGAAAGCTTACAAAGGTGTGGAATTCAGTTGTATCACTTTTTTAACTTGTGTGCATATTTTTTATACTCACATAGGGGGATTATCTATGTCATCCTTTCTTTAAAATAATTTTTTTGTGGGGGTTATATATTATTCTTTGTTGTATAGAAAGCTCTTTTGATGGTTTGTATATGACTCTTAACCTATTTCGGTTGCGTCTTTATGTAGCAATATCTTCAGCCTTGCACAGATCCCCAGTAATTCAGATCAACTAATGGTATTTAAAAAAAGTGAATTTGATTTTTATGATTAGAGGAAAAAGAGTAAAAATGAATAGGTTGTAGGGTCTTAAAATCCTGAAAGCTCTTAAACCTGATTGGCGATTGCAACGGATGCATGAGAATGTGATCTTTTGGATATTTTATGCCTGATTCTTATTTTACTTGATCGGTTGTGGTTGTCTGATGTCCAGAGTCTTTATCATCTGGTAATCAACATTGCTCTATTATATTTTTCCCTATGGTTTAAGGGCCTGTTTGGGTTAACGGTGGCAGAAATGACTTTTTAATCTGACTTTTACAAAAATTAGATAGGATAAAAATCAGATTGTAAATGTAATTTGTATTTGAATTGGCGGTAGAAGAAATGATTTTTTTTAGAAAAGTCAGATTTTTGAGCTTCTTCTCAAAAATTGCTTTTGGGAAAAAAAATAAAAAAGCCAATTGCCCAAATGTCAACCTAAACACCCTAAAACAATACCATCGGTTTTTTTTTTTTTAAAAAAAAAGCCACTTTTAAGCAGCTGTTTGCCATCCCAAACAGGTCCTAAATAGGTACATTAGTCTTTTATTATCCTTTTGGGCGTATCTTTCTCTTTTCTACGAGACCACATCATGAAATTTGTTGGCTTCCTTTTCTGCTGTTTTTCTCATTGTAATTGTGTTAGATTAGTCAGTTATTTGAATGGATCTTGCCACTGTATTGTCTTCAGCATGCTGGAACTGCAGCTCGTCCATATTTGTTTGCATTAGCCTGTCGTTTGCTTGAAAGTTGATCGAGCCTAGAAGACTAAGGACTCAATTATGTTAGGCATTTCGGTGTGAATATGATGTGTCCACTTCTTATATTGGAATCTCACTTGTCAATTTAGATTTTTTAATCATTCGATTAAAAAATGTGCGCATAGAGATAGAGAAACTTAAAATAAACAATTTCTGAACTTCCTTTTTATTTCTTGAAATGGGGTTTTAATTTAAAAAATTTCAAATGCAAAATTTCAAATTTACAGTGTTCAAATTGAATTTAGACTATATATATATTGCAATAAATTTTATTGTTATAAGATATGGCCATTATCTATGATGAAAATTGAAGCTAACAATGGAATTGCAATGCACAAAAATTGACGCACATCAAGTACACCATCCGACTCTAAATATAATAAGGTTATTTTAAATAATTGATAGAAAAAGAAAAATTCAAAGATAATTATTTGTAATTAATATATAGAAAATTTGTGACAAGTCTTTAAAATATTTCTATCATTTAATGAAAAAACGTCTCAATAAGTAAGGATATTATGAGAAAAAATAATGAATATAAAGGACAAGAAGGAATTATATCTTATTTTTATGATACAATCAAAACTTTAAAATAAATTACTCCCTCCAGATCTAAATACGAAGATATAGTTAACTTTTTTTGGAAAGATTAAAGAAACTAAATAAATTATTTAATCATATTATATATTGTGTATCATTAGATTATATATCATGTTATGAGTTAGGCAAAATATTTTGGAGAAAAAACGATAAATATAAGTACTTTAAAGTAATTTAATAAGTTTCATTAATATTTCCAAAAAAAAAATAAACTTTGTTTTATATTTAGGACCGAAGGAGTATATATTCAGGGTTGGATTGGTTGTATCGAAACAAGATCTGCCATGAGAAATGAAAACCATGACATGTATTATGTAATAAGGAGAAAAACACAAGTTCAAATCCTAAAAACCGTGGAAGCATACTTGTTGGGAGATGTGAGAAACTTTTACCCTAGAAATCTCGAAGGGAAAACCCTTAACCTAATCGAGAAAAAAAGGCTAAATTATGCAGCCCCCGGGGGAACTTTGAGTAAATTGCATATAACCCCCTAACATTTCAAAGTTTAAATTTAACCCCCGGACCTTTCATTTTTTAACTATTAACCCCCTATGGTTAAGTGATCGTTATCTTTTTAACGGAAATTGCCACGTCAAATTATGAGATGACACGTGTCATCTTACGTGGATCCTATGTAAATTACTAATTTCATAAAACCCCCCCTGAATTTTGAACAGTTGCATATAAGCTCCTAAACCTTGATCAATTATGAATAACCCCCTTGACATTTCAAAATTTAAATTTAACTCCCTTAAAATTTTGATTTATAATAATAGGGAGAATTGTTCATAAAGACCTCATTGGAAACTTATTTGCTAAATGGGACCTGAGAGGGGGAGATATTTTGCACATAAGGGAATATTATTCGAACACAAAGGAAGGTCACATAAGGAAGATATATTGCACACAGACACAGGGGAAGATTGTTTGAATATAAGGAAAGATCTTTTACATATGGGGGAGATTGTTTGCACTCAAAGATCTCATTTGGCAAATAAGTTTCCAATGAGGTATTTTTGAACTATTTTTCCTAATACATAAGCCTCATGTTGTTACCTTAATCATTTTAATAAATTTATTAAGTTTTTTACTGTCATTTATCAATTAAAATAGTTTTCTTGTCTTAAAAAAACTAGAAGAATAATATTTAAAAAAAATATAAAAATAAAAATGTCATCATTTATGTAATATTTACTTATTTTCTTGGGTTAATTGAGCATTGATAATATAAAAATTATCATCATTTGTATTAAATATATTCTTGAGATGATTGAGCATTGGTAGTTTAAATATTACATTTTTTGTTAGAGGATAGCTCTTTCCCTCATTAATTTTTTATTAGTAATGCATATTTTTTCTTGAATTAGAGGTTTAATGTTTATTTTATATTTTTCTAAATACTATTCGTCTAGTTTTTGTCATACAAAAGAACTATTTTAATTGACGAATGATAGTAAAAATTTTAATAAATTTATTAAAATGATAGAAAATAATGGCATGTGGTTTAATATTATAAATCAAAATTTTAATGGAATTAAATTTAAATTTTGAAATGTCAAGGGGGTTATTTGTAATTTATCAAAGTTCAAGAGGTTCTCTGCAACTGTTCGAAGTTCAAGGGGTCTTTCGAAATTAGTAAGTTACATATAATGCCACATGTCATTTCATAATCTTATGTGGCATTTTTTGTTAAAAACATAACAGTCATTTAACAAAATGAGGTTAATAGTTAAAAAAATGAAAGGTTAAAGGAGTTAAATTTAAACTTTGAAATGTCAAGAGAATTATATATAACTAATCTAAAGTTCAAGAAAGTTTTGTATAATTTTAGTCACAAAAATAATGATTAGATTTTTTGGCTTGTGCACTTACAAAATTTGTTTAAGATTACAATAATTTTTTAAATTAAGAGTTTTAAATTCAAAAAAAATCTAGATTTTGAGAAAATTATATTATTATAACTTATACATATTATGATACACACACACACACATACACATATTATAAATTTTATGTGCTACCAAACAATTAATATATTTTATAAAAAATATAGCCATGTTTATAGATATTTTCATCATCACAAATAATAGAAAACTGGTGTAAATGATCATGTGAAGTTTAAAGCTAAATTAGGTGTAAAAATACCTTATAAAGTGATTAAGACAATTTAAAATTGATTTTCGTAGATTCTTACTTTGTAGATTGCTCTATTCTTACTTTGTATTTGTTGTGAATATTCTTTAATAAAATAGATAGTATTTGTTGTAAAGATAACTAAATGTATTTGTTGTGAACATTTAACTGTTTAATAGTTTTGAAATAGATAGTTTGAAACCTTTGCTTAAGTTATATATTTTAGTCTACTGTAGGTATACATTTTGATATCTTTTTTAACGAAATGACAGTTAAAAAAACATTTAGTGTGTACGTGTGTGCATGTTCAAATAGATGTGCCTTTCAAATCGGTGCTGATCAAGTTGGTTTTGTCCACACTCCCCTTCTATCAAATGCAAACCCTACTCATTTCTAAAGGGGTACTAAAGGAAATTGAGAAGCTAAGTAGGGAAATTTTTTGAAGTTAAGGATCAAAAGCAAAGAAACTCCACCTCATTTCCTAGGAGACTATCAAGCTAGGGAAAGAGGGTGGGGGACTCGGAATCAAGGACCTTGCTACCCAAAATAAAGCATTCATTATAAAGTTATGTTGGGGCCTTATAACCAAGCCTGAAACTCTTTAAGTGAGATGTTTGAAGAGTAAATATGCATATGGAATTGACAAAATTCCCAATGTAAGCAAAAAGAAGAAGCAATCAACAGTTTGGAGTGCCATAGTCAAAGTTTGGGATAAATTCAAAAAGGAATTGGGAAGGAAACTTAAAAGTGGAAACAATATTAATGCCTAGTGGGAGTTATAGTCCCTACTTGAACAACCATTAATTCAGTAAGTCAATATAAATTTTGAGTGGGTTAGTCATGAGGAGACTGTGAGGGCATTTGTATCTTTAAGTGGTTCATGGGATCTTACGAAGTAAAGATTCTCTTTAGCAGAACGGGTGATTGACAAAATCAAGATGGTAAATCCGCCAATCATGGAAGGGGAGGACCGTTTTTACTGGAGGGCCTCTAATGATGGAGACTTCAGCATTAGAGCAGCATATAAGATGTTAGAGAAAAGTAATGATTATGTAAGAGATCCTCTCTCGTAGCACATTTGGCATTGGCCAATTTCAGAAAGAGCCAAATTCTTTATGTTCAAGCTCTTCATGGAAGATACCTACCAACTCCATTTGAAAGATGCGAGGCTTGAGTGATCAAGATGAATGTCCCTTTGAGTGCCTTGACGAGGAAACAATATTGTATACTCTGAGAGATTGTGAGGCAGCATACATGGTGTGGCTTGAAGTGATTAACCCCATATTATAGTACTTTTTTTAGTGGTAACTTGCAGGAGTGGATACTATGGAACATCAGACAAGAACCGAGTAGCAAAGTTGTCAACAAGTGGCCCTGGCTACAGATATTTGGGACAGTATCAGGGCATGGATGATAGGATTCGAATAGAGGATTGGATTCTGCTCTATCACTGTAGCAGAATTATAAGCAATTAAAGCAGGGATGCAGGTTTGTAGGATACTTGGGTCCACAAAAATTAAACTTCACTCAGATTCCACAGAGGCAATTCAGTTGTTGACATCAAAGTATGGGCCATACCATCCACTAGCTCAAGAGATTGTTGAAACTAGATCATTGATTTTCTCTGACTGGGATATAGAGATTATTCATTCAAATAGGGAAGCATTGAAATGTGCGCATCTTTTGGCCAAAATGGCACAAGAGGCGAACACTGAGCTAAGTTTATTACATGTTCCACTAGTTTCTTGTTCGGATCAAATATTAACTGATTTAAGCTAAGATTGATTGATATTGCATCACTCCTTTTTGGATTTGTAGTGTCATGGTGACACAACTCAAGAGGTAACTCTTGTCTTAATAAAAAAAATATAGACGTGCCTTTCTTTTTCCTTTGAAGAATTCATTCCATCCACCAAAATTGATAACAGTAGGTTTTGATTCAAATAATTTGAAGCATTTATTTGTCCATATAATTTTTTTTACCAACTATTTGTCCATATAATTACAATCATACACTTAAAATAAAATGGCACTTGCACAACGTAGTTCAAAGCTTAAAAGTTCAAGACAAGAACGTGCAGCATCACAGCCATCACACTCCCAACTAATTTTGTGAGGCAGACAAGTGAAGCTAACCTTTCCTGAGTTTTAATGTGTGCTTTCTTTGGGAAATTTGGGGAAATGCCCCATTAAAAATTATTAGCAAGAATAATCTAAATCCGAGTATTAGTACTCTATATGTACAAAACTTGAAAAACACTTATGCTTTCTGTGTATAAAAATTTATCAAGTCTTTCTTACCAAGGACTATTAAATTTGATAATGTATATTAGATAAGTTAATTTGATATATGAATAGTTCAAAACTACAGCTAAGACACAGTGGAGAGAAAGAAAGCGGACTTGTTACAATAGAGTGAGTGAATTTTGTAGTTTAAGCCCCTCCTCTGTATGACTCACTTTTCTGGGAAATCAGGAGCAAAGATGTTTGCTTTGTTCCGGCTATGATGGTAGGGGTTGAACAGTTCATGCAGTTACTCCTTCAGATAAAGCAAGAAACCTGTTTTGATTTCTCTGCTTGTTCACCCCCAAGATTTCCTCAACATCTTCCCTGAAAGAAAGTTAACACGGTTGGTTAAGGGGGAAAAAGATAAAGACGTGGAGAATATATATACAACTAGAAGATTTTGGCAGATGAAGATATGTTCACAGGGATGAAAAGATACCCAAGATAACAATGATCTCTTATATGTTGATTGAACCATATTTTTACATATTTTTACATGATTTTTTATGATTAATTTGATATTTTTAATGAATTTTCTGGGACATTGTTACATGATTAAATAGTATTTTTAATTTGGGGCATTTATGTTGAATTAATTGTAAATAGGGGCAAAATGGTCATAAATTTGATAATTATTCATACAAATATTTTCTTGGACTTTTGATGTTATTTTGTGTTTAATTTTGCATTGTATAGAAAAAAAATTGGAGAATTTGCAGGGTCAAAATAATATTTTAAGGATTAGATAAAATTACAGAAAAGGGACCCGTGATTTGTGAAAATTATAATTTTATGAGGAAAGGCCAGAAAAAGTGACAATAAATGACCCAAAATATTTGAAAATTTTATTACACAACAAATATTTTTGAAAATTTTCAATTTAGTCCCTACTCAAAACATTTCATCCTAGGTCCCTGGCCAAAACTTGCGTTTTGACCAGGGCCTAGGTCATTGTGCAGGGCTTCCTGGAGACAGAACCGAGATCAGCTGAGGGACATTAAACACGAACAGAGTGGAGCGCCGCAGATCATCTTGAGCTCATCATCACCTTCTCCTTCTACTCTTGCCGGAGGCATCGTTCACCACTAAGGCCGCCGGCGAGCATCATCTCCATTGTCGACCAAGCAACCGTGACAGAGAGAGAGACGAGAGGTCTGACAGTTTTGGAAGGCAAGAAGAGCGGCGGACATGGACCAACCAGAGAGTTTGAGAGAGTTGGAGAGACCTTGAGAGGAGAGGAAAGAGACGGACAACACACTACCACCGTCGACGGAAGCACTGTCACCACCATCACTCCTCCTCTGTTTTTACAGCTTCGGCGACATCCTCCGCCAGCATCGCTCTCTGTTATTAACTCCGAAACCAACGCCAACGTTGCCATTCCAACCTTCATCCTCTCACCAACACCACACCACTATCGTCCTCTCTCACTCAGTTCTGCCATCTCTAAGTTCAGTACTACTGTCAACCACAGCGCTGTCACTACCTTCACTTTCCTCCTCCAGCAAGCCCCTTTCGTTCCTCCTCTGTTCTCAGTTTTTATCACCACAGCACCACACTTCCTTGCCACTAACCAGCTCCGTCTTCTTCTTCTCTTCACCATTTCATTTAATCCAAACCACCGTCCAAGCACCACAGTCATCACCTTCTCTGTTTACCACCACTGACCACCTTCTCTTCTTCTTCTCCAACCATTTCATCACCATTGAAACACCACCACCATCAGCTACTGTCTCTCCCATTTGCTGACCGAACCACTTCCTTTAATCACTAATTTGGTCATTCCTTCAATTTCCATGGGGTTCTGGTGTTATTTTGAAGAAGCTGTCTATGCTTAACAGAATGAGAGGCTGATTCCTTTGTGCTTCTTCTTGGCGACGAGGACTTATGCTTGAGCTTAAACAACAATACAAGGGAGTTAGTTCAATTCCTTTTCTCATTTGTATATTTTGATTACATAAGTTTTAGGATTATCTTTATATATTGTTAAAACTTGATTACTGTTTGGATAGTCTTGTGGATTAAGGAACAAAAAACCGGATCGGGTAATGAACCGGTCACGGTACAGGTTTAAGGGTTAATGGGTCAACCAGGGTCTAACCGGTAGTTGAACCGGTCATATTAAAATATTATAATTTATTAGTGGTAATATATATATTAAAATATTTTTAAACTTCTATAGATAAAAATGAAGATTTTTAGAAAAAAATGCTTAAAATCTATTAGTATTAGTTATAATACTTATACTTATGTAATGATATATCCTTTTAAATAATTTTTTTCATTATCTTCTTCATTTTTTTATATTTGTTCTTTTTTTATCTACTTTTCTCTTCATTTTGGTCTTCAATTTTCCATTTTTTCCTAAAAAATAGCAAATAATAATAATTAAAAGATAAAAAAAATGAAAACCGGTTTCAACCGGTTCACGGTTCAATGGTCAGATCGGACCGGACCACTGACCGGTTCCCGGTTCAACCCGCCGGTCCAGTCCGGTTTTTTGTTCAATGTTGTGGATTGAACCTATGTGATTAGAGTGGATTTGTATAGCTTGTGGGATTTATATATATGCATTTTCCTCATTAATTCAAAGATATTGTGCTTTCTACGTGTTATTGTTATATTGTATAATTGAATTGAATCAATTGAGTATCATGATATCGCATTTATATTAAGAAGAAATAAATTATAGTTATTCCAATTTCAATTGCACTTTTTTTTTTTTTTTTTGGCTTCAAATACTCATTTCATTGCATCGAAACAGAAAGTTTACAGAGTCATATCAATCGAACATCAAAAATAGCAGCAGACACTAACAAGTATATCAACAAACAAACAACACACTAAAACATCAAACTAAAGCCAAAACAAACATTACAAACTACTCTTCTCAGCCATCTTGGAATCCTCGGCTAGGATTGCTACCAAAGGAGAAGGGGGCTGCAACACCCACTCTTTCAAGCACATCTCCCGCATAGTTGTCCGTGCACACCAATTGGCCACCCGGTTGCTTCTTCTCAGAATTCACTCAAACAGAGACTCTCTTAGAGCTTTACCCAGATTTGAAATCTCCTCCACTATACTCAAGCACTCCCATTCCAGACAAGATATGGTTTTATTCACAGCTTGAATAAGTGAAAGACAATCAGAGTTAAACTTCATCGATTGAAATTCTTTCTCAAGACACCATTTAATCCCATAAAGCATGGCAAGAGCTTCAGCCATGAATGGAGTTTTCGCCTCCACCAATGCACCTTTCAAACAAATAAACCCATCCACTCTGCTTCTACCAGTGATTCCCACCCCTGCAACTTCACAGCCATTAATAAACGCCCCATCACAACATATTACAACATCAAACATATGATTGCAATTCCTATTCATCTCAGCCCATTCCTCATCCACATTAACTTGGGCTTTATCAATTACCTTATTCTATCCATTTGCATTCCAAAAGGACTCAACTAACTCAGCAGCAATTTAAATAACAATCATGGGCTCATAAATTTTTGTTTCAAACACATAGGCACATCTTGTTTTCCAGATTTGCCATATCAAACAAGCAATGAGAGCTTTAGCTTTTTCAACACATTCCTCATCGTATAACATATCCACCAGCCAAGTATCTATCCTTGAGATTCTTCTAACATCAAATTTTAAACCCAGAGAACATCCAAACCAAACTACTTGGGATCTATCACAAGGCAATAATAAATGCTCAAGGGTTTCAGGTGCAGAGTTACATAAAAGACAATTAGGAAAGGCTACACACCTTTTGCGCCATAAAGCTTCCCTGGTAGCAACAACTCCTTTTGCCACTTTCTGTAAGAACAGTTTCACTTTCATCGAGGCTTTCAGGTCCTAAATGCCACACCATAGCCTTTTATCAATCGTGTCAGATTTGCTTGGTCTTTTCAGAGGTATAGGATGATGCTTTTTTGCCCAGTTGTAACTAGCCCTAACAGAATACTTTCCATTTTTCTTCGCAGACCAGCAAGCACAATCTTTTCGAGCATTGCTAGGTAATACAACACTCCCAATTGCCTTTTGCTTCCTCTTCTGTGATGTATTCCCTGATCAAGTCCAGATTCCATCCCTCATGAGATATGATTTCGGTCACCTTCCATTTTTCAGCCTCTTGGCTAGGAGCAATCGACCCAAGCTTGTACAAAGGAAGTGATGGAATCCAAGGGTTTCCCCATATGCGTATGCTCTCACCATTACCTATATTGAAACAGATATTATCTTGCAACAGTACTCTCCCAGCCAACAAACTAACCCAAGCCCAAGAAGGTTTACCATTGTTCTTTGCATCAAAAAATGTAGCCTCTGGAAAGTATATTCCTTTCAATATCTCCACCCATAACTCATTAGGCTCATGTAAAATTCTCCACCCCTGTTTTGCTAATAAGGCTATATTAAACCAATGGAAATCCCTAAATCCTAACCCACCATCCTTTTTTGATTCAGTCATAGCATTCCAGCTCCCCCAATGAATCCTATTGTCCCCCTCCTTTTGTCCCCACCAAAATTTAGCAAGTAAACTATCTAACTCCTTACAAGTAGTAATAGGGAACAAAAAACAAGACATTGGAAATACTGGAATAGCACTTGCTACTGCTTTAATCATTACTTCCTTCCCCGCCATTGATAAAAGGCTTTATTTTCATCCTTGTATTTTCTTCATGACTCTATCCTTGACAAAACTGAGGGCTTCAATTTTAGACCTCTTCCAAAGCACTGGTAACCCAAGATACTTTCCAGGTTCCACTGCTTCAATTACCCCCATGATCTGAACTATTTGCCTTCTTAATTCCTCAGGTGTACCATTAGAGAAAAAAGCACAGGATTTTTGGTAATTAACCCTCTGCCCAAATGCTTCACAATAACACTCTAGCAAATTTTTAACTATCTCAACATTCTCTTTTTTAGCTTTTAGGAAAAGCACCAAGTCATCAGCGAAGAAACAATGAGTAATCAAAGGAGAGGTTCTACTCAATTTAATCCCTTTAATCACCTTATTCCCAGCACTGAAACTAAGCAGCCTTGACAATACATTAGAGATGATTATGAACAAATAGGGAGACAGAGGGTGCCCTTGCCTCAAACCACGTTCCGGCTGTACAGAAGCAATACTCCTGCCTGAAAGTAAAATATTAAACTTTACAGAACTGATACAAGCATAGATCCTCTCGACCCATATTTCATGAAAGCCTATGCCTATCAAAACAGCCTTGAGAAAGTCTCACTCCACCCTATCATATGCCTTATTCATGTCTAACTTCAGAGCCATCTCAACCTTGTTACCACTCTTAACAGCAAAGTAGTGAAACGCCTCATGAGTAATCAAAATATTATCAAAGATCAGACATCCTGGCACAAACACTCTTTGATTTGGGGTAATAATGTCATTCATCATAGTCCTCATCCTATTTGTTATTACTTTAGAAAAGATCTTGTATGAAAAGCGATCGTCGGCGATGAGTTGCAGTGGTGAGTTGCGGACAGAGTCTCGAGAGAGTTGAGAAGCTCGGGAGACAGGGGACACGGAGAGGGAGAGGAGCTCTAAACCGTGTGTCACTTCCCTCTCACCACCACAGATCACCTTCACCGTCTGAAGCAGATCAGAACAGAGGAAAAGACGAGACCACCATCCCTGTTCATCACACCAGAATCATATCACCGTGAGTTGCGGACAGAGTCTTGAGAGAGTTGAGAAGCTCGGGAGACAGGGGACACGGAGAGGGAGAGGAGCTGTAAACCGTGTGTCACTTCCCTCTCACCACCACAGATCACCTTCACCGTCTGAAGCAGATCAGAACAGAGGAAAAGACGAGACCACCATCCCTGTTCATCACACCAGAATCAGATCACCGTCGGAGCTGCACTTCCACACAACCACCTGCATCAACCAGAACACCATTCGACCTTTTCTGTGTTTTCTGACAATGTTCATGTAATTCCGGTGACATTTCCAGATTCCATTCCAATATATAATCTAAATCTCTTCCACAAAAAAAAACTATTCACAAGGGAAAAAGAAAAAGGAGAAAAAGGAGAAAGTGATAATTAATCATAGTGGATTTCATTATTGATCCCACTACCATAAATCTATCATAAATCTATGCCTTGAACCAATGCAATTGGCTATCATATTCTATTTAGGATTTTTTTTTTAACTGGTATTCTATTTAATTTTATAATTAATAATTCAACAACCGCTAATCAGCCCTAGATCGACCAGAGTAAGAAAGCTACTTTTAACCAAATTAAAGTCAGAAAGAACTTTTATTTTGCATAAATTTTTTAAAGAAAACAATTTTAATATCACATTTTTATAAAAAAAAATCATAAACAAAGCACAAATTGGCGATATGACCCACGGGGAAACGAATGAAATTAATCGATTAAAAAAGAGTAAAGCTAAAGCAAAAAGAAAAAGTTAAAAAAGCAGAAAGTGATATTTAATCATAGTAGGTTTCATTATTAATCCCACTACCATTAATCTATGTCTTTTTTCTTGGACAAAAAACTATGTCTTAAATAAAGGCAAGTCGCTACTATATTTTATTTAGGACTTCAATTCTATTAATCTATGTGGTCTTCAGTTTTCTTCTCCCTTAGGATCACTGCCATTGGCGGCACCCTTGACAATTTTACGAGTCATGATTGATTTCCTCCCAAAAATTTAAAAAAAAAAACAATTTTAATGAGTTTCCAATACAAAAAAAAAATTCTAAACCTTTTTTTTATTGAGCCAAAATTTTCACTCATAATGATTATATATTCATTCACTTTTTTTTATGTCGGTAATATATTACCCACTATGATTAAACCTTCTTGCTTTTTTGTCTTCATCCCAAAAGCAAGTTCATTTTCATTCTCTGCATTTCCCACCTAACACTTACTTTTTTTCCTATTTCGTTTTGCATTGACCCTATATTTTAATGTGTGCATTGGTTGTGCTGCACATGACCAGGTTCAAACCAAATTGAATAATTAATTCAAAATGATTAAATTAAACGATTAAGAAAATGTTTAAAGTAAAAATAAAAAGGAGAAAGTGATAATTAATCATAGTGGATTTCATTATTGATCCCACTACCATAAATCTATCATAAATCTATGCCTTGAACAAATGCAATTGGCTACCATATTCTATTTAGGATTTTTTTTTTGAACTGGTATTCTATTTATAACTTCACATGGGTTCATTCAGGCTTTTAAACTAAAGCACAAATTACAAAAGCAATTGGAGAATCAGCATAACATATCTAATCTAATTAATTAATAATTCAACAACCCCTAATCAGCCCTAGATCGACCAGAGTAAGAAAGCTACTTTTAACCAAATTAAAGTCAGAAAGAACTTTTATTTTGCATAAATTTTTTAAAGAAAACAATTTTAATATCACATTTTTATAAAAAAAAATCATAAACAAAGCACAAATTGGCGATATGACCCACGGGGAAACGAATGAAATTAAGCGATTAAAAAAAAGTTAAGCTAAAGCATAAAGAAAAAGTTAAAAAAAGCAGAAAGTGATATTTAATCATAGTAGGTTTCATTATTAATCCCACTACCATTAATCTATGTCTTTTTTTTGGACAAAAAACTATGTCTTAAATAAAGGCAAGTCGCTACTATATTTTATTTAGGACTTCAATTCTATTAATCTATGTGGTCTTCAGTTTTCTTCTCCCTTAGGATCACTGCCATTGGCGGCACCCTTGACAATTTTACGATTCATGATTGATTTCCTCCCAAAAATTTAAAAAAAAAAAACAATTTAAATGAGTTTCCAATACAAAAAAAAATTCTAAACCTTTTTTTTATTGAGCCAAAATTTTCACTCATAATGACCCTATATTTTAATGTGTGCATTGGTTGTGCTGCACATAACCAGGTTCAAAAAAGTTTCCATCGTTGCCATAGTTCATATGCTTGCATTGAGTTGTCCCCCACTTCCTGGCTATGTGATGAGGGTGGTTCTGCATCTGTCATCATCAACCTACCAGTTTCTCTGATATCCTTCTACTGGTAAGATGCTGCTCTCACCTTGCCTCTTTCTACTGTGAATATTGAGCCAAAATTTTCACTCATAATGATTATACACTGCAGCTGACACCATTTGTATGCACCATATCTGCAGATATATAATTAGTGCTATTGACTTCTACCTTAAGCTTCGTAGCCTTGCTTGCAATCCTCATAATATGAAAAACTTTTCCTCCTTTCTCATACTCTGCGTTCACTCTAAATACCTAAACTCTAAATACCTGCATTACTATTTGTTCAGCCTACTTCTGCACATAAACAGATATAATTTCAAATTTGCATCTTTTTTCAAAACATCTTTAATGGAGGGAACATAAATTTTGTTCCCAAACTCATGATCCAATTTTCCCGCCCGTTTCAAATTTATAGACAGGTTTCTATTGTCTATAAATAAGATCCTTCATTCATCTTACTACTCCATGCAATCATAGTCCTCTCTAAATCTTATTCCAATCTCTATCTTAATTATCTTCTTTCATCTTATTCATTCATCCCATCTTCATCATGTCCCGTGTCTCATTGTTGAGAGACCTCCACGATGGCACTGATAGATGGACAATTGTGGTTCGTGTGTTGTGGAAGTGGAATGTCTATCAAAAATCTGCTCCATCTGAATTATTCTGCACAACCATGATCTTAGTAGATGAGGAGGTATCTCTGTTCACAATTAGTTTACTGATGTTATATGTTTCAGTTCACATTATGTATACTCAAAAATCTGCTCCATCTGAATTATTCTGCACAACCATGATCTTAGTAGATGAGGAGGTATCTCTGTTCATAATTACTTTACTTCTGTTATATGTTTCAGTTCACATTATGTATACTAACTAACTTGCCATTTTTTCCCTTTCGTACAGGGTACCAAGATCCAAGCTACTATCATGCTAAAACATTCTAATGAGACCTTCCGCCAAACTTTAGACGAAGGGAAGATTTATTTCCTTGCTAATTTTGTTGTGTCCCAAAATTCAAATCAGTATAGGGCAACGACACATAACTTCAAGATTATTTTGACTCAGCAGACTTTTGCCCGTGCAGAATCTGGGAATATACCACTTCATGCATACTCTTTCTTATCTATTCCTGATATCTTGAAGTCACAGGAACGCAATTTCGCTGACTACCTGATTGGTGACTGCGTACTACTATATTTAATTTTTTCCTCCTTCTAATATTCATCCCTCTAATAGTCTAATATGTTTGTTGACAGATGTTGTTGCTTTCGTGAGAAATATGGGCTCACTTGAGGAGTATCGTAAAGATAATGAGACTAAAAACAAGCTTCGAATGATACTAACTGACATTGAGTACCATCTTTAATTCTTTATCACATAATATTCATGTCACATGATTTGATATCTGACACTATGTACATCTTCATACAATGTTGTAACCTTTCATCATTTTCTTCTTGGTAGTGATAATGACATTGAGTGTGTTTTGTTCGATGAATGTTCCACCAATGCTTACATGGCTCAATTAGACAATATGGAGACACCTGTTGTTGTGGTGTTAAATCTTGCAAGGATTGCATTTTCTGATGATGGTAATAACATTTTTTCTGCACTTCTTTATGACCCTTCAAATCATATATCCTCCATGTAACATACTCTTATCACTTTTTTTTCCAGGTCGAGGTCAGATTTGTAGCTCATTTAGTGCAACCAGGGTTTTATTCAATCCTCCCCTTAAAGAAGTGAAAGACTTAGTTCAAATGTACTGGAATTTCCATTTTTAATTTGAAGTTATACTTTTCAAGTTTTTATTGTTGTTATCAACTTACCTAATGTTCACTTTCATTCATGGATCTGATTGCAGTGCAAAAGACAGAGCATCCCCTATCACAACAGCATTAACCCAACCTATGCCAACACAATCCAGCCAACACTCATCATCCAACATCTTGAGGAATAATTACAGAGTTTCAGTTTCAGAAATTCCTCAGCAGAAGATTGTAAACTCTTGTCCCTGATTTCCCTCCATAACTTGTCATTTGTATTCATGCATAACTGATATTGTTGTCTTTCATAGGGAGAAAGTTTCATTGTCAGCTGTCTTATACAAAAACTTGAGACTCGGCATGGGTGGACATATGATGGCTGTGCAAAGTGTGCCTTTAAACCTAGGGATGAGGGTAACACGTTATTCTGTCCTAATTGTAAAAAAAAGCCTGAAATCATTGAACCAAAGTAAGTGTAAATTTCAATTGACCATTAATAATGCATATAAACTCTGTTCACATCTTACTCTACCTTAAGTTCATATGTATATTGGCCTATGACATCTATATCTTAATACAGGCTTAAGATCCACTATACTGTGCGTGATGAAACAGGATGTGCTTCTATTGTATTTTGGGACAAGCTTGCTTCCCAATTGCTTGAGAATTCTGCTGCAGGGCTTAAGCATGTTCTTATAACTGTATGACTCCCATTTCTGAGGGATGACCACGGCTTTAGTCATATCAGTTCAGTTTTTCCTGTATAACATCATTTATGTGTATGTTCTGTGACAGAATCATCGTGAATATGACTTCCCTGATCAATGTGATTCAATTGTTGGGAAGAGGATGCTTCTTAAGCTGAAGCGTAATGAGTTCAATGGCAAGCACGCAGCATCTAGCATCAGTGTTCAGCAGTACACATTCTGTGAAAACTTGAATGAACAATTCAATGAAGCTTCTTCTGAAGTGGTTAATAATCTTACCTCTTAAATAAATCAATAATTATTATTCCTTATTTGTGGTAATACTAACTTGAGTTCCCATTATCTCAGGATGTTGAACTACACCAAAATCACAACACTATCATCCCTGAGGTCAGTTAGGGAAAAAACAATCTTTGTATACTTGTATAAGCAAGCAGAGTTCAAAACTAATTACATTCTGTATATAAATTTTCAGGTTGTTGAAGATGTACTTATAGCTGCAATTGATACTTCAGCTGGCCAAGTTACCTCTTCCAAAGAGACCACAAGTGAGCCCCAAGATACCATTGATGATGTGCTAAGATGCCAACCTTCTCAGAATGCAACTACTGCTCCTATAAAAGGGAAAAGAAAGACTTACATGAAAAAAGCAATTGTTGATCATGCAACAACTCCTTCTACAAACCATGAGACTATCCTACCTACCAATGATCGCTTACTTAAGGTTGTTAAGCAAGAGAAAAAGTAGGTGGTCTTGGTCTCATGTATTCAGGATATGGTCATAATATGCTGTCTTAGATGTCCAATGTACCTGTGTATTGTGAAAAGCTTATTCACATGCACAATTAGCACTATTACTACCTTTTCTTTTCAGGTCCTATGTTTTAAGTTGTTGTTTAGTTGTCATCCTTTTATTTAATGTACTTTCCATGGCAGTTTGCCTTTCAATGCAATCAGTTTATTTTCTTTGTTGACTCAATACTGTTGCCAATATTCCTACAATATTTTCCCTTCTT
This sequence comes from Inga laurina, assembly GCA_963855925.1. NCBI lineage: Eukaryota > Viridiplantae > Streptophyta > Magnoliopsida > Fabales > Fabaceae > Inga > Inga laurina. Next base: position 13,809,504 of record OY979703.1, on the reverse strand, counting down.
TCGTTTTTTAATATGATCAACAAACTAAAAATAAACTGTTGTTTACACTTATTTTATTAGAACAAGTATCTTGCTCAAATCTGGGGCTACCTTAATGAAATTATTTAGTAAATATGACTAACTATATATACTCAAAATAAATGAACATCTGCTGTATGGTTCTGTTATGGTTCTGTTATTGTAGCAACGTGCACCATTGACTACAACAAATAAGGATTTGCTTGCTTATATATGCTGTCATCTAAGATTATTCGTTTAACAAAATGTGCTTTGTCTTTTTCTCTTTTGTTGACTCTATAGGTAAGGTATATATTGCTGATCCTACATATGCAGTGGTTAAGTTTCACCAAAATAGGTCCTCCTCTTTACTTTGTAGTTACAACTACTTACATATATTACTCATACTAATTCTTCATCCTTGCTTTATTGTTTATCAATTGATTTACATGCTTCACTTTTTTGTCAAGCTAATGCATTCCTAATTCAACTTTCCATGGGACATGGTGATATTAATGTGCTCCATCTGTCTACTTCTTCCTGCAAATAACTTATAATGAAGAATAAAGTCCTCCCTTTTTATTTGTTGTGATTCATTCACCACTGCAACAAATTTAGATGGAAGAGGTAACAAAGAAGAAGTCTTCATCAATCTCTCCAAACAAACCTGCAGTTGTTGGTGCTGCTTCAGCCAAGACACCCTGTGATCATCTTCTAGCAGGTAAATGTCCTATGCATTCTGATGTCAAGTCATCTTCATCCTCATGTTGCTATTACTACTCTTAGTTTAATAACATTATAATAAGCTATGCACATCGTTCTTCATCATCTTCTTCCTTAAGAATGTGAAAGCTTTACTAGATAAATCTTTCATGTGCAGCTACTAGCCATTATAGTTCGTTTTTAGAACTTAATGAAAAGCAAGCCTACATGCACCATTCTTCATCATCTACAATGAACTTGAATATTGTTGCCAATCCTTCTACTAGCTGTGGCAATGAAAATCCATGTGAGAATTACATGCACCATTCTTCATCATCTACAACGAACTTGAATATTGTTGCCAATCCTTCTACTGGCTGTGGCAATGAAAATCCACGTGAGAATTGCACACAACCTTCTGCAGTTGCTACCGTTGCTGAAATAAACACGTTCATAAAACAGCCACGCAAACGAAGAATACTGCATGATGTAACTAATGTTGCTTTAGACTTGTCAAACCGCTTCCTTCATGGTTCTTCTTCAGGTTAGCATCACTGCACTTAATCAACACTATTATCAAGAAGTATAAATATCTTACTAATGAATGTTTGCTTTCAATATAGAGGAAAATATCAAGATTGGTGACAATTTAAAACCTTTGCTCGATGAGGGACTACCACATATTGAGCAAGTATTCAAGAGAAAGAGTGCTAGATTGAATGCCATCCTGAATAATAGGGAAACTAACAGAACTACCGTACATTCAAACATCCAACCATATGGTATCTTTGCTATTCATACGTTTAAAAAAAAACTACCTTGTCACAGTTAGTTTGCATTTCAGACTTATAATCAGTCTCAGTGATTCCATGATTAAATGCTTTGAGTACTATAAGTGTTACTTGTGGATATGTGCTGACATGAATATGTTTAACTTTTCATTTTTAACAATACATTCTCGATCAGGATAAATTGTGTTCTTGTGATACTACCCATCAAGATTGATCTATTTGTTAATGTTGTTATAAATTGTGTTTACTGCTTGACGCTAACTAAATCTAAGCCTTGCTTTGTTAACTATCATTTTATTAAATGGTTATGTTTTTTTGTGTTGGTAAACGTTTTTTGCATATACATGGCTCCCAGATTGCTTCAACCAGTGACTTATGTGTCACTTACTAGCTGTAGTTTACCTTATTTTGAGTCCCTAAACATTTCAAATTCTGTGTATTTCTTTTTTCTTCTTCCGTGCTTTTTTATACTAACTGTATTTTGTGATTTCTTCGATGATCTTAGTCTTTTTTGTGATTATACATGGCTTTGTACATTACTTCAGCCTGTGACTTGCATTAAACCTGTTGAAGTAGACGTTGCTCCTGAGCACTTCAACTTTCCATATTATTTATTGTTTTATTTTTCCTATTTCTAATTTTGTTCTGTCGAAAGCAATATTTTGTGGTTTCTGTTATGGTGATCTTAAACTATCCTAAAGCTCAGATGATGTACATGGTATCATTCATTTTGGAAAAAAGGATGAATGACCTATCTCTTTCTCTTTTTTATAATCATGTGGATTATTTTTGCACCTCGCCTAGCTACTCACTAATATTTTTTTCCCTTGCGAACTAGACTACTTACGTACTCAAGTTAGAAATTTATTTTATGTTGTCCTCTTCATTTTCTTTGGACATTCTCAATCAGGATATCTGGAAATAAATAATCCAGGTAATACCCACAAAGGAATTAGTAGCTCAAACATATACTCCTCTCAAAGAAAGAGCACTTCACCTGCAGTTATGGAGAAAGGAGCAGAAAATTCATGCCCTACAAAATTAGGTGCATTTTGCTCATATATTCTACAAAGATTTACAATAATGCAGCTCAAACTTCATATATTTATTGTTCCTTTAACTATTATATTTTTTTCAATGATTCATAAATAATTGGTAGCACATATGATATATTGTTTATGTTGTATAAACAATGGATAGTAACATTTATCACATGAAGATACGTTATGATCTTTTTAAAATTAATGCTACCAAGTTTAATGCTTCTGTCATACTGCGTATCAAATTGCTGATGCTTATACATAATTTTTAATAGTCATTCATGTGGGCTTATATTAAAAGTGGTCATTTGGTTCCTCTCATATTAAAAGTTGAAAAACGAACACGTTTTTGAAAAACTTTGGTTGATGGAATGAATAAATATCATGGCGTTCAGTCATAAAATATGTTTCAGTACCTATTGATCAATTAAGCTTTCCCTTACTCCTGCTGGCAAATGATGAACAACTGAAAATATCAATCATGGAATTTTTGCCTTATTCTACTTTAATAACAGGCAGTTTACATATACATGAATGAACCTCTTCCTATCATGTCATAAAGAATGCTGCTACCCTCAATTATTATTTGCTTTGTATACCTATCAAACATACAAAACCATATTTTACTGGATGCCTAACCACTATCTCAATCTTTGACTTACACTCTACTCTCACTGTTTATTTTGACATGTCACAATTTTGCCCTACGCACTGCCCTCCTTACTTGATGATTGATGCATTTAATCATTAGTATTATATGACTTTATCCATGAAGTATGCTTTTAATTTATAGTGGTTAGGTCATACTACGTTCAATATTAATTTCCTAATCATGAATTTGACTATTCTATTCTGTCAACAAATTGATTTCCTATTCTTGCATGCGTTTTCACATCAATACTTCTTTACATTATACTTCTAAAACTGATCTTCTTGTGTGTGGTTGAAGCCATACCTAATTAATTCCCTCCGTTTTATTTAGGCTGATTTCAGTATTTTGTTACAACTGTATATTACCACATCCATTCCAATAATACATGCGTTGATTGATGTGGTAATAACTTGTGGATATGTAGTGCCCTAAGGATATTTTAATGTTCATCATTTGTAGGACAAGCTCAAAGAGGGCTAATGAAGAAAAGTTTGGAAAATTCAGATCCGACCAAATTAGGTTACTGTTTGTGCTTGCGTCCAATTAAAATTATCTATTACAAATCATGTGCTCAGTTTGCTATGTCATTTCATTACATGCCAGTGGAAGGAATAAACTATAAGGATGTTCATTTCAACAGCGGAGAGAGGATGCTTGATGAGATACAACATTATTGTAATTGTAGATATATATCTGCATGTGAAGGTTCATGGCGGATATTTGGATTTGATATACATCATAGATCTCCTTCTGTTGAACGATTAAGTTTCCACCTGCAAAATCAACAGCATGTGATTTATTCTAATACTGATGATGTTACAGATCTGCTTGATAAACCTAGGGTTTCTGAGTCACAATTCTTGGCATGGATGAAAATTAATGGAGAGGATGAATTTGCTGCGGCCCTTACTTATGCTGAGTTTCCACATCACTATGTTTATCAAAAGGCTAAACGATTGTGGAAGAAGAGACAAAGAGGATTTGCAGTAGGAAGGATAGCAAATGCTGCACCAAGCTCTGGTGAATTATACTACTTGCGCATACTTCTCACGAAAGTTAGAGGTCCAAAATCCTTTAACGACATAAAAACGATTGATGGAGTTACATATGGATCATTTAGAGCTGCTTGTGATGCTCTTGGGTTGTTGGATGATGATCAAGAATTTATCAACGGTATTAAGGAAGCTTCAGTATGGGGAACCGGAATTACCTTGCGTAAATTGTTTGTTAGCATGCTTTTATCTAATTGCTTGGAACGCCCAGACTTGGTGTGGACTCAATGTTCAAATATACTATCAGAGGATTTATTGTACATACCACATAATCATCCCCAATATTCAAGTAAGTAAATCTCTTACACTTGTATTTTATTGGTTAATTAGTTATTAGTCTTATTCATAATATATAATAACTTTATTGGGGTTATTTGGAACACAGGTATTATTATATCAAACAATGATAAGGAGAATGCAGCATTGATGGAGATTAACAAGTTACTTACTCAAAATGGGAAGTGCCTTCAAGATTATCCTATGTTACCTATTCCTTCAATAGCACCCACTTTTGATGTGACAAACAATCTTATTTTACAAGAGCTAAGCTATGATCGAATTTCTCTTCATGAAGAAGCGACCAAGCTAATTAAATTGCTGAATATTGAACAAAAGATGATATTTGATAATGTTATTTCCTCACTCCAATCAGGCTCATCAGGATTCTTTTTTGTTCATGGATACGGTGGAACAGGTAAAACATTCTTGTGGAATGCGTTGACATCATCTATACGAGCAAAAGGGGAAATTGTCTTGACTGTAGCATCTAGCGGTATAGCAGCTACTTTATTACCCTGTGGCAGAACTGCTCATTCACGATTTGCCATTCCAATTCAAATAAATGAGTATTCTATGTGCTCAATCGGACAAAATTCTCCACTTGCGGATTTGATCATCAACACAAAGTTGATTATATGGGATGAAGCTCCAATGGTTCAACGGTATTGTGTTGAAGCGTTCGATCGTACTCTAAAGGATATAATGCATTGCAATAAGGTTTTTGGTGGAAAATGCATACTGATGGGTGGTGATTTTCGTCAAATCCTCCCAGTTGTGCCGAAAGGTTCTAGGGCAACAATTGTAAATGCAGCAATCAGCTCTTCAATAATTTGGGACCATTGCACCATCTTCCAGTTGACAAAAAATATGAGACTATCTTCTGGAAGCTCAGAACAAGATATTCAGAAATTAAAATGGTTTAGTGAATGGCTGTTAGATGTGGGTGATGGTAAATTGGGTGAGCCAAATGATGGTGTAGCTGACATTGAAATTCCAACTGAATTGTTGGTGCAAGAGAGTGCAAACCCAATTCAAGCTATTGTTTTAGCAATTTACAGCGGCTTGGAAGATAACTTAGCTAGCAATCAGTACTTCAATGATAGAGCAATACTTGCACCAACCATTGACATGGTTAATCAAATTAATGACTACATGTGCTCTATTTTGCCCGGTCAAGCATATGATTTTCTTAGTTGTGACACTGTTTGCAAATCTACAAATGATAGTGATTGTGTTGATCATCTTTACACAACTGAGTTCCTCAACTCTATTACTTGCTCTGGCTTACCACCTCATAAGCTTACATTGAAGGTTGGAGTCCCAGTAATGTTGCTAAGGAATATAGACCAATCAGGAGGGTTGTGCAATGGGACAAGGCTGCGTATATCAAAGCTAGGAAAAAATGTTATTGAGGCCATAACTTTGAATGGTTCAATTCCTAACAAGAAGGTCTTACTTCATAGGATGGATATGAATCCTTCAGAAACTAGATGGCCATTTCAAATGAGGAGAAGACAATTCCCAATTCAATTAAGCTTTGCAATGACAATCAACAAAAGTCAAGGTCAATCACTTCGGCATGTAGGCATATATCTTTCGAAGCCTGTATTCACACATGGTCAACTTTATGTCGCACTATCTAGGGTTAGAAGCATGGATGGCTTAAAAATCTATGTGCCTACCAATGTTCATGATGGTAAAAGAACAACAACAAATGTAGTTTACAAGGAGATTTTTAGAAACCTGAATGCTTAGTTTACAAGGAGATTTTTAAAAATCTATGCGGACTTTGTTTTATTACGTGGTTGTTGTATTTGTTGATCATTTGCCATTAATCTTAACTTACTTTCGAGACTGTTTGATTTCATGCTATTTAAAATGCTAAGTGATTGAAGTGATTAGCTTTCAAGGTTGGTTTATTTTGTAAGTATTTAATGCATGACAATTCAAAAAATTTACTGGACATTATGCTCCCTGCGCAACGCGCAGGGGAGTACTTGCTAGTTTGTTGTAAAGATAACTAAATGTATTTGTTGTGAACATTTAACTGTTTAATAGTTTTGAAATAGATAGTTTGAAACCTTTGCTTAAGTTATATATTTTAGTCTACTGTAGGTATACATTTTGATATCTTTTTTAACGAAATGACAGTTAAAAAAACATTTAGTGTGTACGTGTGTGCATGTTCAAATAGATGTGCCTTTCAAATCGGTGCTGATCAAGTTGGTTTTGTCCACACTCCCCTTCTATCAAATGCAAACCCTACTCATTTCTAAAGGGGTACTAAAGGAAATTGAGAAGCTAAGTAGGGAAATTTTTTGAAGTTAAGGATCAAAAGCAAAGAAACTCCACCTCATTTCCTAGGAGACTATCAAGCTAGGGAAAGAGGGTGGGGGACTCGGAATCAAGGACCTTGCTACCCAAAATAAAGCATTCATTATAAAGTTATGTTGGGGCCTTATAACCAAGCCTGAAACTCTTTAAGTGAGATGTTTGAAGAGTAAATATGCATATGGAATTGACAAAATTCCCAATGTAAGCAAAAAGAAGAAGCAATCAACAGTTTGGAGTGCCATAGTCAAAGTTTGGGATAAATTCAAAAAGGAATTGGGAAGGAAACTTAAAAGTGGAAACAATATTAATGCCTAGTGGGAGTTATAGTCCCTACTTGAACAACCATTAATTCAGTAAGTCAATATAAATTTTGAGTGGGTTAGTCATGAGGAGACTGTGAGGGCATTTGTATCTTTAAGTGGTTCATGGGATCTTACGAAGTAAAGATTCTCTTTAGCAGAACGGGTGATTGACAAAATCAAGATGGTAAATCCGCCAATCATGGAAGGGGAGGACCGTTTTTACTGGAGGGCCTCTAATGATGGAGACTTCAGCATTAGAGCAGCATATAAGATGTTAGAGAAAAGTAATGATTATGTAAGAGATCCTCTCTCGTAGCACATTTGGCATTGGCCAATTTCAGAAAGAGCCAAATTCTTTATGTTCAAGCTCTTCATGGAAGATACCTACCAACTCCATTTGAAAGATGCGAGGCTTGAGTGATCAAGATGAATGTCCCTTTGAGTGCCTTGACGAGGAAACAATATTGTATACTCTGAGAGATTGTGAGGCAGCATACATGGTGTGGCTTGAAGTGATTAACCCCATATTATAGTACTTTTTTTAGTGGTAACTTGCAGGAGTGGATACTATGGAACATCAGACAAGAACCGAGTAGCAAAGTTGTCAACAAGTGGCCCTGGCTACAGATATTTGGGACAGTATCAGGGCATGGATGATAGGATTCGAATAGAGGATTGGATTCTGCTCTATCACTGTAGCAGAATTATAAGCAATTAAAGCAGGGATGCAGGTTTGTAGGATACTTGGGTCCACAAAAATTAAACTTCACTCAGATTCCACAGAGGCAATTCAGTTGTTGACATCAAAGTATGGGCCATACCATCCACTAGCTCAAGAGATTGTTGAAACTAGATCATTGATTTTCTCTGACTGGGATATAGAGATTATTCATTCAAATAGGGAAGCATTGAAATGTGCGCATCTTTTGGCCAAAATGGCACAAGAGGCGAACACTGAGCTAAGTTTATTACATGTTCCACTAGTTTCTTGTTCGGATCAAATATTAACTGATTTAAGCTAAGATTGATTGATATTGCATCACTCCTTTTTGGATTTGTAGTGTCATGGTGACACAACTCAAGAGGTAACTCTTGTCTTAATAAAAAAAATATAGACGTGCCTTTCTTTTTCCTTTGAAGAATTCATTCCATCCACCAAAATTGATAACAGTAGGTTTTGATTCAAATAATTTGAAGCATTTATTTGTCCATATAATTTTTTTTACCAACTATTTGTCCATATAATTACAATCATACACTTAAAATAAAATGGCACTTGCACAACGTAGTTCAAAGCTTAAAAGTTCAAGACAAGAACGTGCAGCATCACAGCCATCACACTCCCAACTAATTTTGTGAGGCAGACAAGTGAAGCTAACCTTTCCTGAGTTTTAATGTGTGCTTTCTTTGGGAAATTTGGGGAAATGCCCCATTAAAAATTATTAGCAAGAATAATCTAAATCCGAGTATTAGTACTCTATATGTACAAAACTTGAAAAACACTTATGCTTTCTGTGTATAAAAATTTATCAAGTCTTTCTTACCAAGGACTATTAAATTTGATAATGTATATTAGATAAGTTAATTTGATATATGAATAGTTCAAAACTACAGCTAAGACACAGTGGAGAGAAAGAAAGCGGACTTGTTACAATAGAGTGAGTGAATTTTGTAGTTTAAGCCCCTCCTCTGTATGACTCACTTTTCTGGGAAATCAGGAGCAAAGATGTTTGCTTTGTTCCGGCTATGATGGTAGGGGTTGAACAGTTCATGCAGTTACTCCTTCAGATAAAGCAAGAAACCTGTTTTGATTTCTCTGCTTGTTCACCCCCAAGATTTCCTCAACATCTTCCCTGAAAGAAAGTTAACACGGTTGGTTAAGGGGGAAAAAGATAAAGACGTGGAGAATATATATACAACTAGAAGATTTTGGCAGATGAAGATATGTTCACAGGGATGAAAAGATACCCAAGATAACAATGATCTCTTATATGTTGATTGAACCATATTTTTACATATTTTTACATGATTTTTTATGATTAATTTGATATTTTTAATGAATTTTCTGGGACATTGTTACATGATTAAATAGTATTTTTAATTTGGGGCATTTATGTTGAATTAATTGTAAATAGGGGCAAAATGGTCATAAATTTGATAATTATTCATACAAATATTTTCTTGGACTTTTGATGTTATTTTGTGTTTAATTTTGCATTGTATAGAAAAAAAATTGGAGAATTTGCAGGGTCAAAATAATATTTTAAGGATTAGATAAAATTACAGAAAAGGGACCCGTGATTTGTGAAAATTATAATTTTATGAGGAAAGGCCAGAAAAAGTGACAATAAATGACCCAAAATATTTGAAAATTTTATTACACAACAAATATTTTTGAAAATTTTCAATTTAGTCCCTACTCAAAACATTTCATCCTAGGTCCCTGGCCAAAACTTGCGTTTTGACCAGGGCCTAGGTCATTGTGCAGGGCTTCCTGGAGACAGAACCGAGATCAGCTGAGGGACATTAAACACGAACAGAGTGGAGCGCCGCAGATCATCTTGAGCTCATCATCACCTTCTCCTTCTACTCTTGCCGGAGGCATCGTTCACCACTAAGGCCGCCGGCGAGCATCATCTCCATTGTCGACCAAGCAACCGTGACAGAGAGAGAGACGAGAGGTCTGACAGTTTTGGAAGGCAAGAAGAGCGGCGGACATGGACCAACCAGAGAGTTTGAGAGAGTTGGAGAGACCTTGAGAGGAGAGGAAAGAGACGGACAACACACTACCACCGTCGACGGAAGCACTGTCACCACCATCACTCCTCCTCTGTTTTTACAGCTTCGGCGACATCCTCCGCCAGCATCGCTCTCTGTTATTAACTCCGAAACCAACGCCAACGTTGCCATTCCAACCTTCATCCTCTCACCAACACCACACCACTATCGTCCTCTCTCACTCAGTTCTGCCATCTCTAAGTTCAGTACTACTGTCAACCACAGCGCTGTCACTACCTTCACTTTCCTCCTCCAGCAAGCCCCTTTCGTTCCTCCTCTGTTCTCAGTTTTTATCACCACAGCACCACACTTCCTTGCCACTAACCAGCTCCGTCTTCTTCTTCTCTTCACCATTTCATTTAATCCAAACCACCGTCCAAGCACCACAGTCATCACCTTCTCTGTTTACCACCACTGACCACCTTCTCTTCTTCTTCTCCAACCATTTCATCACCATTGAAACACCACCACCATCAGCTACTGTCTCTCCCATTTGCTGACCGAACCACTTCCTTTAATCACTAATTTGGTCATTCCTTCAATTTCCATGGGGTTCTGGTGTTATTTTGAAGAAGCTGTCTATGCTTAACAGAATGAGAGGCTGATTCCTTTGTGCTTCTTCTTGGCGACGAGGACTTATGCTTGAGCTTAAACAACAATACAAGGGAGTTAGTTCAATTCCTTTTCTCATTTGTATATTTTGATTACATAAGTTTTAGGATTATCTTTATATATTGTTAAAACTTGATTACTGTTTGGATAGTCTTGTGGATTAAGGAACAAAAAACCGGATCGGGTAATGAACCGGTCACGGTACAGGTTTAAGGGTTAATGGGTCAACCAGGGTCTAACCGGTAGTTGAACCGGTCATATTAAAATATTATAATTTATTAGTGGTAATATATATATTAAAATATTTTTAAACTTCTATAGATAAAAATGAAGATTTTTAGAAAAAAATGCTTAAAATCTATTAGTATTAGTTATAATACTTATACTTATGTAATGATATATCCTTTTAAATAATTTTTTTCATTATCTTCTTCATTTTTTTATATTTGTTCTTTTTTTATCTACTTTTCTCTTCATTTTGGTCTTCAATTTTCCATTTTTTCCTAAAAAATAGCAAATAATAATAATTAAAAGATAAAAAAAATGAAAACCGGTTTCAACCGGTTCACGGTTCAATGGTCAGATCGGACCGGACCACTGACCGGTTCCCGGTTCAACCCGCCGGTCCAGTCCGGTTTTTTGTTCAATGTTGTGGATTGAACCTATGTGATTAGAGTGGATTTGTATAGCTTGTGGGATTTATATATATGCATTTTCCTCATTAATTCAAAGATATTGTGCTTTCTACGTGTTATTGTTATATTGTATAATTGAATTGAATCAATTGAGTATCATGATATCGCATTTATATTAAGAAGAAATAAATTATAGTTATTCCAATTTCAATTGCACTTTTTTTTTTTTTTTTGGCTTCAAATACTCATTTCATTGCATCGAAACAGAAAGTTTACAGAGTCATATCAATCGAACATCAAAAATAGCAGCAGACACTAACAAGTATATCAACAAACAAACAACACACTAAAACATCAAACTAAAGCCAAAACAAACATTACAAACTACTCTTCTCAGCCATCTTGGAATCCTCGGCTAGGATTGCTACCAAAGGAGAAGGGGGCTGCAACACCCACTCTTTCAAGCACATCTCCCGCATAGTTGTCCGTGCACACCAATTGGCCACCCGGTTGCTTCTTCTCAGAATTCACTCAAACAGAGACTCTCTTAGAGCTTTACCCAGATTTGAAATCTCCTCCACTATACTCAAGCACTCCCATTCCAGACAAGATATGGTTTTATTCACAGCTTGAATAAGTGAAAGACAATCAGAGTTAAACTTCATCGATTGAAATTCTTTCTCAAGACACCATTTAATCCCATAAAGCATGGCAAGAGCTTCAGCCATGAATGGAGTTTTCGCCTCCACCAATGCACCTTTCAAACAAATAAACCCATCCACTCTGCTTCTACCAGTGATTCCCACCCCTGCAACTTCACAGCCATTAATAAACGCCCCATCACAACATATTACAACATCAAACATATGATTGCAATTCCTATTCATCTCAGCCCATTCCTCATCCACATTAACTTGGGCTTTATCAATTACCTTATTCTATCCATTTGCATTCCAAAAGGACTCAACTAACTCAGCAGCAATTTAAATAACAATCATGGGCTCATAAATTTTTGTTTCAAACACATAGGCACATCTTGTTTTCCAGATTTGCCATATCAAACAAGCAATGAGAGCTTTAGCTTTTTCAACACATTCCTCATCGTATAACATATCCACCAGCCAAGTATCTATCCTTGAGATTCTTCTAACATCAAATTTTAAACCCAGAGAACATCCAAACCAAACTACTTGGGATCTATCACAAGGCAATAATAAATGCTCAAGGGTTTCAGGTGCAGAGTTACATAAAAGACAATTAGGAAAGGCTACACACCTTTTGCGCCATAAAGCTTCCCTGGTAGCAACAACTCCTTTTGCCACTTTCTGTAAGAACAGTTTCACTTTCATCGAGGCTTTCAGGTCCTAAATGCCACACCATAGCCTTTTATCAATCGTGTCAGATTTGCTTGGTCTTTTCAGAGGTATAGGATGATGCTTTTTTGCCCAGTTGTAACTAGCCCTAACAGAATACTTTCCATTTTTCTTCGCAGACCAGCAAGCACAATCTTTTCGAGCATTGCTAGGTAATACAACACTCCCAATTGCCTTTTGCTTCCTCTTCTGTGATGTATTCCCTGATCAAGTCCAGATTCCATCCCTCATGAGATATGATTTCGGTCACCTTCCATTTTTCAGCCTCTTGGCTAGGAGCAATCGACCCAAGCTTGTACAAAGGAAGTGATGGAATCCAAGGGTTTCCCCATATGCGTATGCTCTCACCATTACCTATATTGAAACAGATATTATCTTGCAACAGTACTCTCCCAGCCAACAAACTAACCCAAGCCCAAGAAGGTTTACCATTGTTCTTTGCATCAAAAAATGTAGCCTCTGGAAAGTATATTCCTTTCAATATCTCCACCCATAACTCATTAGGCTCATGTAAAATTCTCCACCCCTGTTTTGCTAATAAGGCTATATTAAACCAATGGAAATCCCTAAATCCTAACCCACCATCCTTTTTTGATTCAGTCATAGCATTCCAGCTCCCCCAATGAATCCTATTGTCCCCCTCCTTTTGTCCCCACCAAAATTTAGCAAGTAAACTATCTAACTCCTTACAAGTAGTAATAGGGAACAAAAAACAAGACATTGGAAATACTGGAATAGCACTTGCTACTGCTTTAATCATTACTTCCTTCCCCGCCATTGATAAAAGGCTTTATTTTCATCCTTGTATTTTCTTCATGACTCTATCCTTGACAAAACTGAGGGCTTCAATTTTAGACCTCTTCCAAAGCACTGGTAACCCAAGATACTTTCCAGGTTCCACTGCTTCAATTACCCCCATGATCTGAACTATTTGCCTTCTTAATTCCTCAGGTGTACCATTAGAGAAAAAAGCACAGGATTTTTGGTAATTAACCCTCTGCCCAAATGCTTCACAATAACACTCTAGCAAATTTTTAACTATCTCAACATTCTCTTTTTTAGCTTTTAGGAAAAGCACCAAGTCATCAGCGAAGAAACAATGAGTAATCAAAGGAGAGGTTCTACTCAATTTAATCCCTTTAATCACCTTATTCCCAGCACTGAAACTAAGCAGCCTTGACAATACATTAGAGATGATTATGAACAAATAGGGAGACAGAGGGTGCCCTTGCCTCAAACCACGTTCCGGCTGTACAGAAGCAATACTCCTGCCTGAAAGTAAAATATTAAACTTTACAGAACTGATACAAGCATAGATCCTCTCGACCCATATTTCATGAAAGCCTATGCCTATCAAAACAGCCTTGAGAAAGTCTCACTCCACCCTATCATATGCCTTATTCATGTCTAACTTCAGAGCCATCTCAACCTTGTTACCACTCTTAACAGCAAAGTAGTGAAACGCCTCATGAGTAATCAAAATATTATCAAAGATCAGACATCCTGGCACAAACACTCTTTGATTTGGGGTAATAATGTCATTCATCATAGTCCTCATCCTATTTGTTATTACTTTAGAAAAGATCTTGTATGAAAAGTTGCACAAACCAATAGGACGGAACTAACTTAACAAATCAGCATTTTCCACTTTAGGAAGGAGAACCAAGTCAGTCTCATTTAGTTTTTCTAGAGAAATGCCATATTCAAAATATTGTTGAACCAAAAAACATAGTTTTTCCTCCATAACAAACCAAGATTTTTGATAAAATATCCCAGAAAACCTATCTGGCCCTAAAGCTTTCAATGCTCCCAGCTGAAATGCAACTTCCTTGCTCTCCTGATATTCTACTTTCTTGAGCAACATGTCGATCATTTCACACATCACCACAAGTTCCATAAACTGCATTAGTAAGATGAAATCACGTTGCCCAGTAGTAGAAAAAAGATCTCTGAAATAAGCTGCAAAGGCACCCCCAATCTCATCTTGCTCCTCCAACCACTCTCCATTTCCCCCCTTTATTTGGAGAATTTTATTCTGTCTTCTTCTTTGGAGTGTTGATTGGTGAAAGAACCAAGTGTTTTGGTCCACCCCTTTAAGCCATTGTACTCTTGAATGTTGTGCCCAATACTTCTCATCTTTTTCCCATAAGGCCTCAAGCTTCAAGGTGACTTCCTTAGCCCTCTTTGCCTCCTCTAACCCCATCCCTGAGAATAGCAGTCTTTAAATTGGATAATTAACTCATCCATCAGTTTTTTATTGCTAGAAAATTTTTCTTTACTCTATATGACCAGGACCTTCTTAATATTCTCCAAATGTCTTTGGAAATCAACAACCAAGTCATCACAATCACCCCAGCCACCCCAGTTGTCCCTGACTAGCTGCAAAAATTCAGGCTCATCCCCCCAAAAGCTCTCAAATATGAATCTCCATAGTGTCTTGACTTCAAAGTATTCAAAACTCAGCAAAATTGGACAATGATCAGACTCAATTGCTTTTAAAATACATCCCTGTGCCTTGGAAAACACTCCATTCCAGCATGAAAGTAACATCCAAATGTAATATCAAAAATTTTGGGATCAGAGGCTTGAGAATAAGCTTGAAACAAGTGGACTGCTAAGCCTCGGTTTAGCAGGAGCTCCAAATTTATCCCCTAATGTTCCTTATATCTTTGGGGTATTAAAGAAAATAAAATGGTGAATTTTGGAGAAACCAATTATGTTTTTGGTGAAATCGTCTATTAAGCAGTGAGTTTGTCATATGATTTTGTATGACCAAATGTTGAGAAAAAATTATGAAATTTTACAGGATAAAATTATACATCATAAGCTTTAATTTGATAGATCATATGACTCAATTAGAGCTATATATAAAAAGATATGAATTTTTTAATTCAGCACAGAAAAACTGTGAAGTTTTTGGAACAACATGCAAAGATTAAAATTATGGGGATTTTGTGCTTCCAGCTAGCAAAAGGCTATATTTTTCCTTGAAACTAGACTCAATAAGGGTTCTATAACTTTTAGAATCACTCCAATTCGATTTTTCTAGAATTAGTTATGATTTTTCAAAGATTGGGCAAAAATCTGCCAAAATTTCCAATTAATCCGAATTTTGGAAAATAATTACATAATTAAAATACAATATCATATATGATAAAATAAATCATCTCCTTCCTCTATCAGGCTAGAACTGACATCTTTTTGCTGGAAGTAGAGAGAGAAAGCTTGAGATAGTTTAGAGAGAGAAGGAAAAGAGAACTCGCAAGGTAAGCCGATTTCTCTGACGATTTAGCTCCTAACGCGTATAACTCCGATCCTAAGCTACTCCTCTTTATTCTTTAAGGTTGTGAAGCTCAAAATTTAGTGTTAGGGAAGCTAGGGTTTCAGCCAAGAAGAGGAAAAGCTAGTGGTAGTTTGAGGTAACTTCCAAACTCTTGTATATTAACTATTCTGGCTGCTGTGGGCAATTTAATCGGTAAAATTTTGCCGGATTGTCGTTGGTTTTAAATTTTGGAAATGGGTTTCCTTAGGGGTTATGCTGCCCAAATTCATACTAAATGGTAGTTGTAACCTAATGAAATAGTCAATAAAGTGATTAGGAATAGAAATAAACGTGTTTACGGAGCCGAAACCAAAAAACCCCAATTTTTCCCAGAAAACCCATATAATTCGGTCAGGGCTGTAAATGGGTCTTAGAGTTAGATGTTCAATGATTTGATGGTTCCATTGAGTTTAGGAGCGAAAATTAGGTAGGGTTACAATTGGTTACAATTTCGGAAAAGACCGAAAAAACATAATTACGAAAACACCCCTGAAACCCTTAAAGTGGGGCTGTCAAGGGTATTTTTATAATTTGATATTGAATTTAGTAATTCTAAGTCCGAAAATGGATTCCTTACCTAGAAATAAGTCAGGATAGCTCAAGTTAGAATTTCGAGAAAAGTATAGTCAGATCGGGTATGGCGAGGCCGGGCCGGGGTCCCCAAAACATTTTGGTAAATTTTTACAATAAACTCATATAACCCCTAGAAACACTATGAAAGTGTCTAAATTGTAACATTGTAGGATCGAATATGAAGCCCGAGCTATTTGCACGTAGATCAAGGAACTATTTTTGTTTAGCAAAAAGGACATAAGATAGGGGACTTACCTTATTTGCATGTATATGATAGCTCTGCTTGTGTGGTGATGTATGTGATTGCTTTACTTGATTGTGTTGAGCATATTTGAATAATAAAGCTTTGTTTCTCTTTATACTGTGGTCATAGTCTTGTTGCATGAAACATTGAGCATGCAGAAATATCATTATGGGGCATACATCTAGTTAAAGCTAACATGTCATACACATAGTATCTATCATACATGCATTATGGTATCTGTTTTCTACTGAGATTCTCTCGAATCTCACCCTCCCGTACCAATAATTTAGACCGGTGTATACAGAAGATATGCCAACAACGAAGGAGAGCACCGTATAAGAGGAATGTAATGGGAAAACGAAGACAGGAAGGTGTCCACGTTTCACTGAAACGGGTCTAGAAACCCTGGTAGCCTTGTGTGGCTACATCATTTGTAATTATTAAGTATCAATATATCAGTATATTTATGTTATTCCTGTGTTGCCTACTAAACCGCATATCGTTTTCCGCGAATATGAGATAAGGGCGTGACACATCCATCATCAGTCAAACAAGCACATACCATCCCTTGTTATGATTGAGTTATTAATCAAGGTTGACATGAAACCAAGAAAAATGGTGAGAAAATTTAATCAACAGAACCATATTTAATCATAATTTTAGGTGTTATAACAACTAAAATGTGCGGCAGTTTATCACAAATCAAGTATATCCTGTCATCTAAATAAACAAAACAACAAGTAGTTTCATTAAATTAAGGCCTCACTTACTCACTTTGAGTCATTTAGCATTAGGGCAACATCGGATAGACCTTTGTGAATGCTAGATCCATGTACGGTAGCCGTTTGTCTTGTTCTTAACACCTGTATTATATAATTCAAAGCAAAAAATCATAATTGTGCTCTGCACATGCTAAAAGTATATGACCAATTTGATTGTGAATTGACAGAAGAAACATGTTTTGATTTCTGAAAGATATACATTGGAAAAATTAAATCAATGTCTGCAACATCAAAGAGAAAAGAATAAGATTATATGAGAATAAGGACTTACTTCAACTAGTTCACAAGAGATATAACCAACATCAAAGATGAGTACTTCGTTACTTTTTATAGATGCACAGACAACCTAAAACGGCAAAATGCAGGACCCGGTTTCTCTCCTTTGCCCCAAAAGAAAAGGAGGTCCTTTTCTCTCATATGGGTCGTTGGATCAAGATCTCAACGGTTCAGATTTAATATATTATAAAAATATTATTATTATATTTAATAATAATATAAATATAATATAATATAATAATAATAATAATAATAATAATAATAATATACATATTATACATAATATAATAATAATATTTTTATAATATATTAAATCTGGACCGTTAAGATCTTGATCCAACGGCTCATACGAGAGAAAAGGACCTCCTTTTCTTTTGTGGCAAAAGACCAAAGCATGTCCCCAAAATGTATAAGATCCTCGTGGACACGTTAACTTCATATAGCAAAGGGTCCTGATTTATCAGAATACTACAAAGGAAAGATAAAAAATAAAAGTTAAGACCAAAGCAATTTCCATAATAAGTGGTAGAAGGGATTCAAGTAAATTATCTTCAATCATAATCTTGAATGTACAATGCTGAAAAGGAATAAATTTCAACCGAGTCAAGACCTCATCCTGGTTAAGTGGATTCCATCTTACAACATCAAGTTGCCGATTTAGTGAGAGATGCATTACATGCTTGCTTTCATCTTCTTCCAAGCCTACCAGGAAAATTAATGAAAGAATACCAATGACTACAACACATTGGTGTTCTCATGTCCTAGAATGTATGAAATCAAGGATTTGGCTCACAGAGCATGACACTTTGGTTGCTTTGAACTTCGAATTTTTTAATCAGAAGAGCATTTTAGAAATTATATAAACAGAAAACTGCCAAAGAAGAACTTACATGTTAACTCATGTATCTGGCAATATAGGGCTTCAAAGTCATGCACTGTTAAGCAACCTGATTTTGTCCCAGAGACCAAGTATATTCCCTGGAATACAGCCCAAAAATAGTATGAATGAATCATTAAAGTATTAAGATTAAAAATAATATATCTAGAATAGCAGCAGGAATTTCATGATATTAACTGTGTTTCCCTTGCAATAAACAAAAAGAAAATTCACTTAAAAAAAATCATACCTGTATTTATAGGTGCAAGAAGTATAATTAAATTTATGCAAAAAAAATTATGGTACACAAACAATGATCAGCGAATCAACATTTTAAAATATTTCAATTTAATGTCGTAGGCTTCGATGATGTTTGATCAGCCAATTGAAATTTTCACATCAACTATCTTTGAAACCTAGTTAGATCATGGTTTACAATTTCATAAAAAAGAATCCAACACTTGTAGACTACATAGGAAACTTCAGTGTAAGCGGAACAAATTTACCTTCGACAAGAGCGGGAGCTGTTAGTGGAGGATTTGGAATGGACTAAATATTTGTCCATTTTTGCTCGCTCGCGAACTGAGAAATGAGTTTGGGAGAACTGATTAGATCTTGGGGTCAGGGTGGGAATCCCGTGCCTGAACAAAATTGGCGGGAGAAGGCCACCCCGCCACTGGAAAGTGCACCAGATCACCTCCATTGTGATAATCTGCACCCTATGTACAATCTAAAGGCCATGAATCTGACACATAATTTTGGAATTAAATAATACAAAATTTTTAATATTCACACACATATTTAAATAAATTTTATATTCATAAAAATCAAAATTTTCACTCTTAAATAGATGTTGCATATCTTTATTTGTCATTTATCTAACCAAGGGAAACTAAGAAAACTTTGATATAGAGTTGTATAAACTTTGTAATGGATATTAATGCGTTAGCTATGAAAGAGAGTGAATATTTAATAAAGGTAAAATAGAAAAAAGAAGCTTGTATTTTCAGACAAAAAGTGAAAGTTGCTTATAAAAGAGACCAGCCCTATGAGAGAGAAAATTGTTTATAAATAGGACTGGAAAGAGTATTATTAAGTGGTCAATGACGCTAGATAGGGGTAAAATATGACCTACAAGATTGTTGACATTTAGGTATAGGCCCTGACAACTTAAGAATGACAATTAACAACTTTGGTATATGCAATGATAATTTGGGAAACTTAAGTTGCCAATTTCTATACCAAGTTAGTAATTGCTATACTCAAGTTGTCAAGATCCAAATTTCAAAATCTTATAATCCTTCCAAATCACATTTTTATCATTTTACTAATTTAGTAGACATTTTAGGGGTTTCTCCTATCATTTTTCCTATTCAATCAATTTATATAAATTTTATTATTCTAAGAATTATATTGATTTAGAAAATAAAAATTTTTATGTCAACGTGATATACTCATGATAGAATAAGTTAGAACTACATAAACTTTTTCCCTTTTTTTACATCTTTTTTAAGTGAAGAAATTTTCAATATAAAAGTACTCATTTTAAATTTAAATAAAAGTGTAATAATTAAATTTTAAAATTTATGTTTATTTACATTAATGATATTTAAAAATATTCAAATTTAAAAGAGTTTGTGTGTATTACTTTTAGATTCTTGAATATTCAAGCTTTTTTAAGTGAGCAAAAATATAATTATTCTTTTTTTTTTTTTTATCTTCAAAATGTCAAATATAACGTCGAAATACTGTCAAGTGTTGGGTCCTAATTGTGATTTTCCGAAACGGAGGAGAAGCTCATGAATCTAGACGAGGATTACTGATTTCATGTTTGATATTTATCGGAGAAGACAATCGAAAAATGTGGTAGAATTAAGAACGTTTAGAACTTTCCGAGCTGGGGATTTCTGAAAAATTTATCTAAGTTCAATCCCATCGACTAATAGAAGTATGGGTCTAACCAAGTGGTTCCATAACAGAATAATTGATCCTCTTCTTCTCATTCTTCGCAGGTAGTTTTCCTTCCCAACTTGTTATTCATAGTGCTCACGTTTCAGCAATCAAGAGTATGCCCAATTTGAGTGACACTAATGTCTGCGAGAGAATCTCAAAACTATGAAAACACAATTGGGTTTCTGTAATCGTGTTGGGTATCTTGGGCAGCAGTGGTGGATTGGTTACTTCTATACGAGATAACCAAGATCTATATCGTTTGGTTGCATGATCGAAAGCAGTGTCCTGGTTCCATGCTCAGAAACATCATTGAACTTTTGTTGATCTTCTAATGAGGACCAAGGTGATATGAGATACCTAAGTCATGCATCAGGTGATATATAGACTGTTCAATGGATACTTAAATTAGGCAGCTCTCACCTTAAGGGCTTGTTTGGTATGAAGGGAGGAGAGGGAAAATTTTTTTGAATTAAATTTAAAAAAATTAGAGAAATAGGGTTAAAATTTTAGATATCTTTTGTTAACGGCATCATAAAAATTATTTGATTGTAGATTGTGCGCTATATACAATAATACCACAATTCAATTCAATCTCAACAGCCAAATGCCCAAATGAGATGGCAAAAAAAGAGTAACTGCCGAATGAAATCCACTTACGCTACATACTAATTGTGTAATGACAATCGGTACTAAAACTATAAAAATGCATGAACTCTAAAAAATAGAAGAGTAGCGTCTGTATGTGACACATTTATAAAATCAAATATGATGCATTGTAATACAATTGGGTACTTCAATTTTTTTTGTCTTAATGTTTATGTTGCATTACTTCAAAATATAGATGTAGCGGTGCTAGTGTTATGACACTTATTCAAACAAGTGCTGAAAGAGACTTCTATTTTTTTTAAAAAGAAATACATGTAGCACCTAGGGTGTTTGACCAAGAAAGTATCATAGCTACCTAATACCTTGTATAACGCTTGCCTCATACAAGGGTTTGTTTATTTATTTTTTTTAATTTACACACATAGGCTTGTATGGTGTTTGGCTAAGCAAGGCAATACATGCCTTTTTTAAAAAAAAAAAATAACAAATAAAGGGTCAGTTATGGTGCTTGTCTAGCCGCCCCCAAGGCCAGGCAAACACCAAACAAGGCCTTTATGTTTTTTTAAAAAAAATAAAGGGTTTTCTACGGTGCTTGCCTAGGTAAACGCCATAGCTACCTAAGACCCTTTTTCATATTTAGATCTATATCTACGACATCATCTTCATGAGCTCCTTATTTTTCAACAGAATCTTATCCCAAATCTTATCTTACCCCTTTGATTCCCACTCCCCTTTCCCTGTGTAATACTTTGTCCCCACTCTTTCCTCTCTAATTTCACCAACAACCAGCGGTATTGTCCCTACTCCCACTCCTCTCTATTTTTATAGCGAACAGGTGCAGAAACTTCCTTGATCCCCTACTTTTTTTTGTTTCTTGTCTCTTCCTCTTCTATATTTTTCTTCAACATTTGGTCCCTACTTCTATTAGCTCTACAAAGTTTGGCCTCCCACTTTTTTTTTTCCTTCTTATCTCCTCCTACAAAGTCTCTCTTGTAAGTCTTTTTTTTTTTTTTAATACAAAAGCTTCCGTCGATTAGCACTATAGTTTCCTTCTTTTTTTTTTAAGTTTAAAATCTGCCATGAATCTTAGCTTGTAGTTTTATATGTGCTTATAATTTTTTTTAGATATTTGCTTAAAGTTACAACTCTCTCTTGTTAAACTTCCTATACATTGTAAGTTTTTTAATTTTTGAGCTTACAAATATAATTTTATCAATTGTTACTAGTATAATTTGCTCAATATCTTTTATATTTAATTTATTACAAAATCTAAAAAAATTATTCTCAATTGTATATGATAAAAATTAATTGAGATAATATTTCATGTTACTATATATATGTTGTATATGTGAAGATATGAGTAGTAGTTATAATTTTTAGCTGCTGTAATAATTGTTATTGATGAGTTGTATAAGTGAAATAATTATAACATTTGTAATGCAATCAGTTAATTTAACTATGATATGTAGTGATTTTCTAAATTAGTTACTTGTTTGGTGTTATTTCATTTTGATTCTGATTTTATTTTGTTCATTTTACTATAGGTTTGTATTATAAATACAGCGTTTATTAAGAAAAAGAAAAAATTACCTACAATTATTTTTTAAAAAAAAATTACTTCCTATAACGCTTTTTTAAAAAAGTATCATAAGAAGTATCTCAAGGAGGCCCCGTAGTATGTGCTGTATAGCAGTGTTGTGACTTATGTCCACGTCAGTTTTGGTGCTTCGTGGAGTACAAAAACTGCAATATGAGAAGCAACAGAGGTGCAGCTTATGCAGGTCCAAGTTTCAGATTATATTTCTAATAAAAAGTATAGTTTTGTGATAAATATCTAGCTGATATAGAAGCTACTAAACAATTTTTTAGGTACCAAACTTGGCGATGCAATGAAATAATTCTGCGCTACAATTTGTTCTCCTATTTTTGAATCTATTACACAAAACGTGAAAGGAATTTTTGCCTGTTGCATAATTAATTTATTAATCCTTTTCCACTGCATGGAGGGGTAAAAAAAAAACATGGCTTTTGATAATGTATTTTGATAATATATATTTTGAGCAGGACATCGAATAATAAATACCACCCATGCGTCGCATAGGGAAGAATATCTTAGTTCATATGATATAAGGTGAGTTATAGAATTTAAAAAATGTTTACAAAATTCAAGCTGCATTGTTTCTACTTTTACTTGGTATAATTAGAATAAAACTTAAGAAGGGAGCGGCGAGACATTGACTTGTAATTGTTAAACAGTACCAGATATACGTGTAAGTGAGTGTTTGGCAATAGTGAATGATTCAGCTTTCAGTAATTTGTAAAAGGGTTAAGGTGCAAAAATACCCATGAGTTTTTACCCAAAGTGCGCCTAGCACCATATGCTTTTCGGATGTGCAAAAATAGCCATAAACTTTTAAAATTGGAGCAAAAATAGCCATACCGTTAATTCTTAAAACGTTGACTGTTAAATGAGACTTGCTTTGACCAGAAAAGGTGATGTGGATGTAGACTGGGCTTGCAAATATCCTAGTTGACAGACTTCATTGTTGACTAAGGAAAGGGCGAAGAGGAGAAGACCGACAAAGGAATCTCTGAGCTTCTTCTCCGATGTCTGGTTTGGACTGGTATCATCGACAATCGTTGATCGCCGCTCTCAACTCTCACAGTCACAAATCGCATGCTCGCAACTCTCTCATAAATCACATCTCTCTTTGGATTGGTAACGTCGACAATCTCCGGCCGCCGCTATCAACTCTCAGTCACAAACCGTATGCTCTCAACTCTCTCCAAAATCGCATCTCACTTCTCAATCTCCCTTCGTTGAAGGGGTGAGTATGTGGATAACAAAACCATCGATGGCAGCTACGATTTCAAATGTAATAAATCACCAAAAGCTAAATCGAAAATTAGTTCAACAGTATCATCCACTCAACAAACCCAGATCAAGTCTTAATCAAATCAAAATAGAAAAAAAAAATTTAAAAAAAAGAAGAATAAACCAGCAATCAAACCAGATCCGCAATGAGGAAAAAGGGAAAAGAGAAATTGAAAAGCGTGGTGTCGAAATCATTTTGAAAACCAAAGCAAGCTATCAAAATCTTCAAAGGCTCGCTGTGACGCCCTTAATCTCGTCAGCTCTAACGAAGACAAGTCCTTCTCTTCCCCGATTTGAAATCCTTTGAAAACGGATTTTAAGGTATCCTTTGAAAACGCATAACTTTGCAGAAGAGAGGAAGGGGATGAGGTGCGGCAGGATGTCCAAATCTTGAAATGCGAGCTTTGCGGAAGAGATGAAGGAGACGAGTGGATTAAATTGATCCTTGCAGAAGAGCCGAACCACAAGTGTCGAAATTCTTTAGAAATGCAAGCTTTGTGGAAGAAAGAAAAGAGACAAAGTGCGGCGGTGGATTTTTGCATTGACAGATAGGTTCTAATAATAAAATATTAAAGACATGTAAATGTAACTTTTTCCTGCAAGCTAAGAAACCAAGATGCCCACTTTAGCTCCATGTAAGCATTTTCAGTTAAGTAACAGTCAATATAACAGAGATTTAACGGCATGCGTATTTTTGCTCCAATTTTAAAAGTTTATGGCTATTTTTGCACCTCCGAAAAGCATATGGTGCTAGGCGCACTTTGGGTAAAAGCTCATGGGTATTTTTACACCTTAACCCTTTGTAAAATAACATAGGCTTGTTTTATTTGGTTTGGTGGGAGGGGAAGGAAGAGGGGAGATTTTTAATTATTTTTTATTTGGTTCATGAGGAGGTGGGAGGAAAGAGAAGAACTAATTGACTACTTTACTATTATAGGTTAGTTTATATTTGTTTACTTATATAATTTATTTAAGGAAAAATTGTTCATAAATACCTCATTAGAAACTTATTTGTTAAATGAGATCTTTGGATGCAAACAATCTGCCCCGTATGCAAAATACCTTCCCTTATGTTCAAACAATCTTCCTCTGTGTTCAATATATATTTCTTATATGACCTTGCTTGTATTTGAATAATCTTCATTTGTATGCAAAAGATCTTTTCTCATGTTCCATTTGGCAAATAAGTTTTCAATAAGTTATTTATGGACAATTCTTCTATTATTTAAATTAGTTCATACTTCAATTTAAATTACATAATCTATGAAAATTCACCCTGTACTCAACATATTGTTAACATGTATATGAAAATTTATATAATGATATTTTTATCTCTTATTAATATGATAATATAATTTCAAAAATCAAATTACACAACTTTTATGTTTGAACTATAGTCCATAGAGCTTTTTTTTTTTTTTTTAATTTTCAGTTTTTTATTTAACTGAAAAAAACGACAAATTTGCAGTATACAAGCGGTAAATAATGACCAAATGTACAGTAGAGTCTGTGTACGAGCTATTTTGGAACTTTGACAAATTTATAGCAACAAATATAATATATATATTTTTATTTTCAGCTTATTTAACAAATTAAAATAGTAAAATTGATCAGTTTTTTAATTTTTTCCCCCAAACTAGACAAAATTTGAAGCATATATATGAACATAAATCAAGAGAATCAGGTAGAGCCTTGTCTTCTTCTTCTTTTTTTTTTTTAATGAGGGTAATTATAGGAATATTACAAAATTGATGAGGGAAAATTAGTCAAGATTTCTGACTTCCATCTAAAACCCCTAATTGAAAGGAAATCAAAATAAAGAGGGAGAAGGGGAGAGAGAAGCAGATTTTTATTCCCACCCCTTCTAAAATTTCAAGCCAACAGGGTGGGAGGCTTATTTTTTCTCGACTCCCTACCAACCAAACATGTCCTTATTTTTGAAAAGATTCTCACGTGGGAGGATCGACAGGGGAAGCCAATGGAAATCATTTATCTGATGTTGACGATCAGGCAAGAGGAAGGGGAATCAGGAAACGTTCATCTGTGACTGTGTTAGCATCAAGAGTGGAAGTCCAAAATCGAACTCATCCCAAAATGGGAAGAAGCGGGAAGCACGTGACATCGAAGCAGGCATCACAGTTCTCTTCCCTTCAATCAATGGCACTACTACACCCTACTTCTCTCCTCTGATCCTATCCCTACCGCCCTCTGCTGATTTTGGGGTCTGTTTCGCCGTTCTCTCGATCCCTTTTCTTCATTATCACTATGTGGCAGGTTCTATTAGCTGCTGCTGTAGCCGGATCCACTGGTTTCGTCGCTAATCGCTTTCTCACTCAAACCAAGCAATGCGACCATAATCACGACGAACCTGTGATAACATTTGAGAATGAGAACCCAATTTATCAGCCTCCTGTAACTTCTAATGGTTGTTCGGGATCTGGATCCGAAACCAACACCGACACACAAGACGGGATCTTCAGATTTTCTAGTTCGGAATCACTGAGGCAACATGGGCTTCGAACTCGGGCTAGTGGTTCTCAAAAGAAACCCTTGTTCAGGCGCCGACGGTCCAAGGACGGCGTCAAAATTGCAAAGATGGAGCAGACATCTGATGCACAGGCGCGATCGGAGCAGAGTAAGGATGGAAAACGATTATCTTTTTGCTTGAAGAGGAGGAAGACCATCAAGAATCTTGCTGGCAAAACTGGATTTTGTTCTTCCAAAGGTATCATTATGCTTTTCCTTGATGATTTTTTCGTCTCTTGGCTAAATTTATGGTGGGTTTATGGAGATGTTACTTATCGATGCGGACTGTTTATGTTATCACACCACAGTAATTTGCCAGGAATTTTTTCGCTTCCATTTAAAATTTGAATTTCGTGTCTACTGTGAATCTTGTGGTTCAATTCTTTTCTCCGTTGAAACCAGACGTTTCGTACGTGATTGAGGAAGCTGTAAACCATCTTGTGAATTCCTTGAAGCTCATAAATAATTTTAAAATTTTCAAATGGTTGGGTTTGTCGGCAGCTGTATCATAACTCATGCTTGCAGCATGTTGCTGTTATTTTTATTTAAAAAAAAAAAAAAAAAAAAATTGGTGCTTTTAGCCTTTTAGGCTACTTGGAATTACCGAGACATGTGGCATTGTTCTTTCAGATGTCACCTGTCCCTTCTATCCATATGATCTGACCTTAATTCTCTTAATGTAAATTTGGATTTTCCTTTTGCAAAACGAAATGAATTTGATGTCATGTTATACTCCTTCAGATGGCTCCTTATTTGGTTCGGGACTGCGTTTTGGAATCATGTATATGATGTCAGCTGGAAAATCTGAGATCAGTAAGCTGAACAAGACTTTGGATGAGACAGCTAAAGTTGTTCAGGAACTAAACTCTGAGCTCCACAGAAGAAAATCATCACATATGCGGAAAATTTCAGATTCTATTGATGGGAATGAAGTGATGCTCAGAAAGACAAGCAGTGAGGTCAGAGACACTGGTGCCAGAATTTCAAGTCTTCCTGCCGCAAGTGATGGTGGTGAATGTGGAAGCAGTGCTCTTACTGAAGAGTCAGGCCAACCAGTTCCTGAAATAGAACAACTGGAAGCAGAACTTGAGCTTGAACTTCAAAAGCTTCCTAGGTGTACTCTTGACAGTCGTTCCCCTGAAGAAATGAGACCCAAAGTGAGATTCTTTGACATCCTTGGTCTCAGACATGAATATATGCCCCCTATTTCCTTGCAGTATTCATTTCTCTCAGCTTTAGATGAGATAATTATGTTCCCAAAATCCTATGGGATAATTTTTTTATGAAAAAACTTTGGTTTTTCTTCTGTGGATGGTTTGTTCTAGAATCCAAAAAGTATGATCCTCTCATTCTATTGGGCACCTCTGCTGCTTTAGTTTTTGCTCTTTCGTCTTCCCTGGTTCAATGTGGGTTTGACAAAGAAATTCCGTTGCAGCTTCAAGTTAGAGATGATGGGTGTGATGGTACTGAATTCCAGGGAGTTTTGGCATCTGAATTGAGTCACAGACTAAATCATTTGCTGATAGAACGGCAAGAAGACCAGATTGCAGATCTGGAATCTGAACTGCATTTAGCTCAGTCCAAACTCCATGAGAAGGAAGCTGAACTCCAGGCACTGAAGGACACTGTCAGACGTCTTTCTCAGATATCTCTATCCACACTTTCAGGCACTACCATCTTTCCTTTATTACTTGCCTCATATCTATTGGTCTCCTTGACAAGTTGAAGCATCTTTATTTACCCTCACAGAAATAGGCCCTGTTAGTGGATGCTGTCTCAGTAATTAATAATATTGATCATTGTGGCTACAGATGATGAAACTGATGCCGGCTCTGATCAAAAGGGAAGCAGCATTGGAGGCTCCAACAACACGGATTGTGAGTCAAAGCAATCTGTGGCTGGGGTCAAAAGACCTATTGATTCCGAGGCATATTATTACCTGAAATGACTCCGTTCTTGGTGGGATATGTAGGAGCAATAAAAATAACAGATGGTCTAAGTAAGTTAGTAACTTGAAGATTATTCTGTCTGTATGGCCGTTCTCAGGATAAAACAGGTCCTTGATAGATAGGTTAGAGAGCAGAATTGCAAGAAGTAATATGCTATGACCCTCGTAGGGAAGCAAAGAATGGAGGAGAACTGGGTTTTTAAGAGTAGGCAGGTATCTAGACGGGATCGATAACAACCTAATGGTTGGGCCTTGCTTGCATATTCCTTTGGTAGATTTTTATATTTATTATAGATATGAAATACTAGTAGTTTAGTATAGTGATAGTTTTGTGTAACAGTAAAATATAACGTGGACCCATTTTCACAATACAAAGTTGCAACCCATATAATATGTGAATTAGATATTAAATATTGATTTCTTTTGGGATTCATATAGCCTCTGTTTTACTTTTGAGGACTCGTTGTAATATTGTGTCTGATGACATGTTGGAAAATCCCGTTATCACACATGTTAGCTTATTTAAATGATTTTCGCAGGGAAACATGTGAAAGGATTTTCCTCTCGTAAAATAAGCATAACTAGAATTACACTAAAAATAGTCTTATTTTTGGCACATTTTGTTTCTTTCAATTATTTCAAGTCCAGAGTTGGAGGAAAAGCTGCAGGGGAATCTAAAGTTGGAGCTCATGGCCAGGGCTGTTAGCTCAACTTTTCTGAGACACTCTAATTTCGGGGATGCTTCTGTTGGGATTTGTGTTGTGGAAGTTGTGATTAGGTGATGTGGAATGAGAGGAAAAAAACATTCACAAGCCTCCAAATAAACGTCATTTGTATTTGCACGAATTCAACCATTTTGATCTGACGTGGGGACCCTGACATGATTTCGCTGCTGGGAATCATCAATTCCTGGGTAAAAGGTTAAGCAACCCTTAACAACTTGTGATCGGCAAGGATTTAGTATTGCCGGGCAACATCTGACACTCAAGTTCAAATATTATAATTTAATCTTTGAAGGGATAAAAAAAACAGAGAGGAAGGAAGGTGTGGCAGAGGTTGTAGCAGTAACGTTGATTGATGGAGATGCAGTTTGCACGGTGGACAGTAATACGGGGGATGACCCTCCCATTTCAAACCCCCATCAATCAATCACAAATGAACGGTCGCGCCTATTTTCATTCATTCCCTCCCATCATCCTAACTAGTTCCTTACCCCAATGCCCATCACTTTTACCTTGTTATTTTTTTATTAAAAACTCAGATGTGATGTGTAAAGTTAATAGTTGGGATGATAAACCGCCTTATCCCATAAGGATAAGGAGGAGATTCTGACTTAATTTGGATGGAACCACTGACCTTTTTTCTTTTGCTGAAATTGAACCAGTCTTTTATACTATTGTCCCCGTGTCTATTGGGTGTTTACGATAAAAGTTATTTTTTTAATGTGATTTATAGTATATAAAATAAATATGTAAGAGAAATTTAACCTCGATTTATTTAAACATATTTCTCCAACGTAAACCCAAACAGACTCTTAATAGAATATTCAGTCTAATTCATCATCTTAGCTAAATTAAATCATATTTCCATCTTGCAACGGAATTTTCTTGCATATATTTAGGGTGACTTCACGAAATTTTTTATGATTTCTTACATTTTCTTAATACTTTATATTAAACTGAGTATTGATAAAATCTACCTATCTATGCACGTAATACACGATACCCATGCAAATTTTGAGGATTTATCTGATTATCTTGAGGGATAATGATATTATGAGTTCTAAAGCCCTATGATACATATTATGAACTAAAAATGTATATATATATTTTTTCTATTTCTACTGTTCTAAAAGTCTTCTGGCCAAATATAAAATCTAATTAAGTCACTCATGTGAAGAGATACTAATCTGAATTGAATTAAAAGAAGTAAGAAATAACATGAATTAAAACAATAATCGAAATTCTTGGAAGAAACTAAATCAGTAGGGAGAGGATATATACGTGGTAAAATAACCAAGTAGGGGATAAAAAACCAGAGGATGAGCGAGAGGAGGGTAAAAGCGAAGAGAAACGAACAAAGGGGAAATATAGATATAGAGGGGAGCAAGCACCCGTGCAACGACGAAATAAAAATAAGAGACTCTCATAACTGTTTCCCAACAAATATTTGCAGCAAAAAAAAAAAAAAAAACAAATATTTGCAGAAGCTTCTTCCCAAAAACAATTACGTCATAACTTCCCCTCCTCCACATCGCACCACCACCGCTATCTTCTTCTTATGCCTTCCACTGCCCACCAACCTCTTCCTTAGTTACCTCTCTTCCCTCCCAAAAGCACCTTTCTTCAGCTGCCCCATACAGCCGCCATGAATATCAAGCCCTCTTCCAAACCCATTGCCAGTCCCGGTCGGACCGATAAGTTCCCTCCTCCTTTGATGCGGTTCTTGCGAACCAACGTCGCCAGCCGGAGCCGAGGTAGGTCGCGGTCTAGCCCCATGTTCGTCAGGAAGAAGAACACCGCCATTGATTCTCAAGAACCTTCTTCCCCTAAGGTCACCTGCATGGGCCAAGTCCGAGTTCGACGCTCCTCCAAACATCATCACGATGCCGCCGCTAAACGGAATCGACGCAACGGCGACTCAAGTCCCACCAGATGCATCCGCAGCCGCTGGTGGCTCCGGCATGGTCTCTTTCTCTTTTGCCACCGTTTCGGCGCCAGAATCAGGCCAAGCAGCTCCTGCCACTGCCACTGCCACTACAAGTCCCTTTGGCGTAACTGCGGCTTCTTTCCCATGTTTAATTTTCAAAGCAAAAGAACTGAGGTCAGACAAGATTCAGCAGCAAGTCAATTGAATCTCAGGGAGAGGTTTAATGAAGAGACGACGACGCGGCATGTTGATTACGAATCAGAGGAAGAAGGATTCCAAGAACGAGCTAATGCGAATTCGAATGCGTTTCCGAATGAGGGAGTTACTGCTACGCCGACTACGCCGCCCAAAAACGCTTTGTTATTGACCAGATGTAGATCCGCCCCGTACAGATCTTCATCTTTGGCTTCTAGGTTCTGGGGTTCGCCGTTAAATTGTGAAGAAACAGAGGAGGGGCTGCAAACAGAGCTGCAAAACGGACAACAGACTGAGGGCGAGAAAGCTAGCTGCCAGATGGAGTCAGTTTCAGATGCAGAAGATAAATTGGATCCGAGAGTAGAGGAAGAGCCTGAGTTTTTCAAAGAGCTTAAAGACTCAATCAAAGAGAGAATTATCAAATCCGAAAACGCTCGAGACCTGAAGAGAGAGGATGGAGGCGGAGACTCTGCACGTCCTCTCATACTCACAAGGTGCAAATCGGAGCCGGCAAGGACCGCTCAGAAACTTGATCCTGAGTTCAATTTCTGGTAAAAGAGAAGGCTGGGTTTGGCTGATTCATGCTCACCGCATTATTTGTAATTAACCAATTCCAATCTCCATATTACTCTGCATATAACATGTTAATTTAATTTCTCATGATGATCACTAACTGTAGATGAGTACATATTAACAGTCACAAAAAGTCGTCTTCCCTTGATACAGTCACTGTTTGGACATCTGGAGTTGTACGAGAGAATCTCCATGGCCCTCTCTGAGCGGCATAAAATGATAAAGGGGGTGAGTTATATTGGGAGTACAGAGAAAGAAAGAAAAAACCAAGAAATGTTGTGGTGTTGTGAATTCATAACATTTCATATCATAGACTGTGTCAGTGAGGGATATGTAGGTGAGCGTACTTGAATGTGTTTGTAGAGAATGAAATAAAACGATGTTACGAAAATAAAGGAGGTCTCTTACTGATCTCTGGCTTTGCTTTTTATCTGTATTAATTTTGGTGGTGGGTTTGTCTGTTAGTTCATGTCATGAAACTTCGTCCATTTCTTAAGGTACCTTTGGATACTCTGACTCACTTTTCCCATCGGTGCTGCAAACTGCGACTGCTAACAAAGTCACTTTATTGTATGATTATTATTACTTTTGTGACTCTGAGGCGAACAGCTTTTTATCTTCCGTGACCTCAGGTGTGTTTGCTTTTTGGTTAATATCCAATGCATGTTTGGCATAACATTTGGCCAATGTGTGTTTGATATTATCGGTTGGGGGTTAATAAATATTTATTATATAAGTTGAAATAAAATTTTTTTCACATGTTTATCCTGTATACTGTAAATTATGATTTATAAGTATTTATTACCTAAAAATAAACTATCACAAATGAACACTTAGTACTACAAGTTATCAGCTCATTATATACTCCTTTTGGTCCATAATACATAATACCTTAACTAATTCATGAAAAATAAAAAATGATAGTTAAATCATTTAATATGTCTTAAAATATAAATTTTTTCCATTTTTACCTTTGTTGAGAAAGGTGATTGAAAAATGGTAAGAAAATTTTTTCCCAATTTGTATTCTCTCACATCCATATGCTTTTACAATCTCATGAGATTTATCCAACCCCCAAAAAGGCATTTATCCGGGGGGGTCACTTTTTTTTAACAAATGAGAGAGAAAGTCATCTCATAAAAGTATCTGTATGAAAGATGATGTGTGAAGAAGGAGAAGAGTCACTATTTATCAATATAATTATATTGAAATTTTTATTTTAGAGAGAGGGGGTATAATTAATGGTTACAGTTGGAAAATGAGTATTAATCACAAGAATAAAACAGAAAAAAATGTATTAATTAAACTATATGTGCTCTATATTATGGATCATATATTTTTTCTATATATGCCCTATATTGTAGATCGTAGGGAGTAGTTTAGATCAAATTTCATTTACGATTAATTAGATGTTGTTTTTGAGATTCAACAGTCAACACTGCTTGAAAGATTTAAGAAACCATAACAGATTATAAAAAGAGAGAACGGTCAAACAAAGTGAAGTAGGAAAGCAGGGCAAATGAATGACGTACTTATTCGGGGTTCAGACATAAAATCGTCTAAAAATGGTTACAGCAGCCGAAAATGGATAAAAGCAGTGATAATTAATGCATGCGGGCACCATATTCCGTGGTCCATTGTGGTTATAAATGCATGTGAGAGAGGGGGTGGGTTTGAAGGAAATGTGGAAGAGTTAATGGCATGTGACATCGCGTGACAAGGCATTTATAATGTGACAGCAAAATTGATAATTACAAGTTGATTTTGACTAAGGGTAGGTGGTCCAGTTTTTTTTTCCATCTCATTCTCCTTCCTTTTTAAAATCTCCATATATAGCTCTCTCATATAATGCCCACCATACGCACCAATTGAAGCAGCCAACCAGTCGATGCTTGAGTGTGACAAACTTATGTTTTGTTTTCACCCTCCTTTTACTAGTAACTTTTACGCTTATTTTGCGCTGTTACATCCATCATTATAAAAGTCAAAAGACCATTTACACAATTATTTCACTAGACTAGTTTCTGTTTTGTTCATTGCACACTCCGTTTCATGCCCAGTGCATTCAATAAATCAAATACCCAACATTATACTGTATATGTATATACTCACCAATTGTGTTTATAAGGGACAGTGCGAACTATTTTTGTTTGAAATTTTAAATTAGTCTTAAATATACATTATTTATTGTCTGTCTATAATAATTTTTTACTCATGAGCTCTCATGTACTCTCTTACTAAATAATTATATAATTGAAAAATAGAATACTTCCTCCTGTCTATAATATAGAGTAATTTAATTAATTCATGAAAAATAAAAAACGAAAATTATATCATTAAATATGTGATAAATTAAATTTTTTTTCCACTTTTATACCCTTTATTGGAAAATATGTTTGAAAATTTAATGAGTCAGCAAAATTGGAGATGAACATTAATTACAGAGACAAAATTAGAAAATGAGCATTAATTATCCTACAAGTGATTTATATTTTGAACCAAATCATTTTTCTAGAAGCGCTATGTATTGTGGACTAAAGGGAGTGTATATCTTTCACATTTATTGCTTTTAACTAATAATTTGAATTGCATAATTTTGATAGTTATTCCTTACAAAAAAAAAAAACAGAGTATCTATATATGTATGTGTATATATTATTCAATTACTGGTCCTTGTGCATATACTCCCTCCGGTCCTTGATATAAGACATTTTTAGGAATTTAATCTTCATCCTAAATATAAGACATAATTTTCATATTTGTCGATCTTTCTTAATTTACCCTTATTGATGCTCCTTCAATAATAATCAAGGAGAAGAGGGGAATTGAGAAAGAAAATTAGAGCATTTTAGAAAATACATGTCATATTAACTAACACAATAAACTTCTTTAATCCAATCAAATTAGATAAATATATCTTATATTAAGGATTGAAGAGAGCATTATTCAATTATTGGTCCTTTGGATTGGAGGGCAGCAGACAGAAGTGGCCAGGAGTAAAATGGGCTGGACCTAATTGGATCATACACTTGGAGCCCAATGGGCCTGATGGACGACCAATAACACTTTACCCAAAAAATAGTAAACACATCTCGAGTGAAGTGAATGATGTTATCAATTCGCAAAGAGATATCATTTAGGCATTGGAAATATTTGATATTATGTAGTAGTTGAGTTGAGGCATCATCATAAATGAATGCTCAGAGTCTAAAAACTTTGGGTGGTTTTTCTGACTCATTTTGGAGACATAAAAGCAATTGCTAGCGAAATAGTAGCATGTGCCTATGCTCTAGGGGTCTCAGAGACTATAGATCAGTAAATTATTTGCACTAACTTGGTGCTGTACATGTGTGCCCTTTGATGCTTCCCCAACTCATTAATACAAGTGATATCAATATTGGCTCACCACAATTCAATTGGGTATGGAGCTCAGGTCTGCCTTCTTCCTCTTTCTCCTTCTTTCTCTCCCTTATTTCCCACCAGGTTTGCTTCTTATTATTTTCTCTCTGGTCGTATACTTGTTTGTTTGTTTGATGTGGTGGTGGGTTTCTTTTCTCATTAGAATTTGTTGTGCCTAATATATAGGGAGGTCACTGGATTCAGATTCAGAAGAGACGGCATCGTATGAGATTGATTATAGAGGCCCCGAGACTCACTCCTCCAATATTATTCCTCCACCCCATTATTCCCACTCTTCCCCTGCCATTCAAGGCTAGCCTTTCATCTCTATATCCATTATATTTTCTTCATGCATATATTGTATGATCTTGTTCATGTCAATTTAGAAAAGTCCTGGTTTGTATCAAAAGACGTCCTTAGAAAAGGATCTTGTTTTCTCTCTGCAGTGTTAGTGCCAGTTTGGGATGGCGTTCTGCCATCCCAAACCGGGTTTTTTATTTTTTCATTTAAATGACGATGATTTTTGGTTTTTGGAAAGTTTGGGTGTTTGGGTTGGTATTTTGGTAACTGGACATTTTTTCTAAAAGCAGCTTCTGAAAAGAAATTTAAAAGTTTGACTTTTTAAAAAACGCCACTTTTATTGTTGACAATCCAAACACAAATCACATTTACAATATAAATTTTATCCTATTTTACTTTTGTAAAAATTAGATTTTAAAAAAAAAATCACTTCTGCTACAGTTAATCCAAATATGCCTTTAATCCGTTTTTTTTCCTGCAGGTGAAACAAATCCCAAGACGAAGAAGCTTCATTAGTGAGCTGCAGTTTCTGCGTCGTCCAAGTAAAGTAATCTTTGTCAGGTTAATAATATGTTATGAAGAAGGTTTATCAGCTACAGGAAAGGGAGGGGGGAAATGAAAGTAAATGCCAAGTGTGCGTTTGTACTTTGTACTAATATATATATATATATATATATATATATATGCAAGAGAAGGCACAATGATCATGAGGCATATCAGATAGTATGTAGATTTTGTTTTGGTTGGGTATATGAAAGGGATATCTATCTTTTGATGTAACTGTTACCTTTCTCCAACTAGTAAATGGTATTATTCATCTTAAAAATAAGATAAAGTTGATTTTTTTAGGGAGATTAAGGAAGTTAAATAAATTATTTAATCATATCATTTATTATGTATTTTTAGATTATATATCATTTTATTAGTCAAGCTAATTAGTTTGGAGAAAAAAAATATAAATATAAATACTCTAAACTAATTTAATTAATTTCCTTAATTTCTTTAAAAAAAATAACTTTATCTTATATTTAAGATGGAAAGTAGTAGTAATATAATATCTAGCTTCTTGCTGTGTCTCTCAGAGGAGTTATTTCTGTATGCTGTTGCCTGTGTCATGCAAGTTGTAAAAACTTGTTTTTAACCCAATGCAAGACGTAAGTTCAGCACCGACAAACTATATAAATAAAGGAGAAAATAATTAAGCATATTTTGATAAGGACCTTATTACAAAAAAAATAAAGTTTTTTTTTTCCCTAGCTAAATGAGTCTTCCCTCTGTTTATTTCTTCTCTTACGTTTCTGTGGTCTCCCCGGAATTTGAAGTCGGATATGGTCTTTGGAATATGGTCTCAATATCAACATATTATATAGTCAAATAGATGTCTTTTACTTAGATAGTGTCTTGATTGTGCAACACGTGAGACACTTTTTAAGTTTTTCTGTATTTTGAGATCGGAAACATGCTGAATATATGATGTATATTTGATAGGAAGAATTGTCTAAAAATATCTTTGGGGTAAATTAATTGCTGATTGCTGTCTAGCGTGCAAGTGATTTTCTGTGCGTGCAAGAGATCTTTCGTTTTATGCAAATCATATTCCGCGTGTATAAAAATCTTTCATATAAATGTGCAAACAATTTTCTGTTGTGTGTAAAATATCTTCCGCTATATGTAATAGATCTTCCATGATAGCATTCAGCAATTAATTTATGGAAAAGGTATTTGTCAGCCATTCTCCCTATTTGATATACAATATTTACTGTTTTTTTAAATCATATGGTGTGACTGGAAACCCTTTTATTTCTTCATATTTCTGGGGATTTCCATAGTAGGTTGGAAGAAATGAATATTCGAAATCGCTTTGAGCTGAGGAGGATTTGGATTCACTGCTGGTGGAAAATTGCAGCACCATTTTGCTGTCGTCCAAATAACAAGGCCGCCGCTAAATTACAAAGGAGAAATTAAATCAAAGTTAAGCAGACCAAGGCTCTATTATTTTGTTTCCTCGGCAAATCTTCTGGCTACATTTAGGATCCGTTCCGTAGATATGAAAACAGTGAAATGAAACTGGAAAGAAAATCAGCACATCTGATGCACAAAAAGAAAATCTGACTCTGGAGTCAGGATCTAACTTCCTCAACTTCTTCCACTTTAATGGTTGCTATGCCAAAATCCATTGTTGCTTCGTGCCTTCCTTTACACAATGATGGATGGAGTATTCTCTTTCAGAAGTACAAGAGACCAAGAAAACACTTTTGCTATGGGATTATTTGTCATCATAGATCCCCAATGAAGGAATTCTTGTGGGAAAACAAATCAAGGGCTACTTTTCTTTCTAATTGTTAAGGCCCTGCTCTTTTTTGGATTCATAACACAGGACTCTTACAGACGGATCTTAAGGCTCCATTAACAACTTACTGTATTGGAAAAACTTTCCTCCTTATTCCTCAGCAACCTTCTTCAATTCTCAACATTATTTGGCAGGAGATCTTAGGTTTACTTTTTGATTTTTCGGTTGTCAACATTAGAGTAATTCCAATATCTGATTTTTACAATTTTCTAAGAAACTCATTTTAATTCACTGACCATTTGTAACTTGTAAACTTATGTTTTTTAATGTTATTTTGTCTTTTTATAAAATAAAAAAAAAACTAGACATCATCACTCATAATAGAATTTCAAAATGATCTCTATGTCACCATGCAGCAGCACGCGAGAGGATCGGATGGACATTCTCGGACATTCTCATTTTTTTAGAGCATAAATGGACATTCTTATTTTTATCTCTTCCAACCTGTTCTGAACCCGTTAAACGCATTGCCTTTTGGCCGATGTAGGTATGTAACTTTTGCGGTATCTTGTTCTTTCATATCAAGTAATAGTATTCAAGAGGCTAGTAATGATCGAAATAAAGGCAAGTGAACTTGTAACTAAGAAGAGCTTTTCGATCTCAGAGAAGATTAAAATAATTACATTAAGAAGCTATAAATTGTGTGTTACAAATTTATGTTAGAATCAGTATTGGAGCATATTTCTATTTGGGCCGTCTGAGATGAAATTCTCGGAAATCCCCGCTCTGCCTATCTGACTTACTGCCGTCTTAACCTTCAGTCTTAATTCGTAAATATTGTATAAATCAGTTACAGTTATGATGGCTTTTAATGAGTTGAATTGAACTCAATAAAACCCAGTAACTGATTTATCTCATTAAAAGCCATCATATGTATTGTATCAAAAAAAAAAGCCATCACATGTAGCGGCATCAGGAACTTCTTTTTTCTTTTAACTGTAATGGCGAGACGAAGCTTGAGATTAAAAGCAAGGCTAGACTACACTTCTAGCCAGATCAGATAAACGAAAAGATGCCAGGATATGATAAGCTAGTTGCAGAACTGTTGCGCACTCGTCTGGTACAGTGGGCACCCACCTACACAGGAATCAAGAACTTCCATTATTAA
Source organism: Inga laurina (assembly GCA_963855925.1). Taxonomy (NCBI): domain Eukaryota; kingdom Viridiplantae; phylum Streptophyta; class Magnoliopsida; order Fabales; family Fabaceae; genus Inga; species Inga laurina. The sequence goes on along the minus strand of OY979703.1, from coordinate 13,770,401 downwards.
CAATTGCTCTGTTCCTTCCTAGAAACATAACATGATCATCCCATTATCTAGAAGATTAGCACATTATCACAATTCATATAAGAAAACTTCGTTACAAGAAGACTCCTCCGGTTTTGCACTACCAACCAGGTACTACATTTAGGCCTTGTTTGGTTGGAGGGGAGGGGATGGGAGGGGATGAAAAATGACCCCCTCCCCTTGTTTGGTATAAAAAGTAGGAGGGGAGGGGCCCAAAAAAAAAGGTCCCAAATCCCTCCCACTCCCTCCAATTGGTTCCCTCCAAATTGGGGGGTTTTGGAGGGAGCCAAAAATGTGAGACCATTTTACCCCATGACCTTTTCATAATTTCAATTATATCCTGAGTTCAATATATCATAATTCCAATTTTTTTTCCTTGTCTGTTTCTTCAAGCCTACTTCCCAATGATCATATAATATCATAATGCAACGCGTTGGTAAGTACGAGAAAGTGAAAAACCTTCTTTATATGGTAAGTGTCGTTGATAATTTATGGACAAAGTGATACATGCTCCAACAAATCACAAAAGCTCAAAATTTTCTTCGCTCTCGGTTGCTAAGAAAAGTCATCTTATTTATTTAATTGGGCAGATGCAGAGAATCACAGTGGGAAACAACTCAAATCCCACTTAAAGTGTGTCTCACCATGTTCAACTTGTGTGGTTACAAGTAAATCTGAACCAAACCTGATTATTTAAGTTGCATTTATAAAAAGTTCCAACAATAATTTTTTTATAAAATTAATTTTTATTACTTTAATTATTGTCATCTTTTATTACGTTAAAGTTATTGCTTGTTAATTTATTGTTATCGATTTTTAATAATTTTCAAATGAAAGATGTGTAGGTTGTTGTTCTGTTTATTGTGTACAAGGCCTTGTAGCTCTTACTCGTATTTAATATAATTTGTTTCTTTGATAGGAGGTGTGCTTTGTCAAGCTGAGTATCTGAAAATCAAGGTTTAAGCCAACCACACTGTGTTCCATGCGAAAAAATGAGACACCTTTTCCTTGTAATTTATATTGAGGTGTAAATTAATTTATATAAATTAGTATAAATTAAATTATAAATTAAAGGTAAAAATTGAATCAAAGGTAAAAAAATAAATTAAATTATATCATTTATATTGAGGTGTAAACTAATTTAAATCATTTATATAAGAAAAATATTTAAACTAATGTTTAAGGGTAAAATGGTAAATTAGATATTATCTTCCCTCCCCTCCCCTCCTAAACCAAACAAAGGATCATTAAAAATCCTTTCCCTTCCTCCCCTTTCTACCAAACCAAACAAGGTGATCCTCCATCCTCCCCTCCCATCCCCTCCAATCCATCCCCTCCCTCTAAACCAAACAGGCCCTTAGAGAATCAGAGGCAGTATTTTCCATTAGCACAGCCGCGAATCAGACTACCTGAGCCCTAAAATGAAGGCTATCCACCCACTCATTCGTCCCTTCCTACATCCCACTTTCTTCCTAATGTCCCAATTTTTAATTCTTCACTACATTCAAAAATCTCGTAACTATCCCCTTCAAGATGACTTCGCTAAAGCAAATTTTGCATGACGGTTCTCTTAAGTCACACAGATAGCAATATCCGAAAGAGGGGTTAAAAGTATCCTGTAAAACAGGAAAGACGCATCACAAAGCTCAACGCAGAAATCCAAAATACTCGAGCAGTTTGCCATGCTTAATATGCACGTTATCCATCAGAGTGTCAACAAACCATGGAGCGGACCGGCAGTCCCAGCCCATGAACTCATCAAAAAATGATGAGATAAACTGTTCGCTTCATTCTATTACTCAAACACTAGTTTGTGTCGCCAATATTAAATTCACTAAAAAACCAGAATGGACAGAATAAAATTAGCATACTAAGGACCATAGATGGCGAAAATTTTTCATGAACAGTACACATTAACAACACAGAGAATTACACTGGATACCAAATCTCTACTCTCCAGGGGCAGAAACGCCTTGCTTCAGCCTCTCTCTCTTCATCTTCTTCTTTGAGACTGGCTTCTTTTTTCTAGCAGGAAGTGTTTTCTGCGCATACATGTAAAGGACGTAGTTTCCAATGAGGAATGTCAATAGCAGCCCACCAACAACCAGGAGAACTATCAACCCTGGATTGAATCCTCTGGCTTCAGAATTCTTAATCACGTCTCCCTAAACGACATGATAGAAAAGCACATAAGAAAGAAATCAACAAGAAGAAACTGCACAATTGATGTACACAGATAAAAATAATACACGACTAATTCACCACTTACAATTCTTGAACACCTTTATAGCCAGAACAATATGTCAACCGTAGTTTTGATCAAGGCGGGGCCTCCATTTCTTTTATTGTTTTCTTTTGTTCTTTTTTTTGGGGGAGGGGGGGTGGGGATGATCAAGAGCAAGATAATTTAATATGACATGGCAAAACAATGTCTGAACTGATTAAAAATTAATAATGGACAAAACCATGGCCTTCATTAACACGCAAATGCTATCAAAATGAGATGGAAGACATTTCATGTAAAGGTTTCACCCTGTGAGCGTAATTTCCAGGATCATTTTTTCCAAATTTTGTGCCTAACAATCCCTTAAATCTAATTATATATGAAAACGTTTCTCCTGAAATGTCTGACCAAACTGATAGCAATTTTCAACACACAAGAACTTCTGTTCATTTCTTATAACTGCATTTGTTGTCGGAACATGATTATGCCTAGACCCTACTTCTCCATAAACTAAACCATGTGAGCATCGAACCAATATATTGGCATTAGACTAACTGATAATACAGTAAATTAAAGGAATTGTGCTGTATGCAACATCCCAAGTGGACTCCCGACATTTTAAACCGTAGCTCAACACTAAAATGCCTATAAGTTTAAATGGCCCATCAAATCGTTAGGGCAGTTATTCTAAACTACCAGATACTCGCTACTCCTTCCTTAAAATTTGAACAGGAATACCTAAATCAATATTGCAGCTAAAAAAAATGAAGGCATCATTCCTAGTTGATATTGACTCCATAGGAGAATAATTCAAACGAATCAAGAAAGCTTTTTTGCTTCAATACATGAAGAAAAGCGCTAAAATTCTCTCAAAGATAGGCAAAAAGCACATGTTTGAATGAAAGAAAACAAATATTTTCTCAAGTTAAAAACTAACAGTCTGTAACAAAATAAATGTCACATTTTGGTCATCACAAGAAAAACTAAATCGTCCTCCAAACTCTTTTACGAATTCGAAGATCTGAGCTCAAAAGAACAAGCCCACTCTCAAGCATGCCATGATCTATTTCAAAACTCAGCAGAAAAGGATTCTAGGTGCAGGTAAGTTACGTAAATTATAAAAATAAATACATATGACCATTACAGCAAATAAATTTAGATATGTCAATTGGATCATCCAAAGTATAAATTCATTGACACGAAACAGTTATGGCGCAAAAAAATTACATAATTAAACGTGTCACTTACAGATCTAAATGATATGATGTGCGATCGTTAAGGGTAAAAAAAGGATGAAACCAAAGGGAGGAAAGAGATCAGTACCACGCGATCGAAAGAAGGAGGAACTTTATCAGCAAAATCAAAGTCATCAGCCATGGCTACCGTGCAAAATCTAACAGATCCACCCGCTTAGGGAGGTGCCTGGTTTTCACAGCAGAATGAGAAGAATCCAGAAAATAGGTAGAACGCTGACGCCGTAATTATAGATCGCTTCAAAACGCTTATGGGTCGTCCTCCACCCGCGTGGAGTTAATTAACAAGGCAAAATTAAATTAAAAACAAAAAAAAGAAAGAAAGAGTCTGCAGGACAAACACGTATTTGTGAAAAATTGTGTGGCAAAAACAAAAAAGCATATTATGAATAATTTACTTCATTTTATTTTATTTTTTCAGTGAAAAAATAAGTTTAGAGCTAGGGGTGTTTGAGATCGGGACGGGATTGGGAAATGTCATTCCCGATCCCGATTCCGAGAAGGGTTCGGAAATGATTTTCATTCCCGATCCTGAAAATCGGGAAATTTCGGGATTGGGATTGGGAAATTCCCGATCCCGGATTTGCTTTTTTTTTAAAAAAAAAATTCTATATTAAATTTTTTGTTGTGTTTCCTTTAGTCTAATATAAATATATAATTTGTCTAATATCATATTGTACTAAATAAGTCTAATATAAATATATAATTAGTTCAATACATACTTAAAATTGTCGATTCAACTGCAAAAAGAATAAAAACAAGAACAAAAAATTAGAATTATTTAATAAATAATAAATGAAATTAACTAAATAAACTAAAAGAATAGATATTATCTTAAGGGTGTTAGGGATTTTCACATTTTATTTTACATTTGGTCTTATTTTCTTAAATATTTTTAAAAAATATATATTTTCGGGATCGGAAAAATTCGGGACCGGGAAGTCCCATTCCCGATCCCGATCCAGATCTCGAATTTTTTCCGATCCTGATATTTTCAGGACGGGAAAATCCCATCCCAATTTGCTAGGGATCGGGACGGAAAGGTCGGGATGGGAAATTGATGAACACCCCTATTAAGAGCTGCCAATAGAAGGTTTGGGGTTTGATTTCGCCAGTAACCTCATACCAATAATACCTACCGATTTTATTCAAAAAAGAATAAACTTAGAGCTGTGAAATGGGCGGGTTAACCCTTAGGAATAAAACCATCTTAAATTAACTTAAAATCTTTGATAAAGTATGCCGACATTTAACAATTGATAGTATATCGAATTTTACTACTTCTAATAGAAAGATAGATATACATATAAAAAATGTTTCAAAGCTGAAGCCAGTTATTGATTCATCATCTATTGTTTGGAAATAAAACTGAACTTCTTTGACATATATATTATGAGAATGTATAAGAAGTTAACAACTATCTTTTAAAAATTTATTAGTCATTTGTATATGAAATAGAGAAAGTCCATTGACAACTTTTCTATTAGAGTTAAGTTGTTAACAACTTTTTTATAGTTAATTGGCAAATTGCCTTTAAAAAACTTACAAGCCAATTTTTAAGGGATTTTATGACATTTAATGATCTTCTTATAATGTTGCAATAATTTCTTCAAATATAGTGGTAAATTTAACTTATTGTATTAATCTTTTGGTCTAACCCAATGGTAACGTATACAAAGCAAATATAACTAAAGATATTTTGCCCTTTTTCAGTCTGAAAAGATATTTCACCATTTGGGAGAAAAACTATTGGTGTTTAGTCAATTTTTTGTTAATTTTATAAAATCAATCATGTTAATTGGATTAGCTCTTAGAGAGTAGCTTATTAAAAAAAAATGACAAAAGTGATTTAAAATAAAAAAAAAATTAAAGAATAGCCCTTAAAAAAATAGATAAAAAAAAAAAAGCTTTTCACTCAAAAATAACTTTTTAAGGTTAAAAGCTATTTTAGGTTTTGGACAACGAGGAGACTACTTTACCTTTGAAACTATGGATTGGGCTAAAATCTTTCGTCAGCTCATACGGACACACATTGATGAAAATGTGGCGGGGGCATTTGGAGCCCAAGAAAACCTGTCGCTGGTCTTGCTACAATTTTATTGCAGCATTACATTGTAAAAAAAACAACGTCATAAAGATAAAACGGACAAAGATGCTTTACGAAGTGAAAAGTCAGTGAAAGCTGTATGTCACCAGCCGACGCACTAAAATATCATACCAGAAAGCCAACAAAAAAAAAAGTTGCTCAAGAGAGACGTTGGTCGGATATTATTTAAGATTAAATTACCCACGAATTACACGCGCAACTGGGTTTCTTCACTTTAATTTAACAAAATTATCATCTTCAGATATGATGATCCGTTGCAACATGGAATTGTTATTATCAGAGACAAAATTTCCAACATCAATATCATGGTCAAGCTGTCCCCAACCACTGTGATGCAACCTATGTATAGACAGAGAAAACTCAAAACTCGATCCTAGTCTTAGTTCCCCTCACATCCTTAACCAAACTTCCCCTCAAAGTCTTCCCCTTTCTTCACAACAGGGTTGCTTTGCTTATTAGAGCAACTACAAAAACAAACCATACCAATCACAAGTAACACTGTCTATAATGCCCCCACCACCCTCCCCATTTTAATGTTCAAAAAGTGTACCCCAAACTGTCACTTTACCTACATGCATATGAATAAATGAATATCTTTATACACACACACACACTACGGGTCAACAGATAAAAAGGGAATGATCCGGCCGTTGATTTTGCGTCAGACGACATCTCCTACGTTAAAGCTGTTGTCTGACGACGACGAGGTAGTGACGGCGATTATGCCATTACAGTCAGAGACGCTGTCCTGCAGGTTCATTAAGAGGAGCGATGTGCTGTAACTTGTGGATGGTTTCGTCCTTGGAACAATCGGGACATCGGCTTCACCCACCAACATCTGAACCACGGCCCTCATCGTGGGCCTGTTAAATGGGTCGGGTTGAGAACAGGCCAACCCGACTAATAGGACCCTCCTCATTTCTGCTTCGTCAAACTCACCGCAAAGCCTCGCATCAGCGGCCATTAGCAACCTCCCTTGTCTGTGCAAGCTCCATACCCATTCTACTAAGTTACTGCTTGCCCCTGCTTTACCGTCACCGTTAGCATCTTTCTCTATGGGTCTTCTTCCACAGGCCACTTCAAGAACCACCGCACCGTAACTAAATATGTCAGTTTTCTCTGTGGCTCTACCTGTGAGGAGATACTCAGGTGCCAGATAACCCATTGTTCCCGCCGCCACTGTGGCATCCGGCGACTTGTCGTGTTCTGTTTGGCGAGCTAAACCAAAATCGCCCAACCGGGCATTGAAGCCTTCGTCTAACATTATGTTACTTGTCTTGACGTCTCTGTGAATTACCTGGTTTTCGCACTCTTGATGCAAATACGCGAGGGCTGAGGCAACGCCTAACAAAATTTTAAGCCTAAGAGGCCATGGTAGAGGTGTTCGGGCTTCGAATAACGCTTTATCTAGACTCCCATTGGGCATTAAGTCATAGACTAATAAGATTTCACCTTTCTCGTGGCACCATCCTTGAAGACGAACAAGATTTCTATGTCTGAGAGACCCAATTATGGATAATTCAGATAAGAATTCGTTCTTCCCTTGACTGCTATGGCTGCATCTCTTCACCGCAATGATATCACCGTTCTCCGGCAGTATTCCCTTATACACAGTCCCAAAAGCGCCGTGACCAATTATTCTATTGGCATTGAAGCACTTGGTGGCTGATTTGAGCTCCTTGTAACTAAATTCTTTAGGCATTTTGATGATTTCCGAGGCAAGTGACTCGGACTTCTTAACGTGTTTGACCTTTTTAGAGTACACCCAAATGAATGCACCGGCGAATAAAGCTAAAACGAAAGCTCCTGCCGTCACAACTCCCGCAACGGCCCCAGGATTTTGCTTACAGAGCTCATTGTGGCAGGACGATTTACTATTCTCCGGTGGAGTATTTGAAACTGCGGGAGCCAATGAAGGAGGCGGTGACTTCACGGAACTGGCAGTTGAGTTCATCGTACTTAGAGTCGGAGGTGGTGGCGGAGCCGATGAACCTGATCCAGAAGGAGAATGGGAGTCGAACGAAGAGCTGAAGCTCCACCACTGTAAGCTGTGGACCTCTGTACTTCCCTGCGTAGAGCCAGAGAAACCCACATACATCAAGTCATTAACGTACTGATCCAGATCAAGATCGAATGACAGTAGGGGATCTTTTGGTCTAAGATTTGAGTACGAAACCCAGATGTTAAGGCCCTTTGTGGAGCCGTTGTATTCGATCCATGCGTTCACGAGATCGCCACTTTTTAGATCGATCCCAACAGAATCCAAGTCACCAGCATGCGTCGAAACCATACTATTCAGGTCCAGACCCACATGATTTCCGTTAATATCCTTGAACTCTACATCCATCAGAGTGTCAAATTCCACCGCCAGACAACCCGAGGAGGAGCCGTCCCCTTTAAGGAGGCCAAGAAAGCCGCCGGCGTCGCCGATGGACTCGGAATCCGGCGCGATTAGAAAAGCGAGCCCCCCTCCAATGGAGGATGGATTCAGATTGGTAATTGAAAAGGAGAAAAAGGTGTTAAAACTCGCCGTTGAGTGAGTGCCGGGTCGCCGGAATCTGACGGGTTTAGAGTAGAGAGCTCTGCCGGCACCAGAGGTGGGGACGGCGAGGTCTCTGGTGAGCCTGACACTGCCATTGTCCAGGTGAGCATCTCCGATGAGCGTGAGACTGCTTAAAGTTAAGGTGCCAAAGTCGAATTCAGTGGCGACGATTGTGAAGACGCAGCTGGTTAAGCAGAGAAACAATGCAAAGGCGATAAAGACGATGGTTGAGAATAGACAGGGAAGTAACAACATTGCTCAGTTTTGGCAAAATCCCATTGGGAAACCGTGGCGGTGAGTGGTTGAATTACCGATACTGTGAGGATGATAGTTCACGGGCGAACACAGAGAGAGAAGGAGATGAAGAAGAGAGTATTCTTTGCCTTCGGACAGAACCAAGGGGAGCAAAGAAACAAAGACTGAGAGGCGGAGAGGAGTGTAAGGAATCCCGAATGAGAGTGTGGAAGACAGGTGGATGATCATGGGGACACGTGTCCTCCCTCAACGGTAAATTTTCGATGATAAAGAAATCTTTATTATAACTATATTTTGTATTGGGTAAGTGAAAAGCATCCTTTTAGATACTAGGCATCAGGTCGCACGTCACGGGGTTGTATGAACGCGTAAACATCACGCCCCAGTAAATTGAGTCTTTGCGGCTAAGAAACTTCTACTTAGTGATCGTTTTGGAATAGTGTTTACATCTTTAAAAATAATTTTTTAATAATAATTTATGATATACAAAATAAATATATAAAAAGAGTGTTATTTTGACTTACGTACATAAACACTTAAAAACTTTTTAAAAACTCATTTAAACAAACTTTAAAAAATTTAAAAAAATATTTTTGAGTTATGAATACTTGAATCAGAACATATTAGATTATCGAGTTGAAGAAGCGAGCGTGGTTTTTCAGGGTTGCGGGATGAGGAGGGTGCCACCTTATGTCCATCATCGGCCCCGGCGTTACCGCACGTCGACGGCCAAAAGGAAACAAATAATTTGGCTCAAAAGTGGACATTATTTGGCCAAAGCAGCTTTTAATTGGAAGGCAAAAGCAAGGAGTTTGGGAGTGTTGTTGTGTGAGAAGTGTGAAGGAAACTACGAGAATGGGGCACGTGATGAGAGACAAGCATGATAAGAGGCAACGACTTTTGGCATCATGGCAGTTGGCAGTATAACATTAATGCGCTGGTTCGTAATTCAATGGGAGCTAATTTTTTTTAATTATGATTTTATCTTGATTTATATAAAGAAACGGATCCTAAACATAATATCAAACAAACACAATGTGTTTTTCACTTTTTCTACCTGTTCACACTCGCACGTTTCAAACACCTCTTACTTCATTCGGATTCATAACTTATAACCTCTTTTAATCTTAACGAGCTTTGAGGCACTAATGAGTCAAGAGCCTCTTTGTGACTTGTAATATTGTTAGCAACATGAATAGTCCAGAAATTGTATGTTTTTTTTTTTAAAAATTATGGCACAATCATTGTTTTATAATAAAAATATTATTTTAATTATTCTTTTTTAATAAAATGTTAAACTTCAAAAAAAAAAATCGTATTTAAAATCTGAACTCTGAAGTAGTATCTCAACGTAATATACAGTTGTAAACTATCTACATTTTAATTTGCTGCTGATGTAGTGACACCTTGTGTTAAAATTGTTTCCATTTTGACCCACCAAAGTGGCGTATACTTTTTTTTTTTTTGTCAAGAACGAAACAGAATATATTGAAATCAACAGAAAGTTACAACACTGAAATTATAACACTTAGAAACTGAAACAAACAACCTTTAAACTAAAAACACAGGTTAAAGGATAGCAAGAAGATGGACACAGGTCGTTGGAATGATGTATTTGGTATTACTTGCTGGATTCTCTGGCGTCGTCGAAATGAAAGAGTCCACTCAGGATCAACCCCGTCTATACATGAAGGCTTAGCTGAGATTAAAGGTATAGTAAATTGTATTGTCCGAGCTAAAAATTTGATTCAAAAGGATATTCGTGCCAGAACAGGAGAACGGTCGGTTTCTGAAGTTCCTCATCAAGGGGAAGGTGACCGATTTGTTATGCATGTGGATGGGGCACTTACCTTTGACCTAAGAGCTGCAGGTTGCGGAGGTATTCTATATCATCCGAATGGAAGTATTGTGGAATCATTCTTTTGTCGTATTGAGGTACAAGATTGCCTAACAGCGGAGCTGTGGGGGTGCTTATGGGGTCTCAGACGTGCCTGGGACTGTGGATGCAGACGAGTGGAACTTCGTTGTGATTCTCATATGGCAGTATCCCTCTTTGGTAGCAGTCTATTGGAGTTACATGCAGATAGGGATCTACTCTTTGAAGTGAAAAGCTATTTGAGTTGAGACTGGGATGTATATGTTCGACTTATTGATCGATTGGAAAATGAGCAAGCAGATTTACTAGCTAAGGAAGCACTCAGAGCTGGATTAGGATTACAAATACTATCTGCAGAGTCGACCACAAGACTCCTGTTCACTCAAGGAGTCACCTAATTGTCTTTAGTACGTTTATTTTATTTTAATCTTATTTCCCATGTATCAAAAAAAAAAACACAGGTTAAAATTTGAAACGGACAGATATTGGACCTAAAAACATAAAACCAATAAGGGTCCACCAAAGCGGCGTATACATGACAGAGTGAATTACATATAAGGGGCATAATCATGATCCTTCTGATTATGTGACTCGACTATTGAGAGTCTTTTTCGTTGAGGAAGATATAATATATACGATTTTGGGGAGGGGGGGTGGTTTGTCCTGGGTAGGTGGGTATATTGGACAGATATGCAAGGCAGAAGAATAAAAATTGAGATATCACTTTAAGCTTATTTATAAATTTTTTTAATTAATTTTCGTATATCAAAGAGAGTTAGTAAACTATAGTTAAATTTTTAATTTCGCTCTTATCTATGATTGATTTTAAAAGTGAACATGAATAAATTTCTTTTATTTATTATAATTAGTAGAGGTGAAAAAGTATAAAATACATTTATTACCCTGAAACTGGATTTATAAATAGGATCAAGTTTTTTGATAAAAAAGACTTATAAATAAAATCAGAATGATAGGTATAGAATAACATTGGATAAAAAATAGAAATATATATATATAAACATGTTGGGTAAGCCCCCAAGGCCCCAACAGGCAGCACATGAACGTGTTGTTTTGCTTTGCAGGTACGCTCCATAAGAAGGGGTCTCACTGTTGAATATTGCAAGCAACGTACACCAATGAATGGTGTTCATTATTCTCTGCCTTTGATGTCATCCTTACCAAACACAACAATATAGTATTTCTCTTGTTATCCTGGTTATAAAATAAGGAGAGAATGTTTTTTTTTTGGTCAAATTTGTAGGTCATATCATCAAATTTTATATATGAATACTCGGTTATTTCATTTTGTTTTTATTTAAATTTTATTCTTCTAAAGTATAGTGTATATTAAATAAAAGGTAAAATTAAAAATTTGTTAAATTTTAATGTATAGTTAACCAGGTTTAAAGTTTTGTTCCTCGATCCCAATAAAACGTATTTAAAGTGACTTATAAATAAAAATAAAAATAATTTATTAGGCCATCACACACATGTGTGTGCTTCATGCCTCCCTTGTGATTGACATAGGGCACACTGAATCCCCTAACGCAATATCATATTTTTAATTATTGATATCATCTTAATGATGTTAGCAAATATCAAAGATTGATTATCCTGGTGCAGATGAAACAGGGAATCTTTTACTGGCAAAAAAAAAGAAAAGAAAAGAAAGAAACAAGGAATCTTTTAAGCATTCCTTGAATGAGTGGAAAGAAGAGAAAGGTAACCGAATGGTTAAACCTCCAAACCAAATTGCTTTAACCACGTAACATGTAAGGAATAAAGATATAATAGACATAATATATGAAAAAATATGAATCAGAATTAAACGACGGATTTGTTACTTACAGGTATTTAGTGGATAAAAGCATTTCCTTTTTTCATTTTACAGTACTAAAGCTTAATTGATAAAGGCATTTCTTTTTTTCATTTCTTTTTTAAGCATTTCATGCTCGTTTGGATGAGTGATTGAAATGCTTAAAAGCAGCTTTCCAATTATAATTTACGGTATACGAGGTAAGTATGTGAGAGGAGTTGTATCTCGATCTACGTAAAAAACAGCTTATAAATAATCTAATCGGTAAAATAAACATGCCAATTTCACTCCTCAGGCCTCACTCGTACAAATAATTTTTTTACGAACGACAGAATGGTTACGTGTAATCACCTCCAACTTCTGTAAGTAGAGACAAAGACAGATACAATTAACTATATTTGTAATGCAAACCTGTGAAACCCGCTTCCTGTAAATCCAAACAAAAACAAATTGATCATTCAACACTCAACAGTGGCAGCGCTAAAAAAACCGTGGGGACACAAAGATGAGGTGGCAACTCAGGTCTTATATCATAAGATACCTTTCCTGGTTTTCATGAGAGGGAAATGACGGCAAGCCTAAAAAATATATTGTTAAGAAATATATATATATATTTTTAAATTAATTAGTTTGACTAGTAAACTAATATAATTTAATGATACATAATATATGATATGATTAAGTAACTTATTTAGCTTCCTTAATCTCTAAAAAAAAATCAACTTTACCTTATTTTAGGATTGGAGGTAATAGATTTTATAAAGATTGAATTACCCCCTCACGCACCAATCGTAGCCAATCAACACCGAAGATTATAAAAATGGGATTGACATTGCCTATTACTTTCTGTTTTGTTTAATATATACAATACAGCTAATATCACGAGAGTTTAACCTCATGGATTTATTTTGTTTTCTTTTTTGTAATGATTATATCTTACGAATCTTTCGTGACAAAGGTGGCTATAATCAATAGCAGACAATTGTGTGCATCAAGTCATTCTCATCCTATCCATGCATACATATATATATATATATATATATATATTATACGCAATTAAAATGATCAGTGGTTATTGAGAGCAACTAGTCCACTCTACATTTTTAAAGTAAAAGGCAATTGAAACGAATTAAATATCCCGTCCGATGCATGCAGTAGCATCCTAGTCTGATAAAACTACGTTAATGTTCAAACGGACAGTGAAAGAAGAGAAATAGAATATTTCATTATTTTGAAACGTCTAGAAGCGTAAGGTATATTGTGAATGAAGGAAATAATCAGGATGGGAATAGACCTGTAAGAGCGTTATTCTGTATTTGTTTCTTTTTTGGCCAGAACGACACATTGAAACTCTTTTTAGGGCTAAAACGACATGCCAAGACTGTAAAAGTGCTTGTCAGAAAGAAAGAAAGAAAGAAAGAAAAAGAACAGTATCGAGAAAGTGTTGGGGAAACCAGGCCTGGCCCAAGTATGAAGTGACGAACAAGAGTGGCAGAGATTAGGACTGAGGTTGATATAGCTTGGTCCATTCTTCAGTTTTTAAATGCATGGCCTTACGAAGTGCACCTATTCACCAAATCAAGCCAACCCAACAGCAAAACAAAAAAAAAAAAAAAAACACCAAAAAGGTTGTTCTAGTTAGTAAACGGGTTGGCTCATAACCATAAAGCTGTGGTTAGGATTGTTCAAATCTGGGATCGGGACTGGGACCGGGATCCCCCACTCCCGATCCCTGTAATCCCGAGCAGGACCGGGATCAAACTAGGAAATCCCGATTTTTTTAAAATTAAATTTAAAATATATTATTATATTAGTTAAATTTTCTATAATATAGTGTTTAAAGTAATTATTTAATACCTAATAAGGCCATAATAATCACACAAATTGATATAGAATTGAAGAATAACATTATTATTATTATTATTATTATTATCACCTTCATCATTTTTATTATTATTTTTATACATTATATAGTAGGATTAGTATCAAGATATATATAGTTTAACTCCAACTAAATATGTGATACATATTTTTTAAATGATAACTTAAATTATGGGATAAAAAATACAAAAATAAAACAATAACTTAGTTTTTAAGAAAAAAATTTAAAAAAAAAACCAGGACTGGGATCACAAGGTGTATGCCCCGTCCCGGTCCTAGGTCCAATAGATCCCGGTCCCGGTCCCAACCGGGACGGGAAATTCCCAGGATCAAAATTTCCAGGATCATACAATCAGGACCGGGACTCTTTAAACACCCCTAGCTGTGGGTTCAAATCCCATCTATTTGAGGATATTATTAGTGGGTGATTTGTGTATAGCTATGTTTGGAATAGGTTTTTTTTTTTGGAAAATAAGTGCTTATTACGTAAGTCAAGATAAAACTCCGCTCACATACTTACCTTGTATACCATAAATCACGATTTATAAGTACTTATAAATAAAAAAATAAGTTATCCCAAACAAGCGCTATATTTTTATAAGCGCTTATTGAGCCTAAAGGCATACCCTAACTATAATGAGCATTTTTTTAACAAGAGGAAAAAGAAAATGGATTCGTACCAAAAAAAATAAAGGCAAAAAGTTTCATTGATATTTTTTAAAATTAAGAAATCGGGATAGAGGACCAATATTTACTACGCTTTTTAGTTGTTATCAAATTTTTGGGTGATTAAATTAATTCCCCTGAAAAAACCATGAAAGAAGTTAGAGGCGTGCAAAGAGGGAAGTGGGGGCAATGCAAAATGATTGAGATTACAATCATTACATACATTTGCCAACAAATAAAAACGCTCACATGAATCACAATTCACACGTAGTGAATCGTGATACGCAACCATCCTCCCAGACAAAATCTCACGAGGCCATACCTCGTTGGGTGTCGTTCAAGGCCCAACCTGGTCCTCATGGCTGAATATTCGTCCTCTTCTATTATTACCCATTTACCCCTCTCTTTTCCCTTATTTCCTACCATTTCCTCTTTCATCTCCACACGGCCACACCCACATCCCTGCTCACTAACGCTTCTACCCTATTCTGTACCAGACAAAATAACACAGTACAATACAAGTTGCGTTTACACCTCCCCTTGTCTTATTGCTCCATCAATTTTGACTGCCTTACACTTATTTTATTACAGTCACCATGACTTTACGTTCATCAATGATGCAACCTCTTCATTAATCTTTAAGAAAACCGTTCATTCGTGGTGGACTTCTGAGGCCACACTTTTGGCCCAGAATCTTAGAAGTTTTTTCATATCTGCACCTGAACGCAGCTTTGAAATCTTCATGTTTAGTAGTGGTGAATCTGGTCTCTTTATCAGCCACGCCTCCGATAGATATGGTCTCCTTATTTCTTTCTTCTTTTCCCTTGGTTCCATATCATTATCTTCCCTTGTTTCTGAGGCATCAATTATTTGTTTGCCATGTTCATTTGGGCGAATACCCAGTCTCTGCAAGCCCGGAACTACACTCATCATTCGCGAGCTTATATTGTCTTTCTTGAAAACGAAACCCAGATCCGTAAAACCCTTCACTTCTTCGAGTTCCAATTCCCCCAGTGTCTTGCAGCTCATGGACTTTTGTAGCCTCTTTTTAGCTTGTCTCCTTAATTTTCCCCTCTGGTTTTGTGTTGATCGCGAAGATGATAGTGACCAAACTCTTTTACCCGAAACACTGATTAATCTAGTGTGGCCTTCTTTCTTTCCTTCTTTATCATTTGAATCATCACCCTTTTAACATTAAGAATGTAATAAGAAGAACAAAAGAAACTCGGTCATGGGTCAATCCCATAACGAAGAAACCTTATATCTGAACCGTAAAAGGTGCTAACTTCTATATGGTATTCGAAAGACTGAACTTTACCTGCAGAAACGGTGAGATTGAATCTGATGAGCTACGTTTTCTGGGGGATTCCTGTGTTGAACTCTCGTCAACTGGTGGAGGAGGCAGAGAGAGAAAGGAATCAGAAGACGATGGGAAAGACAGAGATTCTGATGTTGACGAAAGAGGTTCGACAGTTTTGGGAGAAACTGGTGTTGTGCTTTCTTGTGAGGAAAGAACGATTTGGTGAAACCAGAGGCGTTCCATTGCTTCTATAATGCAGAGAGAATTGTTATTATCTGTCATTGAGAAAGAGAGGGAGAGATCGATTTTGAGGGTATCAAAAGCTTAACACTTGATTGTTTTAGCAAAGAGGGAAAACGTGGTGGGGATCGAAACTAGAAAGAAGATGAGAGTGAGTGGGGACACGACCCTAGACAAACAAGGAAGGAAGAACGTGGATGTGATCGAGCCAGCGAGACATATATACAACTACAAGGGACGTGGATCTTAAGCTCCACATGAAATGACGTTTTTGCCCATGCTTCTCAAGCCAAATTACATCCCCACGCATGTGGCATAAAATCCAAGATAAATCCAACTACGCTGAGCCAAGAAGGAAGGCTAGGGTCAATCCCTCACATGCAAGGAGAGAGAAGACAATTCTCAGCAATATCTGCGATTTGGGACTTCCAGAACAAATATCCTAAGAAAAATTTTAGTACAACACAAGCTTGTAATTAAGAAATATTACAGTTGTCACAGCAGCCAAATCAGATTCAGATTCGCCGGCTGGTGAAAAAATTTAAGAGTTGTCACCAAATAAGCAGTAAAAAAGACCAGATCTACAGAAGAGCTTTCTTGTTTGGAAGCTTTTGAGGAATCTATATACGAGTCCCAAGAAATTTATGCGAGTAGTCCAGTCTAGTAGTGATTCATCGTATGACTGCAAGCGTATCTATACTGTTTACCGACCTCAACCAAGGATTAAGGGTAACAACTGGGACTCACATCAGCGAGTTATGAAGGGGAAAAGATAGCTTAAAGTGGTCAAGTTGAATTCGAATATTATGTATGTCGTTTGTTTATAAATGGATATTGGTCTGATGCACCTAAATTTGCGTGCCTGAGGTGAACAAATTGGATATCACAACCTGTTGCCCATTAGGACACTGAAATCGCTATCCAAGTGGCTGTTCAATGGAGTCCTGGAGATCAAATTTGCTATCTCCTGTTGTGAGCAGAAAAGTGAATAAAAAAAATCCGGTTTCTTCGTAAAAACAAATAACAATTATTGCTGATTTTCTTAGCCGATAATAAGAAAACACAACTTAATTGGGGAGGATTGAAAGAAATAGGATGCTGAGCAAAAGAGAAACCCATTGATCCATGTGTCCCTCACCTTGCACGATACCATCAGGGGCTCATTTTGATGCCAAAATAATACTAGTAACGAAGATCGGCGTGAGTCCCGTCTGTTGGCTGACTTCAACCAAGGAGGGCATTTGGTCTAGTGGTATGATTCTCGCTTAGGGTGCGAGAGGTCCCGAGTTCAATTCTCGGAATGCCCCAATTTTGGCACTCTTTTAATTTTGTTTCCCACTTCTGTCCGCTTTATTGAAGACAAAAACTCATCTCTATGGAATTTCCTCAGTAATCATGGGCAGGGCCTAAAAGACCAGGACCACCACTATCGTCCATCATATTGTCCACACGAATTAGAAAGTTTCTTTGTTAGTGAATATTCTATCATACGTGCCGATCAAAAAAAAAAAAAAAAAATTCTATCGTACGTGAAATACTTGCATACTTTAAAGTTTAAAATGCTACACCATCTAATTCACATTGTATTTTTTTTCTTAGAAAATAAGTTTCTTAATTGGAAAAAAAATAAAAAGCTCAGCTCATTAAATATAAACGATGAACTGACTAAGATTAAAATGATCTAAACTTGACAAATATGACATATGCCCCTCCTAGAGTATGCATAATAAACCCGAGCAAAATTCACATAAAGTAAACTGGATTGCATATGGTGTCACCTCCCTCCCCTGATTTTGTTTCCTTTTCTCCTTTATGTTGTACTTCTATTTTCTTTATCACCTCTTCTCTTTTAAGTCATATAGAAATTCAATTTTTACGTTGTAATATTTTACTTTTACAAAAATTAATATACCCCACAGTCCGATGTCTGTTCTCACCTACAAACAACAAAGATGCAGGAGAGCATCCACCACATCTTGCTATCGACAACTACCAACAATTTACAAGTCATATAGCTGCATCCAGCATGAACATACCCAATGAAGATAATCCAAATTCTAGATGACCACAACATAAAACTGGAACAAACGAAAATGATTAGACAGAATCCAAATTCCAGATGTCCACAACATAAAACTGTAACAAACGACAATGATTAGACAGAAAATGATCATGTATCTTGGATCCAGACCTACAGACATATCACAAGACAAGCAGGACAACGGCTCGTGCAACTAAGTTCTCCACTTGCACGCATCCTCATCGTTATAGATAAACATAACATCAAATCCATTTCATTATAAACCAGGCTATGGCAACAGAGCGTGACCTGTCATTGGATATGATTAGGGGTGTACATGGGCAGGACTGGGCAGGGCGAAGCCCTTGCCCGATGCCCTGCCCGAAGGGTCACTGGGCTGCATTTTGTAGCCCGATGCCCAGCCCTGCCCGGTAGAAGCCCGGACATTTTCGGGCTGGGCATAGCAGGCTTCGCCCTGCCCAACACTTATCAGCCCAAGCATTCCCTTACATTTACTTAAATTTCCTGATTCAATAACTCAGATATATCAAGATCATATCCTCTGCATCTTCCATTAAACTAACGATATACTCTTTCCTAAGACAAAGATGCAAAATGTCTCGACTCAACATATCAGCAATTGGCACCTCAATTTCTAAACAGGAAACACTGAATAAGTAATAATAAGATCCATAACAATCAAAGCAAAAACCAAATTTCCACCAAATTCAAAGCTAACAGCTCCCATATTACATCAAAAGGAGGCACATCCATAACAAATAGTCAAATACCCATAGTAAAATAATTAAATAACATCCACAATCCAATAAAAACAAGGCATCAAAAAATTGTAATTAAAGCCTTGTGGTTGTGCAAGTGGTTCCATCAATCCCCCAAAACTAACAAAAGGATGAAGCAGCTGGAATTACCTACAAGTAAGCAAAGAAGAAAGTATGTAATTATCTACAAGGAAATTTACATTTACAAGTAAATTTTTAAAGGTTGCAAATTACTTACTTGGCAACTCATTCTTGTAAAATCATCCTTCAATCACCAAGTGCAGCATCTAGGAAAAAAAATAAAAGCACAATTACATTACAAATTATGAAGTAATATATATGTTCAGGTGTGTGTGTGTATAGAATGATAACTTGTACAGAATGATAACTTAAATTATAGGTTCAAGAAAGCTAATAATTTAGAGACAATCACAGAAAAACAGAACCAAGGTCAAGAAAAAATAAAATCAACACCAAGTTCTACAACTTATAAATCCATATAAAATAACAAGACTTGTACAGTTGATGACTTGTACAAGACTTGTACTAATTATATAGATCAATTAATTACAAAAAATATACACACGCACATACAAATCGTGCAGAACTGCAGATAGCCATATATGAATGATGTTCTGAGAAATATATATATATATATACACACTACAAAAGCTTCAGATTATCACAGTGCAAGTGTATGGAACACTAAAAAAGCTTCAAATTATCATAGTCACAGATCTGACTTTGAACCTATCTCAGAAAAAAAAAAGATAATCAAAACAATGTTCTGAGAAAAAAATAAGGAAAATCAGATTAACCAAATGATAAAGAAAGGATCTACCAATCTAGACAAACTACTCCGATAATGAGAAAGGGAAGGGTTTAAGAAAGAAAATAATTACCTTCAGATTAAATGAACTTCTCACCGATCTTCAGTCAGAGAATAGCACAAGGACAAATTACCTTCAGATTAAATGGCGGTCGAGGACTCGAGGAGCTAAAGGAGCTGCTAGAGCAAGCAAATAGAGAAAGGGAATCCAAGGGGAGTGCGACAACCGACAGACGACAATAGAGAAAGGGAAATAGAGAAATAAGATTAAGAATCTGCATAGTGCGTAGTGCGTAATGGATGAAATGATGAATAAAAGTAACTACCTACCCCACCTACTAAAAGTTAAAATATATAATATAATATAATTATATAAACTAATATATTTAATTCATATAAAATAGTATATATATATCTACCGGGCAGGGTCAAATGGGCAGGGCGGCATACCCTGCCTGATGCCCGGCCCTGCCCGTAAAAATGCCCTGCCCAATTGTGCCCAATTTTTTCCGGGCTGCTTTTTTCTGGGCTGGGCAGGGCGATTTTTTTTCGGGCCCGGGCGGGCGCACCGGGCTCCTGGGCTTCATGAACAGCCCTAGATATGATTATACCTATAATGGATTCATCAACAAAATTTCACCAGGCTTACCAAATTACATATCACAATCAACAACCAAGCTTTCCACAGTTAAGAAAAATATAACCTTGCATCTCTTAAGAGGAAGATGATCTCACGCAACAAATTACCACCCAGATACCAGAATAGCTACATTTCATAATATCAAATCAATAACATGTTCAAAGGCAAGGACATCCAATGGCCTTTCATAATATCTAAAACGAAGCACAAAGAAAAGACAACATTAAATCTATATCGATAACTCCCCAGAAACTTCATCTTGAACACACAGCCAACACCATCATCTAAGAGACTAAGACATTCATTTCATATCCCCACCACGCAACCTGAGAACAAGGTGAAGGGTAGACTCCTTCTGAATATTATAATCAGCAAGAGTGCGTCCATCCTCAAGTTGTTTCCCAGCGAAGATCAGACGCTGTTGGTCAGGCGGAATTCCCTCCTTGTCCTGAATCTTTGCCTTGACATTATCGATGGTGTCCGAGCTCTCCACCTCCAGAGTGATAGTCTTGCCAGTCAGGGTCTTCACAAAAATCTGCATTCCTCCACGGAGTCGAAGCACCAGATGAAGAGTGGATTCCTTCTGGATGTTATAATCGGCAAGAGTCCTACCGTCCTCCAATTGCTTACCAGCGAAGATCAAACGCTGTTGATCGGGGGGGATGCCTTCCTTGTCCTGTATCTTGGCTTTGACGTTATCGATGGTGTCCGAGCTCTCCACCTCCAGAGTGATAGTCTTGCCAGTCAGAGTCTTCACGAAAATCTGCATTCCTCCGCGGAGTCGAAGTACCAGATGGAGAGTAGATTCCTTCTGGATGTTATAATCGGCAAGGGTCCTACCATCCTCCAATTGCTTACCCGCGAAGATCAAACGCTGTTGATCGGGAGGGATACCTTCCTTGTCCTGTATCTTGGTTTTGACGTTATCGATTGTATCAGAGCTTTCTACCTCGAGGGTGATGGTCTTGCCGGTAAGGGTTTTGACGAAGATTTGCATGCCTCCCCTCAGACGGAGAACCAGGTGAAGGGTGGACTCCTTCTGGATATTGTAATCGGCAAGAGTACGACCGTCCTCGAGTTGCTTGCCGGCAAAGATGAGTCTCTGCTGGTCAGGTGGAATCCCTTCCTTATCCTGGATCTTAGCCTTGACATTATCAATGGTGTCGGAGCTCTCCACCTCCAAGGTGATTGTCTTTCCCGTTAGGGTTTTCACAAATATCTGCATATTTGCCCCAGACGAATTGTCGATAACCTAATCAGTAATATCAGAACAGAAACGGATTGTATAAGATCTGTTTCCAGTTATGGGAAATTAGGCAATGGAGAGAGACTTTATATAAGAAAACATCGCCGACCTCTCGAAAATCTAGAAAGATCGAAGTTCGTTGAGACGGTGGGATTGGGGCCTAGAAGATTCTCGCCGTTCCGTCGCAACGCAAGTTGGAGCTGCAATGTTATGGGCCTATCTTACGAAGTAAGATGGGCTTTTCTTGTACAAAGCCCTTTTCAATTAGATTAAAAAATGCTCTCATTTTTTCTTTTTGGGAAAATAAATTATTTGGTCCTTATAGGCTTGGTTCAATTACAATTCAATCCCTACCTTGGTGTAACTTGATCTCTATAATTTTAACTCGATACAACTCAGTCTTTATAATTTTATATAAAACGCTAAGTCTAAATAATAGTGAATATAAGGCTCTGAAAAGAAGTCTTGATTGTTTTAGTTACGACTATCTGCTTATTATAAAACACGAGACATTTTAAGAAGAAAATGAGAGGACGAGTTTTGTCTATCATATAGTAACATTTTAAAAAATAAATCGCCTTAATCATAATTTGTAAATGGGGTAATATTGATAAATTTCATACTAATTGACATGGATGGCCTGTGTTGCCCAAAAAAATAAAAGACGTGGATGGCCTGGCTAACAGCTCCAAGCCTCAAATATTAACCATTTGGATCCTTGGAGGAGACTGGTGAACGCTTGGTTCCTTTGTTGCTCTAGTACGCAGCTAAATGCGAATGGAAAATCCATTCAGGACCTAAAGACCCACTAATTTGAACCATCTTATCCCTCATACTAATCATGATTCTTTGCGATTAATGGACTCCTCAAGCCCACGAACATCGTACATTAACCGAAATTATAAAAGCAAGCACGCATACATAATTTCAAGGCTTCACGCAACTAACACTGAAGCCAGAAACAAATGCATTGAATCCAAGTTTCATTGCCATTACAATATACAACACCTCAAAAAACAAAAAACAAAAAACGAAGCTAGTTTCCTCCACTTTCATGAATATTCGAATGTATATTATATCTACAAAATGAGATAGTGAAATACTGCAGAATGAATTTAGGTTATTTATCCTTCATTTCATCGGGAAGAGCAGAGGCTTTGCAGATAGGACACATGTTCTTCATAGACAACCACTTCCTAATGCAGCTCACATGGTAGTCATGGCGGCAACTTCTCAGTGTCCCAACATCCTCCATGTACTTGTACTCCTCCTGTAATTTTGAAAATCAAGAACAACAACAACACTCGTTTAATACAATTCAAACGCATCTAAGTTACCCAATTAGAGAATAAACGAAGCATGAAGCAAAAGAATGTGGGGATTTTGATTCTAGCACAACCTCACATGACTCTGATAAATTAACTTACAACAGCTGCACGGTCCCCACCAAGAATTTAAACGGAGCCCAACTGTAGATAATTTAACGGTATGATGGCCCAAAAAAAGAAGGGACAACTAACATCACGAATAGTGGTCATTCAATAATCAAATGCAGTTCTCACTATACATCACTGGCAGGTTTGCGAAATCCAAAGAAGTGGTCTTTCATTTCCCAAAGTTTAGGGTTAGCGCATAATCTATTATTTTAAGGGGAGGAAGGAAAACATACCAGGCAGATGACACAACTTCCTTCCTCTTGACTCTGCTCAGATGAACAATATATTGATTCTGTCAAACACTTGGAAATCAAGTTCTCAGACAATCCTGTGCTCACATGACCAATCCTCTCTCCCAGAGCAAGTAGTTCCTGGTTAAGCGAACCATCAAAAATCCAAAAATATTTTTTTTAAAAATGTGTGCCTTTGATAACACTTGTAAGGAGGTTA
The DNA here is from genome assembly GCA_963855925.1 of Inga laurina. NCBI lineage: Eukaryota > Viridiplantae > Streptophyta > Magnoliopsida > Fabales > Fabaceae > Inga > Inga laurina. Next base: position 13,746,823 of record OY979703.1, on the reverse strand, counting down.
TTTAAGATTAAAACAAACATAATCACCTCGTAACTCATATTGTCTACGTCCATCCTCATATCTCTATGCTGATCAATCATATTTCGAGAACCATACAGGGGCACACGATCAACAACCATGAAACCCTACAATCCAAACAAAACCAAATTTCAGCCTGTTAAACTTAAAGGTGAAAGAAACAGAATAATTCTGCTTATTTACATATAGAGGGGAAGATGCTAATGTGCCAAACACCGCTACTTCATGCTAACCAAATAGTGCTCAGTTGAATAAAAGACACAGGTATTTCATAAATTGAAAATGTTTCCTCTTCTGAGTTTTGACGTGAAAACTTGGTTCACCAAATACCAAGCAAGAAATACCTCAGAGGAAAATCGATCATGAAGAATAGCCTCGTCAGCCAATGATCGATAACTCTCATTAGATATCCTTGACCTCCCATTTCTATCACTATTCCGCCAACTGATGGCAGTCAATGGTCTTGGATGTCTAGACATAAAACCTTCAGCTCCCATGTGCAATCCACCATCTGAAGGCACCATATGTCCCACACGTGAGCTTGAAGAGGCTCTAAAAGTTGGAGTTGGTGTTGGTGTTGGTGTTGGAGCAGATCTTTGGGAATAGTTACTTCGAACTCCCCTAGCAGGGTGAGTGGGGTTACTGTGAAAACTTTGAGAAACAGTAGGATTTATGCTCGTATTATATTCATGATGGTAACTCCCAGCATCCACCGAAGCGTTGCTAACACCGCTTCCAACTAGCAAGCGACTTGGCTCATGATTATAGCCACTTGATTCTGCAGTATCAAACAAAGATCTCTAATCTAAGATAAAAAGTGAAGGAAATTGGGATACTTTGTCTATCTTTGAATCTATTAACTAAGGTTTAAAAACAAAAAAAATCTATAAACTAACCAGACAATAATACACTCCCATGAGCAGGAGACATGTTCATTTGGCTCCAGTCCCTTGTCATAGTACTAGAACTATGACCAGAAAGACCCACTGCACTAGAATGGTCAGTGGACCGGCCAAAAGATAGATTGTGCAAATGGTTGTTCGACAAATGCGTCCTAGCAAGGTTGGATTCCAAATCAAGTGCAGAACGACTTCTAACATTCCGTAAAGAACCATCACCCCCGATTGAAAGGCCACTGCCTCTGACGGGGGGTGTCATAGTAACATCATCCCAAGGCAGATATTGAGAATCCAAGCTTGGCTTCTCCTGCCTTATTTCTGAAGATATAGGGAGATCAGTTGAGCTTCCTGCACCGAAATATCTACTTGAGCTGCCTCTCTCACACACTGAAGGAATTCCAGGGCTCTTCCGCTTCTGAGGGCCTCTTCCACTTCCCATTGTAAAATCAAAGAAAACACCATCGGCAACATGAAATGCTTGTCTATCATAATTGGAAGAAGGCTGGCAAGCATAGTTTTCAGAAACTGCAAAAAAGGCTTCAGGATTTGATGAACGCAAAAAATAATCATGAGAAGATCTTGATGCATCTGATTGACGAGGGGGTAATTCAATGTTGATACTTGAGGATGCATATCCATTTGACATAGTGGCATTGTTCCAAGGAGCAGCCAAAGAGCTGCCATCAATAGACATATTTTCTAGTGGATGAATAAAAGAACCATTCTCTGAAGTGCTAGCCCTACCTGCAATACAGGACCAGTATAAGCAATCTATTATTTATGCAAAAAGGACAATAATTACCATACAAAATTGGTCTTGAACCAAAATAGAAGTGCAACTGAAGCATGTAAAGTTAGTTACGTTACCTAGTTGCACATTGTGTTGATCAGGATGCATATAATTCCAATTCTGCTGCTCATGCTCACTCCCAAACATTTGAGATATGCTATATAAATGTCTATGTCCCATAACAACACTCGCAAACTCAGAAGTCAGAATAGAGGCAAGAGTGCAGTTTAATCAGATCTACAAATAACTAGCAACCTGCAAAGCAAGGAATCATTTGAAGAATTCAACATCTAAATGTTAAGTTACTTCAAAACAATCATAAAACGCAGAATCTAAACTATCTTACGACTAAAGCATTTCCATGACTGCAAAGTTCAGAATAATAGCACATGTCTCACGTGATAATAAAGAGTAAATTTATAAAGCATTCACTTGTATCTAAATTCTACAAAATTTATAAATCAGAACAAAGGGGAGGGGATTAGTGAGCTATCACTGTTGATTATTTCCAAGAGAAAGTATAAATGTATGCCGCAGATTACAAATTCTGGGAACTCATAATCAATCTGCATAAACTGGCCTGTAATAAATAAACACTTGCCCCTCATAGTCTCCTTAACCACAGGGTAAAACCAACAGTCCAATGTAAGTCCACTCACTTGAAGCCATCTACTCACAGATTGTCTCTCTCCATTGAAATAGGGAGAGAGCCTTCCAGTCTGAGGCACTAAAACAAAGATGAGGGAAAAAGCGAACACTTAGAAGGAAAAAAGAGATAATTGAGATTCATATTAGTTAATGGCTTCTCACTCCATTTTGCCATGTGTAGAAGTAGGAATTAGATTTGACTAAGTGGTAAAAGTGGAGGGATCGGAAGTAGGATGACTCACAACAAACATTACCTGGACTATGATAACAAAGGGGCACTCAGCAGGTGTTAAGAGGAGTTAGCATTTTCTATTCTTTTCCTGCACTTGAAAAAGATGAACTAAGCACGGGCATCAGGCACATGTGTATGTGCCTTCTTATCAGTAATTAGGACAAGAATAATAAAATACATAAAAGTTACCATAAGAAAATCCATCATGACACGTTTTCCTTTGTATTAAGTATCTGCACTACAATTGTTACAATATATATTTACAAGACCTTTGCATGAAACAGAAACACGAAGGGCTTTTAAAAACAATTGTAGTTTACCTTGACAGTATCTGAGGGGGCCTATATTGGCAAAACAGATGCAAAAAGTTAAGTTGTCTACCTTGTAAAAAGTAAAAGGTCCAAAAAAACTGTTGACGCTAGAAATAGTTTGCTACTGGAATTAAATACTGTGCTGAGAAGCAAAGATTTCCGTTAATAAAGAAATATAAATTAAACTGGAGTCCCAAATATTAATACAGATGATGAGCAACTTAAAAGAAGCTTGAAAACTTTAATAAAAAATAAAGAAGAGTCCAGGAAAGCATACCAGTTAAAGGGGGAAAAACAAAAGATCATATATTTGAATTGCAAAAATATAAAACCAAATGGGAAAGCTGAGGTAAATAAACTCTAAAAGAATGCAACTATTTCAAATTAGTAAGATGAAAGGAAGAAATAGATCGGAAGGTAAAACATGGAAACTCTTAGAAATACAAAATATTAAAGAGTTCCAAATATGAAATTTGTACTGAAAATAGGTCACAAAATATTAACAAGTATTTAACAATTCTCAGAGGGCAGTTAATGTGTTAACCATATATTAACTTAATTAGTCATTAGTATGATTAATTTCCCCTAAAGAAAAGATACATTTTGTCAAGAACTCTTTCCTCAGAGCTTGTCTTAGTCTTATCTGTAAAGTTGCATGAGACGTAATGATATAAGTTAAGAATGCCATGAATAGCCAAAAATCTGCATAAGGAGAAGGACGTGTCTCCTATTATTCATATATCACGTAGCTTGAGACATTGCCGGCGTCAAAATACTATCAGAAAATCACTTCAACAAAATGAATGTGGCTATGAGATTGAGAAATTTCTTTCTATAAAATAAAGGAAATAATACAAGAAAATAATATAATGCTGCAACAGCATGCTAAAATACCAGCAAAAATAAATGTGAATATAGAATCGAACAGAGGAGTAGGCTACAGAAAAATAATTACTTTATCAAATCATTGACTGTCAAATCTAGTTCTCAGAAGAAAGTATGGTTTGCATTGTTCATTTAATTCCATCTTATCATCAGTTGTATGCTCACAAATAAAATAGTAATATTCACGCAAAACACCGTGAAAAAAAATGTAGCTTTGCTACGCCTTCCAGTTAACTATAGGCTTCCAGAAACAACAGACTTCTGATCTTCAGTTATTAAATGAAAAAAACCTTACAAAATAAAATATGAAGATCAAGACAGTCAAGTATATGAATAAAAGCATAAACAGTAATAAAATGTACAGTTTCAATATGTCAAGTTTTCCAAGGTACAACATATTGAACACGATGGTTGCATCTAAAACATATTATTTTCTTTGTTTATTTTATTAATAACGATCAGAGACATTCACAACACTGTTCAGCTTGATACAGCATATGGGCCTAATATAAAAATAATAATAACAAATAAGAATATTGATACATAATAGTCTGACAAACCACACAAAGATATCAACCAGAAAGGGAATTGTGACTTAAAAAAAAAGTCAATAAGGGATTAGTTGTCTAAGCCAAGAGTGCCATTAGGATGCATAAGCCCCAAAATGAAAGCAACACTTATTTTTCCATCTGATATAGACTAGGTAAAAGAAAATAGGCGTCCAACATTTGGATGCACTATCAACATCTTGTTGCTGGTATCCCTCCTTCCTCAACATCAAGCACCTTAACTGAACATATAACCAACTAATTCTTATCAGCCAGCTTCAAATTCAACAAACCACAAGCTCAAGTGCAAATATAGCATCACCCAGCCATGAATCCTTGCATTTTTTGGACGAACTAACTTTTAGCAGAATATGAAACCCCGCCAGCATAAAAAATCAAGTCACATTGATTCAGGGTGTATGGATATAAGTCTTCTTCAATGGCATGTTCTAATCATCCAAACTGCAGTCCGCATACTATAGTGAAGCAAAAACTCTATGAAGACTGTTACAGCTACTCCCATTGCACCACCCCACTAAAGAGCACCACCTCCAAAATAGCTAACATAGATATCAGATTTAAAACAAATGATTAAAGGATTTAGCTAATGCTTTTGCAAGGCACAGGAAAGATAGTATTAAGGTTTACCAACAGCCATATTCCATCACCTCGGGGCATCAATTAGATCTAGAACCGGCATCCATGAAGTTCCATGACTGTCCCTAGATTGCCAGTTACCCTCCACACCAACATCTTGCATCACTAAGCATTAGAACATGACAGCCCTAATGCCATAATATCCTCAGCATAATTGCTAGGCCATTCATAAGAAATGAGTATCCAATCTAAGAAGATGAATAACCCTGATCTAAAGGCCATATTCCAGCTGAACAGTGCCTAAACAATTCTTCACTTTACAGAGGCTCTTTGATACTGTATACTTTCTTCTTCCTACATCAAAGGTGGGTTATAACATTCCATTACAGCAGCATATATCATGCTAATAAATCCTGACAAAACAGATCATGCCAAATTCATCAGTTCTAAAATCACCCCACCAACCAAATGTTCCAGCAATATCATCTCCAATTCAGATAATGCAATGGACGACACCAGATGAAGAAATTTACCCACTTCAAAAACCTGTACAAGGCAAATGCCAAGGGAAAACCGGTTTTCACTAGTGATATTAATTAGCTTTTCTGTTGTATACGAACCTAACGGTACAGGGGACCACATGACAAAAACCTTTTTAAGGGATTTATGAATACTTGAGGAGTATATTGCTCTAGAAGAGTGAAGAACCAAAAGAGGAGAGACCCAAGGATAATATCCGATGAAAACACATCTCATCAGCACATGCAGATCTATAATGTTTCATCTAGAGCTCAAACTCAAGATGAAAGCACTAAGTCTGTATGGTATACCGTCAGCATCAAGAAACCTGCATAATAACAAACCATCTAAACCTAACTGAATCTAAGGAAATCTAAGGATAACCAGGGAAAGCCTCTGATATGAATAATAGTAATAATAATGCTTGATGAACATTTAGCATTTTGAACACATAAAAGCCAGTTATCAAGATGTTTATGCACGGAGATATAAACAGCACACACCCTCCATAAAGGGAAATGAAGGGAGAATGAAAGCCTGAATTATGTCAGTTGTAGCTCAGTAATCAATAAGAAAATCGTTCATCCAGTAGTTGGATATTCATTTATTGTTCTACCACGAAAAGTCAGGTGAGAATGCATTCTGTGATATTTCCATCAAGCACCAAAATCTATAGAGTCATGATAACTTGCATGAAAAGGTGATTCAATATATCATTAACTAAGCCCTAAATAACTAATGCGCACTCAATGGGAAGATCGGTCCTGTTATGTGCTACCACAAACATAATGGTTTAATTAATTTCTTAAAGAAGCTATGAAAGAACCAAACCACACGAAAAAAGAGGAAGTGATAATGACAATTAGAACTGAAAATATATTATGTATTCTGATTTCTGATTTACTAGAACGGTTGCACTGACAAATATGATATATGCCTTACCAGACCCAGATATAAACTTGGTTTCCTTTTCAAAAGGAGGAATATGGTAATGTTAATATGAAACACACAACATAGTGACAGCAACAATTATTACCAGGCATTTTAAGTACGCATGATCTGGGAGCAAAAGGACGTGAAAATCTCTAAAAACAAAAGCTCAAGCTCTAAAACGACGGAGGAGTTCAAATTTCTGAAGCAAAAACAAATTAACCGAAACGCAAAGAAGGAAACCCGTAAATTGAAGAAGAAAAGGCACATGCAAGAAGCACCTAGAACAACCTTCTCTCCTTCCACCAGACAAACGATAGCAGGCTGCTAAGATTATTTAAAGCTGAAGATGATACATCAGAAGCGATCAACAAGAAGATCAGGAATGAAAAATATTGCGGGTACGCAGAGCAACAATTAACAAAGAGAAAACGGTACGATTGTCTAAATAACAGCATAATATTGATCATATTGAAAATTTCAAAGTAATCGAGCAGGTAAACGTGCCTTCGAAATCTGTTTGACACCGATGCTCGTGAAGTAGCGGTGTTGGATACGCAAGATGGGAGTAGGGGAGGGAGAGGGAGAGGGAGAGAGTTGAAGAAGAGTAAGAGGGAGGATGGGAGGTTTGATCAAGGAAGGAGCCAATGTGGTAATAAAGCGGTTGGGCGCATAAATAAGAAACAAGAGGAGGAGAAATTAGCAGGACTTACCAAGTTTACCGGCAACCGAATGACCGATGCTATCCGTGTTAATTCTTCCATTGCTTCGCAAAGAGTGAAAATAACATTATACCCCGAGGGGAAAAAGAATAAAAATTCATCCCAGCGTGGAGAGGATAAGCACTGTGTCCCTTTTTGAACAATAAATAATTTCAATATAGATTAGTGCTTTTTCTGCCACAATTTTTTAAAATTATATTACAAATAATAATTCTTTATATTCTCACTCTTCATCAACCTTTTGGATTATGGCGCGCGGATTCGATTAAAAGGGATATTGAGGTGGCCCAATGTGCAGCTCTTACTTTTCTTTAGGAATTGGCCTAACTCCAAAAAGCTTCATTTATGTGTTTATACTTATCAGGCACTACTATTATTTATCAGTATTTGCCCCAAAAAAAAGACACACAGAAGAAAATAATATTTAGATCAGATTGGATTCTTTGGCGACGAATTGCGAGCAGATTTTTGTTATGGTCAAAGATTGGCGGCTGCAAAACATGATTGGGCAAAGACGTACAATTATGAATCAGTCGGTGAGTTTAATTTATTGCCAATAAAATGTCAAATATGACATTGGAGGTGTGACAATAAACTACTCCCGTAAGCTTTAAATATAAGAAAAATTTGATTTTTTTTTATAGGTCAAGGAAGCTAATTAAATTATTTTAGAGTATTTATATTTTTTTCTCTCCAAACTAATTAATGTAACTAATAAACTGATATATGATCTAAGGATACACACCATATAATATTATTAAATAACTTATTTAGCTTTATTAATCTCTCAAAAAAAGTCAACTATATCTTATATTTAGAATTGGTGATGGTATATACTAAGAGGGTGTGATGGGGACCTTCCTTTTAGAGATTTTGTGAATGAGGTTTGGTATTTACTTTACGGGGATTGACAGGTTATGCACTGCTACATAATATAGATTATGTTACTCTAAAGACGTCCCTTTTTAAAATAGGGACGTCTAAAACATAGACAGTGACATTTTTTTGTAATTCTATATGGGAATTAGGTCACTTTAGACGTTTCAAATTGAATTTGGGACGTTTAAAGTTAAAAAATAATTTTTTTTTACACTTTAAACGTCCCAAATTTATTTTTTATTTTATACTTTAGACGTCTCAAATTCCATTTGGGACGTCTAAAGTGGGACTTTAGACGTCCCAAATTAAAATATATATATATTTTTTAGTAATTTTTTTTTTACGCTTTAGACGTCTCAAATTCCCCACTTTAGACGTCCCAAATTTCATTTGGGACGTCTAAAGTAATTTAAAAATTTTCTTACGAGCTGTATTGAATATAAAAGATGCTTTCCTTCATCTCTCTCTCGCTCCCACAGCATTTTTCAATTTCTTTAAGAGGAGTTGCAGAGAGAGACCCACATTCTATAGATTCAAATGGCTTTTTTCTTCGATATTTTTGCCATCGTCCCCCCTCATCATACCCTTCGGTGCCCCTATTTGTGACGGTAACTCTTTCTTTATCACTTCTCAAATCTTACATGCTTGTCTGTTTATTATTATTATTATTATTATTATTATTATTATATAAGTTCCTCTCTTTTTTCACAATCAGATTTGGTACAGTGCATCTGGGTAAAAAATGGATTTTTGAATTTTAAAGTTTGACTAAAAGAAGTTTGAACAAAGCTAGCAAAGTGGTGGAAGTGTGGTGATGCCAAAAAAGGAAATTCCGAAGCCAAAAAGATAATGGAGAAATCTAGCATTTATGTTCAACAAAACTATTGTAGAGGATTCTCGTCTAGAACTTATGTTTGCTTTCGTAATTGATGACCTCAGCATCTACAGGAAATTTGAAATTCAAATTACTTTAGACGTCAAAGGGACATCTAAAGTGGAGACTTTAGACGTCCCAATTTTGAAATTGGGACGTTAAAAGTCCCCCTGTGGAGGACTTTAGACATCCCAAATTAAGAATTGGGACGTCTAAAGTCCCCCTGTATAGGACTTTAGACATTCCAAATCTCAATTTGGGACGTCTAAAGTCCTCCCTTTAGACGTCCCATTTTTTTGGGATGTTTTTTCTTAAAATATACTAAGCCCCCATATAAATGTTCCCCAGTTTTTGGACGTTAAAAGTATTAAAATAGGGACGTTAAAACCCCTTTTTGTAGTAGTGATGATTAATCATGGTTTCAGGGAGACCATATCTGTTATTGATCAAATAGCTAAATACTCTCATAGGTTGTGGTTAATCATAGTTTTGGAGAGGCCATGTCCGTTACTGATCAAATAGTTAAATACTCTCACATAATATGTGATAACTTTTATTTCTTTCATCAACCTTCTCCTTTTATCCAAGAGACGAATATTGATGAAGGTTGAGAGTCATTAGTCAATGTTTGTTGTATTGTCTCTTCTATAAGGTAATGATTCCATATATATTAAAAAAAAAAGGAAAAGAAACATATTTGGAATTAATGAAAGTGTGGGTGAAAAATCTCCGATTTATTTTCAAAGCCAAAATAAAAATTAAAAAACGTATACTTAAAAAATCCGGCCAAAATATCATTTATTTTTTATTTTTTATTTTTTGCCAGGGCAAACTAAATTTTGCATCAGCGCAGTGCATGGAAGCATTAATTCTCTGTTTGATTTGAGAAGTACTTGAATTCAGTTTAAAAAATTTGGACGAGTGAGACTATGGCATTTTAATAAAAACTATGTAAGATGAAAAAGGGAAAAAAAAAATCAATTAAAAACCTTATCCTCACAGGCTCACAGCAGGCTTTTATATATTCACAACTTTCTTTGTTTAAATTCGTGAATGGCTTTTTCTTAGCTATTTTTTAAATCTGGTATAAAGATTATATTTTAAATGCAAACAAAATCCATGATCTTTCCATGATATTTCGATAATCTTGGTCTTCAATTGTTATTTATGTCTCTACAGGGTTTGTAATTGCAACTGTGATCCCCTTCCCAATTTTAGAACAAAGTTTTTTTTTTCCTATACAAAGAACAAAGTGTTTTTGTATCATAAAGAACATAAAATATAATGGAGTATCCTATATTGCATTGCATTTTACAGGTTATACATTTGGCTCCAACTCTATATTAAGGAAATAATTTGCATCCTCAAAATATTACTACTATCTCGTAAAACATTGAAATGTTGCTTGTGAGACTTAATCAATATATAATAATTTGTCAACCCACGATAAACAATTCTCTCACGCAAACTTTCGTCTCCATTGGACGCATATATTACTAATTCAATAATTTTCATCAGTTATTATAGTCACTGATGAAAATTATTGTCACGCAAACTTTTTTTTTTTTTGGGTCAACCACGCAAACTAATTCAATTTTCATCACATGCATACTTATGTCTTAGTTTATAATGCCAGTTTAACCCGCACATGTCATAGAATAACATTATTGAATACTGAAGGGCCAAGTGAAATTATGGTTTTATAATAGATGACCAAATCAAAATGCCCTTTGTCGTTACATTCAAAAACAATTTTAGAGTCTTTTAATCTTTTGGTATTATAGTGTAATTTCAAGTTTTTTCATTAATTGTTACAATAAAGTTACATGAGTTGGATTAGCTGAAATTCCTCCTGTTAAATTTGACACGTGAACTTTACCATGAAAATTTAGATATTTTTTCCAGACAATATATTATGTAAGTCGGACTAAGAATGAAGGGCCATCATATTCTTGTCCACACCAATCTTTTCATTCTTTTAAATTGTGAAATCATTGAGTGTTTGTTTGATTTCATTTATTTTGAATAATTATATGCTACGCGGGAAGAATATCTTAATTGAGTTTTGTTCATAAAGCACAATTAATAATGCCTTTTTTTAGTTCTCAAACTGGCCCTTAATAAGCTGAGATCGATGGAGATTCTTCCAGGCTTGGAAGCAAGCACGTTACAATTGCAAAACTATGTGGCCCGGGGGTCAATAATTTATCGTGGAGGCAACGCGTCATTTTGTCTCATCACACACACAATCACACGATTCATCTTAACTTCTCAAGCGAATAAAGTACAGTAACCAGGGTGAAACTTTTGGATAATTTTAGATTGAGCTCGTGTTAAGGGGCTAATTAGTGTGAGTGGAAGTTAATCTTTTGGTCCTATAGTTTTGAATCCTTATACTTTGACTCGGTGTAAATTAGTCCCTATAATTTTGACTCAGTTGAACCTCAATTCTTGAATTTGGACTCACTGCAACTCAATCTCTATAGTTTTAATTATTTTAAAATTTAATCATTATGTTATAGAATAAAGGTGGAGACTATATTATAAGATGATTCGAATTATAAGGACTGAGTTATAGTGAGTTAAAGTTCAGGGATTGAGTTACAACTCATTTAAAATTATAAATATTAAGTTGTATTGAGTTAAAGTATAAAGATGGAGTTATAACTTAATTAAAATTATAAGATTAAAAAATTAATCTTCCATTAAACGTTAAATGAAACTTGTTGGAACAACCATGGTTAATGGAGGGTAATTAATTTGATGAGATAGGCGGGAGGGACGGGGGACCTATATCAACAATGTCAAAAGAAAGCCGTGAGTTGAGGGGGAGGGTGGGCCCCGGACTTGAGATGACTTTGGGAAACTGCAGTGGGGCATGATGAAGCCAATGTGCTGCCATAATTCCACGGATTTGGCTTCTCTGCTTTATATCTTCCTATCTTTTTCTCCCTCTGTTTTTTTCCCCTATCATTAGGTTGAGATTTCAAAAATTATAATTTGTAGTAAAATTATAATAATATTTTTATAATATGATAAATTTAGACCATTGAGATCTTAATCTAACAATAAAAAATAGAAAATGAGGGAGAAGGATGGAAAGGGGTAGAAGAGAGAAGCCAAGTCCTAATTTGACCAAGTTATATAGAGTACTCCCGCAATATGTGAGATATTTACTTAATTTGATTAGATTAAAAAAATTAATTAAATTAGTTAATATGACATGTATTTTTTAAAATATCCTATCCATCTTCCTTAATTCTCTTATTCCCTCTCTTCATTGATCATTGTTCAGGGAGAATTAATTGGGCAAATTAAAAAAAGATTGATAAATATGAAAACTATGTCTTATATTTATGACCAACATCAACTCTCTAAATATATTTTATATTAAATATAAGAGGGAGTATATATTAGTTGAGCCAGCATTAACATGGTGTGCACCAACTTTAATCTCACTTTACTAATGTCCAGTTCATTGTTGGGCATCGAATTGTATGCTGCACCAACATTCACTTCATCCTCTTGCTAAATTTTCTCCCCTAACCTTTATCACTGTTGAACTTCTGCTCGTTTTGAAAATATAATCATATAATATTTGGATAATAACAGCGTTAACATATGATGTTTTATCACTTGAAGTTATATTATAGGCTCATTTTTTATTGCATGAAATTCAAATAATAGGGTGCATCTTATCATGAGTGAGTCGTGTGACGACTTGCTCACACCTTTTTATCAAACACACATATACATGCCGATCTTGATAAAATGATATATCAATTACAAATATACTAAAATAAATATAAGTAAATAATCAAAACCGTAATTATAATATTAGCAAGGGATTAAGTTGTATTTTCTAAATGACTTTTGCATAGTGTTGCATAGAGTTAATGCTGGTTATATGAAATTTTGAGTATTACGCATGTTCTTTTAAGATATATAAATTTTAACTTTTATTTGAATGAATTATAATTTATTTTGATAGTTAGTGGTAAGACATCGTATTCTTGATTTTGGTATAATAAAGTAATAAATAAAAATATTGCATATAGAATTACCATTACCAGTTAATAATACATCGTTTTACATGGAGGGAACGGTTGGCTCAAGAGGCAAGCAATAATTATTTTAGGGTCTGTTTGGTTCGACAGATGGGGAGGGGATGGATTTTAATATTATTTTGTTTGGAATGATAAGAGGGGAAGGAAGGGGAGAGATTTTAATATTACCTTATTTGGTTTACAAGGGGAGGTAAGGGAAAATATTTTTATATGGGCAAATTTGCCCCTATTTTATTTAAGTTGTTTTTATAAAACTCAATGTTACTGAACCCGAACCATACCGGCCGGTCCGGCCTGGAAACCGGCGAACCGGCTAGTAAACCGGTCCGGTCCGGGTTCACATTTTTAATTTTTTTTTTATTTTTCCTTTAAAATTTCATACTATAAGTCTAAAATTTTCAATTTCTTACCAGTTTGGTCCCGGTTTAGCTCCGGTTTGTCCCCGATTTGACCCACTGACCCTTAACCCAGTACCCCGATTGGTTCAATGCCCGGTCCGAGTTTTAATAGCTTGATAAAACTTATAGAAAGTTTAAATCATGTAAACATGTAGTATATATTTTTACAATATACATTTAAATTATATATATATATATATATATATATATAAGTACATAAAACTTAAAATTTAACTAAAAAACAAGCAAGGAAAATGCTAGTGTGGTGAAGAAGGGTAGTGTGGGAATACTAAAAACCTTTGTAGGCAAAAAGATCACATCAAGGTAAAATATTACCCCTCCTCTCCAAATTTCCCCAATTTTGAGGGAGAGGGTTGTGAGGGGAAAATTTCAAAAAATTCCCCCCCTTTTAAAAAATTTGTAGTGTCAGATGAGGGGAAGGGAATAAAATCTCTCCCCTCCCTTTCATTCTCTTCAAACCAAACAGACCCTAGTGATTTTTAAGCTATATAAAATAAAATAGGGTGAGAATTTTGTTATGTAAAACATAAAAATATGCCTTTTCAAACACTACATGCCTATTGTTTGTCTGTAACGATGAATTGAGCTTTCGCAAGTAATGCGCAAATACACTTTTGAAGTGTTCAATAATGTTGCCAAACAAGCTAACTTTTAGAAATACTTTTACAACATTCGAATTAAATATATAAGATGATTTTTATCTCGATTTATAAAAAATTCTTAAAAAAACATTTTTTATGTGATTCCAAAACAAGCATGGGATAGTATTAAAACTAACTCATCTCTCAGTATAACAAAGTATATTCACAATTTTGTTTGCACAACCATATTCTTAGACAAACCTTTAATAGATTTATAACAAAAGGGATATCTTGATTTCTGATGGGAATAATTTGAAACTAATCTAATTTGATAGTAGAATGGTTGATAGATTTCTTGATTTATTATATGAGCATTTTAAAACTCATGCGTTGAGAGAAGAATAATTGATGAAGGCCAGAAGAAAAAAGAATAATTGATCCCACCCAATTTACTGTTCTTCAAACAGTGTCATTTGGAGTGATGGGAATATCTTGTTGAAATTGTTTTCCCATGTTTCTATTTCTTTTTGATAAAACATATTGATATTTTTATTACTATAAAATATAGGGTGTTACAAAATTCAATAAGAGAACAAACTAAAGGCTCAAAACATAAACTCTAACCACAACAAACAACATTAATCTTAATAATAGCCAAACTAATGGGAGTAGTCGCCAATAAGATCACCAAAAAAGCGTACCAATTCTTCACCGAAATCTGTAGAAAGGAAATCGCCGTCACCGGCAATTATGCCATTGTAAGGGGTAGTGATTCGAAGGAATCAATCCCAAAGGATCCACCTCCTTATAGGTAAAGAAACCACAAATGATGGTTTTGAACATTATGAGAGAACTCATATAAGCAGAACACCCATAGACACCCAACACAATTTTTGGCACCGGAGTAGGAAGAGAACTCACTGTCAACCACCCACGGAACAACACCTCTTGATGATACATATGGCCAACACCAGCGCCTTGGATTCGCTACCATCGAACAAACCTAACAATGGTCATTTGAGGGGTGAAGCATATGGCAGCAGCGACCATCAACAAAATCCTTTCCCCAAAAATGCAAATCCGAGCCATCAAATTGAGATATGATCTATCAACTTTCAAACTACCATCTAACCAAGAGGTGTCATAATCAGATTTCGTAGATTCGTTTATTATCCGAAAAACAGAGAATACCACCACTAAAACCCAACACCACAAAAGAAGTAAGCAAAGACGGACGTGCCCTCCTCAGATGAAGGCTGCGGGGTAGGGAGACGCTGCAGTTCGCATGAAGGTGAGGAAGAAGGCTCTCATAGCCTTAAGAAAGATCTGAAAAATGAAAGAAAAAGCTCACCGAAAGAGAGAGAGGGAGAGTCCATCCATGGTTCTATTTCTACCTTCACCGCCTCCCCCTCTCAATTCGATAATCCTATTAACCTCCCTCCCCATCATCCTATTTACACTACCCTGTGTCATACTCTTTTATTCACCAATATCATTTTGCCTTTTTTAAAAGAAGGCAGGTGGATTCCATCATCCAAAATTCTTAAGACATGGAATCATACTTCCTGATGAATCAAAATGGGGTCTGATTTGGTTTTTGCTTTATCCCATAATCAATTAAAAAATTTTTTTTAAAATTTTATGAGACAAAACTCATCTAAAAAATATACTTATTAAGTATGGCTCAAGATTGTTTAAAATAAGTTAATCTAGACACCCATAGTGCATATGCTTCCATCATATGCACATAGATACTATAACTGAAAATAAGTCGGCAAAAGAAAAAAGAGATCTGAAAACAATTATTATTATTATTTTGCCACATGAAAACAATTATTACTACTCTTATTATTATTAGAGATAAGTAATTTGCAGATCCTTATAGTTTCAATTAATTCTAAATTAGGTCCCTATAGTTTTTTTTTTCTTTTTATCATGTTCTTATATTTTTGCTTGCTTTTAATCAGGTTCTTGTAGTTTTTTCTTTTTATCAGTCCTTATTTTTTCACCGAATTTTTAATTGGATCCTTATAAGTTTTTTTATTTTAATTTATTATAAAAAATTAATAATATTAAAATATAATTTACAAATAATAAATTTAAGCTAATAATTACATAATTAAAAAATAATTAATATAATTTATTTGTAATCCTTAATTAGTTAATTATAATTCTATTCTATTTCTATTTTCATAAAAATCTATTATTATAATTTAAATTTTATAAATAAAAAAATAAATAAAAATTATAATAAACAATAAACAATATAAATCGATGGTTAATTAAAAACAATACGAAGCATACTAAAATTTGAATTATAGTAATAAATTTCTCTAAAAATAGGATAGAATTATAATCAATTATATTAATTATTTTTTGAATTATGTAATTATTAATTTAAATTTATTACTTGTAAATTATATTTTAATATTATTCATTTATTTAACTTTCAAATAATAAATTAAAATCCAAAAAAACCTACAAGGACCCAATTAAAAATCCAATGAAAAAATAAGGACCTAATAAAAAAAAATATAAGGATCTTATTAAAAATAGGTGAAAGTATAAGGACCTGATAAAAAAATTATGGAGACATAGTTAAAAATTTGTTGAAACTAGGGTTGAGGTGCTAAAATAACCATAAACTTTTGTGAAAAGTGCAACTGTAACAAGAAATTATTTTTGGGTCCAAAAGTAACCACAAACAATATAAGAAGGAGCAAAAGCAATGACGGTATTAAACCAAACAAACGTCCGTTAAATCAAACAAATGTTTATGAGGACAAAATGGGACAAATATGAAGTAAATTGATTATGGATGTTACAAATCGATTTATATAAGTTGGCAAATTTTCAAATATGAAGTAAATCGATTTATGGAAGTGGTAAATCGATTTACAACTCTAGCCGAAAGTTATATGGTTTCCAGAACTCAATTAAATCGATTTACTATTGTTCAAATTGATTTACAGTGGCATCTAAATGTTAAAAAATAAGGTAAATCGATTTAAAGCATATGCAAATCAATTTATGTCATTGATAAAGTAAAGATAACTCGATTTACCAATAACCAAATCAATTTATCACTTGTCTTTGTTTTCGTTCAGCATGACAGAGCCTTAATATTGTAGCCATATCTCTCAAACCACAACTCCAATTAAGGTGAAAATTAATTCATATGAAACTAGACTTCCAATGCGTTATTTTGACACTAAGATCAAGTTCAAATGAGCTCAAATGAAAGAGATATAAATTTTAGAAGATGACACATAAATCACTTTCATATTCCAAACATAGGTTTGGTATTTTAGATATAACTCTTAAACGACATATCTGATTGAGATGAAATTAGTGACATATGAAACTAGACTTAAAGATCTTTCTATGGATAGGTCATGGGTTATATTTGGAGCTATATATGAAGCGGTATGCCTTCTGAAAGTGGGCATTCGTGAATTTAAACCTTGTCCATAATAGTAGTCAGTATTTAGATCATGACTTTCAGAATACAACGAGTTTGGAGCTAATTCTTTTTACATTTGAACGTAGATTGGAACAGTTTTCTGATGATAGGTTATTTGCCAAATTTAAAGTTATATCCAAAAAGTTATGCTTGCTAGATTTAGAGGCTTATTCGAATGTCGTTATTTTTCCAAAAATCTCCAAACTTCTAAAAATCATTGGAACTTATTCTTTTTGCTTCTAATCACTTTAACATTTCATTATATTAGTTATTAAACATTTTCCAGATGATCAAACAAGTATTAACACACAAATTGAAAAAAAGGATTTTTTCATCAGAAATTTCCAACATCTATTTCACTACTTCAATGGTCATATTTCAAAAGCCAACCGGAAATATATTAGTGGATTGACTAATATATAACTATTTTTATACTCAAAGTACACTAAATTAAGTTTTACAAATTGTAATCTCTCCTGCATATCTCCAACAACAAACCGAACACAACCCTTTTAAGTCACATTGAAACATTAAGTGTTTGTTTGAAATAGCTTATTTTTAGGTAATAAGTGCTTATAAATTGTGATTCACGGTATACGGGGTAAGTATATGAGAGAGGTTTTATCTCGACTTACATAATAATGACTTATTATCTAAAATTAAGTGATATCAAACACAGACTAATATGTGGTGTACAGAATAACAACCACACTCAAGTCCATAATAAAGTTCCTATTACAACTTGCCCTGGAACAGAATAACGAACATTTATTTAGTTTAACGCCGGCATTGTTTTTACTTCTTATTATATTATTTGTGGTTATTTTTTGACTAAAAAAATTGTTCCCGGTTACAGGTACGCTTTTAACAAAAATTCACGATCATTTTAGCACCTTGAAAACTACTAGGAACTGCAGATTATCGTCCTTTATTATTATCATTATTAAAAGGTTTGGCGCCACAGGCTGTAAGTTGCTGGCAATACCCAATGAACTGGAATGCGCCGTTAACAAAGAGATTCAACTCTCTTCAACGACGTTGATTTTTTATTTTTTTGAAAAAAAAGAACCCTTCTTCAACCACTGATCTCCTGGTTATTTTTTGAGTCGATTGGATTTTGACTCCGAGTCGCAAAATGAGCGTTATCGACATTCTAACCAGAGTTGATTCGATCTGCAAGAAGTACGACAAATACGACGTCGAAAAGCACAAGGATTCCAATATCTCCGGCGACGATGCATTTGCTCGACTCTACGCTGTAGTCGAAGCTGACATCGAGGCAGCTCTTGAGGTCAGATTCTCTTTTTTATTATTTTTCTTCCTTCTTTATTCACTGCTTTAGAAACTCAAGGAAAGGCTGGTGTGGTGTGGATTTTTTTTTTTTTTTTTGGTTTAAAATTTTCACTGAGTTTGGTGGGCAAAACGATAAATGCTGTAATGTACATAGATGGAGACTTTCAAGGGAATTCTTGCTCTAATTGATGAAATTTTATTTAAAATTTGTGATGTGGCCCCTCCAAAAAAAAAGTCTAATATCACCTAGGAGTGAATTCTTTGTAGAAATCAGAAACTGCTTCGAAGGAGAAAAGTAGGGCATCTGTTGTGGCCATCAATGCTGAGATTCGTCGTACTAAGGCTCGGTTGCTGGAGGAGGTCCCCAAGTTGCAGAGATTGGCTGTAAAGAAGGTTGGTTTTTGCTTTCTGTCAGATCTAGGTTCTATCAATTAAAATGATTCTTCTTACCCATTATACTCCTGAGTTTCTACTGTGCGAGAATGTACATTTATTTAAGTAATCTAATTGAAATTGTGGGAATAGAATTTGACAATGAGAAAAAAGAAGATTACATTAATGTACATTGTTCGGATCCTTGCTGGGTATGTTTTCTCAATAGCTTGATTATATTTTTTTTTTACTTGACTTGCTGGCATGATTGCAAAGCTTTAAAATCATCCACTCTAATACATATATATCCGTGACAAAATATAATTTATCCACAGGTAAAAGGGCTTTCATCAGAAGAATTTGCTGCTCGTAACGATTTGGTTCTTGCACTGCCAGAGAGGATCCAAGCTATCCCAGATGGGACCCCTGTTGCACCCAAAAAAACGGGTGGTTGGGCTTCTTCTGCTTCCCGTACTGAAATTAGGTTTGATTCAGGTAATTGATGTTATCTATGTCTTGTGCTGATAGAGCAGTTTATGCCTGCGAGTTTCTAAACTCATCGTTGTAGTTCAATCACGTGATTCATGTCTGTTACAGATGGTCAATTCGACGATGAATACTTCCATCAAACTGAGGAATCAAGTAAATTTCAGCAAGAGTTTGAAATGCGCAAAATGAAGCAGGCAAGTCATATTGGCCCGGGCGTGTTTGGTTGTTAATTTTTGTGCAATGTAAATATTATGTGTTTATCAAAGAATGTTTTTATATCTGATAATATCAAAGCATCTATAGGATCAAGGTTTGGATATGATTGCAGAAGGCTTGGATACGTTGAAAAACATGGCACACGATATGAATGAGGTCAGTTGCCTTGCGGAGTTTATTTTTTCTCCTGTGTGTTTTTGTTGCCCCATCATATTATGTTTCATTTTTAATTTAGTGTGCTAAATGCAGGAACTAGATAGACAAGTTCCATTGATGGATGAGATTGACGCTAAGGTAAGTTTATTAACTTTCTTCTGTTGCTAAAGCTTTGAAATCTGGAGGAATATTGAGATGGCATAATTGAATTTTCTAAGTTGAAGCTAACATGACAAGATAACTACTTGGGATCTTCCCAGGTGGACAAAGCATCATCTGACCTAAAGAATACCAATGTCAGGCTTAAAGACACAGTGACCCAGGTTATTTAACATTGACCCTCTTTTAAGCTTAGATTTTTAACCATTTCTGGCAGCATTGGTGATAGATTTCTGCTTGTTAATTCTTACAATGGTTTTGGTTTCTGCACAGCTTCGATCCAGTCGAAATTTCTGTATTGACATTGTGCTGTTGATTATAATTTTGGGAATTGCTGCCTATTTATACAAGTAAGGCTCTTAACTGCTTTATGATCACCTGAAACAAAAAAACCAGTATATTTCTTATCTAACAGATTTTAAGCCCAATATATGTCCCTCTTACTAATTTTACCTTAATATTGGAAACTTGGATGCGTGAATAAATACTGGCATGAACGGGAAAGTTCTGCCCCATGTTTACTTAATACGATGACAAACATGAAAACTGAAATTCTACCAACTTAATTTGGGAATCTTGAGTTTCATCTTTACTCTTTAGTACATCCGGTGTAAAGTTTCTTCATAAAGGCATACATCACATACAGATTGGCAGCAGAACTAATTTCTGAGAAATTTTGTAATGTACTACCACCGATAAAAGGAGGTTTGAGTGAAACATGTAGGTTGAGATCATAATCATGCTATCGAGTAAATTTAGTTTCGAATGTGATAGTGTTGGGAAAAAAATTAATGTCATGTCTAACCAAAATCTTTCATATTCATGATGTGACTGTTTATCTCTTTGTTCACGGCACTACTGGGATCTTTTATATCTTGTATTTGGCACCTTGTGTATAACTTGTGTTCTAGGTGGTGTATTCTCTCTCTTATTTGCTTCTTTGGAGTAGTTTCTGACCTGTGCGTTTAATTGCAGTGTACTGAAGAAATGATTTGATACACGAGGTGATATTGAATTTGTTGGATGTGGGTCGGTCATACGTGCCACGTATTTTTCCTGAAAATATCATGATTGTGAAGTTCTGTTTTATTTTTGTGTGTGCGTGTGCATATCTGGTGGCACTCGAGAGAGATACAGACATGTGTCGGTCCTTTTCCTTTACAATCAGCTCCCTCTCCCGTATGGTGGGATGCCCCGCTGCTGTGTCAAATAGTTACGGCTTCTTTCATCTCCTTGCGTCACAGTATCTCACCCCAGATTTGGCGTTGTTATTCTTGTTTTGGGGATACTTGTACAAAGTACTAACAGTGTTTACATAAAGGACTTTGCATCATGATTTTATTCGTTAATTTTGTACCTGGATCTGATCAGCCTACAGGTACATGAGATAACAATGCACTTCGTGGCCTGCATTCTTTATTATTCTCTGTAATCTTTATGTGATCTTTAAAAACAATGTCTTTGTGCTTCCATTAAACAATTTTGTTCGGAACTCTATTGATGGGAGCTTTGCAATATTTCATTAGGCTTAAGTGGCAATTTTATTCCGAAAGTTTTCACTTAGGGGTAATTTTATTCCGGAAGTTTTTTGGGGGTCTTAACTGTTATCCTAATTAATTTTGACCGTTGATTAGTCAAATATGCTGAACTGATAGTCTGCATATCATCTACGTCATTTCTATTAAGGTGTAAATTTGTCTCAGAAGTCTATTTGTCATTTACTTTATCTTTTTTTTAAAGTTAGATTTAAAACTTCTGTTGTAAATTTGCACCTTAACAAAACTGACGTGGATGGCATGTAGATTGTTAGCTCAACATATTTGGTCAACTAACAGTCAAAATTAGCTAGGATAATAGTCAGAGCAAAATTGCTCCAATTTTTCCACTTCAAGGGCAAAATTTCCCTTTGGTGACAACTGTCGGAGTAAAAATGATCTTTAAGCTTATTTCATTATCACCAACAAAAGAAAGAAAGCGGAGAAATTGCTTTGAAAAAGTGATATGGAAGAAGGGGCTGTTAGTGAAGATGTTTGATCAATTAAGTGTATGTTTGGATTATTGCTTGAAGATGAGAAGAGTTTTATCTCGACTTACGAAACGGTTTCAATGTTGCCCAAACACTCGTTAAATATCCTTGGCTGCATTTCGCCGTTTCCAGTGCGTAGACAATTCTACAATTCTATTGAACATATTATTCGAGCAGACATTTTTCAAGAACTATAATCTAAAACAAATTCCTCAAGATATTCCTTCCAATCTTCTTTATTTTTATGCGGTCACATCACAATTATATATTGAAAATCAAACATCGATTCCAAATAGTTCATTGTCCTATCTTAAACACATTAATTATATACCTACTAATCGAAATATGATTTATTTAATGAAATTAAACCAAGGATTCTTGTTTTCAAAACTTACGCGTAAACGTTCATCAGAATCATCTACATAGAAATCACAACTCACATTTTAACTTTTATAGTTCATTGGGTCAAAAGAAGAAATTGTATAATGCATTCATAAATTAATTGGTTTACAATCACCGTTCCACAACATTGTTCTTTAAACTATCTATTAAATATCACTCACAAAAATCTAATAATATGCTATAATGAAGCAAAGCAAATAGCGTCCAGTTCCACATATGTACAATCCCAATGAGCTATAAAGAATATAATAACCACACACTACACAGAGGAAAGCTTTTCCTGAGTGATCTTCTTCGGACTCTCCAATCTTTTATTTCACGTTCTGCATATACCCAAACATATATTCATAAGCATGAATGAGTATAAATCTGTCAAATATATCCTGTGAAGGCCAAGTTATTAAGCTCTTGAGGCTGTATGATGGCATTCCAATGATCAAAGCTGCTGAAATCACTCTTGTAGCTTTTGCTTATGTCTATTGCTAGCATGTCCCTCCCATGATCTTCCCCTCTTAGCTTCTTAAAGGGAGGAGAGTCATAAAGATTCATTTGGTTATGTTCACAGAGCTTTCTCTTCAAGCTCACATCATCAGGAGATTCTGAGAACTGTGCTGCTTCTATGTTTGAGGTATCTTCATGGACAAAAGCATTATCGGTACGCTGATAGCTCAAGCTTGATGTTGCATTTGCCATGCAAGGAAGAGTATTATTCGTCTTAGATCCTAGAATATATGGCAACATGGGAAATTCATTGAACACACCGTTTTTTACAGTTTCATCAGCATCATGATGGATTTCATAATTATTCATCGGTTGAAAGTAGCTTGCAGGTTCATTATTACTAGGTTCATTCGACTCCTCCCAAGTGCTTCTAGGGCTGCTAATTTTTTGTCGAACCCTGCACAGCACCCAATCATCCAGCTACACAAAGGAAAACATATCAAAACTGCATATTATATTCTTAGATATAAACACATCAAACTTGGTCGACTTTCATCTTTTAAAAACGTGGACAAAAAAAAAAGGAAGCATCATGTAATTGACCTACTCTCATAGATCCTCTTTGCTTGAAACTCGAGATAATTGAATCGAGCAACCTATACTCATGCATGATCCAATCGGTTTTAGATCCTTTAGGTGGACGACCCTTATAGAACACGAGGGCTTTCTTCACTCCAATGCTCTTCATTCCACACGAACTAAGAATTGGTTTATCAGTCCCCGTAGCCTTCCAATAACCTGACCCTGCTGCTCTGTTTGGCCTCAATCCATTCGGATACTTCCTGTCCCTTGGAGTAAAGAAGAACCACTCATCCTCTCCAAACAAAGCCTTGCCTATATCATAAACACACACACACAAAAACACCATAATTGTTTCATCAGTGACTTGTTCATGAAGAAAGCAAAAAAATGAAACAGAAGCTAGACATATATTCGATACTTGGAAGCTCCCATGGGTTGAACTTGTAGAGATCTATGTCTGCGATGAATGAAGCTGGGAGGGAACGTGAAGTTGCTTTGTTTCTGAGGTAGTGAACAATGAGCTCTTCGTCTGAAGGGTGGAATCTAAATCCAGGAGGGAGTTGGATTTCGAAGTTAGGATCTTTCTCCATTGGAAATAATTAAGGAAACGGAGGAACCTAGGGAATTTAAATTTACCTACGAATCGCGGGATCGATATTATCGAGCAAGATGGTTGTAAGCTTGAAATTGCTGTGCATGGCGATCTATATATATATGCTGCTTGATCATGCAGAAAGGGACAATTATCGGGTAATAATATAATAATACGTACGAAAGATTTGCATGACGATAGGGTAGGGGATAGAGATAAGAAAGCAACCCACTTGTCTTATGTTTTGTAGCAAACATTCTTCAAAGGCCACATCATATGATCACCCAGATTACTTTTAAACTTAAACAAAAGATTCAGTCTCCTATATATATGGTCGTTAAAGGCGGTCGATTCCAGACTAAGGTGAAAATTTAACGACAAGTCCCGAGATTTTCTTTATTAATTAAATGATCTATTAATCGCAAATCAGATTGCTCGATAGTAATATGGTTGTACTGTTTTTTTTTTCCTCATTTGATAATATGCTAGTTGTATCTAAATCATTGGAGGAATTCAAACTGATGATGTCTAATTTTTTTTATTATATGACAAGTTCTCCTTGATGATGGGTTTGTTATTGTTACAGCTGTCCTAAAATTAAGGAGAAGCACCGGTTAATCCGAGCATAAATGTCGGGGAAGCTTGATTTGGATATGGAAAAATACTTTATTCCAAGTGGGGCAACAAATATCAGATGATAAAGCAAATGCAATACAAGGTTTGGTTAGTAGTTAATTAACTATTGAAGATAGGGCATACTTGTTCTAGTTGTGACAAACTTAATGCATTCACTTGAGCCATTATGGATACACGACAAAATTATGAACGGGAAACTATTATAATGATTTTCGGCAAGTTATTTGATTTTTACCCTATGTTTGGATGGAGAGAAAATTAGAGGGGAAAAAAAACTAGGAGGAAAAACTCTCAAAATCAATCGTAAACTTTTTTTATAATTTTTAGAAGTTTTCATTTTTAATATTCCCTTTCTCATATTTCCCCCTCGTTTTTCTCTCTATCCAAACATAGAGTTTAATGTTAAATGGTGAGGCAAAGTCTGGTAGATTGCATACGGATTAATGTGAAAGGTGGCAGTACAAATGAGAGGTACAATTCTGCTTTTGAACAAACATGAAGATATGACCTACCATTTTTATACCAACCAAGAGAGATTCTGCATCAGCAAGCTATAAGTTTGCATGAGGGAATCAATAATGGACTTTACTTGGGATTGAAAAGAAATATGGACAAGTGAGATGTCTCAAGAAGATGCTTGTGTTTGGCGCTATTTCCTACTATACTCTTATTGCACTACACTCCAAGACATGCAACATGAATGAAAGTTCCAGGGACATAGTCACTTCAAACTTGATCCTGTTTCTTGGTTTCTTCTTCTTGGAAATTAAACAATTATTTCATCCTACCTCGATCTCTCTGCGTCTGTCTGTGTGTCATTAACTCCTTAATGTCTTACAAATATATGTATTTAGTTTGGGAGGAAGCCCTAGTAGCATTCTTGATTGACACAATTAAGGACGTATCAGAAAGTATCATATCTATAAAGTTTGAATTAAGGATATTGATCTAAATCCACATGATTTGCATATGGAAGCATATAATGAGAAAATATGGTATCAAATTAAAGAGCAATTGGGTTAAAAGTTTATGTGTGAACTAGGATACAAAAGAACGTTCCAATACGTTAACTACATATGATGATGAACAAACCCAGGCTTTGGGTTTGTCATGTTTGTAATAAATATGATGGCGTCTAAATCTAGGCTACGCCTTAAATTTCAAAGGAAACAAACAAAACATAAGTGTGAAAGTTATAAATTACCTTATCTTTCTAATCCTGCAGTATTTTGTACATGATTCTGATATACTTTTTAAGTCATTTTTCTTTAGTCTGGTCCAAGCTTAAGGGTGTGTTTGGTTTGAGGGGAGGATAAGGGAGGGAGGGGAGGGGAGGGGAGGAGGGGTAAATTACTTTTTTGAGTTGAAGATATTTAAATTTTGGACGGGAATCTAAAATTTAAAAGAAATGAGAGGGTAAATTTTGGGCGGGAATTCAAAATTTACAAAAATAAGAAGGTAAATTTTGGATTTTTTTTGTCCAAAATTATAATTTACCTACCCTCCCCTCCCCTCCCTCCCTTCCCTACCCTCCCCTCAAACCAAACAACGGTTCAATTGGGAGCACAATTAAATGCCATTAGGATTTTTCTGACTAACACAGTGAACGAGAAACTAATTAAACGAAGAAATTGTAAAATTTCATTTATTTTTTCTGTTAAGACTGAAAAAAGAAAAGAAAGAGCTTCACGAGAACTTGTAGATACAGATTCGTCTCTCCATTTATACATGCATGCAGTTGAAGGAAAAATAATGCAAACTATTGTATAGAGAATCCACAAATTAGAATGAATGAGCATGTGTTTTTTAGACACTTTTGAGTCAGACGCTAAATTTGAGTGCCTCTTAATAGGTATTCGAATAT
This sequence comes from Inga laurina, assembly GCA_963855925.1. Lineage (NCBI taxonomy): Eukaryota > Viridiplantae > Streptophyta > Magnoliopsida > Fabales > Fabaceae > Inga > Inga laurina. The sequence continues at coordinate 13,720,213 of OY979703.1, read as the reverse complement.
TGGTTTATCATATTATGAAGGACTTATTATTTTCCCTAGACTCAATAATACAACACAAACTGAATGTTTTGGGGCGTCGAAGGACAGTGAAAGGGACAATAAGAGGAGAACAAAAACACAAGCGGAGACAAGGGAGAACGGACCAGGGAGCCCATGCTGGGTCCAAAGAATGTTAACGAACAGAAAGATGTGGGCCAATTTATTAAGAAATTAAACCATCTCAAGGACAATAATTATTTTTCAATTTCTTTGATATAATCCCGTGGTGCATCCCCCCTGGCCCATATCATCATCATTTGCCTTTTTTTTTTTTGTTCAAAGTCATCATTTCGTTTGAGAAAATCACCATTCACAACATCTCTGGATATAAAAGTAAAATGTATTACTTATAAGGTACAAACAGTATGATTTATTTTGAATTTCATGCAATATATGGATAGGTATATAAAACTTTCCTGATCTAATAAATAAAGAAAAAAATTGATGAAAAGATGCTGTTTGAAAATTTAATCAGACAAAAAGCCATGGTATATTCATACAAAATAGCCACGGTATACTTAATATAAAGGCAAATTCTATATGATGAGGCAACGTTTCTATTAAATTTTTTGTAATAAATAATATTCCTCTTGTTTTTAATATAATACATATTTATCTAATTTAATTAGATTAATTAAATTAGTTAATATGAAATGTGTTTTTTAAAACACCATAAACATCTTCTTTTATTCACCTTCCCCCTACTCTTTAATTATTATTGAAACAACCTCAATAGGAGTAAATTAGAAAAGATTAACAAATATGAAAATTATGTCTTATATATTTAAAATCAAGATTAACTTCTCATATATGTCTTCGATTCGAAAAAGTATAGTTTTTTTATTAGTAGAACGAGAAGGGTGATTAATTAATAAGCTCGGCGTCTTCTCAAAGTCGAGAGGTGCTAGATTACAAGCTTGATTCTCTTGAACATATCATTGGCTTCCCCACCAAACAACACATATATACGTAAAGGTAAAAACAAAGAGGATCGGAATCATAGAATCAGTGAGTTTTGATATTTTAACGTACGAATCCTATGTGGCATTCTGACATACAGCCATATAAAAAGACAAGTTAAAACAATGAAATATGCATAGGATTCATTCTTTAACATAAGATTTATTTAGTATCCTGATATATACGCATAATACATCCAGATCAGACACATTGTATACATCGGAATCGGAGAAATTATATATATACTAATCACTAATCGGGATGCTCCTCGACAACTCAATTAATTTAAACAGCAAAGAAAGAATAACTCAGAACGGCAAGATTTGGGTTCCATTTAGCTGGTTTGGGTCTCTCTCTCTCTCTCTCTCTCTCACACACACACACACACACTACTTGACTCCGATTTAATTGAGGAATTAATGTCCCAAACTCTCAAAACTCAAACGATGGGCTGACTCATGTTTTTATCTCTCGACGTTAGTTGCGAGCCACAAGCATACAACGGTCAAAACTGTCAAAGCAGAAGCAAAAACCAATTTGGCAACCAACCCACACACCGATTGATTACATTATATGAATTAATGGTAATCAGGGAGGAAGAAAAAACAAAATCTTTTTATAATAGTTTTTATTATAAGAGGAGACTATATATCTCAATGTTTATTATCGTGAATATTACAAAAAGGTGACCGTGATTTCTCCATTATTTTTTCCCCATTTAACCGTATAGGTAGGGGCCCAAGCGAATAAAGCACGTAGTAGAAAGTGAGATGCCGGTATAAATAATTTAGTTCAGACATATATATTTGAAAATCTTGCACTGGGTTCGGTAATGAGATCGCGGATGTTCGTGAAATTTTCCAAACGATGAGTAAGCAAAAATTGAAAAGAACTATAAACAAAGTACTTGTGGGGTTCTCTATGTAGTATTTATGGATGCAAGGGATGTCGTTATGTGGTCGGACACATATATATGTATCCTATTAATTATATATCGATAACTGATACGTTAGGTTAATTATTCCTTTCTCTCATGTGCTTACCTGTAAAATCAAGTTCAGAGTTTCTCGATCTAGTACTAATATATAATACAACAAAGCACATGGGATATTTTGGGCGTGTAAGTGTTCATGTGATAGGGTGAAATAACATAGGATGCCATGCCCCCCAACGCAACAAGCCAAAAGCGGTTGAATTGTCCAATATATATAATATATATGTAACATTACTGACACAATAATTACACAGATTCCTCTAATTTACGTTTTCTCTTGTTTGTTTCCATCATACTATAATATCACACACACACTCACATTATTTGCACCTTCATGATATGCTCTTTCAATTCCTTGAAAAACAATATAGTCAAAAAAAGGTTGCTCCCAGTAGTAGTACTCCCCTGAATTATTTAATGCTTTGATTGTTAAAGTTCACCTAACATATCCATAATTCGATCGATTGCCTACAGTATAACAGTATAGTCTTGCTGGCTCAGAACTACTGATGCAATCTTAATCTCTGTGTAAATAATTATGTCTAAAGATTACAAGCTTGCAGAGTAGTATTTAATTTCGATCACAGTCCCTAGATTTAATGCTAAGATCGACACTTAGCTTGCACAGGTATTTCCTCATTTGATCATTATTCATAGAAGGGTCTCAGAAATAAGAAATGATGTGTGTGTGTGTGTGTGTAATGGTGCGTGATTAGCACGGTAAAGGCTTACGTTATTCCAAAGCCTAAAATGTTAGATGTGTGAAAATGGGAGAAGTAAATAGAGATGCGTGTCAGGCTTCAAGAACAATCGATTTTAGAACATAGTTTGAGACAGCTCAATGGTCAATTCACTGTATTGATAATTTTTTTTTTTCCCCATTGGTATAGCGAAGTATTAGAGGTTATTAGACTTGGTTTGTTTTTTTGGACGATATTAGACTTAGTTGTAGAGAGAAAAAGGCAGATCTTGTAGTTCTTTCTTGTTACCGATCATGGCAATTAATAAAAGTCTTTTGAAAGTGAGGCACTAATAGTACGTAATAGCTAGGAATTGACCGATCAAGCTATCACGAGGAATCAGAATTTATATATGAGGCTTCAAGCTACATCTTCAATCACGTGGGGACATGGTCCAACTATTTTGGGACGCTCTATATGACTCAACGACTAAACTATGTAGATCACTTCAATCAGTTTTACTTAGTGTGTGTTTAGGTTAGCTTTTTTTAATAGTTTTTATATGACTCACGAGATAAGTGTGTGAGAGGAGTTTTATTTTGAGTTGAACAAACTTAGGTTTGAAAGTTTGCCAAACACCCTCTTAGAGAAACACCCTCTTGACAAACCAAAATCTTCATTAGATCAATGGAGAATATCAGAAAGAGGTTCAACTTGTGCCTCTTTGTTTGGTGATATATATGTTAATATCTCTTTTAATCTACTATGGGAATTCTTTTAGCTTAATTAGTAGCGATAGTATTGTAGCGTTGATTATTTGAAATGATTATACTACCCGCAATGAAGAACGTGACTAATATTAGGTTTAACCAAATACTCCCTCATATGCTCAACATAAGACATATTTATCTAATTTATTTATGTTAAATAAATTAGTTAAATTAGTTAATATGACATATATTTCTAAAACATTCTAATCATTTTCTTTAATTATTATTCGAGAAGCATTAATAGAGGTAAATTTAAAAAATATTGATAAATATAGAAACTATGCTTTAGATTCAAAAATAAAATTAACTTCTTAAATATGTCTTATATTATGTATCAGAGGATCGGAGTATGTAGTAAGGATGAGAGAGAGAGAGATATATATATATCTGCAATAATATTGACAGTGGATGACGATGATCGAGCTATTTGATCACGGGGCTGTGAGGCATGCAAGCTGTTTTTTCAGTGTCAAGAAATCCTCATCGGATCCAATCTTATGTTTTTGTTTAAAAAGAAGAATACAATTATTCAACAACAAAAGTCTAGAAGAGTTGGCAAATGGCCCAGTCTTGTAAACATAACTTTCAGGATCTGTTCAGTATGAGGGACTTCGAAAGAAAGAGGGGGAGGAAAAATTTTTATGAGTTAAATTTAAAAAAATTGAAAAAATGGGATTAAAAAATTTTAATATAGAAAATATGTATGATAAAAGAGTAAGAAAACTTGATTAAAAACTTTAGACCCTACTTCTCTTATTTTTTTAAAACCAATTCAAAATTTTTTTCCTTCCATCTATTTTCCGTTCCCTCCCCTCATATCAAACAAGCCCTCAGAGTTTGAACGATGAGCATGTGCTTGGAGAAATAAAAGCTTTGTTAGGGGAGTTAACTATTGCTCGCAGAATTTTGGTTTCTGGTAAGAACCGCTTCGCATCTGTTCAATAAATTAAATATTGAAACCGTATGGATAGATGGAGTAATATATGTTGTGTGCGTGTGTAAGCGCGCGCACATGTAATAATTGTAACTAAAAAAGAAAAAGTTGAATGCTTGACCGTAAGTGCTGAAACATGTGTCCTACGTCACTAAATAGTATGTACATTTTAAAGAACTATTTTCTACCAATTTTAAGAAAGATTCGCAACGAAGAAAATCCCACCCTTTCAATTGCCTGATAGAGTCTTCCTCCAACTTCGATCAGCCAATTAAAGACCAAATTATACGTGAAAAATCACTGAATTTTCCCAACCATAGTTAACCATCAACGAAACCACTTGCATTGATTTTGTTTAATGCCACGTGAAAGGCAAGTTGTCTCTAGAGGAGAAAAGAAAAGAAAAGGATATAAACGCCGGATTTTAATATATATATATATATATATATTTAAAAAAAGGTGCAAAATGAAATGACGTGAACTTTGTTGAGAAAGGAGTGATGCAAAGAGATTAGTTGTTGTTTTTTTTTTTTTTACTTTGACTGAAGAGAATAGTCGTTTTTTTTTGGATAAACACTTTCATACATAAAATTCCGTTTACATATTTATATTGTGAAATTAAAATCATTCTCACAAAATTAATTCAGACATGCATCTTATAACAGTGGAAGCGGAAAATGCAACAAGTTTATAGGCGTACACATAAAGCGTACATACGAAGAAGGAACATGACCATGAAGGAGACGCAATAATGAATAGAAGGCAAAAAACATGGGAGGGACGTTTCATTGACTTGAAGGCGCAAGAGAGCCGTGGTAATAAGTAATAACCCAATGAGCACATCATTGCCATGGATGAAGAAGAAAGAATCACTTGCACTTTTTGGGGAGCAAGGAGGGAGGGTACAGCAGAGGGCAGGGGACCCCACAAAACAGGGCACAGTCTGGGCCCCACACGATGACACTGAGAGGGACAGAGGTATCACGGACCACGGTCCTATCCTTGCATCGGCACGAGAGACCCTTCAACCCCACTACTACTGCGACCCCACACGCACACTCTCTGACCTCTCTCTTCCCCTAAAACTTAAAAACCCTTCTTTCTTCCCTCTAATTATGCCTTAATCATTCTTCCCTCTCAGAAAGGTAACTTACTTTTCTGTTTATTTTACCTTAGCCCCCACCACCCATCATCTTCATTACACTTATCCCACGAAGTTCTTCATCAAATATAGCTAATCTAATGTTCGCTAATCCCCAAGCCTAATACTATGTGGCAATGTGTTGTAAAGCCTTTGTTTATTTTATGCGCTAGGAGTCTATAAAGATATCGGCTTTTTAAGCAAAAAACAGTTCGGAGTTTGTGTCCGCAAAACACAATCCCCTGGTGTAGTAATTTAAACATTAATCTGGTTCAGCGGGCAAAGAGGCAGGGACACACACAATTCGACGAATATTGTGGGTGTGTGACTTGTGTTCGTATTTGTGTGTCTTTGTGCGTGTGGTGGCCCATCACAATCTATGGCTGACCGTGATTGAGGATGGCAGTCAATAAGAGATGATGAGGTTGAGATCAGAGTCCCTCAACGGTTATCCCCAAAGACACAGCCAAAGCTACTATTGCTAGGTAGGGGGAAGAGAGAGAGAGAAGAGAAGAGGTCAGAAAAAAAGGCTCCAATATTATCTTTATCTACTATATAGCTGGCCATCGTATTTGAGTGGTTTTGGTTTTACGGCGATACTAAACGAAATCAAACAAACCAGAAAGCAGATCAGCTGCCACAAGAGTCCGAAGCTCCTTTGCATTCACTCGAGGTTCAACAATATTTTTATTTATTTTGGTAATAGAGTGATTAGGTTCAGGAATAGGATCCAGTTTCTCGACCATGGCCTTTTCTTGAGTTTTTGGCAGAATCGAAGTCAGCCAGGTCTTTGTAGTAGTAGAGAGTTTTGGGTAGCATCCAAAAGAATTTACATATTTGATTTGGCTTTTGCTTCTGGTAACCCCCTTTGTTTTCTTGCTTGTACTGTCTGATACCTTTGAAACTTTGCTGTTCGCTTCTGCTTCCCCTTTCCAATATAATCCCTCCCCTCCACACTTGCCACTATGCAAATGCTCTCTGGTGACCCCTTTTCCTTATCTTCTTCCATCGGAGTCTTTACCCCCGACCCGAATCCGAACCCTAACCCTAAACTCAATCCCCCTCCCCTCCCAAAAAAGAAGAGAAATCTCCCTGGAACACCAGGTTCGTAACGTACTCAATATCTTCTTTGCTGATTTTAATTTCTCTTTTGATTTTTAATTTTGCATTGTGATGTGCACAGATCCAGATGCCGAGGTCATCGCTCTGTCGCCCAAATCACTCATGGCTACAAACCGATTCATATGTGAAATATGCAACAAAGGGTTTCAGAGAGACCAGAACCTACAGCTTCACCGGAGGGGGCACAACCTGCCATGGAAGCTGCGACAAAGGTCGAACAAGGAGGTCAGGAAGAAGGTGTACATATGCCCAGAGAAGACATGCGTGCACCACGACCCGTCCAGAGCATTGGGGGACCTCACAGGGATAAAGAAGCATTATAGCAGAAAACACGGGGAGAAGAAATGGAAGTGCGACAAGTGTTCGAAGAAATATGCAGTCCAGTCTGATTGGAAAGCTCACACCAAAACTTGTGGTACCAGAGAATATAAGTGTGACTGTGGTACCCTCTTTTCCAGGTATATTTACTAAATTCCCAAACTCACTACTTCATAATAAATGCTATACTGTTTGAAGGGGTAGTGAATTTATTACTTCTTTTATAAGTGTAAATGATTGGATAATTAATGGGATGTTTGTTCATCAGGAAGGATAGTTTCATCACCCACAGAGCTTTCTGCGATGCCTTGACAGAAGAGAACGCGAGGCTCACCTCAGTTGGCACGTCAGATTTGAATTTTAAAAACGAAGAGAGTGTGATGAACTCTAACTCTCAGCTTAGCTCGGCTCATGGATTTGGCATTTCGCAATTCGGTGCAAATGGTTTTCATTCAGAATTTGATGGAATGGGCATGAGTATGGGTGGCGCTGACCAGCAAATCATGAGGCCAAACTTGTCACTTTGGTTGAACCAGCTGGGAAATTCTGGTCTTTATGTGTCAAATTCGAGTTCTTCAGGTTTGCCCGAGATCAATATGCAAATGCCTCAACCAAATAACGCTTTTGCTCCTTCTTCTTTGTCCGGTTATTCCCCATCAATTGGGAAAAAAGGAGAGAGTAGTGGAAGTGGAAACTTAGTATCTATTTATAATTCAGAGTCTCGAAGCAATCAATCAAAGCCAACTTCTCCCATGTCAGCCACTGCACTTCTACAGAAAGCGGCGCAACTGGGTTCAACCAGAAGCAGCAACCCTTCCATATTTAGCGGCAGTTTTGGAGTAATGAGCTCGTCTTGTTCCCAGACAACGGCAGGTCTCGAAAAGAACAACGCAGACCAAAACCAAAACCGTAACAAGAACGAGCTGAACCAAGTGTATCATCATCAGAGTATGAAGCAATCAGAGAATTTTAGTTCAAGTAGCAGTGGTGTCGGGGGAACGTTGGGGATAGGCAATAACAACAACTTCAGCTCATTGACGCATTCATCGAGCAGTGGCCTTGATGAGCTCGTGTCAGAGTCCCATGGAAGACAAAGTAACAACAAACAAGTGCAACTGAAGCTGCATCCTGATTCAAACAATGGAGAACATGGTTACACCAGAGATTTTCTTGGAATGAGCGGACCAGGAGGAGTAGGAGTTGGCTCTCCTTTCCTTCCCCAAGAGCTTGCTAAATTTGCTTCCATTGCCTCATCCATGGGGGTGTCTCAGTTCCCGAGTAGTACTACTCAGTGAATTAAGCTATAGCCTTCCAAGTATTAGCGTTCGATCATGTATCATGATATATATGAGCTTATGCGATATGAATCAACCCGAAGGAATTAAGTTAATTAGAACGATTTAATGTGATGGAGGGGGTAAAGAAAGATGGAGCTCGCGAGACAAGTCAGGATGCAGTGGGCCCCAATGCATGTCATCAAAAGGTGCGGACTCCGAGTCATGCATGTTCTCCTAGTTGTTTTCCTTCTGTCTTAGCATTGTTTTGTTATCGTTTTTGGGTTCTCTTCCTAGACAGAAATACAAGGAAGAATATAATAAAATTTGCATTCATCATACGTTGTATATGACTACACTAACGAACGTAACTGAGCCACCATTACTAAAAAAATGAGACTGGGTAACGTGAAAAAGAAACTAGGTTTTGACGTTCGTTTTAATAATATTATTTTTAGTTTTTTTACTGATCGATCCGTCAAATTCTGGCACCTCGTCAACCAGGGTGTGCAATAAAAACTGAGATCAATTGTCGAGTCCAAATCGTAAATCCACCTAGCTAGACAGGCCACATTGCAATAGGAAGCTATATATATAAATATATATAACTGGGGAGATGTAGTACTTATTTAGGATAGTTTATTTTTAATTTATAAATTATGGTTTATGATATACGAATTAAATATGTGAGAAGAGTTTTATCTCGATTTATATAAAATATAATAAACACTTATTTTTAAAAAAACAAAACAATTTCAAACATAACTTTAATGTAGAAGATGGAGCTCATTACGTCTCTCGCTTATTGGCAGATGGAGTAGGCAGAATCTAGGTGCTATATATAGATAGACTTTTTGGCAGAACCCTGAATCTGGGAAAGTATTGCGGAGTCTTGCTCTCTAGCTAGTCTGTGGTTCATGACACACTTGAGGAATAGTGTAGGTTTTTGTGAAGCTGTTGGATGGACGTTTTGTCAAATGGTATAGCACGTTATGTTATGCCGTATATAACATTGATTATTACTCCTCCACTCCTATATATATAAGATCTTTCTTTTTCTTTTTAATTTTAATAGGTATATCTCTTTTTGAGTAAATAGGTTTATCTTTTTTTATAAGATCCTATTTTACTTTATCTTAATAATAAATACATTTTTATTACATTTTCTCTCATTCTCTCACATCATTTACTTCTCAAGTATTCTCTTTCTTTTTTTCTTTTCTCATAAATACTTTGTCTCTCTTGCTCATTCATAAATAGGGCTATCTTTAAAAAATATATATATTTCTTACTTATTTATTATTTTTAATTAATTTTAACTATTCTTTAGAATTCTGAATCCTACAATTCAATTGAAAAGAACATATAAATAGTGGAGGAGGAGAACTGGTTCAGTAATTAGATTTAAGGCGGACTGGAGTTATTGTGGGTGTGTGGTCAAACCTTGACAGTCTTTGGTACAGAGGTGGCATGACAATTCATGGTTGCTTCTCTGCATAGTAACTGTAAAGCAAACCTTAGACAGCTTCGATTTTAGGTGATCCGAAAACGATGTGATCATTTTGAATAGAGTAGAAGGGATGAAAGTCTCTTAAATGCTGCGTAAAAAACCAAGGAGTAATAATGACTATGCACCCAACGTTGCATAGTGGCTGCATGCCCGACACAATCCTTGACAAAAGTAATACCAAAAAAAGGTGAACGTGACTTCCTGGTTCCTCCCACCAACACGTGACTGTCTCATTTCCATGGACTGCTCACTGCTGCCTGGCCGCACAGGCCCGTCTTCTCATTTATCAGTATCAGTGAATCATCACTCCTCGGTCTCTCTGTTTAGGATGATAACAATTTACCATGAGAGCTAGCTCCGATTAGTTATTTCACCAAGGCAGACCTTTGTCATTTCTCACTCTCTCGTACGTTGGCAGCGCAAATATCGTTAACAACAAGACATACTCATGAGTATGCGCATTAAGATTTCATTTTCATATGTTGTTTAACTCTACATATACACAAATTAAACACTATGTGATCTTATTTACTTAGAATTCTTTATCATTTATATCGAACATCAATCTGATGACGTTTACAAAGGAGGAAGCCAGCGCCGCCATCATGTGACTTCCCGGTTGAAGTCAAATATAGTTAAATATTAGGACATGCACCAAGCCAAAAGGGAGAGTAGTACTATGTTGTAGCGGGTAATATAATTTTCTAACCTACGTGCAGTTGTAAATGTATCAGGGTGGTGAGGTGGTCTCTCCAAAGTTGTGTTGACTAAATTTCCTATACTTTACTACATTGCTAACTAAAAAAGATGGTAATAATAGAGATATAAAGTAGTAGTATGTAAAGAATGAAGGGGTGGAGTGTTCCCAAGGTGTGGTGGTGTTTGAAAATGAAAGAGTCAAAGGTCTCAAAGACCCAAACAATACGGGAAGATGCAGATTAAATAAGCTCAAGACACCCTACTTTTTATTGGTACTTGTCATGGCCACCAGCTTTTCGAGGCCTCACACGGGCCTAGCAATTCTTTTCGACTTTCAAAGCTTCAACTAGCTGCTACCCACTTTGGTCTACCAGAGGCAAATAAAAAAAAAACAAAAAACACAAAGCAACTGGCTGGCCGCTTCGTTACCAAACCATAATTCACTCCTTTTTGCCCTGACTTCGGTAACTACGCATCATCGCAACTTTTCTTTTTCTGTGTGTCAATTTTCAATGGGTCAAATACAATTTTGTCATGGTTTCTGAGGGATTCAAGCAGCAGGGGAACTTATCTTTCCAGGAGAATATTCTGAGCTTTTCATGGTATAACACATGATTTAAACACACAAGTCTTTAATGCGTTAACTTTTGTATAACTCATGACGAGAATGGCTGCAAAACATAATTAAGCATGATCTGTAACAAGTTCTAGCATATAGCGAGATGGTTATAGAATTTTCAATTAGGAGAATTAATAAAATACATACAAGGAAATCTGATTGAGGCGTTTGAAAATAAAAGGAGTTTTAAGTGTTGGAATCGTGTAGGATATTGCTCAGTCCAGAAAAGAGAACAGAATCATCTGGTAATACGTGAACGGCAGAAATTGGGTGAAACAATTTTGGAAAAGAGAGGTATTTTGAAATACCTCATGTATCAATTCCTCTTCTATGATCTCTCGCTATCACTCGGTGCTGCGTTTCGAACGGGCGACGCTGCGGCTGAGATTATTTCTCCACGCCAGCAGGCCTCTCGAGACGCAAGCGACGAAGGGCTCCAAAACATATCTACTGTACTAATTTTAATGTTGGCCCCAGCAAGTTAAAAATTTGAAAACTGCTCCCCAATATTTCTCACGTTTTCTAAACTGACCACAGATCCGTTTGCTTCGTGAAGAAATGATGGCCCCAGCGGCCCAGCCCCACTATTAGGTTTTTGGGCCACATGGGCCCAGTGTTCGTTCGGTAAATGCAACTTGACGCGAGCCCATTATGGAAGGATTAATTATTACTTTTTTTGTTTTGTTTGAAAGACTAATTATTGCTTTCTTTCACTTATGGCCTGTTACGATGGAAGAGTTTTTATGATAGTAAAGGTAGAAATAGAAATGAAATTGAAAGTGGAAGTAGGGTCTAAAATATATTTGATATATCAATGGGAATGAAATTGAACTTTTAATTAATATATGTATTTTTTACATGAAAAAGATCAAAAATACCCTTTTAGGTTTTTTTTTTTTTTTAAACAAGGCCCTCAACTCTGCAATCCACCGTCATCAACCCTTAGGCACTGTTTGGTACGTGGTATTTGAGAGCAGGGAGAGGGATTGGATGAGGGATTGAGTAAAAATACATCGTTTGGTATGAGGGATTATGAATAATCAGGGATTGTGAATACCACGAATATGGGATTGCTGCAAAGCCACCTCCCCCCTAGTATTGTATTTTGAATCCCAGAATTACAAAATTATGAAGACAAAAATATCCCTGATTAAAATATTTTGAGACAGAAATAACCTGAGTTTAACCTAACCCTCTCACATAATCACTCCCTCCTCCTCCTTTTTTCCTCCCGTAATATATCAGAGATATCAACTGACTTGCCATCACTTACATGAAAGGATGTTGAGAATTACACAACAATTATTAACCTAAACTTATATAATAATTATCAGAAGTTTAGCACTGCGAACAGTTGACATTCATGGCTACCAGTAGCTTCACCAGAAGATTTATTCAATAGAATTATGAAGATTTAGCATATAGAAAAGCCAAAAAACCTCTTTTGGCCAACTCTGAACATGCGAAGCCCGTGGCAGTGATCAGTAGAGATAGAAACTGTCCCAACCCGAGGCCTATCAAAGTTTTTCTGGTCCATAACCGCTTAAAATTGAACGTCGTCTAATATTCTCGTATGTTGCAACCGGAAAGAAACAACTACGAGAAACAATACAAATTTGAAAATCGCAGACACCCAGAAGCAAAGACCAGGTTGCTGATCATTCAACGGATCGTTCAAATAGCTCTGCAATCAACTACCCATCGAGCCTCTAATGGTAGCTCAGATTGAAAAAGCTTCTTCCCAATGGTTTTAGCGAAAGCGACTGAAAAGATGTATCAGCCGAAAACGCATATTGGAACCAACGACTGTTTTGAGTTCCCAATTTCTACGTAAGTAGTCAGGACTCGAAAGAGTATTGTATTGAGTATCGGCGGCAGCTATTGCAATGGCGGTTGTTGAGACGGAACTTCGATCGATTGTTTGAGATTTTGAGTAGGGTATTGGTGTCATTTTATAATTAATACATGTTTATTAAATAATATTAGTAAAATCATTCCCTCCAATTACCACCTCATATCAAACATATTTTTAAAGTATCAATCCCAATCCCAATTCCAATCCCTATCCCAATCCTAATCCCTATCTCAATCCATCAAAACTCAATACCATGTACCAAACAAGGCCTTACACACGACGACCACAGTCCACCACCATGCATCGGAGACCAACTAGCATAGCATAATCACATTAAATCTCCTTCAAAATCGTGAAGGATAACAATTAAATAAATCACCTTCAAATACAAATAAACAGATCAAAATCAAACTAGCATCACCTTCAAAATCGTGAAGGATAACAATACAATAACACTAAAACAACACAAACAAACCACCTTCAAATGTAGAGATTAAAAAAATCGAAGCAAGTGACAGAACCCATTATAAATGGAGAAGACGATGTCAGAACTGGAACCGCTCATGGAATCATGGAAAATCTGTGATTTCAGATCTAAGATTTGAGGTGCGGTGATATGCATCTACAGAGTGAGATCGGAGGCGGTGGTGACATGAGTGAAAACAGAATCAGTCTAGAAAGTGGAGGATGGGGAAGAGGAAAGTGAAAACAAATCGCAAGGGGAGAAGAAGAGGTGGAAAATCCAAGGACAGTGGTGGAGGTTAAAGAAGTTGGGACGAGTCATCGCCAACGGAGGGCCGTACTCTGTCGCTTTCACCGTCGTCCTCCATCATGCTCATCGCATCATCAGTGTCTTAATGGAGGGTAAGGGGTAAAATGGTCACATGAGTGATTTCTAGGGAACTGGACCCAATTCTCATGAAGAAGGGATGGAATTGGCAGTTCCCAAATTTGATGGAATTGATGGTTCTATAAAACTGACTTGCATCATAACAAATATCCAAATTTTGGGTACCAACTTCAATTCCACTTCCCACCCCTATAGTTCCATCCCACGAGACGTGACATTATTGCTGCGTTATTATTCTTCAAGAAACTAGGAAACCCGAGTTTTTCAGTGACAAACAATTCACAGTTACATTCAGCACATTTTATAGCTCTGCAGCAAGCAATATTAATACACAACAAGATCTCCATCAAAAATTCAAAATAATCAACAATCAACTAAACACTCGCTCCATGAAAATGTGAAATTTTTCTTAGATAAAACAAAAATCACCCATGCATTAAAGCCGCAGACACCAAGCTGTCATAGCAATGGCTGCAATACTAAGCATAACTCCTTTCCCTCTCAGGCCAATGAGACTCAGCACACCGGAAGTATTAACCGGTGTAGTTGAAGAAGGAGAATCAGCAGCCCGGACATTTTTCTCCGGCCTGGTTGGCGCCGGAGCAGGCGCAGCCGTGGGGGGCGCCCCAAAAAGCGCCAAAGGAAGCAGGACCTGATCCACCTGATACACAGCAAGCTGGCTGTCACTGTAGATAGTATTAGCGACAGATGCGTCAACCACTCCGGTGGTTACGTTGACTTGGTTTCCTGACGTTGTGACGTTGAGGGGGAACTGGCCGTCGCCTCCATTTCCGGCCTGCGTCTGTAATGGGTTGCTTGCAGTCTGAAATTGGGACATAGTGTAGAGATTGGGGAGGATATGAAACTGCACGAGCTGAAGCTGTTCTTGGGAACTGATGGAGTTTAGTGCGCCAGATTTTAGGCTAGCGAAGGCATTATCAGTGGGTGCGAAAATAGTGAGGCCTTGGTTTGAGTTATTGAGCTGAGCATTGATTCTGTCAGCCACCTGAGTAGCTTTGAGGAGCTTGATGAAAGTGGTGAACTGGCCTGCCTTCTCCAGGACTTGGGTTATGTTGGTGGGGCCAGATGGTGCTGCTGGTGCTGTTTGAGCAGAAGTTGTGTGGAAGAAGAATAAGAAGGATAAGATGATTAGAACAGAGGAGAAGCGTAAATTTGACATTATATTGATGCAGGTTCTGTGAGAAGGAAAGAGCAATAGAATGTAAGTAACTGGAGAGGAAGGAGGTGTTGGGGACATATATATAATGAAGGAGGTGAGTGGAATTAAGAAATTTGATTGGTAAATGGTTGGTGAAAGGTTGCAATGGACAAGGTGGCAAGAGGACGTCAGGGTGTTCAAATTTCCTGTGTGAAGCAGAGAGATTAGAGGGAGAATTAATTGCTTGGAGAAGCAGGAAAAACAGGCAGGATTGGCTGATTGATGATGTGGGGCTGAAATGGCAATGAGTGTGGGTTGTTTTTGGTTATTTCTTGGACAAACCAAACCACCCTAAAATGTTTCATGCTTGCTTTAGTTTCAAGTTTCTGGTGGCGGGACCAATGTTGGCCTTTACTTCTTCATTTTAGGAACACTTTTGCCTTCTCTGTTCTCATGATAGTGAATCAACCAACTTCATTTGCTTCGGTTTGTTATACTTGTATTTAACTGCAGAACTTTGATACTTCTAGGGCTCCTGCTGCTTGTGTTAGTTTTTTTTCCCTCCTCTGGCTTAGACATGGGTTCATAACTCTCATAGATTATATAAATGCAAGTTTCAACATGACTAGGCGTTTTTAACACGCAAGGACAAAATTATCAACGTTGTGTTTGGATCGTGCTGGACACATGTTAAGTGTTAACTGCCTTTTGCTCCTCAAAAAGCTACTTTAGGCTTTTGACATATGTTTAGCACAACGCTTTGCTTAATAAACATACATCTAAATTTACTTTTCAATTAATTATCTAAATAAATTTCGGTTTGTCAAATTGATTTTTTTATAAAAATCATTCTAAACATAAATCACATCATATCAGTGGACTTCTACACCATCTTCAATTTGTAAAAGTCAGCTACCTAATGAAGTTTGCTTGGCTATTATAAACATACACGCACACCAGTTTGGAACAGGGTTTCATATTTGTAGCTACGCTTGTCTACACTGTTGACTAGAGTGCTGCTATTAGGTGCTGAGGATGCTACAGTGCAAGATTAAAACGAAATGAAATTCCCACATAGAATAATTGTCATGGCCATGATCTAGTACGGTAGGTAAGAAGGACAAAACAACTGGGGCTGCCTAATCTTATTCCAAATCATTGATGGGCAGCTATAGGTTCTACACATCCAGTATTGGATGCGCAAACAACTTCATAACATATTTAAATGAAAATCTATAACATATTTAAAGAGTTATAGACTAGAAGTTCCAGTCCAGCGCAATTTTTTATCATTTCACTTTGCTTGATCTTGTGTAGTTTTTTTTTTTTTTTTTATATTGTCATCCGATATCTAGTTCGGGGTTTGTGGCTTTCCTTCTTAATATAAGTAACTCCTTTGAGACTTGGCCTCGAGGCTCTAGAGAAATTTAGTGAGACCTCATATCGCTAGACCAATTCTATGTTGATTTCTGTGTGGTTTTTTTATATCAGCTTTATTCTTGTAGGGCTAGAGGACATGATTTTTTTAAGAGCAAAATGATAGTATATAAAAGTTTTTTATATTATTTATTTTTAATTTTTTCAATGCACCTGCCTGGGTGGTGGGTGCCACCCAACCTCGTCAATCTTAGAATTAAACACCATTGGGCCTCGTTATCCGTTACCACTGAGGCCCATAAGAGTAGTGGGCTCACTGTGAATTGGCTCATTGCTGTCCAATGTGTTTTCTAGGCCCCTTTTGGAAGGGCCAACCTGTACGTTGACCGGAGGGTGTTCTAAATATGTCAAATCGTGGACCTCTTTGTTCTGTATCAGAAATTTCTATTTGCAGTTCGCAGCGTTTCAATAAGCCGCAAAACCATAGCTTAAAAATCTAATGATGTAAACCCGTTTTTGGTCTGGAAGCCATTGGAGGACAGAGCATATGCACGCACAGTGAAAAAACGGGAAAAGAGCTGCGGAGGAGAAGATAACCGTCAGAGCAGGGTGGAGCCCTCAATTCAAATCAATTCAAGGTTTCGAACCCTAGTGTCATGATCCTATGTTATTGTCCATATCTTAATCGCCACCATGATCAACGCCCCCAACGGCATGATATCCCCGTCTTCATCCGCTGCCGCCCAATCCACTGGTCTCAAAACTTATTTCAAGACTCCTGAAGGTCGCTACAAGCTTCAGTACGAGAAGACACATCCTTCCGCCCTCCTTCACTATGCCCACGGCAAAACCGTCACTCAGGTCATATCAATTTTCTTTTCCTTTATGTATTTGTAATCCAAATATATATTTTTTCTATATAAAAAGGATGGATGTCTTCATAACGCCCATTTAGCCGAATCGACGATGATTCTTGGTTTTGTTCCTAGGGTTAGATGCCAATTATTTCTAATTTGTTTCATTTTGGTTCCAGACATCGAGGGTAGCTTTTTTAAAAAAAAATAAAATCAAAACAAAGACAACCTGTATAATTTTTCGGAACGTTATTCTGGGTTATGTAAGTCCGTAATTCATTGACTCGGAGAATCAACGAGTAAATTTTTCATATTATTTTCAGTTCATCGATTAGTCTTAATATCATCGAGCTATTTTGTATTGTTACGCTTTTATGTTCTGGCTTTCATCCTGAAAAGCCCAATTTCCCAAGGAAATGTGTTTCATTTTCGTTTTTCGAGCTTGTGCGTCTCCCTTCACTGTTTGCAATATGTCGTTTATCTTAGCAGCACATTGCTGTTTGATTAATCCATTAGGTAACTCTTGCACATCTCAAGGAGAAGCCAGCTCCTTCAACGCCAACTGCCCCACCATCAAGTTTTAGTGCCAGCAGTGGGGTACGGTCAGCGGCTGCTAGATTGTTAGGAGGTGGCAATGGAAGCCGCGCACTTAGTTTTGTTGGAGGGAATGGTAGCAGCAAGAATATTGGGGTAAACAGTAGGATTGGTTCTCTTGGTGCCTCAAGTTCAAGTAGTTTAATGGCTAATTCAAATTTTGACGGGAAAGGAACGTACTTGATCTTCAATGTTGGTGATGCAATTTTTGTTAGTGTATTGAATTCTCAAGACAAGGTAGACAGATGATGGAATTTCAATTATTATTTTTTTGGGGGTAGTGGAGATTTTGGATTTGGCATATTAGACTTTTCTTGTTTTGAATGTAGGATCCCATAAAGTCCATTCACTTCAGTAATTCGAATCCTGTGTGCCATCCTGTGTGCCACGCCTTTGATGAGGAAGCAAAGGATGGACATGATTTGCTTATTGGTTTGAGTACGGGTGATGGTAAATAGTTTGATAAATTCCAAACTTTCTATCTTTCTTTATTTCATTTTAATGTTTATTTAGGCTTTATGAATTTATTTCTCCCGTGTGTATTATTGTAGTCTACTCAGTGTCACTGAGACAGCAATTACAGGATGTCGGTAAAAAGCTTGTAGGAGCTCATCATTACAACAAGGATGGTTCTGTCAACAACAGGCGAGTGTTGATCCACTCTTAGTGTTGACATAAGTGGCTGTCTGGTTTCATGGCCTTGGGTGTATTTTGCTGTATTTCACACACACACAGACACACACATGCAAATGTGCACATATACTAGGTAAGGTATGTGAATGATGTCTGGTAATGAAATCAATGATCTTAATTATTGTCATTGAATTGGATTTTGACAAGTTAGAAGCCATTTCCCCAAGTTATTAGCTTTATCAGGATTTCATTTAGTCGAGTTATTTCAAAGAACATTCATACATAGTAGAATATTGTTTTTAGGTGCTGTCTGGAATCTAACTTGATTGATATCCACTGCTCTGGACAGTCGTTGTACTAGTATTGCATGGATTCCTGGAGGTGATGGTGCTTTTGTTGTTGCTCATGTCGATGGGAATTTGTATGTATATGAAAAGGCAAGCCTCATTTATAAAGAGAGATGATCATCTCAAGGTTCTTGTATAATGAGGATTTTTACAGTCAGTTGGTCATATGTTAGCTTTACTCCCATTTCAGAACAAAGATGGTGCTGGAGATTCTTCATTCCCAGTTATTAAGGATCAAGCACAGTTTTCTGTTTCTCATGCACGTTACAGTAAGGTATTAAGTTTGATGTCTAATTAGTTTCTAAGCAAAGTTTGGGTAGGACAACTACATCTCTAAAATTTAACATTTATAAAATTATTATATTTATCAAAATTTGTTGCTATTCTGTAATGATTATCCATTGATATGTGTTTGTATCAGAACCGTATACTTTACTGTTGATGATATTGTCTATTGACGCATGAGTTATAGTTCAACCAAGGGAAAGTTGAAACATACAACTTCAACTCTAGTATTGTAAACTTTCAATTTCTATAAACGATATTACCTAGTCAACAAAGGTCACAACACATTCAACACATTTTATATTTACATTGTTTATGATTGATTATATATTTTGCACTTGTCTATAATTTACTGCGTTTCTCTGGTAACATTAAGGGTCTGTTTGGGAAAGCTTTTGGGTACAAAAAAAGCCCATCTGGCCACCAAAAGCTCCAAAACCCATTTGGGGTGTTTGGGAAAGCTTTTGGGTTAGCTGGGCTTATGGAAAAAATGGAGCTTTTGGGAGAAGCTGATCCAAGTAGCTTCTCATACTCCAAAAGCCCATTCATGTATTTTTTTTAAAATAATAATTGCTCCTTTTTTATTTTATCAAATTTTTTAAAAACTTTTTCATTTCAATTATCACAATATATACAACTAATATATATATATATATAGTATTCAATTAAATTCATGCTATTTTCAGTCATTTTCCATCTAAACGGGCTTTTCAAACGCTAATTCAAACAGGTTTCAGGTTAGAAAAAAAGTCACTTCTGCCACCGCCAATCCAAACACAAATCACATCTACAATCTAACTTTTTTTCTATTTAACTTTTCCAAAAGCCCATCTGGGAAAAAAGCTCTTTCTCTGCCGCTAATCCAAACACGCACTAAGTGGTTTGAATGGTTTCATGGAGCAGTCAATGTAAGATCATTTGTTTATTTATCCTCAATCTTCACTATCTAAGTGGTTTAGGGTTAAGCCGTGTGCTGTGTTAGAATGATATTTCTTTACATAATCTGTGCTGTGGAACATGCAAATTGGTCAAGCCATTTATATTACATTGGAAGTATAATAAAAAATCTGTGTATCAATATGTCCTTCAGATGTTATGGGTTTTTGCATGTAATCATCTTCAGCCTTCTTTGTGGCAAGGCTGTTATGACTCAATTCCCGATTCCCATGAATTTTACCAGTAGCATAAGAATGAATGCTTCGTTTAGTTATTTTTTTTCCCAAACATATTCTATGCAGAGTAATCCAGTGGCCAGATGGCATATATGCCAGGGTTCAATTAACAGTATTTCTTTCTCAAATGATGGTGCATACTTAGCAACTGTTGGAAGAGATGGTATATCAATTAAATTTATTCATTTAAACACCATCAGCATTTGGTGTTTTCTTGCAAGAACACCTTATTGATCTTATCTGGCTTAACTCATTCAGGCTATTTGCGAGTGTTTGATTTCTCTAAGGAACAACTTATATGTGGTGGTAAAAGTTATTATGGCGCTCTGTTATGTTGTGCTTGGAGGTGAGACTTGTTTGATCCAAGTCACTTTTGTAAGAGTAGACAGCCATTGTTGGATTCATTTCCATCTTTGGTTTATTTATTGCACTAGAATTTAGTAAATTATATTTTTCATACTCTGGAGTATCCCCTTTTTTTTTGGCTTCATGCATTGAGATTGCAAAACCGTAATCAAAATCTGCTTAACAGCATGGATGCAAAATATATTTTGACTGGAGGAGAAGATGATCTTGTACAAGTTTGGAGCATGGAGGACCGCAAGGTTGTGGCATGGGGTGAGGGACACAACTCATGGGTAAGTTTCTTGTTAATTTGCAGCAAGCATTATGTATATTTATTATCATATAGCTCTGAGTTAAGATATGCCACATGCTGTTACAGGTCAGCGGAGTGGCTTTCGATTCATATTGGACATCACCAAATTCAGATGATAGTACTGAAACTGTTATGTATCGGTTTGGATCTGTTGGTCAGGTACTAAAAGCAACGCTAGCTTGACAAGAAAAAGGGATTAAATTCCCTTTAAGTGCCAAGAACTTGATCTTCACATGAATTTTTTGTTTTCATTCCACAATATATTTTATCACTTTGAAAACAAGTTCTCTCTGCCTGCGCATGATAAAGTTTGCTGAGAGTTAGATGCCTTTTGTTTCTAGATGTGGCAATTCTTATGTGAGAAAGTAAAAATTCATATGGAAACATAAATGAATGAGGAAGACAATTTGATACTTGCGTGGTAATTTGGTACTGGTTGAAGGCTTTTTAGTAGCTTTCAGATTTGATATGATTGTCAGGCAATTCTAGTTGCCTGGTGGATGGGGCCCCTTGGCATGTAATATTGTTTATGTAAATGGTATCGCAGAATGCAGAATGCCTGATGAGAACAGTGTGTCATTTATGAACATATTTTAGGTGACAATAAACTTGCTGAATTATCACCAATCTGGAGGGGGAATTTTGAACTGGCTAAAATTTCCCTTCATGAAGAAGAATAGATCGTGAATTTTATAAAATGTGTCACACGGCCTTGCCTAGAACTTAAGTTTTAAAGCAAGAAATGTGTCACAGGTGGTATGGTGATGCGGTCAGAGTGGTGAAAATGGCCTTTCATTTGGGCGATCACTTAGACACTTGTCACTATATTGAAACTCCTATACTTCTCAATTAAGTCATTTGTCACTATTGAAACTCCTATACTTCTCAGTTACCAAAACTAAGCTATTTTATTGGTCAGGATACACAGTTACTTCTTTGGGACCTGGAAATGGATGAGATTGTGGTACCGTTGCGGCGTGCACCTGGTGGATCCCCCACTTACAGTGCTGGGAGCCAGTCAGCTCACTGGGACAGTGTTGTCCCGTTGGGTACACTGCAACCTGCTCCAAGCATGCGTGATGTTCCTAAAATCTCGCCTCTTGTCACTCATCGTGCACACACGGAACCCCTTTCAGGCTTGATATTCACCCAGGAATCTGTACTCACTGCTTGTCGGGAAGGACACATTAAAATCTGGACGAGACCTGGGATAACTGAGAGCCAACCGTGCAGCTCTGAAACCTTGCTAGCTGCCAGCTTGAGGGAGAAACCACTACTTCCAAGCAAGGTTAGCAATACTAGTTACAAACAATGACTGACTATATTCTGTCAATCTAAAGGGAATTTAATCCCTTTTTCTATTTTTTTTTTTACTTGGTTGATTGTCCTTTTATCCGGTTGGTTTCCTAGTTTTCGCATGATTTTCTCATAAGATGAACCAACTGGTCCTACTGTATATTGAAGGATGAGCATGGCCTGCCATCGATGGCAAAGAGAGGATGAGAGAATTCTGTATCACTTCCATCTGTAATTAGAAAACGGCCGTCGTCAAAGTAGATCTAATAATAGGGATAATGGGAAATTGATCTCCAGTTACCTTGTATTTTTAAAGTGCATTGGGGTCATCATTTATCCTGTTGGTTCTTAGGTGTCAATTCTTTTATTGGAATTGTCACAATTTGGAGGACATGCCAAAAGGCACTTTTAAATCTCTTGTGAGGCCTTTTGTATGGAATCTAAGTTGCATACGGTAGTTGTTGAAACGACCTCTGCCTTTGGGAACATGAGAGTGTGTTTGGGGGGATAGATATAGGAAGAGGGAATGAGAATGGAAGTGAGTTTCTTAGTGATTAATCTATTGAAATCTGAAGCATTGTTGGGGATGAGAGGGCTATTAAACGATGTAGGCGACTAGGCATGCCTGATCCATCATTTCATTTCCATTGGATGGAAGCCTCTCAGAAACTAGCACGGCAAAATGTCAATGGGCTCAACAAATGGCATGATTGAACAACCCATTGGCCCATGGCCAGTGCAGTTGTAAGAAGCAGAAAAGATAATAGAAATGAAAATATGAAATTGAAACAGTAAAATTATAGTTAAAAAAAGTGAAATAAAAATAAGGTTTAAAACTCACATGAACTTTTTTCAGGTGGGCATCCAGCATCAAAAACTTTCATTAGATGTAAAAATACCTATGAACTTCTCTAAATAGGGCATACCATTAATTGAGGAAAGCTAGCGTTGCTTTTATGTTTAGTGGGTCCCACACTAATTATCCAGGTGTCATTTGATACTAACTCATCCTTATATTGTCCAATCACAATGCACCAACTCATTAATTTTATCTCACCAGTCATACTCTCTCTTATTGCTTTAAATGATTGTTTTTTTAAAAAAAATTATAACTGTTGTAAATATTTCTCTATCATCCATAACATCATCCCCTTCACTTGGTCCCAAAACCACCTTCACTCTCTTCCGATCACTCAAGAATCAACAAAATCAAACTATCTCAGCAAAGAAATGTTAAAAGAAAAATCAAACTAGTGGATTATATTCCTTCTTGCTTCGTCTACTCCATTGTACTATTGGTTTTCGTCTCCTCACCGTCGAATTCTGTTGGAAAAGAAGGAACTGGAGCTGTCGACTTCCTCTTCTCTAGCGTGTCACTTCTGGTCTAGCAATAGAGAAGATGAACGGTGCTTTGAAGTCCGCCTCTCTGGTTCACGAGCTCTCCCTTTCTAATTCTCATCGCCCACCACTCTCTTTTTAGCAACAAGGATGATGGACGATGAGTAAAAATTTCTGCCGCCTCCTTTGGTTCACTCTGAGAAGACGGTGCTCTCTGCTTTGCTATCTCCTCAATTGTCGAAAACGTTCAAAGAAGGAGGACGGTCATGTTGGCTCTTGATCCTCCTCCCCGTCGTCACTATGATGGACAATGGATGAGCAGGTGGTAGTGGGTGGCGGGGAGTGATGAGATTGCTGACAATGAGAGAGCATCAAGGAGCTTGAGGTTGTGGAAGGGGAGAGTGGGGGGAAGGATTGAGGGAGAGAGAGATTGACGGAGATGATTGAGGGTGAGTTGTTAGAGTTGAGACATGGAAGTGTTAGTAGGACCCACAAAGGGAAAAAAGTAATGGACGTTTAGCATAATTAACGGTAATGGCATTTTTGCCCTATTTGGAGAAGTTTACAGGCATTTTTGTACCCAATGAAAGTTTATGGTGCTGGATGCCCATCTGAAAAAGGTTCTTGGACATTTTTATCTTTTAACCCTAAAAACAAAACTTTGGGCAGTGATGTCAAAAGCAATAGCAAGGACTGGATAGTGGATAGCAAGGGAGGGAGAAATAATGATAGAAGTTACTGTACATAACAAAGGTTGAGCTTATATGATACTTCATTTGTTCGTTTGCTCTGTTTACCTTCATGAGATTAAGAAAATAGTTAGAATTAGTCAAATATAAAAATATCTTACGCTTCTCCAAGATTACCCTCTAATTGGTATGATTTATTGGGAAAAAAGGGGAATGGAAAGAGAGAGATTTTTTTGTTCTGAAGTATGAGTTGCAAATGTTTCATTAAAATCTATAAGATATCTTGTATCAAGAATTAATGGATAAGATCTTATGAATAGGAGAGTAGATGTGATTGAGTTACTACACAAAAAACATGCGAAAGACAAAGGAAAAGAAAAATGGTGAGGAAGTTAATTTCTGTTTTGGCGGTGTTGAGGATGAGGTTGAAAGCAGAGGCTGCATTGACGGGTCGGGAACCTTGTGAAAATTCAAACTGATGTTGCTAAACTGAACAGCAATAACTTGGGGAAGAGGGGTTTAAGGTTTGCCAAATATCATATTCATGTTATGTGATACTCCATTATGTCCATTTTATAAGTAATTTTTATTTTAATTGCGTAAAACGAACTATCAGTTAAGATTAATTAAAAGTAATGCTAAATTAAATAAAATCCCCATGAATTTTGGAGCAGATGTATATAACCTCTTGATATTTCAACGTTTAAATTTAACCCCTCTGAACTTTGGTTTTTTTAATTTGGACCCCCACCGTTAATATACTGTTATCTTTTTGACAGAATTTGCGATGCTAGATTAATAGAATACACCTTATCACATCTTATGTGACATCCTATTAAACTTATAGTTGTATAAAACCCCCTTAAACTTTAGTCTAATTGTATATAACTTCATCGACATTTTAAACTTTAAACCTAACCCTCTTGAAGTTTTATTTTTTTAAAATTAAACCCTTGCTTTTACTTTTTTATCCAATTCTTATCAAAGCGAGCTCATTACTTTTAAATGATCATATCGGTTTCTTTATATATTAAAATAACATTTTTACAATTTTATTGTCTTAATCTATAATGTTAATAAATTCATTAATTTTTGTTTGCTGTATATCATTTGTTAGTTATAATAGTATTTGTTGCATGGAGAAAAATAGAAAAATAATATTTCAAAGTCCATGTTAACAAGAAACATAAGGATAGAAACTCATCCTCTAATTCAACAAAAAAATTAACAAATACTTTTTTAATTAACAAATATGATATACAACAAACAAAAATTACTGAATTTATTAATATTATAAATTAAGACAATAAAATTGTAAAAGTGCTGTTTTAATATATGAAGAAGCTGATAGGATCATTTGAAAGTAATGAGTTTGCTTTGATAAGAATTAGATCAAAAAGTAAAGCAGGGGTTTAATATTAAAAAAAAAAACTTTAAGGGGGTTAAGTCTAAAGTTTAAAATGTTAAGGGGGTTATATGCAACTAGACTATTATTCAGAGGGGTTTTACACAATTATAAACTTAATAAGATGCCATGTAAGATGTGATAAGGTGTCTTCTATTAGTCTGACGTGGCAAATTTTGTCAAAAAAATAATGTCAACACTCGTTTCCATTTTGCTAATCGAAGAGTAATAAACACGACACTCAATGGGCATACAGAAAAGTACAATTATACTGATAAAAATATTCGTTTACAATTCTGATATCGTTCGTAGACGAAAACAGAAAATACAATGAAAGTTTTAATATTTACAAATTTCACCAAAATATCACAAAATAGACTAATCATGACCATGTTCTTGTCCTTACCTTGAAACTAGAGCCGGAAATTCGGGCCGAGCCCGTCGGGCCGGCCCGTTTAGGCCTGAGCCCGTCGGGCCGGCCCGTTTAGGCCCGAGCCTATGATTTAGAGGCTAAAAATGGAAGCGGGCGTAAAAGGACCGGCCCTGTAGGGCCCGCCCTGAAGCCCTGCGGGCCGGCCCTTTTAGGCCCGTTTAATATTTTTTTAAAATAAATTACTAAATATAATATCATTATATCAAATTATCAATATGAGAGACACCTAAGTTCCTAATAGAGTATTAATAACAGGCAAACACTTATTAATTGGTTTGATTTATTTTATTTTCTACAATGTTTTATTCATTTAAACTTAAAAAAAAGGCTAATTTGGATATTAGATGATTATTTTAACTAAAAATTTATGAGTTTTAAAAATAATGTATACCAATTTAAAGCAAAATAATAAATAAATTGTAAAACTTTAAAAAAAAAATTTGAATTAAAATGAGTTTGAGCTCGTTTAGGCCCGAGCCCTTGAAGGGCCAGCCCTGTAGGGCCGCGGGCTTAAAAAATATGGTACTTTTTAGGAAACGGGCCGGCCCGTTTAGGCCCGAGCCCGTGAAGGCCCGACCCGTTTTCCCAACTCTACTTGAAACACGTGTCGTTCATTTTCCGGCGTTTATGTCTTTTCCCTTTGCCCCATTGGTACCCGTTGAGGTGTTTGTTT
Organism: Inga laurina; assembly: GCA_963855925.1. Lineage (NCBI taxonomy): Eukaryota > Viridiplantae > Streptophyta > Magnoliopsida > Fabales > Fabaceae > Inga > Inga laurina. Next base: position 13,693,535 of record OY979703.1, on the reverse strand, counting down.
AAAAATAGGGTGAGATTCCGAAGAACCCCAGTAGAAACATGCTATCGTTAATAGAAAATGCGAAAAGTAAATATGATATATGCCATGTATGCACCAATTAATGAACATTATAAACATATCATCTGTATGTATACATGAGTAGGGCCCAACCCCACTATTCTGCACCTGTTGGATTTTCACCAACTCCAGTGTAAGTGCCTCTGACACTTCTGACCCCTCTTTGGGCAAATCGTGTTGATTAATAAAGCGCATTTATAAAACAATGACATCCACACAATCACATAACCTATGGCATAATGTATGAAGGATAATGTCCCTACCTCAAAGCTTTAATATCCCCTTTTTAAATGTGCCTCGAAGAACGTGTCGTATCCAACCTCCAAATCGGTCCTAAAATATTAAATGTACTAGAAATATGTCATAACCTATCCAAGTATCATTTTAGACTCTTCCATAATGTTTATTATGGTTATATTAGTCTATGGTGAAAATTTACAAAAATGCCTCCGGGAACCCGGCCCGGCCCCGTCATACCCGGCCTAATGGCACGTTTTCCCAAAATTTTGACTAAGACTATTTTGACTTATTTTCACCCAAGGAATCCATTTCCGGGCTCGAAATCACCAAATTCATTGTCAAATTACGAAAATACCCTTGACAGCCCCTATTTAGGGATTTCAGTGGCGTTTTCGTATTCATGCTTTTTCGGCCTCTACCGAAAAAGTGACCAACTATAACCCCACCTATTTTTGCCCATTGAGTCCAATGGAACCATTTATTTCATGAAAATCTAACTCCTACTACCAGTTCTGGCCCTGGCCGAAATATTAGGGAAAAATGGGAAAAAAATGAGGTTTTGTGTTTTAGCTCCCAAAACTTGCACTTTTTCACTTCTAATATTTGATTAATTTACTTAAACACTTCGTAACCATGATTTAAAGAATTTTGGGCAGCATAACCTCTTAGGGTTATGGCTTTTCTAATTTTACAACTCAAACCAAAAAAATCATAAAAACCAAACAATAATTATCAACAACTCAAGAAGGTAAGTTCATGAAGTTACCCTCTTTAGCTACTTGGTTTCCTCTTACTCTAGGCTCCTCCTCCCTCTCTTCTTGATCTCAAAGTGTGTCTTCACCACCATGGATTCATGAGAAACAAGAGTTTAGAGAAGAATCTAAGGAAATGCCATAACAAAAACCAAAGAAACCACCTTACCTTGACCTCTTTTTCTTCCTTCTCTCTAATCTCAAGAGCTTCACAAAATCACTCTCTCTTCCTTTTCCTATGTCTTGTGCGTGAAGTGTGCATGAAAGAGGAAGGAGTTTGTGTTTAATAAATTGGTCTTATTCCTTCCTAACCATTGATTCAATCAAGGGCCCAAGTTGTGACACTTGTCACCATTCCCTTCCTCCTCATAATTTCTCCACCTAATTCCATTATATTGAATCAATGATCTCCCTTTTGCTTGCCCCTAAAAAAACCGTCCCTACCCCCTCTCATCTTACAAGACAAGCAATCTCTTACATGTAATCAAGTATCTCCCTTCTTTTACTCAAGCTATCCCTTCATGCATTCACCATACTTCCCTTTTGTGTGCACTCAACATTATCATTTCCTTCTTCATATGGCATGTGATCATGTATTAAATAATTTCCCCTCCCCTTTTTCTTTCATGCATGGACGAAAATAATGAGAGGAAGGGAGAGAAAAATTATTTTGCATAATTCCACAATTCACATAATTGATTTTATGTATAATCCCCTTAATTTCGCAATTCTTGATTTATTCCACTAAGAATAATCACATTATGCATTTTCCTTTATTTTCCTTGATTAATTGAGATTAACTCCAATTAATTGGAAAATAATTAATCTTGGGCTAAATTGGCAAAATTATGATTTTGCTATCCTTTTTGTAATTTAACTCAATTTTTGAATTAATTTGCCCATTTCCATATGAATATGAATATTTCAAAATTCACAAGATCCAAATTCACGAATATTCACCACTTTATTGAATTATTCAAATAATTACAATATATTTTTTGTGAATAAAATTTGGGGTGTTACAAATAACGGTGTGTTAACTGCAGGGGGTCAAAATAAAAAAAAAACCAAAGTTTAGGGGGCTATATGTAAATATCAAAATGTCAATGAGGTTGTATGAAACTACTTCAAAGTTTAAGTGGGTTTTGTATAATTTAGCCCAAAAAATAATAAATATGTCAAAAATGTTTTGTTTCTTCCAAATATCCCCATATTTATGAAAAGAGCATAGGAGAGAGAATGAGTAACAAATATAAAAGAGAATATGTAATAAATGAGCAAATGAAAGAGATGTAGTGGTAAGTGAGGGTAATTAATATAAAGATGTGTATTTAATAGGAGTGGAAAAAGTGGTTTAAATTTTAAGAGAAAAGATAAAAGTTGTTTATAAAAAGGATCAATCCAAAAAAAACAAAAGTTACTTATAAAAAGTACTGAAGGAGTAATATATATGCATATTATTCATATCACTGCTACAACATTTCATCTTAAATAAGAAAAACTTCAAACCTCGTTAACCTCGTTAGATGCATAGAATTTGATAATGTGAGTTATAAATAAGACTGAATACATTCTGTGTGCAGGGCAAGGTGGGGGTAAAAGTTGATGGCATTGTTTGGTGGGCGGGGTGGGTTATTAATAAAATAAGAGAATGACAGCTTGAGCGCATAAAGGAGCAGCTAATGAGCTCAATCATGTGATTAAATCCCCTGATCTCTCTCATTTATTTAATTATATTAACCCTAATCCTAATCCTTTTGGGGATTCTATTCCTCAGAACAACCTTTTGTTCTTGAAAAGAAAAGGCAAATTCCCATAGCTTTGGTTCGCAGCCCACAGAACACGTCTGTGTACGTCTCCCCCCACAAAAGCAGCAGGCTTCCTTGTAATTTCCTTTTTATTTTCTGATAATCAAATGCTGAGTTACAACTGACAACCCCACTGCTCCATTCTACTATATCCAGATTCGTTCGTACGTAATACAACATAGTTTATATATGGGAATGCACCCATTATTTTGTGCCAGCACACATATATTATTGATTACCAAAAGGCAAAGCTTTGTTAATTATAATTTATAATTAGTGCTTGGGGCTGCTAATTCACACCCGTCACACAATAGTGAAGAAACTCAAGTGGTCCATTGCCCCATTCACCCACGCGTCCATTTATCCCATGATTTCATTTAGGTCTCGAAGAAATATATTATAACCCCCAACCCCAAGGTTCTTCACTTTGGTTTCTACCACGTAAGACTTGCCTGATCCCCTCCCCCTCGCCAGCTTCTGTTCTTCGGGGATTTTTTATTTTTGGGCCCAACTGTTCAGCAGAGATACTGTTACTCTCTTTTTCCTTGCAAGACCACACTCGAATTTTTTTATTTTTGATTACATGCGGTTAGATTCAAGTATTTATTGTTAGGCCTAATTGGGGTGGCTATCTCAGATACATATATTATATTTACACGGAGTCAAAAACTCAATATCTCATGCTTACGGGATAAAAGTCTTTTTAACTAAGGCGTCTTTCTATTTTATAAACAAGAAAAGCACCTGCTTGTAAAATAGTTTTATTAATGATTAATAACTAATTTTTTCAAAGAAAATCACATAAATGAAATCACGGACGTGTAAAAAAAAAAATCAATTGGAGTGCTGAGATTAGAGGGGTAAAAGCAAGAGCTGAGGAGTCGATCTGCATTGCACGCTGTTACTTTCTTCATATTTTTATCGACTCACTCTCCATTCATTCTCCCTCACTCTCTCTAGTTTCACCAAAGCTTTCGCTCCCCCATCCTCTAAATCTAAACCAAACTCACCTTCTTCTTGTTCTTCTTCTTCTTCTTAGATCCTTGTGCTTTTTATCATTTATTGAACCCAAAGTTTCGGAATGAGTTGATCTCTGGGTTCATGTGGGAATTGAGTGATCCAAAACATGTGTGAGAGCTGTTACGACGAGCCAGTGCCTTAGAGGGTTCCAAGGAGAGTCTAGTGAAGTTTACAGATATCAAGTTTGAAACTGTCATGGATAAAGAGGGCGTCAAATTTCAGACACTCGGCGAGTCTATAGCCAGGCGTATCCTTTTTCGCACACTCGTCCTTGCATCTGCTATTTCCATCGTTTCTTTGCTCCGTGTCTTGCCCACCTTCGATTTGGGATCACTGACTCCCATCACCTACGATGACTGTATGGCAGATTCCGATTCCACCACCGTCACTCCCGGCTCCTATTTGTTCCAGGTTCGGATCCTCAACACCTTTTGGGCTTCATACGAATCTATAAACTGCAAAAAAGATGTCAACTTGACTGTGAATGTAGTCACTGAGCTGATGGGCAAACAATTCTTGGACTGCGATGCCAAAAGTCTCTGTATCGGAGAGTCATCGCCGATGGCTGTTCCGGCAATGCAGCGGTTGGGATTCTCCAGTGTCATCGGCGTTCATAAACCAGGCACATTTTCTCTCAAACACAAAAAAATTGTGTACAACCTTAATTACCAGGACAGTTCATTCGACTTCGTCTTCTCCAAGGACCTAGATAAAATTCCGGTCCCTGCTCTGCTTTTGTTCGAGGTTGAGCGCGTCCTAAAGCCCGGTGGAATCGGAGCCATCCTCGTGGCCGTTGATGATTCAAACCTAAGTGACTTGATAAAATCCGTTAGTCCAGCGTCTTCATTGCTGAGATCTTCCAGCATTGTCCATGTCAAATACATCAATGAACTTAATCTCGTTGTTTTCAAGAAAAGATCCGAAAACAGAGTCTTGTACCAGAATGCCCTGCCACCTAATTGTCCTAGTCCTAGCTTTACCAAGCCCTTCATGAAGCTGATGGAACCGCTTGTGGAGGAAAAACCTCTGGATTATGCGAAAGGGATGTCGTATTTGCCCAAGTTTGTGGACTTTTCTGGTAGTAAACGGTTGGTGTACATTGATATTGGAGTTGGTGAGCTTGTGAACAAAGCCAATATCAGTGATTGGCTCATCCCATCTTACCCCATTGACCAGAAAGCTTTCAGCGTCTATTTTGTTCACTACAACACTTCCATTCTGTTATCCCACGTGAAACGACCTGGTATTACGTTTGTTTATCATCCAGGATTGGATGGAAAGGTAGCTACATCGGAGTTTGGTAGCGAGAAAGACCTGGATCCATTAGTGGGAGAGGAAGAGTTTGATTTTCCCAAGTGGTTCAAAGAAACAGTGCAAAATGCGGATTTTGTGGTCCTGAAGATGAATGCTGGAGAGGTTGAGATGAAGCTATTGTCAGATATATTTCAAAGTGGAGTTATATGTTTTGTTCATGAGCTGTTCCTGGGCTGCCCAGATGGAGGAGATGGTCAAAGTGTGAAGACGAAGGAAAGCTGCATGAATATGTATAAGGGCCTCAGAAGCAATGGTGTCTATGTCCATCAATGGTGGGGAGATGTAAACGTTTGGTGATGAAGATGATTGCGTCCGTGTATGGTGGATTCCTATGTTTGATTGAAGTCCAATTATTGTGTTGTGTTGTTGTTGAGGTTGTCATTTGTGAAGTTAAAGAAGGTTGGTATGATTATGAACGGCCCTGTTGCTAAATCAAACCACCATTATCGTTCTAGTTTGGAAACGAAATCAGCGCGGGCATTTTGTGTACTTTTATCAGCTTATCGCTTTCTTGCAAACATGCAAAAGCTTGCCGTTGGGCTTAGCCTAGTACGATGATGAATGGATGGCCGCCGCAGAAAAATCCGTTTTGGTTTAAAATTGGAGTCATAATTGGATATACATACAGATGACAATCCAAGCAATAGTCCCTCATGAATTCGAATTGACTCGCTCCTACTTCTCTCTTAAATCTTAATGCCAAGAAGATCATCAAATAGTTGGCCTTTTAACTAAATCAGTCCTTCAAACTGGTGAATTCAGAACTCAATCTCCATCCAATTCCAAATAATGTGATCAGTAACGGTGAACAAAATAGTAGAGATTGACACTGATGAGGTAGTTTTGTGTGTACTATCTTAATTCGTCAAATTATTTCGCTCCTTTTGTTCTCAAACATATCATAAAGAGTTCCATAACTACTGTAATCGGTACATTCTGAAGAACATGACCAAAACAAAGTAGTAACCAGCTTATGAGATGATACTCTTTGGAAAAACATTTACCTGGCGAGAAAGAAAACTGATGATGGTTAATGTCAATTTTGACCTCTTGATGTCCTTTACTAGTACTACCCAATGACATCACCAAATCCATTGCCTGAAATGTCCAGCTTCAGTTTTAACCAGACAAAATATCCAACATCACCAACCATGTCTGTTAAAATGTCACTAGACTGTACGAATGCGGTTAAGAAATGATAATCAAGGATTTCAACTCTGCAATACTCCACCACCACATAAATGATAATAAGGCTAGTTATCAATCAGTAAATGGCAAACCTGTAGGCAGAAGCATAACAAATTAATGACTATCTATGAGGGACGACCAAACCATCAATATCAGAAACACTGGGAAAAAAAATACAAGTTTAACAATAAGTCACTTGAAGAAACAACACATTTGATTACGAATTTTTTCATCGCAACCCACTTTGTTGAAACGCCCGACCGGTATATATTGTCTTCTAGTGTAAAAGAGGTGTAATATATAAGCCATTCGCCTTTGTCAAACAGCTTAACAAACATAATCTCCATTTCCTTAACTGAAATTCAGGAAAAGTATGGGATAGAAAACTGTGACGGTTGGAGAAATATCAAGTATAATAGTGGGGCTGTACAGGATCAGGAAGCTGGAGGCACCAACACTGTCTAAATAATGTCATTCCTCAGGCCGGTTATCATTATTGACCTTTATCTCCAGAAGCCTCTCAACTGGCTGTCTGCAAATTGGGCATCTATTCGCCTGAAACCTCAGAACCTGAGCACAACCACTACACATGCACTGCAGCAAGAAAAGGAATGCAACCAGCGTATATCAAGATGAAGTCAAGGACTGATATGTAAGATCATCAATATCAAAGACAGACTAATTGAAGGCAAATCTTAATCATTCAATTTGGCTGAGATAAACATTTGATATTAGTTTACTGTAATAAGTATGTGCTGTACAATCAGCATCATACCGACATCTATTCATAAATGTTAACCAAGAAATGCAAACACTAAGTACCATGTGTCGGCAGGGAAGAACAGTTGTGTCTCGTGGCTCCGAGAGGCAGATAACACACTCCTTTCCAGAATCATTCTCATCCAAGTCACTCTCCACTGAATTAACAATACCATATATCTCCTGCAGTTCATACCTCATTTCATTTACCCATAAGATCTGCTTAACTACCTTTACACGGAATTCTCCTTTCTCCTTCTCAAATGCTGCCAGAGTTATCTGAGAGTTTCTGTTACCAGATGTTAAATTTTCATTTGATCCATCTTGTTCACCACCGGACGCATCTGCCTTCACTGCTAGGGGGAACACATCTATTACACCCACTTCTGATAACTCTGACTCCTCAAAGATTGAAAGGTCAATACCAGTTCCAATTGGTTGCTTAAACTGCTGCCCAAGACCTTGCTGGAAACTTACAGTTACAGGGGCAAGAATATTTTGCTTCATTGGTGTGAGGATGCAGCTATCATTTTCTTTACCAAAGAAAAGAACGGTGATGCTGTAATGGAGATAACAGGAAACAACACCTTTACAACAGATAAACGAAGAACAATACTAAATAATGTCCATGACATCATAAATTACCGCAAAAATGGAAATTTAGCATTTACCAGCACTAACATTTCAAATTCATCACTAAACTAAACATACCTTAAGTCTTCTGAATTAAGTGTATTCAAATAACAGGTATTAATCATAATTCTACTTTCTTATACAGCTCTACCAAAACAATTGCTAAAACATGCATAAAGCCAACTTATAAAAGTTATACAAGTGATTATTTACCCCTCCTTTTTCGAGAAGGGAAAAGAGATTACATTTTGCAACTGAATGTTTTTAGGATGTATCGACAGATTGATGTATAGAAGATATGTACAAAGAAATTAGCATTCGTAAGTTAAGTTTGTGGCCAAACTGACAATCTTTTAACAAATATCGTCTTTGTTCCTCACATGGACCACCTATATCGTTGAATAATTTTATCACCATTAACATAGGGATAACTATTGGTTTCTCAGAAAACTTACTCCAATATCCAAAAATTAGATAATCAAAGAAAAATAAATGAGCTATCCAAAGCATACACTCTTTAGTCGATTAATCTCTATGCTTGTAACTTAAAATTTTACCCCTTGCGGTTGCCATCTGTTCATGTTATGTTATCAGGATCTTAAACCGTGATCACGTCAATATTTGCGAGCGTGAACAGATAGCAAGCACAAGAAAATATAAAATTAGTTGTAACATACGTATATATTAGTGGTTTGCAGATTTGCTTCTGTAGTTTTCAAATTGCAAACTACGTATCAAAGGATCTTATTTTAGCAAGAGTTTATTAAAGAATGCAGGAAGAATGGTTATCCGCATCCCAAAAGCTATCCCCAACCTTTCATCTGACAATCTATAACAAAAACTGGAAGGCATGTATAACTCCCAGACACAGACAGATTTTCTTTAATCAGGCATCCTCTTCACATAATCCGATAGATAACCATAGCACAGATTTTCTTCATTCAGCTAAAAATGGAGAAACAAAAGTTACCTCCCGTCAACGGTGGCATCGAATGTGAAAGCAACGAGGAACCGCCCAGGATTTTGCTCATCGGGTTCAATCCTTAGAGTCTCCTTCTTGACATTAACAACGTTCCTTATGGTAACCGCCTTCTGATGCTCTACATATGGTGCAGGCGGAGGCGTAGCAGGCCCGCAACGGTAACTAGCACCCGTCCATGAGGGGTCCGTTTGTGGATGAGGCCTCGCACGATGGTGGTGATCGAGAGGAGCCGGCAAAGGCGCCGGCATAGCCTGATGGGGAGCGGAATGGTGACCCGGGTACTGGAAATGTGGGGAAGGCTCCGAGTTTGGGGATTGCGATGTCTGAGGTGGCGGTGCTTGAGGTGGCGATGCTGGATGAACAGACCGATTCGGAGCGATTTCTGCCTGCGGATGACTCCGTCTGCTATTGCTTCTCCGACGGCCGTTAGCGCTGCTACTTCCTATGTTACCCATGGAATGAGAGGCCTCTTTCAAGTTGCGAGGTATGAAGAAAAATATCCAGAAACTCACTTTCTCAATCAAAATAAAGCAGTGTTTCAGTCTGAATTTACTCTAGGGGCAGATGTTCCGGAATCCGGATGCTCCGAAGGTATAAACACGCAGAATTTGTCCCTTTTTAGCAATTTGCACCGCGGAAGAATTCAAACTTCGAAGGATTCACGAGAAGATGAACCGAGCAGAGGCCAACTGAAGAAGAATGAAGATTTGGCGCATATGAATATTTGGGGCTTGTCGTCGAAGAGCTACAGACTTGTTATGAAAAGTGAGGATCTAAGAAGGATGAACCTGATGGAGGAAACATGGAGGCGAACCAATGCTCAGAGCACTGATAGAGGCACCGGGATTGAGAAAAAAGAAAGATGGAATCTCTCGGGGAGGTTTGGGTGGCGAGCATAATGGGATTGCGTAAACCTCCACCCAGGGACACCATTGATGAGGGACTGGAAGCTTGTCATAAAGCGACTCTCTTTTGTTTTCGTTTTTTTTTAAAACTATTTTTTGTCGGATTTATCAGATGAGGTATAAAAATGGATAATTAATTGTATATTTAAATTAATTTTTTAGAATATTTTTTATTATTTATAAAATAAATATATGAAAAAAATTTTATCTCAATTTATGAAAAATAATTTTTGAAATCACGGTTCAAATGTTTCTAAATATTCAATAACACTAAATCCGTATAACTGTGTCGCAAATTCTGGCGCAATCTCATCTCTAGTGTTGCTTTCCACACACTATAATAACTGGAGCTCATTTTTTAATTTTTAGGCTGCGGCTGAGGAGGTTAGGTGGGGGCCGGTAATTTTTCTCGACTCTTTTCTGCTAATAGTTAACGTTTCAGTGAGTGGACATTTTCAGTTTCTCTTCCTTGCAGTGGGAATAAAGATTGGTAATTTTGCAGAACCGTGAAATTAGTCAAACTTATCCTACCGAAAAAGAAGAAAAAGAAAGTAATTTGAGTTCACGAGTGGAGGATCCGATTTAGCCATTTTGGTGAGGAAAATTGGCTGATGTGTGTGTCGACATGGCTTTCGCAATCCCACCGAAGACATGAACACACCGCAAGCATCTCATGATTTGATTGTGATATCGTATTAAGGGCGCAACACTCAATAATATCATCATTATTATATTTATAATTGGATCTTCCTCTTTGGGTAAACATTTAATACTATATCTCTGATTTGCGCCTAAATATCTTGAAGATGACTTCTGGCAAAAAAATAAAAAAAGCGCATTGATTTTTTTTTTTTCATTTATTTTTTATTGAATGTATTTATTATTAGATAAATTTTTAATGGTTGAGATTTATCATGATAGGTTTTTATTATAATAATATAATTTAATATTACTAAATCTTAACCATTAAAAATTGATCGCATAATAAATACATTCAATGAAGAATAAATGAAGAGAGAAATCAATCGAACACCCTCTCCCCAAAATATATCTTGAAGATGACATTGTCAACACAATTGGACCGCCAACTATATCAATTATCAGACACAAAATGATTTTATTTCCTTTTTTGGAGGAGCTCGTCGCTAGCTGGTCATTGTTTTTAAAGGCTCGTATCTGTGATTTTTGTTTCTTTGGTATCACACGCATGATCAAAAACTTAAAGATGTGTTTCTCGTTATTATTACAACTTACAAATAACTTGTTATTAGAAATTTAGAATGTTAGAAAAACGGTGTTTTTTTTGTGGCTGGAGTTTTCAATTCCGAAATGGGTCCAAATAAAAATTACTATGAAATAAGATAAACTCGATCGGGATGGAACACCTTTGCTAAATTCTGTTGCTGAAATAACATAATTTGACATATCAAAGTCCGAAAACACGATTGATCAAACTTATATTCAGGTTCAGATTCTGTATCGCGTTAAAATGGGTCAAAAGATAAAAATTGAGGTAAGAGGACAAGCCCGAACGAATTCAATCCACAGTGTCGCCTGCAGGAAGATTTGGAAAACGAAAGTTTTAGATTTATCCATAAAATTTAACATCTCTTATAATGAAAGAAGCAGAGTTGACCCCCGGACTGTAACCAAAATCTTCACTAAATTTAAGGGATGCGCTATGTAGACACGTCCACCTACTTGGGTTGAAATCTTGAAAACAAAATACCTAATTATTTTAATATATACATAGATATATTTATATTTATTTATATACATTAGCCAAAATAACACTCATGTTGATATTAATACACACACAATAATTTGAATAGCTTCCAAGTGAAATTTTAATTTTATTATAATATAAAAAGTGGATTTTTTTTCATCAATAACATGTAGTACATAATTTGTGACTAAATAAACTAAATTCAGTAATCACATTTTAAGTAAGAATTTTATAGTAAAAATAGAAGTAAATATTGTATTCAGTTATTTTATCTTGAAGGGGGAAAAAAGCACCCTCCCTAGTTCCAGAGGTAGCGTGGCGGCTAACCGGCCTAACCCATGTGGTTCAATTCGGCATTGCTATTTGTAGCAAACAAAATCCTACATGTAAAAAGGGCGCACGTGGTGTTTTCTCAATCAAATTAAAATGAAGACACTAGCTTTTCATTCTTTTTTTTAAAAAAAGTTGCAGATTGGTTTGATGAAGAAGACACGACGAAACTTCCGAGAGGTATTGAGGTGGGAGAATTTGATTAAAGAAAGCAAATTCAAAGGGAGAAAGACAAAGACTCTGTCATAATCAACGTTACCGATCGAGTTACCGTTTATGCTTGTTCTTACTTCTCTTCAGCCTCCAAACTCGTTCTCTTCCAAACTTTGCATCCTCCTTTTCCGCAACCTTTATATATATATATATATTTATTTATTTATAACCACCCTCTCGTCCTCCGACATCCCACCATAGCTCACGTACGCTTCCATTCTCAGGGTTCAGACATGAAGATTCCTCGTTCGTTTCTCGCTTGTTTCTCACCTTCAGTCAACGAACCGAGTCACCTAGGTACAAACCTTCCTTCCGCTGATCCACATGTTCTGTCTTCTATTGTACATGTTCCTTTCTTCTTTTGCTCTTCTTTCCTTTTATTTTTCCTTTGAATTTAAATTATTTCATGTAATACTCCACAGATGATGACCCAGAAGGAGGCAATGATGGTGAAGCATTTCGTGTATTCTCTGGCAGCGAATTGAAATTAGCCACTCGTGGTTTCAATTCCTGGGACAAGGTTGGAGAAGGCGGATTCGGTTCTGTTTACAAGGTTTTTCTTGCTCTTTTCCCACTCACGTACACACTTGATACGCCATTATATGGAAAGAAACTAAACCTTTTAAGTGAACCATTTTAAAACGTTGACTAATCTCCAAAAACTGACTGCTTGTGTTTGACCTGTAAAGGGGCAGCTTCGGAACGGTAATGTTGTGGCTGTGAAAGTGCTTTCAATCGAACTGGAATCCATGCGAGGAGAAATGGAGTTCGTGGCAGAATTGGCCACACTGTGTCGTATCAAGCACGACAATCTAGTTAGTCTTAGAGGCTGTTCTGTCGAACAAGCCCGAAGATATTTGGTCTTCGATTACATGGAAAACAATAGCCTCTCCCGCACTTTTTTAGGTACCTACCTTTTGGTTTGTTAGTGTATGTGTCAAGAAGTTAATGATGAAGCAGAGCCTCAAATTGATTTTTTTGGTTGATGATGATACGTGCAGGCACAGAGGAAAGAAGGATGAAATTTAGATGGGAATTGAGGAGCAACATATCTATAGGGGTGGCACGTGGTCTTGCCTATCTCCACGACCAACTAAAACCCCACATTGTTCATCGAGATATCAAGCCCAGCAACATCCTCCTCGATCATAACTTCACACCAAAACTATCTGACTTTGGCTTCGCCAAGCTATTTAGGGACGACAAGTCCTACGTCAGTACTAGAGTCGCTGGCACATTGTAAGTGACACCACTACATAACACAATTCACTAAATAAATCGGATCTTTCTTGTTCTCTGGCTAATTAAGGTATGTTGGCTTTCTTATAATGTTTTAGAGGCTACCTTGCTCCTGAGTATGCCACTACTGGGAAGTTGACACGGAAGTCAGATGTTTATAGCTTTGGAGTATTACTTTTACAAATTGTTAGCGGCCAAGCAGTAGTTGATGCTTATCAGGATACGGATCGTTTCCTAGTAGAGAAGGTAAGAAATTTAATCCTATGGGCTTTCTTGAGAAAACAAGCTCGAATAAGAACAAAGACACGAGTCCATTATTATGTACGTGGGGTCCAATTTGACGTGCAGGTGTGGGCATCTTATAAAGCTAACCAGCTAGTAAAAATGGTGGATCCTATGATTACAAATGTGAACTTGGTGGCAGAAGAAGCCATTAGGTTCCTAAAAGTGGGGCTACTTTGCGTGCAAGAAACCGCCAGGCTTCGGCCAAGAATGACGGAGGCCGTTGAGATGTTGACCAATAGCAGCGTTATTATTAATGACATGGAAGGGGTTGCTATTTCAAAGCCAGGCTTTGTTGCTGATCTCAGAAAAATCAAAATAAGGCAGCAAATACCTGCGAGTCCCGAATCTACTTCAAGTGGAACCAACCAGGGTCTTTGGAGTTCCACCATTCTGACCCGTTAAAATAAATTCTTCATTTGGATTCATCAAGTTTTGATTTTGCTCATTGCTAGATCTGTGTGTAATTTATATAGTCATTTCTGGGTAATCAAGTTTATTTTGGTGCCTTCACCTCTAACACAGCGTATAACCTTCATCTGTATGTACATGGCGGCCATTATTTGTTGGTGAAATTAATTCTAGTTAGTTAGAGAGGCCAACATTGTCCCCCAAATTGTAATTAACTATTTTTGTGTAAATGTGACAAAAAATGTGGAGCAATGGAGATGTTCACACATAAAAAATGTGGTGTTGTTTGACCGTTTACATATTAGATGTTCAGCCTCTTCAGTATTTAAACAAAAAGCAATTAATTATTGGGTCAAACTATATATAATACTACTTACCACATTTCTAAATATAAGACTCAAATAATTTTTTTAGAATGATTAAGGAATTTAAATAGGTTAGTTTAAAGTATTCACACTCATCATATATCTAAACTAATTTATTTGACTTATAAATTAATATATAATCTAATTATATATAATATATAATATGATTAAATAATTTATTTAATTTCTTTAAAAACTAATCAAGTCTTATATTTAGATTAGAAGCAAATGTTGGACTTAAAACCTTGACCAGTCAGAGAGCAATTCCCTGCAAAACCAGCGGCGAAAACCCACTGATTGGAAGGTATTGGGTTGGAAAAGTTTGATCTTTTGCCGTCAAATTTGACAAGTCTTATTTTAAATCGAAGTGCTTTTTTATCGGTTTGAGATCTCAAGGACAAGGCTAAAGGTGAGCATGATGTCCAGGAATCCGATATATCTATCTGAACCCGATCAAAAATTACTTTGTTTAGTCTAAAAAAGGTGGCCCGAAAAAAAATTTAGGCATCTTTAGGTTAAGCTAACTATCAGATAGAGCCGGGCATCAAACATGGGGTACCGCCCTACCCAAAAAATTATATATAATTTATTTAAAATATATATTATTTATATCAAACAAATAGTATTATATATGTATTATTATATATATATATATTTATTTATTTATTTTATTTCATTTTTATGAAATATTTATATTATCATTTAATATCCATCCACTCCAGTTTACATATAACTTATTGTTTTTTGGATGGACGTAGTTTTTTTATTTGGATGGATAATATAAAGCATTAAAAAGTTGAGATCAAAGACAAAAAAATTTGTTTTTTTGAAGTCTTTATCACATTTACAGCTATTTATATCAATCAATATTCATACACAAACATATATTACTTCATAATGTCTCATGTAATTATTAAAATATATGGTAGTTTTTTTTTAAAAAAAAAAATCAAGGCTAAAGTTATAGATTTATTTTGACATATCTCAAAGTGTGAAATTATAGAATATATTTAAAGTTTTTAATAGTATTTATTATGTATAATTTGAGTTTTTGTATATATAGTATTAGTTAAGGAATTACCACTTGGGCAGGGAAGTCTGCCCTACCCAACCTATCCTCACCCTTATCTGATATGATTAGAGTTTCTACTAGATAGGACTAGATATTAAGCTGTAAAATACAACCCATTCATCTTTTAGACTGGATATCGGAAAGGGACTCGTCGTACCCAACTCTATTTATACCCACCCCTAAACAAGGCTTCATCCCTCGCTGAAGCTTGTTTTATGCTTGTCTTTTCCTCTCTTTCAAGTTTCAAAATGTGCACGGCACTTTAGTCCCCTCTAGTATGTTAACATTAAATTGTTACCAAGAACTTTATTTGGCTACCGACCTACATACGTCTCCATTCTTTTCAAGGTTCGAAAAAGACAATTCATCGATTCCCAGGTAAGGATTATTTATGTTTCGAATACAACTGGAAAGTAAGAGTTAAAAGAACAAAACAAAAGACCTAAAAGCAACGATCAATAGGACCAGTATGGCTACAACAAAGGTCATATTATCGCATAAAATCATTTTTTATATATAATCTGAAGTAGGTTCAAACATAATCATAAAGCCAGATAACAATATACATCGAACACTCTTTGGCAAGATGTCGACACACTCTTATATTATATTAGCTTCTTTAGAAATATATGCAAGAGTAGTGATCGGCTAGTCCCTCACATTAATATAAGCTATCTATTATTTTTAACAAGTTTATTAAGGGATGATTCTTTGGAGTGTTCCCTAAACAAGATTTCCATGCACTTTTTGTCTTGAATAACCAATTTCCACATAATTTTCCTCTATGTAAATGTGGGTCATCGCCTTCGATTTTAGACAAAGGACCTCAATGAAAGTAAGAGGGAAGAGAGAGATATCCATATCCAAATCACATAACTATACATATAATAAATATCCACATGATCATTAGTGTTTGATAATGATGTTTCAGAGTTTACAACAATTAAATATTAATGATCCAGCACTGATCGCTTTAATAAAATGAGCAGTATACCCACAAAAGAGAGAAACAAAAAGTGGGCGTACTGTGAGAATTGAAGGCCGGGCAGTCTAGAGGGTACGCAGCAATAATCTCTTACAGGAGCAATTAAGTCCAACGCTGGTATACATCGAACGAATTTCCTTCAAGAAGAAGAAGAAAGTGGGGCTTTCATGGCGTCATTGCGTGTGAGGATCACTTAGAGACCCGCCACAAATGTCAACATTACTGATGAACAAGTAAAGATCTCAAAACTGTTGCATGCAATGATCTCATACATGTATATACTAAAGGCTTCGTCAAATCATGTTATTTCTAGCTATTCTCTACAGCTTCCTCGATAATAAAGGAGCTTATAGAAAAATGATACGGAAACAAAGGACAATAATTATCATGTGTTCCCCCTGTTTTGCTCATAGCCTTGTGCACCTCCAAGCTAAGTACTTTCACTGCCTAGCTAACAAAATTACAATTCTAGCGTAAATTACAATAATCCTTCCAGCATTTGAAAATTACACGACGAGCAAGTTAAGGAAAAGTGTGATTAATTAATTCAGAAAAAGTCACAGTTGAAGAACCGGAATTATATATAAATGCTATAATAATATGAAGATCTTTAAATTGTGAAAACAATCATCATCATCATTTATAAAGCCTTAAAATAGAAATATTCAAGTTTTTACCCCGGATGCTCATCAACTATATAATTTTCTCTTGGTTTAGCACCATGAGTGAGTGATCAAATACTGCAATCCACCTGCGAAAAAGTACATGCCAATCTCTTTTCCCGTAAAACTCAGTACATAGCATTTAGTGAGAACACGTGTGCGCAGGAATTATAAGCAGACTCAGTGCATCATCGATGATATTAACCAAAAGCTATAGCAGTGTAAAACAACATAACCAATACTCACAAATTTTTTTCTATAATAAATCATTGCGGGATAAAGCTTGCTAGTTATTGACAGCTGATAAATTCTCATTAACTTTTGGTTCAATTGACAAACCATACACTGGCTTTGAATTCATTTGTCATAGATGCGAGGAACAAATGCAAAAGAATCCAACAACAACCAAAATGATAATACAGGAAGAACAAGGATTTGTGAGTTTGTCAAACAAACACACAATGAATTAAGGAGATTATGGACATTGTGTGTGTTATTAGTAATGAAACCTACCTCTCTCCAAGGGAAGAGTCCAAATTAAAGGAATCTGGGAGCAGCAAGTAAGACAAGAGAACCAAGTGATGAGTAAAGAAGGCAAAGCAAATAATGAAAGAAATAGAAGACTCGTGAAGAAGTTGAAGAATATAATGCAGAGAAAGTGAAGGAAATGGGATGAAGAGGAAAACACAGCATGCATGACTCCTCGCACGCCATTCGCTAAGGCCACCACTTCACTGATGGGCTATGCAAATGGCATACAGGGAGCCAGGCACTCCATGGAACACCACTTAGCCTTCACAACAAGCTAATAGCCTCCACTTACTATTAGTTTGGAGCAAACTTATACGCAGAAAAGGCAAGAGGAAAGATCTCTCCCCAATGACAAAACTGTTCCTCATAGTTCTTGGGCCACTCCATCTACCTGGACGACTGTTTGGGGATGAAGAGGGTATATATATAAGAAGTAGATGAATAAGAGGAGGGTTTGATATAGCTCAAGGAATTAATGCTTTCCTTCCTTCTTCTCAGAGTTGTTTTCCATTAAATAAGAAAGGGAATCAGTCCTTTCTTTAGCTTCTGAATTAGATTTTTGTCTCTAAGTGTTTGGATCACATTTAGATTCCTATCTCCCCCACAATGGGACTGCTTTAAAGAACGAGATTTTGCCCCTTGTTGTCCTTTTCCTGTTATACTTTGTGTTGTTTTTTTCTGTTCGCCTGTTCATTTAGTACACATGACGTCAGAATACACCACACTGCATTTACATGGGAGGTCCTTTGATTATTTCTTGCCTCCTCATTTGTTCCCCACTAACTCCTCCTTCAAACCAACTTTAAAAATTTCAAATTAACGTTCAAATGCGAGGGCAAAGATATGAATTACTATTGCATAACTGTTGAAAGATTTAATTTTTCCCCCGCAACCTACTTTTCACGGAGTTTATTACTCTGGCAGACTTGTAGATTCTCACGATTGAGTGACATATGGTCTACCATGCGAACTTGAACTAACGCACTAATAACTTCATAAAGTGACGCCAACATTATTGCTAAAACCAACAATCTCTATAAATACAAGACAGACAAATAAACAAGAGAAGTTAGAAATTGTAAGCACGCCTAATTAATCCATTCATTACCGTTTGGGATATGGACAGTAAAAATATGTACCTATTGCCGCACAATCCTCCAAAAGCGAAAACGCCATGAACATTGGATAGGGGCTTGCATGGATAAAAAAAAAGATTAAAAAGAAGAAGAAATATGTGAAGCAGAGAGAGAGGGAGAGGAAAGAGAAGTGACGGGCAAAAGCACATGGAGGACACTGAGGAGAAAGAAAACATGGGGTAAAGTGAGACGATAAAGCTGCAGGATTTAGGGAGAGGTGAGGGAAAAGGTCGACCAAACAAATATTTTGAAAAGGAATTATAGGGATGAAGATGATGAAGGGAAGAAGATGCTTTTGCTCGCCGGCTGATTGGAGGTAACCCAACTCTTTCCCTTTCCTTTGGTGACGAGGACGAGAGTCCAGGATTTGGATTTTTCTGTGTGTTTCCCCTTCCCACTGGAGATTCTATTCTCTGTCACCACATGCCCCCTTCTCTTCTCTTCATCATCATTCTTCTTCCTTCACGGATTCACGGCAACCCCCCAAAAAAAAATCATATTTTTAATTCCCATTGTTGTTGTTGATGATTGTCTCAATTATCTCCTTTGTTTTCTCCTTCTTCGGCTCCAATTTAGGCAATAATCCAATTTGTATGAAAGTCTATTATCGCCTTTCGGTCGCACTGATTATGGGAATAATGGTTTTAATTTTCTTCAGAAGACAACTGTATGGGGTGAAATGATGAAGATGAGATTTGAAAGCCAAAATTCTACTGTTTGAGGTCATAAAGAAGCAAAGTGGATTTGTTGAGTCAATATAATTTACGACCAAGTTCAGATTTGAACAGGGGGGGCCCAATTTCCCCCCTTGATGCGGATTGGAGGGCCATTTGATTTGACATATCGGAGACTGCTCATGCTTATCCTCTTTCACATTTGATTGCCACCATTAATCATTAGCTTTTGCATTATTACGCATTTACTACGATTTACTACAGCGCGGACAGTTGTGGCACCTAACGAGATTTCATCTAATCAACACTTCTCTAACAAATTCCCCAAATAAAACACTGTAGGTTGTATTTATAAATCTTTTTAATTAAATCTCACAAGAAAAAAATAATTAACTCAATGATTATATAATAAATTTTTAACTATATCTGTATTTATGAATAGATACTTATTAATTATTTCTTCATTATTTATTTTTAAATTATTTTTTTACTGATACAATAAATAAGGGTAGAATTATCACAATCTCATTTACTATATTGAAACTAGACTTATAAATAAAATCAAATTTTTTAATAAAAAATAATTTATAAATAAAATTAAAATGGTAAGAGATAGAGTTTTTTTTTTTTTTTTGGAATGTACAGCTCAGCATCTGCATGCTGATTGCTGAAGCCTCAATGCCGACCAAAATCCTAGAAGGATCTTTTCTTTATTTTGTCCAATCACACGACGGGGCTTGCGCGAATAATAGTGGAAAGAATGTATTACTTCCGGTTTTAAATAAAGGATAAAATTTTTAATACAATTTATATTATAAATTTTATCTTATATTTAAGACTGAATGAAGTATATAATGGGATAAAAACCAAGTATATAAAAGATAGAGAAAATAGAATATTTTAAAATATTCTCTGGTGTGATATAAATAAGGAAAGAGATTAGGAGATTGAAGGAGAGGAGAGAGGGTCATAACATAACACTCCTGAAAAAACTAATATGGCTGGCAAAAGAAAAAACAAATATGGGAGGAAAAATTGGGGGCATTTTCGCTATTTTCACTACTCCATTGTTTTTTATAATAATCGCTATGAATTTCAATTTTGTTAGAACCAAACAATTTGTCGCTACGAAACATGGCTAAAGAGTGGGCCAGGCCTAATTGATTCGGAAGGCCTGCGTGCCTCTCATCTTCTCTGGTGAAGCATCTCCATGGACCCGAAAAATAAAATCAGTCAAGATTTGCCGTTCCTTTGGAAGACAGTGCCTAGATTCAGAATCGCCAAAGTCTTCATTCAAGCATCCAAGCAAGTTTTGTGATAGTGGACATAATCAAGGCCTTTGCACAAAAATACAATACAAACGAGATCCTATATTAAGAACTGTATGTAATATAACATAATTAATATCAACGAGTCATAAGATGTGCACTCCACCTACAATCCATTCGTACCAGTTATAATTCAGACAAACCGTGTTGTTACATTGTTCTTTAAATCATTATTTTTATGAATAAGATAATTAAAGGTGAATAAAAAAAAATCGAAGCAGTAACGCTAGTTGATTGAAGTTGGGGGGGTGCTAGACGACCAATTTAATGAGAAGCAAAGAGTAGAGGAATATAGACAAAGACGTGAAGAGAGCAGAGGAGGAATGCTGATTGCTGAAATGGTGAGACAGACCATCTCTGCAAGACATCATAAAAGTGAGGAAGTGGCCAAATGAATGCCTTGTCCCAGACCTGTTATTACCACAACAGTATAACACACTCGAGAAGATAAACAAATAATGAGTTGAAAATTCAAAATTGAATCTATTCATCATGAGTGATATTCTACTTTCATGATACCAGTACTAGATTGTTGCTTACTGTTCACAGTCCCCTGTATGGTTGGATATGATCATAAGCCAAACACTAGAAGTGATAATTGGTTGCTCTTTTTGGGGTGAATATTTGATGTTTCATGTCACCTTGATAAGGGTTGAAATATGTGGCTTTAGCCTTAATAAGTTAGGTATGTTTTGTAATAGGTTGATTTAAGTTTGACCTATGGCTTGGTACAAATTTTTTTTTCAGCCGAAGCCTATCCTGTACAAAGGCCTAGCTTGACTTAAAGTTTGTTAAGAAAGTTTAGATTTTTTAAGACTTAATAAACAAGTTAACAGGCCAAACGTCTTCATGAGAAAATAGGCGCAGGCCAAAAACAGAATCAGGCCTTCAAATATACTAAAAACAAACCTCCTTCAAACATATGACAAAAACATGCCCAAATTACATAATCAATCCAAATTACCAAAAATGCATCATAAAGTATGGTATAATCTAAATAATGAACAAGATAAAACCAAATACAATAGCATAACAAGTAGAGGAATTATCTGTTAATTATTATAAAATATTATAAATGTAAAATATTGTAAATATTTTTTTGGCAAAAAATATAACAGGTACATGCTAACCTGACAAGCTTAAAAGGCTTCTCAATAAACTTAAGCTTAGCCTGTTAAGTATAACATGCCTCTTAAAAAACTTGTTCTTAAACAGGTCAGCTGGTAACAAACCTCAAAGGCCCTGACAGGCTCAGTCCTATTTTCCCCCAATGATATTCTAATACTCACAATAATACCATGCAAGCGTTGTAAAAAAATGCTAATTGGTCAAGGCACGAGGATGATTTGCTTGCTCGGTCAGTAGGAGGGGTCTTAGGTGGTATCATCAATGTGTGTTTACGTGCAATGAATAATGTGTGGAACTTCTCACCATACATGTACGACGCAACTAATCAATCTTAGTAACCACAGGCAATGTCGATATGCAGTGGTATGAGCGTTACTATAATTTTGGGATGCCATTAATTTCGCCTACCAACCATGGAGTAGGTAGGTAAGGGGCCGAAACACGTAGCATGGATTTCATAAATGGGAATACAAGTACAAATATATGTTTGAGGGCCAACTTCATCCCCAGTAACAAAAGGAAAACAAAAGCACATGTACAATACTTCCTCCATTTCTCATTGCGAGACCATTTTAATTAAGTAAAGAAATGTGGTCAAACATAGTTAAGATTCTTGCTCTTCTCGATGAGTGGTAAGGATCCACTGAATGTATGTTAACCCGTCCTTTGTCACAGAAGATCCGACAAAGATGCAGTCTGTTTACAACTTTTAGCGATTTTTAACTTTGAGATTCTCATACTATCCATTCAAAATGTTAAAGGTAAATGAATGGTCTCATTAGGTAGAAAGTAATATCATCTACAATTTCTTGCGAGAGTCTGAACTAGAGGAGCAAGATGGTTCTCCCAAAGCGTCAAGTCCGAGAGGAATAACTAGCAAAATGTCAAACGAAAGTTGGCTTTGTTTACTTGTAGTTAGTTGTTCCGATCCCTATAAATAGTTAGACAGGAACTGATAAAACATAAAATTATTAACACCCAATTCCATGTATGTTTATCTATATATATTTTTAAAAAACTAGAATTCATGCGGTTCATCTTCAAAATTTATGGCATAACAGCCCATCTAGTTTTACTTACTAAAAAACGAAGTAGTAACATTTTTGCTATTTATAGCGGTTATTGATATATCCGATTTTATCATAATATTTAATATCATATTTAGGGATTTTATCATTAATTTTTGGTCTAAATAACATTTATTATGATTAAATTGAATTAAAGGTGAATTTGTAAAAATAAATCTTAAAAAGAGATATTTGTTATAATCTTGTTATTGCTCTTTAAAATTTAAATTTTGAATGAAGATATTATAAGATATTGATTTGAATTGTAGGTCGCATTGGAAAAGTAGGAGCCGAGAGACTAAAAAATAAAGATGTATAAGGACTGAGGCAGAAAATAAGATTCTACGTGTGGCTCCAAGGGAATTCTGACAGGAAAAAGGGTATATTCTGTAATATTAGCTGTTACTTTCAAAAGGAATAGACCAGAGAATAGTATAGAAAAGGACCCCTAAATTACAAAGCTCCAGTTTGGTCCAAAAATGGGACGTCTTTCACCTACTTTCAGTCTAGAACGATCAGAGAATATTACAGAATATAACCCCGAAGTTTCAAAAGTCCATTTTGGTCCAAAATCCCGATACTCCTCCGCTGAAACTGATTGCGTTTGCAGCTGATACAGATAGATCGGATATAATTATAATCTTGGAGGGATTTTTGCCCAACTTGGAGCAGGTTTTATGGAGATTTCAAATCCTTAAAAGAAAAGGGAAAAAAAAAAAAAGAGAGATAGAGAGAGAGCAGCGTCGACACTTTAAAAAGAAGACCTGAAATTAGAATAGGGGATCTTCACGAGCCGCAGAAGAGACGAGACATACGCGCGCAGCCGGAGAACGAGAGAGAATAAGAATTGCTTCCTATCACCAACATTGTCTCCCTCCTTCTCTAATCGATTCAAAATGTCAAAGGTAAACGAATGATTACATTATGTAGGAAATAATACTACTGTCATCTACAAGTTTACGAGAGTCTAGAGCCACAAGAATGGTTCTCTCAGAGCGTCAACTCAGAGAGGACTAGTCAGCAAAAGGTCCAACAAAAGTTAGCCAGGAAGTTTACTTGGAGTTGGTTGTTCCGATTTCTGTGAATAGTTAGACAGGGACTGAAAACATAAAACTAGCACCTTATTCTTTGCATGTTTATCTATCTATATATATGTATATATTTATTTAGAAAAACTACATTGAATTATACTATGTACAACTAGAATTCATGCGGTTCATCGTCAAAATTTATGGCATAAAAGCCCATCTAGTTTTACTTAAAAGACGAAGTAGTAACATTCTTGCTATTTATAGCAGCCATTCCCTAGCATATGCGTTCCCAAATAACAAGGAATTTATACTACTTTATCCAAATGCTTCGGTTTTTTATATATTGCACGCAGCCTTAGAACTACATTGCGCACCACAATAAGTGGAGTGCGCCGTATAACAGTTAAAAGACTGGAATTTTATGAAACATGCATGCCAACAAATTGATTCATTGGTTCAACAAGCCTGAGCATATTTTTGTTACAACATTCTGGCAAAGCAGGAACTAACAGAAATCAGGAATATTATTACGGAGCAGACAATCTTAAATCAACAATAAATTCAAAATAATAATGGGTATCAATTGAGCATTAATACAGCACCAAGGACCTTAATTTCTCACAGTAGTTACATGCTTGAGGAGCATAGAAACAACATCTTGAGATATTCTCTCAGCCTCGATCTTGAGGTGATTGATCTTTGATTCAGTCTCTTGCTCAAGCCGCTTCACATTGGCACCAGAATCTCCACTACTCTGTTCATTGAAAATAATCCAGACAATTTTGGTCTCCATAACTAATAACAACAAAATCTAGAATGGTTTAACATATCTTCATTTACTACTATGAGCATAGTCTTACCTCTTCCAATTTCTTTTGGAACTCATACTCCACCTGAGCTCGATGTCCAGAAATCTCCTTTTCGGCCTCTTCCTTGGCCTGCTTCAGTCTGGCCAATTTCTCTAACAGCAGAAGATTTGATACCAAAACATTAATTCACGAACTAACATTAGCAAATGGCAATATTTTTCTTTTTGAGAATTTATACAATCACATGTTTCTGAGCATCAAGCCCATGCCTACCATATGATCAGCAACTCATGATTCCAAGGATGACAAGATCAAGGGAACAAAGGATAGAGGGGAGGTGGAGAGCTAAAACTTTTGCATTAAATCATTTCATTAGACATACAAATTTTGATGAAAATAAGAGAAAGAGATAGATTTTAATCATGCCAATAGGGGGAGAACAAATAAGAGTAAGAATACCATTTTTAGCTGCATTCACAATCTGCTGTGCCTCATGCTCTGCGGCCAGCAACTGTTGAATTCCACCTTGACGCCTATTGGATGCCATTCTGTGACGGAAGCAATCTGTTACCTATGCTTAAAAGAAAACTACCAAAAGA
This sequence comes from Inga laurina, assembly GCA_963855925.1. NCBI lineage: Eukaryota > Viridiplantae > Streptophyta > Magnoliopsida > Fabales > Fabaceae > Inga > Inga laurina. Next base: position 13,668,289 of record OY979703.1, on the reverse strand, counting down.
ATAACCATTAAGTATCAGCCAAAAAAAAAAAAAACAACCACAAAGCAAACTCTTGGGCAGCTAACATGAATAGATTAATATGGCCAGAAAACCCTCCTCAATATTCACTCAGCTACGAAACAGAGATTTGGAGAAAGAAAAAAAAAATTCAAACATAGATTGAAAGAGAATCTAAAGCTATGAGACACGTGTAGCACGTATCGAACACTCTTATTAGATGCAACATATTGAGACACTTCAAATTATATATGAACATCTCAAAGTTTGTCATGCATCCTTTTCGAGCTGCTTTCTTGTCCGGATTCAAGCTACCTAAGTCTGAACGAAACTGAGAATTATAGTATCAAACTACTAATCATCATTCAGCATAAAAGGAAACAGATCGTTTCACTGTAGCGGTAAGAGATCCACGCAAAGAAGTCAACAATAAGACCATTAGATGGCAGACATCCTAAAATCCCGTTAAGAACGAATTAGCAGCTCATCATCCTCTGGGGATGATAAGTAAAATACTAAAATACCAATTGATAACCAGAGCCAGATTTAAACAATGCAATATGTGATGAAGCGGGTAAATCAGATAATAAAATAGACTTTTATCATGAGAATTTACGAAGACGAACAACAGAGAAAAGACAGAAGATGAGTGTAATGCGTAAGGCATGTTAGTCCCTCGTCCATAAGATACTATCTAAAGTTTATGTGCTTCTGGGCTTGTTTCCTTTGTCTCGAAATTTAACCGAAGCAAACACTAAAACCAACCCAACCGAGATTTCCATCATAAAGAGTTAAAAGCTTAAATTGACACAAAATCTAAAAGAGACAGCTTTCGGGGCAGGAAATCGAGTTTCACAGATTCCAAACGCGATAAGCCCCTCTACTCAGCGAAGATCGGCCGGCCAAGCATGAGGTGGATTCTGACATCACACGGTGGTGTGATCGAATGATGGAACCGAAGGGGATCCAAATTCAGTTTCGGTCCAGTTCGGGATTTTTCCGAGAAAACATACAGGAAGCAGAAACTAGAGAGAGATAAGGAAGGCACTACGAAACTTAATCACTGAAAAGTGAAAAGAACAATCATAAGAAGTAAAAAAGTAGGGCAGATTTGCACCGGACATTGACAAACCCGAAAAACAAAGAACTCGAAGATCAGAGAAGAGGAAGAGAGAGGCGCAATAGGGAGATCGGAACTTACTTGCGAAGAGAAGATGCAAGACAGAATGATCAGGAATAATGGTTTGACGCCGGTCCTGTATTAGTATTCCAACAATCCAGAGGAGGTTCGTTGATGATTTGAGTCCCGTTTTATTGGCCAAGACAAAAAATAAAGATTTGAGTTCCGTTTTGCTCCGACCGAGATTAGCCACGTCTCTGTTTTTTTTTTTTTTTTTCCCGGATGAGGGGAGAGTCAATCTCTTTTGGACTGCCATGTTGATTTTGATATCCAGTTTATCCGATTTTTTTGCCAGCAGAGATTCGTGGAGAAAATTTGTATTGGAGCTATTTTTTATTTTTCTGCACCTTTTGAAAATATCCCTCTTCAAAATTTTTATATGAGTGTGTAAACAAGAATAAGAAAATTTAAAAGTGCAAAAAATGTCTAATTTCTCTTTAATTATTAACGTAATATATAACAGCTCTTATATTGTCTTACGTACTACAACGAGAATCTTTTTAAGTTATTCGTTACGAATACAGAGATCACTAGCCAATTGATTACAATCTTTTTTTTTAAAAGAGTACGGTGACATATTTCACAGAAAAAACATGTATGTGCAACTATAGACGGGAATTCGAGTTGTGTGGTTATCACTTGGTGATATGTTCGCTTGTTTTAGCCTTTTTTATGTGACCTGCGTGATACGCACACAGGGTATAAAATCAATAATATAATTTAAGTAAAATTATCTGATTGTACTTTTAATTGAAGTTGTTGAGGTTTTCTCAGATGAAAAAAATAGGTTTAATATATTTTTTTTTTTGTATGAACTCAGAATATCCCCAACAAATATGCTTCCTGGGATTCGAAAAGATAAGCGAATTCATTGTTATTGATTAACAATATTATTCGAAAGAATTATACTTCATCCGGTCTTATTTATAAGCAATTTTCCTTTTGATTACGCAAAACGAACGGGTAGTTAAAAGGAATAAGTGTGTCAAAAATGTCATGTTTTTCCATATATGCCCCTATTTATGAAAAGAGTATAGGAGAGAGAATAGATAAAAAGTATGAAAGATAATGAGTATAAAATATGAAAGAGAATGTGTATTTAATAAGGGTAAAATAGGAAAAAGAAGCTTACATTTTCAGACAAAAAGTGAAAGTTGCTTATAAAAGATACCAACCTTATGAGAGAGAAAGTTGTTTATAAATAAAACCAAAAGTAAGTAGTAACTTTTTAAGGTTAATCTAATTAACAGTATCAGCAGTTTTAAATGTTTAAGGGGCAGGTCGACAAAAATAACCCAGACTATGAGTATAATTAGTTAAGCAAGAACGTAGGGGTCAGCTTATAACTGACATTTTTTGAGGTAGGTTGTAGTTGTAGCAGGAGGTTGGATCCTGTGCTTCTGCCTTTGGTCTATGAAGATGAAAATTAGGTGATTATAACTTCTCCAAGTATTTTTATTCACTCTAATTATGTTCATTTTTCACCTTCTAATTAACAGAAATAATGGAGGATGACACATTTAGATCTTCCCCTCAAATAACTTAATAAGAATAATGTGGATGTGCATAAACTCAGGGTACAATATACTGCATTTCATAAGCACTACCCTATATAACATTCTTAATTAAACTACCACGCATAATTAAACAAGACATGTATCCTTAACACCAACAGAACACGAGAATCACGAACACCAACATATACAAGTGTACAACAAGCATTATTGAAGAATGTAATGAGGCGGGAGATGTACGTAGCAGCAGCAACATGGATCAGGTCCTAGATAACTCCAAGTACACTGGATTCTTACGCTTATTCTGATTAGTCTTTCTCATCTTGTACACTAAATTAACCTCCCAATCGCACTAAGCAAACCGCCCCTATCACAAATCATGTTGAGTGTACAGCATCGTCCTCGGCGCTATACTCCCACTCTGCCGGCGGCGGAGTAGCCATCGAGGCTCCAGATGGCAATCCAATATAATCTGTGGGACTAGGAGCTTCAGAAGGAGAATAATAATAATCATCACCATAAAAATCATCCACTTCAGGAGCCATGACATCAATATAAGGTGCTGGTGAAGGAGAAGGAGAAGCATATTCGCCACTGTAAGGATTGTCTTGTTCTATTCCTGGGGAGTAAGCTGAAGGTGAAGGAGAGTATTGGTCAAGGCCTTCTAATTCTAAAGCCATGTCATCTAAGGGATATGTAGATTCAGGCAACATGTCGTCTCCATATGGAGAAGCAGCGTGGTATAAAAACGTCGTCGTTTTGTGCTTTTTCCTCCACAAGAGCCAGAGCTGGTTGGAGAAACAGCGCAAACAAAGTCACTATGTTGCAGATTTTGATGAGTCATGGCGAGATCAAGCTTTTTGGTTTTTCGTACTTTGGCTTTGATTGAAATGAATGGAGGAAAAAGGAGCTTGTATGTTGGATGGTTGGAGGAGCGAAACCTCGACATTATATATTTAATGAATGTTGCATGAAGAAATTATTGGAATTAATGGTTTTCACTTTCTGGTATTTAGTGGCGTATCCATGTCTGATACGTTGATATAAGGCGACCCGCTCCGCTTGTTTTCGCCAATTCAATGTCAGATTGAATGACAGGAAAGGGCTGTGATACTGATACCCATTAGCCTGTCCTTGTTGTGTTGGATCAATTAGGAATTAAAACGAGGCAATTAATATAATTGAAGATATATGCATTAATTCTCTCACTAATTATTTATTACTGTATTAAATATTTTTCAGAATTAAGAATATACTCAATTCAAAGATTTTATATGTCGAATATTTTGATTTTATTTAATCAGATAATGAATTATATCTTATCTCAATCGTGATCATTATATTTATAAAAAATGGGTTTGGTTATTATTTTGTTTTTATTAAAATTTAACAATTGGTGTATAAAAACTGTCTCATAAACATTGACTAACAAAACAATACAGCACTAGTGGAGAACAGGGAGAACTCACAAAGAGCGAGGCAAGGAAAGGAACCTCGTTTGATTACAAATTTTTCTTAAAACAGTTGAAGGCTTGAAGCCCACCATTGTGTTCAGAACACGAGTTTCCCGATATTTGCATTATCGGCCAAAAATTTATTACTTTTCTCTGCCTTGTAAAATGGAGCCAGGGAGAGAATATATTTAATATATGATTTTATAATAGGTTTATCAGTTAACATAATTTAAAAAGGGTTTTATATATTTATGGTTGCTGCTACTTAAAATTTTTTTTTTTTCATTTTTTGGTTAATAACATAATTATTTAAGGGTATAATAGTCATTCAAGTGGTTCACATGATATGCCTTTTAATAAGAGAATTGGGCTGCCCACTCTCGTTCCGCCAGTCCAGTTTTTTTATCTATCCCTTCCCATTTTTGGGTCCATTGTTTGCACCAGAAGGGGTGCCTCTTTTTTTTTTTCTTTTGAAAAAATACACTTAAATACCATTTAAACTTCAAAATCTCAAATTAGTAATTTTCTTAAAAAATTGAGTTGTCAATTGCTATATTTTTTTTTGTTAATCTTATTACTCTTATAATTAGTACTCCCTCCGGTCCTAATTATAAGATAGAGTTGATTTTTTTGGAGAAATTAAGTAAGCCAATTAAATCACTTTAGAGTATTGATATTTTTAGTATATTTAGATTATATATCAGTTTATTAGTCTAGTTAATTAGTTTGAAGAAAAAAATATAAATATAAATATTGTAAAGTGATTTAATTGGCTTCTTTAATTTATCCAAAAAAATCAACTTTGTCTTATAATTAGGACCGGAGGAAATAAAATCAATTAGGAATTTTGAAGTTCAAATAATATTTAAGTATATTTTTTCCTTTTTTTTTGATACACTAGAAAGCAAAAACATAAGGGAAAATTAAGGGGCTATTGCTGAGTTCATATTGCTTTGAATAGCATCGGGGCCCAAAAGCTAGACACGACGAGGACCATACAACGCCTTCTTGGCAAGAACATCTGCTACACCGTTATGTTCTCTGTCCACTAGCTTTGTTGCCGCCCGACACTTTCTTTTCAACATTTCTTTCATTTCCGGTATAAGAGACTGGTCTTCAAGCATCTCAGGGACATCTCCTTGGACAAGCAAGAAGGCTTCATATCCGAGCTCACGATTACATTTCAATGGTTACTATCCCAAGTCCTTTTAAGCCCCATCACTCAAACCCAAAGCTCCGCCGTCAGGTGATCACCTATCTCAAGATGTAACTGGAAGGCCTCAACACATTCACCTTGGCTATTCTTTAACACCCCACCACAAGTAGTTGTTTACGTAATATAGGAGTACACACCATCAACCTCCACAGCTGTTTCCATCATATAGAAGCAAGGATGCCCTCTATTTACTAAGTGAATAATTATCAACCAATAGGGTTAGGTTTAATAGAAGGGGCTAGTCCCTCATAACACAGCAAGCCAAAGTTCGAATCATCGCTTGAAAAGATGCTTACATTTAGTGTCTGATAGTACCTCAAGCATGACTGCCTCTAATAAAAAGATAATTGTACCTAATTAATTGTCGAGGTATGAGACACATATCTACGTCTGTCTATCAGTAAATTACCAAAGACTAGTCTCTTAATTTAGTCCTCTAAATTTTTTTAATTAAAAACTAATTATTATTTACAACTTTTCAAGGTATACTTAAGAATAAACTAAGTTTTTTTTTATGAATAATAAACTAGGATTTATTTCATGGAATTGAAAGGAAAGAAATTCAGGTAGATATTAAATCAATTTTGTCTTGGCCTGACAGATAATTTTGTGTCAATTTATTCTTATTAATTGAGTGATCTTAAAAAAACGAATTTTCTTAAGATGCGATTGGTATACGATGCGAATTATGGGAATTGGATTAAATAATCACGTGCGGCGATGTTGTTTTCATGCAGAAGTTACGAGCGACAGCAGCCATTCACATGGTCCAATATCAAACGAAGATTCGTTTTCTTCGTCTGATACGACACCGCTGTGAATACGGGAGAGTAGATCCAATTGGTAGTAAAACACTATCCCTGCCAACAGCACATGCATATAGTATAACTGTGCAAATATATTTGTGGCAGAAGGAATGAGAAAAAACTGTCCATGTATTTTGTCTATATGTACACAAATCTAAACTTGAAATATAAAGGATAACGATGGAGCCAATAAATAAATATCTTTATAAAATGCTACTTTTTACCTGAATTTTTATAAATGCTATTTTTTTCTACCTGAATAAATGCTATTTGACTCATAGGATATGCCATAACTTTAGTGCTGGCTAAAAAAATAAATAAATAAAGATTCAGCTTATTTAATTTTTTTTAGGAGGACGGAGAAAAAAGAAAAAGTATTATTAAAGTCTCGTTAAAAAAAATAATATAAGAAAAGTCCTCTAACTTGTTAGAGATGGATTTTTCACTTGTTAATAGAACTTTTATGATAGCATTATTTTTTTTTTTGGTTGGGATCTTAATAATATTTTTCCAAAAGAAAATTCGGTTGTCATGTTACAGGCTATAGAAGAAATATTTATTCTTTTATATATACTTTAATGTCTTTGAAAAAATATGGGGTAGAGATAAATGCACAATCTTTATTTGATGCAAACTGGACCATTATAATTAAATTCGTGTTAAAAAGAAAAGTTAACTGTTGTATCAATTTTTAACATGTCAAGCTCATGAAATCACATGAATAAATATTATGTATATAATGTTATTCTCTTTGAAAATTTCAGTGTTTAGATTATTATTAGCTCGGTAGTCTCTCTAAAAAGTAAAAAAAAAAAAAAAAAAATACAACTTTTTATTTTAAAAAAACCAGAAAGAAAGAAGTGGGGGCATGTGATGGCATAATATGAATTATGAACACGGCAGAGAATAAACGGAGAGGGCTCGTAATTAATGATTGCTTTTGACTGCAAAAAGGGCCGTGACAACTTCTTACGTGTCCACCTCCCATCACTTCCATCATTTTCCATATTACACTGTGTTCTTCATCACCGGTCACCACAAGCTTCATATCCTTGATCGTTATAGTAACATGAACTACATAAACGAGTTTCTCTAGCTGTGACGCTGCATTTATATATATACATTAACTCACTCTTGATTCTTTTGATGCAAAATCAACTCTTGATTTTAATTTTTTTCCCTCCCGAATGGGCTTGATTTTAATTTAAAACAAATAAAAGCCAAATTCTTCTGGTCCCCAAGATAGAGTCACCGTGCCATTAGCACATTAAAACAAATAATGTGCATTAATGTCAAATGAGGACCACATGCCCAAAACGCCCCAAAATTTAAGACCCTCGTTTAGGACCACTTTTGGGGTGGCTATACTGACCACCCCCCACTAAATCCATAAGATGGGACTCGCAATAAAGTGACACAACGTCGTTCTTCACAGAGAAAAAGCTCAACGCCACCATCATCATCCATACACGTGAATTTAGCATCACTACAGTCATTTTCTCTCTCTATCAATACAAAATAACTACACCAATAACGCCACATACAGAAATTGCCAAATTCAAAAACAAAAAAGAAAGGACATCAAACGCACATTTAAATGAGGGTAAGGTAATCCCTACAAGCACATAATTAATAAACTTGGTTCCTGACGATTCATAACCACTAATTAATAGCGATAACATCATAATTTGATGAGGATATTACATACAAATGACAATCCGCCATGCATTTGCAACTCACTTCGGCCTCGTCCATCCTTCTCGGCCTTCACCGGTGACAGGGCTGATACTTCTCCCACCCGCACTGAAAATTACAAATTGGAGCTGCTCCTGAAAGAGCCCAGAGCTTTGGCCGCCTGAGCTCTCAACACATACTGGTGGTAAATTGCGGCAACGGCGGCACCGATGAAGGGTCCCACCCAGAAGATCCACTGAAACCAAAACCAACCATAAGTAGTAAGTTTTCACTGCACAGTTTCATTTGTGTGAGCTAGTTAAGAAATTAAAACCAGGCAAATTAAACCTGAAGATATCTCCTATATATATATATACATATATAAAGACAACATACATGTTCATCCCATGCCGTCTGATTGTTGTACATGACTGCGGCCCCAAGGCTCCTGGCCGGGTTGATGCCGGTGCCGGTGATGGGGATGGTGGCCAGGTGAACCGTGAACACCGCGAGTCCAATTGGAAGAGGAGCCAACACCTGTCAAAATTTAAGCTCTGCGTCAATATTCGAACAACAGAGTGGAACAGTTGCAGATTAACAAATAATTCACTCCGGCTTCATTTTGTGGAGCGCAAATCAGCGGGAAAATGTTAAAAAGGGACAGTTGGGCTTAGAAGGTAAATAGAGGTACGCACAGGAACGAAAGAGTCTCTGGCATTCCTCTTGGGATCGGTGGCAGAGAAGACGGTGTAGACAAGGACGAAGGTACCGATAATCTCAGCACCCAAACCAGTGCCTTTACTGTAGCCGGAAGACAAAGTGTTGGCTCCACCCTGATACTTGTTGTAGTAGGCCCTTTGGAAAGCCTTGACCAGGCCACACCCACATATGGCTCCCAGGCACTGAGCCACCATGTACGCAAACGCTCTAATCAGCGACACCTTCCTCGCCAGGAACAACCCCAATGTGACGGCCGGGTTTATGTGTCCTCCTGATAACACCAAATCAACCGATTCAGGCATCCTCGGTAAGAGCGCGAGTGTTAAGAAAAGGAGAAAAGGTGAGTGAAGTTACCAGAAATGCCGGCGGTGCAGTAGACGAGAATGAAAATCATGCCGCCAAAGGCCCAGGCAATGCCAAGAATGCCGACGCCGTAGCAGGCGGTTCCGTTATGAGCGGCATCGCTCTGGCTTTTGTAGCCAATAACGGTGAGGACAGTGACGTAGAGGAAGAGGAGGGTGGCGACGAACTCGGCGATGATGGCCCTGTAGAAGGACCACTTGCGGAGCTCGGCGGCGTCGAGGAGAGGAGCGGGAGGGGGGTCATGATAGTCCTTGTGAGGAGCGGCTCCCTCGAGGTCTTTGGTCATGGCGGAAGCAGAGAGAGAGAGAGAGAGAGGATTAGAAAGCCTGGTGGGGGATTGGAAGGAGTGGCAGTGATGAGGATAAGACCGTGCCGTGTTTATATAAAAGAGGGGGTTGGTATCAGATTCACGTGGGGCCTGCCCTTACAGCCCCAGCCTTTTGGCTTAATTACACGGTGGCATGTACTGGTTTCAGTAGTAATTGCAATGGTTGGACTATTGTGAGGGTGAGTGAATTTCAACGAGAATGCGCTCACTTGGTAAAATTAAATAGGCTTGTAGGCCTCTAACGGAGATTGAAAGTTTGAGCATCAGTCTATGTATATATAAACTATTTTTCAGGTTTGAGTTTTGATTTTTAAAAGGTTTGATAAAGTCTGAGGCTTATTTAAAAATCTATTTAAAATATATGACTTTAAAGTCTGTATATCCAAATTTATATATAACATTTTATGTTTAGTTACAATCCTACATTATATCTTAAAAACTTAACATCCATTCTCGTCGTAATATTAGGGCTTACTAAGAAAAAGAAAAAAATGTCTAGAGCCAACAACTGTTTGAGTAAATAGAAATAAAAAAAACTAATTGTATGTTGACTAATGAGGTATATTTTTAAAATCAACCAAGTATAACAAGCAATATGTAAAGCTATAATTTACCTCTTTTACTCTTCCCATATAAATTGCACAAACTCATTTTACTAAAATTATAATATTTCATTTAGCATTAAAATAAACTCATAGCAGTTATTATGTTTTAGTGGACGATCAAATCAGGGGAGAGTGAGTAGGTTAACATCGCCATCTCGAATGATCGAAGAGAATAGAGGTAAGGTGAATGATTTATGCGAAAGCAATGGTTAAGTATAATGACGATGAGATGTGAAACTTAGAATCAAGGTTAAGTTGATCAATTTATAAATAATTTATAAAATTATTTAAATGATATTATATATACTTTTATGATAGTATAAATTTAAAAAAAAAAAGTTAAATAGGCAGGTCTGTAGATTAGGTCTTATGAAAATAGGTCTGACCTGTTTATTTAAATAGGCCTAATAATATATCTAAATTTGAGCCTAACTAATTTACTATATAGACTAAATTAGATTTTATGTAGATTGGGCTATAAGCTCATATTAAGAACCTGATCAATTTCCATTCCTAATTATTAGATTATAGTGGGGGTGAAGTGAAGTGAGAGGTGTGGGGTTAGAAATATTTGGGCAGAGGTGGGATAGAGTGAGAGGGTAGATATTGGCGTGAATTGTAGTGCCACGCGGGAGGTCACATGGGGAAAAAAAAAAAAAAGACCATGACGTGGACGTACGAGGAGCAACAACTAATTTTTTTCTTTGTTTCTTTGGGTCGTGTGGAAAGGAATATGAAAAAAAAGGGAAAGGAATGAATTAATTTAGTTTCCACGAGTTCCCGCCACTTTCTGGACATGAATTGAACCATGGAGACTAAAATGGCTAAAAGCCTAAAAGTTATATTTTCTCTTTCAGAACCCACATGGGAACAATTTTGAGCTGGTCCTCTAAGCAAGGCCCAAAAAATGAACACTGCATTCAAAAAATGTATTTTTTTTTGGCCGAAATGACAATTCCATTATAATAAAAACTGATTACAGAAACAGAACAGACCCTGAAATTCAGAAACTGAAACAAAAGCTATCCAGCAAGCAAGAAGAACAACCAGAACAGATAAAAAAACTAGGACAAATGCTTAAACCATACGGATTAAAGGTGAGAAGGCTAACTTTCATTCCACCATGATCAAAGGAAAGAAACAATAGAGGGTGGTTGTCCAAAGACATGCTCGCTCGAGCCCACCCCCTGTGATGACAATGCTGCGAAACTAAATGCAGCTTCCAAACACCTTCTACATTAGAAGGGTAACGAAACAAATGGAACTTGAGAACAAATTCCATAGCTCCAGTAATCATGGTAGAATAAAGCCAGCGTCCCTCACAGACAAAATTAATCCATGGAGAAAGGCAACAACAAAACCAGATAGACAACCACAATAGACACACAAACAAAACACAAAGCATAACTTTAACAACTGACAGGGGTGACCAAGACTCTAAGTGCAAAACCAGAGGCCCCCTCCACCCCCAGTAGCACCAAGAAGCAATTCTCATGGAACCTTGGTGGCTGTAGGGCAGCCACCAAACATCAGAGAAAAAACCATTGGAGGGTCATCCTGAGCAGTAGACCAGCCTTGCATACCTTCCTTCTTCCTTTTCCTCAGAGCTTCTCCACGCCTCATCCCTGGCATCTTCAGATTCTTTAGAGATTTGGCCACAACCCACCTTGCAACTCCAATCAGTAGCGCTGAAATCACAGTCCCTTTCACCCTCGCTTGCAGAAATGAAGAGCTGTTGCGTCGATTGGCAAGAGGAAAACCAATGATCCTTGGAGTCGCAACCACCGACCCCTGTTTCGATCCTCCATGAAGATCGCCTTGAACCCCCATAACGCTAACGCCGACCACCTTCCTTCCCTCACCTGGTGAAACCCCGTGCAAGGAACCTCGGAAGCCCCTTGCCACCATCGCCGATTGACTGCCCATGGATGATCCGGACGAGGACGGAGCCTCGACAAACTCTAGGAGAAACCCTAGGCTTCACACGCACAGAGGCGAGAGATTAAAAAACAATGAAAGAGAGAGCTCTGCAGTTATCAAAAAACAACTAGGTATCAACTTTTTTTTTAAGTGCAGATATTTTTCTATTAAAGCCAATCTTGTTTAAGGCATTATCGAGTGTTATATGTGGGTTTTTTTTTTAATTAAAATGGGTATCAACTTTTTTTTTTTTTATTAAAATGGGTATCAACTTAAAATGGAGGAATGTTGCATTCGACGAGATTCCTCTTTAAGGCTTCCCAATAATAGGGGCCAATCATTTTAGGCCCAATGATGTCGGTAGCCCAAGTTCCTTGAGTTGGGCCCTCACTTGTTTTCACCTTCAGAGGCATGGGATTATTCCATGATAATGACAAAATAATGGTATGACAAAACTAATTTTACCTAGTTCTGGTGAGCCCCACTCATCTAAAAGTTTTAATACAAAAATAATAAATTTTTTCAGGCAATTTATTTCCCATGTTAAACCATTATTTCATGATAGGTAACATGTGATTCATATTGTAGGGGGAATTTGTTCCACATTATTTCTTTGGTAGATAAATTGCATGCAATTAGTCTTCTAATGTTATAAAGAGTGTTTGTTGATACGTTTCAGGGGTTAAATCACACGATTAAAGGTTAATTTGTACGACTGAGGGGGGATGACTTTTTGCTTCATTCATACGATTTTCTATTAACTGGCTGAGGAAGCTTTTTGCTATCAAAAAGAAGCCCACTTCTCTCTCAATTCTCCCTATCACCCTGTTATGTTTGGATTAACTTTTTTTAAAAATTTTTATTACTTACAAGGTAAGTGTGTGAGAGGAGTTTTATCTCGGGTTACATAAATCATGGCTTGGGATATTACCAAACACACACTTTATCTTATTGTCGAAAACATAGGCGAACGTCCACAGAGAACCTCCAGCTCCAATTCGTGACCCCTGGTTCTCTCTGGTCTCCTTCCCCTCGGCATACTCAATTTTTTTCCCCAGGGGACCCCTTCCCCTGCAAATGAATCTTGTGTTAACCATAAGCAACACTAATGGACGTTGAGACAGTTCCCGCGAGTTTCTCTGACCCGTTACATCGTCATATGGTGATTTCCCTCTCTAAAGTCTTCTTGCAGTGGTCTGATCTGCTTGGATTTGTGCTTTATTTGATGAGAAAAACATACCCACATGCGTTTGTCACTCATGGTTCTGAAATTTTTTCTAGGACAGATCTGGGTCTCTGTAAAGATGTGAGATTGAAGCTTTTATTTTTTAAGAGAAAATAAAAATACTTATCTTTTCCTTTCCAATTGGATGTTCTTTTCTTTTCTTTTCTTTTATTTACCAGTCTGTAGTATCTTTCTTACCGTTAGTCGCTGGCTTGTGGCAGATTTATTGTTGCAGATATATTTTCAAATTTAATTTATCACCTACCATTATTATAAAAATCACTTATATTTAAATCAATCTGAACAAGTTTTATTTTTATAAAAGTCACTTTATACAACCGTCAATGTAAACATAAATCACATTATATAATCTGATTTTTATTCAGAAGTAAAATTGTAAAAAATTATTTTTATAATCGTTGCTCCAAACACACACACATATTAAAATTTAATATGATTACTTGATATTTGATTTTATCCAGCTTTTTATATATACTAGAGCCCTACATTGAATAAGGGAGATAAACCAATCAACTTTACTCACTAACTAATGCTCCATTTTGTGGGGAAAGAAGGACATCTGTCAGTTTTGATCGCATAACCATACAATTAAAAAACTTAGATATATTGAAAATCCTCATAATTCTGATTTGACAGTCAAAGCAAAGTGTTAATTCTATTTAGTTTAGTTACAAAAGTAATATGATGGCAACAAAAAAAGAAGATAGATAAGTAATAATACAGACAAATATTGAAGTCTTGTATTGTATATGAGAAAAATCGCCACGGGTAGAGTTTTACACCCATTTGGTACAAGCAAAGGAAGCACCAACCTACTACTTGCCAGAACGATGCATTTCCCAGTGCTGATCTCATAAAAAATTAACAAAAAAAAAAAAGACTTTCTCTGCAAAAACATAAAAGGAAAAAATAAGGAAAAATCACTCCCAGATAGTAAGGAAGCAAGATAATAACAAAAAATTTCTTGAGAAAAATCAAATATCAGAAAAGTCCCTAGGGGCCAAGGACTTTTTTGTGATTATTTACCAAAATCAAATGAAAAAAATGCCCCCAAAAATTTAAGCTCTCTTCTATTTCTCTCTCTCCACTTCTATGTCTTCCTTGTGCCTCTGAATCCTGCAGCAAAACGCTGAAGGTCAAATGGTGCTCTGCAACAATAATGGTGGTAATTCCGGTGAGAGACAGTGGTGTCCAACGGTGGTAGCGACAAGAGCCCCAGTCGAAACTCTCTCTTGTAGTCTTCCCTGTTTTTAGCGTCTCCATCTCTAAACTCAAACTCGCGGCACTATTGGTGGTTACTGCGAAAGCGATCGGTGGTGGTGTGTAGATCCGACGAAGAAGATGAGGGTGACAGTGAAGGACGGTCATGGGATTTTGTTATGCTCAAGCTTCCGCCATTTTTAAAGAAGGAATGGATGAAGGTAATAATGATGATGAATAATACAACTCATCCCCCTTTTCCGTCATCATCTTCTATTTTTATAAAAAATAAATAGCACACTAAGTTCTCTGTCCCAAAATAAATAGCAACTTATCATTTCAGTCAAACATAAAACAATTGTAAAAATGATTCATAATATTGTAAAATCAAGCATAACCAGTTGTTAAAAAAGCAATTAGTAGTTGTGAAAGTTGAAATTTTGAAACTTGTTATTTCAGTCAAGTATAAAAAAAATTGTAAAAATGACTCAAGATGTTGTAAAAACATGCTTTAGAAGTTGTAAACTAAGCAACTTATAATGTTAAAGTTGGAAATATGAACAAAGGTAATTTCATTCACGCATGAGAAATAAGTTGTAAAAATGACTCAATATGTTGTAAAACACGCGTTAGAAATTGTAAACTGAGCAACTCATAGTGTTAAATTTGGAGATATGAAAAAAGGTAATTTCATTCACACACAAGAAATAAGTTGTAAAAATGACTCAATATGTTATAAAAACATGCGTTAGAAGTTGTAAACTGAGCAACTCGCAATGTTAAATTTGTAGATATGAACAAAGGTAATTTCAGTCACATAGGAGAAATAAGTTGTAAAAATGACTCAATATATTGTAAAAACATGCGTTAGAAGTTGTAAACTGAGCAACTCACAGTGTTAAATTTGGATATATGAACAAAGGTAATTTCATTCACGCATGAGAAATAAGTTGTAAAAATGACTCAATATATTGTAAAAACATGCGTTAAAAGTTGTAAACTGAGCAACTTGCATTGTTAAACTTGAAAATGTAAATAAAGATAATTTCATTCACACACGAGAAATAAGATATAAAAATGACTCAATATACTGTAAACACAGGATTAACTAGTTGTAAACTGAGGAATTTTCAGTATTGAACTTGAAGGTGTAAAAAGGTTGTCTCATTCAAACATGAGAAATAAGTTGTTAAAATGACTTAACATATTGTGAAAACACGCTTTGTAAACTAAGCAATTTGCAATGGTAAATAGTTGTTAAAAAAGTAGTTTCGTTGTGACCTAAAAAATATATTGTAAAAAATACTAAACATATTGTAAACACAAGCGTAACCAGTTGTTAAATAAAGCATATGCAGTTGTCATTATTTTGAGTTTTGGAAAAGGTCATAAAAATCATTCAAGTAGTTGTTATAACACGCAATGATAGTTGTGAACGCAAAAACTTGACAAACTTGAAATCAATTCATTGCATACAAACATGTTGTGAAAATAACTAATGAAGTTGTAAATGATTAACAAAGTTGTCAACTGTAAAATGATTGATGAACTGATAGCAATTTTGTCATTTGACTTTGAGAAATAATCACAAAAAAGTTTCTAGGGACTTTTCTGATATTTGACTTTTCTCAAAGACTTTTCTGTTATTATCTTGCTTCCTTGGGATCTGGGGGTGATTTTCCCAAAAAATAATTCAATAACAGATAGCATAGAAAGAGAGCCCACTCCTTTGCCCGAAGCTCCTAAGGCAATGTTTTCAGAACCGAGCCGGACCGGACGGTCAGACCGGTCCGACCACTAGCCGGAGTTAAAGATGATTCGGATTAAGCTACAAAGTTGTTTTCCTTATCAAACCGGATTGAGCCAGAAAATAGCCGTTTTTAGGCCGGGATCTGGTATTGAGCCGGAAACCGGGACTGATTCTTTAAAACCGGATGGCTCCCAAGTATGCACAAAAACTCTCCACCATTTGAGAATAAAGCTTAGATGTTTGAGGGAAAAAAACAGAACAAAGAGGATGAAGATAGAAGATAAAAAATTTCTAACAGATCCCATCATTTTAGAGAAAATCACTTCGAATACTCACTAGCCAAACAAAGGGTCAAGCCTCGAGGTACTCCGTGGCGTCCTCCATCCGCTGGAAGAAGAACTCGTCTAAGAAAAAAAAACGAAACTTAAATGAAAGAGAGGCTACAATTTCAAAGAAAAAAAGAAAAGAGCATGTGATGTGAGATGATTCTGCACCTAAAGTCTATGGGGGTTGTGGAGACATGAGAGATGGTGAAAGATGTTGAGAGAGAGGGGTCAAATCACAGCTTTCACTCTTCCCAAACCATTATTTTACAGAAAATATAAGATCTTTTTTCACAAGAATTTGAAATTTGAAATAATCTTTCTTTTGGTCACATTATTTTATTATAATAATAACTCTTTTTTAAAATAGTAAGTGGACTTTTTTTTTTTTAACGGAAGAATTTTGATCCATAGCAAATATTCACAAAACAAAATAATATATGAAAGGGAAAATCCCAGATAAATACCTTTTGAATTAACAAAACCCCCAAAAGTCTATTAACACTTTAAAAAGACTTAAAGGTATCAAGTACCAAATTGGGTTTTTCAAGTTTTGACACATTTACCATTTTACCCCTCAAATTTTTTTTTTTAAAATAACAATGGTGCCCCCATCGGAGCACCACCACCGACCGGCCGCCGCCGCCCCGGTGGCCGACCGACCAGGACCCCCGACGGCCGAAGCTCCGGTCGCTGGTGGTAGGAGCTCCGACCGGTGGAAGCTTTTTTGGTGGGGAGGGGGTTTTTTTTTAGAAAAAAAGTTTTATTGAAATGGCAAGGGGTGGGATCGAACCCATCCCACCCCTTTACAAGGCAAGCATGGTGGCCACTGAACCACCAAAGCTTCTTTGTTATATATATGCATTATTAAATATGTATAATATAATTAAACGTGTAGTAGCTTTGACAAAGTCAGTAATGACGTTGACAAAGTCAGTAATGGCGTTTACAAATTCAATAATGGAAATAACAAGATTCGTAATGGTATTGACAAAACCGTTTGCTGTTGCATGTTTTCATCAGCATTTTTGCACAAAACGTTTTTGTCAAAACCATTACCATTCTTGTCAAAATCATTACTAAACTTGTCAATCTCATTACTAAATTTGTTAAAATCCTTTTATTTATATTATGAATATTTTCATAATGGAATTGTCAAAACCATTACCATTTTTGTCAATCTCATTACTAAACTTGTCAATCTCATTACTGAATTTGTTAAAATCCTTTTATTTAATTTATGAATTTTTTCATAATGGAATTGTCAAAACTATTACAATTCTTGTCAATCTCATTACTAAACTTGTCAATCTCATTACTGAATTTGTTAAAATCATTTTATTTATATTATGAATGTTTTCATAATGGAATCTCATAATGAAATTGTCAAAACCATTACAATTCTTGTAAATTTCATTACTAAACTTGTTAATATAAATAAAAGGATTTTAACAAATTCATTAATGAGATTGACAAGTTTAGTAATGAGATTGACAAGAATTATAATAGTTTTGACAATTCCATTATGAAAACATTCATAATATAAATAAAATGATTTTAACAAATTCAGTAATGAGATTGACAATATTTGTAATAGTTTTGACAATCCCATTATGAGATTCCATTTTGAAAACATTCATAATATAAATAAAATGATTTTAACAAATCTAGTAATGAGATTGACAAGTTTAGTAATGATTTTGACAAGAATTGTAATGGTTTTGACAAAAACGTTTTGTACAAAAATGCTGATGAAAACATGCAACAGCAAACGGTTTTGTCAATACCATTACGAATCTTGTTATTTCCATTATCGAATTTGTCAACGTCATTACTG
The DNA here is from genome assembly GCA_963855925.1 of Inga laurina. NCBI lineage: Eukaryota > Viridiplantae > Streptophyta > Magnoliopsida > Fabales > Fabaceae > Inga > Inga laurina. The sequence continues at coordinate 13,650,156 of OY979703.1, read as the reverse complement.
ACTTTGTCAAAGCTACTACACGTTTAATTATATTATACATATTTAATAATGCATATATATAACAAAGAAGCTTTGGTGGCCTAGTGGCCACCATGCTTGCCTTGTAAAGGGGTGGGATGGGTTCGATCCCACCCCTTGCCATTTCAATGAAACTTTTTTTCTAAAAAAAAAAACCCCCTTCCCCACCAAAAAAGCTTCCACCGGCCGGAGCTCCGGCCGTCGGGGGTCCTGGTCGGCCGCCCACCGGTGGTGCTCCGGCGGGGGCACCACTGTTATTTAAAAAAAAAAAACTTGAGGGGTAAAATGGTAAATGTGTCAAAACTTGAAAAACTCAATTTGGTACTTAGTACCTTTAAGTCTTTTTAAAGTGTTAATAGACTTTTGGGGGTTTTGTTAATTCAAAAGGTATTTATCTGGGATTTTCCCTATATGAAAAGGCTTCAAGAGGTCTGAGTAATATGCCTTTTTTTTTTTTTTTAATTTATAACTTATTAACTTAATTTATAATTATTTTTTATCTATCTTTTAAAATGTATTCTAATTTCTTTCTTGTAATATGTTTGTCAATATATTCTATGTATTGACTATCCGTGCTTATTATTTTAATTTATTTGAAATTTTAGTTCTTATATATGTAAATTATCTCTATATATATATATATGCACACGCATATGTGTGTGTATATTATTTTCTAGTGTTTAATAATTTTAGTTCTTAGCCTAATTTTTTAGTGTTTTTTGGACATGTCGATGATTTAATAATTAAAAAATGAAATACAATCAAATATATTTTTACACCATTTATGATTTATTTAATTGAAAATTTTGTATATTATGGTGTTATTATCTTGACAATTAGGCTTTTATGGATTTATTTTTATATATTATTATATATAAAATTATTTTTATTATATTATTACGTCACCGATCCGACCGAACAGCCTAACCGATCCGACCGGTTGAACCATGACTCGATAACCTTTCCGGCTCGCTGTCCGGTCCAGCTTTTAAAAATCGGCCATAAGGACTTTTCTGATATTTAACTTTTTCCAATGATTTTTCTGTTATTATCTTACTTTCTTGGGATCTGGGATGATTTTCCAAAAAAATAATTCAATAACGGATAGCACAAAAAGAGAGCTCACTCCTCTAGCCCAAGTTTTGGTGTGTTTTGGGCCTGCTCCAAATCTGGGATGACGAGTCTTTTTATTTCAATTCGTTGGTTTTGTTTTAATTGATATTTATACCGCCTTTGTACCATACTTTCGTAATCAAGTTAAATTAGTGATACAATTAATTTTAGGGTTGGGCATGGGCAGGACGAGACCCCTGCCTGATGTCCTGTCTGAAGGATGAACGAGTTACATTTTACAGTCCGATATCCGGTCCTGCCCACTAAAAGCCCTTACTATTTTGGGCTAAGCAAGAGTGGGCTGGGCAGGGTGGGCTTTCCTACCCAAGTGATAACGCCTTATCTTATTCATATATGAAAAAAATAATTCCTTGTGAATTTCATAAACATTCCTGTAGTTACTAATACTATATGTCTTAACTTCGCTCTAAACAATATAAACTTCAAATGTATTCGATGATTTCACATCTTGAGATATTTCAAAATAAGTCTACAACTTGAGTCTTGAAATTTAAAAAATACCATATGTCTTAACAAATATCCATACTTTAAAAATTAAACAACATCCATAATCCATATAAATAAAAAAAAATGATTGTAATTAAAGCCGTGAAGTCAAAGTAGTTTGCATCAATTCAATGTCCCAAAAGTTGATCAAATGATGAAGCATCTGGAAAGAAAATAAAAAGAAACTATAATTTAATACATCACAAAGTAAAGAAGAAAGAAATCTACTTGTAAATAGTGTTTAGTGGTTAGAGCAAAAAAGAGAGGATCGGAAGAGTATTATACAATAGACAATATATATTTTAAATAAAAAATATATATGAAATAATATTTAATTGATATGAAATTTTATATTTTAAATAAATGAAAAAAAAATTCAGGGTAGGGCCAAATGGGTAGAGCAGCACCCCTTGCCCGATGTCCGACCTTGCCTGATTATTAGTCAGTCCAAAACTGCCCAAAATTTTTTCGGGCCACTTTTTTAGGGTTGGGGTGGGCAATTTTTTGCAGGGCCAGGGTGGACGCACCGAGCTACTGGATACCATGCTCACCCTAGTTAATTTAAGGAACCTTTAATTTCAACCCACATCTTCTCCCTTGTTAAAGGTATTCATATGAAAATTTTCCTATTGTTATTAGAACAAGGAAGAATGAAAAAAATGCACCCAATAAATATATATATATATATATATATATATATATATATAAGAACAAACAACAGGCGGGTCTTTGTTGGGGAATCATTCTGCTTTTTTTAAACACTGGTTTTCCTACTGACTGCTTTTTTTTAGCTTGGTAATCATTTGATCCTTCAATTTGGCAACCTCCACCTAATGGTTGGGTTGAAGTGAATGTTTGGATTGTGGGATTTACACAAATACTAGGACAGTGTAGAGTGTTTGAAGCGGAAGAATGGGCTGTATGTCCTCAAAGGGAATCAAATTAGCTTGGGCCCATCTATTGTTGGCGGCCCAAAATACAAACATGTTATAGGCCCAATTCGTGGGTCTTATAATTGGCAACATGTTATAGGATGGATAAGGGCACGCATCATCACGGGCCTACACATAATTGCTGCACAGCGTCGGCAATGCAAGGAACTAAAAACCGGACTGGGTAATAAACCGGTCACAGTATAGGTTTAAGGGTTAATGGGTCAACCGGAATCTAACCGGTAGTTGAACCGGTCATATTAAAATATTATAATTTATTAGTAATAATATACATTAATATATTTTTAAAATTCTATAGATAAAAATAAAGATTTAAAAAAAAAGCTTAAAATCTATTAGTATTAATTAAAATGCCTATACTTATGCAATTATATCTTATTTCCTATAGTTATTATATCTTTTTAAATAATTTTTTTCATTATCTTCTTCAGTTTTTTAAGATTTGTTCTTTCTTTACATATTTTTCTCTTCATTTTAGTCTTCAACCTTCCATTTTCCCCTCAAAAAACACAAACTAAAAATTAAAAAAAATTAAAAAAAATGAAACCGGTTCGACCACCGGTTTTATCGGTTCTGACTAGGGGTGAGCAACCGGTTATTCGGTTCGATTTTCGGTGAAAACCGAATTAACCGAAAACTGAATAGAGTCAAATTTCAACACCGAACCGAAACCGATCTACAAAATTAACCGAAACCGAACTAACCGAAAACTTCGGTTCGGTTGTTCCATTAACCGAAATTTGATTTCACACTGCCTACTTTTCTTGAAACAAATTTCTCACCTAAAATGGTGAGGCCCCAGCAAGCAAATCGAGAAATAGGGAGAAATTAACAGACACTTACACCACTTTTGAGAGAATTTCTCTTTCAAACATTCAGGAACCCACACAAAAGCCATGAACAGATACTATTATTTGCCTTGTACATATGAATAAAATACATAACAATATATAAAATCCATATACAGAAGTCATAGAACACATACATCCTAATACTTGTTCTTGAAATACTGAAGCAAAAGTATGGAAAGCAAAGATCTTGACATAGATGACGAAGACGGGATAGGAGCTTTTTTTCATAATGATTTCGGCGGTGAAAGGAATGCTCTAACCTTGACTGATGACGGAGGCGCAATAAGATGGTGTTCCTCGATCAAATTTGCCAGATCCTCGTCAGAGCTGATGGAAACCATAGGATCGAGATCTTCTGTAGGCAATCGACAGTGAAGTGTCACAGATTCTGAGCTACATAGCTCTCCCAACTTCCCCAATAGCTCGGAAAAAGAAACAGAGCAATCGACGGAGAGGACATGTGTATGGCCACCGATATAACGGAACTCGCCGTCTGGATTGTGGGGAAGGATTTTGCCGCCGTAGCTACAGAGGAATTTGAGGGTGGATTTAGGAAAGGACGGTGTCTTCGAAGTTCGAACTTCTAAGTGGAAGCGGCTGTGAATTTGTGATGTCGAGTGAGAGGGAATGAAAATAGGTTTACCTATTGAAACATAAGGAGAGTGCGTCTTTTTTTTTTGGGTCGAGATTTGGATAAGGTGTAGAGTTGGGCTTTTGCAAAAAGGCATATCATAAAACACCCAGCCTATATGTTACCTATATTATTTCGGTTATTCGGTTATAACCGAAATTTTTTTAGAGTAACCGAACCGAACACCTAAATATTAGAAGAAAGAAACCGAAAAATAATTAACAACCGAAATAACCGAATTAAATTCGGTTTCATTTTTCTCACCCCTAGTTCTGACCGGTCGAACCGGCTTCAGACCGGTTCGACGGTTTATCAGCAAACCGGACCGGACCATGGACCGGTTCCCGGTTCAACCGGTCAAACCGGCTGGTCCGGTCTGGTTTTTTGTTCTATGCCACAATGTTTGCATCTTTATTATTCAATATTTCAATCACAACAAAATGTCAAGTGAAAAGTTACGTAAGAGCTCTCGCACTCTGCTAGGGTTTTTGCGGTGGTGAAGGGAGTGAACTTCGTCGCCCACTACAGCGGAGGGCAAAGAGAGATTCCTGTGACGCTCATTGCGACGGAGGGCAAAACTATTATATTAAAAAAATAAATGAAAAGTATACTTTTTCAGTATTTAATTTTATAGCCATCATTTAAATATGATAAAGTCAATAAGTCAACATTTTCTGTGAACTGAAACGGGTGATGTTAAAATTGAAGAAATTAAAACGTACTTTATAAATAGAAAGTACTCGAATGATACTTGATGTAAGTATAAAAGACTAAATATAAAACATGAACGTTAGCGTTTTAGAAATTAAATTTTACGCTCTATCAAATTTTTTATAAGCTTGAGATATTAAATTCATTCAACTCGATTTTTATTTATACTGTACTGTTTGCTTTTAACATATATTTTTATATGCTTAAATAACAATTTTTTAATTTAAAATTCAATTATAAATTTTTTTTATATGTTCCCCTTATGATATTATATAGGTATTGATAAGTTCATAAATGTTTGATATTTATTTATTTGTCGTTTTTTATTGAAAGTGAGTGTACTATAGGAAGCAATAATAGTGGAAAATGAATCCGTGCATGGGGGGGGGTTTCAAAAATTAACTTTTAATTTTTAGGACCTATTAGATGTTTTTTTGAGGGTGGAGGTTGGTGGGGAGAAGTTTTAATCTTAACATTATTATTATTGAAATATTAAATTAATTCAAATAATTTTTTATTTCTATGGTACCGTTTGCTTTTGATATATATTTTTATATGTTTAAATAACATTTTTTGAATTTAAAATCAATTTTAAAATTTGTAATATATTCCACTTATGATATTAAATAGGTATTGAAAAGCTTATAACTGTTCAAGATTCATTTATTTCTGTTTTTTAATTGGAATAATAATAGCATCATCTTTAAAAAAAAAACAAAAATCATTAATGATAACCTGGAGAAGCAATAGTAGTGCTTGTAATTGGTATTTTAGGTGTTTAAGCATAGTTCTTTGAAGAATAGCAATCTAAATATTGATAATTTCAATTCCTTGTGTAACCGTGTAACGGATACTTCATTCGTCTAATAACTTAAATGGTATAATTTATGAGTTAAGAGCGATTATAACTTTTAAAAAATTAAGACATATATCTAATTTGACGTGTTTAACTAAATTTCTTCTAACAACAACCGTATACATCTTTATTATTTAAGATCCGTTTCTCCATACAAGGTACGGGCTAGTTTGTCTTATTATCCCAGTTTACTAAGAGGTGTCTGGGAGAAGGGTGCACAATAAATGGGGCATGCGACGTAGTGTCACAGGCTCATCCTTATCTGAAAGTGAAATCGTCCTTTTTGGATATCCCTCCCACACGGAACTGGATAATGAAATGAACGATTGTACGTCTTTTCCCTTAAAATAAACAAACACTACAAACATCCTGTGATGGGAGGCCAAACCTTTATTGGATAATAAGTTGGCAACACAGATATGGGCGCGCTTCCAAAACTACACATTTATTATTATTTTACTACCCATATACCGTCGTACCCTTCATGCATATCCCATTAATTATTATCCAAAAGCACAGTGACATGGACGTGCTATCTGGCCGCATAAAACCAAGCGTATAGTTACCTACTTTAATTTCAACCCACATCGATGGATCACATGAATCACAAGGACGGCTATTTTACGCAGAGTGTGGAGAACGGAGAGAGCTTTATTTTTTTTAGGTGGCAGGGTTGGCTTCTCTAGGCTGCTTTGCTCCATTATTTCAACTTAATTATCTCGTGCACATACATATAATGGTCCTTTCTTCCTTCCTTCCTCCCTCTTCCAGCAGCCTACTCACCTCGATTCTGCAGCCACCCTCTTTTTCTGCTTCCAGTAAATCTCCTGTTTTCTAAGCATATCTTCACATGAAGATTACCCGGCCTCCATTATTGATGGCTTTTAACCCCCCCCCTTTTTTTTTGGGGTCAAATTAACCCCCCCCCCCCCCAATTTGCATTATCCTACTCCTTCATTTCTTTTGGGATCCACGTCCAAGAAAGAATGTTGCCTTGCATTTATTTTCAACTAAATAAACGAAACTACTTACAATGACTGCCTCTACCTATTGAGAGGTTGGAATCCCGTCATGGTGTCTGTGTGTGATAGCGTACAACTCCCCATAGTTCGTCCTGACGGCTCTCCTGCTATGCCTTCCTCTCTTAAGACAATTACAAAATTCAATTAGTATTATGAAATAACCAGTTAAAAGTCAGTGATATTATGAAAAGTTACCAGCTCGCTGTAAGTGACAGCAAAGGTCTTCGATCCTGCTATATGGTGGATCGTCTGCTGCCTCGGCACCAAGCGTTCCTCTGAGAAAGCTCTTGAAAAAAAAAAACAATATTAAATGTATTAAAACAATATAAAACATTTAAAATTAATAAAGTTCAGATTAAAATTAATTAAATGTAAATTATAATTTAATAATTAACAATTACAAAATTATATATAGATAATCTAATAAATAATTATCTGCCCCTCAGCGCTCCTCTTGAACTGGATGAAACTCGCCCAGTCGTTCGGCGGGACACCGTCCGAGATGCTCTCGATCAACTGCTCCAGAGGCATCGTCCCATCTTTATCCACACTGTAGAAGAGACGGTTCCTCTTGTTCCTCTAGCCGTCACCCATCTTCACCAGGGTGTAACTCTTCCGGTTGACCCGGACGGCAAACCGCAGCTGCAAAAAACTTATTTAAATATCAATAATTACAAAAATCCAATTAAATAATATTAATTAAATAGAATTAATTACAAAAAATATTAATTAAATACTATTAATTACCTGAACCACCTCTTCCCAAGCCAGGTCCTTCGGCCACTTTAGAACGTGCCTCCAAGTCCTGAAGTGAAGGGGGAACCACATCCAATTCGAGCCTAGGTCATTCATGAAACGGTTGAATAGGTGGCCCTCATTGTTGATCGGCTGGTCTGAGGCCTCATTCCACGGCACCACAACTCGTAGTATCCGATCTATACTGTTCAGACCGGCCATATCCAGCCTCCTCGTGAACATGTTCCCCTGCTCATCTGCACAATTTATCGCACATTAGATAAATTGTAATTTAAAGCTAAAATTTCGAATTTTAATAAATAATTTATTAAATAAAAAAATTTATTTACCTTGGACTTGCACCTCAAACCCAGTAGACGGCGAAGACGACCCTCGTGGGTTGTTCTGATCCCGCGCCTCCTCCTCATCGAGAAACTACTCCATCTCTCTTATCCCAATCGGGATCTCGAAGTCCTCGTCGTTCGCATCATAGTCCTCGACGCTGATATCTCCCCCCAAATCAGGCACATCTGGTGTGATCCTCTATTGTGGCTGTGGTAGGGCCACTCCTGTGGGGGGATGGGCTGAAATGCCGTGGTCGTCCTCCCCCCGCACTCCCCCTTCTGCCCCCTGCTCTACTGCTGTCGCCCCGTAAAATCGGTCTGAGGACTTCGGGCTCCTCCCCCTATCTTGTCTTGAAGTTATATCAACTACAAAAATTAAAAAAAAAAAATATTTTAGTCACATCATTATGTAAAAATATAATAACAATAAAAATATAAATAAAATACGTATTGTCTCCGTACCTTAAGTGCAAATAATGAGAAATATTGTAGCAAAAACTCTTCCACATACGTCTGAACGCTCAAATCTAAAAGAAAACATTTAGAGGAACTTCAGCAAACAAAATGGCCAAACAGAAAAGTGAGGGGGGCGGTGGTCTTAAATAGGGGCGGGTTTCGTAGCGGTTCTTAACATAACCGCTACATTAACTACTACAAATAAGCTAGGGTGGCTAAAATTTGTAGCGGTTCTATAATAACCGCTACAACTTACAAAAACATTTGAAGTTCTGTAGCGGTTATTGTACAAAACTGCTACAAATTAAGAGACCTCTCAAATTCTATAGCGGTTATAACTTTATAACTGCTACAAATAGGCAACCTTTCGCATTTTGTAGCGGTTTAATTGGTTACACCGCTACAAATAACAGCTACACTGTTGGCGCGTTTGATCGCGCCAAGTGGCGCCAATTTTGTAGCGGTTATTATTTAGTAGCTGCTACAAGATTATCGCTACAGGTTTTAGCGGGAAATATGCGCCATGTTTGTAGCGGTTTTCTATACTTAACCGTTACAAAAATCGTTGTCAATCTGTCGCGCCACTTGGCACATAGCTTACTGCTACAAATTTGTAGCGGTTGAGGTTTTAACCGCTACAACAGTTAATTGTAATCGCTACAATGTCACTGCTACAAAATGCCATATTTTGTAGTGCATAGGCTAAATTTTCAATTTCATCCTTATCTATGATTGGTTCCAAAAGTCAACATGAATAAATTTTTTTAGTTATTGCTATTAATAGGGGTAAAAAAAATACAAAACGCATTTATTACCCTGAAACTAGACTTATAAGTAGGACCAACATTTTTTGTGGAAAAAAACTTATAAATAGGATCAGAGTGATATATCACTTGAGTGCAGATTCATGCAAGGAAAATTTTAAACAGGAACCTCATAATTACTAGTATACCACTCTAGTTATATTTATAAATCCTTTTTTACTAACAAATTTGGTCCTATTTATAAGTCCAGTTTTAGTGTAGTAAATGAGATTGTGACAATTTTGCTCTTATTCATTGTACCAATGAAGAAATTATTTAAAGATAGATAGAGAAGGAATAGTTGAAAAATAGTCATTCATAAATGAGGGCACAGTTGAAAATTTACCTCATAATTATTGAGTTAACTACTTGTCCTTGATATATGAGATTTAGTTAAAATGAACTTGTAAATAGGATCAGAATGATATTAATTAATTTATTCTTTTAGATGAATTTTCATCAGTTCACCACATCCAAGTCTTGTGTTGTATGTATAATTTTCCTCGTATCTTTTAATGTTATTTTGATGGCCAATGTCATATTTCAAAGCTAGGATTCAAATTTCATGGCCAACTTCTGTATGGCTTTTCACCTTCGTTACACATATCAACAGGTTTTTTTTTTGGAGGGGGGGGGGGGGACGTAAAAGTAAATAACACGTTCAGCAAATAATGAGTCAGCACAGCACACTGATTATAACTTAACTAATCAATAAAGATTGGTCCAATTAGCATGTATTTGATTTATGACTTATAAAATCAGAGGTTCAAATCCCCCTATTTACGTGATTGATTAACCTTATTGATGAAAGATATATGTAAGTATCAAGTATTTTTATAAGGTCTTTCTATGTTTGAAGGTGTGTGCTTTCCTTGACGATGAGTCATTCTACACTCAACTTTTCTAAACTATAAAAGATAATTTAACTATATCTTAATATTTAGGCATTTGATAATTACCTGCCAGATTTGTGAGCTATGTTATATATATTATTCACTTTCTTAATAGCTAGCTGGGGTGCCAATTTATTACATCACATTGGCATTACATTTTGGAATAAACTAAAAGTAGACAAAAGGTCGAACATTTCAACTATAAATCAATGGAGGGCGTATTTTTGTAGAAATGAAAGAAAAGACATGAATAATAAACAAATGGATGGGGATGGAAATTCCAGCTAATTACCTATGGGAAATTAGACGGAGGGCCATAGAAAAAATGGAATTGGAAAATTTTGCCGGGAAGGGGCATTAGTCAGCTGTGAGGTGTGAAGATAGGTACAAGTATGTATCTTTGTTCAAGGGTGGATGGGCCATGGTGGATGGGCCATAGTGGAGCCCACACCGCCGCCTTCCTTTTTCCACAAACTTCACGATTGGTATTTGGCATGATCCTCGCATCTCAAAAGGATCTTCCAGTCAATCCAGAAAGAACCTCCCTGTTGCGATTGCTTCTCCGTTGCGATGAAACTACGTTGATTTGATTAAATAGAATCTCAGCCTCTGATTTAATGCTATTACATATTGACCATTAATTGTTAAATCTAGAAAGCCTGATAAACCACAATCACAAGCTTCTCCCAACTCCTCTTCCAGCGTGGCTCCCTCTATGACGATTGCGATTGTGAGAAATATAAAACACCTCCTCTAGGGGGGTCACGAGCGGTGTTTGTTAGTTAAGGGAACATCGCTATTTTTTTTAGGTAAAAATTTCATTTGAAACTAAATATTACTCCCTCCGGTCTTAATTGTAAGATGTAGTTGATTTTTTTAGAGAAATCAAGGAAGCTAATTAAATTACTTTAAAGTATTTTTATTTTTATTTTTTTCTTCAAATTCATTAGTTTAACTAATAAATTAATATATAATCTAAGGATACATAACATATGATATGATTAAGTAACTTATTTAACTTCTTTAATTTCTCAAAAAAAAATTAATTTTATCTTATAATTAAGACAGGAGATACTAAGTTCCTATGGCCTCTTTCACATTTTTATAGTAGGCATGTCTTGATCTTGCAAATATTAGTCCTGATGTCTCAATGGTTGTATATGTTTGAAAAAAGCACCCAAGCGCCTGAATTTTTTCACTAACCGACAAAAGGATAAGTTTTCAACTGTGGCTCGTTAGGCTCTCTAGGTTTAACAATTATCGGTTAAGATACAATAGTGAACTAAGATCTGAGATTCCATTTAATCAAAACGATGTTGTTTCATCGCAATGAGAAAATAATGGAGACAATTTTTAATGGAGACTTTCTTTGCCGCCTACCAACCCTTGAATTCAGTTTCAGTCTTGGATAGGCACTATGAGTTTAGTTGATCTGGACTGTCCAGAACTAATCTAGACCGTTTATGTTTAATTTTTTTTATTTTTTTAAAAATTATTTTATTGATTAAATAATCTAAAATAAAGATAATATCTTATCTAATTATTTTTAAAAAAATTATTTTTTTATTTAAAAATCATCAAGATCAGCTGAGCTCATGTTGCTCAAAATTGGGTCCGTCGACTCCAATTCTTACAATTTATTGGTCCACCTGTTCACTCTTCTCCTTCTCTGGATAGCTTCGTCTTACCCCTCCCTTCGCACAATTCCTTTGCCCGCGTGCCTGTTTCTAAGTTGGACTCGTGTGTCAACACGGGTGAACCCGCTCGCACCTTATTATTCCCTCGTAATTAATAACTCATTCAAATGGAGACCTTTATCCATTGGCACCAAAGCCCCTTGTTATTATAAATAAAAGGCGTCATCAGGAGTTGCACAAAATTAAAACTTGGCCAACCCACTTACTAGGAAACAGAGTGCTAGAGATAGATACATACGCGAATAGAGAGAGAGACCCACACAGAAACAGATTAACGCGTCTTTAAGGCTTCTGTGTTTTCATCAATGGCTTCAAGGAAGAGCTTCCTCTCCAGGTCAAATTACATAGTTCCAGAAGCCTCAGAGATCCGATTCGACGCCAAATCTTCAGGTGGTGTATTGGAATTTGATGAAGCTGACATCTGGAATGTCTCCAGTGACGTGTCAGAGACCAAGAAGGTCGGGTCGGGTTCCCGATCGGGTTTGAAGATGCCTTCCAGGAAGGTGGACGGCGGTGGCAGAGTGAATCCAGGGGGATCGGCGTCATTGCCTCTGAACATACCAGACTGGTCTAAGATTCTGAAGGGCGAGTATAAACAGCACCGTGAGAAGGAGAGAGATGATGACGTGGACGATGAAGACGACGGCGATGAGGATGAAGAAATGAAGATACCTCCGCACGAGTATCTAGCGAGGACCAGAAGGGCATCTCTGTCCGTTCACGAAGGGATCGGAAGGACCCTCAAAGGCCGAGACCTGCGCAGGGTCAGAAATGCCATTTGGAAGAAAGTTGGGTTTGAAGATTAGTGTTAGATCGCGCATCACAGTCATTAGAGTATAGAGATGATGACCGGAAAGCGATAACTTAATTTTTTTTTTTGTTGTTGGCAATTTTGATTTAGGCGACGATGTGATCATCTGATGGCTGTTATATTAGGCTGGCTTACCCTGTTTTGGAAAACGATGTTCATGCTATGTTTTTTCTCAGACATTTTATGTTTCTGTGACAGTCTTCCTGTCTGTAAGACTTTGCTAGGTTTTGCGACTTTTTAACTAGGAAGTTAAGGAGCTATGATTATTTACAATGAGTCTCCTTGATTGTGTATACAGGATTTTAAAACAAGGCCTTTAAAGTTCGATCATGAGAGTACTCTATGCTGAGTTGTATCTTTGAAATTTTTATTTCTGGCAAAGAATAATAGAAGGCAGCGAACTACACAGAGCTGGTCCACGTCGGCTAGGCCTTTCCTTCTCTGATTAATTTCCCGTTCAAAGACTGAGCTAAGAACAGATCGGAGAAGGCTACCAAGTTGAGTAGGGGGATGTGTTGAAGGTGGCAAAAGCACTGAAATGAAGGATATGGCTAAGTTTATTTACGGGTTTTGTTTTATGAGCCCCTTTTTGTATGTGCTAGGGTAACTAAGCCGATGGTCATAACCGTGGGATCTTCTCCAAAGTGCATCAAAACACTAGGAAGCACGATATCACGTCCTGCTTTAGCTTGTGTCAAACCTAGAGCTGACACCAAAAGATCTGTACCACCCATACCACCCAATACAAAATCTTTTTAGGTCTGCCGGGTTTAAGTCATAATAGAGGATACGACAAGTTTGATAGTATTGCAGAAAAAAAGCACGCGAGTGAAGGAGAGTGAAAAGAGAGAAGGAGACGCGATGAGTAAGGCGGAACGTAGTGTGAGTTATGGATTGGCGTTGGTGAGAGAGCTACCGCTTAGCTACAACAGCAACATATGATGCCTTG